>JAPYKT020000048.1:0-1273100 GCA_028749325.2 Caryopteris x clandonensis
TAATAAGTAAATATATAAAATGATATATTAAATTATAATTATAAAAATGGATAGAATTTAATTTTATTTAAGAAATTTTTTTAAAACTTTGTTAAATTTAATAATAATTTTTGATTATTAATTCATAATTTATAAATTAATAATACATATAAATATAATAAAAAGATATGAATTTATATATTTATATATATATATATATTCGAATTTTATATATATTATTATTTACAAATATATATATATATATATATATGTATATTATAAATATATATATATATATATATATATATATATATATATATATATATATATATATATATATATATATATATATATATGATATACTATACATAATTTTAAAAACGTCACCTTAGGTGACGATGTTTCAATTTTTTTTATATAATAATATATTTATGTATTATTATTATTACATATATATATATATGTATCTTATTTATTTTGAATATGTATACATATTTTAATTTAATAAGTAAATATTTAAAATGATATATTAAATTATAATTATAAAAATGGATTCAATTTAATTTTATTTAAGATAAATTTTAAAAACTTTGTTAAATTTAATAATAATTTTTTATTATTAATTCATAATTTTTAAATTAATAATATATAAAAATATAATAAAAAGATATGAATTTATATATTTATATATATATATTCGAATATTATATATATTATTATTTACAAAATATATATATATATATATATATATATATATATATATATATATATATATATATATATATATGATATACTATACATAATTTTAAAAACGTCACCTTAGGTGACGATGTTTCATTTTTTTTATATAATAATATATTTATGTATTATTATTACATATATATATATATATATATATGTATCTTATTTATTTTGAATATGTATACATATTTTAATATAATAAGTAAATATTTAAAATGATATATTAAATTATAATTATAAAAATGGATACAATTTAATTTTATTTAAGATAAATTTTAAAAACTTTGTTAAATTTAATAATAATTTTTGATTATTAATTCATAATTTTTAAATTAATAATATATAAAAATATAATAAAAAGATATGAATTTATATATTTATATATATATATATATATTCGAATATTATATATATTATTATTTACAAATATATATATATATGTATATTATATATATATATATATATATGATATACTATACATAATTTTAAAAACGTCACCTTGGGTGACGATGTTTCATTTTTTTAATATAATAATATATTTATGTATTATTATTACATATATATATATATGTATCTTATTTATTTTGAATATGTATACATATTTTAATTTAATAAGTAAATATTTAAAATGATATATTAAATTATAATTATAAAAATGGATACAATTTAATTTTATTTAAGATAAATTTTAAAAACTTTGTTAAATTTAATAATAATTTTTGATTATTAATTCATAATTTTTAAATTAATAATATATTTATGTATTATTATTACATATATATATATATTTATATATAGTGAATATATACATTCGAATATTACATATATATATTATTTATAAATATATATATACATATATATGTATTATGAATAAATATATATATATATATATATATATATATATTAGATATAATATACATATGTAAAAACGTCTCCTCTGCAAATGTTGCAATAATAATGTATTCACGACAAATTTGTGCGGAGCAAAAGTCACGCCAAATTTAATGCAAGTTTGAAAAAAGGAGAAAGCTGTTTTTCAGACATTGTTTTCTTCAAATAATGCATGCAAATAATGCATGCCAAATTAATGCGACGGTGACGTTTTTAGATTTTTTAATATATTATATATAGATATATATATATATATTATATATTTATAAATAATAATATATATTTTGAATAAGTATATATATACGTGAAGACTCTCTGTTTTCTTTCACTCTCAACTTTAACTTCTCTGTTTTCTTTCACTCTCAACTTTAACTTCCTTCTCATCACGTCTCCTTGTATACTCATCCATCAAGTTTCTCGTTCAACTAAGGTTAGTATACATATACATCATAACTGAATGTTTATTTGTTTTCGTATATACATTCATACGTGCATAATTTTCCATGTACTGTATGTTTTAACTTGTTATGATTTACGGACGGGTATGTTGACTAAGTACAAGTTATTAAAATATTTAAAATATTATTATAGGATATTAACAAAAAATTAAATTTAAACACTATAATAACCCTTACAAATTATGTTTGATAGGTATGGCTTCAACATCAAGGTCATCAGCATCAACTTCCACACGAGCCAATAGGAAAATCACATACAAGGTTTATAGGTCTATCGTTAAAAAGTCAACAAGTTTTTTTCAATTAAGAATATGTAATCAACAACTAAATGAAGAAGTAGAGGAATTGAGGATAAAAGATGTTGCTGCAAACGTGATTTCCAACATGCAAGACCAAGAAATACAGAAATTACGGCGACGTGTAAAGATGTGCCGAGATGAATTGGAATGGTCATTTAACCGTATTTCTGATTTACAAGGTCGTGCTAGGCAGCAAGAAGAAGTCTTAGGGAATGAAATAAACTTACTACGTGGTACTATAAGTAGTATGACAACGGAAAAAAATAATATAATAGAGCAGCTTGGGGTTAGAGACGGGCATATAAACGCCCTACAAAACGAGGTGAATGAGTTGCGTGCTCAATTGGATAACGAAAGACACCAAAATGATATTATCCAATAAGAGAGTACGGCTAACTTTAATCACGTGAATATAATGCGATCACGCATAGTAGATCTTATAGATGTCACCCCTGGTTTGAATATGTGGCAGGGTCCAGTAGATAATGAAAATGTTGATATAGAAGAATTTGTGGATGATAATAATGTTGTAGAAAATGTTCCCGAAAATGGTCATTCACAGAGTGATATATATTCCTTGTAAATGTATATTGGTTGTGAAATTTAATGCATTATTTAACATGCTTTTCATACATATGTTGTTTTGTTTGTTTAAATAATGTAATATTTATTTTATTTGTTCTTCATTTTTCTTTTTAATTAATATATTCCACAGTGAAAAATACATACATATAATATATTCCAATCAATGGCGAGTCAACGAAGAGTTGCAATTAGAGTTTATTGCGGAGGCAAAATTTTACAGGAAAGCGGAAAAGTATTGTATAGTTCTGCGCCCATTGGTTACACACGAATTGATCGAAATACAGACTTATCTGCATTGAAAGATCTAATTTATCAATATGTTGGTGTGGCTAAAGACCAGTTTCATCTGAAACTTTTCACTAAATGGGGGGAAATATACGGTCACAATAATATTATAGAGTTTGTAGTTCAGATTGAAACTGACGATAATCTTAGGTTCTTCCTAGATCCTAATGATGGAATGAACTCTATGGACATATTCGTTGAGAAAGAACCATTTGAAAATCTTAGCGAACATGAAGGTATGCTTATGAGCCAGGAGTGGGGATATTATATGTCGTTGCTGTCCGAACAGGATTTGCCCATGACATCATGCCAAGATTTAACTAACCCCTGTGATTACGTGCCCGAAGTCACACAGGGATTGGAGAACATTGCTTTCACAAACACTTTATTAAGGGAAGAATGTAGTGTCCAAAATATCAGTATTGGTCCTAGTAATACTAGGAATGAACCTAAAGATATAATTGGTCCTAGTAATACGGCCAATATAGAAGACACGGACCCTTGTGCCGACTCCTTAGGTCCAATTTCCTCATCTGAAACGGAAGTTGAAAATTCAGATGAAAATTTGGATGACAATGAAGCAGTAGTAGACGAAGAAGATGTTACGGCAGCTAATGTAAATTCCGATGGTGTTGAAGCAACAATCAATATCGACTTCGACTCCAACATTCCATTTTACACAATGAGTGGACCCGAAGTTGCAGCTGACTCCATGCATGATCCTACGTCTTCGTGGGGAAAGTTTTACGATCCTAGCCGGGGGATAATTGAGAAGGACATGTTATTCAGGGATAAGAACGCTTTCGTTGCAGCGATTAAGGATTTCTCTATACGACATGCCAGACATCAGTTTCGAGTTGTCGAAAGTAAACCCCTCCTTTTAGTTCTCAAATGTCAACACAGTACTCCTTCTCAAGAGTGTCCATGGTATGTTAGGGCATCATTTAAGCAAAAACTGGGGATGTTCAAAATAACCAAATATGGTGGAGATCATAGATGTTATATAAATGATATATCTTCTGATCATCGCAACCTGGACAAAAATTTTGTAGCTTTCTTGATTAAGGAAAATGTTCGGGTCAATCCTGCAATCAGCGTGTCTGAGGCACAAGCAGACGTTAAAAATGCAACCGGATACTCGATTTCATATCAGAAGGCATGGCATGATATTAGACGGGCGATTGAGAACACTTACGGGACATGGGAGAGCTCCGTAAGAAAGCTGCCTAAGTTTTTGGGTGCATTGCAAAAGTGGAACTCGGGCACCATTGTAGAGTGGAAACACCATGACACCAACGTCCCACATAAAAAGATTATCAAATATGTTTTTTGGGCGTTCGAGCCTTGTTATACTGGGTTCAAGTACTGTCCACCGATTATCAGTGTTGATGGGACACATCTATACACAAAATACAAACATAAAATGCTGATAGCCGTTGCGGTGGACGGAAACAAACAGATATTTCCCCTAGCATTTGCTATTGTAGACGAGGAGAATTTTGAATCTTGGAAGTGGTTTTTGGATTTGATTTGCAAGTACGTCATACGTGGGAGGGCTCAGATGTGCATTATTTCAGATAGAAATGCAGGTCTTTTAAGTGCAATCGAGTCAATACCAACATTTAATGCCCCACATGGAGTGAGTCGTTTTTGTTTGAGACATGTTTGTTCAAATTTCAATTCGCATTTTAAAGATGTGCAATTGAAAGATCTGTGTTGGCGTGCTGGATCTGAACACCAAATCATTAAGCATAACAGTGTTATGAATGAAATCAGAAATCTGAATCCAGCTGCGTTCTTGTATCTCAATGAAATCAATAAAGAACAATGGGCTTTCGCGCATGATGGTGGCTGGCGACATGGTATTTTGACCACTAATGTGTCTGAATCGTTTAACGGTGTCTTAAAGGGTGCTCGACGTCTTCCTCTAACAGCTATAGTGGAGATCACGTTCAAGCGATGCGTTGCATATTTTAGAGAACGAAAAAAAGCTGTGAGGAGAATGCAGAGTAATGCACAATCATATACTGATTTTGCTCATTCAAAATATCAGTATTGGTCTCATATGTCTGTGGGTCATGTGGTTACCCAGATCGATTATCATGAGCAATCTGCTATGGTGGTCACGAAACCAAGACCAGGCAAAGGGGGCCACATGCATGCTGTTAGGCTTTCTACTAGAGACTGCTCTTGCGGCAAGTGGACCTTATATGGTATTCCATGTTCTCATGTGATGAGTGTATGCGTTGATTTACGGATTAATGCTACTTCATTTGTGCAACCGTATTATTGCTTGGTAAACTACGAGCGAACATATGCTGCTGCATTCCAACCCTATTTAGGGGAGGAATATTGGGATGAGCCTGATTTTCAGTTATTTCATGACACCACTTTAAGAAATATTTATCGCCGAGGAAGAAATCGAAGGACGTGAATTCCGAATGAGATGGATTGGCCTCAAGCACGAGCTAGACAACATGCTAGGAGGAGACATGCTCGTCGACAAGGAGAAGGAACCAGTCAACAACCTCTTCGACATTCTCAAACATTGCAAACACAAGAAACTCAACAAGCAAGCTCACCATCTGAAGATTTCTAATATCATCTACAAACCTTATTAAGATTTGTGTAATGTAAGTGATTATGTTAAAGGGAAAAAACCATGTTATATGTGGAGTTTCATGGTTTGATATATGTGTAATTTAATTTCGAATTTTTTTTACGTCACCTCAAAAAGAAACAAATATATATATATATATATTATTGAATTAACAAATATATATATATATATATATATGTCAATATCATTTACCTGCTTTCATTTACGTATGCTTTCTACATTTTTCTTTATATGTTACTATGCAATTAATACAAACGTCCCATCAACAGTTTTAGTAACTTTATGCCCAAAAGCAAAAAAAATAAAAAAAAATACATAAGGGACCCAGGAAGAAACCATTATAAATATGCGTGTGCTGAGTGATTTTACTTACCTACAAATATGGATCATCCCCTAGAATTCTCTCCTCTTCCTCCACAATCAAAATGCTATAACATGTTTGAAGCTCAGTTCTACTCCAACACCGACTGGACAAAGGAAATGGAGACCGTGCTTGTGGATACTCTTGTGAAGGACGTCGAAGCAGGTGATTGGGAAATCGGTAACCATAATAGCAACTGCTTGCTGAACGTAAGAAATGTGTAGAAGAACCAATTCAAGGAGCGTAAATTCTCTTACGTTGATGTGAAAAGGCGGGTTGATTTGCTACAATCGCGTCACTACACATTCAAAAAAATGATAATAACGGCCGGATTTCGTATGGTTGGTGAAAGACGGTATATAAACCATAAAGACTACTGTTGGCGTTTATGGGTAATTTTCTCTATACTTTAAGAAATCATATATTTTCTTCATTGTAAATATATAATTCACGCTTCTATTACTTATTCTTACATTTATAGGATCGTGATCCCAAAATGACAAATACAATTGCATACCTAATGGATGATGAGCCATTCTTCGACCAACTTGAGAAGCTTTTCAATTTTGAAGATAATGATTTCGTCAGTGGACCATCTTCCTCAACTAGGCAATACAATGAATTGGTTTAGCTATGATTGCTATTTCAAATATTGGACTTTCATGAATATTGTAATGGTATTATTGTATTAATTATTATATAGAGTGATATATAGGTATCTTAAGTTTGTAAAAATTATGAAATAATTTAATAACTAAAGTTCATTATTATTAGATAACATATATATAACACAACAACAAACTATTATACCGAATAAATATATCCTAAAAAAACACAACAAATAAAACAATAAATCTTTATTGGAAATTTGTCATCGACACAATTACGAGACTCTGCAATACAGATTTTAATATAATTTCAGAAGACGTGCACGCTAAAAGATTGAATTCAATTCACGAGACTCTGTAAAAACTGACAATTGACGAGAGTTTGAAAACTGAAAAAAAAATTGATTCATTGAAATAATGAAATAACGAAAATTCAATTATATATTATTTTAAATTATAATTTTTCATCTTAAATCATGAATTTCAAAAGTAAATTATTATGATGTTACTTAATATATATTTTATATATTTAGTTAATAAATAAAATTATATATATATATATATATATCTAAATATAATATATAAAACAAATAAAAAAACATCATCTTGCCGTTTTCTTAAAATCTAACGTTTATTCAATTATTCTTATTTACTTAATAAATAATATATATATATATATAAATATTCAATAAATATATTTAGAATATATATATTTTATAAATATATATCTATATATAATAAAAAATTTAAAAAATTGTTAACTTAATTGAAATTATGATTTAATATATATTTTTACTTAATAAATAATTTACTTTTAAAATTTATAATTTAATATATGTTCTTACTTAATAAATAAAAATATATATATATCAAAAATATATTATATACATATAATAACGAAATTAAAAAAAACAATAAACGTGACCTAAGGTGACGTTTTTTAAAAACGTCACCTACGGTGACGTTTTTAGTTATATATATTATAGGTTATATATACATATATATATATATATATTTATTTATAAATAATAATATATGTAATATCTGAATATATATATATATATAAATTTATATATTATTATTATATATATATTTTTAATATAAAAGATATTAATTAATAATAAAAAATTATTATTTAATTTAATAAATATTTTTTTATATTATTATTATTACATATATTATTATTACTATATATATAATTTTTTTATATATTTACTTAATAAATAAATATATATATACACATATTCAAAATATATATTCTTATTATAAATAATAATTTTATAAATACATATATATATAATATATATATTATAAAAATAAATTTAAATATTTCTTTTATCTTAAATAAATTTATAATTTTTTTATTCTATTAATTATATTGTAATATTTATTCTTATATATTTACTGAATAAATTAAATATATTATATATATATATTAATAAGAATATACATTTAAAAAAAAAATATATATATATATATATATAATACAGGCTATATATATATGTATATATGTATATATATATAGGCGGCAGTCTATATATATATAATATATATATATATATATATATATATCTGCATGTATATGATATATATATATGTCATGTATGTCAAAATAAAAGAAAGAACGTCACCTAAGGTGACGTTCTTTCTTTTAATTTAAAATTGGAGGTGACGTTTTTTTGAAATAACGTCACCGGCGGTAACGTTTTACCTATTTTTAAAAACTGTTCGAAAACATACCTATTTTGTAAATTTTTTTTTTTTTGCATTATTTTGAAAAAAAACCCGAAAATTTGGAATATCTATTGGGCCTCAATAAATCTGATCCACTGCCTCCACCGAATTCATTAATTTAAATGTCTTGACGCGAACATGAGGTTTAAATTTGTAGTATTGATGAGCATAAAGGCAATTTTAATTCCTGGACGCGTGTCCCCCTCATCATCACGCTTCTCTTATTCCGACATCTGCACATTCTCATATTTGGTGTTCAAATATGAAATCCGGATTTTCTGCAATAGCTCCTCATAACATATTTGTCCTGTGTTTTAAAAATAATATTATTTTAATTAAAATTATAATTACAAATTGAAACAACGTCATTTCAATTAGAATAATTTTATTGTTTGTACAACATGCTACGGTCCTTTTTTTACAAATGTAATTTGCATTGAAGATATTTTTTGAATTGTAACTTTTTTGTTATTTTATTTTATAATCTTTAATTTTGGCTGTATTCGATATGCTTTTAGTTCTGTTAATTTATATGCTGCAATTTTGTTATAATTTAAAAAATTTATAAAAGTATTAATATAACGATCAAACTGCTTAAATTATAAGTAAAATTAAAAGTATCAAGTTAACAATTTTGTTAGCAATTAAGTATAGTTGAAACAAAATTTAAAGAGGTTAGTATAAAAGAATCCTTAAATTAGAGGTTATATAGGACAAAACCATGACTCATATGAATTAATTGATTTTCAAGTTGGTATCTAGAATATTTTTCCAACAAAATAATTAGAACCGATAAATAGTTAAATAAATTCTAACAATTAAAAAAAATTGAAATTGCTAATAATGTTGAAGAATTAAAAATTAATTTTAAAGTTATAAAAAAACTTAAAATTGTGAATAATTTCTGAAATCACATATATTTTGTAAAAATAAGAAAAAAAAATATAAATTACATTCTGAAACTTGTGAAATACACCCAGAGAGAAAAAAAGTTGCTTAAGTTTTTTTTTTTTGTTTTGTTCTTTTTTTTTTTTAATGACTCAACTTGAATGAAAAATATGAAACGCTTCCGAAAGATAATTAGGTATTTTTAAAATATTGGTATTTAATTTTTTTAATTGTACTTTCTTTGACTTAAAATACTGAATTATATTGTAAAAATATTTTTATATTTTAAAATAAGGGTCATATTTTAAAATTCAACATTTTATTTCTTAGTAAAACTAAAGATAAAAAGATAATTTACAAATAAGTTGCTAGTATATATCAAATTTATAATTAATTAAACAAAATTATATAACTAAAAATTTATAGATTTAAAAATTATATAAAGTGCTTTTATATAATTAAAAAAAATTCAGTTGTGTTAAGCAGAAAATAATAAATAAATAAAATATTTGGAGGGAAAACCATATACGACAATTTTCAGGTTAAGGTTTCGTGTTCCAACTGAAGGCTGTACATCAATCATAGTATGACGTGTGTAGCTATCATATTCGGACTGTGATGTTGTCATTATAAAGGTTTCGTAAGGGCAACACATTAATGAAACATCATATATTATAATAATAATAATAATAATAATAATAATAATAATAATGATAATAATAATGAATAATAGTAATAATAATTATAATAATAATTATTATTATCATTAATACTGTATTCCAGTTAATTATTGATAGCAATAATGGTAATAGTATTCTAAATAAAGCTTACAAAATTAATAGTCCATCCGCTCTCCGGCAATGTCAACAACAAAATGTTGTTTTCATTTGCAATTTTCAACACAAAAAATAATAATAAAAAAAATTCTATTATATATTTTATTTATTGTACTAATATAATAATAAAATAATCTAAACACAAAATTTTCAGTCCATTTTCAGTTTTAAGAATAATTATTTTTTTATAAATGATGAATCAACTATTCATTAATTGAATTTTAATTTTCTTTTTTTGGAATTTTTCTATTTTGTTAAAAGTCAAAAAACTTTTTTATTTGTTTCGATTATTTATTTTTAAGGACATTATATAAATTAATTCTCTTTTTATAATCTTCAATTTTACACTCATTGCATGTATTAAAATATGACATTAAATTAAAAAAATATAATTATTACACGTATCATTAGTTTCAAAGAATTATTAGAAAATAGATGGATTTAGATTCTTTATTCCCTTTGATGTTTATTTTCTGTTCTCAAAATTTTAATACACAATGTGTAAACTAATGTTATTATTATATATACGTGTCACTTAATAATTATTTTAAATAGAAGATAGAGCGTAAAATAAAAAAGAATATCTCAATCCCCGATGATTGTTCAAAAACGCCAAAACATTCTCAAATATACTATTATACTCTGTTAAAAGAAAAGAAATCCTACCCTAACATGCATTACTTGCTTAGCTTCTCAACCAAAAAGAGTGGTGAATTCCCAACTACCAGTTGCCCAAAAAACCAACTCTTAGACAACTCTAGAAACACTCCAACCCTAAAATTTGATTTTGTAAATTTGTGCAAAATAGAAACCTACATATGTGGTGGAACATGATTAATTAAAATAACTTATTAAACACTACATAAAAGTAAACTTAATGTATTTTATATGGGATTGAGGGGTGCGTGAAATTTTTTTCATAGAATTCTTAGGCCGCGTCCATCCAAAAAATTAGTATGAATCATGAATTTGTTTTGAGATTTATGGTAGAATTCGTAAAATATGTGTTAAATTATGATGAAAAAATAAATAATATATGTTAAATTAAAAATAGTTTGTAATGATCAAAATATGATTTACTAATCATAGAGTAATTATTTAAATTGTAAAATGATCATTGCATAAGGGGGAAGAGTGAGGAAATAATAGATGTCGACTTTTTTTAGAGATAGATTATAGGATTTGATTTATTCAATTTAAAATATGAATTTTAATACAAACATAAATTTTGATCGACACATTCTCGTACTAATATATACACAAATACACGATGTACATTAATGAAAAGTGAATACTATATCCAACTGAATCAAGACTTAATTTTAACCGTGTCCATAAATGAGAGAATGCGAATAACATGATCATATGTTGCACTAAATATTGAAATTCAAAAAGGGAAATTGTACCACGTAATTTAATTAATCAACAATATAAGTTATAAATAATGGGAAAGCAGCAAAAGTGTGACATTATGTGTCAATGCCAGCGTGGCAAAGAAAACTTATTGATAACCTAACCACATGTATAAAAAACCTAAATGTGAAATATCAGTCCAGCCAACCAACCAATCCATCCTTAAATGTTGTTTGTTGGGACAGTTCTCGTCTCACTTATTATCTGAACCACTCCCACCCCACCCCCCATTTCATCTTTTCTTCTTTGTCCTCCATGTATATGAAGAGGGTTTTTGTTTTCTTGTTTGGTTCAAGAATCTGTGCCTGAGAACATACATGTAGCATGATTGAAACGTGTGAACTAGGGCCTGTTTGGAGGAGAAAAAAGAGAGGGATGGATCCAGAAAAGGACAAAACTTTAACTGGATTCAAATTGGTAGAATCAGGCAAGGTAGAGAAGATGAGTGAGAGAGAGAAAGGAAAACGGTATCCTCTTGTGTCGTTTCATGAACTGCCGGATTATATGAAGGATAATGAGTACATATTGAATTATTATAGATCTGAATGGCCTCTGAAAGTAGCTTTTCTCAGCTTGTTTCAATGGCACAACGAGACGCTCAATGTGTGGACGTAAGTATAAAATTAATTTTGCTGCTCTTCTTCATCTTCTTCTTCTTAATTATTTATTTCTTGATTTTGGCAAAGTTATTTATTGGCTGTGTGTTGTTGCAGGCACTTACTTGGACTTTTGTTTTTTATGGGATTAACAGTGGCAAATATAGTGCATATCCCTCAGCTAGCTGATTTCATCATCACAGTGTTTTCTGTGTAAGTCTCTGAAATTCCATACCATTTCTTTCTTAATTTTGGTAATAATCGGATAGACATTCAACATGAGTAACACCGTAAATAAGTCGAGTCGAGGTGATCGTACTATCGTTCAAATTTATTTGAATTGTTATTAAACTTTAATATTATGTTGGAGCTTGTTTGATTATTAATCTGGACGAGTTTTAATCGAGATGGACACTAGTTGAGTTTAAGTAGTTTGTTATTTTCGCTTGATAGTACTTATCGAGTTCAAGTTGAGTTTTAAATTTTATCAAACATAAAATTATGTAAAAGCTTATCTGATATGAAAAGAGATCAAGTGAGCTACTACTAACGATTTTCTAATCAAGTATCAGATAGGTTGCATTGATTTCCTGATTTAATCTAATAAAAAGAGGAGAATCCCATGATCTATAACCTATGCAGCCTCCTTAATTAAATGCCTAAACTTGAATTTCAGGACCTAAACATATATAATAGGCAACTTCAAAAAAATTTAATGTTCATACATATATGAGGTATGATTTTAAGTGATCTAATTTAAGAGGTAAGAAGATCTACTATCTAAACGAACGATCCTAAGTTCAAATTCTCATAGCTAGGGATAGGGAAGGGATTTCTTTTATTTCAGATTAGAAAGTTCATTAGCAATTAAAATAAAATAAAAAAAATTAATTTTAGTAATAAATTATATAAGCTTGAATAAGTCAAATCAATAAATAAAAGAAGTTATTTGACAAAGTATTTAAGGGTTTCATTGGATTGTATGGTCACCTAATTGAACAAAATAAAAATAAAAATTATAATGTGAAGCAAGGTTCTTATTTTAGGAAATCGAAAGTAATATGAGTAGTTTTTGTGAGGCTAAAGTATAAACTTGGTTGATTTGGAAACCTCGTACTTTTGTCTGAAGCAACGACATCTTCGTTTCATATTGTACAGGCAATTCCCATCAAGTGCAGAAGCTAATATCTCCAACAAATATTCCCTGGTAATTATGCAAGCCATAATAAAATACGTTCAATTTTCTATTCTATTCTGTATTCAATTTCATATTTCTTGTATTTGTTTATATTTATTTTTGGTTAAATATAAAAGAATAAAATAAATTTTTGGTATCAGGACACAACAAAACTGATAGATTTGAAGCAAGAATCAAGCCTGAAAACTAGCTCAATCAGCCCAGAAATATCCACCCCAAACTGGCCCTTCTACGTCTTCCTCTGCGGCTCCTGCATCTGCCTCCTCTGCAGCACCACCTGCCACCTCTTCTGCTGCCACTCCCGCCGCCTCACCACCCACCTCCTCCAGCTCGACTACGTCGGAATCACAGTCATGATCATCACCTCCTTCTTCCCACCCATCTACTACATCTTCCAGTGCACCCCCCACTGGCAAGTCGTTTACCTCACCGGAATCTCCATCATGGGGGCCTGCACCGTCATCACCCTGCTCACTCCGGCCCTGTCCTCCGGCAGATGTCGGGCCTTTCGGACACTGCTCTTCGTAGGCATGGGCCTGTTTGGCCTGATTCCGGCGGTGCATGCCACCGTGGCTAACTGGAACGACCCGCACCGGAATGTCGTGCTGGCGTATGAATCAGCTATGGCGTTGTCCTACTTGATCGGTACGTTCTTCTATCTGAGTAGGGTTCCGGAGCGGTGGAAGCCGGGGTGGTTTGATCTGGCTGGGCAGAGCCATCAGATCTTCCATGTGTTTGTGGTGATTGGGGCTTTGGCTCACTATGGTGCTGCTGATGTTCTGTTGAGGGAAAGGAGTAAGATGGGGTGTCACACTATTGCTTAATCTATTGGCTTTTAATTCTTTAACCCTTGTGAAAGAAGTAGCTGCATAGGTGTTTATATTTATATGTATATCCACTTTGGACATGAATGTTATTTGATGAAAGAAAACCTGTCTTAAAGTGATCCATTTTATGCACGGCCTGCAGGTGTTAACAACTTAGAACCCACTTAACAATGGAGATAACATAAAACAAGATGAAGATTTAGATGGGATAAAACGCTTTCCAAGACTTGGTTTCACTCCGACATGGACAACTGAATTATGTGACAATTATCAAATTACAGATTACATGCTTTGAAGGGACCGGAATTTCTTCTGATCCAGATGAGTCTTAATTAATTGGATTGGATATTAAATATAAAGTTATCATCTTCCTTCTTGGATTTTTGTAAATTTTCTTACGCTATGTTA
Organism: Caryopteris x clandonensis; assembly: GCA_028749325.2. NCBI lineage: Eukaryota > Viridiplantae > Streptophyta > Magnoliopsida > Lamiales > Lamiaceae > Caryopteris > Caryopteris x clandonensis. Next base: position 14,728 of record JAPYKT020000048.1, read on the forward strand.
ATTTGATGAAGGCCTTGCCCACGCGGATCGAGCTCACTCGAGCTATTAGTAATGTCTGTGTTGAATCTAGCTCATGATTCAATGATCATCTAATAATTAGAAATATTCTTGATCAACGGTTTGTGATCAAGGGTTGCATGGGAGTCCCATGCAGCTGCAATGTAGTAGATTACCTCCTAAAATCAGTTGTGTTAACCGTCTTGCTCAAGAAAGAAAGCGGTTAAGATTAGTTATGAGCAGTTGTTGCTAACATTGCATGTGGAGGAGGTTGCAACTAAAATTAGTTATGTGCCGTTGTTGCTAACATTGCATGTGGAGGAGGTTGCAACTAAAATTAGTTATGAGCGGTTGTTGCTAACATTGCATGTGGAGGAGGTTGCAACTAAAATTAGTTATGAGCGGTTGTTGCTAACATTGAGTTTGTTGAGAACGGTTTTCTGCATGAAGGATTTAAGCAATAATCTGCAGCTGTGATCATTAAAAAGGGAGAAGAAGAAGAAAAGGGAAGAAGAAAATAGAGGTGAGAAGAAAGAAAAGAAAGAGATAAGCTGAAGCGAGAGAGAGAGAGAGAGAGAGAGAGAGAGAGAGAAAATCTGAGAGAATATTCATGTGCTACATCTCAGATTGTTGAAGTTTTGTAATATCATTTCATAGATTGAGTGAATTACTGTAAAACATTGTAATTTGGAATTACAAATCAATAAAGAAGCTCTCTCTTTCTCAAAGTGGACGTAGATCTTTTAAGATCGAACCACTATAATTTCATGTGTTCTTAGTTCTTGGTTTGAATTATTCTTGATTGCTACTGAGTGGAGTGTTGATCGAATCCAACAAATGGCGCTGTCTATGGGAAACTGAAGGCAGCCAATCAAGAATGGCATCGACGCGGTTCGATGTTGAGAAGCTAACAGACAAGATCGACTTTGGGCTATGGACGATGAAGGTTAAAACTCTTCTAATCTAACAAGGATTAGGTGCTGCTTTGAAAAAGGAAGAAGCTAGTAACAAAGGCAAAGAAAAGGCTGAAGATCTTGTCCAGATCAAAGAAAAGGCTGAAGATCTTGTCCAGATCAAAGAAAAGGCTCACAACCTCATCATCCTTTGTCTAGGAGACAAAGCTCTAAGGAAAGTTTCTAAAGAAGAAACTGCCATTGCAGTATGAGAGAAGCTTGAGAATCTATACAATCTGAAAACCCTTGCTAACAAATTATATATGAAACATAAATTGTTCTCATTCAAAATGATAGATGAAAAATCTATCTTGAAGCAAGTGGATGAGTTCAACAAACTCCTTGATGATTTGGAGAATGTTGAAGTGAAGCACAAGGAAGAAGATAAAGCATTGCTGCTGCTATCTGCACTACCAAAATCCTTTGAGAATTTTAAAGACACTCTATTGTTTGGCAGTAGAGATACTATCACTCTGGAACAAGTGCAGATAGCTCTTAAATGTAAAGATCTGCAGAAAACAACAGGCAATGGAAGCTCTCAATCTAATGGAGAAGGCCTGCACATCAAGAAGAATAACTCTAAAGGCCAACACAAGAAACCCTCGTTCAAGGGAAATCAGAAGGCTGAAAAGAAGACAAATGAAGCACCAAGAAATCCAGATCTGAAGTGCTTTCATTGTAAAAAACCAGGCCATTTCAAGAAACAATGCCCTAAGTGGCAAGAAATGATGGCCAAAATGCAGCTGAAGATGCCAAGAAAACTTAGAAAAGCCAAGCAAATCAAGTAAGCAAGGATACTGGTTATGAATCATGTGATGCTTTATGTGCTACAACTGAGGAGGTTGGTACAGATTGGGTTTTGGACTCAGGCTGTAGCTTCCACATGACACCAATAAAAGAATAGTTTTCAAGTCTGAAGCTGGTCAATGGAGGCACTGTGCTTCTTGGAAATGATCAGGTATGCAAAGTAATGGGAGTTGGATCAGTGAAGATTATAATGCATGATGGTGTAATCAGGTCTATAAGAAATGTCAGATATGTACCAGAGCTTAGAAGAAATCTGATATCTCTTGGTCTATTTGATACTATGGGATACACATTCTCTTCTTATCAAGGAAGAATGACTGTATCAAAAGAAGGAAAGGTTGTAATCGAAGGCAAGAAGAAGAATGAGCTTTATTTTCTGGTTGGCAGGTGGTAGCGTCGTTTCTCCACAAAAAATAATCCGACCAGCGGTTGGTATGCCCACACTGACCAGAACAGCAGCAAGCAAGATCGTCTCCCAAAGGACTGGCGAGAATTTTTCTAATCTTTTGATCTGACAATAATCACGAAAATCAGTAGCAAAGATTTGTATTTTGAGAATGAAATTGAATAGCAAAAATTAAGAAAAGGGTTTGTATCAGATATGTAAAATATTCCGGGTTCCAATTAATTCCACTCTAGCTAACTATTTCAATCATTGATGCAAAATTGACTTTAATTCATGCAAATAAATTAGTTATAACCACCAAAGACGCTTCTGACGCGGTCTTATCTCTCCTTAATTTCTTGATAATCAGGAAGACGCTTCACCAATTATTTTCCTAATCGACTGACAACCCTAGAGACGCTCTATGGATTTAATGAGCCGACAATATTAATAATTAGAGAGACCCAATTCAAAACCGATAAACTCTGACGCAGGATTACCTAATTAAGACTGATCTTTCCTTGATTATGAAGAATCAATGTACCACTAATTAAATCAAAACCACAATTACGGATGACCGATTTAATTGGCTACTAATTAATTCCGGTCTAATGAATATTTCGAACTATCCAATAGATCCGAAACAATTAACCACAGTAAACACGGAGAATCATAGATACTTGCATAAAATAAAATATACGAACAGATTTGATCTCATAAAATAGAATAGCTAAAGTTTCCTTAATTGTTACCGGAATAAAAGAGTTTAGCTACAACCCATCAAGAAACCAAATAAAAGATAGAAAGATAAAACCGGGCTGCTTCTTGGAGAGAAGAACGGCTGCCTTATTGGTTTCTTGAAGTAGTTAAAATCTGATAATGTAAAGTCTATCCTAATGGAACCCTAGTTCAACTATATATACAAATCTAATGTTCATGAAGCTCATGGTTACAAGTTTATCTCGTATCTTGCTGTCAAATCCCGTAGGAACCCATATGTGTGGTGAAATTGGGCTTTTAAATTGATCCTGGGCCGCTAAAAAATATTCTGTTCAGGCCCAGCTGGTCGGTATGCCCATACCGACCGTCCTCCAGTAAATCCCTGCTTGATTTTTCCGGATAGTTTGCCCCTTTTTTCTCCAAAGTTGAATATTCTCCTACAATCATGCAAAAAACTGAATTAGCTCGAAAATATAGGTGTTGAAGGGATAATGATCATTAAAATTACACCAAAAACTCTCCAAAAAGATGTATCAAATAACCACCATCAGCAGGACTGTTTCTGCACATGCTCACCATTCCTCAGCTGGTGATAACACCTACTTGTGACACAATCGGCTTGCTCATGTGAGTGATAAGGGCTTGCAGGAACTTGCTAAGCAAGGATTGCTCATGGGAGATAAGATCAGCAAGTTGCAGGTGTGTGAACACTGCATCTATGGCAAGGCAAGAAGACAAAAATTTAACACAGCAACTCACAGCACTACAGGCATATTGGAGTATGCCCATTCAGATCTCTGGGGGCCAGTTAAGGTTCTAACCAAAGGTGGAGGCAAGTATTTCATGTCTATCATAGATGATTACTCCAGAAAGGTTTGGATCTATATCTTGAAGTCAAAGGATTAAGCTTTTGGAAAATTTAAAGAATGGGTTGCTGCTGTTGAAAACAAGACAGGAAAGAGGCTTAAAGCTTTCAGAACGGACAATGGCCTTGAGTTTCTCTATGAGGAATTCATGACATTTTATAAAGGAAATGGAGTAACAAGACATAAGACTATGCCTGGAACCCCACAACTGAATGGGGTAGCAGAAATGATGAATCAAACCCTGCTGGAAAGGGTAAGATGCATGCTGAGCAGCTCAGGATTATCAAAGGCATTCTGGGGTGAGCTGGTATGCACTGCTGCATACTTTATTAATAGAAGCCCCCAGCTCTGCTCTAGCTTTCAAAATACCTCAAGAAATGTGGAGAGGTGCTCCTGCCCCATATGACTCTCAGAACAGTGGGTTGTCTAGCTTATGCTCATATGAAGCATGACAAATTGAAGCCTAGGGCATTTGTAATGAGTGTTATTAGTAGGTTTATGAGTGATCCTGGCAAAACTCATTGGGAAGCTGTAAAGTGGGCAATGTGATACATTAAGGGATCTAGCATGAAGGGTTTGGTGTTCAAGAGAAGCACCAAAGATGAAGAAGTACTGATGGGTTATGTAGATGCTGATTTTGCTGCAAATGTTGACACAAGAAAGTCTCTAACATGCTAAGTTTTTACTCTATTTGGAGCTGCAATTAGCTGGAAAGCATACCATTAATCTGTAGTTTCTCTTTCAACCACAGAAGTGGAGTATGTAGCTCTCACAGAAGCAATCAAGGAGAGCATGTGGTTGAAAGGTATACTCTCAGAGTTTTGCCTGATTCAAGAAAAAGTTACAGTTTTCTGTGATAATCAGAGTGCCATTCATTTGGCAAAACACCATGGATATCACAAAAGAACTAAACATATAGATGTCAAACTTCATTTTGTAAGGGCTCTGGTGGAAAAAGAGAGCATCACAGTTCGCAAGATAGACACTTTGGTGAATCCTGCGGACTGTCTTACCAAGGCTTTGCCGACAGCAAAGTTTGAGCTGAGTCCTGGTCTTATTGGAATGAATTAAACTAAAGAAAGGAGGGAGTGCAGCAGGAGGTGGAGCTATATTCTTGAAGCTAGTAAGAAGCTGAAGTTAAGCTTAGTTCTTGAAGAAGTGAATCAAGAGCTAAGGTGGAGAATTGTTGAATCTAGCTCATGATTCAATGATCATCTAATAATTATAAGTATTCTTGATCAATGGTTTGTGATCAAGGGTTGCATGGGAGTCCCATGTAGCTGCAATGTAGTAGATTACCTCCTAAAATTAGTTGTGTTAAACGTCTTGCTCAAGAAAGAAACCGGTTAAGATTAGTTATGAGGTTGTTGCTAACATTGCATGTGGAGGAGGTTGCAACTAAAATTAGTTATGAGCGATTGTTGCTAACATTGCACGTGGATGAGGTTGTAACTAAAATTAGTTATGAGCAATGGAGGAGGTTGCAACTAAACTTAGTTATGAGCGGTTGTTGCTAATATTGCATGTGGAGGAGGTTGCAACTAAAATTAGTTTTGAGCGGTTGTTGCTAACATTGAGTTTGTTGAGAATGGTTTTCTGCATGAAGGATTTAAGTAATAATATGCAGCTGAGATCATTAAAAGAGGAGAAGAAGAAGAAAAGGGAAGAAGAAAAAATAGAGGTGAGAAGAAAGAAAAGAAAGAGATAAGCTGAAGAGAGAGAGAGAGAGAGAGAGAGAGAGAGAGAGAGAGAGAGAGAATCTAAGAGAATATTCATGTGCTACATCTCAGATTGTTGAAGTTTTGTAATATCATTTCATAGATTGATTGAATTACTGTAAAGCATTGTAATTTGGAATTAAAAATCAATAAAGAAGCTCTCTCTTTCTCAAAGTGAACATAGATCTTTCAAGATCGAACCACTACAATTCCATGTGTTCTTAGTTCTTGGTTTGAATTATTCTTGATTGCTGCTAGGTGGAGTGTTGATCGAATCCAACAGTTTGGATTGGGTATGGATTCGGAAAGCATGATCCAAGATAATCTCGACCTAGGATATTTGAACCCAGTGCTAACACCTTATCCCTTTACGTTTTTGACACACACACACACACACACACACTCTCTCTCTCTCTCTCCCCCCATCACTTAATGTATAAAATGCTCCGTCTTCAAAAAATGAACCACCCCTCCTGTCTTCACAAAGAAGATGTACTGCCCTCTTTTTTTTGGTCAGTTTTTGCAGAGTGTTATGAATATCTCTAGCAATATTTTCTTTTTCATTAGAAGTGTTAGTAGGTATTAAGTTTATATTATTCACTAGCAACTTAAGCATGTGCACACGTGAATGAGGTCAGTTTAGAAATTTAAGCTCTTAAAGGAGTTATGAAAAACTTAGAATATGAAAGCAGTGAACTAAACTTCATTTATTCAGAGTTGTCTGTATATATGTACAACTATGGTGAATGTAACATTTATCTATAGAGCTTGCTAGAAATTGTGATGTAATCGTCTAACTAATAAATTCAATAAGATATGAACATGTGGTGCTATATAATTAACTAACAGTTACACGAGCTACGATATTTCTTTTGCTGCTAATGTCGTGGCATCTTCCAGATCCTTTGAGGTATATATGCATATTAGTCTACATACCCTTCAAGTTGGACATGGGGGAAATGAGTCATGTTCAACTTAGAAAGCAAGAACTGTAATTTGGTAGAGCCAAAAAGCTTAGTGAAAAGATAAGCCAACTAGCGATGAGAGGAAACATGTTCTAAAATAAGAAACCCTTCCTTGTATTTGTTACGAACAACATGACAATCGATTTTCAAATGATTGGTGTACTCATAGCCAAAAATTAAGGATCATCCCAAGAACATTCCATAGCCAGAAATTGATTTCCTTGTGTCTTTACAGGATGCCCAATCAGCATCACTATAAGCTAGATGAGTAAACTCATGGGAGCTAAGATAGAAGATTTCCAAAGAAGATGTGTGCTTAAGGTATCGCAAGATATGCATAACTGCATCCCAATGAGTTGAGTGCGGTTTAGTCACAAATTAACTAAGTTGCTGAACATTGTAAGTGATGTCTGGTTGTGTAAAATTTAGGTATAACAGTCTCTCTATTAACCTGCGATATCAATCAGGATAAGCCAAGAGAGTGCCTTGAGATTCTTGAAGATGCAGATCAGGTGAAAGTTGAGTATGAAGCAGACCAAGAATATATTTTTATTTGGCAAAGAAAAGTCCCATCAGAACCATGAGCTATTTCCATACCCAAGAAATACTTGGCAAAGCCTAACTCTTTGATGATGAAGATATTGTTTAGAAAATTCTTGCGTTCAGAAATAACCTCAGTATTGGAGCCCATCACAAGTAGATCAGTCTTATCTTTTAATAGCCTTCAACTCCTTATTCATAGCTTGTACCCTGTCCGATCTTTTACTAGCTTCAGCATAAGTGCTAGGTTCCTTGATTGTAGAAACATGGTTAAAATAAGCCACATATGCATCATCATAAGTAGCGTTGAGACTAGAGAGAATAGAAGGAAGAAAGAGAGAGAAAATAGGTAGGCTAGTATGTGTATTAGTATGATAAACTACATAATACTTGAGCCAAGTAGGCCATTTCTATGTTTGTGATCCCTATTTAGTGGTGGAGTAGGAGTAGAGTAGGGTTCGGATGTGGAGGCAATATATTTGATGAGTGAGAAGGCAAGAAATCTGGAGATGTGTCTTGAATATTACTAATTTAAGTAGGTAGAGGAGTATCATTATGAAAACTAGTTGAAGTATGGTATGATAAAATGATCTCAAAGAATTTCACATCCCTATAACCAATTTAATGTTAAATGAAAGAACGATCTTGGCATCTCCGATCAATTCTACGAACCATTTCTGAAGTTACCCTTTAGTTGAATTTTAATTACAATTTATTTACCCTCATATTTTCATAATGCTCTCATTTAATTTGATATTGCCTACCATCAAATCTCAAAACTCCCAATTTGAATTATATCAGAGAATAAATTATATCAATCTTATAGATACGATCCTTATTCATTATTATCACAAATTATTATATAGAACAAATTTTTTTTTATTTGCTGACAGAAAGCAAGAGACAAAGTGCAAGAGAGAGAAAAGGACATGGAGAGAGAGGTATTGAGACTAGTGCAATGGTGAGAGAGTGAATTGAGAGTTGCAATGAAACCGTCCAGGTATTTTATTAGTTAAAAACTTTATGGTGATAAATTAATAGTAGAGAAAAAAAAAAAAAAAAGAGAGAGCAAAATAAAGCTCAATGGCTGAGATCATTGGAACTTTAATCTAATTGCTGAAAATTTAATTTCTTTATAATACTTTCTTCTATTCAAAAAAAGTGTTGTTTTAAAATTCTTGCATATATTAAAAAATAAATCAATGACTCATTCTGTCCTTAATTAATGAAGAAGAAACATTAATAATTAGGGATAAAAAGATACATTATATTTATATTAACAAGAAAAATAAAGGATAAATTAGAAAAATAACATTAATTCTCACCTTGAAAGTTGTAAAACGTCACTTATTGTACAAAAAACTAAAACTACTAAAATGTGACTTATTTTGAATAGGAGAGAGTATAAAAGAAAAATGGTGAGAATTCTTCTCCATTTTTTGACACATGTTTTAATAATTTATAGACCTTTTTTTTTTAAAAACTAAAATCTAAAATTCAAATAATATTTTTGGTTTAAATTCATTTTTTTTTATGTATGATATTTGACATTAATCTTCTTATAATATGTATTTGTTATATGAATTTAATCTAAGAATAAAAATATTTTTTATAAAAATAAAAATATTATACTATTAATTTATAGTCCTATCAGCCTCAAGAACAGAACACACGAGCAGTCTTCGAGCCCACAACAGACAATTATTGAAACTCTATATATCATTATTATTCATAAAATCAAATCGCTGAGTCTTGCACATTGAACGAGCCCGTCGACTTACCCCACTCTTTACTAAGGATTCGGCAGCAGATTTGCTACCCCTGGCTAAAGTACTCATATATCTATTATGGTCCTCCACACGATAGCAATACGCTGTCTTGCTGAAAATGCCCACTATGTATTGTCCATATTTAGCCAAATTCTGCTGTAAATGATAACATTATGGACCATGTGAGACTTCAAGAAAGACCGAACGTACTGCATCACCAATTCCTAAATGTCCATCAGAAACAATCAATAATTCGTTTGGGCATCCGTAAGCTTTTCTGAGTTGATTCATAAACCAAGTCCATGACTCCTAGCTCTCCACGGCGCCAATTCCAACTACAAGAGGAAATATATGATCATTTGGATCTTTTGTGACAACAACAAATAGTGTTCCTTGCTATTTGCCCTTCAGATATGTACCGTCGACAACAATAACAGGCCTAGCATGAAGAAATCCAGCAATACAAGCACCCAAAACATAAAAGACATATTTAAACATATTTTGACCATCAACCTTCAGAGCAGTTACTGTTCTAGGATTTGTCAGCTGTAGCATATGTAGATAAGATGGGAACATTCTGAACAACTTCTTGTCGTCTCCAAAAATCATTAGAAATGCATGATGTTTTGCTTTCAATGCTAACCCATAAGATTAGCACCATGAACAAGTAAATGAGGAGCAAAGAAAGAACCTAATACCTTGTATGGCAATTGTTGAACTGCACTACGGGTTGGGTCAAGCTGGCAAGTATGATCATTCCATTTCCAAACTCTTCATATACCACCCCTTCCATTTGCTTGCATTATAAATGAGCACCCTTCATGCTTACATTTAGTACAATATCGGGTCTTATCAGAACGGTCTGTTTGATACTCAATATTATTATTCAAATGATACAATCCTAAATCCTTCAACATTTCTTCTTTAGTACTGTACATGGCTCATAACCGCATTGTATGATACAATGATCCAACAACATCAGACTCAACACGAGGAGGAGACACATGAGTGGGAATACCAGGAGTGTTTCATCTATGTGCATTTGGATTGCCTGAAGAAGCTCTGTTTCACCATCAACTTCAACACTTTCTCGGATTGACATATCCAGATGAACCTCATTTTCTTCTGGATGAACATCTTTTTGACTACCTTTGCTCATAATTGTACTACCTTGACTTTCCATGTACTCACAAAATTTTATAAATGCTGGATAATATTTTTCAAACTCAATATCCGTGTCATTCTTATCACTATCGTCAGTAGAAGATGAAACACCTTTCCCAACTGCACAACCACCACCATTATCATTAGCGACACCACAATCACTTGACTATCGTCAACATTATGACCACCAACAACGGTTGGACCACTATTATTTCAATGCTCATCAAAATTGGAACAATCCAAGTCATCCAACATTTTTCTAATATTCCTCCTTCATTCTCTGAAGACTAAGTTGTGATTTATAGGTATTGAATTTGAAGTAAGACCGACTGTGTCTGCCGTGAGGTGACCTAAGAAATTGCTTGAATATGAACGTCTTTGATAAATTGATGGCAATCTCAAATCATAAAAATATTTTCCCACAAACTTAGTTTTATTATAGTCAATATGATCACTTTGAGGAATTGAAATCATGCCTTCTCTCAAGGCTAAATTTAACTTCGTAAGAGTCACAATAATATAAAAAATATCTTCTGAAAATTTCAACAAATAATCTAAATCAGAATCATTCTTTATTCTCATCTTTCTTACTTTGTTCGCATCTTTATCTAGCGAATACAAAACATACGAGTTTTGATTGATGTGTTCCTGGACGATAGAATAATTATTTTCCAATAATAGCTGATAACTCATACCAGTGGATGGGATATGTAACACATCTTCTTCATCATCCTTGTAGTCCAAACCATCCCACCGCCCATCGAAATGAAAAACAATTTTTTTCCAATCCATCTGAAAAATAAAGAAATAATTAATTAAATAATTTATTAAGTAATTCAAAAAACATACCTGTATTTGTGAAAGGTAATCATAAAAGTTCATCGTGCAACTTAATCATGAAACTTAATCGTCAACTCAAAAGTGAAAATTAATCATGAATCTTAATATTGATAATTAATTATGAACTTAATAGTGAAAATATTCGTTAATCTTTATAGTGAAATGAATGAATAAATGAATAAATTAAAATTTAATTAATTATTAATTTTAAAAATTAATCATCAGCGATAATCATGAAAGTTAATCGTGAAACCTAATCGTGAACGATATTCGTGAAACCTAATTGTGAAAGCTAAATCGTGAAAAGGTACCTATAATTGTGAAATCTAACTCATGAAACCTACCTATAATCGTGAAATCCATAATTAATCGTGAAAGATACTATAATCGTGAAACTTATAATTAATCGTGAAAGCTACCTAATTGTGAAAGATAAATCTTAAAAGCTAATCTATAATAGTCAAACCTATAATTAATCGTGAAAGCACCTAATTGTGAAAGATAAATCGTAAAAGCTAACTTATAATCGTGAAACCAATAATTAATCGTAAAAGACACTATAATCATGAAACCTATAATTAATCGTGAAACCTACTTATAATCGTGAAACCTATAATTAATCGTGAAAGACACTATAATCGTGAAAACTATAGATAATCGTGAAACCTATAATTAATCGTGAAAGCTACCTAAATATGAAAGATAAATCCTAGCTTGTAATCATGAAACCTAATCGTGAAAGAAACTATAATCGTGAAAACTATGGATAATTGTGAAAGCTACCTATACTCGTGATACCTATAATTAATCGTGAAAGCTACCTGTATGTGAAAGCTAAATCGTGAAAACTACCTATAATTAATCGTGAAACCTATAATTAGAAATTACAAGCTACCTATAATCGTGAAACCTATAATTAGTCGTGAAAGCTACTTAATCGGCAAAGGTAAATCGTGAAAGCTTGAATTTAAATCTGAAAACCTATAAGTGAAAGCTAATTCGTAAACTATAAGTGAAAGCTAATTCGTAAAACCTACTTGTGAGGCGTAATGATTGGTAATTGTGAAACATTATCGAGTAAACCTAGATGTGAATGACAATCGTGAAATATAACAATCAAATCGTGAAACATAACAAACAAACTGCGTAACAGTAAGCTTCAACACAAAATGTTGACTAACAGAGGAATGAAATAACAGTATTTAACAAATTTTACCTTAATTAAGAACGAAAAAATAGAGGAATGAAATAACAATTTTCAGCAAATTATAAAATGTATTTTACCTTAATTAAGAACAGAATAGCCGTCTCTCTCTCGCTTCAATAATTACTTCAAGACGGAAGGAAGAAGAAGCAAGGAGGGAAGGAAGGAAGAAGAATTATTAAGAAAAAAGAGAGAAAGAAGAAGGGCAATTTTGTTATTAGCCTCCAAAAGTGGGTAGAAAAATTATATTTTCAAATTTTGGGCATTGAAATTTTTTCTTATTTTAAAATGGTAAAGTGAATAATTTTCCCATAATTTATTAGTTCACTTTAATAATTTTTTGTGTTTTGAATTCAGAAACTCTCTAAGATTTAGTAGGACATATCATTCAATTTATTATTTAAGTAAAATAACTTTTAAAAGAAGATACTTTAATATAACATAAAAAATTAAGTCACATAATATTTATATAAATAATTAATATATATTTCATAATATAATATAATTTTATTATATATTATTATAATATAATTTTTTTATATATTATTAATTAATAAAATATATGATGTGAGGTGAATTGAAGGTGCATTAAAATTTCCCTAAAATTAATATGTTGTGCGAATATAGATAACAGTAGCTCAAAAATATCCGCTGAAAGAGAAAAAGTTCTTGTAAAATCACAAGAAAACAGAAAAGAATTCAACTTCAGTATCTGCACAAATTCCTCACTGATAAACCCTTCAATTCAATTCAATTCAATTCAATCAACATTTTCAAACAAAAGATTACTACCATAAGCGATTGAAGAAATGTCATCTTGGATCCCTTCTCTGTTCAATCCCTTCGCTGATGAGGATAATCCAAACCCACCTGAACCTTCCTCACCCGACGAAACTACCCCAAGAAGCCTTTCTTCCGGCGCTAAAGATGATCTCTCAGCCATGTTCCGCGGTGTCGCCGCCTTTCTTGCGTCGCCGCAGAAGACTTCGTTATCTGCGCCATCTTCTTCTTCAGAGACAATAACGGGGATAAAAAATGATTTAGCGGAAATTCAGGGATCCTTTAGATCAGGATTGTCGTTAATTTCCTCGAAACTCTCTTCCAATCTTATGCAGTTCCAGGAACAATTCAATAATGGAGATGAGTATGATGAGGTGGAAGAAGAGGAGGGACTGGGAATCAGTGAAGAAGTTTTGGATTTTGTGTTGAAAATCTCTAGGCGGCCAGAACTGTGGACTGATTTCCCCCTCTCCTTGCCTGATGGTAATTTCGCCGAATTTAATTATCTGAAAAGTTCTATATTATTTTGTGATATAAGCAGGTTTATGATTCTAGCTTCTATGCTGTTATAATGATACTTGTTTTGACTAATGATAATGTCTATCAAATTACTCCTACAATTTTGGAGGAGCGAGTTTGACATTGACCGTATGTTCAGAGGCAGCATAAAGATGAGTTTTCATGGACCCATTTTATTCTGTCGATGGCTGTAATTTGTTTGTCAGTGTGCTAGGCTTTATGTAGATCCTTAAACTTAGGTCTAAGTGATGCAGGATAAAGATGAGATAGATTCTCTATGTCCAACAGTGAGTTAGTCGAAGTCTCCAACTGGAGTCCAAGCTTTTGGGCTGAGAAATGGTGAACATGTCTGTCTAAATGATTGATATTTCGGCTGGAGTTTGGTATTTAGAGGTTTACGAATGCTGTCATTTTAAGTGTGCAGTCGGGATGGAAGGGCATTTAAATTTCTGATGTTGAAATATAAAATGGTTGTGAGGTTGAAGAAATGAATCAACTCAACTGCAGTTTGATATGCCAGAAATAACACTCTGTCACCAGAACCTGAGAATGATTATTTCTTTATTGAATATTAAGATCTAGAGCTCTGGAATTCTCTGCGTTTTGGATAACTTACAGATATTTGAGGACTTAATACTTGGAAACAATTGATAATCTTACTTCTGCAATTTGTCAGATGTCCGATTGAACTCATTGTTCTTGAAGCAAAGACTGTTATCATAATGATTAATGAATAGCATATTGTCTCGGTTATCATGACTTGAGCAACTTAAGGATATATATATTTCCTATAATTCAGAAGTTTAGAACTGCATGAGAATTTTTTAAAAATTTACCCTGAATTAGGTTCTAACCGAGCTGCATGGCTTCATATGTTTCCTGTTTCTGTGTTCAGCAGTTGCTTGAATAGTGTTTAATACCTTAGAAACTGGTTGCATGAAATGCATGAAAAGTTACCGTCTGAATGGATGAGTTCTGTGATTTTTGTTATAGGTTTATGGGACAACTAGTTAAGCTGAATCAAGTATGGTTAGTTATCTGATCAGTTTGCCATAGAAGAGAAGAAGCTAAATTTCACAAAATTTGCATTTCGAATATTTCATAACTGATCATATAGCTCATTAGTGGGATGATCCATAGCGTGTTTGTAATCATATTCATATGGATGAAGCAATGGATAGTAAAAGCGAGCATATTCATTGTTTCAACTTAGTAGCACACTATTGCTTCATAGATGGGCAACAACTGCAAAAGATTAACATAACTGAACTTGTCATCGGTCCTCTATGGTTGAATAGTGCTGTAATGTTGGAAAAGCTCTAACTGTTAGTAAACCATTCCAACAACTGATATAACATCTATATACGTTGACTGTTTAATGTAAAACTTAAACTTATATTTTCTTGAAGTTTGAGTTTTTGATATTATATGCAGTCAATACTTTGAAGAATATTGCTGATCAAATTGCTGCTCAGAAAGCATCAGTAAAGTGGACTGAACAAAACCATTGATATGCTGATGGCTTTGAGAGTTAAAGAACTTCATTCTACTAAGGAAACTTCTATGGATAATATATGATTCAAATATAGTCCTATATTTGAAATATTCAGAATTATGTACAGATTAAAACTAGCCAATTATTGAAAGTCATTTCTGTCTGGGTTTGTTTAGGTTTGAATATAATGGGAAGAAAACTGCAATGGTGTAGGGTTAAGAATGATTGGTCTTAACTTTCCATAACTTTTTAGTAACTTTTTCTACTTGAATTTAATAAACTAGAATTAATTTTTTTTTTTGAACCATATGATGTAAAGCTGTAATTTTTAACTTGTGTTGAAGAAATCAAACTTCAAAGTATTTTCTTCTTTTGAGTTTGGAAGTCAGAAAGGGACACATTTCGTCATGGATAGCTTTATTGATTTAGTTGTTTGGAGACCTTTTGCCAGTCACCCTGCTATTTGCTATGAGTCGGTATTTGAAGTGTCATATGTGGATGTCTTTTTAACTTCTTGTGTAGGAGAAAGTCAATAAACTAATAATGGGCACATTAATTAGGTGGTTCCAAGACTGTAAATTAAAAACTTGCATCTCACAAACTATGTCAACTAAGATCCCTTGTAACGCCACAGTTGAGTGTAGCTCAGTTGGTTGAGCCTCTTGCAATCTAGGCCAGTGGCCTAGAATCAATTCCAACTGTCTCTCCCTTCCAGGATTTGTACTAAAAAAAAAAGGTCCCTGGTAACACCAGTTTATCTGTGTCCCAAATCTAAACATAGTATGCTACAAATATTTGATAGGAAGATATTGATGCATTGGCCATGTGGTAGTATAAAATCAATGAGTTGAGTGTGATCTAAGCAATACGCTCAAAAGACAAATGCATGGATATCTATGAACACTCTTTGGTTGGTCTTTTCAAATCAACCTTGAGGCACTCATGTAAAGTGCAGAAATACACACACGCACACACATGAAAAAAACTTTATGCAACGCAAAATGGGGCTTTGAAGTTGGTTTAACTCTAGTATTTCACTGTACCAGTTTATGTACCTCATGTGTTATCAGAAAAGCAAAAATATTCTCATATCATGAGGCGTGGTTGTGAATTTGTCCTGACTAAGATACTGTTTTACAGATTTTGATATGTCAGATTATCAGAAAGAACATGCTGCAAGTATCGATCATTTGGCACCTGAGTTTGAGACACTGAGGCAGAAAATCTGTAGTCAAATGAGCGAGGGGAAGTTTTGGCTTATATATTTTATTTTACTTCTTCCCCGGTTGGATGAAGAAGATCTGAACCTTCTCTCTACGTCACAGGCAAGGCTTTGTGTTATTTTGCAGCTGTTTTTTGTTTCCTTTTTAATTTCTTGTTGAAAGCTATCTGCATTAGAAGAATCACTTGGTGCTAGTTAATTTCAAGTCATTGGTCATATACTCATAGTGGAAGCTTGAGCCATTTGCAGTTTACTAGAGGAAGTTGTCAAAAACAAAACAATGATAATATTTTTTGGTGTACAGATAAAATTGTCGATGACACTTAATGATATTGCTATATATCTGTGTATAATATTTGGATACCAATTACTGTTGTGATGCTTCTTCACAACGTTGCCCTTTTATTAATTTTTCACTAATTGACAACATGCAGATTCTGATGTTTAATCTTATGAAGACTTTTGTGACTTCTCCATATGATTCAATTAAGTTTCTAATTGGACAGCAATCGTGTTTTAACATTGTCAGTCAACCATTATAATTGCGATTATACTGCATGCCCCCCTTATGTATGGTTTTATGTATGCCAAGTTTGATGAAGTGTGTAGAGGTTGTTCAATAGTTATTTTATTTCTTCTGTTTGTGTTTTCTTTGGTCTAGTGACTAGTAAATAAAAAATAACTGGGCCTCTTTGAAGGGTAATCCGCTCAGATCTACTAGGGTAAAGATTGAAAGAATTTTACTGTAGGTGAAGGAAGATTACTCAAATTTATCATTCTCTTACTTTGTTTTATTGCAAGGAAATCTGAGAAATTTTCGCTGTTGAATTGAGTGTCAAAAAGTTTCATGAACTATTCAAAACATGCATTTGCAATAATCAACAGGTTGTGTTTAAATTATGATCGTGATTAGCACTTGTTAATAAATTTGGTCACTAATTTAGAATCACTCCACGTAATTAAGTTCGGAAATGCATTAGACCTTGCTGTTTGGTCAAAATTTCAGGTCAAAAGGTAGTTTTAATGCAATCTCCCTGTAGTAGAGAAATAGAGGATGCTGGCATTGGTCCTAGGCCCTAAAGCTTCCCTTCCTGCACTATCTGCATATATGCGTGTGGAATGCAGGCATTTATATGATTTAGCTTGACCTACCTAAATTAAACTGGCTCGACCCCTGGCAGGTGGAATTGATTTTGGGAACTGCAGGAGGGAATGGACGAATGTTATCTCTATATTTCAGAATATCAGATATTCTTACATTTATATGTCAAGTCTTCGGCCGAAATAATGTTTTAGTGAGACCACTACCGTTCATTAGATTATTTTTCAGTCGGTTTATATTCTGAAACATATTGCAAATACGGAAGGAACTGATAATGTTACTTGATGTGAATGATAACTGACTAAATTGAAATATTGTTAGAACTTCTTGAATAAAGCTCTGCCCTTTCTGTCAAAGAAAGGGCTTTGCACAACTCCCTTCTAATTTCATGCACTCATAACAAGAATTCTACCAAAAACCGAATAAAACAAAATTACACACACTCCCAAATCTAATCTGATTAAAGTGATTTTCTTCTATCTCCTTTTGTCTTGCGAAGCTATAAATATACTGTTGTCGTTTTGGTTTCTGAAAGACATCTCATGTCAATAGGTGTGACACTATCTTCATTTATGATGGTTATAATGCAACGGAGCCAACTCCATCATCTAATGTAATTGGTTGTTTGCAGGTAGCCGAAGCAAGGGAGACACTTCTGAAGAAACTTCAACACAAGACTGATGAGGATCAAGAGCCCTCTGAAAATCGTGAGTCTTCTGATACCAAACATACAGAGACCATTAATGAACCAGCTGAGACTGCAAATGCAACTAAACAGGCAGAGATCGTTAATGAAACTGAATCAGGTCATCATCAATCTGAAGAAGTTGACATGAGCCCATCCAATGATACTCAGAAACAATCTGAAAATGAGGAGGATGTTTCGTTTAGTGATCTTGAAGATGATGACAATGATCTATCAGATAAGCTACCGGCACCTAAGGTATCAATGAGCAACAAAGCTTGGTTTCAGGTAGATGAAAATTCTGGATCTGAGGGTGCTAAACAGAAGGCAGATGAACGTGGTTTGAAAGATAAAGAATCGGAAGGTGAGGATTCAAATGACTGGCTCACTGTTGATGATACTGATTTCGACAATTTGGCCGCAACTTGACCCTTCCACATATGTATATTGCTTCCGCTCTTTTTTTTTTTTTTTTCTTTTATTACCTGTGTGTGTAAATTCTTGTCTGGACCAAATCTTATCTGCGTTAGATTTCTGGGTGGGGGGCTTTGTTGGGGGGGTGTTATGCAACGTGCAGGTCCATTTTTTTTCAGTTATTTTCTTTTCTTGCTTGTTTTCCATAACTGTGATATACGTATGATAGTTTGTAAGAAACTTCAGTTTTTCAGAATAGCGGATTATTTATGTTTCCCATATCATCTAAATTCCAAGTGATGATATTACAATGTTATAGTATTGTATATAATATTAATGATGGTCAAATATATTTTTTTCTTATTCAAAAAACATATTCTTTATTGTGATCTTGAAAATTTAACACTAAATAGAACTTGTTTCCTATATTTACAATAACTGACGCATGATTTTTATGAATTGAATTCTTTTTAATATATGATTTTTTTTTAAAGTTCTGTTTTGAAAATACTTTTGATTGGTGATTATTTGCTATATCTTTTTGGAGAATTTGGATGTAATTTTGATGATCAATATTTATTTCCTACATATGTTTTTGAGCTAATTCCAATTGGTAAATAATTGTAGGTGAATATTCAATTTTGGAGGAAAAAAAGTACAATTTCTAGAAGAGTCGAAGCAGGTGATTTACCTGATGGATGGGCAGTATGACCGTACCAGTCAGTCGGGCCTGAACAAATTTTCAGCAGCCCAAGATTAATTTAAGGGTATCAATCCACTCCACACATAGGCTGCCTACGAGACTAAACAACAGGATATGAGTTTAAACTTGTAGCTATGAGCTTTATTAACATTTAAACATGGTCTTTTTAGTTTTCAATATGTATATATAATTTAATTAGGGTTTGATTAGAACATCATCATACTTCTTCCTTCTCCAAGGAACCAAGGGAGGCAGCCATTCTTCTCTCCACATCAGTTGCGCAATTTTATATTTTTATTTTTCATTTTGGTTTCTTGATCGTAGTATGAGTTGTAGTTAAACTCCTTTATTCCGGTGACAATTAAGGAAGCTTTAGCTAATCTATTATATGAGATCAAATTTGTTCTTATATTTTATTTTATGCAAGCATCTGTGATTTTCTAATTTTAGTTTTGTTAATTGTTTCAGATCTATTGGGTAGTTCGAAATATTCATTAGTCCAGGATTAATTAGTAGCCAATTAAATCGACAATCCGTAATTGGTGTTTATATTTAATTAGTGGTACATTGATTCTTCAGAATCAAGGGAAGATTAGTTTTAATTCGGTAATTCTGCGTCAGAGTTTATTGGTTTTGAATCGGGTCTCTCTAGTTATTAATGACATCGGCTCATTAAATCTGTAGAGCGTCTCTCGGTTTGTCAGTCGATTAGAAAAATAATTGTTGGAGCGTCTTCCTGATTATCAAGAAATTAAGGAGAGATAAGACCGCGTCAGATGCGTCTTCGGTTGTTATAATTGATTTGTTTACATGAATTAAAGTCACTTTTGCATCGATGATTGAAATAGTTAGCTAGAGTGGCATTAATTGGAAACCGAAATATTTTACATATTTGATAAAAAAAATCCTTCTCTCGATTATAACTATTAAATTACATTCTCGAATTACAAATATTTGATATTGATTTTGGAGTAAATTGACTGATCAAAAGATTAGAAAAATCATCGCCAGTCCTTTGGGAGATTGCTTGCCACTGTCCTAATTCAGTGTAGGCATACCGACAGCTGGTCGGATTATTTTTTGTGGAGAAACGACACTACCAAATTTTGGCGCCGTTGTCGAGGACTAGTTTTAAGCAGTGATTATTCTGATCCATTGGTTTGACAATTTATTTTATTTTATTTTTCAGTTTTATGCCCCGTTCTTCACGTACAAGAAAATTGATTGTTTGATCCGGAAGTGGAGAAAACTGCCAAGAACTTGAGGAAAAGAGCCAAGGAACTGAAGGAAGTTGTTATTTCAGAATCAGAAGATATGGCTGATAATGAGGAACATGGAATCTTACCAAGAGAAGAAGTTGAACCTCTTATAAAGGAATTGGGTCGTCATCGAAACAATCGATCAATTTGCATTGTGCTGCCACATATTGCTCAAAATGCTGAAATCTGGCCTGGTTTTATCCAAGTGCTGCCCAAGTTCGGTGATCTACCTGGAGAAAGTGCACACAAACATCTTGCTGAATTTGACTTAGTTTGCTCCACTCTACGCCCTCAAGGTTTTTCTGAAAATAATTTGAGACTACTAACTTTTTCTCATACATTGCAAGGCAGGGCTAGAGACTGACTGTTTGATCTTCCATCGGGCTCAATTTGGACTTGGAATGATTTGGAGGAGCAGTTCTTGTGTAAATTCTTTCCTGAATCGAGGGCTGCTGATTTGAGAATGGCAATCAACAGCATAAAGCGGAAATCAAGAGAGAGCCTCGTTGATTATTGGGAGAGATTTTAGCAGTTGTGTTGTAAATGCCCCGACCACGAATTTTCTGAATATCAATTGCTAACTAATTATTTTTATCGTGGTTTGTGTTCATTTGACAGAAAAATCATTGATGCTGCTTGTGGAGGATCCTTAACTAACAAGACATTGGCTAAAGCAAAGCAACTCATTGTTGATATGGTCACCAATGGCCAACAATATGAAGATGATGATGATGGTAGACACCGGCCTATGAAAGGAGCTGAAGGAATAAAGAGTTCAAGTGTCAATGATAGGATTGATGCTCTCAGCTCCTTAGTTAGAGGACTTGCTGTAGCTCAAACTCAAAAAGTTATATGTGAAATTTGTTCGGAAAATG
The DNA here is from genome assembly GCA_028749325.2 of Caryopteris x clandonensis. Lineage (NCBI taxonomy): Eukaryota > Viridiplantae > Streptophyta > Magnoliopsida > Lamiales > Lamiaceae > Caryopteris > Caryopteris x clandonensis. The sequence goes on from JAPYKT020000048.1 coordinate 35,710, forward strand.
GTCATGCTATTGATTTTTGTCCTATTTTGCAGAATTCTCAACCCGAACAAATATGCTATGGGTCAGAAGATGCCCAATACGATTCACTAAGGAATAAGAGGAATGATCCGTTCTCACACACATATAACCTAGGTTGGAGAAATATCCCAATTTCAGCTGGAAACAGCAAAATCAGAAAATACGTGGAAGTCTTCCATTCAGGCAGCCACAGGGTGGTCAGTATGTACATACCGACCGCTCAGAACCCAGCATGAACGATATTCTGAAGACTCTGGAACACAACAGTGAAATTGTTAAGAACATGGTGCAGAGTCAGTAAGCTTTCCAGCAAGACACACAAGCTGCCTTGGGAGGTATGGGTACACGAATCACCCAATTCGCCACTCAAGTGAACAAAATGCAAGCAAATCGATGCAAACTTCCATCTCAAGCGGAGATAAATCCTAAGGAGAACGTTAGTGCTGTAACTTTGAGGAGTAGAAAGGAACTGGTCGAACAAGAGGTTAAGAAGAAAGAGAAAGAGCCAAAAGATAAGGTTGAAGATCAAACGAAGGAAGTTGTTGAAGAGACACAACAACCAGATCAGCCTCTTCCCCCTAAGGTAATCATGAACTCTAAAGTTTCTAATTCTCAATCTATTATGGCAGCACATTTTCCTTCCAGGCTGATTCAAAACAAGAAAGAGGATGATGAGAAAGAAATCCTTGAGTTGTTCAAAAAGGTAGAAATTAACTTGCCCTTTATTGATGCTATTAAGCAAGTGCCCAGGTACGCAAAATTTTTGAAAGAATTGTGTGCTAAAAAGATGAGATATGGGAAAGATGCAAAAATTAAGGTTAGTAAAAATGTTTTAGTTGTTATTCAAAGAAAATTACCAGAAAAACGTAGGAATCCTGACATGTTCACTATTCCCTGCATCATTTGTAGTAAGAAAGTTGAGAGAGCTATATTAGATTTAGGTGCTTCCATCAATGTTATGTCATTCTCTATGTATAAGGAGCTGCTGTTAAGAGATATGAAGGAAACTAGTGTGGTAATTCAATTAGCTGATAGGTCTAATACATATCCTAAATGTGTGGTAGAAGATGTTTCGGTGAAGGTAAATGACTTAATTTTTCCTGTGGATTTTTACATAGTTGACATGGATGATATTTTTTCTGCACATAGATCTTTAATTCTTTTAGAAAGGCCATTCATGAAAACTACAAGAACTAAAATTGATATTGATAAAGGCATACTTAGCTTTGAATTTGATGGTGATACTGTCACATTTAATATTTTTGAAGCTATGAAGCATGTTGAGGATCGTGAAGGTTTGTATATGGTTGATATTGTTGATTCTTTAGTTGACAATTTTGTTGAAAATTATTTTAGGGAAGACAAACTGGTGCATGTAATTCTTAATGGGATAACTGAAACAGAAGCAGCAACTGAAGACGATGATGAGATTTGAGATGTCATGATGCAGTTGTATTCCATTAGTGAATTCCCTACTAGGCATCTGTCGAGCAGAATTCCCATACCGACCAATTCCGAACCTATTTTACCATCTGTAGTTAAAGCTCCAGTGCTGGAATTGAACATACTGCCCCAACATCTAAAATATGCATTCTTGGGTGAAAAGGAGTCGTTGCCCGTCATCATAAGCAATGATCTTTGTTGAGCTTTTAAAGAAGCATAAAACTGCAATTGGATGGACTTTAGCCGACAAAAAATGTATCAGCCCCTCTATATGCATGTATCGAATTTTACTTGAACCTGATTATAAATCTTCTAGAGACCCACAAAGAAAATTGAATCATGTCATGAAAGAGGCTGTGCTTAAGGAAATCCTTAAATTGTTAGAGTTAGGGATTATTTATCCAATTTCTGATAGTGTTTGGGTTAGCCCTATTAATGTGGTCCCTAAAAAGTCTAGATTTCAGCTGGTTAAGAATGAAAATAATAAATTGATCCCAATGAGACTTCAAACTGGTTGGCGTATGTGCATAGACTTTAGGAAGTTGAATGATGCTACTAGGAAAGATCATTTTCCATTGTCTTTTATTGATGAGATGCTTGAAAGATTGGCTGGAAAATCATTCTTTTGTTTTCTTGATGGTTATTTTGGATATTTTCAAATTTTTGTATCACAAGAGGATCAAGAAAAAATGACTTTTACTTGTTCGTTTGATACTTTTACTTGTCGTCGTATGTCTTTTGGTTTGTGCAATGCTCCTGGCACTTTCCAAAGATATATGATGAGTATTTTTTCTGATTTGATTGAAAATTGCATTGAGATTTTTATAGATGATTTTACTATTCATGGTGCTACTTTTGAACATTGTTTGGGTAATTTGGAACAAGTTTTAGAGAGGTGTGTTGAATCTAACCTTGTGTTGGATTTTGAAAAATATAATTTTATGGTAAAGCAAGGTATAGTGCTCGGACATGTTATATTTGAAAATGGGATAGAAGTGGATAAGGTGAAGGTTGATATGATTGTGAAATTACCTTACCCTTCTAACGAAAAAGAAATTCAAGCTTTCTTAGGCCATGCAGGTTTCTATAGACGTTTCATTCAAGATTTTTCAAAGATTGCACAACCCCTAACAAAATTGTTGCAAAAAGAGGTGCCATTCGTCTTTGATGAAAAGTGCAAGGAAGCTTTCGATTTCTTGAAGAGCAAGCTGACTTCTACTCCTATAATCCAGCCACCAAATGGGGAAAGCCGTTTGAGATCATATGTTATGCAAGTGATTTCGCCGTTGGAGCTGTCCTTGGGCAAAAGAACGGAAAGAGAGTTATGTGATATATTATGCTTAAAAAACCCTCAACCCTGCCCAATGCAATAATACGACGACGGAAAAGGAGCTGCTGGCTGTTGTTTTTGCTTGTGAAAAATTTAGATCTTATCTTATTGGGTCTAAAGTTGTTGTTTATTCTGACCATGCAGCTTTAAAGTATTTGCTCTCCAAGAAGGAATTTAAGCCACGTCTCATCCTGTGGATACTGCTGTTACAAGAACTTGACCTGGAGATCAAAGATAAAAAGGGGCTGAAAACAAGGTTGCTGACCATTTGAGAAGATTGAAAACATAGTCGGACAATATGGCCATATCAGACAATTTTCCTAATGAGCTGTTACTGGCAGCTGAAGGTACGATTCCTTGGTATGCTGATTTAGTCAATTATCTAACCACTAGAATATTTCCAAAAGGGACCGAGACAGCTAGAAAGAATAAGTTGAAGAGTCAAGCGAAATATGTCATATGGGACAAACCCTATATGTCGAAGTCTTGTGTCGACCAAGTGATTCGGAGATACATTCCTGAAACTGAGATTCCATCCATTCTGCATTTTTGTCATGCTCATGCGTCTGGTGGTCATTTTGGACCAAGAAGGACAGCCCGTAAGGTTCTTGATTTCGATTTTTATTTGAAGACCATTTTTAAGGATGCTTATTTTTTCTGTAAAAATTGTAATTGCTGCCAAAGAACAAGTAACATCCTATCTAGAAATGAAATGCCTCAAACTCCTATTTTGGTGTGTGAATTTTTTGATGTGTGGGGGATGGACTTCATGGGTCCATTCCCTAGTTTGTTTGTAAATTCTTACATTTTATTGGCAGTCGATTATGTGTCCAAGTGGATTGAAGTAAAGACTACTCACACCAATGATTCCAAGGTTGTTGCAGGTTTTCTTAAGACTAATATTTTTAATAGGTTCGGTGTGCCATTATAAGCGACCAAGGAACACATTTTTGCAATCGAACATTTGAGGCTCTTTTTAAGAAATACGGGGTTCACGACCGAGTTGCTAATGCTTACCACCTGCAATCGAATGGACAGGTTGAGGTGTCTAACCGGGAAATAAAAAATATTCTGGAAAAAACAGTAAACCCAAACATCAAGGACTAGAGTCTCCGACTGGATGATGCAGTCTCCGACTAGATGATGCAGTATGGGCATACCGTACTGCCTACAAGTCACCCATCCGGATGTCCCCTTACCGTCTGATTTTGGGAAGCAGTGTCATTTACCAGTCGAGCTGCAGCATAAGGTGTTCTGGGCAGTAAAACAATGTTGTCTTGACCGAAAACTTATTGGTCAAGAAATAAAACTCCAGCTGCAAGAATTAGAAGAGATTCGGTTAGAAGCCTACGATGGTGCCAGCCTCTACAAAGAACGCACTAAGTTTCTCCATGACAAAAATATTCAAAGGAAATCTTTTGAAATTGGGTAGAAAGTTACTCTTGTTCAATTCCTGACTTTGAATCATGCCGGGTAAACTGAAATTTCATTGGATGGGACCCTTTGAAGTAATAAATGTAAGTTCTCATGGAGCCGTCGAGATTCAGAGTTTGTGTACTTCCAGGGTGTTGAAGATGAATGGTCAATTGTTGAAACTTTACTCCGGGGGAATGGAAATAGCTACCATCGATGGAATGACCTTGGCTACCCCCGAGATCCTTTCATGATTAACCACCTGTTACGTCGAGCCTAAGACGTTAAATAAGGGCGCTTCTTGGGAGGCAACCCAAGCATTTTGACTTTTATCTTTTTTTTTTATGTTATTCTATTTTAAACAATAAAAAAATAAAAAAAAAGGTTGTACACAAATATATAAGCCTATAGTGTTAATTGCATTTTTATTGTTGGCAGATCTTGTGCTTAACAGGTATGGAGGACCAAGTTTTATAGTTAAAAGTAAAGAACGGGGCGAAATTGAGAAGAGAGAAATCCATGGACTCAATTGAAATAAAGTGAAAATGTTTAACTTGGGGATTCCAGCCTAGCCCTAATTTTCAAAATCCCTTAATGCCCTTTAGTACTCCCTTACATTGCCCGTTCGGATCGCTTACATCACTAGCCGGACCACTCGCATCTCTCGCCCGGAAGCTCTCACATCTCTCGCCCCAAAACTTGCCCGCCGTCCAACATTACTGACTTCGATGGCCCCCAACCGCCAAACCCGTTGACATGGAGCGACGCCGTCAGCCACTACCCAATCGCCGCCGACGCGAAGCCCGTCGCTTCCAATCGCCATGGACGATCCTCCCCTATTTCTCTTAGAAGCTTCGGCCACACTACAGATGATGCACTGTCGACGCTCAGTTGCACCCACCGGAGTAGCAGCTCCAATCGCCAGACGCACCCGCTACTAGGCCCCTATCCCAGACGTGACATCGAACGATAATACCGATGATGAACAGGCTATTTCATCCCCGTTGTCGGTTCCATCCCAATCTCCTCAGTCGAGTTCCCATGCTTTCCCGGCCAAATTCCTTTCCATATACGAGGTACATAATAGACTTAGTAAGAATTATTTTTGTCAATTTATCAATGCTCATTTGTTTGATTGGATTGCTATAGAAAGTTTAGGTGTCAACGATTCTATCAGGCGGGACTTTGCTAATATTGGCCGGTCTGAATTCCTGAATATTTCTGAGCCTTTGTTTAAAGAAATGGCACTGGAATTTATTTCCTTATTCGTGTTTGACCCATCCGGTCCATTATCTGATTCACATGCTATATTGTTTGAATTGAAGGGTAAAAAATTTTATTTTTCTGTGGACCAACTAAATGTGTTGCTTGGATTTGAAATGGAAGACTCATTACGAAGTCCTGAATATGATTCTGCTGTGTGTGATGTGCCCGATAATCTATCTTCCATCATTAATGAAAAATGGTGTGCTTTGTCTGTGGAAACATCATATGCAAAAGGTTGTTCCAAGAGTGCTAATATTGTTGATAATTGATTGCGTTTGTGCCATAGGTTTTTTGTGCATAATCTGTTTGCTAAGCTAGACTCCTTGAACATCGTCACGATGAATGATATTTTTATCTTGACCAATATGCTTGCTGGTGTGAAAATGAACTTTGGTTTTTGGGCTGCCAAACAATGGTGTGCGAGCTCTACCCGTTTCAATGAAAATTTTCCTCTAGGTGCTTTTGTTACTAGGTTAGCCCATAAACAGAATGTCTTTGTTGTTGAGCCTGTGTTTTTTTCCACCATATTATTTAACCCTTACTGATCTCCACAACATGCGCCTGCTTTTTATAAATAACGAAGGGAACTATCAATTGTTGAAGCCGGGTGTTTCAGCCCCGAGCAATACCTAAGGACATGTTTGAGAACTTCGTACCCTGCTGGGTCGTGGCTTTTAGAAGACAAGATAGGGCTCAACTCGACGCTCTCAGCAACCGAGTTACAGCCATGAAACAAGCGGTCAGTCGAATTTCTCGTTCCTCGAAGCCTTGACAGCCAATCCAGAGGAGTTTTCGTTCCTTTTTCTTTTTGTTAGTTCTTGCTTTTGAGTTTTTGTCGTATCTTTCATTTTTCCACAATGAGGACACCGTGTTTTCCAAGTGTGGGGGGGGGGTATTACGTATTTTGTCTATAAAAAAATAACAGTTTTGGTTGAGTCGTTGGCAACATTGAAATGATCAATATGAAAAGATGGTTTGTGGCTTGCTTGGTTCTTGTTCTTTTGTGGTGAAATTGTGTCTATGCTCGTATGTGTTCTAGGATGACAAAAATTGCATAGTTGATCACATGATTGAAGTTTTCTATATTGTGAGAATTGAGCCTGATGAGCATGATTTAACATTTGAAAAGTGCTCAATTTGTTTCTTAATGAGTGTATCGAACTTGTATGCTGGATTTCTGGTTTTCCTGGTTGCCATAGTTGAAACCCTTTGAGGTTCTTACATGAAAATGATTAATGCATTTAGGATTAACCAACGTTTTGGCCTGAATATATATTATCCGAACCCTGCATGTCCACTAGTGAGCCTTTTGTGCCTTATTTGTTCTTTATTGATTAATAAGAACCACTAAAACAATTAAGCCAAAACCTATTTTAGCCTGCTTTTATCCTATGAAAATATGTGAGTATGTTGGAATATGCTGAAATGAAAGCTTCTGTTACTTAGAAGATGATATGTGCTGAGATGGTGATTTTTGTGACAATTTGTTCTTGTTTTGCGAATAACAAAATGCTGAGTGCTGAAAAAAATTGACATCCAGCCCTTATTCAGCAGAAAAAAATGTTGAGCAGCAAAAAAAAAAAAAAAAAGAAGAAGAGTTCAACTCCTATTCTGTGAAAAAAAAAAGAGAAAGAAAAAAAACAGAATAAAGGGGATGTGGATTTTATTTGTTTGATGTCGCTCATGCATTTTACAATTGAAAATCAACTTGTATTTATGAAGACGCTAATATTATAGGGAGTTGCTCGTATCATTCAAAAAATAGGTATTTTGATATGCTCGTATATTTTCATAATTTTAGCCGTTCTATCCTTCCATTCTACCTTTTCCCCTAGCCCTATTACACACCTGCAAAGACCTTTTGATTTGTGCATTTATCTCATATTTTGGGCGGAGACGGTGACATAAGGGAAAATCTGTGTTTGAAAGTGTCAAGTTGCGATTTGAGTGAATGAAAAATTGTCCTTATTTCTTATTTGAGAGGATTGGAGTGAAACTTGAAAAGGCAGGATTGACTATGCATAAACTTGACTTGAATGAAGAGCTACTGCACATTTTTGACACAAGAGAATGGTTGGTGGTTTGTGGATGATCATGCTTTGATTATTGTTCGTTAAAATGTTGCCAATGATTGGTTTGTCTTTTGAGTATCGAGTCAGTTTTTCCTCTTCGGTTAGTTATGCTCGAGGGCGAGCATTGTCTAAGTGTTGGGAGATTTGATTGGTGATTATTTGCTACATCTTTTTGGAGAGTTTTGATGTAATTTTGATGATCAATATCCCTTTACCACATATGTTTTCGAGCTAATTCCAATTGGTAAATAATTGTAGGTGATTACTCGATTTTGGAGAAAAAAGAGCAGAATTTATGGAATAGTTGAAGCAGAGGATTTACCTGATAGACATGCAGTATGACCATACCAGCCAGTCGGGCCTGAACAAATTTTCAGCAGCCCAGGATTAATTTAAGGGCCCATCTCCACTCCACACATGGGCTGCTCACGAGACTAAACAGCAGGATATGAGCTTAAACTTATAGCTATGGGCTTTATTATTATTTAAACATTTTTTAGTTTTCAATATGTATATATGATTTAATTGGGGTTTGGTTAGAACATTATCATACTTAACCCTTCTCCAAGGAACCAAGGGAGGCAGCCATTCTTCTCTTCATAGCAGCTGCTCAGTTTTATCTTTCTATTTTTCATTTTGGTTTCTTGATCTTAGTATGAGTTGTAGCTAAACTCTTTTATTCCGGTGACAATTAAGGAAGCTTTAGCTAATCTATTTTATGAGATCAAATTTGTTCGTATACTTTATTTTATGCAAGCATATGTGAATCTCTGATTTTATTGTTGTTAATTGTTTCGGGTCTATTGGGTAGTTCAAAATATTTATTAATCTGGGATTAATTAGTAGCCAATTAAATCGGTCATCCGTAATTGTGGTTTAGATTTAATTAGTGGTACATTGATTCTTCAGAATCAAGAGAAGATCAGTCTTAGTTCAGCAATCCTGCGTCAGAATTTATTGGTTTTGAATCGGGTTTCTCTAGTTATTAATGTCGTTGGCTCATTAAATCGTAGAGTGTCTCTCGGGTTGTCAGTTGATTAGTAAAATATTGGTGAAGTGTCTTCCTGGTTATCAAGAAATTAAGGAGAGATAAGACCGCATTAGAAGCGTCTTCGGTGGTTATAACTGATTTGTTTACATGAATTAAAGTCACTTTTGCATCGATGATTGAAATAGTTAGTTATAGTGAAATTAATTGAAAATCGAAATGTTTTACATATTTGATAAAAATCCTTCTCTCGATTATAGATATTAAATTGCATTCTCTAATTACCAATATTTGTTACTGATTTTGGAGTAAATTAACAGATCAAAAGATTAGAAAAATCATCGCCAGTCCTTTGAAAGACGATCTTGGTTGCCACTGTCCTGGTTTAGTGTAGGCATACCGACAGCTGGTCGAATTATTTTTTATGGAGAAACAACAATACCAACTTTTTATCTTTAAAAAAAAAAAAACCTATCTTTCAAAATTATAATTTATCTGAAAGAAGTGAGGTTCTTTTGTTTAGTTATTTAAAATTTCGGTATTCTTGGATGGAATTATTGCAAATATATATATATATATATATATATATATATATATATATATATATATATATATATATATATATATATATATGGCAATGGCGTTAATCACATATCCTTTGAGATGGTAGTTGTGCCAAGTTTTGAAGTGCTCCATCTCTCGTACAAATATATTAACACAAAAACTTATCTGTATTGGGTTCACGTGCAACACAATTTAAATTTACGTATTTTAACTATGAAATATAATTTATTACCTAAAATATATTACTTTTAATTAATTATTTAAAAAAATAATAATACTTTATAATTAAATAAATAATATTTTAAATTATGTTGCACGTACACCTGATATACAAAAGACTCACACATTTATTAATTCATTTTCATGAAATCTTAAGCTACTTTACAGTGATGTGGTGGCCCCTATTTGGCCAACTTTATACTTTGATTCTTGTACACTGATTCATGGATAGGCTCATCGTAAAACCTGCATGCCACACACAGATATATATATATATATATATATATATATATATATATATATATATATATATATATATATAATCTCTGCTCTCCTACATTATTTATATATTTTTTAAGAATTCAAGAATCTGAAAGTTGGAAACGTTAACGATGAGGGAGAGATTATCAGCAACAATCCCATTATTTTTAAGATAAAGAGTGATGTTTCTGTGTTATTCTTAATTTATCTTTATTTATAATGTATTATTTTTTATTTACTATTAATGTTCATTTTTTATTAATTAAAGTTATATTAGATATTTTAATTTGTTTCTTAATATTTCAAATTGTCTCTAAAACGAAACAATCGAAGTGAGTACACTTGTATATGGTTGTACAAAGAAAGCCTTTCAAGGACTACACAAAAAATTCTACGTACATATATAAATATTTACACACATCTGCAATTACAAATTTGAGATATTAGCAGTTAGGTACGCTGTTTTATTTTTTTAATTACTTTACACAATTAGAAACTTATGTAATTCTCTTGAAATACTTATTTTTTGTAAGATTTTGTTTTAATTTTTGGAGCACAACAAGAAAAAAAGAACAAATCCTTGTGCAATTAAAATGGGTAGAATAAAATAACTGCTAAATGGGTAGAAAAAAATTAAAATTACATTTTCAATTAAAAACAATAAAATGTTTTACTATCTTGGGCAAAATTTTGTATTACCCCTTTGGCACGACATTTCTGCATTGTGAAAGAAAGAGGGACCAAAGTATAGAGGATGGATGGGTGGACCCATGTAGCAGCAAAGATGGTCGTGGGAAGTTGACATCGCATGGTTTCATCAATTTGGTGATTTGGAACCGTGGGTTTCTTGGAATCAAGGACCTAGAAATCAGAATTGAATTAATTTTAATTACGGTTTAAAATTAAAATCAAATGAACGATTGAACCGAATTATTGTTAGAAGAAAGAGAGAGGAAGAAGATTACAAAAGAGTACAGGATGCACCAACTCACAGATGATCCTAGTAAGTGGTACCCCACCCGCAGCCCTACACAACTAACACAACATCGCCTTTAGTGATGGAAGCTAATTATGTTTGTACTCTTTCTTTTACAACCTCTTATCATTACCACTTCAATGTATTTGATTTTAGATTTTATTATAATAATTAACGATTTTATATTCAGCTTTCGCTAGAGCTGAATAAAACATTTTCCATAAACAAAAAACACATTTTAGATAAAATGGTAGTACCTTTTGTTAATCAACTGATATTATTAATTTATAGGTATACAAATAATATTTGTCGGAAACTAACAATGTATTGTGAAAAGTGTTACTTATTGTTTGAAATGTAATAGATTTTAACCGTAAATATGTTATTTTTTTTTGTATTACAATATAGAAATTTTAAAAGGGTCAACAATATTTTTATTCAATATAACAATATATTATATAATGTACTGGTGAAATTGCAAACGATATGCATGCCAAATATGTTGCATCTCATCATCCTTCTTTTCCACCTTAAAATATATTACTCAAATTTTAAGTTTTTTGAAAATTAGGATGAAAAAACCAAAAAAAGTAAAAACAAAAACATAATAATAATAATAATAATAATAATAATAATAATAATAATAATAATAATAATAATAATAATGGTTTTAATGGATCAATTCAGGTGCACCGTGCAACTCGATATAGAATATTACTTATTTAACTAAAATAATACTAAAATATTATTTGCTTAATTGAAAAATATTACTATTAATTTGCTACATTGAAAAAAATAGTAATTTTTTAAATAAATAAGTAATATTTTTTTAATTAAACAAGTAATAATGTGGATCAGGTGCATGGTGCATCCGATGAATAAGACACTCGGTCTATTAACAAACATACTTTATTTACATTAAAAATTAATATGTCAAAGGTTCAATGCTTAACTTTTATGAATTAATTATTATTGGGTGATCTAATTTTTAACCAAAACCCTAAAAGTTAATTGTAAAACATTTATATACCCATACATACACAACCAAAAATATAATACTAAATTTATTTATTTTTAAATAGAGGAAGAGGGGTGGGGGTGGGGGTGGGGGGAAAGCACCCCTCCCTCAATACATGGGTCGGCCCCTGTACCTAATTATCCCCACATCAATGAACAGTGGTAGATAACAAAATAACACTAGTAACATAGGAGCCGCGGTTGACACTTTCTCTCTCTAGAGAGAAGCTCTGGCTTCTCTCTAGAATCCGCCTATCACATGCTTCCTCCATCTGACTCCTTCGGATTTCATTCTGCTCTTCATTCTTTTTGAAGATTTTTGGAAGAACAGCCTATTGATTCAGTCAATTCGCTGGGATTATCAATTTTATCTACGGAGTTTACCCAAAAAAAAAAAAAACTATCAACGCAGATTGGATGTAATGGTTTGCGTTCCTGGGTTCTAGGGGACGTTGTTTTCGCTGTTCGGTTCTTCAAATACCAGATTCCTACTTCCTGGATATCGTTTGGCGTCCTGTGTTCGTCGAGGAGCGTAGGTTGAAATTTCTCAAGGCAGTTCCTTGGGCACAGCGAAGAGTAGTTTGCAAATCGTCAGGACATTCCCTTGCCGGCAGTGGTTCCCTGCCTACCGGAGCTTTGGAGCCAGACAACTAGCGAAGTGTGTTTAGGGAAAGAGACGACTTTCCTGCTTAACGTTTTCTTTCCTAATTTGCAGGCTGGCGGCATATGTATTCTCTTAGGGTTCACAAAATTCGTGGTAATTGGGATTCAATCATACGATGTATCTAGGGTTGGGTAATTAAGGAAAGTCATATCTTTCCTTTTTTTTTTTTTTTTTCAGCGGTTTCCATTTGCGAGGGATACTGACGCAAGATTTCGCTAGGGTTCATCCCATTCCTGTCTGCCTTCTGTGAGCTGACTGATGTTCCCTTTCTGCCACCGTGTTGGCTTTTGTGTTGCTTGGGGTTTTTTCCCCATGTTTACAGTTGTGTTCTAGGTTGCTTGTTCCGACCCCGTGCTGGGGTTAGGGACTAGTTTTATTTCTCTTCGGGTATGCCCGAGTATTGGTGTACTCAAAACTTTTTTTACTTTATTTAATTTCCGCAATTTCGACCAAAAAAAAAAATTAACACTAGTATATGTGCTCAATAATTAATGTCGTAACCTATTTTGCAGTCGCAACTAAATTAAAAGATATAAATAAAATATGAATTAATTTTTATCATTTAACTGTACACATTGTTCAAGATCCAAAAAATATCTTTTTTTTTTTTTATATCATATTTTAATCTTACCTTCTTTCGTCCAAAAAATAAAATAAAAATCATAGTTATTTAAATTACATTTCTTCATTAGTTTAAAAAAAAAAAAGATTGATATGGAATGAAAATAGAATTAAAAAGAAGAAGAAGCAATAATTTGTGATGGGTTGTAAGCATCGAGTGACTGGCAACATGCTGTGTGTATTTGTAGCTTTCGGAGAAGCCTCTAAAAAAAGGCAAGGAAGAAACAATTGTCACATGCACTCCCACATCACACAATGTTCCATGTTTCTCTCTTTTCTGCTTCTGTCCAATGCCATTCATTCTTTTGTCTTTTCCATTTCTCAACATTAATAAAAGAAGAGTAAAGTTTATGAATCAACACTAATATTTGATCTCAATTCCAGCACGGCCCTCATATATTTATATTTTCTAGTTGGAGGATTCAGATCCACGCTTAATACTTATTAACTAATGGTATAACGGCGGCTCTAAATTTAAGGTCGGGACAGCATAACCTCAAGTCGTACAACATTATGTTGTTTTGAAGACAAGAAACTAACTGGTATTAAAAAATTTCTATTTTTAATATGTATATATGTACACACACTCACACAGTCGATATTTCTAATATGCCCCCTCATGCCCAGATTTTGTTCTTTTCATGAGGCGAATCACAATATTAGGATGACAATGAAATTCATGATCCCCCTCAATGAGATATTATTAGTATCTCTCAACACCACTTGTATTCCTCATGTGCTAAATCTATTAAAGAAAAATGAGAAAGAAAAAATGTTAGGAAAAAGAATATAATCGGCATATTAACAATTCTTGCTGTGATCCTACTACTAATATTATATATATATACATATATATATATATATGCTTAAGATAATATTTTGTAAAGCAGAAATCCTTTATTCAGAAAGAAAAGGTAAAAAAAAAAAAAGGAAAAGATTTCTACTGTGCATTAGTTTTTGGTTTTAATGTGTTTCAACTAATAATCAGGCTATTCAAGAACTTCTCTAATTTAAGTATTCCTCGAAAAAACATGATTTTGATATTTCTAATTTGAGACGGATAAATGCATCTCTAATCACAAGATATTTATATCTAAACTAAAGTAATAATTATGCAGGTTGCTAAAATTTAGAGATAGAACTTTTTCATCTCTAATTTCAAATAATCTAAAGAACTAGAGATATATTATATGTATCAAATATTCAACTGCTAATTCATCACCAATCGAACATTAATGATGCAAAAGATTTTGCTATTTTTGTTATCGTTTTATTATTATATTATTGTTATTTAATAAATGATATTGCCTCATTAATTTTTATCTCTAATACAAATATTTTATTGGTGGAATTGGGACGATATACTTAAATTTTCATTAAATTTAGATTCTTAAATCAAGTACTTCTGTCCCTCACTCAAAATAAATACTTCTGGCGCTAGATGAGGGGCCCGTTTTGATACAAAATAAAAGTATAACTTAAGTATAAGACTCAAATGTAACACCTATTAAATTAAAAAGACTCATTTTTAAAATAAAAATAAAATGACAGAAATCTATTTTTAAAAAGTTAAAATAAAAGGGTATATATGTTTTTGTTGGTATGCTAATATTTTTTTGTAAGATGCACGACTTAAATATATACATATTTTTTAGATATAACATTTGTATAAGATAAAATTAAAATTAGAATATTAAAATAATAAAACGTACACATTTTAAAATTAATTAATTCTTGTTTGAAACTCAACTACACCCGTTGTCGGTTCGTAACCCTCATAGTTAATTAATTATAAATATACAAACCAACATAATATATATTTAAATAATAAGAAAATTTTAAAAAAAATATTAAGATAAATTATAAATAAAAAATGGGAACGATCTTATTAGTTATATACTATTTTTCTTGATTATATAATTCAATATTTTTATTTTTATTTTTATTAAAATAAGAAATTAAGAAAAGGGAATAATTAATTGCGTTACTGCTCATAGTATTATAGATATAAAATTATTTATAAAATAAAAATTAAAACTATTAGATAATCTTATTTTAAGAAAATTATGTAACTAACTTTTTGATATATACATATATATATATATATATATATATATATAACTCAAAGAGAAATTAAGTTAATATAGAAGATATTGTTATATAATATTAGAGTCTCTAAATATAACTAATTCACACAAATTTAACAAATAGTTATTCAATTGATATTTACTAGATACACAAATAAATAAATAAAGTAGTGGAAACGAATTTCTATTATGACCAAAAATATGTAATGAGATTAATTCAAAATTCTACATGATAAGATCTATGAAATTATAATTATGATATTATATATTATAAATATATAAATTGTAATGCAATATTTAATTCAGTTTGTTATCAATTATTTTCAGTTATTTAATTGTGATATATCAAATATATTATCAAATTAATTATGAATTTATATTAATTTTGAATTAATATTGATAATATGGTGAATCATTATAAAAATACACAAGATTAATGTAAATAATTTGAACAAACCAAATAATTATAAATGGAAGTAATAACTAATTTCAAAAGAATTATATAGGTTGAAAATAATGACCATATTAAAAAAAAGTTGGGCACATTATACTTACTTTGGATAAATAGACTATGAACAATAATTTATATTTAATAATATACATTAAGGGGAAAGCGGGATCACACAAAAAAAAATTTAATAAATAAAATAAAATAATAATAATAATAATAATAATAAATAAATAAATAAATAAATAATTGAAAATATTATCAATCAACACTAAAATGTTTTACTTATAAAAATAATTTTAGGAGAAAAATGAAATCAATTATACCCTTAAATTATTTTGCTTTAGTAAGAAATGTAATTTGGGTCCTCTAAATATGACTTTGTTCGCATACTTACTTATACATTAAGTTCTTGAAATACATAGCTAGCGCACTAACGTTAAAGTTTATGTGTATTTAATCCTTTTTACCTCAATTGTTGATTTTGATGGTTTGAATGTTTTATTTCATTCAGTGTTTTAATTTTTATTTTAAAATATTTAAAACACGATATATGTTAATTAATAATATAATTATATACACGTATCGTATAATAATTATTTTAAAATAGAAGATAGAACATGAAATAAAATAGAAGATCTCAATCTTGATTTTGATGCTATATTAATAATTATCAATAAAATATTACTCGTACTCAATATTTTTTGCAGAATTAAATTGAAGGGATTGAGTTGCATTCATGCAACTAGTGAGCAGAAGACTCACTCTTAGTTGGTTGAAAGAAGTGGAGTGGATCAAACTTAATGAACTAGCTAAGTGGCTTGATTCGTTATATACAAATGAAAATGGATATTTGAATAGAGGAGACGAGGGAAAGCATTATGTTGGAAAGTTGAGAAGTTAGCTTCGTCTATTTTTATCTGGAAGCCCAGATTCAACTCGTGGATAAGTCAACTGAGGAAACAATACTCCTGCATAGAGAGTTGAAGTCAAATTACAGATTCTTACACTAATTAAACAGTCCTCCCATGGTTGTGCTTATATGATAGTTCTACAGAGCATTGCTGCATGGCAATTGACAACTAGCATATTTTGGCTGTTGCTTCTGTATTCACATGCTCTGTTTTAGGGTTTCTTTTGTATTCTTCCACCACTCACTGTTCCTATTTAACTCCCTCTTCCCCTCATCTCTTCTTCACATTCTCTTCTCCTCCACCACCCACCATGGATTCCTCCAACTTTTTAGCCCTTCTTCTTCTTTCCATCCTCTCCATTTCTACAGCTTCTCCCGACGTCTCCCAATCCGATTGCGGCTACTGCTCCACCCCACACCCCAAGCCCCCCACAGTCAAGCCCCCCGTCACTGTACCTAAGCTGCCCGTGCCGCCAGTAACAGTTCCGAAGCTGCCCGTGCCACCAGTCACAGTCCCTAAATTGCCCCTCCCACTCCCAAAACTGCCCGTTCCGCCAGTCACCGGTGACCCTAAACTACCCGTTCCAATCCCTAAACTACCCTTACCACCAGTAGCTGTTCCTAAACTGCCTTTGCCTCCAGTTGCAGTGCCCAAACTACCGTTGCCACCGGTAGCGGTACCTAAACTACCCGTACCACCAGTGGCTGTCCCTAAATTGCCTTTGCCTCCAGTTGCAGTGCCCAAACTGCCGTTGCCACCAGTAGCTGTACCTAAACTACCCGTACCACCAGTGACTGTCCCTAAACTGCCTCTGCCTCCAGTTGCAGTGCCCAAACTGCCTTTGCCTCCAGTTGCAGTGCCCAAACTGCCGTTGCCACCAGTAGCTGTACCTAAACTACCCGTACCACCAGTGACTGTCCCTAAACTGCCTCTGCCTCCAGTTGCAGTGCCCAAACTGCCTCTGCCTCCAGTTGCAGTGCCCAAACTGCCCTTGCCTCCAGTTGCAGTGCCCAAACTGCCGTTGCCACCCGTGCTTAACCCACCGACGGGAAAAGCCTGCCCGCCGCCACCGGGTAAGGCAACTTGCCCCATTGACACACTGAAGCTAGGTGCGTGTGTGGACCTTCTTGGGGGGCTGGTCCACATTGGACTGGGCGACCCTGCTGTTAACGAGTGCTGCCCCGTTATTTCGGGGTTGGTCGAGATCGAAGCCGCTGTGTGCCTGTGCACAACTCTTAAGATCAAAGCTCTGAATCTCAATATCTACGTCCCTCTTGCTCTTGAGCTTCTTATCAGCTGTGGAAAGACCCCTCCTCCTGGCTTCACTTGCTCTCTCTAAGTTAGTTTCAGTAAGTGTTTCTTGTCCTTGTTACTGTTTTTTTTCTTTTAACATTTTAATTTTTATCCATAAACTTTGATCATATTTAATATACAACATCTAAGTTTACGAATTCTGATAATGACTTCTAACTTTTATCTAGTTTATATACGATTTTGTCATAACTTTAACTCACTCGAATTATCTATGTAGAAAGTAATTTGAAGTGTTGTGAGCCATTTTTTTATGTTCTTATAGATTGTTTTATTCAAACATGTATATGAACTATTTTTATGTTATGCAGGTTTCTAGGTGGATTGATTCAAGAAATCAAGAATCTGACATGAGAGGATGTCCCTTTCTGAGTTACATTGCATTATTTATTGTTGTCTACCTTTCTTAGTTTCTATTTTGCTTAATTTCTTGTTGAAACACATTTGATTATGTTAAATTGGTTCGCAACCATGTATTGTTTGAAGCAGACAAGGAAGCCAAAGATTGATGTATTATTATTTTCTCAATTGTAATTATTCATTCCCAGAATTCGAATGTGTAGTTGCTATAAATATAAATGGGTTGACATGCTAAAAGTCTCTGAGCATTTTTTGCTTATTATGTGCTTCCTCATTATTAGGAAACCTACAAAGGAGTTCCTATTTTGGCTTAAAACATTGTCATCTATAATTGTAGCCTTATTTCATCTTATATTTCATCTCATATGTAACTTAATTAGTACATGTTACGTATATAGAATAATATCATTGATGAACATATAATATCTATTTATGAAGTTTGAACATGACATATTTTGAGCTAAATCTGATAAGTCAAAATGTCTTATGGCCAATGAGACCAATTATTTTATAGTCATCTTTTCCTAAACATATCACAATACCCTTAAGGCCTAACGGGATACGTGAATCAGAAAATAAAATATGTATATCTTGAATTTAAGCATCATAAAGCTATTATATCTTGATGATTATACATATAATTTGATTAAAAAATTTTGATAAAAGTTTTCAGCTCATTGGATTTAGATAAGAGCATTAGCCAATACGCAAATGACAGGTGGGTATGAGTATGGTGGTCGAGTAGAAGACAAAGGAAGTAGAGGGTTTTAAGTGGACGTGCATGCATGGAATGGTATCCTAGGTTGTGGGGACATTTTTACAGATACAAGATTAGGGGCACATGAACTTTGTTTGTCTTTGTCCCTTCATCAGGATATGTGGTGCCTACAATCACACTTGCCTATATTTATTTTCCCTTTTTTTTTTCTTCATTTAATTTATGTTTTCTAAATACTTACTTTTATTTTAATTTGTTTTTTTTATTTTTTTACCATCTTTATTGTATGTGAAAATTATTAATTTCTCAAAAACAATTGGGATGTTAAAATTAATCATCGATAATGTAGCCTAAATGCTAATCTGATGTTCAAATATATTTGTTTCGTGTGGGATTTTGAGAATGAGTTCATATGAAATTGCAAATAACTGACCTTTATTCGCACCTCAATTTTCTTCACGCATTCCTATTTTAAATACAATATATAAATAAATAAAAAAGACTTCAAGATTTCTTAATTCACCCCACTAATTCTAATTATACCATTATTATTAAGTTTAATAAAAATAAAATAAAACCAATCATCTTCGACCAACCCTTCCCTAATTTCTTCCATCTTTCCTCATTTATGTCGTACATAGCAAGCAGGCGGCAGCAACAGCAAATAGTGCAGCTCCTTACGTCGGGAAAAGGGACGACGGCGCGTAGTTTCTGAAAACTCGCCTGTGGGCGGTGGCGGTCATGAAAGTGGACCTCGCGCTTGATGGACACGCACCTTTGGAATTGGGGAGCAGCAGCCTGGTTTGCCCGACTCTAGACTTCAATTCACTGTGATTCCTGAATTTGGACACCAGTGATGTGTGCATGTGCCGGAAGGAAGGAGGAGAGGAGGCACACGAAGCGTCGGATTTTCGCTTGTTTTTTTTTTTTTATGGGTCTGCTATGGATTCGCATTTAGTATTTGTAGACAATATATGGTGAAGAAAAGCTGCGTGCATTCATTTTTTCTTATCAGCAATTAGTCATTTAATCATTTAATAATTATTTTTTATCACTTAGCCTACAAACAGTAATTCTTCCACCACAAATTGAGCTTTGCTCATTCAAAGATTTGATAAGTATTTGATCAACATAACATAGTACGTAATACAATAAAAATATTAATTAATTCATGATAATAGAAGTTTCATTTTGATCAATAAAAATACAAAATCTTATGAAAATAAGAGTTACTACGATTTATCAATTATGTATGGTTCTGCCCCATATATCAAATATTTCATTCCACTAATATAAACTTAAATTAATTTTTCTTTGTTTGACCAAATGTTAGATGCCTGAAGTTCACAAAATGATTGAGGCATTAATCCAAGTTTGTAATAGAAATAATATTTTTTTTTCTGATATATATCTAATGCCGATGTCATTGGAACTCAAATTTTGAAACATAGAGTATTTTAGATAGTTTTAAATAGTATATATTGAATGGGTGACGAATGACATGAAAGACACATAAATAATTTTTCCAAACAAGTGTTTTTCTAAAAAATAGAGTTCTATTTAAAAAAAGAAAAATTATTTATTAAAAGAAATTTAGATAATAACCTTATAACAATGATAACTTTAGTTAAATATAATTTTAAAAAATGAACAAATTAATAAAAGATATAATTAAAAATTGAGAACTTATAGAAACTTTCATTTAGTTTATAAAAAATAAAAAATTGTAATTTACTCAAACATCACCTTCTTCATTTTCTACAAATGTAATGGATGAGATATAATATATTTTATTATATAAAAATATGTGATGAAATTATATAAAATTGTGATTGAATTTCAAGTCTAAATCCAACACAAATTGTCTATCTTATGATTCTTAAAATTAATACAATTATTTCAACTTAATAAAAAAATATTAAAGTGAAAAAATAGATTACATGGACATTTACTATTTTGTAGGGTTCTTCTTTTATATTAAGCTAGATGTTCGTCCATGCAAATGCATAGAATATAATATATTTTAATATATTAAAATTTTATAGTAAAATTCTATTTATTATTATAAAAATATACATAATATGTTATTTATATATATTATATAAATATTATTCAATCTAAATATAGGTTGTTATATTACATTGTATTTTTTATTTCTCTAAAATAAGTTTTATTAAATAATAAATTCTACGATAATTTTGAAGTGAATTTAAAATTGTCCCTTAATTAAATATTTTAATTTACTAAAAACTAATAAAATTAAACAATAAATAATAATATTATATAAATTTAATATTATAATATTTTATTTTTATAAAAATATAATATATATATATATATTGTTTAGCCTAAATTCATTTAAGAATTTGATATACTATTTATTCAAATACATAATATATATCAAATGATATAATTTAGGAAATAATATTCAATTCATTAATAATTATATTTCATTCTTTAAATATGTTATTTATTTCAATATACATAATATTGATATCAAATTAAAAATCACAAAAAAAAAAGATTAATTTGATATGTAATAGGTTAAAAATGAATTTAAAATGAAAAAATAAATTATTTTACTAATTTTAATGAAAATACAAATAAAAAAGAGAGACAAAAAGAGAGAAAGTGTATTTGTATAGAAGACATGTGTAAATTATTTGTGGAGACACATTTCAAGAAAAGACACGAGACAATTTCTACTTTCGAGTATTATTATTTTAATATCTATTAAGGATGATAATAATAATAATAATAATAATAATAATAATAATAATAATAATGTTATATTATTATTATTATTATTATTATTATTATTATTATATACATACGTATATAAGAATTTTTAAACTTACTGATCCATTCAATACCCCTAGTAATTCTCCATTTAATTACTCTAGACCCATCTCTTAATTAAAATTATGCAGGATGCTCTCTACAAGAAAAAATTATCCTTCCGTGTATACCTTCCACAATTTAGATACATATACTAGACTTGATCATTCAAAATTACGAACTCCTTTACAACATATTTTTTTTAAAGATAATATAAAAATACACTATTTTTTAATTTTTTTTAATTTTATAAACGGTCAATTCCATGCTTTATGTGTATCTTTAAAAAATATACTATGTTTCTTTTTAATTTTATGAACGATCAATTCCAAGCTTTATTTTGAGTTCCAGTTGCTCATGTGAAGCCCAAAATTTATATTATAACCCACTGTTATTTATGTAAAATAAATTGATTACTTTTGACGCCCTGACTATCAAAATGACAATATATTTTGAACAGTATAAAAGGGGAGTCTTCATGAGCTATATTTTCAACAAAAATAAAAAATAAAAAACTTGTTCCACATGTACAATGCTTCAAATAAAAATACGAATTTCAGTCTCTATATCCAAAATTAGTCTACATGTATCAAATTTAGAAGAAAAAAAATGGTATCTTCATAAATTACGATTTAAAAAGCATGTTGCATATGATAATTGACCCAAAAATTGCGAATTGTTATGTAAATAAACTTATATAGTAAGATAAATATTACATTCACTATAAATCACAAATAATGTCATTTAAACCTAAAAGGATTGTGTCCATCACCTCATCGTTGTCATTCCCACAAAGATGCATTTTACATAATCCATGAAATCAGGACAGCAAGAGAGCCCATGGGAAAGACATACATACATCCTCAGCTGTGTGACAAAATTGATATACAATTTCTACATCGAATTACAACATAGTCATAAAAAGGTTACCTCTTGTTTGCAAAATCATTTCCTTCTCAGCATGTTATGTGAATTAATCCACGAATGCACTTTGTTTATCATAAGATGGGACCAAAAGACATTAGATTACCTTCAAGAATTCTCCACAGCTGAAGCTGCAGGACTATTGGCAGCAGAGCTTGTGTCGCCCACTGAACCACCTGCACTCGGTATAACATCCGACACTATTGAGGACGCCCTAGTCGGTGAATTTGAACCAGATACACGTTCAGATTGCCTTGGTCTATTCAAGGCATGGCAGTGAGGGCAGTAGTAAGTAACATAAGGGAAGTCTTCTTTCCTTGCAAGGCCTGCAAACACCAACAAAAGAATACTCACAATTATTGAACCCAATCTGGTAGATGCTACACATGATGAACTAAAACTAGGTGCCTTAACCACCGAATATTTGCACGAGGACACGCAGGTGTGGGTGTGTGCGTTAGTGTTTTTGATAGTGGTAGTTCACCAGATGTGTAGCATGAAACAAACCCACTTGAACCACACCCTATAGCAAAAAATGTCTCTATTCACCATTATGCATGTGGCAGTTTCCACATATAAGGGCATACGATTGTGCAGGGTCCTCTCCCACAAGTAGTGCAGCAAGTCGCGCAATCCATCCCCCATCCTGTGTACTCAAACCCGCTTGAGGGTGATGTTCTACAACCATCTGATGTTGCTGGGACATTTCAGCACCCTCAAATCCCCCGTGAATATTGGAAATTTCTTCTTCAGTATGATAAGTGGATGTATTTTGTGGGCTACTGGTTTTTGAGACAGATTGCTTCCTATTCCGTAGCCCACTAGTCTTTGCAACCTCAACATCGTTGCTCTTTCCACTAGAAGCATTGTTCTTAGAATCTTCCCCCACATATAATTTGAGGCCAGAATCAGCGCCCAACTTGGACGCCAACACTGTGGCAGCAGCAGCCTTGGCAGCTGGATCGGGGTCATACCTCTGCACTGAAAATTTCATTTAAGGACCGAATACATTTGTAATAAGATATTATAGAAATAGGTCATGCAGACTAATGTTACTAATAAAATTTCCTAGCTCAAACGATTTCTATCCTGCATTTTCTGAATATTAACCACCAGTTCCAATACTAGCTTGTGAAACAGTGAGTGAAGAGAGCACAATAGATACACAATTATACACATCACCTGTATTAGCTGTTGGGTTGTGTAGTAATTTGTCTTCTCTTTCAATTCATCTATTTTTGCTCGTCTCTCTGCTCGAAGCTTCTCCAGGGTTTTGTGGTCCTTCCGGTCAACTATTTAGTACACACAAAGAAATGCAAAACGGTGAGTTAAGGCCACACCTTAATAACAGCTTTTGCAGGCAATATTATGGAAATACTAATTTCTATACCAAGATTGGAGCTTTCTTTTTTTTATATGTAAGAAAGATGGGAGCATTACTACAACATAATGAGATCATGCAGCCAAACATCATATCCACAACTGATTATATAAAAAGTTAGAATCAATGTAAACCAAAGAACATAAGAATGAGATACTGCGTCATTTGAATTCTAGTCTTCACAGGATAACAGATGAAATGACTAAAGAACTACTTAGGGTATGTCAATATGTGGGAAGCTTGCAATCAGAACTGCATTGGATACTTAAATCTAAAATGTATCCCCTCATAATATCTCAATTTAGTGAGCCATCAAGATGGGATTTGAAAAAAACCAAAGGAACTTTAATTATGTTTCTGGAGGGCGAAAAGAGGAGAGAGAGAGAGAGAGAGAGCAGATCGCAGATGGATTTGATTCCCTTCATGCTGAAACAGGAATTATCTTCTAGGAGGTATCTGTACACAATCTCACTCAGGTGGTCAAATATTTATAAGGACAAGAACTGGTGTGTCCAATCTCAAACCTCACACCAGTCTCAAACCTCCACATCAGATGAAAACTTATACCACTAACAGCTATTAAATGTTAAATTTGTAAGACAGTTATTGCAAAATAGCTAGATTGTTATAGATAGATAGACAGCTATTAAATGTTAAATTTGTAAGACAGTTCTTGCAAAAATAGCTAGATTGTTCTAGATAGATAGACAGCTATTAAATGTTAAATCTGTAAGACAGAGAGAGAGAGAGAGAACAAAGAGTTGGTAAAATGCTTACACATCATTGTCAAGCTTCTGAGTCCAAAGTAAATAATGGAAGATAATAGTGGCAGCAGAAACATTGGTGAGACTCGCAAAGCCCTCATTTTCCAGTTCAAGTTTAAAGATCTTGTGGCCATGATAGCATAACCTACTGCAACTGCCTGAGAAATCAAGAAAATCCCCATTTCAATTAAAAAAAAAAAAAAAAAAAAAAAGGTAAGGAGCATAGAGATCTGGAATAAAGGTACAGATCTTGGAAATAGAAAAATAGCTTATGATGTCAACTTGACTTTAGATATTCTGACTTGTAAGAAACATCAAATTTTATAGGTAATGTTCATTATATGATAAATGATAGTAGAATAAATAGAATGGAGAAAGCAAAGGGGACCTCGAAAGATATACACAAAAAACGAGAATTGAAAAGGTTGCAGCAGCCAAAACTATTTGCAGAAGGCTGTTACGTATGGGCGTCGGAAGGCAAAGAATTAATATGGCTGGAATCCTTTTATTGTTATTTCCTTTTCAGTTGGTTGTTATTTCCTTTTGGGTGTCTTTCCTTTTCAGTTGGTTTAATTTAGTCGCTGGATTTTATATTATTCTTAGGAGAGTCGGCCCGTGGGCCTCGTGGAAAACCTATTTGATGTTTTTTGTTAGTCTGGATTATTATCTATGAAATTTCTGAGTTGAGCAGCCTTTAGGCGTGGGACGGAAGAGTGCTTCTGTAGTGATTTCTGGTGTTTGTTGGTTGACCCATCCCTTTAACTCTAACAATTTGGTCCGACCTGCCGGATCATGACGAGATCGGAGGAGAAAATTGCAGCGTTGGAGAAAGGGGTGGAAGCCCTGAACACCGATGTGGCTGAGATGAAAGGCTCCATCTCCGCGATCACCACGTCAATTGCGGATATCCATGCCCTTTTACAGTCCATGGCCCACGGCAAAGAGCCCGCGCTCGAGGCTTCTTCAGCGGCCCACACGGCTCCATTACCTGCAGCGAACATTGCGCCTGCGCCTGCCCCTGCCGCAGCTTTTCGTGGCAATCTTAGAATGGAATTACCCGCCTTCACAGGGGAAAATCCATCATCATGGATATCCAGGGCTGACCAATTTTTCTGCATTGAGAACATAGCAGAGGATATGAAGCTTGAATAGGCCCTGATCGCCATGGACGGAACCGCCCTCCAATGGCTTCAGTGGTTGCGCAGGCGTCTACCAAATCTGAGTTGGCGGCGATTCACTGTTGAGTTACTTAAGCGATATGGGGAGGATCCCCGTGCTAACCCGTGCGAGATGTTGGCCCTAACGCGACAGACGGGAAGGGTGGATGACTATGTGGAACGTTTCATTGGCCGCATGACGGCGGTCCCTTCACTTAATGATGCCGATGCTTTGGGGTTGTTCCTCAGTGGGTTAAAGGAGGAAATTCGGGTGAAGATACGGTCTAAGGATGCGGAAGACATTGTCGCAACTATGCATCTAGCCCGGGAAATTGAACATGAATTAGCAGCGTTCACTCAATTGCCCTACCGCCAAGCACCTGCACGGCAGTTCTCATCGGGTAAGCCTACTCCCCCTTCCAATTATACGCGATCGACTGGTGTCTTGGCACCCAAACTGCCTGTTCCTAGGTATGGGCGGAATCATGAGCCGTCACGCTCAGGCGATTCTCACCCGGCATCGCACGTAACAATTTTGGGCCAACGGGCAGCAAATCTGTTTACAAGGGAATGCAGGGTTAGCTCGACGACAGATTTCAGCTGCTTCCTCCCTTAAACTGACGGAGGTCGAGTCATGTTGGGTTCTTTGGCAGTTAGAGCTGTCTCATGCTGAATTGGGGTCCGTGACAGCCATTGTTCCCGATATTCAGCAGCTCCTCGATGAGTTTCCCCAGGTTTTGACACCCCTACCGGGCTTACCACCACGCCGGGATTGCGACCATCGAATCCCGTTGCAGCTTGGGGCAGCCCCTGTGTCAGTTCGTCCGTACCGCTACAGTGCAGCCCAAAAAATGGAGATAGAGCGACTGGTTGAAGAGATGTTGTCTGCTGGACTGATCCAACCAAGCACAGGGCCTTATTCCAGCCCGGTTTTGCTGGTTCACAAGAAGGATGGGAGTTGGAGGTTTTGTGTTGATTACAGGGAACTGAATAAACGTACGGTGCCCGACAAGTATCCGATTCCAGTTATACAAGAGCTTTTAGATGAGTTACATGGGGCGGCATGGTTTACTCGGTTAGATTTACGGGCAGGGTATCACCAGATTCGAGTAGCGCCCGAGGATATCCACAAGACCGGTTTCCGCACCCACTCTGGTCATTATGAGTTTGTGGTGATGCCATTTGGGTTGTGTAACGCCCCGTCCACATTCCAGGCAGTTATGAATGACTTATTTCGACCCCTACTCCGAAGGTATGTGCTTGTTTTTTTTTGATGATATACTCGTATATAACTCTGACTGGGACTCTCATATGATTCACCTACGAGAAGTGTTGAGTATTTTGGCGGTAGCATCTTTTGTAGTGAACCCAAAGAAATGCTCTTGGGGTCAAAGTTCTATTGATTATTTGGGACATGTGGTTTCAGCTGAAGGAGTGCAAATGGACCCGACTAAGGTGTTAGCAGTCTTACAATGGCCTGCCCCACGGTCAGTGAAAGGTGTGCGTGGGTTTGACGGGTTATTATTGTCGGTTTATCAAGGACTACGGCAAGATAGCATTACCTCTCACTTCCCTTCTGCGGAAAGAGGAGACCGACCAAAAGTTTGTTTGGGGGACCGAGGCGCAGGTAGCTTTTGAATCCCTCCAAAAGGCCATCACAACAGCCCCGGTTCTTGCCGTACCAGATTTTTCAACCCCGTTTTGTGTGGAGTGCGACGCCTCGGGAAGGGGATTAGGGGCCGTCTTAATGCAGAATAGACGGCCGGTGGCCTACTTTAGCAAGGCTATCTCGGACTGCAATGCTTCCAAGTCGACATACGAGAAGGAGCTTATGGCCTTGGTGTTGGCCGTCCTTCACTGGCGACCCTACCTCTTGGGACGTTAGTTTGTGGTTCGAACCGATCATCACAGCTTGAAGCACTTGTTACAGCAGTCCATTTCATCTCCAGCACAGCAGTATTGGGTGGCTAAGCTCATAGGCTTTGACTTTGTGATTGAGTATAAGACTGGTGCCTCGAATGTGGCGGCAGATGCACTTTCGAGGCGTGATTCAGAACTTCGTTGTGAGGCAGTTTCTATACCCCAGTGGGTGGAATGGGCGGCCTTGAATAAGACCGTGCGTGAGAGTCCAACCTACACACCTGTGATTCGGGCGATTGAGAGTGGCAAGGTTGTGGCTCAACCGTACTCCTTGATCGGGGGAGTCTTGTATTTCAAGGGTCGTCTAGTGGTTCCTCCCACTCCTGAGTGGACTCGTCGGTTGTTGCAAGAGTTTCATTCTACTCCAACAGGGGGTCATGCCGGCGCATACCGCACATACCGACGCCTGGCGTCTAACGTCTACTGGCCTAGCATGATGAAGACAGTGACGGAGTTTGTGGCTGAATGTTTGGTTTGTCAGCGCAGTAAATCAGATTCTCGATCACCAGCAGGCTTGTTGCAGCCATTACCCATTCCGGATCGCGTTTGGGAAGATGTAAGCATGGACTTCATTACAGGATTACCTCATTCCCACAACTTGGATGTCATTTTGGTTTTGGTGGTGGTGGATCGCTTGTCCAAGGCTGCCCACTTTATCGGCCTCACCCATCCTTTCACCGCTCGCGTGGTGGCCGCTTCCTTCTCACGAGAGATCGTCCCTCTTCATGGAATTCCTCGATCGATCGACCGTGATCCAGTTTTCACGAGTTCCTTTTGGGAGGAGTTATTCAGGGCTACGGGTACGAAGCTGCGTATGAGTTCAGCACATCACCCAGAGACGGACGGGCAGTCCGAGGTGATGAACCGCTGTTTGGAGACGTACTTGAGATGTTTTGTTTCTGATCAGCCGAAGCGGTGGGCGCAGTGGCTACATTGGGCTGAGTATTGCTTCAACACCAGTTTTCACTCCGCCACGGGATGTACGCCTTTTGAGGCCGTGTACGGTCGTAAGCCCCCTGTTCTATCTCAGTTTTTGCCGGGCAAGGTACACGTTAAGGCTGTCGCGGATGACCTCCTAGAGCGAGATTCAGTGTTGCGTCATCTGCACTTCCATTTGGAGCGAGCTCAGCAACGCATGGCTCGGGAGGCAAATAAGCACCATCGTCACGTGGTCTTCGGGGTTGGTGAACGGGTGTTCCTAAAATTTCGGCCATATCGTCAGTTGACCTTGTTCAAGAAGCTTCATATTAAGTTGGCTCCTCGATATTTCGGTCCTTTTGAGATTTCAGAAAGGGTAGGCTTATCTGCATACCGATTGAAATTGCCCGAGGGCTGCCGATTGCACCCAGTTTTCCACGTTTCCCAGCTAAAGGCGTCCTTGGGCGAGCATGGAGTTGCAACGACGATACCTCTGGATTTTTCAGATGAGGGGGCAGAATTCTGGCCAGACCGCATACTGCGGGTGCGACAGGTGTGGAGAGGTGACGAGCGTGTTTCGCAGTTTTTGGTTTCATGGGTGAATCGTCCAAAGGAGGAGACAGCTTGGGTCGATGAAGAGTTGTTCCGTGCTCAGTTTCCAGACTTCAGCCTTGGGGACAAGGCTGTTCTTGAGAAGGAGGGAATTGTTACGTATGGGCGTCGGAAGGCAAAGAATTAATATGGCTGGAATCCTTTTATTGTTATTTCCTTTTCAGTTGGTTGTTATTTCCTTTTGGGTGTCTTTCCTTTTCAGTTGGTTTAATTTAGTCGCTGGATTTTATATTATTCTTAGGAGAGTCGGCCCGTGGGCCTCATGGAAAACCTATTTGATGTCTTTTGTGAGTCTGGATTATTATCTATGAAATTTCTGAGTTGAGCAGCCTTTAGGCGTGGGACGGAAGAGTGCTTCTGTAATGATTTCTGGTGTTTGTTGGTTGACCCATCCCTTTAACTCTAACAAAGGCGCAGTTGGAGAATCAGAAGCGTGAAAGGAGAAAACAAGAAACGCAAGAACACAATCTTTATGCCTTCTAATTCGTGGCAATATAGGATGATTTGAGATAAAAATTTCAAATACTACCCATAAATACCTAATGACTAAATAAGGGCAAGGAGTAGGTTCTGAACAATATCTTGCATTTTGTTGTTTTTTGACCATTAACTTCCAACAATTTATTGTACTCTAAAGTGTCTTCTGTATCACTATTTCATATGGTGGCAATTGTTCCCATGGCTGATCTGCAAGTCGCTTAGATTGGACATAACTCAACAGGAGGGAAAACAAAAAAACAAAAAACAAAAAACAAAGACAGAACAAAAGAAAACTAGAAACAAACAAAACCATATGATTATGCATTTAATTTGTATCAAGATCCAGAATAATATCCAGCCTCCCAAACTGTGATTCATTGAATATACAAACATAATCAATGCTCTCGAGAAGTCTTACATTCACAGTCCTCAATTTGATACACCCAGAGGATTATTAGAGTTTTTAATTTGTATCAAGATCTAGAATAATATCCAGCCTCCCAAACTGTGATTCATTGAATAAACCAACATAATCAATGCTCTTGTGAGACATCTTGCATTCACAATCCTCAATTTGATATACCCAAAGGATTATTACAGTTTTTTATAATGGAGCAATAAGTTCTCATTGTAGACATTTTTACATTCAGTGGAAAAGGATAATTAGAGAGACCAAAACACAAAAGATTGTGTAAACCAATAAACCTTTTCAAACAATGGAAAAACAATACAGAGGAAATCAAGGGCGCAACAAAATCCAAGTGGGCAATGACAGTGATAATATATATTTAAAGGGTAAAGAAAGGAAAGAAAAGAAAAGGAAAAATAAAACAAAGATAAAAATACAGAATTCAGAAACAAAAAAAGAAACAAGTTCTACGCATGCATCAGCAGAACTGTTCTTCGCCACAAATTGATGGTCAAGCTTAACTAATCTGTTAGGCCTATCAATCAAATAGAAAAAGTAAGGTGCCTTACCTCAAGAAGTACAGAAAATAAGATCATATGCCTAGTCATTCTCCGCCAATCATTTGAACGTCTTGTGATCCTTGAAAGGACAGCAGCCTCTTCCTTGGATATATATTTCAATCTCTTCTCAAAATCATCGTCATGTAATCTAAATATTGCACCCCACAATCTTGATAACACTCCTTTCTTCTTCTTTGTCCTTTTAATCTCAGATTCTGTAGATTTAATAGACTCTTTAACATTATCCTTAGACTCTGCAGCCATTCCTACAATATATAGGACAGTAAGGAAATATATGAATCAACAACAATTTCACTTATATTGTATTTGTTGCATGTCAAGTGGTAAAGGGAAATGCTTCAAAGTTTAGTCAACATTATTATTTAGGAAAATTATTAAACATTTCTGCAGTCCTCTATACTTGACAATATTATACCTAACTCTACAAGCTTAAACATCAGAATTTGACAAATGTGTCTGCATATAAATAGGTTAGTAAACAAGCCATAACTAAACAAGAAGAAAGAAAGGGGGAAGAGAGGGGGGGGGGGGGGGAACAAAGGTACCTACAAGTTAAAATAAACCTCTTTCAGTAGGCAGAGATACACAACACGAGTTGGAAAACTGCTGAGTTTTTACATATAATAGCATTTAATCCTAAAATTGAATAAAACCCACATGCTAAATGAATGCATACTTTCATTCAATTCATTTTTAAGAAAATGACAGTAATTAAAATATTAACTTAAGGCATATGACTTCTGCACATCAAAATTAATGATCCAACATGTTATTGATGATCCAACATAAAACTAAAAGTTAAGGAAAAAGAATAATAAATTAATTATATGCTTCAAACATGTTATATCTCATATTTATTATATTAATACATGTTTATTTTAAAAATTTACATTATCAGTAAATATTATATATAATATTAGGTGGATAAAAGTTGCATAATTATTACACCCGGACTTGCCCCCGCCCCCGTTATGGGTCACAGGGCAGGATGTCCCAACCGGGAAGGACCCGGCAGGTCAACGAGGGGTGGACCAAAACTTCCATCTATAATCTCAAATTGCATACAGAGGCCAGAGCCTTTTAGAAGATTCATTTGATGTCAAAACTCTTGATGCATAGAAACAGAAATGAGGACAGCATAATGAGAAAAACTTAGTACCTTGTTAGAATTCTTCTTCTTCCTCAATATATGCCCGTCCTATCAAAGTCTGATAACCATGCATGATGCACCAAAGTCACCAACTAGAAACTGAGAACAGGAGCTATTCTAATATCTCAATGGTGACTATCTGAAATAAAGAAGTGAATATTCATCAAGCTAAAGAGTAACAAGTCAAGTGTGTTCTAGAAGACAAGAGAATTTTAGACACAGATTGAAACATGCCAGGCATATCTACTGCAAGGTGGAAAATTACTATATCTCCAAAGGTGAACAAGTACAACAAATTAGACATGTCATTTCAGGAGAACAGCCAGCTGCTACAAGGGATCAATACAAAAATATTTATTGAATTCAATACAGAATATTTGAATTAGTGCATTCACAACCCTTCCACATCTCAGATCAGATGATACAAGAAAAACAAATCACAGGTTTATATGACACTGGGATAATATCTGTTTCCAGTTCTTTACAAAAATAACAAACAGCGTCCAAAAAAGTACACAATCATTGAACTGGCATTAAATATTACTACATCTTGTTTCTACAGTATATGAAAAAAATGATGGCTAGACGCTACCAACAACGTTATTTGATTAAATTAAGAATATTTAACTAACCAGCAGTCCAATCTGTATCTTACTCAGTTATATTAGAACACACTAGAAAAACTAAGAATCATGCTTTACAAGGATTATAGTATGAAGTAACTAATGCACACACTGCGACCCAGCAAGTAGAGCAACACAAAACTTTCAGAGTACTATATCTACTCTGGAAAATTCCTCTTACCAGATTGAAAACATAAATGAAGCAAGAACAGCGAAATTATGGAGAAAATATCGTGCAGAAGAAGGACATGAGTCCCTAAGAAAAGCAATTAAGAAAGTCAGCTCCCAAAATTCTAACTATGCCACAACATGAAAATCCAGCAATGAATTAGATACAAAACCATCCGCCCTTCCCAACAAGTCTAATGGTTTGATAAGTACATAAATACATACATATAACTGCACAAGGCGACACAAATCCAGAAACAAAAAATTGAGCGCGGGTCAACCGACATGGCAAACTGGCACATTAACTTTACCTCCTCCACACGGGTGGCGATGAGGAGACAGAAAGCAGAAATTGGTATGGATTTTGAATCGCCCAAGGAAGTTCCAGATCCTTCAGTGGGAATGGGGATGAGAGGAAATCAAAGAATCACCGGTTTCCAAATAAAGAAGAAAACGCGTACCCTTTCGGTTTTGAAATATAGAAGCACGTGCAGGGCACGTTTTCTCCATCGATTGAAATAACGCCGGTTAAATCTTTTAGATAACTTCAATTTTCTTCGGTAAGAAGTGCATCTGCATAATACTCCAACTTGATTCGATTAAAATTGGCTTGAGTTCGGGTCAATTTGATAAATCGGGTTTGATTATTTTTTAATTAATTTATTTATATATATTATCTAAGAAATAAGTAACAGCTAAATTTATATTTAATATTTTTTATAAAAACTTATAAAAAAAGATATATAATAAAAGAATTGTAAGGAAGAAAACAATTATTATTTTGCAACAATGTTTCATGTATGAAAGAACAAATTATTATTTATTGTGAACTTTATAATGATGTAAAATTTAAATTTTTTATTATGATGTATAAGACATTTAACTATAAACAATATAATTTTGTTTGTTAAATTTATTATTTTTGAATGTTAAGTTCATGTTTTATTGAAGCGATTGAAAATTGCTAGAAAAAAGTTGAAACATATATAAATCATATTAATATAAATAAATGTCATTTTCGAGTCGAATCTCGAACCGAGCTTGCAATTATCACAAACTCTAACCAAATTTAACATTTTGAACTCGACCAACTTTAAACTCGAGCCGAGCCCGAGCTCAGCCCTGAACTCTGCCCGGTCTCATTAACAGCATATGCAAACTACACTCATTTTGTAATAATATTTATTCAATAAATTGTTGCTCAAATAATAATATATGAACAATTAATTTTACGAAGTAAGAGTAATATAATTTAGGGGTGGCGTATGAAGTACAAAACTCCAAAATTAAAATTATGTTATTGTATTGAGATTATTCTTAATATAATATGTTATGTAAATCATTTAATGATGCATAAAATTTTCTACCTTTCCCGTAACATTCTATATTTAGATTGACAGTGACCAACAAGGCAAGTTATTTTATTTTGTTTCATTATAAGTTTATACCTAATAGCTAGTTTGGTCGGTTAATATCAATTTCATTTTCAAAATTTGTTCACATTAGCAATTTATAACATGATAATTCAATATGAATCAAAAATAAATATAATAACTGTTCGCGGACTTAATTCAAAATTAAGTCAAACATGGATGACTATAAAAATGAACCGAATTATTTCAACATAAAGGTTAACCCAATAATTCATATTTATTTTCTTGAAATTTCACAAAATCTACAAAGTTGTGTTTACAAAATATTATTATATACATATGCAAATTTTATTATGTGTTGCTATAAATTGTTAATTTAAACTATTATAATATTATTTATATAGAAAAACTTGTAAAATTAGTTCTTTAACTTGTGGGCAGTCATATCAATTATTTATCTTTTTAATTGCTTGAATTTGATTATTTTCTAATCAAAATTCAAAAAAATTGTCCGGTAATTACACTTATACACCGCATAATCACGTCACATTAGAAATTTATATTTTTCTTGTTAATATGTAACATCTATGATCAATTTTAATGTGTCTAATGTCATATTATTTATTACAAAGGACATGTCCATTTAACTTATTATACCACAAAAATGAAAATTCTTATTTAACAAGATAATAAGTGGTGAATATGAAAAATCCAACAAGAATTTTAAATTTCGGCTAAAAAATACATGTAAATTAAAAAAGTTAAATAGAAAAAAACCAAAATTGTAAAATAAGCTAAAGAACTAATTTGAGACTAACCATAAGTTGCATGATTATTTTTTTAATTTTACCCATCTATATATATGAAAAAAACTAACTAATTTGAGCTATTGAATAATTGTACATTAATACATATAATATTTTTTTATTTATACTTTTTAATAAATTATATGATATTTTTTTATTAATCAACCCAAAAAAAATAGATCATATTTGAATTATAACTCTTGATACAAAAATAAATTATAATTAAAATCTATAATAATCATATCCCAGGTTTCAATCCTTTTTGGGCTATAAATGGGGTTGTTTGCAAACTTTGAGCTTCCATTTGCCCAAGTACTATAATCTTTATGGAATGAGAAATCTTCTTATGCAGCCTCTACTTTAATCACCCCCAAAATTACTGTACAAAACAAACTGGGAAGTATATATTATCACCATAATATAAAACTTTAATGTAAAATTAAACGGGTGTAAATTATCCTCCTACATCCCGAAAAAAGAGTCAACATTATAGAAACACGACTCTTTTTTACAGAGGGAGTACATCACAACGAGCAGCTACTGCATATTCATCCAAGTTTTGTCGTTCATCAATGTCGCCGAGACTCTTTATCACTTAATTCTCCAACTATCTATCTGCAAAAGGTTAGCACCCAACACAACAATCCTTCAGCAACTCTTATGTCACAGAATATGGCATATCACGAACAAAAATTTGCGTACCACAGTTGCACAAGAGATTCTTGATCCAACCCAACGAAAAATATGTTGGATTGTGCTTTGAACAAATCAACACGCAAAGGCAGCCAAAAAAAAAAAAAAAGGATATGAGAAACTCGATAAAAGTGACATTACCCATTCCGGACACATTGACCTGTAGTAATCTGCGACCTTCTTGCACTCTTGTGCCTCGGTTCCCTTTTCTTCGATGCACCTAATAAACAAAAAGATTGTGTGTCAGAGGTTACATCTTTTTGTAACCTACTTGAATCTTAATTTAGATTTGCACAAACAATAAACACTTCAGAATTTTAGGTTTTGATAGACAGCATTCCAGTTGAGTGTACTCCTACCTGAATTTAGGGTTTTTTTTTTTTTTTTTTTTTTTTTTGTTCTCATGAAAGTTAAGACAAACAACTAGAAATAAGTTGCAAGAAGAATTATCAGGTATTCAATGCAACAAGGATGGAACATCGAGACGCACTTATGGTACTCATGGTAGCTATTGTAACAGCGCCGCATCAGATTGGAAGCACTCTCTTTCTTTGATATGTTGGTCTCCGTATCCACTTACATTTCATTAAGCATGTCATTCATAGACAACAATATCTTTCACAATTTTAAAAAAAAGTGCACGCATGCACGCTCACATACGCATACACCAACTTCTAATTGAAATCTTATTTGGGCACGATATAAGTAAAATTAAGAAAGGGCACATCTATAGGATTACATTCCCAATGAATTTTTACTGCATTTATTGGACTAAAGATGTTTTTTTTTTTTTTTTTTAATATATAGTGAGCACACTTCTATTGAATATTCACTGGATTCAATGGATAGAAATGGAACATAACTTTGCTTTGCTTGTTTGGTGTTGAAAGTTTCTAGCAAGTTATACAGATTATTCATTATTTTATTTGGTTCTACTTGCATTCAACATTCTACTAACCAAGTATACATACAGATACACTGGACGCTCCTCCATGCTCCCATGGCGTGAAGGAGTTGGCCAACTCGGGCCCCATAAAGATACGAGTTTTTAGGAGCCCAAGAACATGTTTAACTCACATATATATGATCCATCTGCTTGTTGTTTTTCTTCCTTGCATTTTTCGAACTATTTTTCATTTGCATGCTTCAATGCTTCCTTGTTTTTTATTCATGTTCTTACAAGCTTTAGTTCGTACTTCTTTTTTACTTCAAAAAAAAAAAAAAAAACTCCATGTTCTCATAAATATAAGCAATTGAGAGGTTATTGAGTTTTTAACTAACTCCAATATTTTTAAAATAACATTTGAGAAGTAAAAGCATCTTATATGCTTTATTTCGTTTTCGTTTTTGCATTAAGTCTAATATTTGAAGGTTCAAAATTTCTTAAATAAAAGAAAATTAGTGTTTTCAAAGATGTCAAAGAAAAGTAAAATAACTAAAAACATAAAACACTGTAAATAAACATACATGGTGTTGAATCCTTTATTTCATAAGTGATGTTCATCTTCTACTTCAAAATATTTAATACTAACATGTGCTAATAAATGATGTCATTACATACATTTTTCATATGATGATTATTTTTTAATAAAAAATGAAATACAAAATAGAATAAAAGAGATCCCAATCCTTGGGGCGGAAACTCCTTGCTATTTCTTGCATTTTTTTTTTGTGGGGTTTTTCTTTAAAAATAACCAAATGAAATCTTTTTTATATATATATTATATATAAAATCTACAGCAAGTAATATTTGCTTCCGGGTTATTTAAGCAAATAATGCAGAAAAAAAAAAGATTTTATAAAATAGGGTAGATTTAAACAGTGTTCCCAAAATAAGGTAAAACATCACGCCGGTGACGTTTTTTGGTAAAAACGTCAGTGGGCCTGATGTTTTAATTTTGAAAATAAAAGCGTCAGGTCCGCTGACGTTTTTAGTTTCAAAATTTATATATATGCAGTATACATGCCGGCCTTGATCCCCATCCATATATATATATATATATATATATATATATATATATATATATATATATATATATATATATATATATATATATATATATATATATATATATATATATATATATATATATATATATATATATATATTTGTAATTTGTTTGTATATTTTTTATATTATTTATTAAGTGATATTTATATTATTAGTAATTAATTTTTTTATATTTACTGAAACTAAATCAAATATAATATTAAATATATTTTTATATTTTTCATTATATAAATATATATTTACTTCAATACTATATAAAATAATAATCTAGTTGTAAATCAATAAAAATTCTAAATTTAAAAAAATTATATTATAAAAAAACATATTCAAAAATATTTTTAATTAATTTTCATATTTATATTAATAATTTAAATATATATATATATGTGATAATAATTAAAAAAATACAATAAACGTCAAGCCCACTGACGTTTTAAAGAAACATCAGTGGGCCTAACGTTTCTTTTAAGAAAAATTTTTAATTTTTTTAATTTTATATATTATTTATATTTAATATATGTATAATTATATGTTATTTATTATATTATGCTTATCTATTTTTTTAATATAAATATTTTATTAGAAATATATGTATATATAAATTTTCTATATAAAATTTATATATTATATAATTATTTATTAAATTAAATAATTATACATGCTATGAATAAATAAAT
Organism: Caryopteris x clandonensis; assembly: GCA_028749325.2. Classification (NCBI taxonomy): domain Eukaryota; kingdom Viridiplantae; phylum Streptophyta; class Magnoliopsida; order Lamiales; family Lamiaceae; genus Caryopteris; species Caryopteris x clandonensis. Next base: position 73,885 of record JAPYKT020000048.1, read on the forward strand.
TGTCATTCAATTTTACTTGTCTTTTTACTTTTCAGAGAATTCTCAATCAATCTTTTCATTTACAGAGAGTCTGCACATTTTTTTTACAGAATTGTCATTTCTTTTTACTTGTAGTGAAGTGAGGTCAGTTTTTATAATGTGCACGTCTTCTCAAATCCCACTGAAATCTACACCGCATCGTGCAGTCAATTCAGTAATTATTTTTATTCCTAAACTAATATAAATAGGAATGTCTTAGCATAATACATAAATGCATAAAGAGAATGAGTAGGGAAAAAAAGGTGGGCTTTCACGAGTGATGAAGTATACACCGATGATTCGCCAATTCTTGATGAAAATAAGTCTTATTTCGATATTACATTGTCTGAATCACATATTTTCCCGCACTATCTACTGGTAAATTTTCTTTTAGAAGAACTATAGTAAGGTGTGTATATTATTTATTTAAAGTTTTTTTTGTTTTTTATAAATTTTCTTGTAGTCAATGCCTAAAAAGATGTTAAGTTGCTCGATGTCCAACCTGTTTCTATTCTTTATGCTCTTCTTCATGGGTTCCAACTGTTCAATCTACAAATACATAAATAATTTCACATATACACATTAAAACACATTGAATATATAGAAAAACTTAGATATACATGTATGTTGCGTACCATGTAGTGCATCAATAAGGCATCTCCAGTTTTGATTCTCAATTCTTCATGTCGGTCGACAGAGGATATAAAACGACGTGTAATTGAGTTATACCAACCATAATAATCAGGAGTCGTCATTGGGTTCATAAGAAATTGGGTGCCCCTGATATATTCATTTCTTCGCATCCATTGATGAACATATTTCTGGTATATGTCCATCCAGTTAGCATTTCTATGCCCCTTACGATCGATTTGATACACATTCGTTTTCCAGTCATCAAGAGGGTTGAACCAAGTCGGAATGTCTTGCAACATTCGGAACTGACGTAAGACCCTCTCTGAATGATGAAACTCCACAAATGAAAAAAAGATGAGAGGACATTGAGATCGTACATTGTCCGAAAAACATCGGGAAGATAATTGTAGTATTTCCGGTTGCGACCAATCATAAGGATCCCAAGTAAACTGGTAAAAAACAAAAAAAAATTGAATGATTACATATGAGTATTCATCATCCAGAGAGAGTCTTACGTCAGTTCCGAATGTTGCTAGACATTCCGACTCGGTTCAACCCTCTTAATGACTGGAAAACGAATGTGCATCAAAATCGATTGTAAGGGGCATAGAAATGCTAACTGGATAGACATACCCCAGAAATATGTTCATCAATGGATGCGAAGAAATGAATATATCAGGGGCACCCAATTTCTTATGAACCCAACAACGACTCCTAATTATTATGGTTGTTATAACTCAATTACACGTCGTTTTATATCCCCTGTCGACCGGCATGAAGAAATGGAAATCAAAACTGGAGATGCCTCATTGATGCACTACATGGTACGCAACATACATCTATATCTATCTATGTTTTTCTATATATTCAATGTGTTTTAATGTATATATGTGAAATTATTTATGTTTGTAGATTGAACAGTTGGAACCCATGAAGAGGAGCATAAAAAATAAAAACAGGTTGGACATTGAGCAACTTAACATCTCCTTACGCATTGACTGCAATAAATTTATAAAAAACAAAAAACATTTAAATAAAGAATATACACACCTTACTATGGTCCTTCTAAAAGAAAATTTACCAGTAGATAGTGCGGAATAATATGTGATTTAGACATATAATATCAAAATAAGGTTTATTTTCATCCAGAATTGGCGAATCATCGGTGTATACTTCATCATTCGTGAAATCAAGCCATATTCCCTTACTCATTCTCTTTATGCATTTATGTATTATGCTAAGACATTCCTATTTATATTATGCGGTGCAGATTTCAATAGGATTTGAGAAGACGTGCACATTATAAAAACTGACCTCACTTTACTACACGAGACTCTCTGTAAAAGAAAATGTGTAGACTCTCTGTAAAAGAAAAGATTGATTGACAATTCCCTGAAAAGTAAAAAAACAAGTAAAATTGAATGACAATTCATTTAGGGTGTTTCTATTTACACCACAATAACCTCTTTTCACACCACAAATATTTTTTAAACAAAAATAACTTTATATTAAATGTCTAATTTATCATTCTTCTCAAATCAAGAGAATTCTCCATTTTTTTATTAACCTTGTTCTTTACCCAGCAACTGTTCTACATTTATTTTCTCAATCTTCTTCCGCACAAATTTGTTGCCAACATCACCTTCACCGATCCATGAAATTACGAACAACTCTCAACAAAAAGTTATCATAAATTTTCTGTGGTTCTTCTTCTTCCTTCTTTTTCTGCAAATTCAAAATTATTCAAACTCATATTTAAAATTGTTGAATTGATTTGATGAATGTTTGAATTCTTCACAATCGTGTCTTTTTTATAAATTCGAATTTAAAGAAGGTTTATCCAAAAAACTTTTTTGATTTTTTGAGCAAATGGGTTTTTAATAGAAGAAATTATTTCGACTTTTTAGAATCACGATTAGTAATAATTTTTTGTTTACATTTATTATTCTTATTAATTTATGATAACTTTTTGTTGAGAGTTGTTCGTAATTTCATAGATTGGTGAAGATGATGTTGGCAACAAATTTGTGTGGAAGAAGATTGAGAAAACAAATGTAGAACAGTTGCTGGGTAAAGAAGAAGGTTAATGAAAAAATGGAGAATTCTCTTGATTTGAGAAGAAGGATAAATTAGACATTTAATATAAGGTTATTTTTGTTTAAAAAATATTTGTGGTGTGAAAAGAGGTTATTGTGGTGTAAATAGAAACACCCTTCATTTATTCACAGCAGGTATAATTATTTAATTTAATAAACTTTATATATGTATATATAATTTATATATATATATAATAATATATAAATTTCTAAATAAAAATTTATATAAGAAAAAAAATATACACAATAATCATATATATTTTTAGAAGAATAAATAAGAAGTAATATATATATATATATAATATAATATTAAAGAATATAAAAAATTAAAAGAAACGTCAAGCACAGTGACGTTTCTTTAAAACATCACTGAGCCTCACGTTATCTTTTTATTTTATTTATATATTTATTTAAATATGTATATATATATATATATATATATATATATATTTCAAATATTCAAATTATACTTAAAATAAAAGTATAATAATTATTAAAAAAATATGTTTAAATTATATAAATTTTTTATAATATGATTTAATTATCTTAAATAATAATATAAAATTTATTATTTACAATTATATAATATAAATTTATATAAAATATATATATATATATAAATTTCAATATATATATATATATATATATATTTATATAACAAAAAAATTAAATAAACAATAATTTTATTTACTTTAATCAGAATATATAAGAAATAATATATATTATATACAAATTTAATAAATTAAAAAAATTAAAAATTTTAAAAGAAACGTCAGGCCCACTGACGTTTCTTTAAAACGTCAGTGGGCTTGACGTTTATTGTATTTTCTTTTTTTAAATTATTATTACATATATATATATATATATATATATATATTTAAATTATTCCAATAATTAGTAATATAAATATCAAAATTAATTAAAAATATTTCTGAATAAGTTTTTTTATAATATGATTTTTTTAAATTTAGAATTTTTATTTATTATTTTATATAGTATTGAAATAAATATATATTTATAAAATAAAAAATATATAAATATATTTAATATTATATTAATTTACTTTCATAAATATACAAAAAAATTGAATTCTAATAATTGTAATAATAAATATCACTTAATAAATAATTATATAATATATAAATTTTATATAGAAAAATTATATATACATATATTTCTAATAAAATATTTATATTAAAAAAATAGATAAGCATAATATAATAAATAACATATATTTTATACATATATTAAATATAAATAATATATAAAATTAAAAAAATTGAAAAAAATTAAAAGAAACGTGAGGCCCACTGACGTTTCTTTAAAACGTCAGTGGACTTGACGTTTATTGTATTTGTTTCTTTAATTATTATTACATATATATATATATATTATTAATATAAATATCAAAATTAATTAAAAATATTTCTGAATATATTTTTTTATAATATGATTTTTTTTAAATTTAAAATTTTTATTGATTTACAACTATATTATTATTTTATATAGTATTGAAATAAATATATATTTATATAATAAAAAATATAAAAATATATTTAATATTATATTTGATTTAGTTTCAGTAAATATAAAAAAATTAATTTCTAATTATATAAATATCACTTAATAAATAATATAAAAAAATATACAAACAAATTACAAATATACATATAATTATATATCTTTATATATATACTTGCATATATATATATATATATACTTAATATATATAATGCGGCAGACATATACATATGTGTGTGTGTATATATATATATGGGGATCAAGGGCATGGTATCAAGGCTGGCATGCATACTGCATATATATAAATTTTAAAAATAAAAACGTCAGGCCAGCTGACGTTTTTACCAAAAAACGTTACCGGGCGTTACATTTTACTCTATTTTAGGAGCACTTTTTAAATCTAGTCTATTTTATGAAATCTTATTTTTTTCTTCAGCATTATTTGTGTAAATAACCCATTTGCTTCATACCTACCAAAAAAAAGTTTAAAGAGTTGAGAAAAAACTCGAGTTAAGCCTAATGTATGTAAAATATACATAAATATATATTATCCAGGGCAATATTTCCAAACAATAAAGTATAGGGCATGCAAAAATCATGATCAACTTACAAGTTTCAACTCAAACAATTACATGTCCTACAATAATTCACACACAAATTATTTAATTCTATCCAAAGAAACTGACTCTAATTTTGGAAGAGAAAGACGATCATGCAAGACCAGACCACTAACCATATTTCACAGCTGCTAAACTCTTAGCTTCATAAACCTCCATTATTGCAGTCCTCTACATTATTAATCCATACAAACTAGATAAATGATAGTACGTACCTTAGAGGTGGTGGAGGAGGGAGGCGGCGGCCGGGAGACTGGCGGAGATTGTTGCGGCGGGCGGGGGGCCTGCTCCCCTTTAGCCACTTTGGTAACATCACGACTCCTCATCTTATCATGTGGTTCAACTATTGACGCCGACATTTTTTGCACCTCTTTTTCTACCTGAGCTTTCTGTTGCACCTTGCTTTTCTCTGTAATAATATTAGCTAGATGATAGAGAGAGAGAGAGAGAGAGAGAGAGAGAGAGAGAGAGAGAGGTGGAGCATTTCTCATGTGGTGAAGCCATCTGTTGCTGTTGCAGCATAAACGTGTCAAGGGAAAGGCATAGTTCAAATTGTCCTGTTATATTTATTGTTTTATTTTTAGTTTATTATTTTTTAATATTATATATTAATTAGTAATATTATGTATAAAATTTAATCAAAAACACACATAGCAGTATATATGTGTGTGTGTGTGTGTGTGTGCATATAGCTTTCGGATTTTGGGGTGGGCCAAAAAACACTGGACTTCTATTGAAATAAAAAATTATAATTTTATAGATATATAATTTAAAAATTGAAATTAATCAATAAATTCATTGTAAATGTTTTGCCTGCACATTTTCTGGTCTCATTTCATCTCCTTATCTGTAAAGTCGAAATATACTTCACAAATTACTTAGTAAATGACAGTTAAAGAATCATCGTCAAGGCCCACACTGTGTTAACCAACAAAGAAGAAAACATGGCACAAACTTTCTTCCCTAGTTACATTTTTTTAATTTATTTTTATTTTAATTCAACGAAAATGATATTATTGAAATTATGCAAGGTGAATTAAGAAATTAAGAGTTTTCTTTTAAAAAAATTTATGAAGTACATTTAGTAGTGAGATGCAATTACAAAAACAAATAGTCCGTCGCTGTAACATACCATACAAGCTTAAAACATAAGCTCATAATTATAGTCAAATTTGTACGCAATAGTTCTTGACAAAGGAAAAAAAAAAAACACACACACACACACACAGTGATCTTGAATTGGAGGCAATAATAACTAATTAATAAAGAGAGGAAAGTGTCCCATAAGAAGCAAAGGCATGGAAGACTAAGCACTAAATAAAGCGACTGCAAATGGGAGCATATATCTATAAGAAAAATGATGGGCTGAAGTCCTCTTTATATGGGCACCAAATCTACCTCTAAAAAAACACATCTTCAGTTCTCTACTGCAACCACCAAAATTAAGCCACGCCACCAATCACTAGAAGTTACAGGTATTAATTAAACTAAGAAAATTCAGAAAACAAAAATTAAAAATAAATACTTATTCGCTGAATTGAACTATATATATGTTACAAATCCCTCTTCTTAAAGGATTGTCAACCTACCTGCTAACAGAGACCGAGGTGCGGGCTTGCACGATCAGATCAACGGTAAACAACAAACACAATCATCAAGATGCGCCATTCACTGTTATGTTGCAGGGCAGAAATCGAACGCCTCTCAGCTGTCGCAACTTGGCAACAGCATCCTGAACGTTGCCACGCTTTATTTCAAGATAAATTGCTGTAAGAATAGCTTGGGAGCTATTAGGTATATCGGATAAAGCCTTGGTTAAAAGGATTTGGGCCTGATCAAGGTCCCCCATCAATGCTAAGTTGATAGCGTAATTTGCACAGAACATCCCTCGGGCCTCTTCAGGACTGGCAAACACCACCCCTTGAGAATGGGTCCCACCAATTGACTCATCTCCATCGGCCACTTTTTCAACCGTCCACTTTTCGCAGTCCTCCCGGCTATATGGAAGCTCAATGTTATTACCATCGGACAGGTATGTATTCAAATGCTCAGCAGCTTCCTTCGGCTTATTCAGCATGCACAGAGCCTCAGCTGCGTACACGGTCCCTAGAAATACGTACATTTTCGAGCATTCGGGAACTTTCATTAAAGACTTAGCTGTCGACAGGGCTTTTGAGGGATTTCCTAGCGCCAGCTCAACAAATGCCAAGCCAGCAAGTGCAGCTTGCCTCATCATCCAGATCTCCTTTGCTCGGATATGTTCATAGTCAAGAATAGAGTTTGTGGGCCCACCCTTTTGTTCTTTCACCTCACCGTTCGAACTAGCATGACTCGAGCCCAAAGCTATAGTAGATGCATTGGGATCAGCACCAGGGGCATTCTTGCGAGATGACTCACTTTCCTCAGAACTGGCATCTGAAGAGTCTAGCAAATACAAAGCATTGATGAGGGACTGCAATGCAAGAGACAATGAGAGATCAGGCTCTTTGCCATCGACTGTAAATAAACCATCCTTCCCAACATATTTCCCCTGGCCATTGAGTGAACTGCCATATCCTACAGCAAGCTGTCTCCATTTTCCCTTTCCGATAACATTGACTCTGATATCAGATCTTTCAGATGCAGATGAAACTGACTTTATCAACCCCTTCTCCAGAGCCATTAAACAGCACTCAGCAATCCGTAGCCACAGAAGAGGTCTATCGTAAAAGATTAGGCTGGCCGTTTGAAAGCAGCGGGCAGCATGAAAGGGTCTACCACAGGCCAATGAATGGACCCCACAATTATACGTTATCAGGAGGGATTTATCCTGAGATAATGCTTGGATTTTCCGTGGTTTCTCTTTCCGAACAATCGAGCTATTACTTAGAGCTTTGGAGAAAAACACACCTGATGTGTGATGCTTTCCAAGCCGGTAATAGATGCAACCAAGGTTGTTGTAATACATGCTAGAGATATCTGTTTCCGTGGTGTTGCCTGATGCCATCAAAAGCTTGATTGCTTTACGATGGTTCCCTCGCGCATATTCAAGTTGTGACTTGAGATAGAGAGCCAGGGGATAATCTTTTCCACGAGCTATGTTCATAGCCATCTTAACTTCACGCTTCGCTGCTTTGAGGTTCCTGGTGAGGAGCAAAAATCGAACCTTGTAAAGATGTAATTTGAGCCTTAAATCAGCAGTTGATATGGACTCCTCTGCTTGGACCCTTGGAAAATCATTAGCAGAGGCAATGCCAGGTCTTTGAAGGTTCTGTCCGCTGATTCCGAGTGACGATAGTAGCTGCAATGGTTCATCTTCTAGTGTTTCCTCTGATAATGTTCTAGTTAAAGAATGTTCTGAAGTATTTGCAGTGGAATCAGAGTGAGAAGCATCAGGAATGAAGGAATTGCTGGGAAGTGATGCAGATTTTGAAACTAACAGAGATTGTTGCTGAGCTGAGGTTCCGTTATCTATTTGGTTGGTCAAACTATTGACAAAAAAGACCTTCTCCATGTAGCTTATCACATCCTAAAACAATAAATTCCAGGCTCAAACGCGAGTGGCACAAAAAGAGTGAAAAGCAGTTCAAAAAGCACAAATAATGAAGTCAACAAAAATCATAGTTGAACTAGCAAATTTTCACTGTAAGGAAAATGAGTCGCCAACTAGAAGACAATCCAAATGCCAATACAAACAAGCAAGTCATATGCTGTTGAAGATAGTCAGAGCTAGAAGCTTAACATCACCTAGTGGAATGTTTTAAGTTTGATTTTGTTCCATCAAGGTACCATGCTTACAGAAAAAACAGCTTTAGAATGGCAGGAAACTTAAGTTTAGAGGCTCCTCCTTACAGCACAAATTAGCAGCTCACGGCTTGATAGTGTCATAATGCAATCAATTAATTACAACATTATTGCCCAAAAAGCAGTGTTCGGAATGGTGCTTCAACTCTTCATCTATTGCCAAACAAAAAATCTCCATAAGTAAAACTATCAGCTCATATGATCTCAACGTTCACTATTCCTCGTACAATCAAAGGAAAGAAAGATACAAAACACAGAAAAGGAAAACCTTTTCTTGAAAAAAAAAATACAAATTGTTCATCATTGGCTTGGCACCCTATCTCCACCCCTAGTTCTGTTACTACCGAACAGTATTTTCAGATACTTCTCCAAAATTGTCCCACAACATTCTTAGCTAGTTGAGTTCCTATCTCAGTTCACTTTTCTCTATACAAATTCAACCCTCGAAATCCATGACTTGCTTATTATAAGCATCAAACCAACTGACGTATTACAAAATAGATATCAGAGGAAAAGAAGATGGTATCAAGAAGATCATAAAGGGTCACAAGCAAAATTTACAACGGCTCATCCTCAGACCCTAAAAAATACTATCATAGAAATAAACGTTCAGCACCCTTCATGTTAAGAAAAGCACCATAAACTCAGACATGCCTAAGTTGAAGAAAACTGCAATGCATTATTCAAGGTCGGTCTGCTAATTAAGCTGCAATTTCTAGTTAATTCCTTGAAGTTTTATCTTCCCTTAGTTCCCTACACATAATCTTCTCTGGTAAAGCTATCCATGTTTCAGGTAGCTTAGTACATAGCCAAGAAAATAAAGCAAACTAATGCATGGGTAGATGATGTACCCCACCTTTGCCCACCTGTGCTGAAAGAAAGAATATGGACACATATATATAGTGGGCTGGTAGGCCGCTTCATGGTCTTAGAGAATGGGCCAGTTATTTTTGGGTCATTTATCTATATATAAATATATATATAATAAATATATATATCATACAAAGTAAATATTAATTTATATATTGTATATATAGTAACTTACACAATAATTGTATCACTTGGTATAACAGATGACATGTACTTAAAATAACTGATTAGATATGTGAACAGTTTTTATATTGCCTATATATATATATATATATATATATATATATATATATATATATATATATATTGGGATCAGCTAAATAGCCGCCCATTTTTGCGGAATACACCCCCTTTTATATTTTTTGGATAAAAAAAACCCTTTCTATTTATTCTGTTCAACCAGGACCGGTCAAACATTTCATAAATGTTCAACCAAACTCGGTCGAACATACTTGAAATGTTCAGCCAAGCTTGCTCGAACACTGTTGAAATATTCGACTTATATAAGTTGAAAATGGAGAAATTTAAATACCAACTTACAATTTAAGATGAAATTTCTTCATTTAAATATAAAATATACCAATGAAAATCCAAAAAAATTGCAAGTGAAATCTAATAGTTATAGTAAATTTAGATATTATATTTATATTAGGAAATTATTTAGAACAAAAATCTAGAATCGCCAATAAGAAAATATATGAACTAACATAATAATTTAAAAAACCATCTGCAAATAATTGAGGAAATTTGAAAACTATTTCAAGAGTGTCCGATCGATATTGGTTGAACATTTCAAGAGTGTTCGATCAATATTGGTTGAACATTTCAAGAATGTTCGACCGGCTCTGGTTAATATCTGTGAAATGTTCAGCTGGTCTTGGTCGAACGGAATAATTAAAAAAATTAAGAATTCTGTCAGAATGACATTTTGGTACAAAGAAAATAAGTATTCAGCAAAAAAGGGGGCTATTTAGCCACTCCCATATTGATTTAATATATTTATAAAATTAATACCACCTATATCTATGCTTTTATATAAATTGCATATTATTTCATTCATATTAACTACACATATATTATGGATATAGAAGTATTTGTAACAAAACACTTACTTAAAAATATCAATTTAATAACATATATATTAGTTTTATCCATTCATATAATATATGTGTGTGTGCGTATATATATCAATGTAATATCTTAGATATAAAAGATCAAATGAGGGGGCTTGGGCTGGCCTGTCCAAGATCCCAAAATATCTTTCATTCAGCCCACTTGGGTCCAGATAATCTGGCTCATTTAGTCACTGTTCATGGGGCCGCTCTGCACTGGCCCATTCCAAACTGGGTGGGTGCTAGGCCAAGATGGCCCAGCCCATTAAGCAACTGCAGGTATATTGCCAAGAAAATGAGGCAAACTTTTGCCTTTCTACAAAACCATAAGAACAGGAACTTTCTATTGATGCTATATAACAGAACATGGTAACAATGCATCAAAAAAGTTAAACGTGAAGTTACTAATTTTATTTCAACAGTTATTACCAATTATAACGGCAATGAAAAAACAATTTAAACCCTGACCAAGACCAGGAGAATGCAAATATCACTAGGAAACCAATAATTTCCTCCAATTAAGAAGCCCTGAAAATCTTATTGGATAAAATTCAAAACTTAATACACATATATTCCAAAAACTAAGAATATTCTCATTTGAAGGTCCAAAGTTCATATAGTGGCAGAGAACTCTTTATAGAGTTAACCAAATCATCACATCCAAATCAACCAAAGAGAGAAAATATTCCCTATTTGCCTCTCCCTTTGCATTTTATCTCTTTGCCAATACCAATGAATCCTAAGTCTAAGGCATAGAAGAAAAAACAGCTGTCTATTCCTAGTAAAATTTAGAATCAGATACTTGTAACAAAATGAAATTATTCAGATACAATTTTGAAAGAGTAAAATCTAATTCAACATAAACTTACAGCAGATCTTGATGCATTATGGGAAAGTAAGGCAACATCCAGCAACAAAAGGCATATACGAAGGGCTGTCCCCTGCAAGCGACAATATCATAGTTTATCAAACAGAATCAATCATTCATTAAGACATGTCATTTGTAATTCATGTACAAGTGTTACCTCGCCAATAGGTTCAATGTTCTGATACAATGCATCCAAATTAGAGAATGATCTTGCATAATCATGAAGATGGTACCAAATGACTGCCTGTGATCAGATCCATGCATGGATACATAGGGTTAAAAACAAAGTTTCTGAACCTGAAGAACTAGCAAATGCCAAGGTGAAGCAAAACATACTATGTTAAACATCATAACCGAGGTGTCAAACTCATCATTGTAAACAACAGATGATATAGGATGTAAAGCAGCAGTATTCCCCCTCATGCCGGCAGTATGTTCACTTCCATTGTTGCTCGGAATCTCTAAGTGCTCTCCAGATGCATGAGCACGCTCTTCACTTTGTTTCTAAAACAAGGGGAGAATGAAATCAATGAAACATCAGGCAACCAAAAAATTAAATATGTCAGAAAGCTTCTATATCCACAGTAAAGACCATAATAAGGTTATCAAAAAGTTCATAATGGAACGCTATATTATTCAAAACTAAAAATTAATAGAACTGCTCCCTTCTATATGAGGCTAAAAGCAAAGTCTGTGGGCCATCTGCAAGCCCTATATCAATTTTCATTTTTTCAAGAAAGTCGATATAAAGCCTGTTATAGATGAAATTAGTCAGCATGCAAAAATTATAATATATATATATATATATAAATGTATGTGCATATATTAAGCTTTTTCAGTGACTTAGGATGAGAAGCCAAAACACACTAATCTCCAGCTAATACAAAATAGATATACATACTTACATAATGTAAGTGATATGACAAACATAGACAAGCAACCATTTGAATATTGTCATCAGTTCATTTTCACTTTCCTATATAAAATTCCGCACACTTACAATTGTGTATGCATGCGCATTCAGGCACATATGCATATATATGGGTAACTCATCAATCTCCATTAGAATTTAAGTCTGGGCATCTTACACCATAGTCCACAGAACTTGAAAAACAAGTGAGACTCCAAATACATGTAAGACCTCAAAAAACAACCACCATTTACAAATTTATCAAATTTAAGTGGAAAGAGATAACACATATTTATTAAAACAAACTCCCTAGTACTTATTGGCAGCCTGATGCATGGATAATATTTAACCACAAGGTGGAACAACTATCAATATGCCACAGGTTCAAGAATATTACTCCTCCACCCCAAAAAAAGAGTCTGAACTCCTTTTTGGGAGGAATGGAGTATATTTGAAGTCTTTTACCATACTTATGAAAACTTGATTCTACACAAACCAACTACCAATCCTCTAGAAGAATAAAAATACTTCCTGAAGATCAACAAAAGACACGCTAGAAATGCTAGTCATCCTATCTAGCTGAGAGAGTACTAAAGTAACCTGGAGGGAGGGGGGCACGCTAGGAGGTTCAGAGTTAACACAGTAATTAAGCAAGAATCAGCATATATTCTCTGAGGCAACACAAAAGGTTGGAAAAGACTCAAAAGGGGTGAAGATAAGCCCAAGGCGCAGCAACACTCATCATCTTAGTACTTATCATTCAAGTATCCAATGTACATACCTCATGCTCTTTAGAAGTGAGTACCTTGTCAAGTGCATAAAAGCAAGTTTTAAAGTTTCCTTCAATTTATCTTCACCACTATATGCATCAACAGATTCACATGTATGAAATTCATGCCTTGCCAGCTGAATTTTCAGTACCGTTTTTAAGACCTTCCACACCATAGTATATTCTTGTACCAGTAGAATACAACCACGTATTTAATTCATGAACCCAATGTAATCAAAGTGTTCTTAGTGACCGCTTCCTAGAATGCAGGCAGAAGAAACTCCCTCCATCTCTTGTTTATAGGTTCAGTGATCTAGCACAAAGTTCTAGGTGATTTTTGTCTCAGAAAAAAAATAGTGTCTGACGGTCTTTCAGGAGAGTTAAGTAGGTGTGTCAACTATTAAACAAGGGTACTTACGGGCAAAAGGTTTATAATTTAGAAAATGAAGTGTTGTCAATAGAAGCAATAGATTTGGCAGAGGGAGCATGCTTCTACGCAGCAGTATTTTAATCATTTGTTTAACTATGCTCCTTCTGAAATTAGAACTAAAAATGATGAGCATAGCTGATATTACCTTGCTACAGACAATTTTCTGCGGAATGTTTCTTTTTTGATATATTGAAATTCTAATACTTTTATACCCAAATTATGTTAGTGTTTTAGTCCAAGAAAATTGGAAAATATTATTTTCACTCAATCTAGAGTATGGCCAACGACCTACAGCTGTGCCTTTAAAGCTTGCGAGCCTTTGCGACTTCTTGCACTGTCACACCGTGGATTAGGTGCAAACTCATTCAGCAAGATAGGAAAAGGAAAAAACATAAGAAACATAAAAAGTTGTCCCTTTGAACGATCAAGTGGGCCAATATCGCAATGGATTAGTTTGAGCTCAAAAAAATTCTTAACAACTTTCTGTCTCCAGAAACACCTGTGGAAATGCCCTTTTTTCCTCTCAAAGCATCAAAATAAAATAACTAACGTCTGATAGAGGTAACATTTTATGTATCTCATTTTGTTAATAACTGATCAGAATGTCAGAGCAGTGTTTCACTAACTAAAACATCAGCAAAGGACGTCTCAAATTTCAAATCTACAATAAGGTATGCCAATTAATTATATATTCTTTTAATTATGATGGCTACTGAACTTCTTTATAGTGTTGAACTGTAAAAATTATCTATTACTTTGCCAAAATTTAAAGTAGAAAATTATTTTCCTATCCCTTAGGAAGGGCCAAAAATTAGCCCTCAGGACTGTTTTAACAAATTCCGGCGCAGAGCGAGGCAAGACGCTAGGCCTCCCTTTTTATTTGACTGAAACAGCGCCGTGTAGGCGATAGACCCCAGATATTAACAAAAAAAATAAAAAAAAAATTATGAAGACCAAACTATAGCTCTTATCCGAACACAACCCACTCATAAAGGAAAGGAAATTGAGAAGCACAAGCAAAATTAAAGAAAAATAAAGGATTTCACTTATACCAACTGCAAATACTAGCTGAAAAATAAACTAAGTGCTTATATGGACATCAAGTAAAAGCACCACCATGTTATAAGTTGAGATTGAGAAAGTTGAAAACCATATAATACGAAGCTATTCCACAAGACCGTCATTTTTCAACTTTCCAAAGCTCAGACCCCTTTCTTGTTCCCATTAATCTACTTAGAACTCCTTAGGGAAAAACTCACAAAACACGTCTCTGAAGCCCAAGGTCTTGTTCAAAAAGTTCTATGACTCTTTATATATTACCAACTAGTTCCACATTGTCCAGACCCTTAATAGAATATTAGATGAAGTAATCCAAAGAAAACGATGCTTTTGGGCCATATAATTGTTGCCAGAAAATTGGGTGGTTAACCAAACCATGCTGGAGTCAGTTATCTACTTTTCCTTTTGCAGTGGCTACTAAAATGATTGACAAAATCATGAGCCAGTTCTCCCCTTTTTTTTAGGTAATTGAAGCATTCATTGAATCCAGCTTCATCCTAGAGAGACACCTAATATTCTACCCATTTTTCAAGTACACTGCATATCAGATATTGGACAACCACCCCATCCAAGTGGCAAGAGATGCCTTACAAGTGAGCCCATGCATTACGAGGGGTATCAGGGGTACCATCAATGTACAAACCTTAAGGTATTCAAGTTCTTTAATAAGCCTTCTAGGATCCGAGCATCCATCTTGTGAGCTCTCCGCAATGGCTATATTGTGACGAACCTACAGTGCAGAAAGGAAATTGTGAAATCCAACATGCATATGCATGGTAAATCAACATCATGAACATGAGTTTATTCCTACTATTTGTGTCTATTATCAGTAATTTTAATTATTTCCACAAAACTATATCATGAGTTATCCCAACAGAAGGGCCAAACAATCAGGAGAAAGCAATCATATAATCTCGAGATAAACTACACAATGACAAGCCAAAATGACAATATTTACCACATTTGTATTCCAAAAATTTCCTAAAACATTTAGAAGATCCATTATTGTAGATTGCTAAAATTGAAAAGTGAATAATCTAAACGAATAAGTAGCACTTCCCTAAAGCAGCAAATACTACAGAACTAAAGTCGACTGACTTCAATTTCAACCCAGGCATTAGCATTTTCCAATCAGCCAAACCAGTTAACAGTTTTTATCCTAAAACCATAACTTTCGAAATTGCAACTAACCTTTAGATCATCCTCTTTCTTCTGCAATAACTGATTCAGAATTCTCAGACAGTCCACGAACTTTCCGCTCTGAAATAGCATAGCAGCCTCCTTTGCAAGCCCTGCCGCAACCATTAGAGCATTGTCGTCCTCCCCCGACCCCGCCGACGGCGACCCATCTCTATTAACAAATGTCTCAGAAGAAGAAGTTGAATCCATTGGCACACAGATCGAAAAACAAAACCCTAACCCAGCTAAAAATCTCCCTCGCAGCTACTACAAAATTCGCATGCGAATTCGACTTCAATTTGAAAGTGTGTCTAGAGTTAAATATCCTAAACCCTAGCAATATAAAAGCAGGCTCAGGATGTTAAAGACGACGGAGATATATACATACGCATATGTGTATGTATATATGTTAATGTGACTATATCGATTGCGATGCGTGTGTGTGGGGGGAGGGGGAGGGGGAGGGGGAGGGGTGGGGTGCAGACGTAGAGAGAGGTGGACTCGTTTGGCCAATTGGAAATGGTTGTCTATATAGTAAAAATCTAATAAATAATCTAATATAATGGGTATGATTGGCTTTGGTTATACACACTTGGTTGTGTGTAAAAACTTGTCTCTATATTTCCTTACAAATATAATATAATTTTTTTTTTTAATTTGAAAATATATTTTGCTTTTTTGTATTAGTAATACATTCGATGTACTATTTACGTCTGTATGATGCAAAAAAATAACAATAAAATTAAATAGTCCCTAAAAATATTTAAAATAAATAATTATTTGAGCGATTTATAGACATTATTAAACATAAAATCTGCTCAAAATGAAAATACTAATATTTTAAAGTAATAAAATAAATTGAGTAATTATATTTTAAATAGATAAATAATTATTTTTTTTAAATTCAATCCACTACAACTATTTACAGCAACACAAATGCTCCAACCCATAAAAAAAATTAATAATACAACTAAATAAAATAATTATAATTATAGAATGTTTAATATGATTAATTTTTATCTTGTAGGCCATATTTGACGTAAATTATTCAATTTATGATAAATACTCAACTCCAACATAAATAATCAAATCCCACATAAACACTCCAACCACAAACAATACTTAAATAAATAAAATGAACTATCCAATTTTATTTTTTTAAGTATAATAGAACATTTTCAATAAAATATTGATCTTAATTTATATAGATAAATAAAACTCACTACATATATTAAGATAAAATAATAAACCATATTCTAGATCAAGTCAAGTGTTTTTAGTCATGTTTAAAAAAAAAAAAAAAAAAAAAAAAAAAAAAAAGGCCTTATTGATTAATTTTATATTTGTATTTTAACTTAACACAAATAGTCTGATGCCCAAAGCCAACACATATCCTAACAAAAATATTAAGATATAATAATCGATAAAATAACCAAAATAAACCAATTTAAGTTATATATATCAAAAAGTTTTTCCCAAAATGACGTTGTTGTTCAAAAATATATTTGTTTCAAGATCAAAGTCTTACCACAAAACTTAATTTTTCATTTAATTCTAATTATCTCTAGCATAAAAAAATAAAAAAATAAACAAAAACAAAAGGAGATAACTCTAAAACTTTGTAAGAATTCTGACAAATTATTTGTTGAAGCTCATAGAGTGGATGGTGAATTGCATTTGTCTTGCTTCTATCTTGATAAATTGGTATGAATTCATATGTAAGGAAGTAGAGAGATGTGACGATGTGAAGATGTTGATTATAGGTTCAAATATCACCTATTTATAGGGGCAAAAATGTGCTATGGCTTGTTCTGGCCGTTAAATCTTTCAAAATCACTAAGATAAGTGTGATTATCTGCATACGGCGCTCGATCAAGCAAGAAATGGCTCAGTCAAGCTGCCATTTGGCCTGGTTGAGTGGGAAATAGACAGTCAAGTAGGAAACTCTATGTTGAGCAGGATCTTGGCCTATTCAAGTGGTGAACGACCGGTCCAGTGACTAGGCACTCCACCTCATCTAGTAGCTATGTATTTTGACTCCGCCTTTTCAACCGATCGAGCTCTTTGGTTGCCCGGTCAAGCGGTCGACCGCTTAATTGTCTACCGCTTGATCGCGTCCAAAATGACCTATTTTGGCCTAAATATCCGCTCGATCAAGCGGAATTTGGCATGTTTAAGCGCCAGTTCTACTCGACCTCCTTCGTTTTGTTGTTTTATGTATTTTTTGACCGTTTTGCTTGCAGTTTCAGCCCTTTTGCCTTTAATTTAATCGTGCTTATTTGCTCTGTCTTTTAGCTTAAAAATGGACTAAAAATTTGTTAGAAAATGAATAAACACGTAATATTCACTTAATATAATAAAATTGGATTAAATGATATATTAAACATGATTTTCATCAACTTAATATAATAAAATTGGATTAAATGATATATTTAAACATGATTTTCACATAAAATGTATCTCAAATAACCCTAAAATGCATGTATAAACAATATTTATCAACATATATGTATTAAATGCGATTTCATGCACTAAAATGAGATATTCGAATAATGCAATTGTTTGTTGGTTGATTGTTTAGGTTACCAGTACTACAATCGTGCGTTGTACGGTTTGTAATGTACCAATATTTCAAAATTATATTTATTAATTTAATATTATATAATAATTGCTTTATAATGCAAAATATAAACAATATATTTATATTAAAGTATTACTATATTTATTGGTTGATTATTTAGGTTATATTTGAGTATTTGTTGTGGGTCGTAATATTTTTATTGGATCGTGGGTTGTAAATGCATATTAACTAATATCTCTTTATAAAAAACACTAAATGATTTAATTTTTAAGTCAATTAATTAATTTATTATAGACAGAAGACTCTTATTATTTTTAGATAGGTGGAGTATATATTTCTATAGAAAAATATATTTTTATATGTTCTTACCAACCAAATATTATAATGCTTTGTAAATTTTTAAATATTTATTTACACGAAATTATATAATGAATATATCTCATTATCTTTCAAATATATTTCAAAAAGTGTATTACAAAGAACAATAATAGTATATATAGAAGATTATAAATCAAGAGGTGTTTTAGAAAAATAAATATTAAAAGATCTTACTTCATAGCTTATAATTAAAAAAACAAAAACAAAAAATCAAATCTGTAAGTTAGACCTAAACTAGTATCCTATGTTTAAATATGCCCTAAACTATTCTTTAAAAATAAACTCTTGACCATTTAAAATCAAACAAATAAACCTGTGAAATTCTAACTATGAGAAAGATAGGACGTCTACTAAATATTAAAATAATTGAATGAATCTAAAACATATTAAGTAAATCTAAAAATTAATAAATCAAATAAGAAATTTAGTTAAATAAATAAAAAAATTGTAAAATAAAATTTAAAAACAATTACTAATTTTTAAATAGAAAATATAAAATTATCCAATGGATCTTAAAAAAAAAAACACACACACACACACACACAAACAACATTTGAATCATCCTTCTTTAATATAAAGAAGCATAGTTGATTTTTAAACTTTATCACTTGTCATCTTTATAAATTTCTATTCTTTTTATCCATTCTATAATATAAAAGAATATTCTTATCTATTTTCTTAACACGTGTTCTACAATTCATTGACATATTTATTTTTCTTACTCTCTTTTATTATTTTTATGTTTTACTAAAATTTAAAAAATCAAATAATTTTTTCTTTTTATGTCCGTTTTTTGACGTATGATAGATAAAATGAATCCTCTTTTTTATGATTTTTAATTTGATACCAATATTGTATATTTTAAAATAAATAATTATATTTAAAATATGAAATATAATTTTATGGATAGAATATAGTTTTTGTTATAAATTGAATAATTTATTTTGTTATTTTGATATATACATTCAATTTGAATAAATAACAAATTCATATTTTTTTATATGAATTTGATCTAAAACTATAAATATGCTTTTATAAAAAAAAATCTTAAAATATTTGATATATCATATGTCCACTCACGTTCCCAATTTTTTCTTCTTTTTTCTTTTTTCCTTTTTCAATAATTTAATAAAATTTATAAAGATGACATATGAAAAAGTCTAAAAATTAGTTATTCTTCTTTTATATAAAGAAGGATTATAATTGATTGTTTCACTTGATAGATTTTAGTAATTTAACATTTTTACTAGTAACTCACCCGTGCGGTGCATGAATTATTAATATAATATTTATATTAATAAAGAAAATTAAAAAAACTAAATAAATAAATATAGGACATATTAAAGAAATGTAAATTATATCATTATAATTAAATAAAATCAACAATAAAACATGCGAACATATTTAAAATTTAATAATACCAAACAACAATAATTCCTAAAACTTACATTACAAATTTTGAAAAACTTCTTTATACACAACATTTCTAGTTGAAGTAGTCTTCTCATTATCTTTTTCACAAATTAAAATCTTCAATCCGCTACGATTTGTTACTCTTGAAACTGCAACATACAACTGTTCATGGCTAAATACAGGTTTTTTCAACAAAAGACCAACATGTGAAAGTGACTGTCCCTGACTCTTATTTATCGTCATTGCATAAGAGACAATAAGAGGAAATTGTCTTCTTTGAAATTTAAACGGCAACCTTGGATCAGATGGTGTTAAAGACATTCAGGGGATTAACACTTTATGTCCTTCATTAGCTCCATTTAGAATCTTCGCCTCCAAATCGTGATTTCCAAGTTTTGTAATAACCATCCGAGTACCATTACATAAACCAAATGTATGATCAATGTTGCGGAGTAACATCACAGGAGTACCAACTTTCAGTTGTAACTCATGATTTGGAACACCTGAGCATCTAATGCCATTCAAAAATTCAGTTGTATGTAGATCGCCCAAAATATCAACATTTGAATCAGACTTGCAAGTACTATCTGAACTCAAATATATTTTCGAATCCCCGGAATTCAATGAATTCATGTATTCATTTACAGCATCAACAACATCAAGAGTGGGTGCTAGTATGGCCCGATTTTTTAGGAAAGTGGGTTCCTCAACAAAATTAGGCATTGATGCATAAGTACTCTGCACAATAGTGGCAGTTGGATTCGACGAACATGGCAACAAAATATCATCAGAAATTTCTACGTCGGAGTAACAATCATGATGAACTCCTACCGTTCCATCACCAATTCTTGCAATCCAATCAGAGAAATCTTTCAACTGTATCATTTCAGAGTCAGAAGTTGTTGGATTCTGAAGCCTCATATTTTTAGTTAATCTCAAAACCTTACAATGTTGCCAAAGGGTAGATGAGTTAATGGTTGCATGTACAATGTCCTGACGTGTACCTTTTGGTATGACGGGCAAAATCTGTCAGAAATCTCCACCAAATACTACAATTTTACCACCGAATGGTTTAAACTTAGTACTTGGATTGGATAATTGCATGATATCTTTTAAAGTATTATCTACAGCTTCAAAACAATGTCTATGAATCATCAGAGCTTCATCCCATATTATGAGCTTAGCCCTAACCAAAAGCTCGGCTAATTTGCTTCCTTGAGTTACAGAACATGTACCATTCTCAATTGGGTTTAATGGTATGGAAAATCTTGAGTGGGCCGTCCTTCCACCGGGCAAGAGAAGTGATGCAATTCCACTCGAAGCGACGTTCAAAACAATATCTCCTTTTGATCTAAGAGCTGCAGACAAACTCTTCCAGACATATGTTTTACCAGTTCCACCGTAACCATAAACAAAGTAAACACCACCCTTGTCTAAGTTAACTGCATTCATAATTGTATTATCTACATTTAGTTGTTCATCTGTGAAACTTGATATCAACATGGAGTGTTCCTCAGCCAAAGCAGATCGATTGTACCGTAGCTCATCACTCACTAATTTATTTTGGACATTTGATAAATTACTCATATCTGGATATGGTATTCCATCAAATTCTCTCAAACTCGTGCCAAATACCCGCATTATATTCTTTATTTCTACCAAGGTAAGATTCTTGATCTCAACATCACTCATATTCAATTCTGATAAACAAAATCAAAGAAACATAAATTAAACATTTATATTTAAAATTACACGTTAATTATTTCACAATAGAAATAAAGAACCATGTATAAATATAATGAAGTGTACCTTGATGATTAAGAATACGACGCTGGTTGTATAATATGTCATCTGATAGATATGTCCAACATTTATCCCAAACATCTTCTGGCTTTGTTAAATTATTAGAGGAAACCAAAGTTGCAAACAAATATCTCAACGAATAGGCGGATGACCATTCACTGGCTTCAACTATGCCATCAATGTATTCCTTGTCACCGTCCAATAAGCCATGGCCCTAACACGCCTCTCGAAAAGTTGTATATGTCACATTTCCTATTTTTCTAAGATCTTCGTAACACGTAGGACCTCTGATAATATTAAGCAGACATCTTAAATAATATATTTCAACACTACCAGGAGGCACAAAAAAAAAATACGACCCAATGAGAATTCCCGTTTCCTCTTTGTCCATACTCTCTTATTTTTTTTCCAAACAAATTTTTGTGGGAATTCTGCATAAGTAAGCTGACTTGCCTCTTCATATAACTTATTAGCCTCAAACCACACCAGAAACATGCTTTGATTCACAGTCGGACGGTCCATCACAATATCTATCGAATCTGCATCCGAAAATATAATTGATCGTTGATCGGGTAGATGGAAACTCAAACGTTCAACGGATGGATTTTTAAATTGAATTTCAAATCCAAGAATCCTCCACATAGCTTTGCATGGAGAGACATATCTGCAATCGTAGTACATGCTAACCTTATCAACATTTTCTACTCCTTCCCTATCATCGGCACTTTTATAGAAAGAAGCGGTAACGTGATCATGTCCTTTGTTGACATATTTGAATAAATACTTGATCGATCGAGATTGGTTACACCATTCAACATTCAAATGTGCTCGATACTTAAGTAATAAATAGCGGTTGTGAGGAACAACATATCTATTGTCAAGTTCAACTCCACCCTTCAACACAGTACGACCATTATCCCTACGACAATAAACTGGGTAACCATCTTGATCAACAATTGTATTATCAACATACATTTTTGGAAAATGTTTTGTACATCCATCAGACGACATGCATGGAGATTTTGGTCTTGCAGTACCACATGGACCATAAATCATGAAGTCACGGACAGCATTGTAGTAATCAGGATCTTTGTCTCTATCAGGAATCTCAGCTGAGATGATCCTATCAATGTCGGTGGGAGTAGGATACTTATCCTGTTGATCCATAAATAATAAAATATGTGCATGCGGTAGACCCCGTTTCTGAAATTCAATCGTGTATATCACTGAAAATTTAAATTATATAAGTCAGAAGTAAATAATAGTTATAATTTGTTAATCATAAATAATTTAGAAAATTAAGGCAATTCAGTAAATAAATTATATAATTGTTAGAATTAAACAACGTACGGGAACGAACTGCACCAAATATTTTGTTTTGTCGTAAATCCTTAATAAGACCATCCAACTTCATTTTAAAAACACGACACACCACATCTGGACGATCTTCAGCCTTCAAAGATACTTTCTCCAAAAAACGGGTTATTTCAGGCCACTTGGGATTACATGTGAATGTTAAAAATAAATCAGGATAGCCAGCCCATCGACATATTGCCATAACATCTTGATAATTTTGAATCATATAACGGGCTCCACCAGTAAAAGAAGATGGCAAAATAATCCTCCTTCCCAAGGCACATGGATCGGACTCGCCACGGAGCAACGCTTCAGATAGGCCTTTATACATTTCACAGCGTAACTGCTTTTAGTGTGTTCGGATGTAAGCCAACCTACTTGATTCCACTATGGTAAATACATCCACACAAATTGTTGTGTCAATCTTTTGGCACAAAGAATAGTTGTTGATTGATGTTCTCTGTCATGCAATCTATAAGAAAACCATTCTTTCATACTAACTTTCTTTCTCCCTACAGCATTAGTATTTGTAGACTCTGAGAAAAGTATGTCTTCTCTATAACCATCTTCACCATAAGGAAATAATAAAGGGTATTGTAGGGCAAGGTAAGCAGCATTCAATTCATTAATGCGTTTTAGCTTACCGGATTTTGTTTCCACGATGATATCTCTATCCCCCAACGACTCATCAAAATCTCCTACTAAAAGAGCCGCAACTTCAGATGCCGAAGGCAAATTATATCTCCTAGCATCTCTGTCCCTCCTACCGATCAATCTCAACTTAACATTGCAAGTATTTACATCGGATATTTGATCTCTCACAATTCGAAATGATTTTACCAATACATTATGTTCATCAAGCATTTCTTTCAAATCAGAAACAATTTCTACGTGCAGATTATTCAACGTTTCATTATTCCTGCACATAGAAAAAAGTTTTGTTTATAAGAAATAATAATATGTAGGAATATTGTAAATATAATACATTCAACGAAAGTAAATAAAATATTTATTTATATATTGATTAGAAGCAACATACCTAACACACTGGATACGATTATTGATTTCATGTTCAGTGTCGTATATATAAAGTTGAGCGAATTTTGGGGTAGAACCTTCAGCAGGTAACAAACTACCCATCAAATGATAATTTTCTCCATGCAATTTGAAGATAGGTGGAGCGTTGCCTTGATTAGGTGAATGATCAATTCCCCCCCCCCCCCCCCATTGATGTAAAACTGAACATGTTATTATATGATCTAATATTATCCATAAAATGTTTGCTTCTCTCACTATTTCTATGGAAAAGATTGACCAATATATCTTGTGGTTCCTTTATAGATGGCAGTTGGACCTTTCCTTGACTACAACACAATGAGTACCTTGGTTGACTTGCCTTGAAATACGATCGCAATCTTTCTTCGTACCAGAAATACGCACCACAATATTGACACTTATATGTTGGATCACCATAATCACCATATTCTGATATATTTAACGAAGGTTAGATTTTTTTATATTATAAAACTTAAGAGATTCTACTTATTAAGAATAAACAACAATGCTGAAGTACCTGTGAGTATTATGTTTTCTTGATTATCCGTACAGCCATTTACTGCAAATATGACATTTTTTTTAATATATATGTGTATTAGCAGGAATTTAAAGGAAACAATATAAACTTACAAAGACAAAATTTTTATAGCATCATTATTAACAGTAATAAGTAGAACTTGAAGGAGATCAGTTAACTGTGTTGCCGGAGGGAATGTCGAGGACGTGGGATTGTCGTACAAATCAACTTCATTGCTTAAGTTAATAACGATACAATCATTCGTACAATCAATTAAAGATGATGTAGTACTCTGATGCATTGCTCTATTTAAACTTGACACATTACTCTGGACAGTTGTCTTGTCTGAAAATAGTTAATAATTTAATTTTTTTAATAAATTAAACCTACGAATAATAAATTAGATAATTTGAAAATATCTATTTTATGAATAAGCTTTGGTAATGTAAATAAGATAAGGCTCTAATTTGAATAAAATTCAATATACAAATAAAAGTTCATATATTATTATTTATATATTTAAAGAAAAAAAGTTTTTTAATGGAAAATTCTAACTTAAAATATATAATAACAGAGGAACAAAATAATAATAATAAAAAAAATGAAAAAAAATTGTATATGAAAAAAATTATTATTATATGCATCAGAAATTAATTACGTTGTATGACTATCACAGAAAGATTTATATTTTATAGTATTTTATAACATACTACAATAAATATTTTAAAAAATAATAAATTATTTTAAGATGGAAATCTAAAAATTTATTACGTTAAAATATTTAGAGAGAAAGTGAGGAAATAAAAGGAACTATTTCTTAGATTGAAATATTATATAAATACAGTAATTGTAATTTATGAAATTACTTAAAAAATTATGAGAACAAATACATGGGAATCATTTTACTATTTACCTATATTAAAATGGCTTAATATTGTAGTATAAGTACTATAATTTAAATAAATGAATAATTAAAAATAAGTACAACAAATAACATTAATCTAAAATTGATATGTCAACAAAATATAAAACAATATTGTAATTTAAAAAAAATTACACAAATATAAATACTTTTCTAACATAATTTATGTGAAAGTAGGTACAATTTCTAAAATTATTGAAAGGGTTAAAGGAATGTAGAAACATCATATTTAATGTAATTTAATTTATATAAAATAACATAGTTTATCAGGTTTCAAAATTTTATTGTAAATAAAACACAAAATTATAAACAATATGAATTTAATTAAAATAAGGATTCGTAAAGTTTGAAAACTAAAATAAAAATGTTTTTTCTATAAAGATTTTAATATAAAATCTTATAATGTCTTTAGAGAACTTATTATGATAAGCCACAAACAATTTTTAATAATTTAGGCAAACATGGATTATTAGATTCTAAATAAATTTTTCATAAAATAAATTCATAATTATAACTTATTTCAATATATTTTTTATGTTTCCTATTGTTCATTTAATTATTTTCTAGGGTTGAAATGAAAATTAATGTACATAAAAATACTTTAATTTATTTCAAAATTACAAAGTAAAGTAATTAGTAGATTAATACATCTATAATTAAATGTATATAAATAATAAGAACTTTTAATTATAATTGTTAAATTTTTAATATCAACATGCAAAATAATGGTAATTTATAATTTCTCTTTCTATATTTCATGGGATAATAATTTTGATAATAGAAATTAGTACCAAACATAGAATTTTAAATTTGAATATAAAATAAGTCTCAAATTTCTGTAATATAATAAAATTTTGATTAAGGTAAAAGTTTAATTCATTTACTACTTAAATATATAAGATATAAACAAATTTAGGAATAGGCCCATTTAATAAATCGGATTGGCCCAACTTCAGAAGGCAAAAACATATATGGGCCATTATTATATTACCGCAAAATTGGAATGAGCTAAATAATTTCTCGGCCCATCAGCTATTTTTTGAAGTCGGCCCAACATTACCGCAATATTGGAATGGGCTAATTAATTTCTCGGCCCACCAGCTATTTTTTGAAGTCGGCCCAACATAAACCTAACCCTAATAAAAAAAAAAAAGAAACAAAATCTTACGGACGTGGCTCGGCCGACTCATTCTCAGTCCCTCAAATCTAATCTAGGGTTTCTTTCTCCCCAAACCCTCTCGCCGCGCCGATTCTTCACCGATGCTTTTCTTTCTTCTTCGGAAGAAAAGAACGGCGATTGTTTCTATGTTCCTTCATTCATTTTATCTCTGATTCGGGTAAAGAATCAAAACGAAGCTAAGTATCCTATGTTCTGTTTCCCCGTTCACTTTATCTAATCGAATGTTCGAATTAATTTTGATCTTTGTTATATGTTTGTTACAGAAGCGAGGAACAAAATCATAAAGAGCAGACCCATTCCCCTTTTTTCGATTTCGAAAGAAGAAGCGTTGGTCGATCTACAAATTTTTTGTTGACTCCTTCGATACTTGTATGAGTTCCTGATATCCCTACACTTGAAAAAGCTAAGTGCTTTATTTCCAGCAATCTATGAATATTTTTTTCATTGATGACTGTTACTGTATTGTGTAATGTTGAGGGTCCGAGATTGGTATAAAACCTACCCCTTGAGATGTAGGGATGAGGTTTATTTCGTAGATTTATTTCTACGCGAATAGAAATAGAAGAAATTATATTTCATCTGACATTTTATTGAAACCAAGAACAATATTGTGTGGGGTACAATTCCTCTGTTAATTGTTGTGAATATTATTTCTATAAAGATTTAGATGTTTTCTGGAAAAGGGAAGATTTTGTTGAATAGTTGTAGAATTTAGGATATTCTGAGGTAAACATTTTTGGTTTCTGATACAGTTGTAATTTAAATTAAAATTATAATTATTCTTAAAACATACACAGTACTGATTTATTTTAGATATCAATCAATATAGATATTTAAAGTTAAAGTGTAGGTAATTTTTTGGAGTTTACATGGAATATTGATTTGTCCAGTATAGTTGGAAAACTAATTAGTGGAATATTGAAATTGTTAACAGCTTCCTAATATCACTCTGTTTTTTTTATAGAATCTATGTTAACATAAAACATGGTAGTACGTGAACTACTGAAGGGGATGACAGTTTACGAAACATGCTACAGTTCAACTGAGGTACATTCTGTGTTCTCAGTAGATAGACTCGTATTCATTAAAGTATTTGTAAATGTATGTAATAAACTGACTTTATTGGTAAATCATTGTAATAAGTAGAACAAAGACACTAACCTTCATGATTTTGTAAATTTGTTCTTCTTTTCTTGTTTATAACTGTGGAAAAAGTTATCTTTCTCATGACTGTAAAAACTTATTAAATATAATAGACAGTGGAGCCAAGAACAAAATTTAAGAATCTGTCTGATAGTTTTCACTACTACATATGCCTTCTTATAGTGTGAGAAAGTTTCAGAACATTAAATTAATAAAAAATATTTTCCATTTCAAATAGTAATAATTAAATTTTTTGGGATATTCTGAACACATTTCAATCTGATTGGTGCTGAAAGATTTCTGTCCCTGACATGCTCCTAACTTGTAAATAATATGTTACTGTTAATTTATACTTGTAGACGGTCAAGAAAATACATATAGGTAATTAGAGATAAGTGTAGAATACTATTTCAGTAA
This sequence comes from Caryopteris x clandonensis, assembly GCA_028749325.2. Classification (NCBI taxonomy): domain Eukaryota; kingdom Viridiplantae; phylum Streptophyta; class Magnoliopsida; order Lamiales; family Lamiaceae; genus Caryopteris; species Caryopteris x clandonensis. Next base: position 102,516 of record JAPYKT020000048.1, read on the forward strand.
ATGAAGATAATAATAATTGTCTGTTTCGAAAACAGGTCAACAATCTAATTAACTTGTACTGTGAAAAGCATTATGACATTGTCAGAGATTTTGAAGATAAAATTATACTTCAGAAGAAACATTAAGGTCAAAAGAAGTCCTTATATCTAATCAGTAAAAGATTGACCTCTCTGACATCATTCTTATGTTTTAACTATTAAAATAACATAAAACTACTTTTAATTTTAACATATTTTTTTGGTTTCAGAATGTTCCAATAATGAAGCAGATTTCCATTACAATAACAGAAGGGATAGCAAATACGAAGTCTGCAACAGTTAAGTGTACTCAAACATAATTTGTTATGCATGTAATAAGTAATTTCATTATTGTACGATGTCTGGGAAAAATAGTATTAGGAATTTATGGTTCATACATTATAGTAAGTGTAGCTCAGCTGAATAAAAAAAATATGTTAGAGTGAAATGGTATATTTTTTTGAATGTGAAAGTTGTAATATTCAATATTATATGATTTTTTTGTAATGCTGCTTTCTATTTCCAAGTTAGTAAAAATGGATGTAGAGTTCAAGGTTTTGTTATAGAAAAACTAATTTTAGTGTAGAAAATTTAAAACTTTTGTTTTCTTAAGTTAGTGGTATTAGAAATGTAAGTCTTTTATTAATGCAATTCAATTTCTTACAGGTTTAACTACTACAAAAACAGATTGGAAATGTGGATTACTGAAGTTCGATCTTCAAAGAAGAATGCAAAAGATAAGTGGATTGATTCATTTAAGACTGTAAAAACATTGAATCTATATGTGTATACCAAATGCTGTCATAGTAATTTCATATATTTTACATAAGTGGACAGTATTGGTCTATTGGATATTGGACAGTCTTTAATTCTGAAAATGTTAGATTCACTACATAACTTATGGATTAAATAAGTCAAGTGAGTAAGTTTGGTAATTTTAATAATAGATTATGATACCTAGTATTCTGCAACTCTTAACTTTTATCTATGTGCAAAGTATGACGAATATTTTGTAATAAATTTAAGTGCTACAGTGTACAGTACTCTGTTAACATTTGTTTTTCCTAGAGACTAAATATTTGTAAAGATTTATGAGTTTCTTACAGATAACAAATAAAAGGAAACTATGAGATATGACTACTGTTTACTTGTTCAATTTATTGTGCTTGCAGTCGAACTGTTTTACTAACACATCTCAATTGATTACAGATTAACCTACTACAAAAGAGGTTGCATTCAGAGATTACTGAAGGAATAAATTTGAAAATTTCAGAATAAGATAAGTGCATTCAATTCTAAACTGTAGTATAAATCATGCATTTAATGGTGAATTTGAAATAGATTTGGACCTCTTTGATAGAATTTTTAAAACTGGCATGAAATTGCTATATTGAGTATTAATTGTTGTTTTTTTGTGCAACCGTTAGAAAAAGTCCATTACTTAGTTATGAAATAAGTAAAGTGATGAATTAATGCAAATTTTTGAAAATTTTTATAATCATTTCAGAAATTTCATAATCTAACTCTACTTAATATTAAAAAATTATAAAATATAATGAAAACACATAAATAATTTAACCTAATAACTTAATAAATTGAAATTTTTTTTGCTCAGATTTAATCAAAGACAATTAGGTTCTACTATAAATAGTACTTACTAACTTTCTCTATCATAAATATAATGTAACTCAGAACATAGAATAAGAATAAAACATGCTGTTTAGTAAAAAAAATTAATAGATTAAGAAAGCAGGAAAAAATTAGTACTGTCATTAATTCCTAATTAGAACATCCTTCAAAATATACTAATAGTTCCGAAGTCAGAATACATAGATAAGTTTATGTCCACAGGGAACATAAACCTAATTAAACAGCCAAATATTTAATACATTGTACAGACCCAAAAAGAGTGTTCATTCAATATTACAAACCATGCAGATAAACATATCAAATTAAGAAGTAGATTTTCTTCACTTCTCTTGCTTAATTAAAACTTTATTTTTATGACCTGCATTTGTGGAGAACTCGTCAAAAAGCTTTCGCTTCACAGATTTTTCTTCAACCTTGTCACTTGATTTATTCACTTTTGAAATGTTGTTAAATGGTGTAGATACCTCGCATTCTGAACTCCCAACCTTGGACAAAAACAGACACATTATTAGAACAATAATATTAAGGAAAATCATTAATGTTTATTAAGTAGAACAGTGTAATATATATACCTCATAACAGTCAACTACACCTCCTGCAGTCTTCAATACAGCTTTTGATTCCTATGTGTAATACACGTTGAATTAATAGTGAACTTCCTTAGTTTTATTGAATTGGTAAATATATTTACAGTATATTAAGAGACTGAATTAAAAATTAAAAAATACCTGACTCCCAACGAAAGTAGTACCAGTTTTTGAATTCCAACTATTTTCCTTTCTCAGCTTTTTCACACTATAAGATCCATAAAAATTAGATACCTGTTCAGGTGCAACTTGAATCTTGAAATACATCTCCTGCTCTAGGAGATTGTACATGTCCTCGGGGTAAAAATCTGTGTGAGCAACCTAAAACAAATGAAATACTTCATTATTTATATAATAGTTAATAATTACTTAATTAAAAGAGATAACATAATCTTAGGAAAATTTAATGTAGAACCTCCAAGTTCTGTTCCAGCAATTCCAAAGCAGTCTTCCCAATTAATTCTGTGCAATGCTGATCCCACAGTAATACAGATGCATTATCTGTGTCATCTTGTATTAGAACTTGCATCTTATACCTTTAAAAAGAAGAGAAAATTAAATTACTAAACATGAATAGTTAATTATAAATGAAAACACAAGATTACAGATTTGATGAATTATATAAAAACCTGGGCATCTCAGTAGAATCAAACAAGTCACAATTCACACAATAAAACTTCTGTTTAGCTTTACTCTTCTTTCTATAGCACTTGGGGCAGGATAGATAACACCACTGTCCTGTTGTCTCAATTGCCATTATTCGGGCAAATACCCAGAAACTACCAACCTAGTAGAAAATGTAGAAATCAAACAGCGTAGTTAGCCTGATACGAAGCATATTAAATTTCTTTTACAAATTCAATATTCAATATACTTATTATTATTTAATATTATTAAATTAAAATAAATTAGGATGACCAAGAAGAAATACATACCTCTCCTAAAGTTCTGATCTGTTGTATGGTACGAACACACTCTGATCCATTAAAAACATCTTCATTTTGTAGAGCCAGCGACGGAAACGACCTTGTTGTAACCACTGATTCTCCATTACTTTCAACCGTAAATCTACATCATATAAAAAACTATAAGATTATTTGTTATCTAAAGTAAGTAATTAAATATTAAGTAAGAATGAAGTATAGTTTACCTCGTCCGGAATTCTGCCATTTCTACTATGTCACCATCCAGAAACAATTTGCTTGCATAGTAGGTAGAAGAAATGAAAACTCTATCTGTTAGAAATATAGATATAGATTATATTATGTTTACATTATTATCATGGAAGAATGATGTGATTAAAAATATATTACAAATATAATTTAGTTATACCTCTATACAGTTTCCCCCGACAAAACTGCAAAATCATAATAGGAGCATCACCACCAACTCTTACACGTTCCATCATCTGATCAACATATTCCCCCCAAAGAGTACAGTACAACCGATTTTCTCTACAAATAAAGAAGTAAATCTTCAGTTGCAGTTTTAATCAAAACAAAATAAATATAAAGAAAACTGTAAATATTAAGATAGTGAACAGTCAAACTTATAAAATATTAACTGTGGACCCTCCAAGACTACTTCCATCCATGTTGTTGTTTCTTGTTCATTGCGAACACGGTTCTGATGGGGGCCAACACTACAAACTCTGCCAATTACATCTGCTCAAATAATGTTAAATATATTAGACAATATTATTCAACTGCATGCAAAAAAATACATATACAAATTGGTTCATGTAAGAAATTTACCAAACATTTCATTTTCCTTGAGCTCTTCAACGTTGCTAATTTCAAGAAATGGTTTGAAATTAAACAGCTGCAAAGAAAATGAAGCATCAAATATTTCAGTGATTTTTGTGTCATGAATCATTATTAGCATGTATCGGTGGGTCGTAGTCTTGTAACGCATTTTGTTGTTTGTTACAACAAAATTTTTTACGGCATAAACACTCCCTTCTATGAAACTAGAATTGAATCTGCGCATTAGATCTGTTCTAATAGTAGCATGTATTCTTTCACCCTACATTGTAAAAATAATAAAACACATATTAGTAAATACATTCTGAATGTAATGTACCGAATGTATCTTGAAGGAGTAAAAATAACAGATTCTTTTGATTACCTCATAATCATGAAATATACAATTTGTACTCTGTATTCTAAGCGGATTTCCAAATACAGGGATTTCGTAGGATCGAATAAGTCGAAGCTTCACTGCCCACTTCGTACTGGAAGGCCCTACATCTTTGAGCAGACTGAATAATGGAGCCATACTGCTGTAAATGAGGTAATGAAGAACGTACAACAGTAAAAGGTAAGTTAATGAATCTTAAACCCCATATTTATAGAGAACAAATGGAAGTTGAAAAGGGAGTGACTGTTTTTCTGAATTTGAATAAATTATGTGAGTTAATCTGCTCTGTTAAAATTAATTAATAAAATTTGAAAGGATTAATCTTTGTAAGAACCAATGAATGATTGTCTCATTTCACACACAAAATGGATATTCTGACAAACATGATGTTCACTGTAATGATTATGATTTTTTGTTTCTTAATGCAAGTGGTAAGATTCTGAATATGAGCAGTTTTTTTTAGACATATCTGAAATTGTTGATGTGAAATAATGAGTTTATTCAGATTTTATTGTGAACTTCAATTCCAAAAGTAGCATCCACTGTTGGATTTACATAATATATTACTGTTTAGGTATAGTCATTGATTGAAATATGGTTTTTTTATTAGTTTATAAATTAACAGAAAAGTAAAAAGTAATGACTGATTGTGTAATAGGACAACTTTCTGTATTCAGACAAACATGTTATTTCCTGTTATGATTAGGTTAATTTTGTTAGTTAATGGAAGTGGAAATAATACTATGAAACTAAAGACTAATATTATTGGTTTTACTTAATATTATTTTGTTTGGAATGACAATTATGTAGATGAATGATTCTGTAGGGAAAAATTAAACTGACAACCAAATCATATTGTTTAATGTGAAGTGTTGGATTAAAGGCTCCAATTCGCAATGTTTAACATATTTTTGACTGACGAATTATTCATAATTTTGTTGATTTTTAAACAGGAAAAAAATAGGTCGAGTAAAAATTTCAGTTTCACTTAATTATATTTTATTTGGACTGAAATTTCTGTAAGTGAATGATTATGCATGGAAAAATAAAACTGACAAAAGGTAAATCATCTTGTTTAATGTGAAGTGTGTGATTGAAGCATCCAGTTTGCACATTTCAGCATTTTTTTCACTGTTGAAGTAATCACAGATTTTTGCCTTTTTTAACAGGAAAAGAAATGGACTGATAATTTTCTGTTTTACTTATTTCTTTTTTGTTTGGACTGAAAATTATGTAAATGAATGATTATGCATGGAAAAAGAAAACTGACAAGATAAATCATCTTGTTTAATGTGAACTGTGTGATTGAAGCTTCAAGTTTGCAGAAATCCGAATTTCATTTACTGTTTAAGTAATCCGATTTTTTTGGACTTTTTCAACAGGAAATAATATGGTGGAGTCATAATTACTGTTTTACTTTATTAGATTTTGTTTGGACTGGAAAATATGTAAATGAATGATTATGCATGGAAACAGAAATCTGACAAGGTAAATCTTCTTATTTTTTGTGAAGTGTGTGATTGAAGCTTCCAGTTAGCAGATTTGAGCTTCTTTTTTACTGTGGAACTAATTAATTTTATTTTTTTCATTTTTTACAGGAACAAATAAGCGGAATATCAGAAATTGTTGTTTCGAATTTATGTGTGGGTTTATAATACAAACATAAAAGATGTACTTGGACTCAACATATAAACAGATTTTTTTTCAGTTAAATGTTGTATGGAGGAAATAACATTATAATATAATTTCATGTAAAAATATGACATTTTCTTTATATTGTGCAGGTTTTCAGAATACAAATCTAAAGGATTAAAAATTATAAATAATAGATACATAGGCAGAAAAAGACAAACACAAACAAATAAACAGATAATACAAATTATGGGTGAAAATCAAAATTTCTGTCTCTTTCTTGCAAATTTAAATCAACTCTGACAAATCAGATCTGATGGTATTCCTAATTACAGTGTAAGAATTCTGAAAGAAGACACTATTTTTTAATTTATTAAAATGCTGGTATCTTTTGGCGGGAAAATGACATTTCAGTAAATAAACCAAACTATCCTGCTTTAATATAGATATAGATATTGGATTTGGGAACATTCTAAAATTTATGTTAAAATGTCGTGCAATTTATTATTTCATAAAAATAAATTTTAAAAGAATGACAATGCAATATAAATTAAAAATAAAAAATAAATAACAAAAATTATTATGTAAACATAACTGATATAAATGATTATTATGTATATATTTATAGTAGTATTAGTAGTAGTAATAATAATAATATAATTTTATCATATTTTATTGATATAATAAAATATATTTGTCCTGTACATTGCATGGGTAGCCATATAATTTAAATATAGTAACGAAATGAAATTTAAAATCTATAATAGAAAAACATAACAAATCACTAAGTCAAAACTAGTTTTTTTTTTCTCTCAATTATTAAATTTTAGTTTTTAGTTTTTATTTATTTAGATATATTTTTTATTTGATTTATTAAATATTTTAAGAATTTTTTTAAAAAACATTATTTGGAAGTGTCTTGCTTGTTTCATATTTAGAATTTCAAGGGTGCATTTGTCTTTTTCTATTGAGTCTAATTTGAATAGGGGTATTAGTTAAGGGGCTTATTAACATATTTTTCTATTGAAAAATAAGGAGACCTCAGTTTTCATCATAATCTTTCTTTCATTCTATAATATAAAACAAGAATTGTTAGAATTTTCTTTCTTTTTTGACAAAGTGTCTTCACAATTTATTTACAAGTGTTCATCATTTTTAATATTTTTGATTTCTTATTAAAAATTTAAAGTTAAATAGTTGTTATATTGCTAACCAATAATAATTTCATTTAATTTTTTATATTTTTATTTGTTAATATTGATAATGTTACTAAATTCATAAAAATTAAAAAAATCATATATCTTCATAATTATTTAATTTTAACAAATCAATTTTGAATTTGTGGCAATTCGATGTTATATATAATAAAAAAAATATTCACATTGATATACCAGCTTTTACTCAATTTTTAAGATTTAAAAAAATAACTATATATTTGGTAATTTGATGATTGTATTTTATAAATAAAATTAATTAATGTTCACATATAATTTTATATATAATATTTATATATTTATTATAATCATGGAACATATATAAATTATTGAACATAATTATATATATATATATATATATATATATATTTTAAAAATATTAATTTCATGTATTTCTGAAATTTAATAATATTATATTATAATAATATATTTGTGCATCGCACAGGAGAATATACTAGTTATATATATATATATATATCAAATTAATTTTTTTATGATCATTATTTTGATACCAATATTGTATATATTATGATTAAATATTATATCTAAAATATAGAATATATCTTTCCGGGTTAAATTATTTATCTTTATTTTGATTTATGTGTTGGATTTCTTACTAAAATTTTAAATTCAAATATTTTTTATGTATAATATATCAAATTAATCATCTTCTTGTGAGTTTTGATTTGACATCAGTACTACGTATATTAAATCTAAAAATGGAATATATTTGTTCTATAGGTTGAATTATTTATTATTTATTTTAATATATATGTTAGATTGAATAAATAATAGATTTACCATATAAATTAATTAAAAATAATAATGGCTGCATTTATAATCACCCATATGAAGAGACACCATAGGAGTAGCATGATTATATTACCGAGCCCAAGATTTCTCTCATTTAATTGTAAGGCCATATCTAGTGACAGAGCACAAAGAGTTGTAGGCCCAAATAATTAAAGAAGCCCAACAAGCTGAAGGCCCATTGATTTAATTAATCTAAGTATATCCAAACCATCAGAATCATAAATTACGTATTATTGTGTCCACCTATATTATACTACAATTATATTCTATAATTTAACTAAAAAAAAAAGTAATTCATATATTATACGTCCACCTATATTATATTACAAATATATTTTATAATTTAAATAAAAAAAATGTAACCACGTGATATCCCAACTAAATTAACAAGTGAGATTGAGTTTCGGGTTTGAAGCCACAGTTTTACCATCATAGATTAAGTAAGATGGTAATTATAATATATCTTTAGTTTTTAATATTTTTCCGTACAATTATTATTATTATTATTATTATTATTATTATTATTATTATTTTTGTTAATTTTGATTATGTGACCGGTGCCCATGTGAGTTATATTTTCAATTTTTCATTTGGCCTCACGATTCTTTAAATGGGCTTATGTTATTTATTAATGAAAAAGTACAATTTAGTCGTCGAATTAATATTTTAAATTCAAATTAATTTTTAAAGTTTTAATAAGTGTCAAATTTTAAAAGTTTTAATAAGTGTTAAATAATCTATTGAACTTTCACGAGAGAAATATAACACATTCAATTTGAAAACTTAGGTGTATCAAGTGCATCATGCAATCAGATATACAATATTATTTATTTAATTAAAAAATATTAACAAAATATTTTCTTTCTTATCCTTCGTTGAATATTGTTATATATAAGAAAATTATTGTAATAGAAACATGATGTGTGTTATCTCTAATTGTGTTATTATTGAGCCGCTCATTGAACTGCCTAATTAGGTGTAGGACCCACGTCTTAGTCATGGATCGCCCAACACAATAATTAATTTGACATACATCCTATTTTTCTTACCCACTCTTCCAACCCCAACAATGACAAAGGTATGATCTCACCATTTTTCTCTTTTATTGTTTCACCTAAATCCAATTTTTTTATCCACTATCTCTCACTTCACTTGAATATTGGATGATTTTAGCCTAGGCCCTTCTCTATTTAGATGAGAAAAAAATAATAATATGATAGCGTGTAGAGGCACGACTATAAACATATATTACACGAGCCACAAAATAAGGCCTCACATTTGCGGGGCCTAAAATCTGAAAAATCAACTAAATGACAAAATAAATAAAATAAATAAATGCTAAGTGATGCTGCAGAGATTAATCTTGTTAGCAATTATGAATCATATTTTGGTAAATTTTGATTATAAAGATTTGACTGACAATTTGCTTCAATGCGTAGAAGAATGATTCTTTTCACATTAGAGTTGCCTTTTCGTTCTTTATTTTGTAAGAAATTATAGTAATATAATTATATTGTAAATTTAATTTTTTAATTGAATCTTTTTAAAATTTTAAAATATCTAATATTTATTATGAACACATAGCCTTAATGTTGTTTGAGACGTGCCGTGTATTGAGGAGATAATTGGTAAGGTAATTATGAAATTTGAAGAATATGAATCGAACTCAAATAGGCGAACACAAAAGGTGGATTGTAAGTTCTATTTTTTCACTTTTGGATATTGAGGTATACCCCTGAAAAATGGATTCTTCATATTTTTTTCATGAATTTTTTTGTAAAGATTAAAGGAGGAAAGATACGTAATAAAAAATTATGTGGTATTTATGTTAATATATGTACATTTTTTTACTGGGTCACTTTCTCTCCAAATAAAATACTCTAAAAGATTAAAAACTTGTTAAATATGTATATACTGGAGGGAAAGAAAATTGTGGGGATATATTATTTGAGGCACACGTGGGGTTGAGGAACATCTGCAGTGTACTGAGAGTGGCCCACATGTGAAGTGATACCTGAATGTTTGTTACTGTGCAATATGTCCAATCATCACATTTTTTTCCTCTACAAATATCTCACTGCATCTATATTTTTCCTCTACGTGACCCAAATAATAATAATAATAATAATAATAATGGTAAAGGGATAGACGTATTTTACTCACGAAGATTTAGAAATTAATGCCAAAATTTATTATATCATAACAATATAATTTAACTGTTCGAAACATATTAAATTGAAAATTGGTGCTTGAATCGGTCCGAAACATCAATAAAATCATTTTTTGAATGAATCGGTCAAATCGGTCCAGTCAGTCAACCAATTTTTTTAATTTTTTAAAAAATTAAAATTAAACTTAAGCAAACAGAAAAAAACTATTTTTATGAAATATTAATATTATGTTTTAAATGATGTATATATATATATATATTTTGTGAATGTTAATATATTACTTACCTTTTTTATTGTATGAATCCAACACTCCAGTTCTCCACTCAATCATTTTACAAAATTTAACAATTACTCTATTATTAGTTAATTATTTAATTATAAAAAACTACTTTTTAAATCATATTTATGGCAATGTTTATCATAGCTTGACATATAGTTTATAAATTTTATCTGAACAAATATATAATCTATATTATTTTTTTAAATTCATCGATCTAAAATTAAAAAAAAAATATTTTTTAAAATTCCCAATACAAGAATTGGTAGAGAAGGGGACGATATCATTTTGCAATTAGTGTTGTTGAAGGGCAAAGAGATGGGATAAATTTGGCAGTTTTTGGGACAATTTCATAATTGTGGGCTGCTCAAATATTGTGGTCCCTAAGTAAAGGCATCGCCTTTGTACCCATTTAATTGGTGACTTTGTGTTCTATTTGCTACTCTATTATCAATACGGTGCCCATAGCTAAATACACGGGTTGAGATTTTTATTTTATTTTATTTGATGTTTGATTTTTTTAAATAATCATTATATATTTATATATATATATATATAATGATATTATAAATTCACATATATTGTATATAAAATATTTTATAAATAAAATATTAAATATTAAATAAAATAGAGAATTTAAACTCCACGTGCTACCTGTTTAAACATATATTTTAAATATAAACTATGTGTTGTGTGTATATATGACATTCACATCTTTAAAAGAATGGTTATTAAAAAAACATAAACTTTCACCAAATTTGTAATTTTCTATTGAAAAGTTGATAATTTTCATCACAAATTTAATTATTTTTGTAATTCACTCACCGATAAAATTGTTAGACAATATTTTGGTGAGTTAGCTAATAAATTGATTAATTAGCCAATATTCATTCCATCCTTCAGAATGTATCAACACAAAGAGCTTGAATTTGTGCTTTGTTAGTCCATTTACCACCCAATTTATGGCAACAACTTTGAGAGTGATAAAAATATAAAAGTTATGTCGACATATCATTTCACTGTGTGATTAGTTTCACTTCATATGACAAAAAAAAAGGCCATATCATAAAACCCCAAAATTAATTTTATCAAAGATTACTTCTAACACCCCCTGATGCCTCGATAATTAAGTTACAATGTGTTAATTATAAAACGATTCAGTTCATAAACCGTTATGTCGCCACATCAATCAATTGCGCGACTAGCCACAATTTTTATGTTGAAACAAAACCCGTATTGAGTATAACCCTAAGTTAATTTTATCATAAATTACTTTGAACACCTCCTAATGCAGCCATAAGTATGTTAAAGTATGAGAATTGCAAAAAACAATTACACGGGTGATGAAAATAACCAAATTTTAAAATTATATGAACGCAAAAAATTATGTGCATCGGTGCACTTGCAACACAATTTAAAGTATTACTTGTTTAACTATAAAATATTACTTGTTACTTTATTACTTCAGATTAGTTATCTTAAAAAAATAGTGGTACTTTTAGTTAAACAAATAATACTTTATAGTTGAATAAATAATACTTTAAATTGTGATAATATTTATGAATTATTTTATTAATAACCTTGAAGAAAACACTAGCTAACTTTGTTTTTGGTGTGGTACAGTACGATTTTATGCTGTTGTATGTTGTGATGTTTGGGATATTTACAATGAGTTGTTCCATCACACTTTATTAAATAAAGAAATTAAAAGAAAAGTGTTGTACTTTTATGTGGAGAATCGGGATTGGGAATTTAAGGCAATGTGGAGGGAAAGCCCAATTTATTCAAATTTGGTTATAATTGACCTTTGATGGGCACAATATTCGTCACTACCAACTGCTTATAAACGTTTTATTTATCATTTTATAAAAAACTTCAACAATTTATTTTTAAAAAAAGTATAAAAACATCTTTTAAGTTCTAAATGATTTTATAAACTATAATCAATTAAAAAGAAAATTATCAGAATATCACATAAATATATCTATTATACGAACATGTCCTCTAAGTTAGACCATTTTTAAAACGTTCCCTAGATTTGCAGTTTTTACCTGTTAATTATATTCTATGACTATGCAATCGATAATACATTAATGTGACATTAATATTTTACTTTTTAATTAAATAAATATTAATGATAAGTAAAAATATATTAAGAAAAGATTAAGACAAATAACCATATACTTGAACATTGAAGAAACTAAAAGAATATAAAATATAGAAGAATTTGATGGCTTCCCAAACCAAACCAGTATGATCGGTTTGGCCCATTCCACCGGAATTTCAAATTCTCTTGATGCCAATTGGAGATACATTTCACTAATATAGCATTTTTTAAAATTTATTATTATTATTATTACTATTATTTTTTTTTCTAATTTTTTTTTTTTTTTTTGTGAAATAATAATTGGGTTAATTAAAGTCCAAAATTATGAGTAGGGTGAGTCAAAGTTTGTTGGAAGATCAGAAGATTGTTGCTGAAAGTGAGACCAATCACGTACACTACACTCATAACATTCATATATATTCTTGGTTTGTAATTCCTAGGACGACTCGTTTCTTGTCTTATCCCTACCAACGGAACACCTACTGTTTCCCCATTGAAATCATAAAAGTATTCATTAATTTAGTCTTTTATTACAAAAATTGTGACCCCATAGTTTGATTGTTTAAACTTCTACCATCTTGGAAGTCTACATCATATTATAAATTTTAAGAATATAATGTTTATGTAGTAGCTATCTAACAATAAAAATCTAAAGCTAACACTTACATTAATGAAAACTACACACTTTATTGAGAGTAAGTTTCCCGTGTTGTGCATTGCATACATTTAATTTACAATATTATTTATTTACTTGAAAAATATTAATATTTTTTTAAAATAGTAAATTAGTAATAATAATTTTAAAATAAATAAATAAAATTAAGTAATTCGTTAAATCAAATTGCACGGTGAGCAAAAAATTTTGTGCTTTATTAAATTTTTATGGGGTTGAGAAATTAAGGTTAAATAACAATTTAAATAGCAGAGGGTTGTGTAATCTCAATTACCTAACTAAACCGATTAAATGAAGAGCAAGTAATTAGGCAGGCCGAGATGGAGTAAATATTAAATAATGTAAGGGATGGTCACATGCAGGAATTGAGCCACCTTGGGTCTCCTGGTTCCATGAGTTCTTAATATTTTTATGGGGTATTTTTCTAAATTCTAACACTAGTTAATTAAATAAAAGAAAAAATCTAGTTTGTATACAAAAAATGGAAAGAATGGAATACAGACACTATACATATAATTGAATTCAATTATTCATTTTTTAATCTCGAGATGTAATTGAATCAATTTATTGATTTTTCATTAATTAATAGTAATTCCTTATTTCCTAAGTTGTCAAATGTGTTGAGAACTCGGCTCATGCTCGCATGAGTCAGTCTGATAAATGAGTTGAATCAATTTAGTAGGCTGTGAGACTAAACTAAAAGCATATGAGCCCAACATGTGGATTGCACATAGTGGGCAGGTCTGGGACTAGGCTCGATGTATATGAGTTGGGTTGATGAACTAGTTTGTGGACTAATATCTGTCCTAGTTCATAGGTTTTTTTTTTGGTTTGGTCTTTTCTCTTTGGCAAGTGGGTCGTTTTTATGAAAAATTTATTATCACTTCTATGTACTTATAATATTAATATTAATTTTCAATATATGCAAGTAACTTTGGCTCCATTCAATATGATATTTCTTTACGAAATATTAATTTTTACTCTAATTATGCATAAATTTGACAAAATCAAAAGTTTGAGATCGTTATAAAAAAATTGTAAAATTAAAAATTATATACTAGATAATATCAAAGTTAGCGTGCATAAATCAAAATTTTTTCTCCATCTGTTTACTTTTAGTTTAATATGGCACGTTACATAACTTTATTAATATCAAATTCGCAAACATAAATTCTTATAATAAACATCCTTAATAATAATTATTATAAATAGATAAGAGATTATACAATATCAATTCCCTAAGTGATTTAATGCCTTGAAGAAAGACAATTACTTTACATTAAAACCTCTATAAAATCTTGTGCACTTTCTTAAAATAATTTGTTGGTGGGTATTTCTTCCCCCAACCCCAACTAAAATTTGCTCGTATCAGTTCTTCCATCTGAATCTTCATTATCAGAGTGCGATTAATCCTCATTTTCAAAATCACTAAACCAATTATCATCTTTATTCTGCCTATCATATTGCTCTACTTCTCTCACCTTTCAAATGTGTTTCAACTTCCTTGAAAGCTCTTCTTGCATGGTTGCCGGCGCTAAATCTTGATTTGTTATACATTTTTTTAAAAATTGTTTGTGACGCAAAAATGATTTATCCCTTAATGCATTGAACTTGCTTTGACTTGTGTTAATACCAAGCACGAGTAGTTTGATTGTTTTCAGATTATATATGATTATGATGAATTATGCAATCTATACATAAATTATCCTTTTGTGCAAGTATATGTATATTTCAATATGTTCTTGTATGCCTACTGTGTTATAAATATTTTTGAGAAAAAAAAATGTAAAATTTGATAATGAACCGTACAATATAATTGAGAGAGAGAGAGAGAGAGTATGGGCTCAAAACAAAATGTATAGTATCTAAATTATTAGAAGGTCACAATAATTAACTCAAAAAAGAACAATAATTGCATTTGAAATTAACTATTCTATTTTGTATTTCACTTTCCATCTAAAATAATCACAACACAACATATATATATACAATAACATTATAATTAATACATATTCTGTATTAAATATTTAAAATAAAAGACGAAATACCGAATAAAATAAAGGACTCAGACTCAGATGAAACGACAAATTGGTTCTATTGTAATGAATTTATCCTAAAGTTTTTTATAATTTGTCGAGCTGATCATTTTATTCCATTTATATTTCTGAACCTAGCTACTTTAACCCATGACCTAAATAATTGAATTGTGTGTGAACGATAACTGATAATTCACTTGGCAACAATTTATTTAAATTTGAAATTAGTTTGATTTTCGTGGGGCGAGTACCTTGTTTCACTATTCTAAGAAATAAATTATCATGGTTTCCAGTTGTGAGCACAGGATTGGTGGATATGGCTGAGAAATAGATGCACGTGTGTGCATAGAAAGAACTTCAGTAACTCCTTCAGATAAATATTTGTCATCATGCTACGTCATTGCAGTTATTTTTAGCAAAGATAATATATATTAGGAAGTATGATGCAGAAGAAAATCCACGAAATTGGGGGGGCCATAAACCCACCCCCATACCTTTAATACCTAAATAAATAAATAAGTGGGAGATCATTCATGCCCACATGCTTGCATGTGGTGGGATGGGGTCATTTATCATATATATATATATATATATATATTATTAATTTTCACCTTTTGAGCTATTGGGATTAATATTGCAATTTTATGAAATTAAGATTAAAAAATTCAAAAGACAAAGTGAATTGTAACCCTAAGAAAAAAAAGGAAAATATAATTGTAATTATAAATAATAATAAAAAAAAAAAAATAATGTATATAGGTACTACAAACAAAACTAAATGGACGTGGGTGTTAACCCCACATCGCACTTTGAACTAAAGCAGGGTACTGGGGAAAGTTGGCTTTGTTTGTGAACTGAACCCTACCAACTTGTTCCCTTCCTCTATAAAGCTACAGAGAGAGAGAGAGAGAGAGAGAGAGAGAGAGAGAGAGAGTGCCTAGAGAGAGAGAGTGCTAGAGTGGTCCATCACACTTTGTATGTGTATGGGCAACCTAATTCATTTTCTTGCAGTACTCCTGATCCCATGTAACTTTTATAGTTACTGTCTAGAAATTCCAGTCTCCATTTCTCCTCTCTCTCTCATCCTGGAAGACCTTATTAATCAATTGTTCACAAGTCCTCTCATGCTTTTCCACAGCTTTCTTGAACTTCTTCTGCTTGAATTTTGATCCGTCCTTCTGAGCAGAAAGTGCGGAAAGTAAGTTCAAGAAAACTGTGGGAAAACATGGTAATTCTGGACTTTTTACTCAGCGCAGAAGAGTTTCAGAAGAGCTAGATCTCCCGTTCAGGCATGAAAGTAAGGTTTTACTTTCAGCTCTGCGGTAACGTAACTAAATTCTGACACTTTTACCATCTTGTACAAATTGTTAATGCTCAGGTTTATTCTTGATTCGATTCCTACTATTAATTTTTTATTTTTATTTTTTTTGATAATATTTGGTGAAACAAGTAGAAAAATCTGCTAACAAAGTCATTTCTTCTCGAATTATCTGCTCGACGTTCTTCTGCTACTTCCCTGTATTTTTAAAAATTTGGACACATTTCATCCAATTTTTCACAAAAAAAAAAAACAGAAAAAGAAAAAGGGAACTTCGTTTACAGTTAGAGGGGATATTTGTAAACAGGGGGTTAAACAGCAATGGGAATCTAGTAGTACTATGAGTATTTATTCACCACGGAGAATATGTTTGCCAACTGCTGAAAGCATCTCTCTCTCTTTCTCTCTGTATGAAACCTTTTTACAGCACTGTTTTGACTGTTTGTGAGTGAGAATTGAGACGAGAGTGGTGAAAAAGAAGTGAGAGATGCAGCAGGGAAGATTCCATGCCCCCTTTTTTTTTTCTTTACTATCATCAATAATTGATAGTTCATCTTGTTTGCTTTTTGTTCTTTGCTCGTCCTTTCTCTGTGGGATCTCTCATACATTTCCGTGAAAAAGGTTAAACTTTGTCACCTTCCGCCAAAAAACTGGGGCATCTTTATTTGCTTCTATTAATATTTACCTTTACCTAGCTTCTTTACGTATACGACCACTCTCCTATGATACATTCTTAACCACACTGAATCACATCAAAGCTATCAATGCTAATTGCCTTTCTCAACTGCATTGCACCTACCCATTTATATATCTTTCAAATTAATTCCCTACTTCAATTTCAACTAATCATTTTCCTGATGATGATTCTTTTTTTGCATCCCGTTCTTTCTCGATTATACTTTCCAGCACATTACTTAAATCAATCAATTTATTTAATTACTGAAAACTTAGTATTTAGGACTTTCCTAAATTCTTGACCAAATGTTTAAGTTAAAGATACAGTTTTGTATATTTATCTGGCTGGTTCGGCAGGAGTGCATCTCACCGAGTGGAAGGATATGTTGGAAATCCAGAAGTAGCCATTTGAGAAACAAAAAATATGATCTTATTTTAGACATTTCTGCCACTTGTATTCTCCTGAGTTTTGATCGTATGGGCTAGCTAGGATGGAACAATCTTGATTTTTATACCTCTATTCTGTTGGTACCGGATATGACAAAATGACCTAAATTTTAATGGTACAAGCTAATATGGGTATTGCAGTAAGAATGGTAAAGATATCCAAAATTAAAAAAAAAAAAAACCATCTTCACGACTAAGTTCTTTTGAAATTTTGTTATGATTATGTGGAAAATGTCAGCTGCTGACATTATGCGATGAGAAATAGGTATTTATTAGTTTGTGCATTTTCTTGAGAGTGGATGAGTTTGAGATTCCATTGATTTGTGGGAATTAATGCGTAAGTTAAATATGTTCCCAGCTACTTCATTTCAAGCAAGCTGTCATATCTTAATTCACGCCATGTTTCCCGTATATATATGCTCTCACCTGTCTGCTATGCTTTAATCAATTTCTGCTTCCTTTACAAATTCATATACTAGTTCTTACAGTTAAGAAGCAAATGCTCTCTCTCTCTCTCTCTCTCTCTCTACACACACACACACACAGGTAAAAGGCTCTATACTAATACACATGCACATGAGAAAATATGGTTTATCATCAAGCATTTTTCTCTTGTTCGTTATTTTTATTTGGAAAAGAAATACACACATGCTTCATTATAAGTATGTTTTTAAAATCAAGGTCTTGTTTTTTAATTAAAAAATTGATTTTTTTTTATTTTACAAACAAATTATATATACTTAATAAGTCAAATCAACAAATAAAAAAGTTGTATAAATGTGAATTTATATCTTTTAAGTAATTGTAATATTTTTGGTTTCCCTGACATAAACTCTCTCTCACACACACACACACACACACACACACACACACATATATATATATATATATATATATATTTGACATATTTTCTTGTAAGTATCATAATATATGCGCACATAGCAGAGGGACATCGATATGTCATATATATATATATTGACATATTTTCTTGAAAGTATCATAACATATGCACACACAGCAAAGGGACATTGATATTTCATCTTACAAAATCATTTCAAATATTTAAAATCATGAAATTATATATATATATATGTGTGTGTGTGTGTGTGTGTGTGTGTGTGTGTGTGACACATGCACCGCCAGTATGATTCAAGGTTAGAGTATGTATGGAACATAAAAAATTGTAGCACCATACTATCCACACATCAATAGAGGTGTGTTTTTTAATTTGACATCAACACAACACAACACACACACACATTATGCTAGCGCCGTGGGAAGCAATACCAGGTACGGAATGTCACAAATGCAGGTACCACACTGTCTACATCGCGATGGAGTTGCATTTTCCAACAACAACCAAACTTCGATATACACATTATGCCAGTGATATAAAAAATACGGCAGTTCAAATTCTCTATTGCATTTGATATTTTATCTTGCGTTCCATTATTTTTAACACGTGATATCATCTATACACGTAATGTACAATGATTATCATGAAATATAAGATGTAACATAGTATTTCATGATGAAATACAATGTTGCACTTTATATGATGTACAAAGATGCTTATCTCTTTACTCCACATGGATATTTTTTACAAACTTGAATTTTACAAAACAGTGACAAATTTGATTCATGTATGTGAACTTACTAGAATATAGGATCTGAAACCACATACCACAAAGAGTAAGAAATAAATAACGTGTGCAACATGAGAAGAAATACACACACACACACACACACACACACACACACACACATATATATATATATATATATTTACCATGCAGTGAAGAGGAAGATAAACATTATGCTAAAAAGATTGTACATTTTTCCCTCAGTTCAACATCAAACCAGTTGTCCTAATAAAGCAAGCACACACGATATCTATCTGCCTCAATAAAAGTCTGTGTCTCAAAACCCAGCTTCGTACAACATGGAGGCCTACCCTCTGTAGTTGTATGAATAACAGTGTCAATCAGTTTACATAGTACCAAACAAATGAATCCGATGAGGTCCTAAAGGCGCACAATCCGTAAGAAAAGGATAAAATTGCCACTGCAAACCCAATAATGGCCGTCCCCAGGATGCGCTTACGACGTCGTCTCGTTGCTATTGGCATCTTCGCCAACATCTTGTGATCATGTGAAAATTATTAATCATGGCAAATAATTCAATATTGATTGTAACAGTATATATGATTGATGTAAGAGAGGGAGATATCAATAGTAGCTGTGAGAAAATATGAAGTTATATTATGAGAAATGCCCTTTCTTCACAAGAGATGATGTTTTTTTGCTCAATTAATGAAAATCAATGGTTTGTGTCATTTATACTATTCATTAGCTGGTAAATTGACTACTTTAGCCTTAGTGATCCACGTGTCCGTTTAAAATTAACTTATAAGGCATGTTGGTTTTTATGGTACTGTTTATAGAGCATAAAGTTATTGGTACTTTTTTAGTCTTATGAACACTACCATTGCATTTTTTTTTAAATAAAGCACAACATGTTTGAGTCCTATGAACAACTAGTAACAAGAACCGAAATAAAAGTTTTTGAGCCCTTTGAATAATACCATCACTTTAAAAAAAAAAAAAAATTAAAACGAGATTCATTTTGAGCCCCGATATCATTGAGCCCTGCCACTGCAGGCTCATTACGGGTAATGGAGTCATTTTACTACTTAATGCATAGTAAAATGGACAAATGATATTGAATTTTAAAAAGTAGGCAAAAATCTTTAATTCTTTTAATAAAGGGTAGAAAAAAGTGGTGATCCAAAGGACTTTGATTGTTAGATTAGAGGGTGGTATATATCAATGGTTGTTATTTAAGGTGTGAATGATAATTTTAATTATAACTTTTTCTTAATTTAATTATTATCTCAAAGACAGCCATATCAGGATCGAGATTGCCTTTTGATCAAATCACAACTTTTTCCCAGTCTCTTAGTTTCTATTTTATTTATTTATTTGGGTATTTTCCTCCATAAATGGACAAAGAACAAAGTAGATGAACCTTTTAACTCTCATCTTTATAGCAAAAAGCAGAAATTGCACATCAGACATATAAATGCATGCCCTTTTGACTTGATCAAATGCAAGGTTGTTTAGCAGGATTATCACTCCACAATTACTATTCATGTTCACCTGAGAGAGAGAGAGAGAGAGAGAGAGAGAGTTGCTGAAATTAATAAACAAAATTTGAAGCAATTTAGGAAGAGAAGAAAGAAAAACAGAAAGGTTGCTGCCAATTATAAATAACCATTAAAGCCAAAAAAGAAGAAAGCAGCACATGCAATAAAGATTATTGATTGAAGGAGCTAGGAATAGTTTTATTACTGCAAATAGAATAATCACAGTAAAACTTGCTAAAATAATGTGGCTCCACTAACAACACCATTAATTTAATCCTATTCCAAACTGGCTTGCAATTTGGGCCAATCAACTTTACCCATTTGTTAACCTTTTTTAATTAAAAGTTAAACTTTGTTGGCTGTACACACACTAGAAAGAGGAGGCAGGAACATTAGGATCTGATCTTGAGGCATTACAGCCCTAACAAGACAAAACAACATTGTTGTGTCTCTTGCTGCAAGAATGTCTTTTACCTTTGTGGGAGCCTGCTAGCCCCCACCCACCCCCCGCCTGGGAGTGGGGGTGGGGGGGCATGGCAACCTAGTTTTCTTGCACTTGTATGGTTTTCTTCTGCAAAAAATTTGACTTAGTTTTCTTTTCTTTCCCAAGGTGAAATCACTAGTGGTAAAAGCTAGCTAGCTACCTCACTATCACAATTCATCCATTTTCAGAAACTCGATTTACCAAATCAATCGAAATGGCTTCCTGGGGTGGTTGTAGATTCTATGTGGTCCATCCATATTTTAGCCAAGAATTATTGAAAATTTCATCAATTTTATTTGGTGAAGATTAAAAAAATAAAAAAAATACAGTAATTAAAATCATTGTTGAACCTCTAAATTATTGGTGAAAATACAGAAAAAATCATTAGAAATTGAATTACTACAGCTCCATCAGACTGCAATGAAAAGAAAACTGGAACATATCAATTTTAATACTAGGTCAATTTCGCATTGGATCAAATCCCACCAGCCCCTCCCTCTCGGATTGGGACTCAACTCTATGGCAATTTAAATGAAACTGGAAATGTAGATCTGGAGACAATTGGTTGAAGACATGAGAAACCTCAGAAGAGAATATTACCTGTACAATAAAACTATATCAGTCCCCACCAATCATGGCAGCCCTTTTCTTCAATTCATTTAATTACATATTTTTTTGGTGTTATTTGAATCTGAAAACATAATAGCACAAAAATCTTTTTCTTATCCTTTTCGTGTGTGGTTGAGGGAAGAACTGCTGTCGTTTAAATTATTATTAATTTTTTAAAAAAATATAAGAAATTAAAGAAGCCTGGGAACAACTGTCTTTAAACAACTTGAAGAATCACCCCGCTTGATAAAATAAAAATAAAAAATTATAAATGGTAATTACTAATAATTGAAAATTGATCCATAAGAGATCGAAGATGACGAAGATTGAAAGAGGGTTGGGAGTAGATCTAGTCCTGTAACAGCAGAACCCTTCGATTGAATGCAGTTAAAACAAGATGAACTGAAAACAGAGAACAGCAGGGAATACCATGCGGTAAATACTGTTTCTGAGGCTGAATTCTGCTTGGGCCTCACCGTATCTTCCCACAGCTTTATTGAACCGCAAGACACTGAATCACCTCCGGTAGGGGCCGTCCGGTGATATGCAGTTTGCAGTTCAAGAAAGCTGTGGAAGAATAAGAGAAGGACCATTTCTGAAGACGGAATACACTCCAAAACTGTCAACCCTAAATAGGGTTTTGAATACACACACACACACATATATATATATATAGAGAGAGAGAGAGAGAGAGAGAGAGAGAGCGTGTGGGTTTGGGCGGAGAGGAAAGGGCAGTATTTATAGGAGAAGTGGAAGTCTTTTCCACCAATCCCGAGAAGAATATCGGCCTATTAAAAAAGCCTGACTACATTTGATCCAATTAATAATTTCTCAGGATTATATATATATATATAAATATGATGATGTGAAGTAAGCAACAGAGGAGCAAAGTTTTTGAGCACATACATCATCATGATACGTGGGGCTATGATGCACCCCACTGGATCCAACGGCGCTCTTTGCCCTAACTGGGTCACAGGACTAGGACATGTGCATCCCAACAGTTTAAAAAAAAACTAGAATATCCCCAGTGTTAAAAATTAAATTAAAATTTATTTGTAATATAACTTTGAGTATATTAATGTTTAAGTATATTGGTAACTCTTGTTAAGGTTTGTTTCAATTTGTCCCTAAAATATTGGTTTGTTTAAATTTGTTCCTAAATTATTGGGTTACAATTAGTCCCTAAAATATTGAAAGTTTGTTTCAATTTATTTTAAAATATTATTTATTTCAAGTGGTCCCTAAACTGTTACACACTTTAAGGAAAATATACATAAATATATGATATTACTCATTTATTTTAAATGGTTTCAGAGTCTAGGTTTTATTAAAGAAATAATAATTTTATGATGCCTTATGAAATTATTACCCCTAAAGGAGGAGAAGTAAATGAGAATATGGATCCTAACAAAAGTCCGAGATGAGAATATTCAAGGAAATTCTTTTAAGATCAAGAAATACGTAGCTTAAGGTTATCTAATTTTTGTCGATAGTATGTTGTACCTGGTTATAATGAGCTATATCTATGTAAAACCAAATATTAATCATGAAAGGTCTTTCAGAGTTTAAGATACCATTATTGAAATTTTAAGGATCTTCAATCACACCGGATTTTTTAAGAACTTTTGAAACAAGAAAAAAATGGTTTAACGACCTTTATTATATAAAAAGAATCCTATTAGGACAAATAAATGTACTTTACCTAAAAAAACATTGGAAAGATGCATTTGAATTGAAATCGTAGGGGCACTCTATAAGTTTTGGAATGATGGTTAGGTATGATCGTTGCAGTTTTTGATATGTCGTTTTGATACCATTCTAGGTAGAGTCATATTGATGAGAGCAATGCATTAGGTCTCCATAAGGCATTGTTATGGATACTAATTCTTGGACTGGAGAAACATCTTTCAGTATCACGAAGGTAAAACATTAGATCTCCATAAGTCACTATCAAAAAGACCTTTCAATAACATATATAATTCAAGAACAAACTAATTTATCTCTTATCAACACATCAATGACTTAATTTATGATTTTCACAACCTATGGTTACCAAGTTTTATCTAATGCTATTTAACTAGTATGTTGAACCTGATTTTCTTCTTGACAATGCTCGATTGGTCATTTAGGTTTAGAGATTAAATACTACTACGATATGAATTTCTTAGGGTGTAAAAATCAAAATATAAATTACATGAAATGAGTTATACAATATCAATAAATTGCAAATAGCACGTAAATTGTCTAACTGTATGAACTACATCAACTAGTTACATTATTGTAAACCCAATGACTTGTAGTAATATTAGTAAACTAGTTGTTATTCCTATGTGATGTGCGAATATATATTTTTTAAAATTGTTTTAAATTTAGTTTATGCGTATAACGTTTTATTTTATATTATTTAACATTCATAAATTATATTTTTTTTTTTGTTAATCGAAGTATGCTTAATCTTTGAGTCTAAAAAAGGCGTGGTTATTTTTATATAAACTAATAGAAAAGTCAAGTCAAGTCAAGACAAGTTTGTGCTTGAATTTATTTGATTTTCAGTTAACTAAAACTTGATGAAATTTAAATACACTACAAAGTCTAATGTAAAAAAGTGGCTCTACAAACTCTACAAGTAATATATATTTCTTTAATGTATTTAAAATATAATGTACTTTAGTGAAGAGTAATATTTTTCAAGCGAAAATTAATAAGAACAATCTAAAGAAGTATAAAAAAAACTCATGTGCTCGGGTGGAACATACAATCTGATCAAGGATCACGTACATTATTAATTGTTTAGTTAAATTTTTTTACATGTTTACCTGAAAAATGACATTTATTATCCTAAAAAGCAATTCATTGAAAAGTACTATTTGTTACCCGAAAATATATTACTTGTTACTTTCAAAAGGTATTACTTGTACGGTTGTACCTTAAAATTATGAATGCTAGTATTTTAATAGTATAACTTATCTAGAATCCTTCTCTATATAAAAGAAGGATAGTATATCGACATGCGACGCAACCACAATTATTTGCAATAATAAGCCTTTAAGTTCTCCTTTCTTGATATATGTTCCAATTATTTATTGACATTGCTATTTCTCTCTCACTTCTATTTTTTATTTTTTACTAAAATTTAAAAACTTAAATAACATTTTTGTTTTAAATCTATTTTTTAAGTATGATATATCAAATTAATAATCTCTTTGTAATATTTAATTCAACATCAATATTGCATTTTTTAAAATAAATTTTTTTATTTAAACAATGATAAATATTTTTTTATGGATACAATATAATTTGTTTATAAATTTAATTGTATACTTTTATGTTGATATGTGTATTGAATTTGAATAAATAATATTAATTATTTATATGGATTTGATCTAATAGTATACATATTTTTTTAAAAATAAAAATATTATATGATTTAATTTATATAATATTATAATTTATTGTTAATCATAATAGGTTTTAGTGAGTTTAATATTTTGTATTGAGTTAGATATGCTCTAAAATTGATTTAAAAAATCGTGCAATTTATTATTTAATAAAGATAATTTTTAAGAGAATAATAATGCAATATAACGTAATAAAAATTCAAATCGCAATATATACATATATATATGATTAACATAAATAATTTATGTAAATTTTTATTATAATAATAATAATAATATAATTTTATCATATATTATAATATAATAAAACATATTATGTCTCATCCATTATAAGGATAGTCATTTAGTTTGAAGAATTTACAGAAATGTCATTTTTTTCCCAAATCACCTTTTTATTTTAAAAAAGTATGATATTCAATCAGAATTTTTCTTTTTCTTTGGTTTTTCATTTTAATTTTCAAAGACTTATAACTTTTTTATCTCAACTTCGTGTTTTATGAAAAATATATCAAATTAATCATCTTTTCATGATATTCAATGTGATACTCATATCGCATATATAAAAATAAGATATTAATTTTTAAATATAAAATATTTTTTCATAAAGTAATTGTGGAATTTTTTAATATTTAATATATTTTTATATTGTGAGATATTTTTATTTTGAACAATTTTTGTTAAAAATATATTTTATATATTTATATATTTATTTTAAACAATTATATTACTATTTTTATAATAACGTATTATATTATTCTATTATAAATCGTGCAATACCCGGGATAAATATTAGTTTACTTAAAAGGTAGAACTAATTTACTTAAAAAACACAAAATATGTACTCAAAAGCATTACTCCCCTCGTCTAAAAAATAAGGCATTTTTCAAAATTATTACGGAGAGATAAATTTGTATATTTTATTTTATTATTAGAATTAAAAAGTGATGTGAAGGCATTACGGAGAAGAGGAGTGAAATGAAGGGGTAAAAGAATAAAAAAAGGAAATGATAGGATCCAGATGAGAGGAAAGGCATGTGGGGGTGACCCACCGTGTGTACACCCCCGTTTTTGCCGGACTACGGTCTCTCTCTCTCTCCCTTTTCTTTCTGCCCAACACCCTTTTCTCTCTACGATGCACCTTCCTGCTCAAATTATATATATATCACAACAAATTATGTCTGTTCGGGAACCGGACAATTCGATCCATAATAATACTTATTTAATTAAAAATTATTACTACTAATTTATTATTTAATAAAAATAGTAATTTTTTTAATTAAACAAATAATTTATAAATTGAGTGTACCGTACACCCGATGTACAATAAACTCATTATATATATGTGTGTGTTTAAATGACAACCAAAAAACTATATAGACTACATAAAGACTCTATTATATATAATGGATTTAATTTTATATCAAGATGATAAAAATATGTTAATTCTAGTCGAATAAATTTTAATTTGTACAAAGCGCACGGATTCAAAATTTGTTATGCGCATATGATCTTTTATACGTACGTGTTTGAAACTTGATGCTACGCTCAAAAAATTAGAATATTTTGCTTAAAATAATATTTTTTAACTTGTGAATATGTTAAACATTGATTCAATAATATTATTTTAAATAAAATAATGGAATAATCCCACCCCTCCCCTCTCAGTATGTTACACCCCCCTTCCATAATAATATTTTTCTCAAAAATAATACTTATATCTTTTTTAATGCATATTTTTCTAATACACTCTCATTTAATATATATATATATATATATATATATATATATATATATATATATATTTGAACTAAACATTTATGTTTGTTTTCTTTCAATTAGCAACATTAAACAATAGTTGGAATTTTGAAGTATATTAAATGCATTTCAAAAAAATTGTGGAAAATAGAATGGAACGACCATACTAAATATGCCTATTGTTTAATTTTTTTATTAATTATACTTTTTTTATTCATATTTAATTTATTTATAAAAAAATCTAAATTAAAAAATCATAATTAAGGTCAGATGATACGTTGTATTTAGAAGGAAAAAGTAGAATCATTTGGCCCTAATTATAATTGGAAATGAGGTGTGCATGCATGTGGAATCTACCTGTCTTGACAGGTCTCACCACAATAGTATCCTATTTTCTTCTAACAAACTTATTTATTAGCTATAATTTCTTTACTTTTGCTCATAATTGAGGAACAAAAATTAGATTAGAAATTAAATTGATTGGGTCTTAGCCATAATTCAATTAGATTCCTACCGACAAAAACCGAAATATTTTTAAAGTAATAATTTATACTCTAATTGAATTAATTTAATATAAGGTCTAAAGTATACAACATATCCCCATCGTATAAAAATAAGTATTTTTCTATAATTACAAATAGAAATTATTTCCATAAAATAGACTTATTGAAACAACATTATCACTATTTCTTAAGGCGTTCGTAATAGATTTAAATGGATTGAAAAAAAAAATACTAATTTTAAAATTTTTGAGATTTTACATTAATTGCAGGTAGAAAATCTGATGGCATAGCTTACGTTTAACATTATACTAGTTAAACTCCTGTGTGATGTACGGATAAAATATTATTTGCATATATTTTTTTAATTTAATTTAGTTATATAATATTATGAAATTAAGTATTAATAATATTCATATGTATTTCTTTCTCTTTCTCTATCTTTTATTTTTTAATTAGAATATGTTCAATAGTTAACCTTAAATACGTGCGGTGCAAATTATTACAATTATTAATATGATGCCATAATTTTATTCACCTTGCCCCGCCCCTTTTCCCAAATATACATATATGAATTTATTATATTATAAAGTGTAAGTGAATAGAATATTTTCAACACAACATAAATATGTATATTTACAGTAAATGTATATAAAAATATTGCATAATAGTTTTTATGATTGTGAAAATATATTGGTTTAAAAAAATAATAACTATTTTTTTGTGGTCATTGTAAAACATATATGTTTCACAAAATATATATACATATATATATATATATTCAAATAACTTAGAAGAATTTTTAGTAGAATATCTCTAAAAGATTAGAATTTCTTTCAAAAATTCACTCATAAAATAAATTGTTTCAACGAAACATAATATGCTGAAACAATATATCATTGAAAAAATAAATATACATTAACATTATAATATTAAAAAAGAGCCAATATTGTCAAATAATTAGAAATTATAATCATGTTCTTTAATTCATTAAACACGCAAATCTCAATTTTTTTTTAACAAAAATTATTTGTAAAGAACAAAAAATTTACCACCATAGGATCTTATTTTTTGTATTTTTTATGTCTTTAGATAGAGAAATATCAAAAGATATACATAATCTTATAAGATTATTTTTTTGCTTCAATATTTAGAGAATGATTTGTTCAATATCTACTTAGTTATTTTATTTAAATATAAAAATATATAACAATTAACTTAAGAAAAAATATTTTATATTTAATAATTACATTTTTATGTATATATATATATATATATAGTATGAATGTCTACTTAAAGATTGCTAAAATAGAATTAATTACATATATTTTTCATAAAAACTAGAGTTGAAATAAAAAATTTACAAGCTTTTAAATTTTTTAGTAAAAATAAAAAATAATGAAAAAGATAATAAAATAAATGTATTTTTGATAGATAATAATAATAATACAACATAATTTTAGTATATCTTGAAAATAATAAGTGTAGTTTAAACATTAAAAATCGTGGCTCTATTAATCAAATTGTACTATTATATCTTATATACAGGTAGATATTGATATAGATATATAGAAAAATAAATAACATAATTAGAAAGTAGTTTATTTAGGAAAATTTAATATTTTCTAAGCAATACTTCTTTTTTATATATATACATACAGATAGTGGTAGTTTATATAGACTACTGAAAATTCATTATATCATTTATTACACATAAGAAATAAAAACAACCTTATTTAGTAAGAAATTTACGCAAAATATGCTATAAATGTTATATATAGAGATACTAATATATATATATATGTATATATATATTTATTAGAATAAAAAATAAATAAATATAATGGTGTCAAAGAAATATATGAAGATCATGATTCAAGAAAAATAAAATCTTTTACAATAGAAATATTATGATTCTAAATAGAAGTTTAGTTAAATTTTTGTATTGTAACCTTCATAATTTATTGCTTATAGAAATATTTATTTGGTTTAATGAATGTAAAAGGAATATTATTTACAACATTTTAATTGTGTTGAATTTCTTTTTTTCGAAAATAAGACATTTTCACGATTTAGAAATCAATTTGGGCAGAAAAAAATGCTACTACTATTTTTAGAGCAATTTCTGTTTATATATGTGTGTGTGTGTGTGTGTGTGTGTGTGAGATCTGAAATTATATTAGTTTTATGTAGCCGTCCATACTCGATTGTTATATGTATTTTGTTGGTAAAAATTTATATTAAAGATTTTAACAATTAGGGATATAAAGGCTCGGTTAATCAATCAAACCGAATCAAAATTAAAAGTTCAATTTGAACTGAAATTAAATTAAAATTTTCAATTTAGAAATTTTATAACTTTCAATTTTTTGTTCGATTTTGATTTTATATACCAGGTAATCGATGTAAACCATCGATATATATATATATATATTATTTTTTATTATTTCACTCTATTTTATATTATATACACATCAATTTTTTTTTTTTTTTGCAAAAACCCTTTCACATACTCACACACTAATATTACTTTGAATATCAAACAAACTAGGTGATGATATTTTTATATGTAATGCAGAAGGAATGAAAGATAGCAATAACCCATGAAAATTATAGTCTAAATTACTTAACCCAGTGGACAAAACCAAAACAAAAAATTTCTTAACCGGAAAAAAAACCAATGCTTTTCATCGAACCGAACCAACCTAATTCGGTTTGTTTTTCAGTTTCCAATTTTGTTCAATCAAAATATCCGTTAATCAAAAATATAGTTCAGTTCGATCAATTTTTAACTAAATGAAAACCTCTATTAATAATAGAGATATAAAATATCATCTAATCATAGGGGCTTTTAATAATTTCATTAAGACGCAAAAAATAAAAATTAATATTACTAAAGAGTAGCATAATAATAAAAGATAAAACTTTCTAAAATAATTAATTAAAACTAACTTGGGTACTGGCCTAGTAGTGCCATTCGAACATGTCGCTTTTTTTTTTTTTTTTTTTTTTTCCAATTTAGTACCTTTACTACATATTTATTTTATCAAATACTTATCAAAGTTTCTCCAATTTGTTAAAACTTAAATGTTCAGCCCTTACAATAAACACAATTGGACTGCACCACAAAACTGAGTCCAAGTCCAGTATTCAAGCCCAATTCTCTCTTATTCTAAATCTTATTTATGTTTTTTATATTTTTATTTACATGATTATAGTAACTACAAAATCTCACTTTATTAACCTAAAGTTTTGTGAATACACATATTTTTTTACTTATCTACATAAGTATATAATGCTTACATCAATTATTCTAATTTGAAACGGTCATTATATTAAATTGTTCATAATGCTTGATTTAAAATGATGAAAATAACCTCAAATAAATTATCAAATACATGGGCATGATATTTATACTAATATAATAATGAAATAGTTTATAATTTTTCAGTCCATTTTTTTTATTTTTTCAATTTGTTAAAATAAAAATAATTTATTCATCTCTACCCCACTTTGTATGTATAAAATATTAAAGTAATCATGTTTTCATGATTTTCTAAACCCATATCATATATATTAAAATTAGATATTAGATGCAAGAAATATAGTTATATTAATACTACAGGTTCGTTCGTGTGATGCAGGGAATACAATATATATTATTATTGTATTAATAATATGTTGTAAAATTATATTTTTATATAAGATTATAAAATATATAAGTGATATGAAAAAAATTAATACATATAATTTTATAACAAAGTAAGAGATCATGATTCAAACAAAATACTTATGAAATATAAAATACAAAGAAAAATTAATAAATTTTGTATGTGACTTAATATTTGTAGATAATGTTTTTTATATTATACAAAAAGAAATTTAAAGACCGCTTTTTCTAAAAATATTTTGTGTATTTTTTTATAATTAAGTTTTAATTTTACTTATAAAAAATTTCAAATAGCATTCGCAATATGCATCAAATATAAGTTAGAAATCTTAAATTTTCATTCAAATTAATTTAAAGTATAGTTTTATATGTATAGTGCATTGTCATTCTCCAAAAGAGTTTTCTCTAATAAATAAAAAATAAAAAATTATATAATGAAATGAATTTTATAATCAATTTCAGTCCAATCTACTATAATTTCTCAAAGCCAAATACAAATATTTAAAATTAATAAAAAAAGTATAAAAATGAAACGACTAAATATATACTTGAATATTATAATCTTTTTAATTTATGAAAATATTTATTATTATTATTCTATAAAAATATAAATTGTTTTTAAAATTTGTTTCAAATTCATATATGAATTTAACCCATATGTTATTCAAACTTAACACATATTTTAAATAAAATTAAATAATTTAACTCATAAAAAATTGTTTCATATTTTAAATATAATATTGTATTTTAATATTTATAATATTGGTATCAAATTAAAAAAAAAATTGATTAATGTGATATATCAGATGTCAAAAATAAATTTGTAACAAAAAGGTAATTTTAATTTTAAAGTTTTAGTTAAAAAAATATTTTTTATGTACATAAAACTACTTTTTATTGACATGTAATTTTTTCTTATTTTTAAGTAAAACTAGAAAGTTGTGCAATGCACATGACATAATATATTTTATTATATTATAATATATGATAAAATTATATTATTATTATTATTATCAATATAATAAAAATTTACATAAAAATTATTTATGTTATATATAGATATATATATATTGCAATTTGATTTTTTTATTATGTTATATTGCATTATCATTCTCTTAAAATTGATCTTTAATAAATAATAAATTTCACAACTTTTTAATATCAATTTATAGTGTTTCTAACAATATAAAATATTCAATTCACTAAACCTATTATGGTGGAACATAAAATTATAATATTAAATAAATTAAATCATATAATATTTTTATTTCTTAAAAAATATTAATACTTTTAGATCAATCCATATAAAAATTAATATTATTTATTTAAATTTAAGACAAATATCAAAATAAAAATGAATATATAAATTCATAAAAAATTATATTCAATCCATAAAAAATTATATATATTATATTTTAAATATAATTTTTATTTTAACATATGCAATATTGATGTCAAATTAAATATCACAGAAAAAATGATTACTTTGATATCTCATATGCAAAAAAGATTTACAATGAAAAAGTAATTTTGAGTTTTTAATTTTAGTAAAAAATAAAAGAGAGAGGAAAATACAAATATCAATAAATAATTAGAACATGTGTCAAAAAGCTTATTGCTTCAAATAAATGTGTTGATGACACATGGTAATAGGTTATCCTTCTTTATATAAAGAAGAAATGCACAAATTTTGTAAAACTGACATATGTCTTTTTAGCATATTTGTAGAAATTTTTTTATTTATATTAAATATAATTTTTTTTAATTGATGACATAAGTGAGTTACTACTTTACATGTTTCTAATTTTATATTAAGTAAGGATTTGTGTATTAGATTATTTGTATTGAATGGACCGCAAATAGCTATTAACTAATAAAAAATATCACATAATTTATTTTCTATGCAATTAATCAATTTATTATAGAAATAAGATTTATATGTTGTGATGGTGGGGATATATATTTTTATACAAATATTTTTTTACATATTTTTATCAATAAAATAATAAAATATTTTGAACATTCTAAAATTTTATTCTTAAATATTAATGAACTCAAAATTGTATCATAAATATATTGAATTGTATTTTTTAAAAATATATTACTAACAATGTATCAAATGGAAGCAATACTAATATTATATATTACAAAGCTCTTGAAATAGAAGTTAAAATGAAACCAAGTTTTTGTAAATTTAAGAAATATTATATGGTTATTTATAACCTAAATAAAATAACATTCCCAAATTGGGATGTCAGAGGTCACTTATTATTCATTTATCATATTATTCAAAAGGACCCATACACCACCAACATTTTTTGCGCATGGAACAACTATGATAAGATTTCTAAGAAGTGGACATGGCCTCCGTTGCATCACTCTAGATTTTGGTTTGGAATTTATCGGTTTTAAAAACTATGGGGCTGGAATTAAAATTAAATCGGGATATAACTAGTTTCAGTTTCAGAAACTTGGGTTATACGATTTTAGTTCATTGTTCTGTTTTTTTCTTCAAATTTAATAGTTGAAATCGCTAGTTTTGAACTGCGACCGAACTTGAAACCAGCAATTTTGAAACCGTCGATTTTCAGAACCGCTAATTCTAGAACCACAATCAAATCAAAAATTAAACCAAATCATTCACCAACAATTCTGATGTGAAATCGTTCCGTACCATGTCTACTTAGATGCAAAGGAGGGCAATTTTTAACTCAAAAGCTCAAAAAAAAAAAAAAAAGTCAGAACTGCTACATTTATTTATTCAACAGTAACTCAAAGGACAACATCCCATTTCAGGTTGTGACATAATTCTACTCTATATCAGGATATGAAAGTTCTTATCACCTCTGCATAAATCCGTATAGCTATAGCTTCGTAATAATCCTCATAGTCTAGCCTTCATATCATATATTCATAATTCAATCTCAACATTGTGAACCTTCTGATCTTCACCAGGCATCTCAACCAACTCCACGGTCACCAATCCAGAGCCAGAATCGTACTTGAACTCGACCCCCGACGATCCCACACTGCACTTTCTAGGCTTAGCCGATGAGTAAGCCCCAAACCGCCCGCACCCCTTCACCTCCATCGAAACAACAGCCACACCCTCCGGCTTCAAATTGTATTTGAGCCCGTCTATAGCTCCACCGGCATTGAACATGTCAATGAGGCCCAACGGGGCGAAGCTGAAACCTGGTGCCAACACCTTAATCGGTGTGATTGTGAAGATTTCGTGCTCTAGGACCTTGAGGGAGACGGGCATGGCGACATTGTATGGGAGGGTTGTTAGATGGCTGCTTCTATAGGCGTAGACAGCAACGTTTCCATCCCATTTGGCGTCGGGGGCAACGTCTGAGATTTGGTGGACGTCGCGGCCTCTTACATATCCAGTTATTGATGCGGAGTTGGTTTGGTGGAATGTGTTCTTCCTCTCTGCACTGTTCCATGCTGCACCTTGGCAATTGTACACTCCAAGTACTCCGGTGTGCTTGTTCATGTTCCATATCTTCAACAAGCTACATAGATCAAGAAGTAGTTTATCAGAAAATATACTCAATTTTTAATATGATTATGGTTAGAGGTGCCAATTCGAGAGCTCGGCCAGATGGGTCAGCCCGAATCAAACTGGGCTCCCTATTTTGTGGACTGAACCCAACTGGCTGAACGGCCTAATCTGTCCAGCCCGAAAACAATCTGGCCCAGCCTGACCTGATTCGAGTGACTTTGATACTACACTTTGCATAAAGTATGTGCTGAGATTCAATGTCAAAGATGGAACAGCACACCAGCATGAAATTTGAGGCAAAATTCAAAAGTGAAAAAAGCAAGAAAGCTCACCTAACACCATCACGAGCTGGATCGGAAAACAAGCAATCTTTAGTAGGTCGACCCGGCAATAGGGCTCGGAGGATGGAACCGTCCGGCAAAACAAGCTTCCTCAACAGATCGAAATTGTGCTTCCCCGGTGCATCACTATCACACACACACGCACAGTCAATTATTAGCATTTCACATTACAATTTTTTTTTAATATTAAAAAAAAAAAAACATGAAAACATAAGATTCTTACCTGACATAGACAGGTCCCCCGCTGATGGCCCTGGCTGATCCATGGTACTCAGCCGCCGGATGGAGAGAATGGAACATGTCCCAATCAGGCAGCATGACTTCTCCGAGGAAGACGGTGTTGTAAGCAACGGCCGCAATGTGGATTGTGTGCGAAACTGGATCTCTCGGGTAGAAATCATCTGATGCTCTTACAATAGATGTCTGCTTCGAGCTGTTTCATTCAATCATCAGATATTTAATTATGTATTTAAGGATGCAGTTGTCCAGTCCTAGAAATTCTTGAATTTTTCTTCAAATTCCAGAACAAAGGAATCGAAGGGAGTACACTGCTCGTTACTTTTAAAGGAAAAGATCCCATTATCCTAAATCTTCTATCTTTATTACATCCTCAGTTTCATTGATTACGAATAATATTCGATAAAACCGAACATCCGACCTACAATATTATCTGAACAAGATAAGACATTTGTTAAAACAGATCTATGATGGATTACCCTGCACAATTCACGTTTGTGGAAACTATCTGTATCTTATTGCCAAATTAACAAGTGCTCACGAAAGATGCGTTTGGTAACAGATGCTAGCATACTGACATCTAAATATCAATACGAGACAAAAGAATCGATTAAAACTACGATATGCAGGTTTCATAAAATTGATCAAATTAGATACACTAAAGCTGACAAATTATGAATATTAGAAGATGAGGAGATACCAGTAAAGCGACTCAAGATTGTGGCTCATGCAGGCAATGCATCCATTATCAGGAAAATTCCTTGCAACAGATGCATCAAGAGCTTGATGGTATTGTTTTGTCAGCTCAACTCTTCCTCCAAGCCCACCACCAAGAGTCTCCAATATGCACTGTGCATCCACCTTCACCCCATCTATTCCTGCACATTTCAAATAGCTATGCAGCTCATTATAAAACTTGTACACATTCTTGGGGTTCACCACCCCCACACCCTGCAGCGCAATCGCGTCCGTTTTCCACCCCGGTTCGTTCTCCATCACCCCATTGCACAGCTTCGGATACTGCATAGCCGATTCGTACTCCGGCACCCCCGGCCTCACCCCGCCCCAGTACCCCGTTATCGCGTGCCACACGTACACATATTTCAGCCCGTGCTTCTCTTTCGCAATCTTTACAATGTTGTTGATTCCCACTGATGGATCTTCTTTCTGGAATTTCGAGTTTTCTTTGATTCCGGTGAGTCTTAGAAGCGGCGACTGGCCGGGCTGCAGCGGCTGGTGGTGGTCGGAGGCCACGGACTGCCAGCCGTCGTCGATGATGACAAATTTTGGAGGGGCGCCCCCGGCTTTGAGGCTTTCGAGGCCGGCCTCCACCCCCTCTTGAGTCACCTCCTGGTAGAACGCATCCCACGTGCACCACCCGAAGTAGTCCACGATTCCAGGGAGTTTCTTCTCGTTTCTCAGCCGGAATGTCCCTAAATGTAATTTCACCGCCTTCATCGCCTCATGTATGGTTCCGAACGGATCCGTACCGGAACTGATGTACACGGAGTGTGTGAAAGCCGATCCGACGGTGTCGGAATCCCCACTTTCCAAGCAGAGTTCCAGTTCGTCGCCGGCGCCGCCCTGCAGACAAGCTTTGAAGGAGCCTTCGACCAGAGGGAGGAACACTGTGTAGACGATCTTGTTTTCCTCATCGCCGTCGATGTCTGATTCTAAGTGGGATCCGTCTTTCGACTCGACCAGTAAGAACTGAGTCTCCAGTGGGATATCGCGGCCTTTGTTGCCCATTTTCTGGGCCATCCACCATAGTTTGAACCTGAAGCAAGCCAGGAAGCGCACGTCACGGAGCGTTCCGAGAGAGACCACGTGGCGGTTGCTGTCTTGGTCGAACACCGCCCCCAGAAACACACCCTCCGCGGACCCCGTCGCCGCGCCGGAGGTGGCTACCAGATTTTCCGGCACATTGGTTAGTAATGTCCGCTCCTTCACCATTAGCTTCCTCTCTGCGATCCGCACAGATGGTTTGATCGTCATGGCTGGTTTTCCTGTTCTACCTTACTATCCTGCCAAAAAAATGAGCACTAACATTTAAACGAATCAAACTGTCTCATGAGATTTGCTTAACCTCCAAAACAAACAATAAACCCACATGAAAGCTGAAAATCCCATTATAGAACCGAGCACACACGCTCACACATTCTCTCTCACTCATAACAAAGAAAACAATGTGTAAAAAGAAAAACCAAAATGCTGCAAAGGAAACACACCTTAAGAACGGCAATAAGCAGAGAGAAAGGAAGACTCCTTTGCAGGCTAATAAGATGATATCAGTTAAGCAAAGGAGGAGATGATGGACGCCGAAGAAAGGTTGAGAAACAGAGTTATTTATAGTTGCAGAAGACGATGGAGCTGAGCTTCACCTGCAATTTTTGCCGGTTAGGATTGAACAAAAGTTAAATCCAACGGTAGAAAAGAGAATAGAGCATCGACTTGGTCGATATCCTAACCGTCAAACGAATTGCCCCGTCAGACACGCCATAAACCTGCTAAAAAATCCCATCCACCTACTTCTGTCTTATTCTCCAGTTCGGTAATTTTTCAAATTACCCCAGTAAAAAAATTAATTATGAGAAAAGATTATCACTAAATAAAACAAAAATGACGTCACTTTTACTTTCGCTTTCGTATTTATTTACTTCAATCATAAAGTATGTCGTGGATCATTCATTTGTTAGTTAACTTAACCCTATTACCCATTGCTTGGTTTTGATGAAAATGACAGATCAATTATCTTTTTGGTAGGGACAAATCTAAGATGCCCACTATTCTCGAACACACAAATTTTAGAGGACGCTTTCCATTTTTTTATTAGAGATTAAAAATATGCTAATCACACCAAACATTATTTATATGAGTATTAAACGTCCTACTTTCTGACTAATTATGTTGTTTTAAATTGACTCGTAATATAGCGAACCTCCCTCTAATACTATCTATTTTTGGATTAATCAGATCACTATCAGAATGTAGGCAAAGTCAAATTATCATTTAAATTTAAAATTTTAATAAAATAAACATAATTTTTTATTAAAATATAATTTTAGATAAAATTAAAAAATATATATCTTATAATATTTATGAACATAACAAATTTAAATATTAAAGTATTGAATTCATATATATTACTTAATACTCTCAATTCTAATTTTACGTGCATCTACGTGCTCCTATATTCCTCTTGAATTTCTCTTATAATAAGAGTTATAATATATATATATATATATATATATATATATATATATATATATATATATATATATATATGTGTGTGTGTGTGTGTGTGTGTGTCTATAACTATAATTATATAAAATCATGATAGTTGGAAAAGTTAACACAAATGTCATTTTTCCACCCAAATTATCTTCCTATTTTTTGAAATTTTGCTATTTAATCAAATTTGTTTCTTTTTCTTTATCTTCTCATTCTAATTTTTTAATGTTTATAACTTTTTAATCTCAACTCCCTCTATTATGAAAAATATATAAAATTAATCATTTTTCATAATCTTAAATTTGATATCCATATTGTATATATAGATAAAAAATTAATTTTTAAAAATTAAAATATATTTTCATAAATTTAATTATGATATATTTTAATATTTAATATTTTTTTATATTGTGAAATACTCTTAAATTAAATATTTTTTATTAAAATATATTTTATATAACTGTAAATTTCATTTAAAAAATTAAATTAATATTTTATAATAACTTATTACCTTATCATATTATACAACCATGAGTATATATATTATATTATGATTAGGAAAAAAAATAGTCATGTTTTCATCTGACTCAAGACATTTATTATTATCTCTAGTCATGCACTTTGAAATATAATTGTCTAATCATACTATGAGCTTCGTGTAATTTCAAATTGATTTTACAAGTTTTAATTTTATTTATTACAATAAATATTTCAAGTGTGTACGTACATAAATATATTTAGTGGAAATATATCAAATATTTGATGTGCTCAATCAATTATAGTATCCAAAAGTCGAAAACCTAAATAAATACTAACTTAACATATTAAATATGTATTACGTAACGTATAATTAAATATTAATAATTAATGTTTTCTTAATTTTTAATGATATGTCGCACAGTGCACCATAAATAGCACAGAATCTCTCCTAAAAATCAAAGTTTGTTGGGTAACAATTTTGAGGAATGTAAACAGTATAATTACGTAATAACATAAGACAAGTGGATAGGTATATGTAATGAGTTATGCAGCTCTTGTCCTGTTACAATTATTAATATGCTCAACTGTCTGTGTCTCGATGTGGCGTGGCACCGACGCTTGGATCCAGATGGGATCAGAAGTGATCCAACGGATGAAAATCCTTAAAATAATTAGTTGGGATTTAGATGTATTTTTTGGATAATGTAATCTGAATTAAGGTGCATGATAACATTCGTGCAACTGATCTGTGAACTGGAAAACTGTGCAATAAAATATCTGGAAGGAGTCAGCAGATGACTTGGGAAATGTGCTACCAAACACGCAACGTGCGCTTCTAATTTCTTTGTCTCGTCTTTTTTGCCACAATTATTAGACTCAATTATTGGAAAAAGTGGAAATCGTACAGAAAAATGAATGTAACCTGAAATTTTCACATTTATAGAAGTATTTTTGTTAACTAATTAAATACATTAATAAGTACAAATTAATTATTGATAAACCGTCTCTTGAATGTATTACGTACAAAATAAATAATAAAAAGTAAAATAAAATACAAACATTTAAAAAGTGAAAAAGTAAAAGAAAACTTTGACAAACTGAAAACATTGGGAAAAAAACTTGCAAAATCTAAAAACAAGTGAGGCTGGGAAAAATCTAAAAACCCTAAATAATTTTGTTTTTTAAAAAGAAAAAACTCTATATAAAAATGAAAAAACAAACAAAAACTAAAAAATGAGACGATCTCCTATAATTTTTTTATTAGTTTTGCGTTTGATTACTTGAAGTCATTACCGATGTTTTACTATTTTTCCCTAAATATTTCAGTCGTTTTATATTATATCTGGTATATTGATACACTTAAAATACTTACCATTAGATCTTTTGATTTTTAATCCTGGCCACTAAAACAAGTGATTAATTACCTGCAAAATGGTAATGATGGATATTTATGATGCAACTCACTTATTTAAAGTTTTTAGACTTGAATTACTTGTATATGATGGCCCATCCGTTCAACCCGCTTAACAAAAATCAATTATATATTTAATTGTCGTGTGTAGTGTGTAATATAAAATTAAATTATAATAATGGTATAAATGTGACATTTGGACTGAATCTCTCAGTTATGAATTTCGTGCGCCATAAAATTAGCAAAGGATAAGGTTGCTTTATGTTTCTTTATTAATATAATATAATTATCTTTCTATGTAAGAAACTACACTATAATTGCTCTTTACTTTAATATCAAAAACATTCATGGAATCCCTCTAAATAAATTCTTATATATTATCGTACACTCAATGTGAAATAAATAACATTGCTTATTAAGTAAATAAATAATACATTTTAATTAAATAAATAATCTTGAATAAAAAATATACAAATATATGAAATTTTATATTTATTTATGGCATTTTAAACTCTAATACTACCAAACAAATTTGTAGATATATAGATGAAAGATATACATTACTTACTAATTCACTAAAAAATATAATATAAAGATCGAATGAACTGTGCAACCCGATAAATAATATTACTTATTTATATAAAAATATCATTTATTTATGTAAAAAGTATTACTATTGATTTGCTACTCATCAAACTATACAAACATTTTAAAGACATATATATATATATATATATATATATATATATATATATATATATATATATATATATATATATATATATATTATTGTTTATATTCAATGCAGCTCTTGGGTACTTATCCTGCCATTATTGAAATTATATGTAAAATTAGATCAATTTCTTTGACACCGATCACCTTTGCATAATTTAATCTAATCCTAGC
Source organism: Caryopteris x clandonensis (assembly GCA_028749325.2). Classification (NCBI taxonomy): domain Eukaryota; kingdom Viridiplantae; phylum Streptophyta; class Magnoliopsida; order Lamiales; family Lamiaceae; genus Caryopteris; species Caryopteris x clandonensis. The sequence continues at coordinate 143,950 of JAPYKT020000048.1, forward strand.
CTGGAACCCGAAACATTTTAATGAGTCTATGCACATTGCCTTGTATTGCCTATAATTCAATATTATGAATATATATGTAAAAAAAAGGACCATGAATATATATTATTTAATGTTTATTAATAATTTTATTTTTTATATTGATGTTACGGGAATTTTTGATGAGGCTACTCTATACTAGAATTATCTTTGTTTTCATATAAAATTAACATATTTTTTCATGCGGTGCACGAACATTTTATTATAGTATAATATTATTAAAATTTTGAGATACATAAAATTAATATTTTCAATATATATATAATTAAAATAATTTTAAATGTATCATGGTTATAATAAGGATATACATATTATAGATAAAATCACGTGTGAACATTAATTAATTTTATTTATAAAATACAATCATCAAAGATTTTTCTTTTGAAATCAATAAATTAAATAAAATCGGGTATATCAATGTGAACATATTTTATTATTATATAGAGCATCGAATCGCCACAAATTCATAATTGATTTGTTAAAAGTAAGTAATCATGAAGATATATGATTTTTTAATTAGTTTTGATAAAATTAGTAACATTTTCAATATTTATAAATAAAAAAATTAAAATGAATGCTTATTGATTAGCAATGTAACAACATCTTTTAAAAATCGGTCTTTCCATTTGTGGAAAGAAAAATGGGTGGGAAAAATAATAATAACAAATATGGAAAGAACCAGTTTTTTTATATTATTATTATTATTATTATTATTATTATTATTATTATTATTATTATTATTATTATTCTATATGTTCAAAAGTTGCTATGATATTTTCAAAGTAATATTTTTTATTTTAAAGGGTAACAATATTTTTCTCAAAGTAACATTTTATTTGTTTACGCTAAAAATTTCAAAATTATGTTGATTTTTCAAAATTAATACTTTTACCTAAAAAAATAATAATATTTTTCTCAATAGTAACACTTTTTTTGTTTATGCTGCAAAATTTATAAAATTATTGTGAGATTTAAAATAATATTAATTTGCCAAATTATTGTGATATTTTAAAATATTATTTGTTTTAGTGTTTGCTATTTGAAGTTTGGTTTCATGTTTTAAAATTAAAATTTTTTGTTTGAATAGAAAATTTTCAAATTGGTTGTATTGTACAAAAGTAGCTCTTTTAACTTAAAAGTAACATATTTTACCTCAAAAGTAATATTTTTTTTTATTTATGATGAAAATATTCAAAATTTCGATATGATGTTTCAAAAGTAAAAAGTTTTATAATAAAAACAACATTTTTATCTCAAAAGTTTAATGCTAAAAGTAACAATTTTTTTTTAATCTCAAAAGTAACATTTTTGCCCGCGGAGATAAATAAATGTTCAAAACTTGTTGTAACATTTGAATTGTAGCACTATTTATCTTCAAAAATAACATTTGAATTTTAAACTACATGGCCGCCATTGTAATGCACGATACATAATATATTTTTTATATTAATAATATATGATAAAATTATATTAATATTATGATAAAAATTTACATTATAACTATTTATGTCAATTATGATTATATAACTATTATGTAATTTGATTTTTTTTATTTATTATGTTGTATTACATTATTATTCTCTTAAAATGTATTTTTATAAATAATAAATTGCACGACTTTTTGAACTGAATTTTAGAGTGTTCATAACTGAATACAAAATTTTCAACGCACTAAAACCTATTAAGGTGAGGGAATCAATTATAATATTTTATAAATTAATACTATAAACTTTTTTTAAAAAGAATATTTATATTTTTAGATCAAATCCATACATCATTTATTAATATCCAACATATATATCAACATAAATATAAATAATTCAATTCACAAAAACACTATAATAAATTAAATATCATGTTTTAAATATAATTATTTATTTGAAAATATGCAATATTGGTGTCAAATGATCATGAAAAGAGGATTATCTTATATATGATATGTCAAAATGGATTTAAAACAAAAAATCTATTTGAGTTTTTAAATTTTAGTAAAAATAAAAAAATGGAAAAGAGATAGAAAATACAATTAAGATAAATGTAAAGAAAAGAGAAGAATTCTCATAATTCTTCGGTTATTCTTCTTTTATATAAAGAATGATAGTTTTATTTTTTAATTTAGTTAATTAAATAACTATATAAAAATTGATAAAGTGACACATGGGAGGAGACAATTCTCCTTTTTTATTAAGTATAGATTGTATTAAAGAATAAACAAAAGTAACAACATTTATGCTAAAAGTATAATTTTATTTTTTTTTTGCAAAAACAATATCGCTTAATTTTTAATATAAAAGATCCGAGCACCAAAAACCTCTAACAAGAAATTTATTCACCATTGTTTTTGCTTAAAGTGAGTTAGATAATAGTAATATTCCTGTTGATCTAAACAATTTCTTTTATTAGTGGGACAGTCAAGATGTTTCAATGTGATATTTCTTGCCATCATCATTAAATAAATAATATAATATGACTCAATTTAAATTTATTCCAGAAAAAATAAAAAGTAAAAGTAGAGTATCTCGTAAAGGAATATTTACAAAATGAGTTCGAATGAAACTTGCTCCCCGCATCTGTGTAGCCGTAGTAGTAGCAGTGCTGGTTTTGGTTCTGGAACCGGCGGTTTTTAGAACCGTAAAAGGAGGAACTGAAACCGAACCGTCATATATAAGGTTTCGGTTCCGGTTTCGGAACCGGCGGTTCCCCCTGTTCCGGTACCGGTTCCGGTTTCGGTTCAAAACCGGCGGTTCCCAACGGTTATTCCATCTTACCCGTTGAAGATCAACGGCTCTTTAATCTCAGCCGTTGATTTCCAACAACTATAATTTTCAAATTCAATCTGGAATCGAACCGAGACCTGCGGTTTAGAACCGCCGGTTCCGATTTCGAAAAACTGAGAACCAAAATCGAACCGTTACTCCGACAGTTTCGAAACTGGGTCAACAGTTGAACCGAACCATTGACCGGCAGTTCCAGTTCCAAATCGAAACCGTGCCCATGTCCAGCAGTAGCAATATCACTAGCACTAATTTTATAATATATTTGTATTTGCAACCTCACTTATTTTCCTCATTTCTTGTATATGAATTGGTTGGAATGGGTAACTTTGAAATTAGGCCAATACATATGGTCAATATCGACCACAATGGAATGGTGGAGGGTCGTTCAGTTTAATTCATTTTGTTTTTTTTTTGAAGCAAAGGGTTTTTGGTATCACACAAGTTTGAGAAAAGACTTGGGATGCCCCAAAAACAAAAACAAAAAAGAAAAATAATATTAATAAAAAATACAACGAAACAGATTACTTGATTTTAACATTTTTATATGGTTATAGTCAAAGAGCATTATGCAGAGGGCTCTTTGACTCATGGATCAAATTCGTCCTACAAAATGGAATCTATATGACAATCTTATTTAAATATATACATTTTTAATATGGAACATTTTCTTTTTCTTTTTTTGTAGGATAATACACATCTGTCTAAAAGAAAATTTCATTAAAAAAAATGTATATATGGGGTAATGAGATAGAATCATGGATCAAAGTCTATATTATAATTGTATGTATGTATATATTCCTAGGTTCTTGGCCAATTGGGTGAAGACAAATGAGGTTATAAATGAGATACAATCCATGTTGCTTTAATTATTTGATTAAAGTTGGAGTTTTGTAAGTTGGGTTGTCTTCACTCTCTTGATTGCTAACGCCTCACTATGGATACTCCTATCCAAATTCTTACAACCACTCAAAATCGCAACCATTTCGATCAAATAATATTCACCACTCAATCCACATGCTATTTCATAATCATGCTCCCAAATTATGATAAGGGCTCTCTCTATGCGTCTTGTAAGATAAAGTTTCGATTATGATAGTTTATTGATGAAAATTAGAGGATCGATTGTCAAATTCTTTCAAAACAAAAAACATTTTTTTATGGGAAGGTTGAAATTTAGAAAATTTATATTACAAAATATAGAAGAATAAATAATTATTGTCTATAAATATATATATATATATTTTTTTTTTCTTTCTATTTTTGTAATTTGAGAATATTTTTTTGGATATATACCGACGTTTCTTCACTTTTCTTGAAAAGATAGAGGAGATACATAATGAGGTTGACGATAAAAAGTAGGTGATACGATGGGATATTATCCCAATTTTGTTTTTTTAATAAAAAAGCCTTTAATTAATACATAAATTCACTCTGGTCAATTAGTTTTTTGAAAACTAATTTAAGAATAAATTTATTGGACAGCACAATTAAAATCGCTCAAAATAAATTTAAAACTGTTTTAATAAAAAAGCGTAACACTAAGAAAAATTGTTTTGAGCTCGTACCCAATAATTTAAGATTTTTTTCGTTGGGTATGAGTAATACATTTTAGATAAATCACTAATATATTTTATAATTGTACAAGTAGTATTTATTTGAGGTGTAAATTATAATTCATCCACATTTCATATGAAATTATATCATTTAAATGGAGGTGAATTTGTATATTTGCATAATCTTGAATATTAAAAAATTATTGGAATAAAGTTTGCCCATTAATAGAAGTGTTGTGTATATATATATATATATATGATCTTTGCCCCAACAAAATACATCTTTCTTGAATACCATGACAACCACAATTTATTATGTCCACAATTTGTGCCAAGATTATATGGGCATAAATTTAATTTCAGAACAATTGTGTTAATTGGGAGTGAAATATTAAGTAAAATTAAGGGTTAAAGGCTTAGTTTTCATTTACAACATAAAATATAATACTATCAACGTTAATTGTTACTATAAAAAACTAATCACAAATTCAATTATGGCTTAAAATAATCATAATTCACATCAAATATCGATAATTTATAAATTAACTTTATTATAATCCTAAGATGTTATATAAAGATAAATTATTTAGCGAAAATATTGGTTCTCATAAGTCATGTAAATCTTAGTAGTAAGTAATAGAGCACACTGCAAAATGAATTTAGTGAATTAATATGTGATATATGCAACGAACAATGATACCGCACACTATGATGTAATTTATTAATTTGAATTTTTAGTCTTGTGATAATGATCCCATATATATATATATATATATATATAAATTAATCCAATGTTTTTTTTTTAATAATTGTAGTGAATAAAGAATCTTTTTCTTAATTTTTTCAATATTGATAAACCATATAAATTGCTCATCATTGAAAATATTTATCACCAAAAAAAAAAACTATAGCCTCACAATATTTTGATAAATTCAGTCATTTTAAAAGAAAAGAATTGGAATTCTGAACCATTTGTGTTGCAAATATCTATCATAAAACACAACTATATAAAGATAAAAATCTTTTGTCTTATCAAAAATCAATAGAAATATGAAACCAATTATTAGGTCACTGAAACGGTATCGGATCGAATCTTTCCCGAATTTCCGGCGGCATCGACAAACACGTTTGCTGTAAAAACTATCCGTGCGGATCGCCGCACACGATCAGCTCTTATTGTGCATGTGAGCATGGTACTCTTTTAAGTATGTAATAACTATTTTTTTTCTTTGTCTTTTTTTTCTTAATTTTTCTTTTTTCTGGGACGTCACGTTTTGATCAGAACCGTACGGCGCAGGTGTTTCTTGGAACGTTGCGGATGCGTACAGAAAAAACCACAGCTTTATCTCAAAGGTCAATGGTAAAAATAGAACTTGTCGCGAAAGAAGATTGTGTGCTGTTAGGGCAGCATCCTGTTGTATTTGTTTTAGTTGTTAAGCAACACATAAGCTGAGCAAGTAAAATAGTTTTCATGTTCGATATATCAAGTTTAAATATATATATATGAGTAGAAGTGTAATGGATTTAAAATAAAATGCCAGAAAAAACTAATAAAATACTATTATTTTAGTTCTCTTCTTTTTTTTTTTCTCCTTATTCTCTTTTGTTTTGTATTTTTGTTTTTAATTAAAATAATATAATTATCATAAATAAAATATATTTATTAAATGGGGTATATTTAAAATTTGAAAAATATATTCCTAATTTCAAATAATACTGTATACGACACATATCCAATAAAATATAGGCACTGCACTAAAGAATATCATAAAACTTTTTGAAATAGAATGAGTGTTATCTAAGGTCCAAATACCATATATAGTAAATAAATTCCCCAAATAATTTTGAAACAAAAGACCATCAACTATTCATAATTCAATAATCTTCATTTTGTTTTTTCAATCTAATTAATACCGGAAATATCACATTACACTAAAAGAAAAGAAACAAGTTATTTTTCATTTTATGTCGACCATATTCTCAAATGAAATAGCTGAGAGATTACAAGATAATTGGTCTAACATAAAATTCATCAAGATTGAATTAAAAAAAAAAAAAAAACAGACGTGCCATCCAAAATATTTTAGTATATATATTTAATACATTTTATAATATATATAACATCCAAAAATGCTTAAATTTTTTTATTTCTTACTCAATTGTCCCTTCTAAAATCTTGTAAATTATTATTATTATTATTATTATTATTATTTGGGTAAAATGGTAGTTTTGTTTTGCTACTTACAAAAATTTCTTACAAATTTATCTCTTTCAATTTGGCGCCATTGATAATTATATGTAGTTTATTCTTATAAAAAAATATTGTAGCTTAAACAATCTCCTCTTTCCAATGGCAAAATCTTGGTTCCATCCCTAATCAAAGGTACCCCAAAATTCTGGCCAAATGGTGAATTTGACCACAATAATTTTCCTGCTTGATTAAAATAATTGTTTCCAACAATTATAACATGTAGTTCAAATTATCTCTCGATAGTTTTGGGTAAAATAATCTCAACCCGGTTCACTTTTTAGTATCCAAAATATATAATTTTCAAAAAAGTTCGAATACAAACTTCATACTTAATCGATTTGAAATTCATCCAAAATAGAATGGATTTAAATCAATCAAAGTCCCTCAAAACGTAGTTCTTAATCAAACGATGAATTTTAAATCCGTGTCAATCCAAACAACTCCAATGAATTTTCTATCTCAAAACCTGAAAAGTTCCTTGCAAGTCCGTCTCCAATTCCTAAATCCATTTCCATCCCAAACATTAAATCAATATCAACCCTAAAATCCATCTCCAAGGCTTATAGCCCAAGCCATTGTATCATCGAGTATTTCCCATGTGTCCCCCTCCAGGACCTACATCCATGAGAACAATCTTGGGCCCCCCTATTACCCCAAATCCATGTGAATAAGCCCAAACCCAAAATTAGCCGTAAAGCCCATCTCCGATGCTCAGTCAAAGTCTTCATTTCATGAATCAATTTCAAACAAGTTTTGTGTTTGATGAACGGAGTGGAGAATATCTTGAAATTTTTATGTCAAGTAATATGTTCTTAGATATACATATAAAAAACCTGAAATGTAACCCCACAATACTCCAGTAACATAATATTTCTTTTCAACAGCAAATCCAAAATGGTGACCAGTACCAAATTAACAATCTTGATGTAAACACACACAGATTCACACACACACACACACACGTGTGTGTGTACATATGAGAATAGACAACAGATACTCGATGCATAACATCAGGTATAGAGAATAAAAGAGTGGCAAAGAAGGTCGACTACCCATCACATGTTGCAGGACTAAAATCAAGTAGTTATTAAAGCCACTGTAGTTTTCATTTTTTTGAAGGCGCTGTAGTAGCTGTAGTTTACTGGGGCCACCCATTACAAAGCAGATCAATAGTACATGCAAGAGTCGATCAACTAAAACACATCGGGATGAAAGCTCCCGGAGATTGAATTGCTTTGTTGGGCCTGCTTGAGGTGCATTGCGAGGGCATAGTTGTTCACCTAATCAAATAAAAAAAAACAATATTGTAAGTTATAAGACTCAAGCTCCAACCACAATGTTTGGACCAAATGGATACGAAACATTGTTTTCTTGAGTTCATTTATGTGCATTCTGATTAAAGCGACTGGATAAAAAGTAGTCTAACAGTCTACCAGCCAAAAAAAAAAAAAAAAACGTGTTTTAAGTATTTAGCTTGTAAATATACTGACCTCAAGAGTTCGAACTTGATCCTGGTATTGAGATACAAGCTGTTTGAGCTTATGCATCTCCTCCCCCATTTCCTCAAACTCCTTCTGTCTTTCATGTTGGATAGAAACTGCCCGCTTCAAAATACTATTCTCCTGAATAAGCGCTTCTAGTTGCTGCTTTAACATAATGTTGTCCTAGACATAAAAGAAATGGATGTGAATTTTACAGGATGTATCGGTTTTCAAGCATTTGGGTCACAGGAAATGAGACATAGCCACCTACTACAAAAAATATGGGATACAACAGTTTTGAAACAAAAAAAGACTAAGATACCCTTCATGACATGTGCTATGAGTTGAAGGAAATAAGAAGTGGTTTAGATCTGCAGAAACAAGTTTCATGCCTGTCTCGAGCTTCTGCAGTGAGTTTCATTGACTAAGAATAACATCATTTCATGCATTATGGGTATCTCTCCATTTTGTTGGAATGTAACTGAATCCCATTTTGCCATATCTCAAACTGATAAAAACTCTCGGCCTCTAAATTTTATACAAGTAGCATGAATATTGGTAGTTTTAGCTCATAATGAATAAAACGAGGAATTCAACCAAACAGGAAAACAGATCAACCAGGAGGCAACTAATAGCTGCTGAGAATACTTGAATAATGAGATAGACGTAAACAATTTTGGCCCGTCGCCTGATAATCCGTCTGGGATTTTATTTATTGGTCCAAAACAACCAGGACAATTTTGGCAGCCAGAACACCCCGAGGAGCATATTTGTCCCAATTTTTCAGGTTGCCTTGGTATTACTTGGTAAAGAGATATAAGATATGGACTCGGCTGCTCTACTAAATCCCTGGTACGCATTCCAGCCCAGCCTGGTTCTACCCTTGGCCCGGATGCGCCACTTCTGAGCTAACAAGATCTAAAGAAATCACACAGGGGGATTCTGTCAAGAAGGTTAGCAGGGACTAACATACCTTGTGAAAGCTCTGGGCAGCCTCTGCAGTTGCATTTGCACAAATGGACTTCTCCAATGCCTCGAGTGCTTGCGACACACGTGCCTTAGCATCCTCGACATTTGATGCATTTAACACTTCTCTCACCAGAAGCTCCACCCACTCTGCGCCACTGGTGGGAATATTACTTCTAGCACGTGGCTCCTCCCTTGAAGCAGAACCGCCATTTTCTGCAGGATGACCTGCATCTCAAAATAAAGTGCAATCATGTTAGGCAAATGTCTGCAATATTCATATCAATAGCTAACCAAGAACTGCATCAAGAAAAACATCTACTTTCACATTTATACTTCAGTGATGCAGAATTATATACTCTCCGATTTAAAATTCATATAATCAAGTTTTCTAAGTATAACAATTTAAATTAAAGAAGTTTATCAAAATAGGATTATTCTTGAGAAAAGTTTGAAAATTGTCTGACTTTTCTAAAAAAACAACTTATGATCCTAGAAGTTATTTCCTTTTAAAAGAAATTTAACAACCATGTTTAAAAAAAGCTTATAAGCTTGCCAAACACCATCTTAAGTAAATCTCTCCCTTTCTTCCTCCATAACCTTTACCTTACCCCATCTTGATATAGCATAAGCAAAAAAGTTACACTTCCCTTGATATTTTGGTCAAAACAGAAGGTGAGACATCAAATTAACACAAAAAAAGCATACCTCGACACTAAAATTTTGCTCTTTCAGATGTAGTAGGAAGAAGTAAATAAAGCACTACATTGACTCAGATAACATTATCTGATATGTCAACTAAGAAGAAATGGTTAGCATTAAATTACAACAGATAAGGTATACAATTATCACCCACAAATTTCCTCTTTGGAATGAGGTGGAAAAGAGCAAATAAGGCACTTCACGGACTCAGATAACCTTATCTGATGAATCAACTAAAAGGGCGCAATTAGTAATAAATAGGTTTATAGTTGAATTAAGCATTTCTTTCATCCATGTTACTTCTATCATTTCTTTGCCTTCTCTGTTCTGCTTCAAAAAATTACATACTCGGAAGGATGCACTTCTTAAAAGAAACCTATCCTAAATTCATTAGTTGTCCCCTTACAATTTGGGAGCTAAACATGATCAAAACAATCACATAGGCCAGTAGAGGAGCAAGCCAAGAATTGAGTGGCTTGAATCAAATCAATGAAAACTCTAATAATGCCCTTTAATATAAAGTGTGCCAAGGAAGAAATGAACTGAATACTTAGTTACTCGATTTCAAAGGTGGCTACCCCCATTCACTTCAAGCATATGATTTTTCATTTAGGATGATAGATATTCTTATAGCTCTCCACATTTAAAATTTTGATACATGCTTAATGGGCAATATAGCTATACATATCAAACTTTCAGATTTATAACATCTTGCTCACAACGAATGTCACATAAACAAAGAGCTTTGGATAGAATTTTTCGTCCTCCCAAAAGAAATAAAACAGAAAATCTTTCAGCAACCACACTTCTAAAATTATATATCTTACTCGATGAATGCCACATAATTTTAAATGTCAAGGATATGTCACTGAATGAGACATGCCAAGGGTTTGGCAACATCCCCATATGTCATACCAAATGAACCAACAGAAGAAAGCAACTCTAACATATATCACCAAGTGGAGGTAAGAATAGGGATTTATGCAAAGCCAATAAAAAGACAAACCTTGAGCAGAAGATTGAGAATCAATTTCCTGTGAAGCATCAGACACGCTTTCTGCAGCACTCAACCTAAGCTCATGTAATCTCTTAATTGCAGAATCCAAATCATCACCAAATTCTTCTAGGGCTCTCTCCAGAAACTAAACATCAAAAGCATTTGTAATCATTGAATCAGTCTACACCCCAACCCAGAGAGAGAAAATTAATATGTCACAGTATGAAGTTTCCAATCATACTACATGATAAAAGCATATGCAGAAAACAAAATTGTGTTTTCCATACTTCCATTCACAGAATTAAATAGAACTAATTCATACCACTTTCTGATGCGTACTAGAGAACATGGATTCAGCAATTGAATCTGATTGACGCCAAATACAACAATCATGCATCACATACGCCAATTAAATAGGCAGCTGAATAGGAGATGACAAATCAGCATTTAATTAAGTTTATGGATTATAAGGTAAGTGCAGGATAGTCCTCCAGAAGTTTGTGAGGATCCAGCACAAAATGACAAAATTAATTAATACCAGATAAGGTTCCCTAAAAGCCATTGAAATCTCTAAAAATAATGTGGAGTTGAAAACCAACAAAAAACATGGGACCTAAAAACCAGAACTAAGAAAGTTTGATAAGTGATAACCATGATGCAGGTTTTTCCTTTAGTCCACGCAATCCATTTTTTTACTTTTATCCAATAAAGCAATATCATTCTTCATTTCCATTAATCTCATACAGAATTCTATATATCCTTGAACAGTAAGATAATTCAAGTTACTGGCTTGGTGCAAACAAATGTAAAACAGGTTAAGTCATCCAACACAGCAACGCAACTAATTTATTTATACTAGAATATTTTGAAAACAATGACAATGTTATGTAAATTCTTTATTTCTACTATTTATAAATACTCACATTCTCTTAAATGTTTTGTTACAGAACTTTCATAGTCAACCAACTATCTTATAGTATTTTAATTAACCAATGAAAAAGCATTACTACGCTTGTAATAGGTTTCTGCAACATTTCGAACAATTATCCAAAAGGCTGGCCTATAGACGTAAGTCAATACCAAGTAACACATAATATCATATATTCGATTCTTCAAAACAGTCACAACTGATCCAGCATGATTGATCTGATCTTATTTAGTAGCTTTATCCACCATGCATAGAAAAATGAATACATAAAGAGACTTCCGTCTTTGCACCCCGGATAATATCTAAGACATTCACAAACTGCACTTGAGCCCCCCCACTCCCTAAAACCAGTTTATTTGTGTTACTCATCAAGGTATATCCAAAACACACCAGTTTCTGTTGAATATTATCAGCAAGAGATGTTCGATATTTCTTTTTTTTCGAAAAAAAAGAAAAAATAAAAAACTTTACAGCATATAATAGGAACAGAAAAAAATTCAACAAAGTCCAAGATAAAAGGCACAGGCAATAAGTAATTTATGAAGCAAGAAAAAGTAAATGTACCAAAATCAATCTTATTGACACATGTACAGAATGAGAATCCAGAATTTTGAGATAGATGAAACAAACTTTACTATAAAATCACACAATCCAAAACCTAATTCTGTACAAGGTTGCAGGGTCCACCATCATAAATACAATGCAATAAAAAAATTGAAGAAAAAATGCATGCCTCACTGAATGCCATTTAGGGTAAGCACAACAAAAAGGCCAATATTTTGTTTCACAGTCAACCTGGAAACTTGCCTTCCACACCAACAATAGCAGATCACGAGAATCAATATTTCCAAATTAATACAAGAATGTCAATCTCATATAAAATAGTAACAAACATGCCTCCCACACTATTGTTGGCAACTCTTACAAATCAACATGCTAAGCTACTAGAAGCAGATAGTCCCAGAATAAAATAGCGGTACAAAGTATTATAATACTTTTCGAGAAAACTCCCACCATAAATAAATGTGCAGCGGTTTATTAGGACAACATTCCCAAGTAAAACCTAACCTGGCCAAATTATTTCAAACTTCAAATTACAATCATGTTAATTCACATTTTTCATGATTAGTGCACAAATATTTTACAATTTGGTTCCTCAAACAAACTTGGATTCTGTCAATTATACATCTCTTAAACTGAAATATGTGAAGTAACATCTCCTTTCAAAGAGCAACAACTACAGAAAGTGAATAACACATGCTATGGGGGAACAGATTGAATAATGTTTTTCTACCAACTAGAAGTGAACAGTATATTATGAAGTGTGCTCTTTAAAGCAAAACCATGCCTCAACACATTCTAATAACAAAAGACGGAAAAAAAAAAAAAAAAAAAAAGAACCTTTCTGTCCATTTCCGGAAAAAGAGCGACAAGATGATCGAGTGGCGAGGACGAATTGGAGAACCAGCAGGTGGAAGCGGCGGCTGCCCGCGGTGGAGAATAGGCTCGTCCCGGAGATGAAGAAGAGGAACAACGGATTCTCTTAGAAACTGGCGGCGACGACGGAGATTCCTCGAATATACTCGATCTCTTTCCGCACACTACGGCAGACATGTTTCGCCCACAACAATGGAAAATTCCTTCTCTCTACTCTGTCTCCAATCCCTCCACAACCACCACTTTTCTCATGCAGAATCTACCAATTATATTAACCCCACCGAAATTCAGGAAAATAAACGATTATTTCTACGAAATATTAGAATCAACCAATAGAGTTTATCCAATTTCACACCCAACCCCACCAAGAACTAAATAAATCAATTAATAAGCACCCCTTTCAGGAAAATACAGCAGAGAGATTTACAAATCTAGGGTTCTGTTCTCTCTGTATCTATCAAATAATGTTTTGTAATAATTTAATGTATTATTATCAGAATTTCTTGAAAAAATATTGTGCCTGTTGATCACTTTGGATGCGTATGTCCTACAGTAAACGGATTTAACGACGGCGTCTGTCGGGCAGGATAAAAACACACGTGGTGAGGAATTTTGTCAAACATCTTACAGAAACGCATTGGCTGTCCGAATTAGCGATTTAAGGCACCAACCACAACCATAAAGCAATTATACAACAAATATGAGGAAAAGGTCTATGATTTTGGTGAAATTATATTCATTTCACAACCATTTAAACAACATTTTAGTTTTTCTACATTAAATCCCTGTCTTAATTCTTACATTATCTACTTTTTCATTCACTTTCCTTTACACTCATTAGAGAAATAGGGAACTCCAATTAGATATCAAGTAAAATTTGAATTAGATCACATTATTTTTTTTTTTCACGTAAAATTGACTCATTAATGTTGCCACAATAAAAGATATATGCAAAATTGATAAAGAAAAACTATAGCTTAGAAAAGGACTATTTTGCCAATTGATCTAGATGATAATGCAAAAAAGTCATTTTAATGGAGAAAATACCGATTTGCCGGCTTTTCAATATTTGTTTGATTCATAGAAAATGTGGTTCAAGGATGGTGCTGATGAAGAATGCAAAATTTAATCAATTACATTATCTTTTGTACTAATTAATACCAACAACGAATAAAGGTCAATTCTATAAATAGTAGAGAAACTACTTATATTTCTTGATTGAATATTCACCAACAACTTAAATATTGGGGGATTTATTGGAATCATTTAATTAACTTACTCAGCTACATAACAAAAGTCCATAAAGCATGAACAATAAAAATATGTTAGATAAAATTTCAAATTCTAAGTTCAGTTTTCCCTTCTTTTAGATTGATAATATATCATACAATGTCGTCTCGTTTAATATAACACTTGAATTTCACCCCTATAATAGCAATAAACTTTGCTAAACCAAATTTTCTTTAAGATGAGTTAATCAAAATAAGTTCTTTATTCAACCTAGAACAAGTTTGTATATTTATTTGCTAAACCAAATTTTCTTTAAGATGAGTTAATCAAAATAAGTTCTTTATTCAACCTAGAACAAGTTTGTATATTTATTCTATCAAATGCGATAAAATATCAAGACAATATGACCAACTAAATATTGGATTCAAGTTCAATTCAATTGTTCTATATACTTGTTGCCCCTAATAATTTAATCATTATTAAGTATTGATGAATGTATAGAATAACAATATTACATATGACAATTCCTATTTTATAAATAAATATATCAATACCCTACTACATCAAATATTATAATTCATCCAAAAGTAAATAGTAAAATTCAAGAGAGATGGATCAAGAAAATTTTACTAAATATTCATGAATTAAACAGAAAATATGTTTTAACATCCCTTGAATTAAATTAGCGCAAAAACTCCGGTGAAACGGTTGGACGTGTGACACGATTTAAGGTATTACTTGTTTAACTTAAAGTATTACTTATTTAACTATAAAGTATCACTATTTATTTAAGTGTATTACTGCTAATTAGTTAACTTAAAAAATAGTAATACTTTATATAGTTAAATAAGTAATACCTTAAATCATGTCACACGTCCAACCGTTTCACAGAAGACTCACTCTTAAATTGGAGTGATTGGTTTGGATAACTTTTTATTCAAATTAATATATAAGAGATGATTTTATCTGGAAGCCCTAAATAACACAAAAATTAATATAATTTTAAATGATTGTATAAATATTGGAATATTTAGACCATAGATCATACGAAATACGCAATGGAAGTAAATAATTAATATTATTTCTACGATGTATATCTGTACTTGCACAAACTCATATACATAATCAAAAGAGAGTTTAACAATTATATCAAATGATTTACGTTCTTAATGGGAATTCTTCGGATGATAGAATCGCACGTTTGATTAAGAATATTCACGACCTCCTCTCCAAGTTTATCCACGCGCAACATTGATGTGTGTATAGATGTATAATCTAACGCTAAAATATAATTGAGAATCTTAACACATGAGAGGAGAGATAAGAGAGAGAATACAAAAAGTCAAATTACACTACTTCTTGTTATTATCGTCCACTACTAGTTGATTCTCTTTGTTGAGATCAATTTATATTGATCCCCTTGATCTCTCCTTATAGGCTTAGAAGTCCTACTTCTTGTGGACTCCTTATATGCAGTAAGTTGACTTTCTTAGGCTTAATTAATTCCTAATCCCAAAAACTACTCCCCAATTAATTTATTTAAACATTATTTTGGTCTAATTAATTATTTGTCGAACAATAATATTAGTCAAATAATTAATTCTCTCCATAGTTAATTTATTATTTAGGCTCAAATAATTAATTTGTATAACAAATATTATTTAGTCCAATAATTAATTTATTCATTATTAATTATTTATTTATCTCCGTTCCAATGCACCAGAATATGGTTATCATGTGATGTTTAGGTTCAACACTTCACCTAGTCCAACAACAACTAATTCAATTACAATATTAATTAATCACATTTGGATATCCCAATCCTTAAGGTACTAACATCCTTTCATTCATGTCCAACAAACACTACTAGAAGACTCATATTAAAATATGAATTCAACGTGCGTCTCTTTCATCCGTAGTTACAGTGTAGATACGGTCTCTTCACTCGGTTCTCCAATTAATGTCTAGGCCTTAGTCATTTCTTACGAACCCATAATTAACATTAATAACTATAATATAATGATCTCACATACTTTGTCGATTTGCTGGCCCACAAAAAGATCTCATCTCTTATGTTCTAGCAGGGTGTCTTGTGCAAGGTCTTCATTGGATACGAATAGTGTAGGAAATATAGAGAAACAATCCCAACAAATTACTCTATGGACTAGTGAATTCTATCATGCCAATACGTTTATCTTAATCATTGTTCCATTGTAACCATCAAGCCCCTGTTTGGTCTCTCAAGAGAGGTTTAAGGAACTTGTCAAATATACGACTTTCCTCATGTAGGATCACATTCATGCATACAATCTAAGGACTAATTAAAGCACCTACATAAATCAAAACCTCAATTTTTCCGTTGCCACTACGGCTACCAAAGGGTTCAAGTTCTGATATAGGATCAGTTAAATGTGATTGTTGTGACGAATATCACATCCACTAACCTACGTAATATCTCAGTACTGATATCCATGGAACGAGATATCCACTTCATAAGTGATGGACCGGTTAGTGTAAGCCTATCCGAATTTTATGATAACATTTATGATCTCAACCACCAAGACTTATTCTATGACCACCAACCAGTACATGACCAAGTCTCCTAGTTACCAAAATCATGAGTTTCAATATCAGATAAAATATAAACACAAATAAATACAATAAAGAAGAAATACCTTAAATATTTATTTATATTCATAAAAAATATACTTGGAATATATCTTTTAAATCAGCCTAACAGTTGACTGTCATGGTATATATTCCTACAATATATATATATATGTGTGTGTGTGTGTGTGTTTTGTCTGTATATTTGAGAAAAATAGTTTATAAATTGAGTGTCAACCCAACTTTAACCAATTTTTAAGTAGTTGAAAAGTTAGCCAACAATATAACTTCCCAGCTACTTGCTTGACCATCTGGCCTTTCACATGGATTTGATGTCACCTAGAAATCTCTTCACGATAACTATTACTCTACCAGAGTATTTGGAACAATTTATTGAAAAAAAAAATGTTTTCAGTCTTCAGATGACTTATACTCTACCAAAGTATCTAAAACAACATACTAAAACACAAAGAGTTTTAACAGATATTCCTACAAAACGAGAACGCTGTTAAACAATACAATGAAATCGATATTTTGTAGCTCTAAATGTTTATTATATATATATATATATATATATGGACAATCACTAGACCTACTTTACAAAGTGGATCAAATTTCCTTCATCTCCTAAGTTGCCTTATATGTCTGGTATCTCTTTAGATATGAATAAATATGATCTATTTTCTTCCTTAAAGCTTCATGTGATACAAGAACCCTAATATATGGTAGCCTATCTTTCCGATACTTGTTATTTCCTTATGTGATTGAATCTTGACATGTATGGCAAATAGATTCTATGTCATCTAAACGTAATCTTGACATATATGATAGAAAGATCGTACTACCGTTGACATTAAATATTGAACTGAATATTTGAGGGATAAGGAAATATAATCCTTATATGACAAGAGTTCTCACATATTTAGCAACTGAATCCTTATATGACAAGAGTTCTAACAAATTTAGCAACTGAATCCTTCTTAACTTAGAGAGTCTTGATGGATTTGGTAATAGAATCATAGAATCCTACACTAAAAGAAAAATGTGAGTTATCGACGGAAATTTTTATCGATAACAATACATATTCCGTCACTGAATAACAATATCGACGGAATACTGACGAAACAGGCCTGTCGGTACAAAATAGTCAGTAATAACTTATTGACAGAAAATGGTGTTCGTCGGTGATTTAGGGATGTAAAATTCCATCACTAAAATGAGAGGAAATTAGTGATGGAAATTATCCGTCACTAAAAAAAATTCATCGTTAAAGGCCGACACAATGGTCGGATTGTAAATATTTAATGACGGAAGAGTCTCAATTTATCGACAAAATAGTCCATCGGCATTTACTGACGAAATAGTCCTTTACCGATGAAATAGTCCATTGGTAAATTTTAAATAACTACTTTTTTAGTGACAGATTTTATTGAGTAAAATGAATTTTAGTTTTTTTAGTAACGGATTTCTGTCACTAAATTGACTATTTAACTTTTTTTTTTTATTATTTCTAGATTATTTTTCCTAAATTTTACACCATGTTCTTGAATATGTAAAATCATAGCATAATACAAATGCACATAGAATATTTATAAAATATTGTAACTAATATCAAAATATAAGAAGACATTGTTAACATTCAAATCAAATATAAAAAACAAAATACATCAAATATATAATCCAAAATAACCCATATGAAACACAATTGAAAAAAAAAAAAAAACATACATAAAGTATCTGTAAAATCCATAAGTACTCAAATCACTCTAGTTATCATATGTGTATGAACCATCTTTATTTGAAGGATGCAATTCCAAAAAAAAACATTCCATTTAGTGATAGTTTCACCGTTCTCTTTTATATGTGTATGACCTACATTATTTATATGTATGCATGCATAGATTATTAATATTGCATACACACAAAAACACATTAAATTAGATTGCTTACAAGTTTTGTCACACATGACCTTTAACAATAGGATAATATGTACAATTAAATAAGTTCAAGCACTGCGATACGAAATTCATAAAAAATGATAGTACTAAGAAGTTAAATGATAAATTTTAAAATTTCAAATTTTATTAATCACTTGATCCAAAATGTATTTCTCTCATTTACTTTTTTGACAAACTATTTCAAACATTCTGAAAATTATTACTATGATCTCCAACAATGTGCTGGAGTGGTAAAAAAAGTAGGAAATGCAGGCTCCAGCAGTGCGTCTTTGTGTAGCATTATTTTTTTTAATTAAAATGCTGTAAAAATGGCACAGACTATTCTGTTCTTTCCTTCTTCTTTTTTTTAATATTTTTATATGCTTTTTTATATTTATTACTTTTTTTAATGTTTTGTTTATATGTTTTTTAATATTTGTATTTAATAATAAATTTTTTGTTTTATAATTAATTTAGTTTAATTAATTTTGAGATTATTTTAATTAAATATGATAAAAATAATCAAAAGATGTAATTTCAATTATAAATGAAAAATAATACAATAGCGTTTTTGTTATATAATTAATTTAGCTTAGTTAATTTTAAGATTATTTTAATTAAATATGATAAATAAATAATAAAAAGATGTATTTTGCATTATTATTGCTTGATATTATATGTATTATATATATTTAATTTTCTAAATAAAAAGTTAAAATAGTACATATAAAAAAATTATTTTTAATATATCACGTATTATGTATTTAACAACTATGAAGTAATTAAAATATAGATTAAAATTAAATAAATTATAAGGAATATTTTTTTTAATAGAGAAAGTATTGCAAACTGGTGTAGATGTAATGCAAATTTTGCACTAAAATAGTGCAAATCTCCATTAGAGTTGTTTTGATTGCTGGAGATAGCCCAAGAGCAGTGTTGCAAAGGTCTCATATTTCAACTCCCATCTAAAATTCATACCAAAATTTTTTAAAAAGCCACAATTATGGAATTGAATGATTACTTCAAGTTTCACATCTAACAGGACATACAGTCAGGGAGAACATACAAAAATCAGCTTATTAGAGGTGAAATCACTTACAGTCTGGCCACGCCTTCGAGGAAAGATATAACCCTGATCAGCCCTCTCCTGTGCTTCTTCTAGATAACCTGAAGAAAATGAAAATGTAGACTAAGCATGAGTTTTGGGAAATAACATTGAGAAAAGAAATTACACTAGTAAAAGTAGTAATTGTATGAATCCTTAATGAAATTTAGATTGGTCGTTTGAAGGGAACAATTGTTGCTATAGTGTTTGTGTGCCCATGGATTGAACTACCAACAAATAATTTTGATCAGGTTACAAGATAAAATTCTCAAAATTATGAAAAGTTTAAAATAACAGTTACTTCTCTTTTAATTTATAAAATTCTAATGCTCTTCGATATCCCTTTGCGTTCAAATGGAACAACACCTCACTACAGAATCCATATAATTCCACTAAAATGAAACTTCATGTCTTATCACAAGCATCTTTTCAAACACTTATTGGCTTGATTTTTACCAAATTCATTGGCAATAACCACTTGAAATATACCTAGAATGCATAAATGGAAGAAGTTTAGGAAATTGCAGCTTGCTATGAAAACAAACTAGTTTCATTACATGAATGAACATAAAGCAATAAGAAACTCGAAACAAGAGATACTCTGCATATACTCGGGTTTTTTTTTTTTTTTTTATTAGTTGAGTGGTTGATTTTTTGATTTGTAAAAAAGTTACAACTCGGTTGATGAATTCATTAGGAAGGGTTCCTCAAAATCATGGGCGTATGGACAACAGTGTGACGCTGTTGGTGGCTTTTTTTCATTCACGTTATATATATATATATATATATATATATATATATATATATAGAGAGAGAGAGAGAGAGAGAGAGAGAGAGGAAGGGGGCGGCTGAATGGAGATAGAATTAGGGTTGGGTAATTTTTAAAAATATTACCGACGAAAATTGTGTCACTAAACTTAGAAAAATTTACTGACAGAATATCCACCACAATTTAGAAAAATTACCGACAGCAGAAGCGTCACCAAAGTTAGAAATACTATTGACATAATCTCCATCACTAATGTCGGTATCTTCAAAAAAATTACCGACAAAAATTCCATCACTAACTTTACAATAACTATTGTCTGAATTTCTGTCACTTATGTCGATATCTTAAATAAAAGTTACAAACGGAAGTTCATCACTAAAGTTAGAAAATGTTATCGACAGGAATTTTTGTTACTAAAGTCAATATTTTAAATAAATTTTACCAACGAGAGTTCCATTACTAATTAAGTAAAGATTACTCACATTGCAGATGGATTATCGATGGAATTACGCTCATCACTATGTTCCGTCAGTAATTCATCAGGAAACTTAGAAATTTTTTTTTTTTTTTTTTTTCAATTTTGATGAAATTCCATCTATAATCCGTCAGAAATTAGTGTTCAAAATTAATCCATCACTAAGTTCGTCAATAAGCGTGTTTTTTTTTTATATCAAAATAAAATTTTCAAATAAATCGTCACATATATCAAAATTTACAAATAAAGATATAAATGTTTTTCAATAAATATTAATTGAGATATGCAAGGCAGGCAAATTTCATCCCAAACCCAACTATATATAACTATATATATATATATATATATATATATATATATATATATATTAATTACTCAAAAAAAGAATTCCACTCTGACCTCGCACTTCAATGAATTAAAAGATCTCTTTCCCGGATTTCTTTTGTTTACGGCCTTAAAATGGAGACTAGCCTCTGCGGCATCTCTTCCTTAAGTGGGAGAGAGTGTGATTTTAGTAGATATTACAGAAAAAAAAAAAGACAGTACAATGTAAGTGGTTCTCCAGGAGTTTGCAGAGAGCTAACGAAATAGCTTAAATGAAGTCGTTGTATGTTCCCCTACGGAGTTGTGCAATGGTTTTATTGGAGCTAAAAATCTCTTAACAGAAAGAGGAGGAAGATCGAAGGTATTAGAGGCATATCAAGCTTAACAAAGAAAGTGCTTTCCGAGAAGAAGCGAAACCAGCTCTGTCCTTTTTGAGTGGTATTGGCCTAAGTCAGTTGTAAGATTGGCTTTACGTTCCATGTATGCTATGAAAGAAAAGCATCAAAGCCGGCTTTCTTCCCGAAAGAAGAAAAGGGTTAGTAAAAAGAGAGAGTGAGAAATGGTGCCTTTTTTGCCCTGCTACTGCCACTGGCGTTGTTCCATTCCGGGAGGCCGTCTCTTCCCCACGTCTCCCTTGCCCTTATCCCCGATCATCCCTAACTCCTGGGACACTGACTCGAGGGGAATATTCCGCTAGATCAGCGTCTGCTTGTGCTGCTGTAGAACTTGAATTACATTCTATTTACAATATTACTTATTTAATTAAAAAATATTATTTATTTATGTAAAAAATATTACTATTAATTTGTTTCTTTAACAAAAAGTAGTAATATTTTTCAAATAAATAAATAATACTTTTTACTTAAACAAGTAATATTATAAATCGAGTGAACGGTGCACCCGATGCATAAGAAACTCACTCATCTAATTGGATATTATGAATTTTCTTGTAATTAAGAGTTATAATTAAGTTCCAATTAAAATTGGACGGTCACCTCAACCCAATTCACTGGATAGTTGACTCATGTTTCGAATTGCAAACAAATAGAATGTAATTGCTGGTTTTGTTCTTCTGAAAAACAAAAAAATGTAATGAACCAATCCACATAAGTTATAACCAGAGAAACCTATTTACGGTAGATATGGGTTAGCAGTTAGCTCATTCCCCTATTGTGCTATACAAATATGTTTTATCACGTCCATGCAAAGGGGTTGGAATTGATTAACAGAGGATCAGAGTCAAAATAAAAAGAAAAATAAGGGTCATTATGTAATTTCCCATCTTGCCATTAAGCCTCATTCACCTTTAAAGACCAAATTAAACCATAAAGTTTGAGAAGGAACTGTGTGCTCATGCTGGACTTGTAATGTTCTTCTATGTCATATAAAGTATAGTTCAGGTGGCAAAACAAAACAAAAAATTAATAATAATAAGAGGGGTTTTATGGGCTTTTATAGGGTTAATTACCAAATAAAAAATAAAAGAATCATAAATTGGTGTTTATTTTTAATTGTAAAATGACTTTTAAAATTTATTAATATTTGTGTTTATACAAATTATGATTTTTCTAATTACAATATTGATACATTTTGTAAGTCTAATTGTATCACGACCACTATTAGGATGCACCTTAACGACCACTATTTCATTATTTTCCCATCTATTGCTACGTACTCTTGTAGTGAATTAAGGGTTGAAAATATAATTGTCATGTCCTTCATTTTTAATTAAAGTGGTGGATTATGAAATATAAGATGAATTTGAAATGACCTTGCCAATGTGCATTCAATAATGGTGATAATGTTGCAATTAAGTGCAAAAAATGTGATTAATGTTCTAACAAAAAAAAAATTCCATAGTTTGCAACAGTGATTGATAAAATATTAAAAGTTGTTACAATTGAAAATTGATTCATAGATCATAATTTTTTTGTGTTGGCCCTTTTGTATAATATAAACCTTAAATTTCACATTTCTAGAGAGGAACGTTCTTTAAAATGTGAAAAAAAAAAAAAACACAAATAACCACAAATTAAAGCAGAAAAAAATTAAGTTGTAATTTTGGTACATTAATTAGATTGGCAAAAGAAAGACAAAAAATAAGAGGAAGTTGTATAGAAAATACATGAATGTACATACTGTATACAAATGTAGCCAAGGAATCCCCAGATTAAAGAGCTAGCTGCTGCAAACTGGTACTTACCTGCATATTATCATCAAAACAAAAGGCATACAAAGGTGCATCAAAAAGCAACTTCACATGTGGATTCCAACACTAAAATTAACATCTGCGCGTATATATACCATATACGGCGCAGCTGTATGCTTCTTATATATAACCAATCAAGTAGCTGCTCAGATGATTGATACAGAACAGGTATAAGGACTGGAGCTGCAATGGGAAATAATCAGACGGAGAAAGTGATATTGGCGCGGCTCAATCAGAGATTGTATTTTACTAGCTGCATGTGTAAAATCCATCTTCAGATTGAACCTCACCAATATCGCTCTCTTTTACCTCCCAAGAAAGAGAAAATAATCAAGAAATCTTGAACCTTATTGGCCATAATTGTTTGCATTCAAGATTTTGATGAAAACCCGGACTGTGAGTCAAATTAGACACGAAAAGGGAAATATATATCATCGAAATGGCCCAACCAGGAACTTAAAAGACAACAAAATCATAACACGAGGGCATCTTGATTTCAAGTGGGAAGAAAACATGAAATAATAGATGTTGGTTGAGGAAGTTATATATGTTGGTTGTTGGGGGTGGCAATGTGGAAGTGGGATCATGTACCAAATCCTGGTGATCTCACTATATAGATATAGAAATCAGATAGAAATCAAGACAATTTACAAGAAAAAGAAAAGAACTATATATACATATATATATGTATATATATATATATATATAGTTCATGTGGGGAAATTACTCCATCCATGTATTAATAATGAAGAAGTGTAAGAAAGGAAGCTTTTTCACTTTTTGTAGTATTGGAGAAAAAGATTGTTTTTAGTGGGATCAATTAGTTAGGGTTTCAAAGTAAGGAGATAAAAAGGCGTTCAAAAAGAAAGAGAGACCATGCAAAATAATTGTGAAGCTTTAATAAACCATTATGTTGTACGCATGAGAGTGAAGCTAGGCAGAAGATAGCAGTATGCAAACAAACTATATATATTTGGGGGGGGGGGGGGGGGGGGGAGAGAGAGGGGGGGGGGGGGGGGGGGAGAGGGAGCGAGGGATGAGAATAGAGGAACTAATGGGACGAGGAATTAATGTAGAAGAGAGGGTTTGCCTCGGGATGAGAAGGAGAAGAAGGTGAGGAAAATGATGATGCGAAAGAGGAGGCAATCTCACTTTTAGGGTTCTCATGCTTAGTTTGCACTCAAATGATAAAATCAAGCACTTTCTCTCTCTTCCTTCTCTTGCGCATGCACCTCAAATATTCTCTCTAATAAACACAAACAACCCCCTTTTTTTATTGCACCCTTGTCTTCAATATTTTAATCTCATGCTTCCCTGTGTTGATTAAATTATAAGTTTAATAAAACCAGTCACAACATTGTAATTCTTTTCTTGCCTTATTTCATTAATTAGGTCTTTGTTAATATATATATATATATATATATATATATATATATATATATATATATATATTTCGTTGTGTGGGTGTGGGTGTGTGTGTTTGTTTACGTGGTAGAAAGGAAATACAAAAGAATAAAATGTATTGGGAACAGGAGTGCAGAATGTCAGCAAAGGATTGTCCAGAAAGAAGTTTCCAAAGCTAAACATTACAAAGTGTAATTTCTGGAAAATTTCACACACATAAAAGTGTAAAAGTGTGTGTCAAGGGGCCAAAGGCAAAGCGGAGACACCGGCGCCAAAGGAGGGGTTGCTTTGGGCAAGCATTAGGGGGACAACCATCTTGGGGTGCTACCCCTTTCTACCTTTAACTATAATTCCCATCTTTTTATTATTATTATTTAATTGTTCTAAACAATTTAAACTCATTTGACCCATAATTTGATAGAATATTATTAAGGTCAAAATGGAATAGATAAAAACCTCAATGTGTTACAAGCTCATTAGCCCTAGTTTGTATACCTATAAATATCTAAGTTAACAAAAATGTTCACCAACCCATATGAACACATTACTAGATGTTGTGTTAAAATTTCATAAAATTTTGTTATTTTCAAGTCCAAAGCATGAAGTTGTGATCTTGATACATCAAGGTAACAACGTTAATATGTACTAATGGCTGGTAGGTAAACATTCACTCTAAGTTAAATTATTAATTTACGCTAACTTTGATTTTCTCTTAATCTTTTGTATTTACTTTTAAGTGATTTAATTAACATCACTTTCTGCCTTCATTTGGATCGAAGAATTTGAGGATGAATTTACAATTCATAACAGCAAATTCCATAATTAATAGTGTTTGGGTTGACATGAATGAATTTCAAATACCTTCATTTTAAATTCTTCAATTCAAACTAATCTTGTACAAATTTGATTCGATAAATAAAAAATAATTTTTAATATGTTTGATAAGTTTTATATATTAAAAATTAAATCAAACTGTAGAATTATTTTCAATTAAATTACTAATATTAATCCAAATTTGGTTCGTTCTACAATGAGATAAACTCAAAAATATATTTACATACATAAATAGATATTATTTAAATGAATCAATATAAATTTTTAAAGTAAAAGTTAAATAGAAAAACACTAAATTTTTTGGGCAGACCCTTGATTTGGGAAAGTGACACTTATATAATTGTCTATGAATTAATGTACATCTCATGATTTGGTGAGACCAGTTCGCGTGTCCAGATTCTCACACGCCTCACTTAACCATCTAATTTATTTATTTCCTTTTTTTTCTTCTTCTTATAGTTAATCCACAAGATCCTAGGACATTATAAATTTATTCCTTTGTAATAGGGGTTAGTCAACAGATGATAATATTAAATTTTAATTTGATAATTATCTTTTCAAAATAGAAATATATATATATATATATATATCTATATATCATATATATATCTATATATCGTTCATGCATACCATACAATTATCAAGGTCGAAAAATAAAGAAATAAATCATTTACTTGATGATTTTACGGATGAAGGATGAAAGAGATTGCTATATTTGTATATCCACATAATTTTAACGGTAAGTATAGAGAATGTGATGGTGATTCATGTATGAATGTGTAAAGAATGAGAAAGGAGAGAAAAGATATGACAAATGGTGTTTTTGCTGATTTCTCACCTTAAAAATGCTAAAAATGTGTCACCTGACAGTGGCGCTCGGTCAAGTGCTCGATCAAGCATGAGGTCGAGCACCCATTCAGTCTACTAGGGTTTCTGATTACTACTCGATCGAGCGGGTTCGTTATGCGGGTCGAGCGTTCAATCGAGCGCTTGGTCAACTCAACCACTAGCTCGGATGGGTGTGTGCGCTCGATCGAGCATTTGATTTCCTTGGTCGAGCATCTATTCCATCAACCTCGTTTAGATTGCATCGATGTTAGCCGCTCGACCAAAGGCTTGGTCAAGCATCTTATTTGCCTATGTCGAGCGCCTATTCGCTTGACCCCGTCATTTTTTTTTTTTACTTGCAAAACAGATATATATGAATGTTAGTGGGAGAAGAAAAAATTGAAAAAATTACTTACAAAAATATTGGGTTTCTTAGCATGATACCTATGGTGTTCCAATTCATATCATGCTCCCAATATGTATTTCCATATAAATCCCCCTTTTGAAACTTTCCATCCACTATCATAAGTGGCCACTAAATTATGAATAAGTGTCTCGCTGGGTGTCTCTTCTCTGTCTTCATACATTCCAACTAACTTCGCTCTTTTTCATGGAAGTTTCTTTGTGGAATTACGAGTAAACACAAAGTCTATTAAATCTTTACTTTCAAAATCAAATGAATTAGAGAGTAAATATCTAGTGAGATGTAGTTCCAACTGATCCTTAGATGAATAAGTCAAATTAACCATGTTACAGGTCTCAACGTTCTCCATAATTCGACATTCATCTAAGTTATCCTTATGGGTGCTCATTATCTTATAAAGAAAACACAATATGTTCATCATTAATTCGTAGAGTTAGGTCTCCCTTTTCAACAAGGATGAGTTTTCCGGTTGTTAAGAATGGTTGACCAAGTATGAGTGGAATATCTTGATCCTCTTCCATATCAAGAACTATAAAATCTGCCGGAAATATGAACTTATCGACTTTCACGAGCACATCTTCTACTATTTCATGTGGAGTATGTCACCGATCGATTAGCTAATTGTAACCTCACAGAAGTTGTCTTAGCCTCTCCAATTTTGAGCTTCTTGAAAATTGATAATACCATTATATTAATGCTAGCTCTAAGATTGCACACTGTTTTGAATCGTCCTCCTCCAATTTCACAAGAAATCGTAAAAAATCCCTGAATCTTTATATTTTTAGGCATCTCTTTTTGAATTAGGGTGGTGTATTCTTCAGTTAGATTCACTATCTCGTTCTCTGTCATTTTTAGACATAACATCCTTTAAGAGTTTGATATAGTTTATCATTTGCTCCATTGTCTCCGCAAAAGGAATACTAACATAATTTTGATTTCTTCTTTTTACAAACTTTGAAGAAAAAGGGATAGGATTAAGGTTAGAAATAGATATAAGCTTCTCCGCCCATGTTTTAACCCTGCTCTGTGTCTCTTATTTTTCAACTTTCTTGTCCACCTTTGTTTCTTTATTTTTCATCTCATCATGTTCTTCCAGCTAGAGATATTATTACGACAGCAGCCAGCCCGTTTAACAGAAAAAATTGGTTTAGGGCCTATTTTTAGCACGTTTAACATTCGGGCTTTTTAGCTTGAATTGCCTGACCCAAAGGCTAATTGGACCGGGCCGCAGTTTAACCGGGCAAACCTGTGGGTTGTCCTCTTTTATTTTTGGTTTTAGGCTTAGAGTTGGAGCCTTTACTGGAGTTTGGACCTCCAGCACTAAGCTCACACAACACTCAATAGTCAATACATTTCATTTTACAAACTCAAACCCTAACTTCAATCTTCGTACATGTTGTCACTATTCACCGCTTCGCCGCCACTGTCACAGCTTCATCGTCGATGTCTGATGTTTGTTGTCCAATGTCCACCATGTTTTAAGGTTCGTGTGTGCGAATATAGACCTCAATTTATTTTTTTGGGTACTCTTGGAGATGTAAGGGAAAAAATAATTTGTATATTGTTGTTAATAAGCTGAGCACCATTTTTTATAAATTAGTATCTCGATTCCATAATAATTTCTTTGGGTCTAATTTGGATTAGTGGGTTAAATTAATAATCTTCTAAAAAATGCATTTGTAGTTAATTGTTTCTTATTCTATATATCTAAATTCAAAGAAGATAAGTACATAAACATAGTTTCCAAAGTTAAATTTCGACAAAAAAAAAGAATCTTGTGTTTGTCTTTTAATTTTTCTATGACTTATAATATATAATTATGCAACTAGTATTGATCAAGTATTTTTCAAGTTGGACAATGATGTTTAGTCTTCACTTTTGATTATTATTTTGGTATTTATTGTCAAGTGATATTATGTATAAACTTATGAATTAGGATTTTATTTTATATGTTTGAGACTTAAGTGTTGGAATTGTTAATTTAAAATTTTTGACTCATAGCTTGATAGTAGCCCGAAATCCGTTAGGGTTAGGGTTAGGTTCATGATATTGTTGGCCCTTTTAAACTAGCCCGATTAGTCTGAGGACCGATTAGCCTGAAACTCGTTAGGGCTAGCCCTAGCCCAATTAACATCCCTACTTCCAATATCTTTGGGCCTTTGTACTCAGCACTGCTTCTCAAATGGATGGCTTGGCATTGTTCCTTTGGGTTGAGTTCGGTGTTGCTAAGAAACTGGTCTTTCTTGTGTTACCTACCTATAATGTTGGCCAATTGTCCTAACTGAGTCTTGAGTGATTTAATTTGAGCTACATGTGAAATTGTGACTTGATCTAGTTGTGGCTCATTTTCTGCTAAGCGTGATCTTATTTCACTCATAAAAGAGTTGAACATTTCCTCCATGGTAGGTTTCTTGTCTTCATTTACCATTCCGTTTTTTTATTGAGAAGCCTGGAAGTGGTTGCAACACGTTCTTTTGATTGGCATATGAGAAGTTCTCGTGATTTTTGATATTGGGATGATACTGATTGTTGAAGTTTCTGCCACAAGAGTTGAAGTTTCTCCATTAATGTAATATGCATATGTTGTGTTGCGATCAACTTCAACTGTTTGACGTTCCATATAGTGGTCAATTTGGAAACCTATGCTACTAGTTCTTTAATTAGGACTTTTTCATCAACTGCAGCAATTCTACGAACATTAAGATCTTTTGGTTGGCCATTGATAGTTATTCATAAACATCTTTTATAATAGTTGCATTGCTTCATATGGTGATCTGACCAATGATGTGTCTCCTGTTGGGGCATCAATGATGGTTCGTGTACGTCCATCAAGTCCATTGTAGAAAACAGACTTTTCCAATGCAAATCAAAGCTGAGGACAAACACACAATTAATCTCTAAATCTCTCTCATGCTTCATATGTAGTTTCAAAATCTATGTGTCTGAACTACGTGATTTCACTCTTTAGTTTCAAATTCTTGCTAGGTGGGAAGTATTTGAGCAAGAATTTTTTAGATATGTTTTTCCAATTGGTGATGGTCCCAGGAGTATACTAAAAGTAAAAATATTTTTAATAAAATGACGTGTCATCTTAGATTAGCTAAAAATAAATTTGCAATTTCTAAAAGTAAAAATATTTTTGAGAAATTAATGTGTCATCCTTTGAATAATAAAAATTCATGTTTCTTCATTTTTAGATTTATTTATTGTGATATAAATATTTCTTTTGGCATATAATATATCAAATCAATTTTATTTTCACGATCTTTTATTTTACAAACATGTCTATATATTAAAATGAGATATTAGAATTTAAAAAAATACAATTAATTTTTATGGGTTATATAAGTTAAACTTGAATAATTATTGTGTATTGAATTTGAACTGCAAATAAATATTCAAATAATAATTATTCAATTTAATTTTTATCACAATTTTATCTCGAAGAGATAATAAAAATAGGCGTAGTCAGATGGCATCATCAGTAACATCATTGATTTTCATAGAATCGAAAATCTCCAAGAATTGAGCCAAGTGTTCATGAGGATCTTCAAAAACCCTTTCTCCAAATTGATTTTGCCGAACCATCGAGATCAATGCCAATTTGAGTTTGGAATTATTACCATTGATAGGTTGTCGTGCAATGCCTCCATACCAACAATTTCCTTAAGGCTGAAAGAAATTTCGAATAGCTCGTGGGCCTTTTTTATCAACATTATTCTGGCCCCCATTCCCTAGTGGAGGTTCTTGAGTCATGTTATACGATGGTAATTTCTGCATTCTCCGTGTGTTACGATAACAAGCGGTAGCTTCTATTTTCAGATTGTATGGTCCAAGAACATGTCTTTTAGAACGGATGATCATACACCACCTCAAAGTATTTCAAAGAGTTCAACAAAAATTCAACTAAATCTATTCTCTAGATTAAAAAATTAAAAAAAAAATTAAAATAAATTTTACAATATCAATAATTTAGCAACCGATCTCTGACAACGACACTAAATTTACACATTATCTTGCAAGTGTACATGGTAGCTTATAAAATAGTGTTGAGCAAGGTCGTATCCACAAGGATCGGTGGAGATTATCAAGTACTATAAATTTATCTTTTGTTTTATCTACATGACCAAATAAAAGGTTGTGATTATCTAATTGCTAATAAATATAAAAGATAATAAGATAAGAATCAATAAACCAAGAGATAAAAACTTGCGAAAATGTGAAGAAATCATATTAAAGAAACGAGTCATAGGCCATGCTTTCAATCATCAAATTATATTATTAAATTAGTTCAATCCAAGTTCATTCTTTCTGCATTCTAATAAGATACTCACACGATTAAATTACCTTTTTCTCTTGAAGTGCATGTCATTCAAAGATTCATTACCTAT
This sequence comes from Caryopteris x clandonensis, assembly GCA_028749325.2. Lineage (NCBI taxonomy): Eukaryota > Viridiplantae > Streptophyta > Magnoliopsida > Lamiales > Lamiaceae > Caryopteris > Caryopteris x clandonensis. Next base: position 175,618 of record JAPYKT020000048.1, read on the forward strand.
GTCAATATCCATATTTCAAATAATTAGCTCCCAAAAGAACCATGAACTGATAATTTCTCATAAAATCGTAGAGAGACAATCATATAAATATTTATGTCATATCTTAACTTGATATATTATACATGCTTAATTGCTAGCCTCATAATTAAGCAAGAAACATAAAACCATATATATGAGTAAGAACTCAGAACAAGAACTTGAATATAAACTAAAATGATTCAATATAGTCACATGAAATACGCCCTAAGACTACAAATATTTAGCCAGGTATGACATAATTAAACATCATAAGAAATATAACTCTAACTATCTCTAGCATAACAAAATTAAAAAGGAAAAGAAGAAACTTTGAGTCTTTGAAGGAATTTTGACAAATGCTCTGTTGAAGTATGTAGAGTTGATGATGAATTGCCTCTGTCTTATTATCTCTCAGATGTATATTATTTGTATCTCTTGATGTGTACTGGTATGCAAAGGTATGTTGTGGTATTCGTATGAAGAGACATCTTTTCTTAAGGCTAGAGGTCACCTATTTATAGACAAAAATGCGTTAGGGCTTGTCCTAATTTTCAAATTTATCAAAATCATGAAGATAAGCATGAAATTCTACAGACGGTGCTTGGTCGAACGAAAAATGGCTCGGTCGAGCGGGAAACAACTTGGTTGATCCGTCATTTTTGCTAGTCGAGCGGGAAATGGTTCAATTGAGCATCCAGTTTGCTAGTTCGAGCACCCGACTTGCCAGGTTGAGTGCTTGGTCAAGAAGGGAACGCCTGGTCAAGCGTCTAGGGGCTCGACGTTGTATAGAAGTTGTGCATTTTAACTCTGTTTGCTCGCCCGATCAGCATTTGGTCGTCTGGTCGAGTGGCCAATCATCTTTGGAAGGGCCAATTTTGGCCCAGCTGTTCGCTTGGTCTAGCGAATATTGGCCTGATCGAGCGCCAATTTTGCTCGACCCCTTCTTTCGCCGTTTTATGCATTTTTTCAATCGTTTCGCTTGTGGTTTTAGCCTTTTTACCTTCAGTTCAATTGTATTTATTTGTTCTTCATCTTTTCGCTTTAAAAATGAAACAAAATAACTAGAAAATGAATAAATACATCATATTCACTCAATGTAACAAAGTTGGGTTAAACAATGAATTTATACACAATTTTCTTCATAAAATATATCTCAAATCACAAAAAATGTATGCATAAACAACATTTATCATTCATCAAATAGACAATGTACATTTTGTCTTAATGTGCATAAACAACATTTATCATTCATCAAATAGACAATGTACATTTAGAAGGCAAAAGCTCAAAAAATATAACTTGTGAAATAGTACTTATCAATAATAAAAAATGAAGAGCTGTAATAGTTTTTTTATTACTTCAATAAGTATTCATAATAAGTGCATAATACCACTAATATCCAAGTAAGAACATTTATAACCGTCTTCCATCTTATAATAACGAAGTGGTTTGTTTTCGGAAAATTCTTCCTAAATTCCTTAATCCAAAATTAGAAACTATATGGAAATGTCTTTTTTTTTTTTTTTTTTTTTTTTTTTTTTACTTTTTTCCCAAACTTTTAAACTACAAATATCATTTTTGTGCTAACTCATTTTTAATGTATAATCATTTTTTCAAGATTTTTAGTTAACGCCCATACCTATATTATATATACCAAAATAAAATATTAGATTCAAGATATACAATTAGTTTATTATGTAATTATTTAGGTTAAACTATAGTAATAATTGTGAGGTGAACTATGTTATCATGGTTTGGGCGATATATATAAATTACTTATAACAAACTTCACAGAAAAAAATAGTTTCTAAAGAAGTAAGAATGTCCAATTTATTTATATTTTGTACTAATATAAAAGTAGAATATGACAATTTTTACTAATACAAAAAACACAATAGTTTATAAATAATAAAATCTATTAATTTTTATTTTCAAATTCTTAGATATTTTTCAGAATATTTTTGTAAGGAATTAAAAAAATTATCGGAGAACAACACGTGCCCGTGGCATAGGGACATGTTGCCCACACGTATGTAACAGTTGAGAGAAGCTACAGATCTCCTGCATTTTTGTAGCAATTTTTTTTTTATTGCTGTAAATAACAATTTCTAATACTCTAAAACACATATAATTTTTTTTCTTATTCATTGTTAACATATTGTTATCAACTTTATCCTCTTTTCTCACAACTTTTAATTTGATATACATATTTAACATATTAGAAAAAAACATTTAAAATAAAAGACTGTTTATCGTTTAATAATTGGACTTAGATTATTGTGGGTTGGACTGTTTATTTTGAATTTGAACTATATATAAACATAAATTATATAATTTTTTGTAGAAAAAATATTAGAACATTTACAATTAATATTATTTGAAAATATAGAATAATTAAATTTATTTTATCTTATTATTTAATTTTAATTAATTTTTATAAATAAATATATCACAAATTCTACATCACACTCTTTACACTGAACATTCAGTCATCTCAAGCCTTAAGATTAAGAGGTTAAGCCAACATGTTACACACCAAGCTGTCAAGCCGCTCAAAGGTCCTATATCCTATATGAATACCGAGGCATTTCACTCGTGCTTTTCCGCGGTGTCACGGGGTGCTTGTAGTGAGTAATAGTTATTAGCGCACCGTGCGGCTAGCAGTCGACACCGACGACTACTTCCGCCTTGCCAACACGAACTCGCTTGAGAGATTGTGCTGTTGCGACGCAATCACACCCGAAGGTGCTTTAGTGGCACAGCGAAACGAAAGAAACGATTGTAAAAGCTTGCTTTTTATTGAATGTGGGCAACAATTACAATATGCAGAAACAATTGACAGCAATCATGGAGAGGGGGGCCTCCAGACAATTGCTCAGCTCTCTTCGAATACCCTATCCCCTCTATAGTACTAAAAAATAAAAAAAGGCTAGTGACAGCACTAGACATTACAAAGCTGAAAACCGCGACATAATCCTGAGTAGAAGTAAATCTATTTACAGGATAAAGAGCCCTAGACCTAAAAGACTTAGACTTCGAAAGAGTGCGAGAAAGCTGCGGTCGCTGGCGGCCTTCCTGCAAAGTCGGGCATCCATTGGTGAAGGGTGTTGGGCAACCTGCGGGGCGGCCCGAATTGCGGGGCTAATCACGAATGATAAGTTTATCCTGGGGGCCCGGGACATTGAAGGGTGGCATCCCGTGACAGCTCTCCCCCACCTGAGTTGGCGACGTCCTCGGCGCCATTGAAGTATGATAAGCATCAATGAGAGATTGGAACGCCTTTAGGGTTGTCGCCCGCTCCCAAGTGTTCTCCTCTGCGCAGCAACCTAACCATTTCACCAAGTATTCTTTGTGTGGTTTTCTCTTACCTGCGTCTCGGTGATTAAGAATGGCTTCCGCTACCCTTTTGTCTATTCTGCGGGCAAGTTTCATTTTTGGGCGGCACGGAATGTTGCGGGTGGCATCTTCCTTGTCGGCCTGGTATGGCTTCAGTTGGCTGACATGAAGAACAGTGTGAATTCGCCACCAGGGAGGCAACTCTAGCCTGTAGGCTACCTTCCCAATTCTTTGAAGTATCGGGACAGGTCCAATGTATTTTTGCATTAGGCGTGGATCTCTAGCTCGAGATCATTTGGAGAGCCTTTGATCTGGGACCTTAACCATCACCTTATCGCCAACGCAAAATTCAATGAAGTGACATTTTAAATCAGCATACTTCTTCATCCGCTTTTGAGCTTTTTCTAGGCAACCGCGGGCGAGATCAAGATTTTGCTTCCACTCCAGAGTGAAATTCTGCGCAGAGAAGTTCTTGCACCTTGTGGGGTATCAATCGTGTATGGGAGGAGCAGTTGCTGCCCGGTACAAATCTCAAAAGGGCTCCGATTTGTGGTAGAGCACTTCTGAGCATTGAAGCACAGCTGAGCAGCATCCAGTAGCTTCACCCAGTCCTTTTGATTAGCGCTCACGAAGTGTCGAAGATATTCTTCCAGCATCGAGTTGAAGTGCTCAGTCTGCCCATCGGACTGTGGGTGGTAGCTAGAGCTCAGTTTCAATTTGGAGCCGAGTAGTTTGAAGAGCTCGGTCCAAAAGTTGCTAGTAAATCGAGAGTCACGATCACTGACGATATCCTTCGGCAATCCCCAATGTTTGACAATATGCTTGAAGAAGAGTTGAGCTGTCTCTTCCGCTGAAACGCTTTTAGGGGCTGCCATGAATGTTGCATATTTCGAGAATCGGTCTACCACAACGATAACAGCATCAAGTTCTCCAACTTTGGGTAGACCAGTGATATAGTTCATCGAAACACTCTGCTAGGGTCTATCGGGAATGAGCAGTGGCTCCAGCAAGCCCGCCCTCTTCTGCCGATCTGCTTTGTCCTGCTGGCACACCAGACAGGTTCGCACAAAGATCTCAATGTCATCTCGCATCTGTGGCCAATAGTAGGCTCGCTGCACTAGGGCCACTGTGTGCTCTTCTCCTGGATGTCCCGCCCAGAGAGTATCGTGGCACTCGGCAATAATTGATTTTCGTAGGTCCCCGCCCTTAGGCACATAGAGGCGGTTTTCCTTGGTCCTCAAAATGTCGTTCACAACCTAAAACTGCCGTATTTTGCCCTGCTTAGCAAGATTCAACAGAGACTGTGCTGCAGGGTCTACTTTGCTTAACTCCCGTATCTGCTCCTGCAAGTTGGTGGTAGCTTTACTCGCAGCGAGCACCACTATCACCTGAGGTTCTGCCAAATCTGCCCTGCGGCTAAGGGCATCCGCAATGTGGTTACTGGAGCCGGCACGGTACTCCAGCACAAAACTGAATTCGAACAGCATCTCTTACCATCTTGCTTGCTTCCCAGTAAGCTTTGCTTGTGTCAAGAATTGGCTAACAGCCGTGTTTTCTGTCTTGACTATGAAAGATAAGCCCAATAAGTAGTGCCGCCATTGTCTGAGGCAGTGGACAACAGCCAGCAACTCTTTCTCATGTACGGTGTAACGCCTCTCGACATCCTTCAACTTCCGGCTCTCAAAGCAACCGGATGTCCATCCTGCACCAAGACTCCCCTAAGCGCATAGTCCGAAGCATCGGTCTCCACCACCAATGGCTTTGACAGATCTGGGAGCGCAAGCACCGGGTCGATCGTGATGGCCTTCTTTAAACTCTCGAAGCCGGCTTGGCACTAGGGTGACCAATTCCAAGCTTCCAACTTCTTTGTCAAGTCTATCAAGGGGTGCGCTATCTCGGAGTAGCCTTTCACAAATCTCCTGTAGTAGTTGGCCAACCCGAGGAACGATCTGACTTCATGTATGTTGCTGGAGGTTGCCACTCCTCAATAGCCCGAATTTTCTTTGCATCAATGTGGATCCTGCCTCTCTCCACAATGTGGCCCAAGAAATCAATTCTCTCTTGGGCAAATGAGCACTTTGAAGGTTTTGCATATAGATCGTGCTCACGCAACCTTTCGAGAACCTTGCGGAGATGCACTAGGCGATCCGCTAAGGTCTCGCTATAGACCATAATATCATCCAGGTACACCACCACGAATTCATCAAGAAAGCCCTGAAGTACTTGATTCATGAGGGTACTAAAAGTAGCTGGGGCGTTTGTTAAGCCAAAAGGCATCACCAAGAACTCGAATGCCCCATACCGGGTGACCACTGTAGTTTTGTACTCGTCTCCCTCTTTGATTCGGACTTGCCAGTAGCCCGATCTCAAATCTATCTTCATGAAGTATTTTGCCCGACTAAGGCGATCAAAGCAGTCTGCTACCAATGGAATGGGGTACTTATTCTTCACTGTGATTTTGTTCAGTGCCCGATAGTCGCAGCAAAATCGTAGGGAGCCATCCGACTTATTCTGAAAAAGAACTGGGGCCCCAAACGGTGACTTCGAGGGTCTAATAAGTCTGCACTCAAGCATCTCTTTCAACTGCTTCCTAAGCTCCTCAAGCTCAGGTTGGCTCATGCGATACGGTGCTCTTGCAGGAGTTTTCGTGCCAGGCACCAACTCAATTTCATGATCGATTGCCCTCTTCGGCGGGAGCTTCCGAGGTAATTCATCTGGCATCACATCCTCATATTCTTCCAGGAGCTTTCTCACTGCCCTAGGAAGCGGCCAACATTTCTTCTCAATCTCATCGAGGCGAAGGGTGCACAAGAAGGATGGTTCGTTGTGCTTGCAACCCTTCTAGAATTGCATGGCCGACAGGCTTCTCTCACCCATCTTGCTGGCCCAGGTGGGAATAACACAAGGCTTGTTCCCCATCATCATCAAGGAATCCACATACGGGAGGACCGCCGTCCTAGTATCCCGCAAGAACTCCAGCCCAAGAATGAGCTTGAAGTCATCCATCACCACAATGGACAGATTGGTCCTTCCCTCAAATGGGCCAAGTCTCAATAGCACTGACTTGGCGATGCCGGCGATAGGCTGTGCAGCGGAATTGATAGCCTTCACTCGCCCTACTCCTTTCTCTAGCACAAGCCCGAGTCTCTCTATTTCGGCGCTGGCTAGATAGTTGTGTGTGGCATCTGTGTCGATCATGGCTCGCAGAGGCTTGCCATTAATTTTTACATCCACGAACATCAACCCTTTCTTTTTCTGGACTTTTGGGGGTTGATCTTCCTCAGTGTGGCTCGTTAGAGCCGATGTAGTCTTGCCTCTTTTCGGTGGTACCTTCCTTTGGGCTGCCACCTGGTGGGATAAAGTATTGCACCAATGAGCAATGGCCCCGAGATTCTCTTTCTCGGAGTCACCTTCATCAAAGTTGGACGACTGGGGCTCTTCTTGTTTAGATTTTGGCCCATACCCTGTGACGCTCGTTAAAGCATTCAGCAACTGCTTTTTTAGGCAATCCTTTATCCGATGGGGTCCATCACAGAGAAAGCACCCGTCACTTTTCTGGGACGACGAACCCTGCTTGTTCTCTGTGGAGGCTTTCGGTTGGAACTCCATTGCGAGCTCCCTTGAGAGTGGGATTGCTTCTCTCCCCCACCCCTTCCGGAGTTCGACTTGAAAGATTTGGCTCCGCCCCCTTTCGTATGGCCACTGCTTGCGGCAGCTGGCCTGTTGCTATTGTTGCTTCGGGGCTCGACAGTGTAATCTGTCAAGCATTCGGCTGCACTCATTGCGGCATTAGTGTCATTCACCCATTGGCGCTGCAGCTCAAGTCGCGCCCACGGATTTAGGCCTTCCATGAAGGTGAAGAGCTTGTCCTTCTCGGACATGTCACGGATGTCAAGTATGAGGGCCGAGAAGGCCTTCACGTAGTCCCGCACAGAACCAGTGTGTTTGAGCTCTCTCAATGCCCGGCGGGCATTGTATTCAACATTCTCCGGGAAGAATCGTTGCCTGATGGCATCCTGCAGCTGAGCCCATGTCTCGAGCTCTACCCGGCGATCTTGGATCTCTTTATATTTTGTCCGCCACCAAAACTTTGCATTCCCGGTCAAATACATGGTTGCGGTGGACACTCTTCAACCCTCGTCTACGATATTGGAAGCCAAGAAATACTGCTCCATATCGAAGAGGAAGTTTTCTACCTCTTTGGTGTCTCTAGCGCCGCCGTATGCCCTCGGCTCCGGCACTCGATGCCTGGGCATCGGATCCATTGCTACTGGGGCGTTGCTCACCACCCATTGTAGTAGGCTAATTTGGATTTCATTTCCTCCATTTGCCGATGCGTGTCAATCGCATTGTTTGCCCTCATGGCCTCAGTCAATGCATTGTACGCCTGCGGGCTCTCATCGAGCTCGGCTTTCATATCGGACACCACCGATTCGAGTTCCATAATTCTCTCCTCGTGGAGGCACGCAGTTTCTTCCAGGGCACCAAGTCTTTGGTTCCTATTTGGGGGTCTCCCCGTAAACGACTCATCATTAGCCATCCCGTCTCGGCCTCGTGGGCCTCAAACCGAGGCTCTGATACCAACTGTCACGGGGAGCTTGTAGTGAGTAATAGTTATTAGCGCACCGTGTGGCTAGCAGTCGACACCGACGACTACTTCCGCCTTGCCAACACGAACTCGCTCGAGAGCTTGTGCTGTTGCGACGCAATCACACCCGGAGGTGCTTTAGTGGCACAACGAAATGAAGAAACGATTGTAAAAGCTTGTTTTTTATTGAATGTGGGCAACAATTACAATATGCAGAAACAATTGACATAAATCATGGAGAGGGGGGCCTCCAGACAATTGCTCAGCTCTCTTCGAATACCCTATCCCCCTATGGTACTAAAAAATAAAAAAAGGCTAGTGACAGCACTAGACATTACAAAGCTGAAAACCGCGACATAATCCTAAGTAGAAATAAATCTATTTACAGGATAAAGAGCCCTAGACCTAAAAGACTTAGACTTCGAAAGAGTGCGAGCAAGCTGTGGTCGCTGGCGGCCTTCCTGCGAAGTCGGGCATCCGTTGGTGAAGGGTGTTGGGCAACCTGCGGGGCTAATCACGGATGATAAGTTTATCCCGGGGGCCCGAGACATTGAAGGGTGGCATCCCGTGACACGCGATAAGGGCCTGATAGGTGTAAAAGGACACCAAATTGGATGCTTGTATGTCAAATTTCTAGTCTAGTATATATTATCTAGTATCTATTACTTAATATAAAAGAATTGTAGTCTCTTCCCAGGTATCATTCCATAAAATTTTGTAGAGTTATTTGATTAAATAAATTAAAACAATCAAACTATAATATCTTCTATAATTTAAAAAAAAAAGTTGTGTGAATTGTTTTCTTTTTTTTTTACTCGTATCTTCATTATTTATTGACATGTGTATTGCTTTTTTTTCTTCTATTTTTTTGTTTTTTATTAAATTTTAAAAATTCAAGAAACTTTTTCGATTTAAATTAATTTTTGACGTATCATATATCAAATTAATCTTCTTTTCGTCATAGTTAATTTGACCCCAATATTGCATATCTTAAAATAAATAATCATATTTAAATATGATATATAATTTTTTTTAGATAGAATATAGTTTTTTATGGAGCGAATTATTTAATTTAATTTTGAGATATGTGTTGTATTTGAATAAATAATATATTATTTTTTATGAATTTGATCTAATATTATAAATATTTTTTATAAAATTAATAATATAATATTTTCATCATATTATAATAGAATAAATATATTATATCCCGTTAATTGCATAGGCGGCCATCTAATATATATATATACATATATATATATATATATATATAAACAAAATAATTTTTTCAATTCCGTTGTTTCGCCTAAAGTTCATTACTTATTTAGAATAATTATATTATTATTAAATTAAAATTAGACGTTTTTATTCTAGAAATTTTCAATTTCAAAATCTAAATTTTTCCTCAAATTTAGGTATTTCAAAATTAAATGATATCAAGATGAATATACTACAATATTTAATACATGATTCGAAATCTATATATTTTATCGAATATTAATCAAATTACTGAATTATAAAATTAAAAAAATATATGAAATTGAACAAATATATGACTCAATTTTCTCGATTTATTTTATCAAAAAAAATTATATATATATAAGTAAAATTACTTTTTAAATTTTATTTTCTCGGCCTAAATTTCAACCATATTAATGTAAAACTATATATATTTATGCAACTATTTTAAGATACATTATTACAATTTAGTTGAAGAGATTAATATCAACAATTTTCGGAATTTGCTTACTTTCTGTTGTTCAACATAAATAAATTCAAAATTAAAAAAAAATTGCTAACTCATAATATATTCAAAATAAGAAATAAATTTGTTAGGATCGTGAAATCATTATAGTTTCATTATATTATGGAAAATGATTAATAATTTTCCTATAATTAAACTATCAATTATTTAAAATCACTCAATCTCATGGATAAAATCTGATTTTGTCAAATATGAAATTAAATTTTCAACAATCTTACCATAATTCAAAATTATTTCTTATTTTTGTTTCTCTACTAAATATTTTAAGGTTTCTATTTTTTGTTATCCCTCCTCTTGAAGTGTTTTGCGTTTTCTGTTTTGAAAAAATAAATGGTAAGACATGTACGATAATATATGTCATATTTTAATTGTCACAAAAGCCTACACTCTTCAAAATATTATTTTTAGGTTAATTTTATTTTTAAAAAAATTTATTCACCTATTGCTTTCAATCTATCATGAATATATTTAATTTTCTTAACTATTTTTCTTTCTTATTTTTAAACAAATTTTCATGTTTCGTTTGGTTATTCTTGTGATTTTCTATTGAGATCTGCTAATTATTTCGACGTATAAGCACCCTGCGATTTTTCAATAGCTTTCAAAGTATTTGTTTCTATCAAATTTCAAAATTTTGTAATATTATTACATTTAATTAACAATTTGCAAAATATTTTTGTCCTTAATTTGACTATGTAATTGGCAAATTATACGAGATCTGTACAAATTTTTATTTTCTTTAATCTGGTAATATGGCTACTTTTTTTTATATAATTTAATTTGATTCAATCTTCTATAAATCGTGGATATCATGCTTATCAATTTGTGAACGAGGCTAATTCTAATAGAAGAAAAGACGAAACATAAAATTACAACAAATTTCTACTTTTTGTACAAAAAAATAATCACTGAATTACAATTTTACACCTTCTATAATATAATATCTAATTTGAATATATGATTATATTACAAAATATATAAAAAAAATATCTTCTATGCATAAAAGAGATCTCACACTAGTTTAAATAATACAATAATAGTCTTTTCTAATATTTCAGTTTAAGTAATAGATAGCAGATAAATGATTATTATATAATTCTTAAATGAAAAGAATAAGATATTTAACCTCTATGAATCAATTAGACAATTCATTTTCTAATCACGACATGTGTATTAAACATAGCAAATGTTCAAATGAGTTGTCATGAGGAACAAAAAGTTCCACTATAATATGTTTATAATTTATTTTACTCTAGAAAAATAATAAATTAGAAAATCCATAATTGTTTTTTAAACCAATGGCACACATTTCAACTATATTTTCTTTAATATTTATAGGCTATAGAGTAAAAACAAATATTTATTAAGACGGAGAAAAAATCTGCATTATAATGCTCAATTCCTAAACTTATAGAAATTGCAGGCCTAAAAACCAAAAAAAAAAAAAAAAGTTAAAGATATGACATTGATTAATATTAGCCCGAAATAATTAAATGAGAACGTAAAATAATTGAAAATAATATAAGAAAATATCGAACTTTAGATCGTATGATTATTCGACATCCCGTTCCTATGATTATAACATTATTTATGAATGTGTTTATATGAAAAATAAAAATAACTATGACAGTAGCTTCTTGGTTATCAGAAATAAGACAACGCCTTGAAATAGTTATATTTAATATAATAATAATTTAATATCAAAATATCTAAAAATAATTTGAGCGTCGGTTCCGTCGAATCCACACCCAACAACCTTATATTATACAGCTCACGCAAGCCTGGCTCGAATGATATGAGCCGTCGTCGTGTGTGTGATACGTTTGGAATTTCCGAACCGAACCTTTCTCGTCAAACCAACTCCACCGGGTCAGTTTTGCTGCTCTCTCTCTCTCTCACACACAAACTCGCAGACTTTTCATTTATTTATTTTATTTCTTATTTTGGTTGGGCCAACATAAAATAATATAAAATAATTGTTCCTTCTCCTTCGTCCCTAAGGAAGCCATACGCGATCTGTTAATCACCCATTCTCTCTAAAGCACACGTTCATAGACAGGGTTATAAGATGCACGAACCGGAACTTCATGATCTCTCGGATGATGCAGATTATGCCGCATCGCTTCAGCAGGTAATCCATTCCACATGTTGATGTTATAGGTTGATTTTTGCTTAATTCAAGCATTCATTTCTTCACAATCGATGATTTGATCATTGATGCAGGAACTGAATTGATTTTTCTTATTTTCTGATTTATTTAATTAATGTGTGAATTTAATTATTTTAATCCCCTTATGTTCGGTTCAAATGATTACTGTTAGGGTTCTGTAAGCATGATTCGAAGTGACAGCCATAGACGGAGCTCATCGAGCGAGCCAGACGGTGCGGAAATTGTATATACCAAAGATAATGTGACAATACATCCCACTCAGTTCGCTTCCGAGAGAATTAGTGGTCGATTGAAGTTAATCAAACAAGGAAATGCTCTTTTCATGGTAGTGCCTCTTCCTTTTATTTGGAGAAAATATGAATTCTTTTGTTCTAGATTTCTATTCTCGACTTTCTTTTGAGATTATTGTGGAATGAATTGGTTTGTGGCTCATGAACTCAGATTTTTGTGTTTATAAGTTTACAGCCTCTTATGGATGGTTTATAAGTTTACAGCCTCAGACTAGGAAGTTTAATATGGTGGAAATACACTAGTCTCTCGATAACTGCTGTTTCTTACCCTCAAGAAATTACTTGATTTGAGGTTTAAAAATGGGCAAGCTTTTGTGACAGCTAAGGTTGATGGACAACTCGATAGCCTCTAAGAAAATAAATTGCCTACTTCTAGCCCAGTGCATTATCAGCTCCTGTTTTTCCTATAAAATTATTTAAAACCCAACTTCTTATACTAATGACAAGTGTGAAAATTCCATATTACTTCAAATGGATCCTTTATGGGAGGTATATAAGAATTGGTGCTACATGTTTTATGCACTGAAAATCATGAAGTTGAATTGGCATTTTCTTTTCAATGTAGACATGGATTCCTTACAAAGGACAAAGTTCAAATGCAAGATTGTCCGAGAAAGGTAGCTAGTTACTGTAATTCCCATATGTGATGCAAAAAATTGTCCCACATAGGCACATACATAAATCTATTGCTTATGTTTCCTCTATCTTGGTGCAGATAAGAATCTTTATACCATTAGGGCTGTGCCGTTTTCAGATATTCGATCAATACGGAGACACACTCCAACACTGGGTTGGCAATATATTATTGTAGTTATGTCATCAGGTATTCCTGAGCTACTAATATTTCTGATATCATCATTTTTAATTTGTTCCTCAGTGAGATCAATTGAAACCTCATAGGATTTGCATTGTCTTGTCTTTCTGGACTGTTAAATGTTATACATCTCATTTATTGAGTAAAAGTGTTTTGATTTATGCGTACAATGAATATTTTCTACTGAAAAAGAGTACAATATGGTGGTTTTATGACCTTATTGAAGTAAAACTCATAGTATTATCATCAGACTTAGTACAATATGTGTCGTTTTATGATCTTATCGAAATAGAACTCAGAGTATTATCATCAGACTTAGTACAATATGGATGGTTTTATGACCTGATCGAAGTATAATATGTTCTATTACCAATGTTCTGTAATTTACTGGCAACAAAGAATCTTGAATGTATTTCTAATATAAATTCGACTCATAAAATTATTTAAATAGTAAATGATAAGTTTGGCTTCTTTATTCTTCGAGAGTATTTGTAGCGACCATATTTCATATTTTTAAATGTTAGTTGGGCATCACTTAAAAGCATGATGTTTCTCATTTTAGCATATACATTTGATTCCAACCGTAGTCTCAAATACTAACATGAGTATGAACCCACATTTCAGAATCTCAAATTAAAAAATGCAGAAAACATGAAAAGGATTTAGAAGGGCATATTTAATAATGTAAGCTTGCCTAACTACCCAAAATCTATCACAAAGTTCACTAGATTGTACTATTGATAGAAAAGTGAAAAGATACTCATTTCAATTCTAAACTTTACCCAAAAATTGGTCCCGCGAATTATCTTTTAGTCATTCTTCTAAAATCTTTACAATTTTTTTTTAGGAGACACATGACCATAGGCCTATGTAAATTAGAGAATCTACCAAATTGGTTTGTTTGTTTTTTTTTTTTTTTTTTACAAGAGTGCTGTTTACTGGCTTTCAAAAGCTGAAAACTCTGACCTATGTTTGCTTTCTTGCTATCATCCTCCCAAATGTTATGTTCTCTCGTCTTTTCCTTCTTGCTATACATTTATTTCTGGCAACAGTCTTTCTCTGCACCTACTCCTGCATGCCCATCTTCTGTCTTTCTTTATCAGTTTAGGCATCTTCCCATGATAAAAGAGCCTTAATGTTGAGTGAATACGAAAATGATACCAATTTGTCATATAATTTCATAATTGATGCAATTTTAACCATTCGGGCCCTATTCATCCACTGATAATTTAGTCACAGTAGTATCCATGTAATATCTCATGAACATCATTATAGAAAACTTAACTTGGCTATGTTGTTTATGAAACTTGTGGGGAGCTACAGGTCTTATGCTTTTCGTTGACCTTAATGCTGTTCATAACTTTTAGGACTAGCTTTTCCCCCACTCTATTTCTACAATGGAGGAGTCCGAGAATTCCTTGCCACCATAAAGCAGCACGTTGTTCTTGTCAGGTATTATGTGCCAATGGGCCAGTCTTGTTTGCTTGCACAACTTGTATTGAGCTGAAAGAATTTGTTTGTCATAAAGCATTCAATTTGTGTTCCATCTGACTCGCATGCCATCAAGCGTAGTTTATCATCAATACCTTGTGCCCGTAATGAGTGTTTCTCCTGTTATGTCAGTGAACTCTCCAAAAACTATTAACAATGTTTTGCTTTCACAAATTCGATGTAAAGATCTGTTATATGAGCTCATTTTTCCTTGTTGGGGTTTCATCTTTAAAAAAGAAGCAAGTATCTTATGCAGAAGAATAACGTACAAAAAGAGAAACTTGATTGTAACAAAACAACATTACGTGTCAGATTTAATATGTTTATTATGCTTTTTTCTTGTTTATGAAATAACTTTGAAGGCCTTCATTTGCATTCTTAAGGGTTATGAATTGCCCCTCAACAACAGGTCCTGCTTCGAAAACTTCTTTTATTTCTTTTGGGAATGAAGAAAAATAATACAATATAAAGATGGGTGTGTATCAATCATCCTTTTAGATTTATGAAATGGAAGCGAGCATGGAAAGAATAATATGTATAACATGTCACTTGTCTACTTCTTTGCCAGTATTTTTGAGAAACTCATTTTTTTTAGGTTGCCTATTAATATTCATTATTCTTATATATATTAGAGAATGGTACCCACATATTGTGGAGTTTCATGACTAAGTTTACAGCTGGCTTTTCTAGGTCACTAATGAACTGAATTAAAAGTATGACTAAGGATGAGAAGGGAACTGAATTCACAGATACCTTGCTTTATTTAGGATTGGGAATTTGTAGAACTGACATTCCTGTTGCGTGGACAATTGATGATTTACTCTATTTCACCTTGATATTGTTGATATAAAATTTGACAAGAATCATTGTTAAGAAAAAACTTCAAAAAGTATTTTATTTTATAATATTAATAACAATAATAATACTAATAATAATAATAATAATAATAATTATTATTATTATTATTATTATTATTGTTATTATTATTATTATTATTTATCTTCTACTTCTTTTTTTTTTTTTTTTTTGGGTGGTTGATGGTCAAACAAATGAGACCTGTAATTTTTTCTTTTAAAGTTGGGAAGCTTATCTTGCTTTGTCTGTTTTCTAATTTCCAGGTCAGCAGAAGACGCAAATGTATTTCTTGTGAATGATTTTCAAAATCCTCTCCAGGTACGCAGACAATTTGATTGCTTTAGTTATGTTATAACTAAAATACATTATTCGATTTGATGCAAGTTGGATTGTTTAGGAGTCCTGTTAACTTACCATTTTCTGATTGCTTGTCTGACTGCCTGGCTGATCCACTATAACCAACTTCTATCCTTTACTTTGTACAGAGAACTCTGTCTTCCTTGGAACTTCCTAGGGCTGTTCCTGTTGCAAATGTTACTTCTCCTAGTAACACATCCCCCTCTTTTGCTGATCAAGATAAGAATGAGTCAGACAAAATTTCCAATGCTTTTCAGCAGAATGGCAGGAGGCAAAAGAATCATGATCCTGCACGGGACCTTTCGATTCAAGTGTTAGAGAAATTTTCGCTTGTTACCAGATTTGCTCGTGACACAACTTCCCAACTATTCCGGGAAAGCCATCTAGATAACTTTGCTCCTAATGAGTGGAGGAAGGATGGTGAATTGTCACCTGCATATCATGAAGCGGCAGCATCAAATGATTCTCCAAAAGTTAGTGATGAGGTTTCAGTAGCATCTGATCCAATAGAGGTAAGGATTTTCTGTAGCATCAATTTTTTTTTGGTGGAGTGTGATACAGATATATTTCCTTTCCTTTTAGGATTCCCAAAGGTTGGCATCAATATAAATAAAATTATGAAATTTTTGTGTGTTGAAGCTGATGGCTAATACCATTTTGTCTTGTTGCTTGGGACACAGTAGTTAAGCTAAAAGAAGTGAGTGGATTGGGAATTAATGATGTATGTATGAAAGAAGGTGCTTTTGGGTAAATGGTGGTGGAAGTTTCTTAGCGAGAGAGATTCTGTTTGGGGGATAAGTATGGACCTCAGTTAATATAGATGTGATGCAGGCTTGGTTATTTGGGAAACATTTAGGAGTCCAAATTCGTCCCAGGGTATTCCCAGCTTTCCTTCCGGAAGTGGTTGTCTCAGTCAAAGGAGGTACTAGAGTGAGGTTTTGAGAGGGTAGGTGGAGGGGGGGGGGGTTGTTTTGTTTACTGTTCTGTTTCCATCACTATAATCTATCCCTATACGTCATCATCAGCTGATTGCTTCCTTTGCATGTTAATCTCTGACAATATTTGATGGAGTCTTGAGTTGCCTGAGCTTAGTTCTCTGTTGGGTTTTTTGGAGGGTGTGACATCAGTTGAGGATGCTCAGGTATTAAGAGTAGTAAATTTTAGCTCCGTTGTTTTTGATATAAAATATCCTGTTCGACTGTTGAAGAAGCAAGTAGTAGTATTGGAAATGGTGCAGACAAGATCTAGGAGAAAGATCAGTAGTCTTTGACTTTATTCCTTTATCAAGCACAAAATAGATTATCATTCTAAAATTAGAGATAATTAGGCATAAAAAATAAGATGGAGGTAATATTGTTATTGTATTTATTTACGAGATACAGGTAAATCTTCTCAATTTATAAACATAGTATTGAGGGAGTAATCTTTCACAACTGTTGCGTACCTTTTCCATTCTGAAGTTTTAAATAAAAAACTTGGTATCCACATGAACTACCATATAATTGTGAAATCATGAAGAACATTTATAAAGTCACAAATTCGTCCCAGGGTATACCCAGCTTTCCTTCAGGAAGTGGTTGTCTCAGTCAAAGGAGGTACTAGAGTGAGGTTTTGAGAGGGTAGGTGGAGGGGGGGGGGTTGTTTTGTTTACTGTTCTGTTTCCATCACTATAATCTATCCCTCTACGTCATCATCAGCTGATTGCTTCCTTTGCATGTTAATCTCTGACAATATTTGATGGAGTCTTGAGTTGCTTGAGCTTAGTACTCTTGTTGGGTTTTTTGGAGGGTGTGACATCAGTTGAGGATGCTCAGATATTAAGAGTAGTAAATTTTAGCTCTGTTGTTTTCGATATAAAATATCCTGTTCGACTGTTGAAGAAGCAAGTAGTAGTATTGGAAATGGTGCAGACAAGATCTAGGAGAAAGATCAGTAGTCTTTGACTTTATTCCTTTATCAAAGCACAAAATAGATTATCATTCTAAAATTAGAGATAATTAGGCATAAAAAATAAGATGGAGGTAATATTATGTATTTATTAACAGGATACAGGTAAATCTTCTCAATTTGTAAAAATAGTATTGAGGGAGTAATCTTTCACAACTGTTACGTACCTTTTCCATTCTGAATTTTTAAATAAAAAACTTAGTATTTACATGAATTACCATTTAATTGTGAAATCATGAAGAACATTTATAAAGTCACAAATCTTATCTTTTCAGTATTATGTTATTACTACCATTTTTTCACTTTGCCTTCTGATTATATCTTGTATAAGTGACGAGTACTGTTTGATTCTGAAAAAATGGAAAAAGGATTATTGGGACTTGCTTATCTTAGCTGTTAATATAGCTATAGTTATCTTATCATTTTATTCTAACCTTTAAGCAGAACTCCTATATCTTTATCATTTTAGTACTATCAATGCTTTTCCTTTACTTGTTCTAATGAACTGTAGTCTTTTCAGGATATATATGTTAAAATTTGTTAACAAGTCTTCTTCCCTTGGCAGTTTGATAAATTATCACTAGTATGGGGAAAGCCACGTCAGCCGCCATTGGGGCAAGAAGAGGTAAATCTATTTTCCATCTAATGAGGATCTAAATGTTCTGCATTTATGGTTAATTATACATAGAATATGCTTTAGTTTTCCCAATTCCCCTCTCTTCACTTATTTTACATTTTTTAAGTATTGGACATAGCTGACATAAGTAGTTACTTGTTAAAAGCTGTTTTACTAGATCCTATCCCTGATAATATACAACTCCAGGATTTTTTTATTTTTTTTGGGGGGGGGGGGGGTGGGTGGGTGGGAGGTTGGGGGTTTGCTCCCTGCACAGCCAAATTTGATTTGACTGCTACACGGTACAGTGATGATTAGAAAATGGGGAAATGATGTCATTTGGTAAAGATCAATGGATACCGAATCTTGGCTTCCTTAGTTATAGCCGAGAAACACTTAAGAGTAATAAAGTTTTATTGATTCACCTGACAGCATTTTCATTTTATTAGAGGGAACACGAAATTCTTAGTGTGTTTTTTGTATATAGTCATTCAGCAATACCTTATAATGGTATTTGACCATTTAGAGAACTTATGTCAACGTCAAGCTGTACTTCTATGATAACAGGATGCTCTAGGATTGGTGATATAAGTGGGAAAAATGCAAACAGACTAAGCTATGACACCAGGATTAGTTTATGCTTCCATTTCTTATTTACATATGAAACTTATGGGAAACCTATTCATTGTGTTAATGCTGCTAGAGAAGAGTCCTTGAAAGTTTTATGCTTATTCTGATGAAAGGACCTTGAAAGTCATTTGAAGCAGCACTGCAATGTTATCTTATTGAAGGGATGGATAACCCTTATTTGAGACAAGCCTTTGTGAATTCTATCCTAGAACCATTAGCAAGGTGTCTCTTTGAAATGAGAGACCGTCTGGATTTCGATTGAGATTTTTATCCCACAAGGTGTTAACCTATTAGTCTTTTTAGAGAAGATATGTCCACAACTTACTACCTATTCTGGAAGAACTGAAAATCATGAAAAGGCTGCTTTTAGTTTATTTCAAAAAAATTGTCCATTGTAATTTTAAAATATATGTTGTTTTAGTTGCTGGATTATTTCCTTAAGTATAGATGCTATTGATTTTTCTATTAGAGGCCTGCATCCCATGTTGAATAAGCTAAGTGATCTGGACATCCAGTTGTGTTGCTTTGACTTCAATAAATCTATTGAAGTGTTAAATATTATATTTCATTTGTGTTCAAACTTTACTTGCAGTTGCCGATGTTCTTGGATGCAGAAGGGCGGGTAATGGATCCACAAGCATTGAGAAAGAGAATCTTTTACGGGGGAATAGAGCACAATTTGCGGAAAGAGGTCTGCATATTGGAAGAAGATTTGTTGTGTTGCTTGATCAGTATATGGAAGTTATGATTTTTTACTTATGTTGAATTTTTCTGGTATTTTGAAAATTATCTTCTATTTACAGATTTGGACATTCTTACTTGGATATCATGCATATGATTCAACATATGCAGAGAGAGAGTACCTCATGTCGGTAAAGAAGTTGGAGTATGAAACTATTAAAAAGCAGTGGCAGGTTTGTAATTTGTATCAGTTGTCTTCTGATTTTGTTTTCCTCCCTAATCTGTTAATTGTTGTTTTTTTAAAGAGGTTCATTTGTTGCTTCTACTGCCTAGTTTTTAGTGCGAGGTTCATTGCATACTTAGATTAGATCCACAGGCTTATGGAAGTGGCAAATTTGCTGCATTTAATGCTCTTTTAGAAAGTTCTTGGATTAAGAGTCGGCTAAAATTTTATGTGACTTATTTGCAAACTTTTTTATATATATTTTTCCCGTTTCTTGATGCCCTGTTCCAGTATTCTCCTATATATTTGTTACAAACGCATGAAGATTTCAGATTGTTGTTTGTTTTATTACTGTAGGTGATCAATTCTCTTGTGTAACTTACATTGCTCAAATTTTTGGAAGCCATATTTGGATTAATTTCTACTGCCGTGCTAGTTAAACAACACACTAAGCTTATTCCACGTTGTGGGGTAGGCTATATGATCATATCTTCCTATCCTGATCGGCCATTGCACATGCTTTCATTTATATTTAATTCTAGATCAACCCCCCGTGTGTTACATGAGAACTGATAAAAAGAATAGTTATAAAAATTGTATATTGTAATCTTCGTTTTAAAAATATAATTAAGGTCATTACTAATTGAAGGAATTAAGTTAACTTAGGGTTAGAGAAATGATTAGGTGAGCCCTGAAATATAAATTCAATAACAATTTTCTTGAAATTTTAATAAGAGTGTCATATTTGTATAATAAATAATAGTCAAATTCGAACAAGTTATATATGGTACATTATAAGCGATTTTAAATTCAATGAGTATTTTTTAAAAGACATTTCTCTTATTTTAGAGATATTGGATAAGGATGTATGATATAATCAGTTTCCATATAAATATCTTAAGTTTATAGTGAAAATCTTCTAGATTCACTTCTTACAAATAAAAGAGAATTTCGTTAGAATAAAAACTCTTTATGTTGAAGATATTATTAAAATAACATATAAAATCACATAGCAGTTCTGGAACATTGTGAATTATTCGTATCTGAAAAACTATAATTTTAATATTTTGACTAAAGTCTAATCTCCCCAGTGTGAATTGAGGACCTAGTAATCTTCCCAGTAACATAAAAAAAAAAAAAAAAAATCAGAAAATACACAC
This sequence comes from Caryopteris x clandonensis, assembly GCA_028749325.2. Lineage (NCBI taxonomy): Eukaryota > Viridiplantae > Streptophyta > Magnoliopsida > Lamiales > Lamiaceae > Caryopteris > Caryopteris x clandonensis. Next base: position 196,559 of record JAPYKT020000048.1, read on the forward strand.
ATACACACACACATTGAAATGCCAATTAGCCGAAATTATTAAAATAATAAATCCAATAACGATTTACTAAGTATCAACATGATGATGATTTGAGGAGCGAATTTCAGAAGTAACAAAAATACAATTTAAATGGTAATCAGCCGAAATTAATAAAACATAAATAATAGTTTGATGAAGTTTTTAATAAAGCTGAACTTAGAGAACAAACCTAGTTGAGCACTGCGTCCAGGTGCGAATTTGGGTGGGAAGTTGGATCAAGTAGAAGCCGCTAGGTGTCCCCAGCGGTTCCTCCTTTACCATAATATATATAGATAATTTATGCATTTCTAGAAAGTTTCTTTCCAAGTTAGGACAATTATCAAATGTACCAGAGACATGAAGATTTTTGATATATTAGTTACTCAACCACGACTCTTATGTGGTGGTGCCTTTCAAGTGTATAATCATGGTAGGGTAAAAATGCAAACCTATAGTTGCCGAAGTAGGATATGACTAATTACAAGGGTTAAACAGAACTCTAATCTGATGGAAACTGTCTCACAAGCCAGGATGCTCCTGTAGAAGCAAGCTAAGTATCATATTTCCGGTTTAGTACTTCAATCTGTTAAATTGGGTGCTATGCTTCATGAAGAATAGATCGCTCTCTGTTTAAGTGCTGATGTAATTTCTTGTGCAGAGCATCTCTCCAGAGCAGGCGAAACGATTTACAAAATTCCGAGAGAGGAAAGGCCTTATTGACAAGGATGTGGTAGGGTCTACTTGCACGCTTTCTAATCTACTACATATATGCTTTATCAAAATGCCAAATGCATTATTCCTAGCAAACAATTTTTATGTTTCATCTCCTTTTCTAGGTGAGGACTGACAGGTCGCTGTTATTCTATGATGGGGATGATAATCCTAATGTGCATATCATGCGAGATATACTGTTGACATACTCCTTTTACAACTTTGATCTTGGGTATTGTCAGGTAGTTAACTTTTAACGTCTCACTCCTGCTGCTATGTTTTGTGAAATTATTTTCATCATCTGCTTAATAGTCACGTGTCTTATGCCACTTTGACACACTCTACTTGTATGTCTTTAGGGTATGAGCGATCTTCTGTCCCCAATCTTGTATGTGATGAGAGACGAATCCCAGTCCTTTTGGTGCTTTGTCTCCCTTATGGAGCGTCTTGGACCTAATTTTAATCGTGACCAAAGTGGGATGCACTCTCAACTTTTTGCATTATCAAAGGTGCCTTTCTCTCTCTCTCTCTCTCTCTCTCTGTGTTTGTGCACACATGCACACACTCTTGCACTCCCACTTTCATGGTTGTGCTGCATTGGTGTGCTGAGCCTTGATCATATGCTTTATTGAGCACTCATATTAGGCATCTGCAGGAGTCTTTGTAGCCGTTCTCCAGTTGCCTTAGCGGTGGGACTAATTGTTATAGATCACATTTGTTATTTGACAGGTTGATCTTCTTAACATGGAAACATTACATGTTTTCTAAAGATTGTTTAATGTGCATATTTTATGCATCCTCTGCCCTGCTTAGAGTATTTGTTTTATTTCAATTTTTGCAACATGTTTTGTCTATATAAAAAACTTTGTTGTATTGTTTGACTGCTTAGATTTTGGAAGGATGTGATCTAAATATTATCATGTTATTCGTAGAAAATTTAAAAAACTGCTATTGTTTTTTTTTTTTGCCTGGGATTGAGGGAGTTTGAGTTTTCTCTGGAACTTATACGCTGACCACAAATTTTTACTTATATTAAAAGCTGACACGATCAAGTTAAATGCCATTCTCTCTGAACTTTAATTTTATCTGGAGGGTCTACACTCCTGAAATTGCACTAAAGCAATCATATGAAGCTCCTTCGATGTTTGTGTACATGCTATTTTTATGTACATGTTACTGACCATTTCAGTATGATTTTCTGTTTATCTTTTGTCAACACTAAGATGACTCGAGCATATTTTGATGTTGTGGCATCACTACTTATCTGAGTGTTAACTATTTTAGTAGTTCCTTCTTGCTTTGCATGGCTGCCTAGTGTATCTATTCTGTTCAGCGGCATGTAAGTAAAGAAACCTAAATTTCTAATCAGTATCTTTTTATATCATGCAGCTGGTTGAGTTGTTAGACAGCCCATTGCACAACTATTTCAAGCAGAATGATTGTTTGAACTATTTCTTTTGTTTTCGCTGGATCCTGATACAGTTCAAGAGGCAAGCTTTCCTTCTTCCGTTTAATTTTTAGTATTATTTTAATTTAATTTCAACTTTTTTTGCTAGTTATACTTTTGTTCCTTTGCAGGGAATTTGAATATGATAAGACAATGCGTATGTGGGAGGTGTTGTGGACCCACTATCTGAGTGAGCATCTACACCTATATGTGTGCGTGGCTATCCTCAAGAGGTATCGTAATAAGATAATGGGGGAGCGTATGGACTTTGACACGCTCCTGAAATTTATCAATGAACTGAGTGGTCAAATCGACCTTGATTCAACCCTAAGAGAAGCTGAAGCGCTGTGCATATGTGCTGGTGAGAATGGTTCAGCTTGTATCCCTCCTGGTACCCCACCTTCTCTCCCACTCGAGGATGCTTCTATGTATCCTCAACAGGATGATGACATATTATAGATTTTTCATAAGAGTGACAACTATTGATTCTTTATAAAGTTGCTAATGATCTATCTTTTGACCTGTGTAAATATGGAATTCAAATATTTCGTACATATTATGTAGAAGTAGCTTTGTATTATTTGAATTGTATTAGTGCCGATACAGTTTTTTGTTTTGTACTTCGCCTTGCTGTTTTCTCTCCTAAACAGGTGTTTATTTTGTTCTGTTTTTTTCGTTCTCCCTCTCATCAAGGGACTTCAACTGTATCTGCTTCCTTCTCCTTTGGACTCACCGAACGTGTTAGTTTTCCTTATTATCTGTGCTTGGTCTTTGGACGACCTCTTGTTTGCTTCACTGTACGAGTAATTTCATTACCAGTTATAGAATTGCAGGTGAATAGTGAGCAACAACCATATAGATTTTGTCCCTATCTTCTCCACACTTGGATTTTCAGCAAATATTTGCTAGAACGTGACTTATAGAATTGACTGGTAGGAGGGGCAATCCTTGATTGTGGAATGATTAACAAGACAAGACACTACCTATGTTGAGTTACAAAGATAAAGGATAAAATAAAAAAACACGAAGTGCCGCTCTTTTTGGCTAGAGGTAGTCTAGGAGCTATCTCCCTCGCCCGTTGGAGATAAAGTTGTATTTTGTGGTTAAAATTGTTTATTAGATTAAATATTTGACCTGTTGCAAATTTTTATTTTGTTTTTGCCGAAAAACCATACCCTTAACAACCGTCCAGATCTGTGTGGTACAAGAAGCAACTGACATTTTTGACAAGCTATGAACTGTTCTGTATTAGATGTTTGCGGTTAGGTTGGTCGTTGCCCTTTAGTCTATTATAGCCACCCTAGTTTGTAGGGGACGTTCATACAAAGTCCTTAATCTCATTAGAAATGTTTTGATGATTACCATCTGGCCAGATGCACCTGGGCAGTTCTAGATGAACCACTTTGATCTTTATCGGCTTGGACCTGACCAAACCTGTGAGAGAAATACCCATACATATTGACGTGATTTAACTAAGCAGGCACACTTAGACCAATCCTAACCTTTACTGTTGGAAGTCTATCTACTCTACCGAATAAAGGATATACTCTGTTGTATTATAGTAAACATAATGTTCAACTGAATATATTCTGCTAATCTAGCCATTCTGGTGGTCGTCTAAGTCCTATATTCTATCTTGTAGAAAATGATTTTATCCATCTATAAATATCAGCATTCTTTAATACTTTTGATTCTATTTCAAATAATGCATTAAATAACCCTCAGTTATAGCCAACCTAATTTGATCGAGCTATAATGCATGATGAGTCCGTGAAGCGACAATTCTTCTTGTTTAGTCAATTTTATCTGTTCTTCTTGTTTCTTTAATTGTAGCTTGTTAGCCAACAAGGTAAAGATTCACTTACGTTGGTCATTAGTTATAATTAGAGATGTCAAATAAGATCGGATAATATAATTTTTGTGGGTTGAATTTGGAATATAGTTATTTCAGATTTTGTATATCAAACTCGATCCATTAGCTTTTTCATATTAAAAATTATAATTCAAGCACAATTCATTTATTCTGCAAATTAACTTGACCAACCCAACCGGCCATACTGGACTCGAATAATAAAAATCGTAACTTAAATGAAATTTTTTATAAAACAAATAAATTATGAAATATGTTAATGAGTAAATTATAAATTTTCAAAATAATAATTAATTAACAATATATAATAACACAAATTTTCTTATATATGCATAATTTTTTTATAAAAAAATAGCTTTGATATAATTTTTCTTATATATACATATTTTTTTTTTTATAAAAAAAAGCCTTGCATATCATGTGAAATTATAATAATTTTTTAATATAATAATAATGCAATTTATCAAATTATTCCGATCTTGCTGGTTTTATTTTTGTGTCATTTGGGTTCAACCTATTTTCCACTCGAATCCATAAAAAACTCACAATATTTGTATTAGACTATCAGATTGTATCACACATTATTATTCCTACTACTGGCCCATCAAAAAGCTACGTCAACATGAAAAATAATAAAACTTTGAGAACATTAATTAACAAAGATTCAATAAAAAAGAAATAGATAAAAATTTAATGATTTAAGACTCATAAGATTCTCTTACAAAAGTCTTATGTAAGCACAAAAAAGTAGCAAGAAGCAAAACAAAACCCTAAAAATGGAAAACTGGAAACTTATAAATAAACAAAAAAGAAATAAATTTGAAGTCGATCTGAAAAAAACACCTTACAAGTTTTTACCTTAATCGGCTGTGGAAAAGTTGATTTTGCCAGTACAATTTGAGTTAAAAAATTTCTCTTTTATTTGATATTTTATCCTATATTTTAAAATATTACTATACAATATATAATAATATTATCAATTAACAAATAAATATTTTGAAAAAGGAGCTCCAAAACCATACGATTCCACTATATATGTGAAAACCAATGCGAAAATCAGACATGCAGAAGACGTGTGCCTCTGCAGAAACCCTGCAGCTTTTCGCCATTTGTATGCCAAGTTCTCGTCACCTATTAATACAAAGTACAAACTAGCGTCTTCACCAAGATTCAGGTACCAATTTCCCAAACAGCAGACACCAACCAAGAAGTATAGTATGCATCATTTGTCTTTTCGGCTGCTCCCTTTGAATAGAGAGAAGGGATTGTTGGAATAAAATAACCCAAGATTAAAAAAAAAAAAAAAAAGGAAGAAGAAAATGGAGAAGAAGCGAGGGAGACCACCCAAGGAAAGAGGACGAACCCCAAAAAGGAAAACACAGAAAGTGGTAGAAGCAGAAGATGAGACGGCATCCATGGTGATGGTGATACTCGGATTCAACGAATACAAACCTTTACCAATGCTTCCTCAACGGTAGTTCTGACCCCCTTTTTCTCACTTTCGTCCACCGTACTTAAGTATCTTACTTGTTTATGGCATAATGCATTTGGTTTATGTTATCATCATTTTTTTTTTTCCGCTTTTTTTGAGTTCTTTATTTTTTTCGGGTATTACTTTGTGTGGGTGAAAGATGGATTCCCCCCGCCCCCCTTTTGGGAGGTGCGTTTAAGTTTGGGTTCTATATATCATAAGGCCGAAGAAAAATGGGTTCTTCTCATTTTCTACTTGTTATTGTATAATGGGTTTTGATTTGTCTCTATGTTTTCTATTGTTAAAATCTCGGATTTCGTCTATGTACTTCATGGTGCATTCATGGTGGATTTAGGAGAGAGGTGACACTTTATGTGTGAATAAAAAATATCTCTGCCACAAAAGGAAGTAGAAGGAAAAATAATCAATGTGATCAGTCTGGGAAAAAGTAAAGAATGATATGAAGAATCCATTTCTGCTTTTATTTGACTTGTTGCGTGAGTTATTCTTTCTTGTTCTTGTGGTATATGTGTGATCATACTTATCCGATCCTGGTACGTACGATAGGGACAGATTTGTGTAGGTGTTAGGATCATTGTATGGAGGGGGTAGGCTTGGTACACAATTTCAGTTGCAGTGTAGACGAAATTTGTATTTGCAGTTGATATTATGTATACATTTATAAACAGAATGAAATTCTAAGGATATGATGTAGGCAGGCTTCTAGTGAAAAATGGGTGGCAATGTGGATTCTGAGAATAAAAGGTTTTGAAGTGGCTTACAAAGATAAACTAACCAGTGTGAGGTTTTCTGGTTGTTCTAACACAATTTTTCTGCATTGTTAACAGCTTTGACACATATATTTAACAAATAGCATGACTGGCACATGATATTTTCTGGCAATCTAAAAGAAAAGATTCTTAGCTGCTTATGGTCCCAACAATGCATTATAGCCTTACTTGTAAAATAAAGCTTGATCGTGTATACGAAAATGATCTTATTGTATGTTGTCAAGTCTCTCTCTCTCTCTCTCTCTCTCTCTCTTGTTTGGAGTTTAGTCTATATAGTGTTACACTTAAGCCAACTTAATTTTTAATTCACATTAGCAATCATTTTACTGGTGTTTTTTGGTTAGGGCCCTGAATCTGCATCATTAGATGCTCATATGTTTAGTAGACCCCGAACTCGAAATGCTAAGGGACTTACAGATGAGCAAGTGGCATTGAACCCTCCCTCAAGAATTCTTTCACGAAGTGATGGTACAAAAATTTCCTCTTGAGACTTCTACCTTGTCTCTGGTGAAGCAAATTCTTTTTGGTTTAAACAGTTTGGATACACCGAGCACTGTTCCGATGGAAACTGTCCCTTCAAAATCTCCAGTTGAAGCTCAGGTATGACACGTTAACAATTTAAATGTCCATCTGCTTTAAAATAAGATTGATGACTGCAAATTTCATCCAAGGAATATACCTTATTGCTGGAATTTGATTTCTTTTAGTACTGAATCTTTTCGCTTCTGTTTTTAAAGTGTTTGCCGTTGGAACTATTTTCTTTCACCACACGATCATATATTAGATCTAACTAAATGAAGTACAATGATTCTTGTTTCCGGATTTACATTGTGGACACAAGAATATTAGTCTTGATCAAAGTATAGGAGCGAAAAATCAGTCAAAGAATGTACTGGATTTGAAGAAATTTACTTCGGATCTGCTCTCACAAGCCCAGCAAACTGAATTTCTCATTCAAGCAGCTTCGTCCTACACCAACGACATCATGTTCAACAACACTCCACCCGAAAGGGAGACTAATGTGGTCACCAACATCTTCCCTCTGGTTCCCTTATTGGAAAATAAGTCTTCTATAAACAATAATGAGATTATATCCAATCCTGGGAATCCCTTTGTTGATGTTGACGGGTACAAAGTGAAGTGGGAATTGGCGCCTCTCCTTATGGCCTTCTTCAGAAAGTACGGAGACATTGCGAGAGAAAGCACATTTATAATGGAATCGCATTCAGTCCTTCTAGAATTAGTTTGCAGCATCTATAAGAGGTTAGAAGCTTCAACCTTTATGGATTTGACACCTCCGGAGATCCAATCCATGGCTGGTCAGATTCAAGACCTTCAACTTGTTAAAGTTGAGGTCAGATGGCTTTGTAAGAGGCTCGATAAGATAAGGAAGGCGAGAGAAATGTATGATGGTGTCTCGAGTGCTGAGGATGTCGAAGAAAGAAGTGTTTGTGTGATTGATGAAAAGAAGAAAAAAGTTGAAACCTGTGAAAAAGAGTTGGAGAAGTTGAAGGGGAGGGTCGAGCAGGGAAAGGATGAGCTAGCTATGGCAGTGAGTGTGGCTGATGAAATTAAGGAGTTGTATGGTGGATCTCTGGTGCATGGGCTGCTTTAGTTTCACTTCTTTGGTTGCAGACTATAGGGTTGGTTGATTAACATGTGAATTTGCAGTATTTTTATAAACTGTGAACTTGTTTTGCAACAGCTGCTACCTGCATTTTGTAAACTTGTAGCACTGCATGAGTTGGGGCTAAGATTCTCTGATTTCTATTATCTGTTTAGGGTAATTCTACACTACTTTCTGTGTAAGAACATGCATGAGCATCACCAATGGATGGATGGCCGCACTCTCTCCTCCACATCATTTTTGCATTAGCTTTTCTTAAATACCGAATTTGGATGGATTATTTCTATCTTTATTTAATGTATTTTCTCCAATGATGTTAAAAACCAATCATCCATCCATTAAGCCGATAAGGCAGCTGCCTACTTCTTTTTAATTTTTTCGCATTTTATTGGTTATATCTTTCCTCTAATATTTTTAGAACATAAATATTGTATATAATTCAAAAATTCATTAGCGAATTGGTGGTCATGGCCACGGCAGAGGGCAGCACAAGGCGGCGGATGGCATAGTGGAGGTGCTGACCTTTTTCTTTGGGCTCGGTTACAGTGCTTCTGTGCTATGAAATGGGAATTCAAAATTCATTAACACATGTTTATCAATTGGAAGCTCTTTTTTGTTGGATCTGCCATCTTGGCTGATGGTACACACGAATAGAGAGAAGGATAATTTTAATTACACACACACGCACATATATATATATATATATATATATATATATATATATATATACAGACAAACTAGTATTTCTTCCGTGCATCGCACGATTTCTAATATGATAATGTAAAAAATTATTATAAAAATAGTAATATAATTCTTTTAAATAAAATACATAATTATAAAATATATTTTTAATAAAAATGTTTAAACTAAAAATATCTTACAATAAAAATATATTAAATATTAAGTTATATTACAATTAATGTATGAAAAATTATTTTATATTTAAAAATTAGTATTCTATTTTTATATATGTAATATGAATATAAATTGAATATCAAGCAAAGATAATTAATTTGATAAGTTCTCATAAAAAATGGAATTGAGATAAAAATGTTATAAGCCTTTAAAAATTAGAGTTAAAAAGCAAAATAAAACAACAATATCTGATTGGATATTATAGTTTCTAAAAATATAAAGTTAATTTGCACAAAAAATAATATTTTTGTAAATTTGTGGAACTATGCTGCTTTTATATAGTTATACATATATCTCCTATAGCAATCACTTAAAACTCATGGCCAATCCTCAGTAAATGCACAAAATTAGAAAGAAAAAAAAATTGCGTGCATTACGCACGCAACAAGTTCTAGATTACTCGTTGGCACAAGTAATATTTTAGTTAAATCGCTAATAGTTTTTTAGCTAAACAAATAATACACATTTCAGTTAAACAAGTTAAATTGATCAATTTTTTAATTCAATTTTTATTAAATCTATAGAAATATAACAACAAAGTAATCTGAATTATAAATTTATTGTCCTTTTTTCATTAATAAATAAATATTAACTAACAATTTCTTAAAGAAATTATTAATATTTTAAATTTTAATATAATTAATCAATTTATTATAAGAAATGGGAATAATATTTGTTTCATTGAAAATTATATTTTTAATAAATTTATCGATTTAATAATAAAATAGTTTAGAAATTGTAAAATATTTATTAATTAAAAAATAATATATTTTTAGTTAATATTTTTTAAGGTAAATTAAGAATAGCTTCACTGTCATAATTTTTGGTTATTCAAACAGAAATTACTCCTTATATTAAAATATATTTGTTTTAACCATGAAGGTACAACTCTTTGTATGAAAATGTATTAGTATTTAACTATAAATGTATTTCTACTTAATCATAAATATATTATTCTTTGTGTTAAAAAATATTACTACTTAAACTGTAGATGCATTATTTGTTTGTGTTAAACAGTATTATTGTCTTTGAATTGAAATATATAATATTATTTAACTATACATGTATTATTTTTTGTGTCGATATGTATTGTTGGTTTTAGTTAATGTAGTACTGCTTTATCCATAATGAAATTACTCATTTACCATAATATTATTATTTTTTGTATTGAAAAGTATTACCTATTGAACGTAAATATATATTGTGTTGAAAAATATTATTTTTTATTAAAAGTATATTACTATTTGAACGTAAAAATATTATTGTTTTAACCAGGAACATATCATTCGTTCAATCGTGATAGGTAGTACTCGTTACTTTTTTATCCAAATTCAAAATATTATAAAAACTAATGATTGTTCCATTCAATTTTAAGAAGATACCATAGACGGGGAGAGGGAGAGAGAGTACGAAGGTTCAATCTAAGTTTGAACAAGCTTCCCTACATTATTAGGTTGGGCCATCCAAATGGAAGATGAGCCCAATTCAAATATATATTTGCTTTAGATAATCGATAGGGATTGATTTTATTTTCCATCCAAATTCTACTAATTGGGAATATCCTCTATTCAAACCCTACCATATTCTAATACAAATATAACTCTTTACTATTTTCTTGAATATAAATTTTTTAGATATAATCATTCGAATATATCACAAACTACACCCCAAAACAAACGATCCCTAAAAATTTGGGGAGCGCCTATGGAGATTTAGGGGACTTCTTAGTTGGCTAAGACTGTGCGGGCAAAAGAACTGGTTTGATGTTTGGCCAAAATCCACCATGTGTAATGGTAACTCCAGCTAGAAGCTTTCCAAGCTCCTCATCTACAAGCAGCAATGCACGTACCAGCTCAGTCCTTATAGTTCCCCCAAAGACGACGTCTCTGAGGGGAGCCCAACAAGTACCCAAGATCCGAGTGAAAATTCGACGTAAGGGAATTAAAAAACACCATCTTTTGAATCCGTATATATACTAACTTAAGCGTTGGAGTATTTTTGCCAGAATATTTCCGGCGATTTCTTGCAAGTCATAAAAAGACATATACTTCATCTCACGATCAACGTTGTACTAATAGGTATTTCTCGTACAGACCTAGACTTCATCTCCATGAATATGTCTCATATGCATCACCAAAATTTGTTTTAACATGAAAGCTAAAAAGTATATTTCTCTGTGAATACAACATTTCAAGTCTACTTTTTTCCACCATTCAAAATTTGGGGTTAAATATAATTTGCATATTAGTTTTCTGGTCCGATTTTCTTCCTCTTCTCTTTTTAAATAAAGAAAAAGTAACTTAAGATTTATGTTTTTAAGTAAAAATAGAACTAATTTAAAATTTTTTAATTGTTTTCATATGGTAATAACTAGGTAAGAATTGATGCCACGGTTATGAACAATATTTTATAATGACGCGTACAATCATACTGAAACGTCATGTAGAATATACTTCTGTATTCTACGAATGGTGTGGAGCATTTCATGTCCGGTCAACCCATTCGAGCTATAGGAATGAACAAAATTGTAGCAGCATGCCCTAGGGATACAGCAACAATGGTATTCATGTTCTCCCTCTTCTCATTTACAATACTTGAAATTGTTTGAATGTCAAAATTAGTTTATACACTGGATGTTTAATTTACTTTAACTAATTTTTAAGTAGTTAAATATTAAATTTTTAAAAAAATTAAAGAATATATATATATATAATTAATATACGTTTCAGGTAGATAATTGTAGTGTATTGAATTTATCAAAATTAGTTTTCAACAAGCGAGAAATTAATATGCAAAATTTATCATTTACAGAAGGTGTTAATACTCAAAATCATCTCTTACGCTGACCGAGTGTAGGTACACTAGTGACTCTTTTCCATGCCTACTTGAATAGGGAATTTTTTCTCAATGCCGACTTAGTTAGGACTTGGTATTTCACCTAAAGCCTTTTCTCACCTAAATAATCACGTGTGCTTGAAGGAAAAAAAAATATAGAATGGGAATTCGCGCACCCATATTAAATTAATATTGACATTAATTTAAATATAAATACTATAACATATAATATAATTGAATGATTTTTACCTGTAGTTAACTAAATAGGATCACAAAAAGTGTCTTTCGAATCTAAACTCAATGCGATTGTTGCTAAATGTTCCGCCTCATTTCTTTATTTGAAATTTTCTGAGCTATGACTTTTTGTAATTTATTTGATTATTAATTAAACTAAAACAAACATGAGTTGTAAACCTCTTTTTTTGTTTTGTTTTTTTTTTTTAGAGCTCAAGATCTAGTCAAATTTATATTTGATTGAATATTTTCAAACTTATTTAATATTTATGTTTAGTTGAGTTGAAAAACAATGAATTAAAATTCAATAATTGGTATTTTCTTTATTTAAAAAAAAAAACTGTTTTAGAGCTTCAATTTTGTTACAAAACAAATATTATTTAGAAAAATTATCTCTTTATTTCAACATTATCCCTATTTTTAATCAATTAAGATAACTTTTTATACGAGAAATGTATAGAAAAAAGAGAATAAATAAATATATTGTTAATTAATTACGAATATAGTAATTAAAATTTATTTTCTGTAATTCTGAGCTCTAAAACAACAACTGTTTTAAACTAAAGGTCTGATTTTCAATTGTATATATAAATGGAAAGGTGAGGAGCAATACACGTGATTTGTTCCCTTCTTATCAAGATAAAAGACTTTGGGGGTTTGGATTTGGTTTGGATAGGACAATCATGTCAAGTTCTAAGGTGGCAGATCTGTTAATGACTTGTAACTTGTGCTTCAAGTGATGTACCACAACACAGACAGAGTCAATCCATCCACAATTTTTTATTTTATTTAAGGGTTTTCTTTTTCCCCTAAATTTTAATGTTTTACGTTCAAAGACGGACTAAATAGAGAAAAAAATGTAAAAATATTTATGTACCGTATAGTTCAATCTACAATATTATATATTTAATTAAATATATTATTTATTAATATAAAAATTATTACTACTAATTTATTATTTTTAAAAAATAACAATATTTTTAAAATAAATAAATAATATTTATTAATTAAATAAGTAATATTTAGTGCACGATGCATCCGATACATAAAAATTTTATTCGAAAAAAATATAAGAAACAATATAGGGAACATACATTTCTTGATTTGTTAAAGCCGGTCCTTTATCGTGAATAAAAAAAGAAAAAAAGAAAAAGAAAAAGAAAAACAAGAGGTAGACAATAAAACAGGGTCAGATCCGGCCTTGTCTGATTTCGTTAACAAAAAGTAATAACGTGCATTAAATATGTTTGTGTGGAAATATGATAACTGAATAAAATAAAGACCTATTTCTTTTATACAACGTAATTGTTAAATTTATTGACCACTTTCTATAATTTTAAATTTTTTTACGCAATGTTTTGAATTGGCATTTTTCATTATATGCTTAATTATTTTTGTATTTCGTCCATTGTAATTCATTTATTGCAAGGGTTTTTTTAAAGCCACCACTAAATTTGTTTTGCACACCACATTAATTTTACTTACAAAATTAGATATAATATAAATGACATAAATACCCTTTATTTAAAAATTAAAAACATACACAAATTTTAATTTCTAATAAATGAAATAACAATCGAAAATTAGTATGTGGATGAAATAAATATTTATTTATTAAAAATTAAAATTTGTGTGTATTTTAATTTTTAAATAAGGATATTTATGTCATTTACATTATACATAATTTTGTGAGTATAATTAGTGTGGTGTGCAGAGCAAATTTAATGGTGACTTTAAAAACACCCTTGTTGCAATAATAAAAGACAACAAAAAATATTTTTTAATAAAATTAACTTGTGTCAATGAACGACGTGGCAACACACCAAAATTCCGTATATTTAATCGATTTTAGAATTTTAATTGTTATTTGGGAATTACAAGTTTGCCAAAAATTATAAAAAATAATTGATTTATTTTACCAATAACCGTTTGTTTAGGGTGATTTGATAAGTAGATTTGAAAAATACCAGTTCCTTTATAGTTTAAATATAGTTTTTCACTAATTTTTAATTTTAAACAATTTAAAAATAATCTATTTGCTTTTAACTAGTTAATTTTTTTTTCTTTTATTGGAATTTATTTCTCTATTTGTTAAAATACAATTAATCTTTTCATTTTTACTCTGTATTTTACATATAATATATTAAATTAATCATCTTTTTACGATCGTTAATTTTACACCAAGATTGTATATATAAAATGATACATTAGATGGAAAAAATATAATTATATCTTATTGATTATTTAAGGTTAGATTTTAATATTTATTGTGAATTGGATTTGACTTTAAGATAAATACTAACCAATTTATTAATAAAAAATTAAATCATTTAAATTTATACAATTAATCAGTTTATTATAGAAATAAAAATTTTATTTTGAACAAAATAATTTATATTTTTATGCAAAATAAAATCTTTTTGATATCTTTATATATTTATTTTTGAATATTAATTAATTTATAATTATATACTTTTTATTTTAAATATAAAAATCGTGCCTTACATCCAAGAAAAACTGATTTTTATAAAATCTTTTAAAAAAATCTGAAGATCTGGGAGAATAATAATTAAATTTAATATTTTGTTCAATCTTTTTTGACTTGAGGGATCTTTATTGAGTATACATTAATCATCATAGTCTATTTCAAATTTTGATTTTTTTTTTTGTTTTTTATTTTAAAATATGGTTTGAGAATTAAACTCCTCCTGTTAACCGTCATTGGATGAAATGATCGGTGTGATGGGATATCAAGACCTAGACAAACTTAATTTCAAAGTTTTGATTTGTTTTTCTTTTTCTTTTTCTTTTTCTTTTTCATTTCAAAGTTGATAACTTATATAAATTCTTAACACGTGGAGTTCTTATTGTAATATTTTTTCCAATGACAAGGGTATGTTTGGATTCCAAAAATATCATATCTCATCCTATTCCATTTTATTTAAATTACATTTTTTAACAAATAAAAATTACTAATTTTAATTCACACACCATACTAAAACTATCAATTTGACATCTATAATTCCTATTATATCATATTTTATTACATACAAACATAATATTTTACTATTCACTCAAATATAAATAATTTCATCCCTATTCGAATGTATTACAAATATTTACATCCCACCACAAATATATATACATTTTAACATTATACATTTTGTCAAATGTACAATTTAACTACCAAAAGAAAAAAAAAATTCAATGCATAAATCTGACCTAAATAAATCATTGTACTATGATATACTTTTAAAATTAATAATATAATTATCTCAAAAAACTATTTTTTAATTTTTTTAAAAAAAAATTATAGAAGCTTTCTTTTGTCTTATATTGTCTTTCTCACAGTTGTCGTTAGAGCCGACATGACAGATTGCAATGTTACGATGATAGGTGTT
Organism: Caryopteris x clandonensis; assembly: GCA_028749325.2. Classification (NCBI taxonomy): domain Eukaryota; kingdom Viridiplantae; phylum Streptophyta; class Magnoliopsida; order Lamiales; family Lamiaceae; genus Caryopteris; species Caryopteris x clandonensis. The sequence goes on from JAPYKT020000048.1 coordinate 211,879, forward strand.
AAAGTCGACATAACAGGTTGCAATGTTACAATAGTAGGTGTGACAATTTTGTTTTGTTTTATTTTTTTAATTTTTGAAATTTGTGTTTTTTCGTCCCCAAATTATTTTTGTGCTAGTCTTCCTATTTTTGTTTTGAATGTTGCAAGTGGGTGGATAGGAAACAGACTAGAGAAAATGAGACGGAAATAAAGTCATTCATTTTTTTGTTACGCTTAACCCTTAAATTGAGGGTCAAATCTTTAGGTAGATTCCAAATTGAAAAGTTTTGAAATTTGAATTTAATACAATAGATCTAGGTTAAATTGGGCCTCTATTGAATTTTTTTCATTAATATTATTGAAAATCTTCATAGATAGAGTTGTATTTTGTAATAATTTGTGATACATTTAATAATTTATATTGTTTACTTTAAAAAAAAAAAAAAAATCTACTACTTACATCGAACCTGAAGAAAACAGCTCTAAAATTTGATGAATAGTAGAAAAAGGAAGGAAATGCCGGAAAGAATCGCAGACATAAAAAGAGGACACCAAAGTTGCTTGCTTTCCTCTCCGTAACACTTCAATCCCCCTCCGATTAAAGAACTTCAAACCCGATTTTAAAAAAACACTACTTAAATGGGCAGCATAAAATTTTTCACCACTATTAATTAGTGCATACAAAATGAAGCACTTTTTGCTAGACAATGTCTAAAGTGTGTGTATGTATAGAAGGATTAAATGCATGCATTGTGTCCTCGTGTTTGGATGCTGGGGACTTATTAGTCCTGAAAACGCACTGTACTGAACTAAACACACTAGCTGCTCATCTTTTCTGAAATTTTGACTTAGACATGTAGAGTGGTAGATATTATTTTGTTGTTATAGGCTGTAAAATAAATAGGTGAACAGATATTATGTCTCCCTTTTGATCCTTTATCAACAAGGTCCTTTTTTTTATTATATATAAAAAAAAAGAATTTAAATATCACTACAAGAACAACAATACGAGCGGGGAAAATGCATTTTTAGTCCCATAATTTCAGGCACCTTTCATTTTAAGTCTTAGTTTATGATTTTACAATTTTAGTCACATAAACTTAAAAATGACACAATTTAAGTTTCAATTTGACCAGATATTCATAACCTTATCGAAAAATTGCACATACATGTCAGTTTTTAATTTGAGAATCTGTCCATCCTATATGGCATGATTTCAAAAGACAAAATTTTGACTAGGATTAAAACATCTATATAGATAAAAATATATTTTTAGTCTCATAACTATAGATACCATGCATTTTTTGTCCCAAACAAATATGATTTTACAATTTCAATCTCATAATTTCGAAAATTATGCAATCTAAGCCCCAATTTTCTAGCGAGATTTAAATGAATATCCAACCAATTGAGACTTAAAATGCATAATTTTCAAAATTATGGAACTGAAATTGCAAAATTGTAATTGATTGGAATTAAAACATGAACGGTACCTAAAATCATGAAACTATAAATTAGAGGTGGCAAAATTCACCCAGCCCAATGGCCTGACGTGACGAACCTGATATTTGAGGTGGACTAAGATATATATTGTTAGGCCCGAGATATAATTAGGCCTATTTGGCTCGACCCGATAAATTTAGTATATTTTAGGATATTAGACCGATTTTGACTCAAAATTTAGTGGTCAATAAAATTTTTAAGCTGACGCAACTCAAACTTTATCATTGTCCGGGTTACAGATATTACATTATAAGGTGAGGATTGTGAGGAGCAACCTCAATCCATCCAACAACATTTACAAATAAGACAAGATTACAATTGTTACAAACATCAAAGGTGAGCTATTGCAATCACTACTACACCTAACAAAAACGAACAAACCAACAACCCCACTCGAATAAGAAGTTTGCAAAATAAATCCACAAAAGAGTCATATTTACAAGACCGTAATTTTTAGTTAATTTGATAATGATACAAACTCCTAAAATTATAAATTTGTATTTATATAAGTTATTTTATTTGTTGATTTGACTAATTCAATTATATATAATTTGTTTATAAAATAAAAATATCATGATTTTATTTTAATTAAGAAAATGAGATGTCCACTTTCAAAATATGATTTTATTTTTTCTTCTTTTAAACAGAGGGACTAATATTTAGGTACCAACTCATTAATATTTTGATAATTTAAAGGAAAAGGTGAGAGAGTGAGAAAGAGGATAATGAGTGTTATTTAAGACGCAACATAGGGAAAATGATGGCAATAAAGAAAGCACATTGTCGGCTTCAAAGTAGGGATTAAGCAATTTGGGAACACCACAGCAATTGGGTCGGCTGATACTCTGGCATTGATAGAGACATACTTGGGAAATTGTTGCTCCTCTGCCCTCCACCCCCCACCCTACCCTACCCCACCCCCCAACACACACACACACACACACATGCATGCCTGCAGATCTTTGCGTGTGTACTCTGTATATATAGTGTAGTACAAGATACCCAAACCCCTTGGAACCCAAATTACAAATCTTCATTGCCACTTTCCTATTGGTTCATGTGAAGAAGATGGAGGAGCTTCAACTCGAACTAGCACTTTCAAGCTGCTTGACTCAACAAAATCAAGACTTTGCTTCAAAGAAAAAGCGCACCTTTGATGACACATTTTCAGATGTTACCAGCTGTAAACGCACTTTGCCATTGTTGGTATGGGACGATAAGCAGCATTCTTCTCCAGATTTTCAAGAGGAAAAACGCACCCAGAAATCTGTCTTCAACAACAGGTATGTGTGCGTGTGTGTGTGATTCTCTCTCTATCTCTCTCTAGGAGTATTTTTTTTCTTTGTTCTGGATAATGAGGGGATACTATTTGATAATTTTGATGAGCAGATCAAATGGTGATGTGGAAGAAGATACGGTGGTGGGGTGGCCGCCGGTGAAGCCATGTATGAGGAAGTTTTGTGGGCAGAGCCGGCGTGAATGCACCGCCGCCAACTATATCACGGTGGAGAATGCCGGCGGCGGCGGCGGCGGAGCAGGATCCAATTCCATGTATGTGAAAGTGGAAATGGAAGGAATTGGGATAGCAAGGAAGGTTGACTTGAGCATCTATCATTCTTATCGATCCCTTACTTCCACTCTCATCGCCATGTTTGGAAAATGTAAGCAAATATCCATTAATTATAATCGTTGCTGTTACAGAATCGTCTAGTTTGCCAAACATGGTATAACAGAAGAAATTTACTCGCTCTCTCTCTCTCTCTCTCTCTCAGGTCAAGAAAATGGTAAAATGTACAAGCTTACATACCAGGATAAGGAAGGAGATTGGCTGCTGGGTGGAGATGTACCTTGGGGGTAACTCCATTTTCATATAAATTTTCAAGCTTTTTCCAATCACATTTACACTGTTCTTGTTAAACTATGTGTTTGTTGTTGAAAATTATTTAATTAAATTTATAATTTATTGTTTGCAGAAATTTCGTTGAATCCGTGCGACGTCTAAAACTGGTAAAGACAGAGGAGGTGTGATTGTTTTGGAGAGAGAATATTTAGGGATGATCCAACGGGATTAAGAAGAAGAAAGCACTCTGTATCTGAATCTCTGTTTTTGATAATCAATTACTTACGTAATATTCTGTAGATTTTCTATTATTGGATAAAATAGTATCACCACAATTTCATGAATCTTATGTAATATATTTCTCTAATACTTACTCACTTTCAATCTTTAATTTTGTACGCACTTTGATACATGAAATAAAATATATTTTATTATAAAATTATATTCTTATTAAAAATATATTAAATGTATAGCATTATAATACGTACAAAAATATTTAAATTTAGAATTATATAATAAATTAAGTGGTCCAAACAAGTACATTTTAAATTAAAAAAATATTAAAAACTTTAATAATTTCTTTTAATCAAATACATAAGTTTATAGTGTTTAACTCATGTGCTGTTTTTTGTGCTCTCGTAGACATTAAAAAAAGATGCATGTAAATTAATTTTGTGTGTTTATTTTTCTATATATATTATTTAAAAAAATTAAATATCGAGTAACATTTCTAATATGTAGTCAATACACAAAGTTAGAGATTTTATGATTTTATTTGAAATATAGTTTTTTTTGTTAATGTTACACTGCAAATATTGTAATTCTCTCAAAAATTATTTCTAACAAATAATAAATGACATTATAATTCAAAGTGAAATTTAAAATCCAAACTAAATATAAATTGTCTAATCCTATATAATCCATCAAACTCAATACAATATTTAAACATAGTAAGAAAATATTAAAGTTAAACAATTAATTAAATATACTTTAAATAATAAAATATTTTGTATACAAAAGTTATTTAATATCTTTATATTGTTACTTAAATACATATATGGATTTAATTCATTATTTACTTAAATCTATCACATATATCAAAATAAAAATAAAAAGAGTTAATTTAATATTTAAAAAAATAGTTTGAAAAAAATATAAAATTTTATTTAAATGTCCTCTCACTCTCTCCGCTGTATAACTATTTCCCTCTCTCTTTTCCTCTTTCTTATTTTTTTTTTTAACACATAAATTTTATAATATATTTGTTTAAGAAAAATATTAGAAAATTTTCTGATGTAATATATATCTTTTTACCATAATAATTGGATTTATTTGTAATTATTTTTCAATATTATAAGTAGAATTTAGCAATATACACAGTAGGGCATGATCAACAATAGAGGAAAGCGAAAAATAAAATATGTAGGTGACTCGTTTTCACAACTTAATTGTTTTGATTTGGAGTATTCTACTGTATATGTGGCTATTTTTCCAACTAAATTACATCGACGAACAAACACAACCATTGCATGACCACTTCTAATTAATTAGATGATTCTTCAAATAAATTTTGATTTTTTTATGTCTTTCTTACGAGTTCGTCTCATAAATATTTTACATAAGATCAACATTTTAAAAAATAAAACAAAATAAAAATTGAAAAAAAGAAAGGAAAACCCTTAAAAAAATTAATGAACTGAATTTTTTATTTTTTAATTTGGACTATGTCTCAAAAAAGAAAATGACTTTCTTCTAAATTTGATTGCCATCGTATATTTTTATTTACAATAAGAAAGAATTTGAGCCAAAGATAATACACCGCACAAGACATACAATAATACTTAAGACGTGTTAATTGCACTATCGTACTTTTTTTAATTCTCAAATAAATTAAGTAAGAGTGGGTTTCCTGTGAAACGGTTGCACGTACGATACGATTTAAGGTATTACTTATGTAACTATAAAGTATTACTTGTTTAATTATAACGTATCACTAGTTTTTAAGGTAATTAATCAGTAGTAATACATTTTAAAAAATAGTGATACTTTATAGTTAAACAAGTTATACATTACATCGTATCACACGTGCAACCGTTTCATAGAAATTTTTGCGAATAAGTAATTTCGTATATAGTAGGATCAATAACATCTATCTAGTATTAAAATTGATGAAAATATATAACCCACCAAATATGAGACGAAAATAAAATCCCTTTGCATTGTACTTGTAGTCTGAACAAATCACCTACTTTAGTTTTGATCCAATTTGCGGTTGGTCGAACAATTGATGCCTAACACTTGGAAATTTCGAAAATTCTACCTATTTATTTAGAGAGTTCGTGAATGTGTTCTTTTCGTTGATGCATTAACTTGAGTGAATGAATGAATTAGAATTAAATAGGGATTAATGGACGAACATAGATAAAAGGTAATTAGGTATCACCTGTACGTACCCACACTTTTAAGTTATATGAATTTTGGTTAACATGATCGATTTTAAATTCTTTTTAAAAATATATCCTAACTGAATGGATCGAAATTTCAAAATATATGTTAAATAATTAAAATCCTAAAAGGCTGAACTAAAAATCTCCATGCTCCCAACCTCCCTAAACACTAAATAGAGACATCTCCTTTCTCTCTCACAGCCTTGCGGCTCTAACAATAATTTTATGAGTTATTCTGATGAACATAATAATTTTATTATAATGTAAACATGATTCATGGCCCATACTGCTTCAACTGGGAATTATTTACCAAAATAAATAAATAAAATATAACACATAATGCATTAGACCCAACAAAAGAATGCATGGAACTGCATATTATTAGTTTATGGTATTATTATTAGTGCATTACATAAAAGTGTGTAAAACTATGTTTATAATATATTTGTGAAGAACTTTATATTTTAATATAAAGTTGAGGGGATCGACTTATTATTTCTATTTATTTTATGGTGTAGATTTTGTTGATTTAATTTTGCGAACAATTATTTTTATTATTACTTTTGTTATCGTGTTTTTTCTATGTTCCAACGTAATCTGTGCACATTATAAGCTTTCATTTATCCCCCAAATTTCTTGCTGACATAGGGACCTTCTTGCATAAGAACTTCCTCAATTCCCAGCTTGCATGCATCAGTTCATTTTCGAAATTTCTTGAAAAATCAGGCAATTTCAATGCAGGGGCTCTGGTCATGGTTCTCTTGAAGGAAGCGACGCCTATTGAGTCTCTATTGTCCACTTGAAGGCACCATTTTAAGTAGATTCATAGGACAAGTTAGGGCTGCATACCCATTGATAAATTTCTTCCACTAATATGTTTGTAACATTCCAAATTCGCGTTGCAATAATACTACTTGGTAGTGTTTTTATAACCGGATGGAAGATCGAATCGATTGAGCCATCGAATGTCTGTTCAACTGGTTGAATCGATCGGTATGGTCCGATTTTGAAAACATTGCTACTTAGTACTTAATCATATTATCTTTTAATATCCTTAAATATTTTATTTTAAAATAATAATTGAATGCATAAATCATATTTTGGAAAGAAACATATTATTGTTTATACAAAAATTACTTTTAAAACGACTAAACGATTTTGAGAAAATAACTAAGTTATAAAACACTTCATTAATTAGAGAAATTTGCACAAACGAAGTTGGCATCACGACAACGCTCATCCTTCTAGACTTTCTTACCTGAAAAGAAGAGGGGTTGAGTGTTGGAAAAAACTTTGTGGGTCAACTATTTTATCCACAAAAGTACATATATTTAAAAACATAACAATTGCAACACATATAAGGACATTGTACTATAAGACATTTCTCATGCAACCATAAATTATCAAAATCCTAAAAGTATTTTTACCATTCACTTATTATATAGCACAAACAAGAATACATCAATCTTGCTTAAGATATATCGCTCACATATCATGAATTTGAGAGCTGCCCAAAATAACTTCTTGATCAAAATCATATATGTGTCATACCCCAAAATCAGATGTAATCTTTTCGAACAACACATTGCAAGCTTCTTCTAAATTAGGGGAGCTACCCAAAATAACTTCTTGATCAAAATCATATATGTGTCATACCCCAAAATCAGATGTAATCTTTTCGAACAACACATTGCAAGCTTCTTCTAAATTAGGGTTTACTCTTGCTTAAAGTTAGCTTCTTCTAAATTAGGGTTTACTCTTGCTTAAAGTTAGCTTCTTCTAAATTAGGGTTTACTCTTGCTTAAGGTTTTGATTATGTTTTAGGCATTGTTTTCATATATTTAATTTAGTTTATTATGTTCATGGTACGGTGGGTATGCGAAATCAGAAATTAATATTTATGTTCATATTTTTGGCGGGGCGGTGAAACTAGAAGATAGAAGAAAAACCAATCTTTTAATGTTTGAAATTGATTTTTCGGACATGTTAAAAAATAAGTTTTTGATATTCTTAAAAAGTGTTAAAAATCAATTATTTGAATTTTATTTTTTAAACAATTAGTTTTAATTTAAATTTAATTAATTAAAAAAGATAATAATTTAATTCGTGTTATTTTCATTCGTACTGTACAAAAGAATGATGCCTTATTTATGTTGAGTTGGGTCCATTCGAATGGAGAACGAACCCAATTCAATAATTTGTTTGTTTTGAGTTATGAATAAATGATCAAATCTTCATTACCATCCAAACATTCTCGATTGTGATTAATGTATATTTAAACACAAATATAATGTTTTACTAATTCATAACTTTGGGGGCCAAATTTGGAATTAATGGATATGTTACTAACATTAAATCTATTTTCTTATTTGGATTAATTAAATTTAATATCACAGTTGTTCGGTGTTCATCGGGGAAAAGACTGGAAACACCAATTACAACGAACGAATAATAATGTCTAATGTTGTGGTGGTGGACAACGGCGGCGGCCTCATAAAAGCCGGCATCGGCGGGGAGCGCGACCCTACCTACGTAGTCCCCAACTGCACCGCCCGCCCCCTTTCCTCAAAAAAATGGCTCGTCGCCGACCAACTCCTCTCCTCCTCCGAAGACCTTACCTCCGCCACTCTCCGCCGCCCCTGCGACCGCGGCTATCTCATCAATCCCGACCTCCAGTCCTCCCTGTGGGCCCACCTCTTCAACAACCTCCTCAAAATACACCCGCCCAACTCCTCCCTTCTCCTCACCGAACCCCTCTTCACTCTTCCATCTATTCAGCGCTCCGTGGATGAAATCATCTTCGAAGACTTCAATTTCAAATCCCTCTTCGTCGCCGATTCGCCGTCGCTGGTGCATTTGTACGAAGCGTCGAGGAGTCCGTACGGGCTGGTGGCGAAAACGCAGTGTAGCTTGGTGGTGGACTGTGGTTTCAGCTTCACCCACGTCGCGCCGGTTTTTCAGAACTTCACATTGAATTATGGAGTGAAGAGGATGGATCTTGGGGGGAAGGCGTTGACGAACTATCTCAAGGAGTTGGTGAGTTATAGGAGTGTGAATGTGATGGATGAAAGCTTTATTATGGATGATGTGAAGGAGAAGCTTTGCTTTGTTTCTCTTGATGTGCAGAGGGACCTCAAGATTGCGAGGTGCCTATTCTTTATCTTGTGTGTTTCCTTTCCTGTTTTGTACTTAATTGGATAATGGGATTTTAGTTCTCTCTTCGATTGCAGAAATGTGAATCAGGAATCAAATTTTGAAGATATTAAGGGTCAAATGCTCTGATAAAAGATGATTAAATCGTAACATGTTTTGTGCTAACGATAAATTATTGAAATTCTTAAATTGCAGTTTGCCTCGAGCCATATAGTTGGAAGGTGATTTGAGTGATTGAATTCGTGCATAACAATCAAGCCTCGTTAGACTCTAAAAGTGATGTTCTTTTCCTTTTCTTTTCTGAAATATCTTCTTAAGTTGTAGCTGGAGAGAAAAAATGTCTTTAGCAGCCAAGAGGAAAAACAAATGTAACCAATTTTGTACTAAGTAGGTCAATATACTCCACAGGGGAGGAGAAAAGGAAGAATAATCAGAATGGATTAAATTTAGGAAGCAAGCTAAGAATCAGAAAAGATCTACTTCAGGCGCACTTGGAAGCTCAGGGTGTTGCGAGGTTTTTGTGTGTATATTAGGATTCCTTTTCCTTCCAAAGAGAGTGAAAGAGAAGTGGCCGGCTGGAAGGAGTGTCATTAGGATACTGAGAATGAGTGGTCTTGTTAACATTGGTGACAAATTTGGTTGCTATTATCATAAATTAGGAGGCTTCTGGATCCAGAAAAAAATGCTAATAGCTGTGCATCGTATAACTAAAAAGCAGAGATTTTAAGGTTTCTTACATCTTGCGTGATAGAACCCCTTTACTCAGTACGTAGATGATGTATCAAGTAGTACATCTAGTCATGCAAAGTATTGTGCTTTACATCTTCTCAAAATGGGTTAATCTTTTTTGTTTGCTATGTCATGATTTGGTTTATAGCTTCTATTTACATGAATTTATTTATTTACTTATATACATTTTTTATTATTAAAGTCATCTTGCACGTGGTGTTGGCTAGCATGTTGGAATTTTCAAAGATTTGTACATGCTACAATAGTGTCTTGCTAGCTTGCTTGTTTGAGATATTAACAGCTTACAATGATCACAGCCTTGCCCATTATTTTACACCTCAGGGAAGGATATCTAGTAAGTGATATTTTTGTGTGAAAGACTGACCTTTTGGTGATATCTCTGTTGATTTTATATCATTAATTCATTGCAAATGATGTTATATCATTAACATATTTATTGCCATGAATCTGGTACGTTTTTGTAGCATAATGTCATGCAATCTCATCTATATATATATATATATATTTTTTATTTTTATTTTTTTTTTCTTTTATCAAGAGGTTAATGATATGGTAACAATGTGAACTTTCTTATGTGTGCCAAACTGGATTGTATAATACGTTTCAGTCTATAGACTGACATTACTTGACATAATTCTCCTACCTGAAAATAAATTTGCAGGACACCTGGAAAAGACAATATATTTAGGTGTAGTTATGTGCTTCCTGATGGCATCACTCATATGAAGGGTTTTGTAAAAGATCCTAACGAAGCAAACAGATACTTAGCCTTGGATGATAAATCTGTCTCCTCCCCAGCAGAAGGAAAAGATTGCATAGATCAGCAGGGTGTCAACGATAGTCCCAAGAACATGAGAAACATTGACTTAACAAAAACTGTATGGCTCTTTTAGTCAATATCAATTACTAGATGTTTCTGGACTCTTTAGTAGGTTGATCCTTTTGGCAGGAATTTACTCTTACAAATGAGCGGTTCCTTGTTCCGGAGATGATATTTCGACCAGCTGATTTGGGTATGTGTACCAAGTCCAGATTCATTTTGCTTACAATTTGTCTTTTCCTGTTTCTGGGATCATCGCATTAACATTTGGGTCATCACACGATAAAATTTTGATTTGCATGTGTAATTTCTATTTCATGAATTTGTGGTTATTTGATACCATATGTAAATGTAACTTAGGAATGAACCAGGCTGGACTTGCAGAATGCATTGTTCGATCTGTCAATTCTTGTCACCCTCATCTTCACCCTGTGTTATATGAGAGGTGATGATGCTGGATTATCACCTGTAGATGTGCTAATTTTTTCTACTTTTTGGCCAAAAAAAAAATTCTGAATGTAATTAATGCTTGTGCCTTGTTGTTGATCTTTGATCTGCAGTATAATTTTGACTGGTGGAAGCACATTATTTCCTCGATTTGCAGAAAGATTGTAGCAACTTTGTCTCTCTCCAGACCAGGAAATTTCTTTCTCATGTTGCTTGACTGCTAGTATATTTTATTTATGCAGAGAAATGGAGCTTCGACCTCTTGTCCTTGATGAATACCAAGTGAAGATTACAACTCAAGAAAAGTAAATTCTTCTTTCATCCGAGAGCCTCATGCAAAAGATTTTGCTAATTTACCCCTAAATTAGAATTTAATCACCTTTCTTTGACAGTCCAAAATTAGGTGTTTGGCGAGGGGGTTCGCTTTTAGCATCTAGTCCTGATTTTGAAGCAATGTGTGTCACCAAGGCTGAGTACGAGGAGCTGGGATCTGCCAGGTGTCGCCGGAGATTCTTTCACTAGGGCTGAAATATTAAGGTTGCTTCTTTTTCATCTCTCCTCTTCTTCTGGTGGATTGACTTAGTAGATGCACTCTATACCATTTCTTGAAGTGTGAATTGCATGTGCTTGTTCTGATTATCAAATGATAATAGACCTCACTTGATTATTACTTGATTAATCTAAGTGAATAATAATTATTACAAGATGGAATATGGATGATAAGATTTACTTGTGGTCTCTTGATCCCTCATCATCCCGGCAAACCCAATGAAAGAAAAAGATTAGTACCTCTTTATTATAACCGAATCTAGGTTATGTTCTTCCTAGGTTTCGGAAAATTTTTGAAATGATGCCGCTTGAATCATATGGAGTCTTTTCAGGGTATGGTATGGCTTAAGATATGATGTAGAAGTGCATCATACTGATATCGGTATCAACATGAAAAAATTCAGCCTTCTTTGTACCGCAAGCTTACCAATATCAATATTGATATTGATATTTTGATATTTTACTGATATCTTGGAAACAATAATATATTTACACCTCTATCATCGAAGACCACAAATATTGGGAAACTTTTAAAACACCACTACATCTTTATTTTGTTGTAATGATCAGATCACTCCTAGTCTCGTATTCCATTATCAATCTTCTAACTGACTGTTCTTACCCTAAATTGTATTTACTACTTCGCAGGTCTGTAGCTCACCAGATTGAAATCCATGGAGGAGATATCAACACTAACAAAATTGGGGAAAGTCCATACCATTCAAGCACTAGAAGAAAGATAAGGAAAGAGGCTTCATAAGTGCATCAGAAGGTGTTTGGAAGGCCAATTTTAAGAGGGCTTGGGGCATTGAGGCACACTAAGAATTATACAGCATGAAAAGACCAGTACACCAACTGAGGCCTCAGGTTTTTGCGTGCAATGCCTCTCCTGAGATATCCTAACAAAGATGTTTGTGCTTTTGTGTTATTGATACTTGAGTATTGAAGTTCTGATAGTTGACAATAGATTATGCTAGCATAGATTTGGGATGAGATGATCTGATTCTTGAATTGCCAAACTTTCACTCCCATGATTGAAATGCTCTCAGTCCTAGTAGAATTTTCAAGGTAGTTTTGTGCAACTCAACTTTGTTCTTCAGGAAAACTTTTGTAAGATCCCTTTTTGTTGTTGGTTTAGGGCGTGATAACATCATACTAGAGCCAACTCCGTAAGTATTATTAGTGCGAGGGGCTCCACTAGACTTGTATTCGGTGAGACTTGTCATCCTCCTCGATGGATGGTTATGATTATCCGACTTGATTACCAACAAACTCCACTTTCTACTTGTCGTGTTGGAGCATTTAAAGGTCTTCTATTTATTTGTGAGAAAAATGTGAATTTGTATCAGGATATATGTAAAGAATAGTTTTTACAAGGATCAATCTAACCATTGGGAAAGAACAATTTTACCTTTTCCTATAAAAAAGAAAATCCCAAGTATTTGAATCACAAAATATAAAAGATCAAGAATTCTTCCTTTTGTATAAGGAGAAGTGACTTCCTAGAATGATACACCCCTTAGAAGAATCATTCAGTCCCTTTTCCTAAATTGTTTGCAAAATTTCCATAAATACTTTTCACAAAAAAAAAAAAAAAAAAAAAAAAAGATTGAATAAGGGAAAAGTCGGATACAAGATTATCATCCAAGAGGACTTTAGAAATGAAGGTTTTATGTGTTTTTATCTTCACCAAAGCATGCAAGTAAAATATATTGGTTCACACATGAACACACTTTCATGTTTAAATTTTTTTTATTAAGCATAAAAAATTAAATGGGAAAATTTATTTATAATAACTCTTGGACACTTATTTAACAGTATTACTGTTTTTTTAAAAAGAAAATATGTAAAGTAAAGAGTTAGAAACGATCGACTTTGGGGGAGGACCATGGTCTCATTTACAATATTATTCTTTGTAAAGATTGCGAGTTCATGTGATACAAATGTTCTTAAACGATCAAAACCCAAAAAAGGCTTTGATGAACAAACGTTTGGTAATAAGAAGAAGACGCGTGACTCCGAAAACTACAGAGGTAAGGTTGTCATAAGCAACTTTTTAACATTTTCTCAAATGTGTACCACTTTTCCAATCTATTCCCTATTTTCTTTGCATTTGTGCCACAACCTAATCATCTCAATACATGATCCCACATATTATCAGTTTTTACGGATAAAGAGTCAAATTTTCTTATATTTAAAGATATTTACTCAATATATATTTTTCAACATATTTCATAAATAAAAATATCAATGAGCTAGACTCGAGTATATCCAATATGATGGTAAAATATGGTTCGTGATAGTTGTTGCTAGGGATATCAATGAGCCAGATTGACTCGCTAGCTGCTCGAACTCAACTCTAAACGTTATTGAGTCGAGCCAAACTTACAAAGGATTGGCTCGGAAGCTCGCGAACAAGCTTGATTGATTTTTAATTTATTTATTTATATATATTCGCCAAAAATGAGTAATAAGTACATTATTACTCCAAAAAACTTATGAAAAAAGATACCAAGTGAGAAGAATTGCAAGAAAAATGACAAATGTTGATTATTTTGTAATACTATTTTACTTATGAAAATACGAAAAAACTTTTTAATAGTGTAAACTTTACATTTTCTTTGTCGTGAGATGTGAGATATTTAACTATGAACATTGTAATTTTCTTTGTTAACTTTATTATTTTCAAATATTAAGTTCATGTTCTTTTCTTGGGCATGTTGAAAATTGTTAGAAAGATGTTTAAACATGTATAAATCGTATTAGTAGAACACAAAAATAAACATTTTAGAATAAATCTGAATTTCGAACCGAGCGAGCTCGAGCTCTGAATATCCAGCCGAGTCAAACTCACAATTGCATATCACGAGCTCAAACCGAACGGAGCATGCCCAGGCTGGAGCTGAGCTCAGCTCATCGACAGCCCTAGCTGTTGCTAACACATTAATGCAAAATGACAATTCAGTCCTCATTTATGAGGGGTATGAAATATGAACTCATATTTGACTAAACTTTACATCCCACCTCTTAAGTGCATAACACAATTCTTGGAATATTTCACCAAGGCGTTGGGCTTATCAAAGCAACTTTTCACAATTAAAAGGACAACATTAAATATAGTTATTAACTCTTCATAATGCATTGTGTTACCCGCATAGGACAACAATGAACTTTTAATTGCTGCTGAAATTTGACTAACACATTCTGGAATTGACGCGCAATCAATTAGGATTAGATATACCAACAGATTAGCATTTAATCAATGACTCCACAACATGATGGAAAGATTAAATTATTTTTACCCTTAATGTTATAACAAATATTTTATGCTCAACATAAATATTACTTTATCCTATCTTTACAAGTATCACTTCTGTAATCTTAATGAGATTTCACAACAAAAATATGAACAAAACGAGGATAGAAAGATCATTGATGGATCTCTTAGCTCTTATTTTTCTGATACTTTTTAAAATTTTACTGTAATACTTAGTGGTTACGCTAGAAAAATTTTGGTTTATAATATTTTCAAATACTAGAAAATTTTTAACTATAATTTATAACTTTTTACTCTATCTCTTGTTATCTTCTAGTTTTATTGATAGTTACGAATATATTATTGGCGGAGGAGGGAGAAGCCATTTTCCTCAATATATTGATGTGGAAAAGTTAAAATTACAGACTCTGTGAGCACAAATATATTGATGGAGGGGACAATCTTTGTTTTGAGAAGAAATAAGTATTTTGTTTGAAATAGAAGAAGGTGATGTATAATATAAACATGACTAGGGGAGTAATCAAAGACAAACAATTAGGTTGCTCCCCGAGCAATTACACATCAACTTCAGGGAGGCACGTGAAGGATTAGGGGTTGGGGGGCATAACCCCAATTCTCACTGCACTATTCTATCCTACTGTGGCCCACTGCCTTTCCCAATGAAAAGCAAGTTGTGCAGGCGTTTAGATAGGGAGGAGTGGGTATTTTGGCAACTTTTTTGAGGGGTAGGGTGGGGTGGTAGAAGGGGGGCGCACATCATACCATCAAAGAACCCCACTTCTCCATCGCTAAAACCCACTCGAACAATTATTACTTGTACCCAAACCCCAACCAAATGCTAAAAGGAACAGTATCTCCCCTTTCTCCCAGTACTCCAAACGGGAAGTACAGCTTGAAGGGTTTCTGGGGAAACTGAAAACGTGGCGGAAGTGAAGTTGGGGATAGCAAGATTGCTTTTTTTTTCCTTTTGATTTTACCTTCCCTTGTTGGAAGAAATTGGTTCTCTGTTTAGAGATTATCAGGTTTTGGTTTGGGCTCCTTTGGAACTGGCCAAGTGTTTGAAATTGGGTTTAGCTGAAAGAGATGCCTAGGCCGGGACCAAGACCGTATGAGTGTGTGAGAAGAGCTTGGCACAGCGAAAGGCACAAACCCATGAGAGGTTTAATTATCCAACAGATTTTCAGGTGTTGGATTTTGTGTGTGTATATATATATATATATATATCTATATATTCTTTTTCCATTGGGTTATTTTTCGAGGTAAATTTTGTTGAATTTTTTCAACCATATATGTGGGCAGGCTTGTTCATGATAATCACTCTGCTGCAACTAAGAAAAATAAGGAATGGCAGGAGAAGCTGCCTATTGTGGTCTTGAAAGCGGAGGAAATCATGTATTCCAAGGCCAATTCTGAGGTTTTATCTCTATCTTTCTTGTGATTAACCATCGTTTGAGCTGAAAATTCTTGTAATTAGTGATGCAGTTATGCTTTTTCTGTGTGTATACATGTTATTTCACATGGGTAGGCTGAATATTCTAATATTGAAACGCTATGGGACCGTGTTAATGATGCTGTTGACATGATAATTCGGAAGGATGAGAGTACAGAAAGTGGGGAGCTTTTGCCTCCCTGTGTTGAAGGTGCACATTTTGTTCTCTGCTTCTGTATCTCCTAGTTGTATTCAAGCAACTAGCTTACATTTTAGTTGTATTTGTGTCCTGAACCTTATACTTTGCGGAATTGCCTGTTTCTCAGCTGCACTTAACTTGGGTTGTGTACCAATAAGGGCATCCAGAAGCCAACGGCACACTAATCCGAGAACTTACCTGAGATCATCATATCAAGAATGCAATGATATTTCACCAAAATTTCACAATGAGAGTGTTAATCAACGCAATTCTGATTTGGTTCCTGCCCAAACTCCCAATAGCTCAATGCTCAAGATGCCTGGAACTGTAGATTCTCCTTGTTTAGCGTGGGAGTGTAACAAGCTAATTACACCAAACACTAACCAGCACATTGCATCTTCATTTGAAAAAATTGAACTGGACTGCAGCACTTCACTGAACAGAGGCTCAGTATATCCTTTGTACTATGGGACAAGCTTCGGGCCTGAGGTTTCTCAGTTGGGTTTCCAAGAACCTCAGAAGTCTGATTCAATAATTATCGGGGTGCCAATATTTTCATCATTTTCTGAACCTGCTGGACGGTGCTTGCAGAATCTATTCCCTCGCCATGAGGATAAAAATGTTGTGAAAGAAACAGGTGAAGCAGCTGTTAGGGACAGCAAAGGGAAGGGGCCTGAGATGGATTTTGACTTGTCCTTACGGTTGGGTCTCTTTGACTTGGGCTCGAGCAGGGAAAAGGGTTCTGGATGTGTAACTGACAGTGTTGGCCATAGAGTACCTCAGAATGAAGGCCTTCCTAAAGAGAAGGAATTTTCTTTTTTTCCAGTGGAGTCTGCCTATAATCACATGAGGTTGCAGCAAAGTAAGTGGAATACAGAGAGTGAAAGTAAGAATGCGGAATTAGCTTCTAGGAAACGAAAGCTACCTTTTAGTGGAGATGTAGAAAATGATCGAATTTTTTGGTCACAGGATTCAACTTCTAACTATTTTGCTGGTCAAATGAGAAGACCCGGTATGTAAACATTGCTTCTTTATTGTATTGCTAATTATGTCTCCAGAGAAATGAAAAAAAAAAATATATATATATATATATATATGTGCAGATTGCATTCTATACATTTGGAGTCTTGGTTACTTTATATGAAAAAAAAAATGCAGATTGTGTTCTCTGCTCATGTTCTTTATTTGAAAGAATCAAAAGCAGCCAATGAAAGGATAATAGAACCTACACTGAGGTACAATGGTAATAGAACCTACCGATCATGGAATTCTTGGTTTCATCAATGGCGTAACAATATTTTGTTTGTTCTAGGAATCATGTTCTGTTGATAAATCCATTTATATAGTATGACAACAGAGGTACCCAGTAAATTAGAACACATATCAGTTCAGGATAGAAGAAGTGGCCGCATGACCAGTTCACCGATTTCTTTATATCCAGTTGACATTTTCATTAGAAATTATTTCACATGTTTTAACTCGTTGGTTCAGTAGCTATATGGATATGATAGTTTTTGCGTTGGAAAATGATATGTTGTACATGGATTTGTGGAGGGTGTGAAGATTGCTTCAGTTGGTTTATTTTGTTTTCTCTATGTTCTGGTTGTTGGATACTTATGAACACTTGTACAAGCAAGCAAGATCTGTTGCTATTGTCGTCTACTTTTGTTGGTCGATTACACCCTACATCCGATATATTACACGAGGTGTGGTATCCATTCTTGATTTTACACACACAGATGTGCGGAAATGAAGGGTGTATTACACCGGGTGTAGGGGAGTTCCAAGACCAGTATAGATTGAAGAATTTGAGGATATATTGAAATTGAGTAGTTTGTTGGATGGCTATGGATTTGAATGATTCCAACCTCTTAAAAAAAAAATCTTAAATTATTATATATTGTCATATGTTTTTATTGATGTAGCACCTATTAAATCTTTGTCACCTTGAAATCTTAAAAACTTTCTTAAATTATTACATACCATCATGTGTACTTTATTATATATAAGTACTTGTATCTATAGACCTAGCGCCCCCCACCCCCCAATAAATAAATAAATAATCCATGACTATTAGCCCCTATTTTGATATGTCTAGTTTAGTTATTTGAAACTTTATCACATCTTAAACTAATTTTTGATGAATTTGAAATACATTTTAATAGAGGTGTATTTTAAGTAAAACACAACCTTTAGTTGTTGGCATTAAGTATGGAATCATCCCCTTTGGGACTTGAATATAATGAGAGAGGGAATCCCCCCGTCGTTCTTAGTTTGGTTTCGTGAGGAATTTCATAAGATTAATTTATTAAATATATTGTTAACAAAACGTAATTCAAGCAGTCAGGATGGCCGAGTGGTCTAAGGCGCCAGACTCAAGTTCTGGTCTTCGTAAGAGGGCGTGGGTTCAAATCCCACTTCTGACAAATTATCTGTTCTTTTTCTTCCCTCATCTTATAATTACTTTAAGTCTCATCCTATTTATGTTTATATTATTTATTGTATTTTCTTTTGGGACAAAACGTCCAATGCATGTGGAGGATTGAGGCGAGTCCAGTCAAGTTTGTTCAATTCAAAATTGTCTCTTAAACTTAATTAACAAAATAATTCAAGTGAAAAATCTATCCAATACTAAATTGGAAATTCAAACTATTAGTATTTATATTAATCTGTAACTCCAACGATCTTATTGAGTCGAAGGTGATTGAGTTTCTTTAATTTGAATTTCAGGTAAGTTAGGAGTTGCCTTCCAGCTTACTCACAGACTATAATTAAGGCTATAATCCTCTGTTTTTGTATAGTAAATTTAATGTGCGGAGATGTTAAAATAAGTCTAGTTCGATAGTGATTTCATATAGTTCAAAAAATAAAATAAATTGGTTAGTAATTTCAGCAGTGTATATAAAATTGAAGCTATTTGGCCCAACTTGAGTAGCCGAAGGGATCGGCCGAAGTAGCACGATGGACGAATCCTTTTCTGATATTTGGTTTCTAATTATTTCTATTGTATGATCAATTTCTTAGTACGAAGTTTTTATGACAGCATGCATGGAGCCGTTTGGCTCAAAGAGGTTGGACAAGGGTGAAGAAAATGAGCCCAACTTGGCTCAACCCGAATATGCTCTTCGGCCGATCTTGGTTGGGGCAAACAAGTCCAAAACTTGATAATTTTGTCATCTCCAGGTCTAAAAGTAATCGATAATTTCAGAATAAATAAATAAATGGTATATTTTGATGTGCAGCTATAAATGGTGAATTATTGACCTTGGTTGTTGCCTTACAAGTGGGAGTGGTCCTGAAAAGTAAGAGAGGTTTTAGAAACATAGGTTGGTTGGCACTTGACATGTGTGTTTAAACGTCACTTCATCTTCCCAACATTACATTTGGCTGCACAGCTGCTTTTCACTTTAATCAACTGACTCCTCTATTATTCTTGTCCTCTTCTTCTGTTAGGTATTCCGATCCTTTACGTAAATGAATTATGAATTATGAATTATGAATTTGATTTGAGAGAGAGAGAGAGAGAATAAAGTTACGTTTGAATTGATTTGGAATTACGGGCAGAACAATGGGCTGCTTGTGTACCCATAAATGATTTAGAATCTTTTATACCATTCTATGCCACATATTTTATTTTATTATAAAATAATCATTATATAATATGTTTAGATAACAATATTTTAAGTAATACATATTATGTATTAAATATTTTAAAATAAATAAAATATCAAATAAAATAGAGGATCCAAATTATAATGGGCATTTTTTATTTTTCTAATGATCAGCTAAATAAATAAAGAAAATGGTATTTATAGTTGAATTTACTTTTAATTGGGGTTCTGCTCTGGACTGAGCTTAAGCCCAAGTTGTTTGTGATTGCAGTTATTCATAACCCTTCTTACTCACTTTTCTAAATTAATTTTTTATTATTATAATGTTAATATATGATATTACTTTTAAAGATTTAATATAAATATATATATATATATATATATATATATATATATATATATATATATATATATATCAGTACAATGATCATTACTTGTAATCAGTCAATAAAATGTATTGAGTAGGAAAACCACATAAGAAAAGTAAAACTATTACACAATGCAGAAAGTAGGAGAAAACAAAACCAGATTTATTATTAAATTTTAATAATATAAATACAATCTGTATTGTGTGAAAATCATATATAAAATCAAAATGAATCACAAAAAAATTTGTGCGTCACTATCTAGTTAAACAAGAAAGCCAAAGCAACGGTCAAGAAAGTGAAGGGCAAAGCTGCACCGGCGAAAGATGGGGCAGAGTTACTTGGCGGAGGAGGTGCGGTCACGGGATTTGGGGTCGAGGGTGTGGCGGGATTGTTCGTTGTAGGACCACCGGAGCTGGGCGGTGGGGTGGCGGAGGAGGAAGGAGTTGGAGCTCCTCCTGGCGTGGGGGTGGTGCCGCCGGCAGTGACGTTGATGGCTAGCTTTTGGCCCAAGGAACAGTGTTGAGGGAAGGTGCAGAAATAGTAGTGCTCGCCGGCGGATGTGAGGGTGATCCTGGCGGGGCTGGTGGTGATTGGCGGCGTTGTGGTGGTGGAGACGTTGCATGAGTCGAATTCAGTCCTTGTCACTTGGATCACACTGTGTCTTCCGTTTGTAAAATTGAACACTGCATCACAAGAGTGAGAGTATTAATTTTAAATATAAACACCTAATCCATATGAAACTTTTCCATAGGAATAATGAAACCTTACCTAGAACGTCTCCAACCATGAAAGTCTTGCCCAAAGCCCAGGTTTGGTAAGCGGCTGGCCCACCAGGAGGCACAGTCCACCCTAGGCTGTCTCCAACAGTGTAAGTCCTCCCTACTCTAGAGGGGGAGGGTGCAGGGGTAACTGCCGGTGGAGGGGTGGCGGGAACGGCGGGTGACGGGGCAGTTTGCGGCGCACCCGCGGGTGGCGGGGTGGAGGGCTGTGGTGCAGGGGCGGCGGCGGCGGCGGAGACATTGATTGCCAACTTCTGGCCTAAGCCACAGTGTCCGGAGACGGTGCAAATGAAGTGGTGCTCGCCGGCAGACGTCAGGGTGACGTTGGCCGGACCAGTGGTGGATAAGGAGATGGGGTTGGCGGTGTTGCATGAGTCAAACGATGCCCTCGTCACCTCAGCTACCGTGTGTTGATTCGTGGTGAAGTTGAACACTGAAATAGTTTTTCACACAAGCTTAATTATTAGAAAATTAAATAGTATATTATATTGCTTCTATTTTCAGATTAAATAAAAAAAAAAAACTAATTTCATTCACACTTTATTTTCAGATTAAATAAATAAAAAAACTAATTTCATTCACACTTTATTTTCAGATTAAATAAATAAATAAAAACTAATTTCATTCACACTTTATTTTCTCAAAAAATAAATAAGTACATTCACTCAGTTGGTAAATTATAATAGTTGAAATTTCAATTTTTCGTCGTTAACTTATAAGTTTTAATTTTATGGTTTTCTGTAATGTTTTCTAACAAATTATATTATCTAATTTATGCACAATTTTGCTGAAATTTCAATATCGTCGAATATTGTTGATGTGGTAATTAGACCATTTATGTAGACATTAAATTAAGAATGTCATATTATCATATCAGATGAATTTTCAACGAATCGAATTAAATTAAACAAATTAAACATTAAAAAACATTATCTAAAATCGTAATGGTGTCAAAATCAATAGGCATAACATGAAATTTTGCCATTAGGATACTATGCTTGGAAGAGATTAAACTACAAGCTCTCGTTCACTAGAACAAACTATATACCATACCAACCATGATAACAAGAGTTGGTAAATTAAATTTAAATGAAGAAATGCTACATACCAAGCACGTCGCCTACGGCAAAGGTTCTAGATGCGGCCCAAGTGCGGTAAGCTGCATCTCCGCCAGGGGGAACCCGCCAGCCTAAGGCGTCACCGACGACATGTGTGGTTTGTGCCGAAGAACCATGTAGCATAGCAGCTACAGCCAATGACATAAACAGAACCAAATTTAATCTTGCAGCCATAGTTGTGTTTTACAATCTCAGGTCGCCCCTTCTATGAATAGATTTGGTTTTCTTTCACAATATCACTATCTAAATAAGGATATTGTAGGGTTGTGTTTAAAATGGGGTGTGAGATTAATTGTCATAATTACAAAGTAATATATATAGAGAGAGAAAACCAGAAAGAAGGGAAGAAGGCTACATAATTGGTGAGTGGAACTTTAGTTTGACCAAAAAAGAAGGATCCGTAATTAGGTGACACGGACAAAATTTTGACTGTTAAAACACAAAGAAAAGTCAAATTTGGACAAGGTTGTGTCATGGCGTCGTAGGTTTGGTAGGTTCTCATGGAAAATGGCGATGTTTTAAGACTATATCAGAACACTCCCAGAATTTGTTCAACTTATTAAATTAATTAAGTGGTAAAGTGTGAATCCCAGAAAATTTAACCCACTTTTAAATTTTATTTTTTTTTAAAGAAACTTTAATACACTTTCTTGGACTTTAGGGCCATTGACTTGGTCATTTTCTTGGAAGTTCATGGGCTTAAAGTCTGAAATTTGAAATGTTCTTTTGAATAACATGTAACTCTTTGTCTTTTAGATTTTGTTTTTTGTTTTCTTGTAAGGACTATATTAATTTAAATAAACCAACAAATTATGCCAGAGTATTATGCAATTATTATATATCTAAATATATATTTATATGTCTATATCTATTAAAATAAAATGACTATTTTCTATAATATTTTTTCGCTCAAATATACTTTTTAAAAATCTAATTAATAGTAAATATTTAAGTTAATTTTTTTAATTAAATCTCAGAATTAGAAATAAAAAATCAGAATTTGAATAAGATTTGATAAATTTAAAATTCAATCATCTTAACTTTGAAATAATTTGGATCTTCATATTCTGCAAATCTTGGAATATAAAATATCACTATTTATCCTTTTTAACGAACTTCTTTCTCTCTTATTTTTTTTTAAATCCTCAATCGTCTTTCTTAGTTTTTCGTAGTAGACCATCATTACACATCATTGTCACTCTCCAACATCAAATTTTATAATATATCATATATTTTAAATATGTAGTTATATTACAAAATACAATAAAAAAATATTTTTTGTGCAGCGCAAACGTCACGCACCAGTACCTCATAATTTAAAAACAAAAATGGCGTATCCCTATCACGCAATCTTTGGAGATGACCTCGTCAAGATGGAGACAGAAATTTGATAGCAGAAATTGCTGATCTCTCTAAAGTTAGAACGTGTTACTGGGTGACGCGGTTTCTAGGTAGATCTCCCCCCATCCCAATTTGTTTTCCCTTTTTTTTTTCCCCTAATTTTTAAAACCTTTTAAAAATAAAAATAAATATCTTGCATTTCATACTTTATAGAAAATGTTATTTTACACACTATCACAAAGCAGACCTGATCATCCTTCCCCTAAAAAAAGGACCTGATCAAAGGCCATATTGTAAATGGCACTAATTTGGAATTGAACTGCTGACAAAGGTTCATAAACTATTGTTCAATGTCATGTGGCTCCAAATCGTAATAAAATCGTGATCCTGAGATTTGGTTAAGAGCTGTGAATTTCTCAAATTATCCGCTGTTTTGATTACGAACCAACAATTTTAAACTGTAAAAATCAAAAGTATTTATATAAAAAGTAAATTTTTAATTTTTTTTTGGTGAATAATCCAATTAACTATGAGGATGGTACCATCCAAGTTGGAGGTCTCCCATTTCGCATTGGGCAATTCAGTTGAGGAGCTTAAAAGTTTTGATGAGTCAAATCATGGCTTGCATTCGGACAGATCGACCAACGAATAGGTGGTGAGGCGTGGAGACTCATAATCATCAGGTCGGGTCATGGAACATGGCACGAGTCGAGTTGAATCGAACTCATAGAGCAACGACTGACATACAAAATTGACTGTGTGCATCAAACATGTGCAAGGATGCGTGCGAGCGGGTGCAACAACATCAAATATGTGGGTTAGCTCGCCGGAAAGGCTTGAGCCATACCCTACTGCATCGAACAGGTAATTTTTCCACATTGCGAGAATAAGTGAGATAATAAAGTGATTAATTCTTCATATTTAATTGCGTCTATAAATTTATGGGATGATAGATTAGGATATGCAAATTTAAATACACTTTAAAAATTAATAATTTTAATTTACTACCTGTAATGAAATTCGATTCACAATATTAATATGAAATTTGTATTTAAGCAAAATGGCCAAAACAAATTTTTATTCAGTAGAAACAAATACTTCGTCTTTAAAATTAATCAATACTAACATGTATGATATAAAAAATATGCGAACTAGAAGTGATAGAAAATATTTTATTATATTTATTCATAATTGTACAAAATATTATTATGTATATTTTTTAACATAAAAAAAGATCAAACTCTTGAAGATTTCAAAAGCTACAAAAATTAAGTTGAAAATCAACTCTAACACAAAAGTCAAAATGATTTGAAGTGTCGAGGATGCTATAATTTTAAAATGAAACCATAGCCACCTCTGTTAATTTGGTGGCATTAGTTATTATTTTAAAATGAAAAGAACTCTTCAAATCAAAGAGAAATTATTCAGAACGAATTTTGTTAATTTGGCCATGATTTTCAATTTCGGTGCAATTATATTTGACTTGGATTTTTTCCCCCTCAAAATAGACCATCTCGAAATGTAAATAAGATGCCGCATAAAATAACTACAATGTCGAAAATAGATCCTCAACATTTTTTTCTGATTTTTTTTTTTTTTTTTGTAAATTTTAGAAAGAGAAAGACATATAAATATAAAAAGTGAGTGAGATTCATGTCTTTATATTTTATTTATTTTCTCTACCATGCAGCTCTCTCTTTGAACTTCACCGTGAATTACCAATAGGTTTCAAATCCCTACAACTTCATATCATGTCATTAAATTAAATTAGTTAGTTTGAAAAAAGAAAAAATATATAATTAAAAGCATTAATATGTTAGAAGTCCAAAAAAAGAACTCATAAAATGGGAACCAAGAAAGATGAAGAAAGAAAAAGTAACAAATACAATAGAGTTCCTCCGTTCTTAAACCAAATAATATTGTTTATATGTATGCACCCAATCTATAGTATTATTTGTTTAATAAAAATGTATCAATTCTTTATTTGAAAAGTATAACGAATTAGTAGTAATATTTTTTTTTCTAAATCAGTGATATTTTTTAATTAAATAAGTAATACTGTAGATTGGATTGCACGATACATCTGATGCATATAAATTTTTACGAATAATATCAAAAAGATTGGGAGCCTAATTATTATTGAAGTATGGCAGATGGAGTTGCCCGGTGCCCTCAGTGCATAAATTTATTTGCAAAGATTGGGTGCAACCGAGATATATAAATTCTTATAAGTAATATCAAGAAAATTGAGTGTCTAGTTATTACAAAAATACAATGTTCACTCGATGCATAGAAGTTTTTGTAAATAGTAACGAGAAGATTGAGAGCCCAACTATTATTGAAGTATGAAGGGCTAAATCTACTTCTAGGTAGGCCTATTGCATTTAAATTGATAGGCTAGAAGCCTGTAGCCCAAAAACTATGGACCCATTAATCCTGATTGTATTTAAGCAACCACGTCCCTCTTGGAAGTTGTATATTATCAGTCATTATTTCGTTTTTTAGGATAAGATATTTATATATATTTTTACCTAATATCTTGGTAATTTTTGTATGTACTTAGGTTTTTTTTTTTTTTTTTCCTTCTGTTTGGGTCGTATTAAAAGGTCTATTTACTTTGTCCAGAATTGTTTTAGAAGTTCGATTAATGTAAATTATAATGAATATTCAAGGTTAACATTCATATGATCGGTTCTTATTGTACTTAAGTTTAATTTTTTCAAATATATTTTATTTATAAACCTTCATGCATCGAGCCTCATAAAATAGATCACGTTATACATATTCGACATCACAAATCCAAAATCAATTAAGGTAAATGACAAGCAGGCGTTTCAAATGGGACTGAATATTTGCAATCAATTAAAGGAACAACTGATGAACTTGGACTTGGACTTCACTTGATCATGCTTAGACCAACTGCAGCACTGGTGCTGGAGAACAACGCCCAGCGTCACCTATAGAACAAATTCTGCGCCACTTTCATTTTACTTGATAAGTTTTATATTGTTTTTATTTGTTAAATATATTTTTAGTATTAGTTCTTGTTTCTTTTTTGTATCGTATTTAATCTAATCAAGACTAATTTTAAAAATTATTTTATGCATATTTGATTAGAAAAAATTAAATGGTAATGTGTGTAAATACAATAATATTAAAAAATACTATGTGATTTAAATTATTACCCGTAAAAGTATAAATATAACAAAACATTCATAAAATTACAAAAAGATACTAAACATAAAAGTACAATGATTAAAATTATAAAATTACAATGAATGGAAATGAAAATATGCATCTAAAAATTTTCCAACAGCTTCGTTCAGACAAATTAGAAATATAGAAGCTTATTTTACTCTTCGAAATACATTTATTAGACATATGTGAGCAGATTCAATCATGTAACGTATATTTTTGTTGCACTATTATTGTCAATTTCAATTTTAATTTTACATTACTTTGATTCATCTTTACATGTTTTTTTTTATTAAAGTTACTTCGATGGATTTTACAAATAAAGAAATGAAGCTATTATATAAAAAAAATATATTAAATAAAACATATATAGCGTGTTTAACAAATAAAAAGTAATAAAAGTAAAAAAAGAATCATAAGGACTATTTTGAAATATTATTTTAGTATAGAAAATAATGCAAACCATTAGAGAAGGAGTCCATATTTTATAAGAATGTAGTGTATAATCTACGTTATAGTGGTGCCGACTGTTGTAGATGCCCTTATAATTTACGCAAAAAATTCTAATATTTTTTTTTTAATGTTTGAAATTCTTATAAATCCTAGGTATGATAAATTATAGTAGCTGCAATATTATTCATCATAAATTGCACTCACATGTGTGAGTGTGTGTGGGTGCCTATAAATAAATTATGGGTAAATTACTTGATTTACGTCACCATGTGTCGCATGAAATAAACCCTAGGTTCCAAACCATTTTAGGTCAATAAGCTTATTCTATATTGCTTCTACCCTACGATGACAAAACGTAACTTAATTCCCTAAAACAATAAAGTTCAAAATATAAATTCTTGTTTTATAAAATAAAAGGAAAAAACATTATTTTATGTCCGTCAATTTTGATAGTATTTTATTTTACAAATAAATAATGCTCACTAACTGTTTGATTTTATCCAATTTATACTTAATTTTATCAAAATTTAAAAAATTGCTGAAAATTATCGACCAAGTGCTTCTAACTTTATTTGCTGTATAGCTGACCTTGGCACTAGTTTATTACTTTTGGATGAAACTAAAAGTAAAGTGGACAAAATAAAAGGTTAAGGGTTGTTATTGAAAACAAATAAAAATACATTCTGAGAGTAATTGTATATATATTCGAGAATGGATAGGTAGGAATATGTGGCATAAAACATGTAAAGAGGGAGGCGGCAGAGAACAAATATAGCTGTGTCGTCCCCAGCATCTTATATTTGACACCTCTTTAACTCCACTGTTCATAGACATGAGGCTCCACAGGACTCTATTGATGATTTTGTTCAATTAAAGTGGTGCTCTGATTGATATGATGTGCTCCACCACATATATATATATATATATATATATATATATATATATATATATATATATATATATATAAAGAGAGAGATAGAGAGAGAAAAATGAATCATTAAATTCTGGGAAAAGGGTTTCAGAAATATAAATAGATGCATGATATTTTTGATAGACCTTGACATAGAGCAAGTCTCTAGACATCGTCTCTTGCTTTTCAAGAATTCCATTCAATCCTCAATTTACTTAATTGGTTGAGAACATTAAATCAAAGTAAAGTAATACTTTCTTTGTTTCGAAAAAGTGTTCTATTTTATAAATATTTTGTCCAAACATAAAAAAAAGAGTTTTGTTTTAAAGATAGAGATTGGTTTGATTAATAATGGTAAAAAATATTTATTTATTTATTTATTTTATAGTTAAATAATTGAATTACAAAAATAAAAGTTGTATTATAAGTGCGGATTCTTTTTTGGTTTAGAAACATGAGAGTTGGGTTTGAGTCGGTTTGATAATACATTGGTTCTTTGCTGGACATTGAGTTGTTCCTTAATACTGATTCCAAAATTGGTTTGAATTACTAAAGGAATTTGTTCAATTAGGACCAAATATGTACCAATAGATAACAAATATATACGAAAAGCATTATTGCTACAAAAACATTGTTGGCTTGACTGACCTTTATATGTTCAAGAATGAGGGATGTAATTGCTACAAAGATTATAATTTTGATTTTACATTCAATGCAGAGTGCTTCGAATGAGGGATGTAAGTGCTTCGAATGTTTCTCACAACATACTGACATACATATACACTTATGGATATTGTAATTTTTG
Organism: Caryopteris x clandonensis; assembly: GCA_028749325.2. Lineage (NCBI taxonomy): Eukaryota > Viridiplantae > Streptophyta > Magnoliopsida > Lamiales > Lamiaceae > Caryopteris > Caryopteris x clandonensis. Next base: position 240,851 of record JAPYKT020000048.1, read on the forward strand.
TTTTTTTAGAATTCCAATTATTCCTAAAGTTGGTAACTATTTATTGGTTGGAATTGTTATTGTTCCCGCATGATGTAATCTATCTTTAAATTCGACATACCAACATGTTGTGTTTGTTTCAACATACTACATGCCATATTGTTGTTGCCTTTTGTACCTAACTCTAATTTCCACATCTCGACTATTTGACATTCATACTCTATTAGAAATGTTGATTATGTCGTTTTAGTTTTTAATTCAACTTTGTTGTCGTTATATATGGTGTTGGAACATAGACCACATAGAATTCATTACTATTGTTCGTTTATGTGTTTGATCAAGTTCTGTTGTGATCTTGCTCTGGTTGTAGTATGTTGTTGAAGTAAGATTTTATCCTTATTCTACCCGGTATTTTTATAATCGAATCAGAGATTAAGCCGGTCGAACCATAGGGTGTTGGTTTAACTAGTCGGATCGGCAGCTTAATCGGCAAAATCAAAAATTTTTAATTATTTATTTTTGTTACCACATCTATTATATATTAACATTGACAAAAAATCATTTTTAAAAATACATAACTTAAAACATTATATTAATACTCCATAAAATAGTTCCTTCTATTTTCTTAAGTTTTAAATTTAATATTTGAAAAAAATTAAAAAAATCAGTTGGACTGGTTATACGGCTTTTGAGCGATCTAAGCACCGATTCCTCGGTTTAACTGGTCAGTCCAACCGATATTTGATATGATAAAAAAATTACGCCAAAAAAACACGATGTCTTAGATGATGTTGGAACTTTTTAAGTCATATTTTGAAATACATATGAGTAGAATCTAGTTTGAAGTCTTTTCATTATAAGGCTTTGAAAAGAAGCCACATTTGGCATCTCTAGCCAACCACAAATTTGTAGAATGAATTCTTCAGACAAACAAGAAGTTATTGCAGTATCTAATTTCCAAAAAACAGTGTGAAACATATCCAAGATTATTACAATGGCACTTATGCCATCTAAAAGTCAGTTATTTTGCAGTTGAATCCAATTCTCTATTTCACATGAAAGTCATTATTTGTTTGCAAGGAACAACTATGCTTTACTAGATATATTTAGGTACTCTATATCTCTTAAATCCGACCGTCAGATTAATAAATTTAAAATGAATTTTTTAAATTGAAAAAAAAAAGAATATAAATTAGAAAAAAATTAAATACATCATCGAAAACTCATAAAAGTATAGATTATATATTAAAGAGTTAAAATTAATGGATATAAATTAAAATATAGTGAACTTATATGGCTGTCTCCGTAAAAGAGAGTATTTATTTTTAAAAATTTGTAAAGTCTATGTATCTATTGTCCTAAAATTCATTTCGTGCATAATAATAATAATAATAATAATAATAATAATAATAATAATAATAATAAGAGTAGGTCTCATGTGAAACGGTTGCACGTGTGACACGATTTAAAGTATTACTTGTTTAACTATGAAGTATCACAATTTTTTAAGGTAACTAATCAGTAGTAATATACTTTAAAAAATAGTGATACTTTATAGTTAAACAAATATTACCTTACATCGTGTCACACGTGCAACTGTTTCACCGAACTTTTTGCATATTAATAATAATAATAATAATAATAATAATAATAATAATAATAATAATAATAATAATAATAGATGTGGATCTAGGACATTCTATTTCTCCGCACAACCCTATAATAATAAATGTAAAGTAACATGTGCATATGTTAAAAAAAGGAGAGACAGTGCAACAATAATTAGCATTTGGTGATGTTGCCTGCAAGTTTATTTTGTCTACCAACAAGATGTGCTATGTAGAACTAGATTACAGGGGTACCCAATACATTCTAATTTTGACAAAACTCATTTCAATTTATTTATTTTTATATGAAATTAGCATAGAAAAATAAAAGTGAATTAATTTGAATCTCTGAAAATTAGCTTAGAATTGATGAGGATTTGGTTATTCTGAAAATTAGCCTAGAATTGATAATGGTGCTTGCAACGGTGGCTTTTTAAGTTACATTAAAAGTTGAGTCAGCTCCATCATCCTTGCAAAGAAGTCGGGTGGTGCCACATCACCAATCCGACTTTTCCAAAAGCCAGCCAGCTCGAACCAGGAGAGGGAAGAAAAATAGGGGACTGCGACTGCGAGGGTGCACAGCGCACAGAGCCCCCATTAGCCCGTGCGAGACCAATGAAGCATGTGCCTGTTGCACCCTTATTGACCACTTTATTTATTTTTATTGTTTTTTCCCGGCATAATGTGATATTAAATTATTATTTTTCTTTCATTTTTTGTTGCTTTCCTTTTGTATTTAAATTTTTATTTGGCCGAATTAAATTATTAAACTTTTTTCTTTTTCTTCAATTTGACCGTTGCCACTAGCAACTATCAATCGAATCTTTTTTACAGCTGAATTTATTGAACATTATTTTATTTTTCTTCAATTTGACCAGTGCCAGCAACAACGATTATGTTATTTATTTTATAGGAAATATATGAAACATATTAAATAAAAATAATATAAAAGAAAATTGATGTATAAATAGATGGAACTCATAAAAACATTAGAAGTTGGATTTGTAATTGTAGAGAGAAATTTATAAAAAATAGTAACTTTTTTACTTTTAATATGAGATGTAGAATTTGTTTTATTTTATTTATCGATGCAACTATCCTATGATAATTAGTTTTTAAAATTTACCAATACTTTTAAATCATTTTTATTAAAAAATAATAATTAAATTTAAAAAAGAGTTTTGGAGATATTCCCTATACACACCATCTCAGTTGTCCAAGTTTTAATAGTTTACCAATATCAACTCATTTTTATTATTTCTCATTAATAAATTGACGTAGATAGAGCAAGCATTTGAGCAATAATATTATTTATATTGTTCTGGAAAAATGCATGTTTATAGTTTATAGATTCATAGTTCAATGTTTAGTATCTAAATTTTAATTTTAAATTAAAACTAATAAGAATTATTTGGTGTTGAAATCAAAACTAATAAAACAAAAACATAATTCATTAATATCTTAAATGCTCTTAAAAACAAAAAAATTAGTGGCATTGAAACATGTTGGCTTTATATTCCAGAGCAAGAGCTGGAATATTTGAAATCTGTAAAATATAATAGATAGAGAAATGTTGGAAAATTTATCTTTTTTAAAATCACATCGTATAAAACATATCGATAAATTTAAAAAAAAAAAAAAACCTTTTAATTCATCAGTAAAGGGCTGAACTCCATGATATATTCAGTTGTATATAACAAAAAAAATGTATGTTATATATATATACACACACACACACACACACGATGTATGTAGAAAACTATAGTTTCGATACACTTACCAATTGATCCTTGTTATAGCTATTGTGTAGCGCACTTGATATATATATTTTAAAAAACATCTATTGGCGATGATCTTTAATATCATGTGATTCCAAATAAAAAAGTAAGAGAAATGGTGAAATACAAATTAAGTTTATATAAGCAGATTCGTGTTAATTAAGGTAATAAAAAAGCTTATCGATTTTTGAAAATATTTCCACTTTAAAAATTTTGATTTTCAAGAGTATTACCAATTGTTTAGAATTTGATTTGATACATTGTGAAAAATCTAAATACATGATATATGATTGGCTAGATATCTTCAAAAATACGCTTGAGTATAATGCAGTATCTGTAATATTTATCCAAATACTGGAAATTTCAACTGATATCATATAATATATTCAGAATTATTTTCTTAAATATATATTAAAATATTAATCAAACTAGATAAATATTACAACTAATTATTCAACAAAATCATATTAGATATAAAATTAATATTTCCACATGTTTCAGTTAAGTTTATCAGAACAAATTTAATGACATTTATTATGGAAATTCATTATTTAAACATATCTCATTGATTTTTAACCAATCAAATTAATATCGTCTATTATTGATATTTTTAGCCAGATTGCTCGTATATTCTTTCTTAAAACGATTCTTATGGATTTAGAACAAATAATTTCAAACTAATTATTGGATCTTCTAATATTTGTAAGCATGTTTAGGTGGAACAAAAAAAATTACTTAATATAAATTAATTATAAAGAGAACGTTTAAATTAGGCAATATAATTTAATAAAAAATAAAATAAAAAACATAAAAAAATATTCCTTTATTGGGGGAGAAAAATATCCGTACAACTGTATTTTGTGCATTTTTGTGATATATCAAAATTAGAAATGAAAACAAAATTAAATTTTTTCGTAACTAAAGTTTGTCTTATTTTTTCTTTTTTATTTATAATTGGAAATGTAAATTTTGCAACTCAACAATTTTAAGCCGTTGAGTATTTTATGTTTTCTATTATGCATATATATAACTAAATATAATATGTCGTATACTGATAAAAAAAAAAAAATCAAATCAGCGGATATTTCTCTTATAAGTGTGTCTGTAAATTTTGGATCCTTATTCAATAATTTCAAAAATATGTTGTGCGACCAAATCAGATTTAAATTAAAATTTAATCTAATCTAAATGTTATTAGCAATTAATTCTAAAATTAGTGTGTATATATATATTTATATATATATATATAGATGATGAATTGGACTATTGAATTGGACTATTGTGGTGGGTTTATGTTGCAAAATATAAATTTAATCGAATATCTATTTTGATTAAAAAATATATTGATTACTTGATTAAAAAATATATTTTTCTAATAAGATTATGTCTTAATTTTGTTTTGATGCGTTGAGTGTTGATTTAGATATTTCTGTGTTGGTTTAAGTATTAAAATTAATTAAATTATTTGTGGTGAGTATGAGTTAAAAAAAAGAATTAATCAATGTTTTTAAAAGATAAAAATATTAGATTATTATATAAAATATATTATCTTAAGTTTATTTAATATTTATATCTTTAAAGAATAGTATATATTATAATCCATGCATCGGGAAAAATATTAGTTTTATATAAGAAGTTCAACTTTTGGGTGGTTGTGGTGGGGGTGGGGAGGAGGAGGAATGTGTGTTGGTAGTATTAATGTTGATAATTAATTCTAATTTTGTTTCTCTATTTTTTTTATTTAAGTGAGTCTTTTGTATTGTACATTCGAACTATATTATTATTTATATAATTTAAAATATTATTATATCTTTTTAAGTAACAAATTAGTAATAATAATTTTTAATTAAATAAATAATAATTTTTAATTAAATAAGTAATATTAATGAACATTAATTTACCGGATGAGATATGAATTAATATGATGCATATTTATACTAGTAAGTGAGTAAAAATAATAAAATAAGAAATATTAATGAATAGGTTGGGGGAAGTGGATGGGGAATAATAATAATAATAATAATAATAATAATAATAATAATAATGATAGATAGATATGGGTATTCGTATGTCCCACACTGTACGAAAATTAATTGTAGCAGACATGGAAAAGGACCTAAGGTTAACACTCTGACTCTTCCAATACCCACCTCACCTGGAATTATGCATCTCTATTTTCCTTCAATATTTATTTATTTATTTATTTTTACTAAAGTACATGTACTTGATGTTTACAAGAAATTTTATTTGAATGCTTAAGGGCTTAAAAAAAATAATAAAGTGTAGAATGGGTAATAAAGCAAAAAGGAATTCAAAATACACTTATTTTATTTTATAGCGTATCTTACTACTTTAACAAATATTTTTGGAGTCGGTCACTTGTACGCATTGTTATAATTTGATCTATATTTTTACTTGGGTGGTAATTTACGACACGACTTAATAATTCGACACAAACCGAACACAAATGTAGCAAATTAGAGTTTGACCCTTAATGGGTTCGGATAAAAAATGTCATACCTGAATGAACCAAATAGAAAACAGGTCAGGTTGATTCAGCATCAGGTCAGCCCGCTGACCCGTATCATTATTATTATTTATATATATATATATATATATATATATATATATATGTATATATAGTATGATTATAATTTCATAGAGTATGAATGGTGATATTATAAAAAAATCACATATATATAAGAAAAACTCTATCGCGTACTATTATACATTGTTACTTTCAATTATTATATTGTGAACTTATGGAATGGTACATTGTCAAATATCATAATACATTTATTTTATAAGTTTTCATAGATTTTATAGTTTTTTTTTTTTTTTTTGTATTTATTTGAATCCAACCAAGTTGGTCAGGTCAACCGCAAAATAAATGGGTCGTATTCGAGTTACAATTTTTGACATGATAAGATAAACAGGTCGGGCTAGGTTCATGCAAAATATGTAATAACCATGTCCCATCTCGACCCATGAACCAGCGACCCAATATGTTTGACATCTCCATGTTTAACTAAAAAGTATTACTACTGATTTGACAACAAATCAATAGGAATGTTTTTCAAGTAAATAATTAATATTTTTAGTATATAATAAGAGTAAGTCTTTTGTGCATTGAGTGCATCATTACAACCTAATCTACTGTATTATTTGTTTAAATAAAAATATCAATTATTTGCTTGAAAAATATTACGATTAATACTTTCAAACAAACAAATCATATATTTTAATTAAACAAGTAATATTATATATCGAATTATAACAGTACATTCAATAAACGTAAGTTTTTTCGATAATAATATCAGCACTGTATGGATGATTATAAATTGACATGTTTAGTCTGACAATTAATGCACAATAGGGTTTGAATTTGAGCCTTCCCTCCCTCAGTTGTAACTAAAGAAAATGAAGAAATACAAAATTTAAATTCCAGCGAATTGAGAAAATAACACGATTTATATATAAAGAAATAACGCTATGAGACGTATAATATAACAATCATATTTTATTATAAATATATCTAAATGGACGCCTCTTCAAGCACACAAACATAACAAGAAAATCCAAGGCTTAAAGGTAATATTTTTTATTTAATTTTAAAAAGGTTCTTTTGTTTTTTTCCAGGTAAAAGGTAAAATGGTGATTTGGTGATTGAAATAAATTATAACTTTTTTTTACTTTTTAAATAAGACTATTAATTTAAATGAAGAACATTTTCACAATTTTGCCATTTTAGATTTTTTTTTTAATTTTGTCAATTAATTCACAACCTCATGAAATAATTTTGATTTTGCAAAAACTCCGGTGAAACGGTTGCACGTGTGACACGATGTAATGTATTACTTGTTTAACTATAAAGTATCACTATTTTTTAAGTGTATTACTACTGATTAATTACCTTAAAAAATAATGACACTTTATAGTTAAACAAGTAATATTTTGTAGTTATATAAGTAATACCTTAAATTGCGTCACACGTACAATCGTTTCACAGGAGATCCACTCTTTTGATTTTGACAATTTTTTTAATCAAATCAAAATTATTCAATTTTTTTCTAACGTAGCTGCCACGTAAATTACAATATTTTTTCTTTAACTTCAACTTTTGTTAACTTGTATAATTATAGCTTATTTTTAGCAACAAAGTTCAACCTACCAAATCAACCTGTTTTAACTTTCTCAATATAAAAATAAATGAATTTAAAAAGAAATAAACTTTTTCTTACAATTTATTTGGAATATTAGGATGTAATGCACGTGACAGTCACGTCAGAGAAAATCAGATAATTTTGGTCGGATTATAAACATTAACTAAATTCACAACTATTTTGTAAGATTGCGGGTAAATTAACAAAATTAAAAGAATTGACTAAAAAAAAAACCTGAAAAGATTTGAGTGTTTTTTACTTCTTTTACTTTTTTGCTCTTAGGCCTAAAAAAATGTATTTTTCGACCTAAACATTGGCAAACAATGGTGGTTTCACGATTTACATTGTAATGTTTTTTAATAAATATGATCATACCTTAAAAAATAGAAAATTATATAATTAAATTAAAAAAATAGTTCATATTTATTAAATAAAGTAATATTCATTTTTTCAACTAATTGTCTGTTACAACGAAAAAGCAAAATATATCCCGTTCGGTAGGACCAATTGTGCATTTTTTCAAGAAGGACAAATAAAAATAGGCGTTATTTAAAATTTCTTGCACGTAATTTCCATGTTATATATTGTTACTTAATCTGTGTCAATTAAATCGATTTGGGGTGAACTGCATAGATAGATACCAAATTATATAATTGGTGCCCAATCATATACTACAGTTTAGTTTGTATCAAAATGAATACATAGTTTCTCTTTTTATTTAACGAGCTTTTTTTTTTAACTAATTTCATATAATGTATCATTAGAAGCTCCATGTAGATTGCACTTCATTGCTACATCCACATTATTGCATGATATAAATAAAGTTTGATATAAATTAAAGTTTAGACCTAAATTCGATACAAGTCACATATTTCTTATGAGTCATCAATGAAGTAGTAGCCAAGTCGACAACCGATTATCACATAAGATAAAATTAGCTGGAAAATAGAGACATCGGCGAAATAAAAATAAAAGTTAAGTATCCATTTTAATATAAATTAAAATTTAATATCCAAATAGATACAAACGATATAATTCGATACCTATTTATACAAATTCCCCATATCTGTTGGCATGACTGTCATTGATGGAATTAGTTGTGAATGAATGTTAAATATTAACAAATGCAGCTTCGCTCTCATGCCAGTATATAATGGACCGAATTGTAGATAAGAAAATTTTTCAAGAAGAAAAAAAACTATTGAGAGAGAGAGAGAGAGAGGGAGAGAGAGAGAGAGCTAACACTGGAATGCTTAACATCATTTGACTACAAGTATACTTTTAATTTGTACGGCTCCTGTCTAAAAGACGGAAATTTCTATGCCTTGTCTAAAAGAAGGAAATATTTACGTGACCTCGTAGAGTAGTGTCTTAACATATTAAATATGTGTTATATGTTATTGCATTAAAAATAAGAAAAAAATAATTATTGATTTTCAATATAAAGTCATGTGATATATATTCAATGGAATTATATCACTATCTCATGAGTCAGCATAAAATCTCTTCTAAAATAAAAAAGTCATATTTCCTAAAAGTGCACATTTTATTTTTTTGTTAATTTGAAGAAACTACAATTTTTTACAAACTATTAATTTGTATGCATACGACTTCTTTTATTTATTAATTTGACTTATTTAATGACGTGGACTAAACCACATATCAGAACTGGACCGCAATAGAAGAGCTCATTGCACTCTATGAGTGGAACTGAAACATTGCTCGTTAGGCATTGCAATTCTGAACTAGATATTAAGTTTCCAAGCATTGAGTGGAGTATTTCAGATTATAGCATACCCGATTGGAGGTGGACCTCGAATCTTCGCCATTATATATTTTTCAGATCAAGGCAGATATGGTTAGATGTGTTTGAGAGGCATCGAAACCAGATCGGAACTGAGTACAGTGCCTCTCATCTCCTTTTGGATTCTGATTTCGTCGGATCTCCTCAAGAGACTTGGCATCCTACTCAAAGGAGATTGGATCAATAAGAGTCCGGCCTGCAACATTAATTGTTCTCTATGGTGGAGGATAAATCCCACCTTTTATGGGATTAAGGTACAATGATTGTCAGAGTCAGATAATTTTAGCTAAAAAAATTATTACCCTTTTTTGGAGAAGGCATATAAGAAGATGTGTTTTCATAGACTGTTATACTATTTTATCACTATAAAAATATTCTCTCTTTAAGAGATTTAAGGATTATCTAATTGACTTAAGCGTTGGAGAATCCTTGTCGGAACCCCTTCGCCAAGTATGAGCAGGTCTTGATGAAATCATCTGTGATCCAATTCCTTGCCGAATAAAAAATTTGCCTGTGATTCTTCCCCATTTAAGTTAATTTTCATTTAATATTTAAGGGATATCCTTCATCATTCAATCATATAAAATTTGTTCGTGCAACAAACTTTATTTTTTAGAACAAATAAAGTAAAATAAATATATGTACAAACAATTAAAATAACGATGGAGAAACCGCCCCCCTCATCCGCCGCGGTGTAGCAGAGGTGGCAAAAAGTGAGCATGTCACAGATTTATTTTCCATATATCAATTACAAAGCTTTTGTTTTTTTGCTAATTCTGCCAAAAGTACTTCCTTCTCCTACCCTCATCGAAACCCTAACCCTTGAGCTACTGCCATATATTTCACTTTTAAATTGTTCCCAGCTTTTACTTTTTCACTTCACCAGGCTGGGGGGTATTGGGGGTGGGGTGGGTTTCAGGGTTTCTCTTAAAATAATAATAATAATAATTAATAATTTTCTTGGAAAGTAAATTTCTTTATATAGATAGAGCTGTAGTCCTGTTGTGATGCATCGCTCAATTTGAAAGCAAGCTATAGAGAAAGAGAGAGAAAGGTGGAGAAAGAGAATATATAAAGGCTTTTTATCTTAATTTCGTTCACTTGTTCATCTCTTTAGTTTCTCCCAATTTCGCCGACAGAAATGGATGTGTCGGAGCAAATTCGCTACATTCCTTGCAATTTCTGCAACATAGTTCTTGCGGTAGAACAATTTTCTATACTTAGATCTTGCTTTTATTATCTTGAATTTCTTTATGTGGGTGCTTGATTTCTTTATCAGGGTTTTCCGAAGAAAGAGCCATTATCGTCGTGAATAAAGCTGATTTTTTGTTCCAAGGTCTTGTTTTGTAGTGGCGATTGATCATGTGTCTACTTCAATGCCTCTCTCTCTCTCTCTCTCTCTCTCTCTCTCTCTCTCTCTGCTTTGACAGTCAAAGAAAAAGCCATACCTCAGCCTCTGAGAAAGATTTCACGTTTACTGAAAAAGAAAGAAGATTGTACTGATTATGAAAAATAATTAACCAGTCCTTTATCAATCCGGGGATGCTCTTTCTCCCGGTGCTGTGTCTGTAGCTTTTTCTTGCTGAAAAGATTTCACTAGCTCCTGTCAAATTTAATCTTTTCTTTTTTTGTGGTTTGATTAAAGTGAAATTAAAACCCCTGAATTTGGACCATTTCTTGAAAAGTTTCACTCCCAGCAAGAAGAAGACAACCCTTGTTTTCTTCTCACAAGATTCTAGGGTTCCTCTCTCTCTCTCTCTCTCTCAAACTGATTTCTGGGTCCTTTTCAATGTATTTTTTTCTGTGAAATTCCTGAATTGATTTCAAGATTTTAGGACTAAAGAAAGGTGGGATTTGTTGGAAAATGTGCGATATCAATCATAAATATAATTATTTGTTGTAAATTTGTAGCATTAAATGATGTGTGCAGGTGAGTGTTCCATGCAGCAGCTTGTTTGATGTTGTGACAGTTCGCTGTGGGCACTGTAGCAACCTCTGGACTGTGAACATGGCGGCTGCCTTCCAGACCCTGCAGCAGCAGCAGCCCTCTTCCTGCCAACATCATCTTCAGGTCCCAACTATTAATAATTCCAGCTTCATTTCTGGGCGATAGTAGATTAAAGTAATTCTGAAATCTAGGGTTTCTGGATTTGATTCTTTTAGAGAATCCCTAAATCAATAGCCCAAAAAGTGAACTGATAATTTTTCTTTTTCGAGATCTTGTATCTTAGCCAACCTAACAGCCGCCATAACCAGAACCTGCATTTCTTGTAGACTGTATTTTTCAGTCATACGGCTGCATGTTTTACAATTTTTTTATTTTCGGGGGATGAAGAACTACTTTTCAGATTTTTAATGATTGGTTGATTTGATAGATATGGAAGATGGTTTGTATTTTAATATTCTGGTAAAAGATGAAGTACTATTTCTTTTTTTCTTTTTTTTTTTTAATCAGAAATTGTCCTGTATTGTGGAAACAAAGGTTTTCTCCTAGATCCCAGCTAGATGAAGCAACTGTCAATTCCAGCTGCCATTTTTGTTGTCAATCCTAACTGATTCAGTCACTTCAATGTTGTTATTTTTTTATCATTTTTTCTTGAGAGAGAAAGCATCTTTTCCAAGCAGCACCCTTTTCGTCTAATTTCTCTCCCTTTTTTTCTTTTCTTGGTGCAAATTAAAGAAAGATTCTTCTCTCCCAAAAATAGTTAATGACGGTTTAGATGCTGGATTATCAGAAAAGAAATTAAAAATCCATTAGCATTTTGTAATCAGCTCTCTCTCTCTCTCTCTCTCTCTCTCTCTCTCTCTCCCCCACACACACACAACATATTTCTATATTTGTTATAGCAACTGACTTTTAACTATAATCTGATCATAGATATGATGTCCTTGATTTCATGTTCTCTCTCTCTCGATTTGTTGATACAAATTAGTCTCTTAACCTGCACAATAGAATACATGATCGTTGTTGATTTCAGGCTCCTAACCACAATACTTCAAGTGAGTACAAGGTTGACTTGGGCTCATCTTCCAAATGGAACTACAGTAAGATGGCAATCCAACCTTCAATCACAAAAAAACCTGAGCCAAGGATCGTGAATCGACGTATGCTTCTTCTTCTTTCTAATTTCTTTGTCAAAATTTCTTGACAATGTATATTTTGCTCTTTTGAATCATAATTTTCTGTTACAGCTCCAGAGAAGAGGCAACGAGTCCCATCTGCCTACAATCAGTTCATAAAGTAATGGGATCGATTAATGTGCAATTTTTCCCATGTGTTTATATTAATCAAGAACTGCACTTATTATTTGGCTTTTTAATTAGTTTACTCCACACATATAATTCTCAGAGAGGAGATTCAAAGGATCAAGGCAAATAATCCTGACATCAGCCACAGGGAAGCATTCAGCACTGCTGCAAAAAATGTAAGTGTCATGGCCATGTTTAATTAACCGATAAATATGGAGAGAGAGAGAGAGAGAAGATATTGGTACCTTACATACCATCGGAATAATCTATTTTCTATCAATATGTGTTAAATCTTATATTTTGTTTTAAAAGTACATACAATGTGTGTGCGTAGTGGTGAAATAAAATATTAGATTGAATTATGACGACGAGGATTTCCTACACTGTTTTGATGGCTGAGACAAAATTTCGCTCACATTTTCGGGTAATGAGTTGCTGAATTTTGTTGTTACAGTGGGCACACTATCCTCATATTCATTTTGGGCTGATGCTGGAGACCAATAGCCAAGCAAAACTCAATGAGGTAAGTGCTATGAATGTATGAGAATTTGACTCAGCTTCCTTTCTGATTACTAGTCTCAAATTGCTTATATATATACGTGTGTGTATATATATATACCTTATTTGACCTCCATTTCTTGACTCTTTCTCCACTTCAACTATTTTTTGGATTAATCTAAATAAACCATGGAAAATTGCTGTTTTAAATATTGGGATTTCGCAAAAATAGTCATGTGCAAGTTCTAATATGCAATTAAATTATATAATTTATGCAAAAATCTTGAAAATTGAGCGCCAATATTAATTTATCTCATTGGAAGTAGACAAGTTTCCTCACAATTTATCAATTTTTGTTGAACGTTTCTGGCTAATTTTACCTATGATCATACTTATTCAACTAAGTTACAAATTAACATTCACAATTCAATAATTTTGTCAACGTACCAGTTGTGGTTGAATCCTAGCAACCATTTATGAAAATTGTTTTTCCTTCAAAAAATAAAAACTTATTTTAACATTAGTTTGTGTGTTAAATCCCATGAAAAATTAGTCACTTGAGTCTAATTTGGTGTGGATGTAGTATTAATTACAGGGGTCTGAGAAGCATCAAATGAGAAGGGCTGCAATTCGAAACAACTGATCATCTTTGCTTCTTCACTAAAGCTAGATCTTCAGAAGTAATCCATATTCTGAAGTCACTTCATATTATATATCTTAAAGTAAACTATTATTGTATCCACTATGTAATTGTATTATTTCTCTCGAATTTCTAAGGTTGGTAATTTCTGTATGTGGTATTATCACCTCATATAATTGAAGTTATGCAACACCTAAAAAATGTTACATTAATCATAAAGTGCTGCTATAAAAATAGGCAACACTTTATCGGTGTCGCATTTGTACGTACTACCTTACATTTAAGGCAACACCTTTGATGTTCTCTTGTACCACTTTTTATAAGTTTTTTGATCAATTGTAACATCTTATGAAACAATAATGTCAATTTCAAAATTTAAAAACACGTCAAGACATCAAAATAAAATAGATAATCAAGTCGGATGAAGTTCATTGAAATAAATAAGTCGAAGTAATTGATCTTCATCATCCCACCCTTCATTCCCAACTCTCTTCATTTTCTTTAAAGTCGTTATCAGGATTGACTTCATCATCTTCATTTCATTTCCATCATCATGAGATATAATAATTAACACCATCATGTTATATAATTCATAATATCAAGCAATAAAACCATATTAAAAATTGCCATGAATTAAAGTTAAAGCATCAAACTATATGTTCCTCCTTTAGGAGTTGGCCATTTTAGCTTCTCGAATGCATTATAAACAATATAAACAAGAATGAGTCTCTTGTACATCAAATGAACGTGCAATTCGATTGAAAATATTGTTTGTTTAACTAACAAGTATTACTTGTTTAAATTTAACATTTTAAATAACGAGTAATACTTTAAATTATGTTGCACGTGCACCCGATAAACATAAGTTTTTGCGTAAAAACAAATGCATTATTACTAGATTAATGAGAGCAACTGTTAAAGGCATTACAAATGGAAAGGTCCCTTTCCATAGAGGTGGTGGAGTCAGTTTAATTTCAATCTTCAGTTGTGATGCCAAAGCCCTTAGACCAACATTTGTTTATCATCCCTTATTGATTAGATTGAGAAAGTGTCCAAAAGAATGATATTTGATTCGCCCAAAGGAATACTAGGATATAAATACAGTGGCTGAAGCATTTAAAGGATTAACAACTGTTAGGAAATAACAAAACAATAGCAATACCAAATAACACAATATTTGGTTACCTAGTTCACCAATAATGGCTACGTCTGGGGGCACTACCAAGCCAGGAGATTTTACTAAGTAGTTGTGATCATCCTTGTCCAAAAAAAACAACAAAACATAAGCCCTTTATATAAGGCTTAGATTACAAGATTTTCTCATCCACAACCAATGTGGGACATTAAACATAAGCCCTTTATATAAGGCTTAGATTACAAGATTTTCTCATCCACAACCAATGTGGGACATTAAACAATTTACACACTTAACAATCTCCCACCTGGAAATTGTTCACAAAGTGTGACTTGTTTTCTTCAGTCATCTCAACTCATGGTAGTGCCACGTCCTCATCTTCAAGCTTCGAGGCAAGTTGAAGTCATGCACAACTTCAACTTATCAAAGGTAACAACCTTTGTCAACATATCAGCGGGATTCTTACTTCCTTCAATTTTCTCCAACTGCAACACCATCGTCTCCAACAAGTGACGAATGTAATGATACTTCAACTGAATATGTTTTGTTTTGGAGTGAAACGCCGGATTCTTTGCCAAGAATATTGCACTCTGGCTGTCACTATAGAGAGTACTCGTACTCTTCTCCATCCCGAGTTCACACAAGAAATTCTGAAGCCACACCATCTCTTTGCTTGCTTCAGTAATTGCCACATACTCAGCCTCCGCAGTAGATAATGCTACTACCTTCTGCAGTTTCGATGCCCAAGAAATCGCCGTACCACCAAATGTATTCACATATCCCGTAGTAATCCTTCTTCCATCAAAATCATTTGATGCCAAGTCAGCATCGACATATCCTTTTAGAATAAGATCACTCCCACCAAAACACAGTGTCATGTCAGTCGTACCTCGCAGATATCTCAGAATCCACTTCACTGCTTCCCAATGTTGTTTACCGGGGTTGCTCATGAATCTGCTCACAACTCCCACCGCATGTGCAATGTCTGGTCTCGTACACACCATTGCATACATAATACTTCCAACAGCCGAAGCATACGGTATTTTCTGCATCTCAGCACGCTGCTCTTTAGTGCTCGGACATTCCTTCTTAGACAACTTGAATTGGCTGCCCAACGGAACACTCACCGGCTTAGCATCTTGCATGCTAAATCTCTCGAGCACCTTCTCGATGTATTGTGCTTGCGATAGATAGACTTTTCTAGCAGCTCTATCTCTTCTGATTTGCATCCCCAAGATCTGTTTTGCTTCACCAAGATCTTTCATTGCAAACCGTTCGGATAATTGCTTCTTCAACTTGCTTATTTCTCTAGCACTGGAGCCTGCAATCAACATATCATCAACATAAAGCAACAAAATGATATAACTACTCTCAAATCTCTTGAAGTAGCAACAGTGATCGGCATTGCATCTGATGAATCCGATCTCAAGCATAAAACCGTCGAACTTCTTGTACCATTGTTTTGGAGCTTGCTTCAACCCATATAAGCTCTTCTTCAATTTACACACAAGTCCGGAGCCTCCTTTTGACACGTATCCTTCTGGTTGCTTCATGTAGATCTCATCCTTCAAGTCCCCATGAAGGAATGCTGTCTTCACATCCATTTGCTCCAAAAGCAAATTTTCTACAGCAACCATACTCATCACAAGTCGAATGGTAGTTAATTTCACAACAGGAGTAAATATGTCTGTATAGTCAATACCATATTTTTGTTGAAAACCCTTTACTACCAACCGTGCCTTATACCGCTTACTTCCATCGGCCTCGGTCTTAATTCGGTACACCCATTTGCTGTCAAGAGCTCTCTTGCCCTTAGGGAGTTTGACATCTTCCCATGTTTCATTAGCCAAACACGAGCTCAACTCGTCATTCTCAGCAAGTATCCATTTGTTCACATCTGGAACATTCTTAGCCTCTGCATAAGATTCCGGTTCTCCATTGTCAGTCAGTAAAAGATAATAATTAGAGGGCGAATACCTATCTGGTGCCCTTCGTTCTCTAATTGATCTTTGCAGCGGAATCTGTTGTGGAGTACTTGGCTCAACATCAATCATCTCCTCGACTTGAGCTCCCCTACTCCCACCCGAGTTGGTAATATCCAACTCCACAATCTGACTGCTACAATTTGGTGAATCAACTGTCTGTCTATCCTTGTATAACACTTGTTCATTGAACACTACATCTCGACTTCGGATGATCTTCCGATTCTGCTCATCCCAGAATCTATACCCAAACTCATCACCTCCATAGCCGATGAACGTGCATTTGACAGACTTTGCATCAAGCTGACTTCTAGCAGCAGAGTCAACTAAAACGTAAGCAATACAACCAAAGATACGAAGGAATGATAAGTTTACCTTTTTTCCACTCCAAGCCTCCTCCGGTATGCCGTTCTCCAAGGGCGTCTCTGTTAATCAGGAATGCAGCAGTGTTGACTGCATCAGCCCAGTGCATCTTTGGTAACCCGCACTTGAGTCTCATGCATCTCGCACGCTCGTTCAATGTTCTGTTCATTCGCTCAGCAACTCCATTTTGCTGTGGTGTTCCTCTCACCGTCCTCTCCATGCGAATTCCATTGTCTTTACAAAACTTCTTGAACTCGTGGTGATCGTACTCACCACCGTTGTCGGATCGTAGGCTCTTGACCCTCAAACCTGTCTCATTCTCAACCAACGCTTTCCACTGTCGAAATGCAGCAAACGCATCAGATTTATTTTTGAGAAAATAAACCCATACCTTTCTTGTGGAATCGTCAATGAAGGTCATATAGTAGGATGCTCCACCAAGAGAAGTCACAGGTGCTGGACCCCATAAGTCGCTGTGTACTAGCTCCAACTTCTCCTTCTTCAATGATCTGCCACCTTTCGAGAAGCTTACTCTTTTCTGTTTCCCGAATATACAATCTTCACAAAGACCGATCTCAACTGATTTGAGTCCGGGCAGTCTTCCTTTGGTGCATAACTCTCGCATCCCCTTCTCACTCATGTGGCCTAACCGACAATGCCATAACTTTGCGTCATTCTTCTCTTCTATGGCAGCGACACAATTCTTAGAATTCGTAGTCATGTATAGAGTTCCATCTTTTCTACCTCGAGCTATTACCATAGCTCCCTTTGTGATCTTCCAGCTACTATCTCCAAATGTCGTCACGTAGCCTTCATCATCCAACTGACCAATTGAAAGAAGATTTCTCTTCAATCCAAGAATATGTCTAACACCGTGCAGTCTCAGAGTAGAACCATTCGGAGCAGCAATTCTCACGTTTTCCTTTCCTACAATTTTGAGAGGCTCGTCATCTGCTAGATACGCCTCTCCAAAATCTCCAGAACTATAGCTCTCCATCATCTCAGAACTGCTACATGAATGAAACGAAGCTCCAGAATCCAACACCCATGAATCCAGTGGACTACTCACGCTAAGGATCAAAGCATCAGCAACCTCGTCTGTAGATGCATTCGCTGATCTTTTATTGGTCTGATCCTTCTTCGGTGCCTTGCACTCTCTCTTTACATGGCCATACTCATCACAGTTCCAGCACTTTACTGAAGACCCGTTCGTCCTTCCACGACTCTTTCCTCTCGACATGGATCTATCAGATCTCGACTTTGACTTCCCTTTCGTTCGCCCTCTATTCTCTATATTTAAAGCCGATCCAGAAGTAATGCCTGATTCCCTTCTGCGAATCTCCTCGCTGATAATCAGATCTCTTACTTCATCAAACTTCATCTTATCTTTACCCGCCGAGGCACTAACAGCAGTGACTGTTCCGCTCCAACTCTCTGGCAAAGAGGATAAAAGAATTAAGGCTCGAACTTCATCGTCAAAATCAATCCCAACTGAACGTAATTGAGCCGTAATTAAGTTGAACTCATTCAGGTGTTCAGCAACCAGCGTCCCTTTTGACATCTTCAGATTGAATAGACGCCTCATAAGGTAAACCTTATTTGCTGCAGACGGCTTTTCGTACATCTCTGACAGGATATCCAGCATCTCCTTCGTGGTCTTTGCATCGGTGGTGTGGTAAGCAACATTTTTGGACAACGACAAACGAACCACGCTCATCGCCTTTCTGTCCAGCAGTTTCCACTCGCCATCCTTCATCTCCACCGGTTTCTCGCCCAGCGGCTGGTAGAGATCTTTGCCGTAGAGGTAATCCTCGATCTGAATCTGCCAGAAACTGTAATCTGAGCCATCGAACTTCTCCACCGGCGTTTTTCCTTCCGCCATTGTCTTTGCACCTCCAACCGGGCTCTGATACCAGTTGTTAGGAAATAACAAAACAATAGCAATACCAAATAACACAATATTTGGTTACCCAGTTCACCAATAATGGCTACGTCTGGGGGCACTACCAAGCCAGGAGATTTTACTAAGTAGTTGTGATCGTCCTTGTCGAAAAAAAACAACAAAACATAAGCCCTTTATATAAGGCTTAGATTACAAGATTTTCTCATCCACAACCAATGTGGGACATTAAACATAAGCCCTTTATATAAGGCTTAGATTACAAGATTTTCTCATCCACAACCAATGTGGGACATTAAACAATTTACACACTTAACAACAACCTATTGGATCAAGTCATCGGGAGCATTAATTAATAATAAAAGGCCTATTTGGAGGGGCTCAAATTTAAAATAGAATTAATTTTTGTAAATTAATTAATAAAATTGAAAACTCTGAAATAAAATACAAAAATTATTTTAATAAATCCAAAAATTCAAAAATATTTCAGAGACTTATTTTAAAAATTGGCAGATTTTTGTCCAAAATATTTTACAAAAACTAAAACTCAATACCATAATATGTTTATAATGTTCAATTCATGTGTGTGCGATCTTCTAGTAGACAAATAAAAAAAAAAAAAAATAATAATAATAATAATAATAATAATAATAATAATAATAATAATAATAAAAGACATACATTAAAAAGTTACTGTATTTTAAAATAGATTTTTTGTGTTTATTTTCCTTTGTTATTTTAATTTTTTTCTATTTATAAAATAAAAAATTGTGTACATTTCTAATATGAAGTGTTTCATTCAAATTGAGTTGAAGTATTGTTTTGTTATGTTATAATGCATTGTCATTCTTTTAAAAGTGTATGTATCAAATAATAAATTACACAATATTTCAAAGTGAATTATATAATAAAACTCCGTACAAATATTTAAAATCTATAAAAAAATATATTAAAGTAAAATAACTAATTATAGAATTTAAATAGTTTAATATTTTTATTTTTATTAAAAATATTTAATATTTTTTAATATTGTCGTTGAAAAGCATATATAGATTTAATCCATTGTTTATTCAAATGCAACACATATGTCAAAATAAAAATAAATAATTAAACCCATAAAATAATATATTTCATATTTTAAATATAATATTTTATTTTGATATATACAATATTGGTAAAATTAAAGATCATACAAATAATATTAATTTGATATATCATATGTAGAAAATGAATTTAAAATAAAAAGAATATTTGAATTATATAATTTAGTAAAAGAACAAAAAATTGTTGATTAACGCCCCTCTCCCATCTGGCACTTTATTTTTAACATATATATTATATACTATATTTTTAAGAAATAAATGTATAAAAATTCTTAGATGGAATTATTTTTTTATATTAAGTATATAACTCCCTGTAAAGTCAACTAACAATTAATTAGTTAATTATTAGTTGTTAGGACTAGAATTAAAATATTGAGATTGAATGTGGAGAAAAAAAGAAGCAAAATAAAATTGAGGACTAAAGAAGCAAATTATTTAATAGGACCATAAAGGGAAAATATTTCCAGAAAAATAAGACTCTTTAGTGACAAAAAATGATAAAACTAAACAAAACTCTCGCTAAATCTTTTTTTTTTTTTGGCAGTTTTACAAGGGTAAGAAAAGTCCCCTCACTACAAGCCACTTATTCAAAAATTGGCTTAGGCGGTTGCTAGGCGCTAGACGATATCGACCGATCCAATTATGTGAAAACGATATTGTTAAGTGTTTTTTATATTTAGGCAGGCTAGGCAGGGGATTAGTCAGGTTAGCCGGGCACCTAGGCGGCTCAAACATATATTTTATTTTTTTTTTTATTTTTTTATTTTGTAAATGAATTGTCTTTATTTTATTTAGTTTAAAATTTATAGAAAATTTAATGTTAAAATTTTGTATTAAAGGTACAATATTTTAAAAATATTAAAAATATGATATAAAGAAAAACAATACTGACAAAAAATTAGAATTCAGGCGGCCACCTAATCGATCTAGGTGCTAGACAACCTTAAAATGTCCGAATACCAATTTACAATTTCTGCAACCTTGTTAAAAGCTTAACTATTAAGCCTCCTATTGGCTTCATTGTGTTCTCATATATATCTATTTCATATTATATTTAATTTTATATTTTATCTTTTTAGGCGAATTTATCACGAGCGTGTTTCTAAGATGAATTCGTATATTTATAGGATCGATCGGCTCAATTGCACACATTTATTGTTGTACAGTTGTGTTAAATGAGCCTCATCTTTTCAAAGTATAAATTATGTTGGCAGGATTGAAACTCAAATCAAATTAGTCGATACTCGATTTAAAATTGTTTATTAGAATTTCGTTTGAACTATGTTTGACAAAAATAAGAAACAAATTTGAGCATACTTTTACATTAAATCAAATCTAAACCTCCAAACTCAATAAGTAAAATTTATCATAAGTAATATAAAAATACTAAATAACTTGAGTTTTATTAATGTTTATTTAATTAAAAATTATTCAAGCTCAACTAAATTAATAATAAAACAACCTCAAATATAATATTATATCTTAATAACATTTCAAAAAAATATAAAACAATATTTAATTTGACGCGGTTGTACTGATTTACAGTTACATGTATGAACAAATAAAATCATACTTAAAGAAAAAATTAATTTAACTAGTTTCCTATCTTTCCATTGTTTAATTATCTTGTCCAACTAATGCACGTATAATGCACGTGGTCTGTGGGAATCACCACGTGATTAAATTAAATATAAAATTCATACATATTGAAGCTTAATTTATTCCTGAAAGAGCTTAATTTATTTTCCCAGAAATAGACTATAAATTAAAATATAATTTAATTATTAGCTGTCGGAGTGGGAAATTTCAGAGATACATACATGGTCTAGTTGGAATGAATACCAAAAGCCTTATTTTCTCAGCTACTCAGTTGTCATCTATCTTAAATTTATTTTATTTTATTATTTATAATGAATCTCTTGTTTTCTTTTATTTTTTACCTTTTTTTGAGGGGAGAAGATTATCTATAATGAATCTATTATCTATATTTACATGAATTCTTTTTGTTGTTCTTGAGTTAGCGTGACAATTTGTGATATTATTCGCATACTAATTTAATTTAAATAGAATAAGTTGATTCTTAGCATAATTGGGTTACTATTGGATCATATCCAATTAACACAAAAAAAGGTGTGTTCGATGGGTCAACCCGTTCTTTTTTTTACTTTTTTTTTTCTTTTTTGAAAAAATCAATTTCTGTAATTTGACAAGTATGCAAGGTTATATTTGTAAACAATATATCTGTATATATAGAAAAATCCTAACGATCACACTAGCAAAACTCAATTGATTTTTGTGACATTCGGGTCAAAAACATATTGATTGGGTCAACCCTTATGGTTCAATTGTGAGCGTTCATATACAAATCTTGACGCGAGAAAATAAAATGGGCTGTGCTTGAATTCAATCTGCAATATTCCAATTCAATTGATGAACTTGCTGCTCGATCTGATTGACACCCCTATTTTATATCCTTAAACTGCTGAATCTGAATCTAACACCTCAAATGTAAGAAGTCTGAGAATAAATAAATGAAAGACTGAGTAATATTCAGACAAGAGGAGTTCAAAGGAAACAAGCAGCGTCTTCTCGTTGTCAACCAAACGCAGCCCCATTTGAGATTCTTTTATTGATGGACTACTTCATGATTAATTACGTTTATACAGTATTCTCTTATTCCAACCTAACCACATGCTTTCAACGATAATAATTATTGACCATAGGCTGCTAAGGTTTGTTTGACTTATTTAAATATTTCAACTATCTATTAATTAAATCTGATTAATTCCTAATGCAATTGTTTATAACACTCTAATTTCTGTCAGAGCTGTAGCTATCTATACATATATACATATATTATATGCACACACATGATTAAGACGACATCATCGTCTCCAATATATATACACACACAGACATTACAACTTGGGTCTATGAACACTGACATTGGAGGCTCCTTGTTATTTTTATTTTATTTTTTTTAGAAAGAGGAAGAAAGATTACGGAGACGGAGACGGAGGAGATCAGTTGAGTGGCGTGGGAAGAGGAAGCTGTAAAGAAGATGACTGAGGTTTTGCTCCATGGAGATCTGCATGCAACTATATATGAGATTGACCATCTCCATCTTGGAGTTCTTACAAGATTTTTTCATAAGGTATCTCCTCTAATTTCAAGTTTTCTTTCCCCTTTTTGTTCCCACTTGTAAGAGATTTTTGAATTATATTCATAAATGTGTTGTGATCCGTTTGATAAATATTAATATGCTGCAAAGATTTTAACTTTTTTTTTGTTTGCACCTTATAATCATTTTCTCAACCTTTATATGAATTTTTAGTTTATCACATATTAGAATTAGGGAATATTTCACTTAATTTTCATTAACTTTGACCATGTCTAATACATGACCTCTAATTTTACAAGTTTCTTCTTTTTATAATTACTACTTTAAATTTATCCAATTTATACTTGATTTTCTGGATAATGTTGATCAACGTGATATTCCTAGTTTCATTTGCCACGTAAACATACCAACTGTCCGTTAACAATTTGGGTGAATTTTGAGATTCCACAAAGTTGAGCATAAATTGAACAAAATCAGAAGTTAGAAACTATTACAAAAAATAAAAAACGTAAAATTACAGCTCACATATTGAACAAAGTCAAAGTTAACAAGTATAATTTGAAATTTTTCCAACACTTATTTGAAATTCTCGACTCTAAAATTCATTTCTCAAATCCAAAGTCTTGCAATATTCCAAATTTATTATATTTTTCACGGCTCGTTTAGTATGTGAAGTATAGAAAATTTCCATGTTTTATTTGATGTTTTTGTAGATAACTTAACAACAAATTAGTTGTAAGCATTCTATTTTACACTTATGAGTAGAGTAATTAACAAAAAATCATTAAAATGCCGTTTTAGATTCTACTTGATCTTTTGTATATTCAATATTACATTTCTTATTAGTTTTTGGGTGGATTGACACCTATCTCCTTATTAAAATGTGAAAATTGCATCACTAGCTCGGCGTAAATGATGCAATATTTTTTTGCTATAATTACACAAATACATAATATGTGTACATATAAAATGACGTCGTTGATACATCACAAATAAATATGTAGTGTTTATTAATGCAATTGACTGCAAGAAGAAATGTAACCCAATTGATAACAAAATATTTGCTTTTCACAACGCTAACTTGCATTCAAATAAACGTTTAATTGGGCGAATTTCAAAATTTCTTCGACTTAGATTATTTTAGGAATATATTTCAGGCTATCAAAATATTCATTTTTATGTTTCATTAGAAATCAATCCTTATTATTAGGATTCCAGATTCATCTATGTTCCCCAATTTAGATTTTTGTTAATTTTAATCTTGCTATTTCATTTTTGTTCTATCTATTCTCATTTAGGTCTCACCTAATTACGTACATTCAAATTTCGTCTAAACGCACGTATATATCTTAGTCTATCGTCCGTCTAGCACCTAGCATTTTTTCATGGACTATTGAATATCGGTGACCCAAGTAGAACACGAGATCTTCACAACTATAATGGTCATTGAGTTTTGCCATCTATCTAAATATAATTTTTTTATGATGAAAATATAGGAATTGTTACAAGGTTAGATAATTAGTGATGCAATTCTCAGCAGGTATTTCCCCTTTACGAATTGATTCATGTTTTTTGTCCAATTATGAAGGTGGTCGAAGGCATCGAAGCAGCTGCAGGTTTCCATAACACGACTTCAAGATTATACGCTACGATCAGCTTAGAAAAAACAAGGGTCGGCCAAACCAGATTATTACACCACAAGCACTTTTCAAATCCTTGTTGGAACGAATCCTTCCACATCTATTGTGCTCACATGGCTTCCAAACTTGTCTTCTCTATCAAACTCGAGAACCCTATTGGGACAGATTTGATTGGGACCGTTTCAATGCCAGTTGGGGAATTGATTAATGGCGATGAAGTAGATGCTTGGCTTGAAATCCTCAACAACAATCACAAACCATTACATGGGAGGCCCAAACTCCATGTCAAACTTCAATACTACGATGTTACACGCGAACGTTGTTGGTCTCGTGGGCTGAAAAGCCCGAATTTTCTTGGTGTACCTTTCACATTTTTCCCTCAAAGAAAAGGATGCAGGGTCACTCTTTACCAAGACGCACATGTACCGGACAATTTCCTTCCCAAGATTCCGTTGTCTGGTGGGAAGTACTATGAACCAAATCGATGTTGGGAAGATATTTTTGATGCAATTTCTAATGCAAAACATTTGATTTACATAACGGGTTGGTCTGTTTACACGAAGATCACATTGGTACGAGATGTCAACCGGGCGAGGCCTGGTGGAGAGACGACTCTTGGTGATCTTCTGAAGAAGAAAGCTGGTGAAGGAGTGAGAGTGCTAATCCTTGTTTGGGACGAAAGAACTTCAGTTAAATTCTTGAAGGAGGATGGATTATTGGCTACTCACGATGAAGATACGAGGACTTATTTTCAAGATAGTGAAGTGCATTGTGTGTTGTGTCCACGCAATCCAGATAATGGGCATAGCATAATTGAGGGTATAGAGATCGACACAATGTTTACACATCACCAGAAGATCGTCGTTGTGGATCACAAAATGCCAAACGGGGATGAAGAAAGAAGAAGAATTGTGAGCTTTATAGGTGGGATTGATCTTTGTGATGGGAGATATGATACACAGGATCATTCCCTTTTTAGAACTTTAAACACAACACACTGTAATGATTTTCATCAAGCAAACTGCGAGGGAGCTACAATCAAGAAAGGGGGCCCGCGAGAGCCATGGCATGATATTCACTGCAAGATCGAAGGCCCTGCAGCATGGGACGTTCTGTACAATTTCGAGCAGAGATGGCGAAAGCAAGGAGGCAAGGACTTGCTATTACCACTCCACGGTCTGCACAACGTCGTAATCCCGCCATCTCCGGTTATGTTCCCCGACGATCATGACACGTGGAATGTCCAGATATCCCGGTCCATTGACGGTGGGGCTGCCTTCGGCTTCCCCGATTCACCCGGAGATGCAGTCGGGTCGGGTCTCGTGAGCGGGAAGGATAATGTCGTTGATCGTAGCATTCAAGATGGGTACATTCATGCTATTCGTCGAGCAAATAAATTTATCTATATCGAAAATCAATATTTTTTAGGTAGCTCCTTTTCGTGGTATTCGAACGATATCAAGGATGAAGATGTTGGGGCCGTACACTTAATACCTAAAGAACTGTCGTTGAAGATTGTGAGTAAGATTGAAGCAGGAGAGGAGTTTAGGGTTTATATTGTGATTCCGATGTGGCCGGAGGGGTTTCCGGAGAGTGCGGCGGTGCAAACTATATTGAATTGGCAGAAGAGGACTATGGAAATGATGTACATTGATATAGTACAAGCTCTTAAAGCTAAAGGTATCACAGCCGATCCCAAGGACTATTTGACATTCTTTTGCATTGGTAATAGAGAGACCAAGAAGAGTGGAGAATACGAGCCGCCGGAAAAACCAGAACCCGATACGTATTACGGCAAAGCTCAGGAATCTAGGAGAGGAATGATCTATGTCCATTCCAAGATGATGATCGGTACCACTAATCTTTTCTTCTTTCTTCACATTTTTTATGAAACTAACTTCAATGCGTGCTGGTTTTTACTTTGTAAAAACATGATACTTAATTAATCCAATCTCATCTAGTACGTATTGGGGATTTTGCTTGGACAGTTGATGATGAATACATAATCATTGGATCGGCGAATATCAACCAAAGGTCGATGGATGGTGGGAGGGACTCAGAGATTGCAATGGGGGCTTATCAGCCTTATCATCTATCCTGCAAGCAGCCTGCGCGAGGACAGGTTCATGGCTTCCGAATGGCGTTGTGGTACGAGCACCTTGGATTCATGGATGACAGATTCTATCATCCTGAAAGCTTGAACTGCATTCAAATGGTGAATCAAGTTGCAGAAAGAAATTGGGATCTTTACACCAGAGAAAACATGGAAGGCGATTTGCCTGGACATTTGCTTACTTATCCCATTGAAGTGTCGTCTAGTGGGAAAGTTGTTGAGCTGCCTGGGATGGAGCATTTCCCAGATACCAAGGCCAAAGTTGTTGGCTCACTTGCTCGCTTCTATCCAGCGATTCTCACCACTTAAAATTCTTTTTATTGCTTCATTTGTTTAGGAAAGTTCTAATGTGTGACACCACTTTGTAAAAAATGGCCAAATTTTTTTTTAAAAAAAAATCATTTATTTGTAACTTGTATAAATATTATTTTAGCAAAATTTCTTTGTATCATAATTGTAAGTTTGGTAACATATGAAAATAAATAAATAAGACTAAACTGTAGATATAAGATGAATTAAGTTTGTTGCGCCCTAACTATGAAAATATTATATTTTTTCTATTTTACTAAAGTTAGAAGGACCGAAAAAGCCTCAAACCTTTTAAGTGAAAGCCCAACAACGCAGGTGATGCTACGCTTTCTTCCATATTGGTCTGCCAAAGCGCCACCTTCGATTCAACCGGACCCCCCAACAATGCAGGTGATGCTACGCTTTCTTCCATATTGGTCCGCCAAAGCGCCACCTTCGATTCAACCCGACCCTTCACCATGTTTCCATGAAGGAGTATATCGGTCAGCCAAAGCGCCATCTTCGATTCAACCCAACCCTTCACCATGTTTCCATGAAGGAGTATATCGGTCAGCCAATGCGCCATCTTCTGTTCAACCCAACCCTTCACCATGTTTCCATGAAGGAGTATATCGGTCCGCCAAAGCGCCACCTTCGATTCAACCCGACCCTTCACCATGTTTCCATGAAGGAGTCTGTCGATGTGACCCGAAACTTTTCCCATTACCTCATAATTGGTGACGGGAGTTTCGGGATCGTCTACAAGGCCCGACTCAACTTAGTGGCAAACATACTTTTCGTATACGTGATTCCACCCACCTATTCCATCGAGCTCGGTTCTCTTCGTCCGCACCGACATACTCCACTGACTTGCACCACAACAGTCGAAGAAAAACAAGAATCTTGTTGGATGGTAAAATTAAGATTCTCATGTTTCTTTGTTCATAAATTTGGTTTAGTTGTCTTTTTTCTTTTTTTTTTCTTTTTTTTTTTTTTTTAAACACTAGTTTAGTTCCCCCAAAAAAATTCATAAAAATATAGATAGTAAGAAACTAGGGCCATTGATTTATCTAACAGTTAATATTAAAAGGGTATATTTTACAGATTTGTGCAAGGACATAACAGGAATCTTGTGGAAAAAATTATCGCTATTAATAATTATTTTAATAAAGAAACCATTTGCAGAATTTTTATTTTTTACAAGGTGATTTGATACAAATTAAAAAATGCGATGAAATTTTGTGTATAATTTCCAATATACGAGGAGGTATGGTGCAATCTATCAAATATATATATATATATATATATATATATATATATATATATATTAAATTTTAAAAATTATTCAAAACATATAACTCTACAATTAATGTAAAACTTAAAATAAGGATATATATCAAATCAATATATTGCCATAAATTGTGTCGGCGAATTTTTTTTACTAGAGTTCGAACTCAACTCGAATTTGGTCGGAACTTAAATTTCTTAGTCAAACTCATTATCAAAATAAATAACTTTGGGCTAAACTTGCCTTTGATTACTTATAGAAATGTATGAAGCTTGTCGTAAGTAAATTAATTATATTAAGATATGTGTGTATATATACATATAATTAAATGTTTAAATATAAAATCAATATATTGCCATAATTCGGATTTTCTAAAGGAAAAAAAAAACTCGAATATTACTGAGATTCAGACCAAACTAACTCTATTAACTTCAAATAGATTTTAAATTTATTTCAAAATTAGTCTATAATAACTCTGTGTTGGCCCCACTTGATTGCTCTCCATAGCTCTAAAACATTCCAAAAGTTCTTGACGTGGGGACTTCATTTCAATTTGCGGATGGAATAATATTTATTTATAAAATGTAAATAATAAGGGAATTGCTTATAAAATAATATATTTGTTATGTAAAAATAAGGGGATGTTTGTTTTTCTTTTAAAAGCATTTCACTTTCTTACAATTTGCAAAAAGAAATATTGTTTATATACAAAGCATCAGATTTACTTTGTTTTATAAAAAATTCAATAATAAATGTTATAGTCAAAACAAATAATCCTATATATTTTTTTAAACAGGCTATTAAAATTTATGCATTTTAAATAATTTGTATAATTTCAAGTTTTATAAGTGAAACATTATTTTCAAAAATATTTTCAGTTTTGAAACCTAGAAAATGGGCGGAAAAAATCTATACACTACTTTATAATTATATATTGTAATATATTCTACGAATACCATCTATATTTTAAATAAATATATCTTATGAAATTACGATATATTTAACTCATTATTTCTACTATTAATACTTTACACACCAGTTTGGTAGGTCTAATAAAACTGTATAAGGGTATTTATACTGCCCTATACAATGTTTGGTAATCGGTATGAAAAATATATTAAAGTCCAGTATTATGTTACGACCCACTTCAAAATTATTGTTTCTAGGCATACCATTCATCCATTTAAATTTGTGTGATAGATAATACTTGTTTTAACACTGTTCAGTACGAACACCTTTTATTTTGCAGAACATGTGTATTTTATTATTATCACGTATAGACAATAAAGTATGCATGTTTATATGAAAAATTGTTGTGCATGAGCACAGCTACGTTCTCATAAGTTATTTGGTATTAATTGTTATCCAAACATTCTTCCCAAATACACATATTACATATTTTCAGTTTGAAGCATATTTATTTATCAAATGTGATATAAAAAACAATTGTATTTTTTAAATTCATTCTATCTTATTCTTTCAACCAAAACAGTCATAAATATTAAATGTCTTCTATAATTATAACATACTTAACTCAAATCTTTTCTTTTTTATCTTATCTAGATTGATCTTTTTCTTTTATTTTATTACCAAATAATTCTTTTTTCTTTTTTCTTTTTTTTCATATTTTGATATATTCTTATATGTATTATTTAAAAGGGAAAATAATGTGTATTTATAAATTACTGAAGTGTATCTAGTCCAGTCTGTCTAAAAATACGGAAAACTGAAAATGGAAATTGAAAATGAAACCAAACATCCCCTAAGTATCATCTGTCTCCGAAAGCAAAATCTGCAAACTTCTCAGACATCGAGCTTCGCTACTTCTCACTGTCAAACCAGATCAGCTCTTCAGGTAACGCATTCATCAAAATCAATAATCCCAAATCGATATATTCCTCTGCTCTGCATATCGCAATTTTCTTTCGATCGAATTAAGAATTTCAATTATCTTCACTTTCTCTCTCTCACACACACATGGGAATATGTAATTGGGCACTATAGGGTTCGTATCCCCAATTTCATTCGTAATTTGGTTTGTTTAAGAGCAGGTTAGAATGAACATTCCAAGATTATTTATTTCATTGTTGATGGATAATGTAAATTTGAAGCTGGCCCGTTGACACTTAGTGTATGCAGGTGTCGTTCTTTCTTGCTGCACTAAGTTGCTGATATCTTATATCAGGACGAATATGAGTTTTACAGGCCCCTCCGTTGCTGCTTCCGGTTAGTCTTGGTTTCTTTTTTGTTTTTGAATGCAGAAATAAAAATGAAAAAAGCTTCTGGTTTACGAAGAAAGAAAATACATTTGATCTGTTTCTTCATGACGTTGGCAATGCCAAGTTGCCAACTTTAACTTGATTGATATTAAACTCCTTTTCAAAACTCTTCCCCTACAACTTATCTTTTTAGCGACTGGAGAAATATATCATTCTAGAGGGCCTTAATCTTTGTAATACTCATTTTGTCATATGTGAGGGGATGGGATGACTTTATTATTGGGTTATTGTTTTCTCAATAGACACTAAAAGTTAATTCAATGCAGCTGGTAGAACTGCTAGGAGGACATTTGACTTTGGACGAACTTATGTGGTCAGGCCTAAAGGTAAACACCAAGCTACAGTTGTATGGCTGCATGGCCTTGGGGACAACGGCAATAGGTAATATGTATATACTATTCCCAGCTGATTCATAAATCTTATTTTTAGGTAGTCTTAATATTGTGTTCCACCTCTTGACGATACAAGAGAAGATACATCAGTTCACTGCCTACTCTGGCAAACAATTATCTTAAATCTGAAATGTGAATTTTTTCCCTTACGGAAAAATATCACATTAAATTTTCTCTTGTCCAGAGTTTATTTGCATTCTGATGGAGCTTTTCTTATTATAGCAATTCAATCCAGTAGAACTTTTCTATTAGTTCCTTTACAATCCTCTTTGATTTGGTATCTCTTGCAGCTGGTCCAGTCTCTTGGAGACCCTTCCGCTTCCAAATGTAAGGATAATAAGAATTGAACTTTTATTGTGTAATCAAATATTCAGATATCGGAGATACTTTTTTGGAATTTTGTAATTGGCACAATTATTGTATAATTAGGCAAACTTTTTCTAATTAAATTTTCTTATTACACGCAGATAAAGTGGATATGTCCTACTGCTCCTCAACAACCAATAACTTTATTTGGAGGCTTTCCCTCAACTGCATGTAAGTTAGTGGTCAAATTATTGTATATTACATTTGTTGATTCACAAAGAAAGACATTACAAATTGGGATATAAAAGAGCGAAGGCGAATCTGTAGGTTGTAAAGTTTTTGTTTTTCAGCTCCAGTGAGTCTAGGTTTGCCTGATCTTAGATTGGAGATACATGCTTAGAACAAATCTGATGCACTTTGAGCTTTAAAATTTACAATTAAGCATGAAATGTTAGGCACTTCATACCAACTGCAATACAAAGGGCTGTGGCCTTTATTTTGACATCATAGTACATGCCAAATGATAAGTTATTATTGGGCAACGTCTTATGTAGATGAAGTTAGATGTCAGTTGCCATTTTGCAGACTGTCACGGGTGTGAGCAATTTCTGGACAGTATGTAACTTTAATTCATCTGGTTTCTTGTTGGAAGAGCAAGTGATTTGGTTTGTCAAGATTGTTATTAGTTCAACTAATGTCACGGGCACTACTAAGGACTCTTACAAAAACCTGAGTACAAACAAATAACAGATGTAGAAGTCCACTAGTCAAAAGACAAAGATCATTACAAGAAATGTTTGGAGAACTATGTTTGAAACTTAAGAGGCTTGTTCTGCTGCTATTATTTGTGTGCTTTTTGATTTGGAATGATTTTGTGATAATGCAGTAGTTTCCATCTGAATTTTATATATGCTCTTTCGTTCTTTAGGTATGACAGAGCTTCTAGAATAATTAACGATTGATATACAGTAGTTAAATATATTTCTTAAAAGAATTTAGGCAATGTTTGGTTAGCATTTGATGGGTATTGGGAGGAGTTGTATTGGAGGAAGTTGTATTGAGAAAAAGAGTTGAGGGAAGAGATTATAAACTAGAAGTATGTCAGTTTTTGTTTTGGATCAGACCTTATTTTTTGTTCTATTTCTTTTCTAGATGTCAAATTAATTTTTTTATTTTTTTTGTTGGGATAATGGGTTGACATGGTAACTGTTCTAGGACAGAAAGATATTAAAATAATGTTTTGTTTTATTTTAGCGGGAGACAAAAATTTAGCTATTTATGTCAAATCAAGTGTCTTTTGTTAACTAAGATATGGTGATAATATGTACGAAAGAGAACTTGTATAGAATGAATAGGATGGTTGGGAGAATACTAGGTAACTTATGGGAAATGAAATTATTTTAAACATAATTTATTTATGGGAGAAAGAATTGGGATTAAGGGAAACTATCCCAGTATTTAAATTTGGTGTGGGCTTGTGAGGCAATATGCTTGCAACTTGAGCTCAGTTATAGCCTGTCTACCTTTTCCTTGCATCTTTTCAACAATGGCCTTTAGAGCTTTATGGATAATAGACCATCAATAAAAATATATTAATCTGAAAGCTCTATGAACAAGTACTATAACTTCAAGGAGTGTAACCATGTGCATGAACATATTTTTTTATATATTTCATTTATTCCCTCCACCATTCCTGCATATCGCTTTTTATATCTTTGGGTATATATGGCCAGAGTTTACTAATTTTAAATGCAGGACATTATGATTTTGTGTGCTGTCTTACAGGGTTTGATGTGAATGACCTGTCGGAAAATTCTCGTGATGATATAGAAGGTTTGGATGCTTCAGCTACATATGTTGCAAGCTTACTGGAAAATGAACCTGCTGACAGTGAGTTTTCTCCTGTGGTTACATATATGCATTATCTTCACGGTTTTGTAATGATATATATATGACATCATATTAGTGCAAAAAAATTGATCCGGCCAGTGAAGATATCTGACAGTTTCTCCAGCTATCATGCTTTTTCCTGCTAAGGGCATTGTCGTGGTTTGTCCACTGCAATTGCTTGACCTGACTCCCGATTTTGAGCATTACAAGTGATGAACATGTACTGTATCTTAATATTTTAGGTCACATAACCATGATAATTGGCATAATCCTTCTCTATAAATTTTGTTTCATAAATAACGAAAAATAAAAGTGGGTCTTGGGCCTAAAATTCTAGCAATGACTGATTAGATGATGATTCATCATTATTTCATGTCAAGTACTAGTTAAATAATAGTCAGGTTCAATGATTCGGAAAAAAATGTTGGTATTTTGTGTTTTTTTAATCTTTGTATGATACATCCTGTTACTGGAAGAAAGCCAAGAGCTTCATTATTTAATTAATTTCTGTCAACCCCCATTAGGAGATGTGGCGTTGGCATTGCACCATGTTGTTAGTACTGGTTTTGATTTATAATCTATGCCAGTTGAATTTACTTCGGACTCATTTGGCTGTATTGCAATGGTATTCGCCACAAAGGTGCACATACTAACCAGTTTTTTTTTTTTTTTTTTTTTTTGGGATAAGAAACAAAAAAGAAGACAGGAACATATTAAAACAAACCTCATATTTTCAATACACACACACACACACACACACACACACACACACACACACACACACACACACATATATATATGCAATGAAATCAAAGGTGATGAAAGCCTATACTTCTCAACGTTGATGAAAGCCAAATGAGTGCACTGTCTGTCAGACAGACGTTGAAAATGGAAACTGCTCTTTTTTATTATTTTATTTTACTCTCTTTTCCAGAGCCTAAAAAGAACAGTGCATATGCCTATAGATATTAGATTCCACAAAAATCCCTTACGTCTACCAGCAATTACCATATCTGGTTGTACACATTGTTACCTTAAGGAAAAAGATACTGTTGGTGTCTTATGAATTCTACGTCATGACATGTCAAACTAGATTCCATGTATCTTATGACACATTTCATTTCCAATTTTACATCCATAATTTAATATACAAAAGTAGTTGTGGGGAACATGTTGCAGAGTAAGTGCAGTCTATGAATTTTGTTTGCTCTTTCTATCATGTATTCTATGTGAAAGGACGAATCACTTTTTGCTAGCAAGTCATTAATTAACATCACCTTTGCTCAATTTTCTTATGTCTTTATTTGACTATTCAAAGGTTCATGATGCAAATTTTTTAGTTGATAAACTTTGCAATTAACATAGTTTGAGATTGTCATTTTCGCAGTCAAACTTGGTGTCGGAGGCTTCAGTATGGGTGCAGCAACAGCCCTCTACTCTGCAACTTGTTTCACTCGAGGGAAATTTGAGAATGGCAACCAGTTCTCCCCCAATTTGAGCGCTGTTGTTGGATTAAGTGGCTGGTTACCATGTGCAAAGTTTGTTTTCAAACAATACCCTCTCCTTTTTTTTTTTTTTTTTTTCTTTTATTTTAATGGTGGTTGAAATATGTTTCTTTTCATGCCTTATGCAATGACATCTTATCATGACCTGTCCAGGACTCTGAGTAACAAATTAGAAGGTATAGAAGAGGCCGCTGGGCGTGCTGCATCCTTGCCTATTCTGCTTTGTCATGGCAGAGGTATGAACCTGACTTGTAAAAAGCTATTGTAGAGATAATGCAATTGAAGACTAGGAGCATTTTTATGGTTTCCTTTTCTTTTCATAATCTTCGAGTCTGGCATGGATGAACTCATTAGTGTCTTTTGAAGCCTTACTTTCATGTTTTTGCTGCACAGACATGTTAGCTGGCAAAACCCAGTAAACTTTGAATATAAAAAATAACCAAGATCCCCTATTCACTCATCACTGATATCTACAGAAGGTTAACATTTCCAATATCATCGTGATCTGCAAGGAATTCTCATTACCAACACTAGTGATTTCAATTAATCTTCTTATATGTTGCTGCCCACTGACCTCTTATTCCACTTAACGACCAATCCCATACCGCGGTTCCAGGGCCAGTAAAGAGCCTGTTTCCCTCATTAAGTTGCCTCCACATGGTTTTTTTTTTTTTTTTTTTCTCCCTCTTTTCCTGTGGCTTTCGGTTGGGAGTCTTTTAAATTAAGTGGTATGTGGGATGACGTGGAGGGAAATCATTTTGCTTGATCTCAAGTTCTACAAGAATGGTTCAGGATGTGAGACTGGCCCGTAAGGGCAGTTCTTTTGGTGTGAAATGACAGCTCATAGTACAAGACCTATCGGTTCAATGATATGACAATTGATCTATCTTTTGCATCCAATAACACAACTTGAGGTTAATCAATTGATTGAACATGAGCTTGATGGTAATTTAAATGAATAGGGTGGGGGTTTTTGTTTGTTTTGGGTATTCAGTGGGGTGCATTCACCATTCAGCCATAAGAATTCGAGAAATACGGATAATGAATGTCAAACACAACTTAAAAACTATAATCTATTTGCTTTAAACTATAATTGATGAATTGAATAGGTCCCTTCTTTTACTTGTGAAGAACAACGCAATTTTGTTTTTTGCAAAATTATGCATCAGCTGTTATTACACACAGTACTGATAATGTGCATACTTTCCATGTAAACTACTCAGTGATTCCACTAGCCTAAAATACTCATTTTGGCCATGAATTGCACTTCTGAAAGCATGATGGTTTTTTCGCATTAGTTTCTAAAGTATGCTCATAAGACCGGTTAAATGATTATCCAGGAGATGAGGTAGTTGCTCATACATTTGGTGAGAAGTCTGCAGAGAAGTTATCTGCCACTGGATTTCGAGATGTGACATTCAAATCCTACCCAACGTAAGTCATTTTTGGCTGGTACATAGCCTTTCTCCTTGTTTTATCTGACATACAAAATCCATTGGACAGGCTTGGTCACTTTACCATCCCTGAGGAAATGGATGAACTTTGTGCTTGGCTGACTTCAAAGCTGGGGCTTGAGGGTACGAAATGAAGCGTGCAAGGTTTTACCATAGCTGGGGGCGATAAAAGTATTAAAAGCAGGGATTTGTAGATGTCAATTAATTCGCAGACTTCATGAGATGGAAGGTACTGTATTTATGCACTTCTGGACCAATATTTGAAGGGGTTGTTGTATGATTTGGCCCTAATGCACATGGTGTGGTATTGCTGGATTAGATGAACATTGGTGATTGGTTTTACAAATGGATATCATTTTTTTGTGGATTCGTTTGAAGCTTGCTTTGAATATAACTTATTTTTAAAAAACCCGTCTAGAATAACATAATATACGGGCTCCCGTCTGTTATAATTTCCTTACATTTAGTTTTTTTTTTCCTTTTTAAATAAGTTTAT
This sequence comes from Caryopteris x clandonensis, assembly GCA_028749325.2. Classification (NCBI taxonomy): domain Eukaryota; kingdom Viridiplantae; phylum Streptophyta; class Magnoliopsida; order Lamiales; family Lamiaceae; genus Caryopteris; species Caryopteris x clandonensis. Next base: position 277,824 of record JAPYKT020000048.1, read on the forward strand.
TTGTTAAATACATGTGCTTTTATGTTTCTTTTACAAATTCATTTCCAATTTGGATATTTAGAAATTGTTAGACAATATGGAATTTCAATCATTCCACTTTGTCATTCTTTCTAATTTTTTTCCTTCCCTGTTTTTAGTGTTATGTTTATATTTAAAAAAGAAACATGTTTAATTGACAAGTATTGGAAAAATGAGGCAGACTTTGTATTTGAAAGAATGGTTAGTGAAGCATGCAGGAGCTGTGTCGTCAGCAGCCAAGCAGACGATGCTATGATGTAGCTGTTTCGCCATTAGGTGTCTCCCTTAATTGGTCAAACCTTTTGCACTTTGAAATAAATAAATAGCTGACGTCTTCTCACTTCCTTTCTTTACGACACATCCTCTGGAATTCCAACTCATTTATGTCCTCTATTCTTTTTTTGTTTTCTTTGATGATGTACTCCTAACTGGTGTGTTGCATTTTATTTAAAAACACTTCTTTTCTCAAAGTCTTTCTTTATAAAATTATGGCACTATCAACTTTCAAAACTCACATCTACAATTAAAAAATGTATATTCTTGAAAAAAAACATATAAAATATGTATAAATTATAAGGCGCTTAAATGCATCACAAATTTTCTTTTACTTAGTTAAAATACTATTTTAAAAAAATTACGTGCCCAAATTACTTTGCACACCACATTATCTTTCTATTATATCATTTAAAAAAAAAACACTCAATACACTATCTTTCCATCCATTCCCATCGACCGAACAAGTCAAAGAAGAATATAAACTAAACTGATGAAAGAGATTTGAACAAGAATTAGGTAAACGATTTCTAAGGATTTGAACCAAATAATAAATTTACTGCTTTTAAAAGTTGAATCGAGAAAACCTCAATATATTAAAAAATAAAATAATACTGTCAACATATGTTCGACCCTCAGTTTTCGAACGCATGATACTACTATGTTTGAGTATGATTTTTCGAACAAAATTAACAGTGTTCAGCTTTTACGTTGATTTTTCGAACAAAATTAACAGTGTTCAGCTTTTACGTCGAGCAAAATTTTGTAGTGAGGAAATAAATCATAAATCTGGTTAGGAAAATAGTTTTAAAGCATATCTAATAGCCTTCAAAAATAATTTTCGAACACGTCTAGTAGCGTTCAGTAAATTATTTTCGAACACATTCGAGAGTGTTCGATAAATAGTTTATGAATACTTGCATGTGTTCAACCTATATTTTAGCGAATATTTGTTCTTATTTGTTCGTTTAATAAATTTTAGTAAAAAAGCAGTTTTAAATCTTAAAGTGTTCATACCTTCTATATTGTGTGGGCTATTGTCTATTTTCAAGGAAATTATAATATCTTGAAGAAGAATTTAGTGAAAGAGAAAGACTAGGATTTATGAGAGTGAACAATGAAAAGAGGAAGAATACAAAAAATGTTCAAATTTCTCATTTATGGTAAGAATGAATAATCATACAAAAAAAATATTTGTGAAATCATATATAGATATACGATTTTTACACAAAATATGTAAATCGGGTTGTACAGCATACCCAATGGTTAAAAATGAATTTGAAGAATAGATTAATAGAAAGAGAGGAAAAGGAGGGAGGTGCAGTCTATTTCCCTTCAAATTTCATCCTCCGTTTCCGGCCAATTTAATTCAATAATAAAATGCTAAGGGTTTGACTTTGAAGAAGTGGTAAAATCAGGAAAAAGTCTTCACATGATTTTGAATGGCAGAAGCATTTAATACTGCAATTTGCAAGCAACCACTGTCAGTCAACCTCCCAACTGGAGATTTGAAGAAGCATGGAGTGTTAATCTGTCTTTGGAAAAGTCAACAACCAGCCATGGAGATCACAACAATCTTCACTTTTTCCTTTCTTCTGCTGTGACGTTGATATGGATCAGGATAGAAGAGCAATCCTGATTTCCATTTTCATAATCCTACTTCTCATCATCTCCATTATCATTGCTCGGATCTCTCTCAAGCTATCCGAGACCTTCTTCCTCATCTGCGGCGCTGCGATTGCCGCCATTTTCGCCGTTCTTACGATTGCTGTAATCCGGATTCGCTACAGGAGCCGGCGGAAGCAGCTGGAGAGGCAGATCGATTCCCAAGGCCGGGAACTTCGGATTGAGTACAGTTTTCTGCGGAAGGTTGCCGGAGTTCCGATCAAGTTCCGCCACCGTGAACTGGAAGAAGCCACCGATGGATTTCGATCTCTGCTCGGCCGCGGGGGATCCGGCGCCGTCTACAAGGGGATATTGAACGACGGCACCGCGGTGGCGGTAAAGCGGGTCGACGGAGAAGAGCGGGGCGAGAAGCTATTCAAGTCTGAAGTCGCAGCTATAGCAAGCGTGCAGCATCTGAACCTGGTTCGCCTCCTAGGGTATTGCATTGCTTCGACTGGACCTCGCTTTCTCGTATACGAATTCGTCCACAACGGGTCTCTAGACAATTGGATTTTCCCCAAAATCGGCGGAAGTAGGGGTGGTTGCTTGTCGTGGGACTCGAGATGCAGAGTCGCAGTAGATGTAGCCAAAGCTCTGTCTTACCTACACCATGACTGCCGATCCTGTATACTACACCTCGATGTCAAACCAGAAAACATCTTAATCGATGAGAATTACAGAGCACTGGTTTCAGACTTCGGCCTCTCCAAGCTCAAAGGCAGAGACGAGAGCAGAGTCGTGACCACAATCCGTGGGACCCGAGGCTACATAGCTCCGGAATGGCTTCTAGAAAACGGGGTATCGGAAAAATGCGATGTGTACAGCTACGGAATGGTGCTACTGGAGATCATAGGAGGGAGAAGAAGCATATGTGTGCTCAATAAAGGCCATAGCAATTCAAAAAAGAAATTCCAGTTTTTTCCAAGAATTGTTGTTGAGAAGATGAGGGAGGGGAAATTGATGGAAATCGTCGACGATAGGCTGGCACAAGATGGCGAAGTTGATGAGAGAGAGGTGAGGAGGATGGCGGTGGTGGCGCTGTGGTGCATACAGGAGAAGCCTAAGATGAGGCCGAGTATGAAGCAGGTAGTAGATATGCTACAAGGGAGAATACCTGTTGAAGATCCTCCTGATACTCAAATGCTTGTTGTGGATCTCTTGTCCATTGATAATGATGATGATGACGACGAAGATGATCGAAATCCCAGAAAGCCTCATTGTCAGCAGCCCAGGTTTGTTCCGTTGGATCGTGAGAATCCTTCCTCGTCTGATTACTCTCTTGCATTTTCGACACTATATGGCCGCTAGATAAGGATTGATTTTTTTTATTTTTTTCTCATCATTGTTCTAACACAAAAGAAGTGTAACTAATTTACATGTATTTACTTATAATAGAATAGGTAATCTCTGATGATGGGTTTTCTATAGGTGTGACAAAAAATGCAGCCAAAAATACAAGACAGCTAATTGACGAGTCACAGTTTGTTTATGATTTGTCAATTTTGTGTCCCATTTTTGCATCTCAGATTTCTTTGTTGGGTCAGTTTCAAGATCATTAAGTGTTGAATAATCAAGTTAACCTGAGCAATTAGGAGCAAATTACAATTGATTTAACCTATTCATACTTAAAATATATATATATACACAAAATTATTCCACCCTTTTATGAGCTTAACAATTCTGTCACAATGTTTTAAAATTTGTAAATTTTTCATCTATCTCTGTCAGTACATTTCGGAAATTTGGTTGTAGGATAATTTGTCAATTCTTTTGAAATGATACGTACTAACTCATAAATTTTTAGATGTTGAGATAGAATTGCAGATATCATGAAAGTGTCGAACATAATATATAATGTCATCTTATGTTAATCATTAATCCAGTCCACAAATATATTCATTTTGATATAATTTCCATTCCATTTTTTCGTCAAAATCTAATTGTAAGAGTTCCATTGTTTTTACAGGATTAGGGCAAAAATCCATAATTTTATGGTGCTTCAAATTTAAATAATAGGTATCAATAATTTATGATCAAAATTGTCTTATTTTAAAAATGTTGGATGAAAAAGCAAGATGAAAAATTATTTTGAAATTAAAAAAAGTGATAAAGGTTGCAAGCAAATAAATTCGAAGACTATAGATAGCAACCGACAAAAACCATACTTACATATCTAGAGCAAAATACATAAATTAATGTACAGATTACAAATTGACATCGACTCTGCACATAGTCTATTATGAGTATTTTAGGCATGCCCATTTATTCTCCAAAAATATTTGAGGTTCATGTAGTATTAGAGCATTTTTAGTAGGGATGATGCCCCGCTCGCTGTTGTATGTAGATCAAATATTTAAACCAGATTGCCATGTCTGCTACGTGAAAAGTTCAAAATGAAAACTCACATCACATGAATAACAGAATTACAGGTTAGTAATAACTCCCTACGAAGTCAAGTGTGTCGAATTTATGGTTACGAGACTAAGATCGTTTTGAATTAAATTATTCTACCAAGTCATTCAAAATTATTGTAAACAGTTTAAGTGAAATACACCAGCATCAATAACAATAAACTACATAAATAATTATTTTAGGACGGAAGGTAAACATCAATTTCATGCATTGTCAAGTCCTCATCATTCAGGATCTATATAATAACTCATACTTAAAATTAGGGGCTTGCATCAAAATAATTATGAACAAAGGATGTCTCCTCTTTCAGCGCTCTCTACCACACGTATTTGATTAATCAAACTCACAAGAACTAAGATTTGAAGAACAAAATCATAACCCCAACTACCATGCTATACAAAATGATGAAGAAAAAAAAATATAAATATACAAAATTTATGCCTAACAAACATTTGAGTATTTGTACTTTATGAAATATATGTTCAGAAAGTGTGGGGTGGAGAGATGGAAAGAGAACTGTACAATTTGCTATACAATGAAAAAAGAAAAAGAACCCAAAATGGCAAGTTACCCAGCCAATGCCTTCCCTTATCATTCTTGTCGAGGTGAATCTTCAACCAACTTTATACCGTGGATAAGTACTAATTCTGTGTAACTGTTGAAGGGGATTTTGTCTGACTGGATTGGGGTGAGGGGGCTGTTAGTGCATAGGTAAGCCTGGATGAGGAACTCTCGATGAGACCGGCAACTCCAGCAGCTGATGTTTGAGCATTTGAAGGGAGAAAAAGATCATGCCTCTGATCTTTATAGGCATTCCATACCTGCACATACCAATTTGTTACTTGTATATATTCTTATAAAAGATATGCAAAAGTCTTTCAACCTCCCATTTCAGTCAATATAGATTGGTATGTTTTGTTATAGGTATGTTTTGTTATAACAAGAACCTTGTGCAGAGACAGAACAGATTTGGAAATTGATACCTAATTCAGCCATTGCAACGGTAACATATTTTTACAATTGCTTTTCATTTAGGCTTAAGATTGATGGGAAGGATATGGTACAGTTAAATATTGTTTCATGTGGTTAATTTGCTCATTTTTATAGTCATAGTCAACCGCTAGTTCTTTAAGAGCTTCTATTTCAATGCATATCATCTTTCTTGATTTCTCTAGTCCCACCAGTGGAAAGCACCCTTGCTGGTGCTCATCGTTGTTTAAAGTTGGAGTGCTAATAAAGAATTTAGAAATCACATCTGAGGCAGAAAATTCTAGTGGGAAGCAAGACCATGATTAAGTTGCTATTTACGGTCTGTTTTTTAAATTGCCATGGGTCAGTTTACCAATCAAATAATACAGCAGCCACTCACTCTATGCAGGAAACAGTTAGGTCATTTCCAAGGATTTCAATACATAGCTATCCTGTAGATATCATTGCAAACAAATAGCAGCCAAGCATGTACACAGAATACAGATTAAGGAGCCACAACTTACATCAGAGGAATTCAATATGCCACGTACTTTGGTACAATAGGCCCCCTCAGCTGCAAACGCATGCAACACCTACATGAACATAATTTGTTAGTGTACCACAAATTCCAAAAATACTACTCTCTCTCTCTCTCTCTCTCTCTCTCTCTCTCTCTCTCTCTCTCTCTCTCCCCCCAAAAAAGAGTCATGTTTGCATAACTAAAGAACTTTTTTCCTGTGACGGAGGGAGTAATAATTTTTCCAAAGATATACGTATAAAAAGATGAACACAACAAGTTCATGACATTTGGAACATAATTTCCTCCTACATAATATATACCCATTGCATACCAGTGAGAACAAATCTTTATTCTGATCTATGTACTGTTCAGTAATCAGAAAAAGAAGACATTAACTGTTAATTTAATACAGACCTCAATTGCAAGAACCCGGCCAATTGATGCTTCTGATTCATTCCAATTCATCTGCGAACAAAGCCCGCTTCTTCCCCCAGCTCGCCAATCAAGAAGACCAAGAAGAACTTCCACAAGACCAACCCTGCAAAGCCATTTCCTATATCAGTACCAAATACATCTATTGCATCTGTATAATGAATTACAATACAACTTAAACTAAGCAAAATCAAAGCCCCCAACTTAAGAACAGACCACAATGAAATGATGTTGCATTTTCTCCTATTCATAAATTATTTCCTCACAAGTAATAACAACTGATTTCATGACCTCAATAGGGAATTTATCATGAAAAGGCAGATTAACATATGCACGTTGTTGTTTCTTTGACCCCAGTTAGCCCATTTACATGCATAACATTTGCCATAGATGCTTACTTCAGACCCTGTGCAACAAGGGCATCTCTTGCTCGGTTTCCCGCAACTACAACACGCTTTAAGGTTTCAAGAGCAAGTATACTTCCACCTTGCCAGCCAATAGCTTTCATAAGAAGTGGAACCACCTGAAGTGAAGATCATCAATGTGGAGACACAATTGCAATAAACTTTGAAGCAGGTAAATTAGATTTCCGGTATACATGTCTCAGAACCATCACATACCTGGGGGTTCCCGACACTAGTAGCTGCCATGGCTTCTGCACAGGTGGTGCTACCTGCAAGTTGATGTAGAACACGCAGACAACTAAGGCGAACACGCTCCTGAGGAGTTTGTGAAGTTTGTTGCAATGAATCATCCTCAGATGCACAGGTTTCTGAAGCCATTGCTTCTCTGCTTGCTTCATGAGCCACTGCAGAGACAAGTTTGGGCACATAGCCAAGATATCCCACGTGATCGGCGAGGGCAGGGTACACCCTGAGTAAAGAGACTAGGGCAGCGGAAAGAAGTAGAGGAAGCTCGGCTTGCACAGCTTCACCATCATAATGCGTAGCTGCCATGGATGTAAGGTACTGATCAAGCAACCCTTCAAGAAATCTTTTGGGATTTCTAAGTGGAAATTTGGGATCTTTCAGGAATAATCTGACATATATTCCTCCAACCTAGATGGAAATAGTTAATTGAAGTCAATGGACATAATTGATGCATTCTTTAGTACGTCTAAAGTAGCATAAAGCAGTTATACCTGAGGCTCATCTCTCATTTCCTGCTGACCCGCCTGTTCAGGTGCATCCCAATCAACAACATGTCCTTTTACCTGTTCCCGATAAAGATCCGAAGCCATTGTTGCAATTTGTGCAGACAGCGATGCTGCCATTGCTGGAGTCCACACAAGTTCTGGAGTTTCAGTTGTTTGTTCAAGAGCATTGACAACCGCTTCACCAGGACCATCCCTGATTATGGAAACAAGGCCATCAGGCAGAAATCTGGCCAATGTTATTGCCACTCTGGGACCATGCATTGTCTGCCCAACAAGCTTCCCTAGTAGTGAAGCAGCTGCTGCTCTTTGTTGCAAAGGAACCTCTTCTATGAAGAATTTCTATTTTAGTAAGTACGGTAAAAGCTTTCAAAAGAAATTGCAATTATGAGATTCGATACCTTGTATTGGCAAGAGAACTTCAAGAATGAAAACAACCCCACCATGTTTAGCAGCTGCCCATGCAAGTTCTGGTGTGCTCGCCAAGGCATAGAGAACATGCAGAGCTCCTTCACGACAGCTGGGAGATGAGTGAAGCATCTGTAGTAAAATAAGCAAACTAGAAGTATCCGCAACCATTGCCTCCAGGCAAGGGGCATATGTAGTCAAGCGTGACAACACAGTTAAACAAAGCTGAGGAATATTGGTTGCTGAAGCAACAGGAAGAGAGAAACATTCAAATAAGGGCAATAGCTTTTCCTTTGTGGACACCACAGAAGCCAAATTGGGATTCTTCGTCAACAAGTGCTGAAATTACAAAATGATATCAGTCTCACCATACACATTTAAAAAAAAAAAAAAAAACAAAACAAAACAACCCTATTTATACCTGAAGAGATATCAGACCATATTGAATATTATTAATTAACTTGAATTCTTCTGTGTCCATGATTTTCCCATTAACTATTGTTGAAGAATCATCAGGAGAGAGCTGGTCCACAGGTGATTCAGTGGTTATATCACCATTAATATGAATATCCACCTTTGAGGATGGTGCATTATGCACTAGTTGGGATATAAAATCAACAAGAGCAAGGCAGAAGTTCTCAGGTTCAGTTAGTTCAGAATCTGGTTGGTCATTATAGACTCTCAAGTATACATTGCCAATATATAATTCCTTAGATAATGCTTCATAAACAAATGAGTGTGACTCTTTCAGGTCACATGAACCATCATGACTGAGGTTTTCACGCTGCTCCTCCACAAATTTCATAAGTTCTCCTCGAGTGGAAGTATTCCAGATTATCTGCAAACAGAAGACCAAAGTAGGTGGAACTATGTTACAATTCCTCTGGGGATACTTAAATAATATCAATGTGCAAGACCTATACTTCGCACCAAAGCTAGTATCAGTTAAAACATTTCCGATCTAGAGTTCATGTAAAGTAACACCCATCCACTTGATCATTATAAGAATGAAGACATATTTAGTTGGGAACTTTGTCAAGAACCATAAAAATATTTCCTTTTTAACATTGATGAAAAAAATAAAACACTGAGAGCCATGAAAGAATTTGGTATTTATGCGCGATTTTGGAGGGCCTGCAGACCATTATACTTATCAAGCATACTGGATTGTTAGAAAGGATGGTAAAACTTTTAAGCTCATCATTAAATATTGTTGATTGAAGAAGAATATGTACATATACAGAATAACAAAATAATAAATGTATTCAAATTTTTAGTAAATAAAAAAGACACTTCTCTCATAGAGCCACAATAGCTAAGCCCATAAAGATTAGGTGAAGCACGTCATGTGATAAACTATGCAAAAATGCAGTTAAAAAGAAAATTAAATTAGCATACATGCATTAAAAGGGCGAAGTTACAGAATTTATAATATCCTTGCTAGCATCACACACCTGGATTTGCTTATAAATAAATAAATTAAAAACTTAAATGAAAATTGAACCAATGATAAAATCCTATAGCTTCATACCAAGTGATTCAAGACTAGAAGATTCTAAATTTTGGAACCTGCAAATTGCACAAAGATGCAAAATATGTTGCAAGGTTGTTCTAGAATCAAGGCATATTAACATTCCCTGTTATGTGGTCCAGAATTTCATGACACGGAAAATACATAAAAAAAAATATATAATGCAAGAAAAAGGCAATGCTCAAGCAATGCCCAACATATCTTTCATGTATAAAGAGCAAGATCCCCAGAATTTACCTCAGGAGACTCCAAGTTTGAGTTAAATATGGATAAGAGATCTTTGGGCAAATTATCTTTGAGCATGCTTGCAAGTTTAGGAGTAAGCAAAGATCTAAGGGCATCAGCAGCAGCTTGATTGTAAGGTGATTCACTGCTGCCCAAACCACTAAGCCTTGACAAGGCATGAGCTGCTTGTACAGCATGTAAATTTTTTGCTATTTGAACGCTCGTTCCAACACCATGTGCATCAGTCTTATCTGATTCCTCAGCTGTTGAATCATACTGAAGCAACAATGGTATAAGGTACCTAACCAATCAAAAATAACACTGTCAGCAAGTTTCTGGAACGGTGTGGATTCAAATAGTAGTCTTTCCCAATAGTATCATAATATCAGGGTATATCAGCTATGGGAAAACAATGGCAAGTGGTGCAGTTGATATAGCGGCCTACAACTCCATATTGTTCATAAACTGCAAACTTTCACAATGTTTCCATAGAATAAAGACATTTTGTTTTTGGAAGAATAATTCTTCGACATTACATGAATTTCTCAATCTCAAAAGAAAATAGGAAATAACTTAACAAGGACAATGAATATTTCGTACAAGTTTCAGACATCCAAAAGAAAGTAAGTAAACAAGCCAGCTACATGAGTAAAGAAACTAAAGCAACATTAAGGAGAAGAAAAAAAATGAAAAGGAAAAAATTATCACTCAATATACAAACTAGGTAATAAACATGATGAGTGTGAAAAAATAATATTGAACAGACAAACTAACACACATTGTGTTACATTTGGAGCAAGAATGAGGAAACTAATAAAAGAATCATCACGCAGCAAGGATGTAAAACCAACGACAAAAGTACAGCAAATCAGCAAACTCAGTTTTCTGTAAACCTCCAGTATATTAAAAACTCATCAGATAACACTGACGGAAGCCCAATAAACATTCATAATAATAACCAATCCACTTACCACAGTACGCCAGCTTTCAGAAGGGTAGTTTGAAATTCAGAGGAGATAGAAACATTTGCGATAGTCTGAAGGGCAGCATCAACAGCAATAGGCACAAGCTCAAGTTCTGTGCAATGAACAATATCCTCAACTAATCCAGAAAACTCGAGCATCTGAGCTCTGGCAATTTCAAACTGACTTAAAACTGAAAACGTTTGCATTATGTTGGCAACAATAGTGGCAGACGGTTCAGTGGCAGGAGTTGTTGATTGGACCACACACATGCAACGGGAAAGAAGTGTGGCAAGAAGAGGTATTCCATCATCTCTCACAAGCTCTTCACCATTCAATGAAGAGGATGCACATCTAAGTAATTTAGATATGGAAATCATGTGAGTTTAATGAATACATGGACAGAGTAGTTGTAGAAGAAATCAATTATTCGAGTATTTAGTAAAGGAAAATGATTTTACGTCAGCCAAACAAGCTCCGAGGCAGTGATTAGGAGAGGTGCTCGATCAGAAGAAAGAAAATTGGTATCATCTTTGTCCACTGTAATGGCATTTAACAGCATTGGGTACCCAGCATATTTGAATGGCATCAAGACTGTCCCATATCTCCTGTACAGAATGCACTGACCCTTTAAGAGAAGCAACAACCTCCAGTTCTGGGGACCTTGTAACCCTTGCATGGTTGCCTAAAAGAGGAAGAATGAAAAAACAGCAAATGAACTTCGAACTGAATACGAAGAAATATAATCAGTTGACATTTATGCATCACCCTGTCAATTGATCTCACGAATTACAACATGCTTGGTAAATGAACTATATAAGAACTATAGTACTATTTAACCTTTATAAAGCAGAACCCAAGAAGATAAAGCTCATATGTTTAATGTTCTTAGATACAACAACCAGATTTTAAATATCAAGTCTAAAAGGAACCATCAAGGCTCTTATAATACAATTTTTCTCACTTGAAACCATCAATCATAAGCTAAATAGCAAATCTGCACGGAACTATACTTGCATCACTTCAGGATACTCTTATCTTGCTATAAACAGTTTGAGAGTATGACAAACTTGCTCGAACAGCATCAGCAACAGCTGTAAAGATTTTAGGACCAGAACTAAACAGTATTCAGCAACCCATTATTATGATTTATCTCCTCAACAAACAGATTCAGTTAAAAGTGTTGTGCGGCCCATTAAAATGTTATCATCTCCTCAACTTATTCCATATTTCTATGGCGACAGCATACGACTCTTGCTCACTTGAACCATGACAAGTCTATTGTTTCATAATCCAAATCCATCACAACCATCAACAAGGATTACCAATCCATAAACATTTCAATGCCTTCTCTTTTATCACCCAATAATTTCCTATTTTTCTAGCAAATCAGGAGCAATCCGAACAAAAGTATACTCCACATATTGAGAGTTACACACAGACACCCAACTTCTGAGCTTTCCAACAGTCGGCGCTATTCCCAACCCACTGCAGCAGCTCTTGACACTATCACCATATAAAATAACCAAACAGAAGTGCCATAATTACATGTTGCTGCTTGGGAAATTATTACTATTACTGAACTTAGTAGGATAGATTCATAACCATATAGATATTGTAGAAGGATTAATGTAACATATACTTAAAAACTGTAAATTATTAACAAAATTTTAATCAACTATGACCAACTCTGCCACGATTCCTTTGAGGGTTGAGATGTTAAAATAGCTGTTTTTTTTTTTTTTTCTTTTATACCCTAAATTTAATCCTATCCCATACTTCCTCCAGTGACTCTTAAGATTACACAAAGATTCCCTTATTCCTTTCTAACCAAATGGACCAACACATCATAGAGACAATCACTCAACATAGACTAGGCCTTTCTTGTTTATGTACATTCAAATTAGATGTTAACTAGCAGATGAACATTCAAGTTATTCAATTGTTATGCATATAAGCTTTATAATGATATGTTTATCTCATAAACTCTAGTTTAGAACCATTATGATGTCTAAAACTTACCTAAACGCTGTCAGATGACTTCAGCAAAGTTATATGCATATAGTCATTAGGCAAATACTGCCATAAGAGTTAAATTCTTATTCATATATTGATAGATAAAGATAAGATGAATTGCTATATGATTGATTTAATGAATTATAAACCTGATTCTAACGCAACATTAGAATTCGCTAGAGTAATAACTAATTTCAGTTAGTTAATTTCAAAGAATATGGTAAATAGCCTCATCCAAAAGCATCCAGACATTCTATGCACATAGAGCAAAAGAAAACTGGAAGACCAATTAACTGAGCGCAAACGCACTGCAACAGGGATTTTTATTTGTCAAACAAGGATGCTAGAAGAATCACTCAGGAAACCATTTTGTTTTTCTGAAACAGAAAACCTTACACTCACCTATAAAACTATAATGTATTATTTTTCTGATGTTTAAATATATTTAACTACAATAAGCCGTACTAGATCTAATGTCTCGTTTGTAATTGCTTATTTGCACATTATACATCGATATACTCAAGTCTTGAAATTACAATTGAACTCTCTCATATGTAAAGGGTTAATAAAGAGTTTAGTCCAATCTCATGCTGAACCATCATCTTCCATTTAACTGATGGTGGGATGAATACCTTACAGAGGCAAACCTCAAAGAAGGTTATAGAGATGTGAGAACGAAGTAGGAGTATGTGTAAACAACTCAAAAATACGGGTAGAACCCCAAATGCTACTTCAATGTAGTTTATTAATTCAATTCTCATGAATATATGAGGTCACATCATATCTAAATATAAACAGTACTATCCTATTTGCTCATGCTTTGAAAATATAGTTAAAACAGATTCAATTATGATCGTGAATGAATGCATCATTATTTTGGTTCATTTTGACAACATAATAGCTTTTTCACACTTCCCACCAACCATATGAAAAGCATATTTGTGAAAAAAGCACTAAATTCAATTGGGAAAAGATCTAGCAGCTTGTAAGAATTTGGTGTCTATATGTTCCCTTAGTTTTCAAATTTAATCGTGCATTGTCTATTCTGATGAAAAAAGATCATTAAACAAGGTCAAGGTTTTGGGCTAACCTGCAGGCACTCATAAGCTTTCTGCACCGCCAGAAACTTCTCCCTCCCTTCAGGATTTTTATCTGGGTGATACTTCATTGCAAGTTTCCTGTACTGTCTCTTGAGTTTTTCCTCATCGACATACTCAATCTGCTTTGATATGTTAGCATTCTCTCCACTTGATTCAAAACTTGGTTTTCTGGGGGCATCATCTCTGGATACCTCTTCAATTGAAATCTCCAGTATCTTGCAAGCTTCTTCTTCAGAAAGGTCCATTGGCCTTCGAGTTAACTCCTCTCGCCACATTACGAGCAAGGATTGCAAAAACTCAACATGTTCAACAATTGGCCAATTAGGGAACCTAACTTCATCGCACAAGTTTCTCAGATAATAACGATGACACCACATTTCATCTTTCAGCTCCGGATACGTTACAGGTGGCATTGGAGCATAATCATACAAGGAATGACAATGCTGTGACAATTTCTGAGGGAAATCACCAAGATGCTGAAGAACCTAAAGAAACAAAATCAGAATTCATGTTAGTTGCAGCGCTAATGTGCTTTGAGAATGATTAAAGTAGCCTAAGTTCTGGAATATAACTACTAAATATTGATGAAATGGTATTAAGTTAAAGAGACGTGTCCACACTCCAGATTCAGGATTAGGACTACCTGGCATATTAGATTCTCTGCTCGCATCTTGTGAGTCCAAATAATCTCAGGAGTGTCAGAATCAGAAACCATAGCTGCTGCAAAAGCAACTGGTCCGCTACGTTCTAGTACATAAAGTAATGACTCAGGTAAGAGGCCCCCCAAAACACTTCGTTTTGCCAAAGGTAGAGAAGAGGAAACTGCAGCTTCTTCACCACCATGAAAAGCTTGATAAACATGGGTCACCGAGAAAAGTTGGGCAATTGAAAGAAGATTAGATCCAGGATAAGCCAGGGCAAAATAAAACGCTCCTGTACTGTATAGTCTTATCATTGCTTTGGGATTCCTGGTAACAATAGCCTTAAGCAAAGCAGCAGAAGTCTCAACAATGGCTGGTTCACCAGAAAGCATAGCCTGTATAAAATATAATCATGCAAAACTTTTATTGATAACTGTTTTTCTGCAAACTTGAGAATACAATCGACAAAGTGGTGGAGCTATCATGCAGCCATTGATTACTTCAGCCGAAAACAAGAGAAACAAAATTAATGAAAGAATGTCAAACCTATCCACAACATGAAGAATGTACAAAGGTCAATGCCACCTCCAAAACAAAGAAATATTACAGAGGAGAAACATGTTATATTTTAATATTTTCAACACGCCCCCTTACGTGCAGACAAATTACTTTATATTGAAGCCTTGCATGTGGAAACCTTCCATATGTTTGTCTCTGTGTGTGTGTGTGCGCGCGCAGTTTGGCTGTGAGAACCCTAGACCTTCATATTTGGCAAGGTTTGATGTCATTTATGGAACAAAAATATAACATTACAAGATGGAAACTTAAAATATCTAAAAGTAAACTTTGCTGAAACAGATAGATCCTTACATTTTTATTTAGCAATTTCTCCACATAAGTGACATTTCAGATCAACAATGGAATCTATAAAAGTGAAAGATACCTTGATAATTAGCTCTAGCAATCTGTTTCATACTTTCATTTAAATATTTAAGAGTAGAGACAATCTGTTGGGAAATCTGGACACTATAGACAACCAAATAAGGATATGCACTTCAAATATTACCTGTGCTATATGTGGAAGACAACGTGGACTTGACAAGATCCGTTTCACTCTAGGTGTCGGGGTAACAATCTCCCCTGCATCATCAATATCCGAATGAGCAGCTACCATGCTGTGTAATACGGACAATGCCACCTCTCCTACCTGTACAAAGTACGACCCACTTTTAGGAACACTGCAAATCAAGCATGCCAAAGTATGGACCAAATGCATCAAAAAAACAGAAGACCGCTTCAACTCATGCTAATTGTTCTTTTGGCACTAAGTTACAAAAGAGAGCTTTAGCCTCGTATATTTCCAACTCGAATTGAAAAACTGTGAGCAATGACCATTGTAACTACATTGATTAATTCTCAGAAGCTAAACATCAAACATAACAATCTCTAGTTCAAGAAATAATATAGTACACATTATGATGGTAAGAGTACATCTGGTCTGCTCGTATGTAATAACGAAGCCAAAGGAAGTTGGAGGCCTGGGGATTGGAAAGGTACCACTCAGAAACAAGGCACTGTTGGGAAAGTGGTGGTGGAGATATTAAAAGGAAAAGAACTCCTTATGGGGCAGAATTATCTCTAGTAAATATGGAATTCAGGATAATGAATGGGACGCTGGCCTAGCATTGAGAACCACCTTTAGATGCCCCTAGGAATTCATTTCTAGGGTCTACCAACAAATTGTGCAGTCAGTAAAAGTCCAGGTCGGAAGAGGAAAAATTGCGAGGTTTTGGGAAGACATAATAAACCCATATCCTCATTTATATCAATGAATCCCTCTTTGAGTGAATGTTATCCCTCTTTTTTTCACATTTCAGACATACATAATAAACTCATATCCTCATTTATACGAATCCCACATCGTCAGGCTCGCCTTCTATAACTTGGGACCTGCATTGGTTTCATAACCTCAGAGATTCTCAAATTACAAATTACTACTCTATCTTAGAACTTTCAGCAAATGTCAGGCTAAATCTAGAAAGGGACGATTCTAGGACTTGGGCATTGAACAAAGCCAGGGGTTTTTCATGCAAATCATTTTTCTCATCCTTCTTTCCTAGTGATCAGTATCCACCTTCCCCAGCCGTCAAACCTGTTTGGAAATCCACAGTGCCTCAAAAGGTTCAGTTTTTTTCATGGTTGTTGATGTCGGGATTCGGGAAGAGTACTTACTAGCAATTTAATTCGAAAACACTGTCCAAATGTCCTACTTCCCCCAATTGGTGTGTCCTTTGTAAAAGAGAATCTGAGGTTCTCGATCACACTTTCCTGCACTGCCCCTTCGCACTCTCATTATGGAACAGAGCATTACTGGAGATGAATCTAGCTTGGGCTGAACGCCAGCCCATTAAGGAATGCTTTGTATTAAATATGGGCAACCTTAGGAGTAAAATAGCCAAGATAGTATGGGGAATCATCGTACAAGGAGTATGCTAGTCTATTTGATTGGAAAGGAACAAGAGAATCTTCGAGAACGTGGAAGAATCATTAGATGAAGTGTGGGAAAAGCTTAAGTTCAAAGTTGCATGGTGGATCGTTGGACATAAGGATTTTGGGGGATTCCATATTTCTGATGTATATAGAAACTTGAGTGTCTTATTTTAGCACTGATTACACACCACAATGGAATTTCTCATCCCTATGTAACTCACCCTTTCTTCATTAAAAATTTCGTTTCTTATCAAAAAAAAATTGACGGTAAGAGGCAATCACTTAGTAGCATGCGTATAAAAGATTCATTGTGTTTCATTTCACGAGTGGGGGGAGAAGTGCAACCATGTTATTAGCATTGCTGTCTATAGGCTTAAAGTAAGTACCTGTAGAAATTAGACAGTCTAAAATTTGATAACAGTCTATATGAAATCAAAACTCCCAGTATAAATTCAGCACAATTCCAATTCATTCCATTTCATATCTTGTAAAACATAGTTAGATAGATCGCCTCTAGCCAGATGGTATACATTAGAAGTTCTAACAGTAAATTTGTTAATCAACAGAGCCACTTATCTATTAAGTGTTCCTAAAGTTTTAATCAAGAGTACTCATTATAGAGTGGACCTAGAATCAACTTACCTAATGACTGGGACTGAGTCATGTTAATCCAATCTGATGGCAAAATAAAGTACTACATAATACAAGGTGAATGACTTTAGCTCTTTGACTGCACGATTCTCGTGATATTTGATTCAGACAATGAAAAGAAAGTGATTTCGATGAAATTCTGAAGTACACAGTACAAAATGTTGTGGACTTCTGTGCCCCACCCCCCCAAACACCAAATGTTAAAGTAGAAATCTTTCAATATAATTTTATAACATAAAGAGCCTGTCCAGTACCCCCTGTACACGGGGTAGGAAAAAAACCGCTTTCATGAAAAGATGAAGAATTGGACTGTATGAAAAATGTACTTGATCCAAAATTGCCTTTACTTTCTTGCAGTTGCCATCATAATACCTGGGTTGAAGTAAGAACAGGAACTCGAACAGCCATTGCCCATCGAAGTTCACGGATGTCTCTCAGTCTCTTCCAGTCTGGCATCCCAGATGCCCAGCATCTGGTTGTCCAATCAATTTCCTTTTTAGACCAAAATCTTCTAATTGCATCCTTCTCCACTGGCCCAACTTCTGAATTGTTCTTGTCTATGAACTTCCATTCTTTTAAAGGTTCCATGAAAGCAGCAGCAGCAATTAAGTTAGACTGCAAAGGTATAGCAGTTCTTTCTGAAGCTTCATGAACAACTGTTAGTAAATCAACAGCAAGCACACATCCTCCAACCAAGACACACGCTTCCACATTTGACAGAACTTTCATCAAAACCTGCACAAGGAAGAGAAGTTTCATTAGCATAAAGATGCCCATCCACATGAACTCATCTCAGCAACACTCTTGCCTCATGTAAGGCTAGGGGTAAAGCAACAGGTTGATGGCAAACAAGAACTATAAACATCTAGGCACTTAAGAGAATTTCTCCTAGTCAGAAAGGAACTAAATACAGCAACCAATATTCCTGTGAAACGCATTCTAAATGAGATGATGAGCCACTGGAGTAGGACTCCTGGAGGCAGGACACAACGATTCTTTTATGAAGATGACGCCCAGGTGTAACAAGTTCTCCCAACAGAACGGCATCTCCATTTAGACTCTCACCAAGATAAAAGCAATTTATGGGTTTAAGCAAATTCGTAAGGCCTGTCTTCTAAAAGTCAAGAACTTTCAAATTTCACATGGCAAAGGTAAGAAACTCACCACTTCACACCCTTTTGTACCTTCCTTTCCCCATCCTCCTTCTGGCCTTTTTTTTCAGCAACTCAGCTCCTTCTGCTGTTAAATTCTTAAAAAGCTATAGCCTCCATCAAAATACAACCACCTGAACCTCCAACTGTTGGGTGCTAGGAAATTCATTGAGGAATGGGAATGGAAATGGAATGGAAGTGGTGGGTAATGGGTTTGATACCCCCCATTTGAGAGGGGTACGGCCCTTTCCTCAAAAGTGGGAAATGAAAGCCTTAGAAGAGTAAACACCAAGCATTCCGTTCCCATTCCCCACACCCCACCAAGCACCCATTATTTCCCGCCAATTGATAAGGTAATTGTCAAGACAACACCGTCTAATAATTGCATTCTCCAGTAGTGATTATGTGGATAGCTAGGTTCTGCTCAAAGTGGCCAAGAGGTTGCTAAATTCCAATACAATTGAAGAGATTAACAATTGAAGAAAATCCAGTATAGTCAGTTACATGAGAAGCCAAACTTCTCAATGGAATCATGCTATCTCACAGTCTTTTCCCTTAGATCTTACTGAGGCATTAAAACTAATTAAAGGTGAATAACACAGGATTACAGGGTAAATATTTTAAGGAAGAACTAGGCATAACAATTCTTTTCGAAAATAGAGAAGCGATCTTGATCCAATACTTGGATGGATAATAGAAGCTTCACACCCAAATCAGACATTCTGAAGCTCAATATGAGTAATTTATTCAAGACAATACAGTCTGCCTTAAAACCATATTTGGCAACTGAACATCACAAACTGTGTCATACAAGGTATCAATGGGGTTCATGTGGAATTGCTTCAGTTATATCAAACTAAGTGTCTAAGCCAGATAAACTAGATCATGCCCCCACCATCTTTTGTGGTCCATTTCTATATGATGCCCATCGCACGGCCAAATGCGAGGAAGCTTCTCCCTGATCCCTTTAGACAGTTTAAATGTCGATGAATTCATCAAATGATGACATCTTTAATTCCTATCTCCAATCCATCAAAAGGACCAACTTCGAAACCTCCCTGCTTTGCTGAAACAATAAATTGCCATACCCCAAAAAATAAACCAGCTTTCAAAAAAGCCTGCAGCTCAAGAGCTAATTCCATGGCAAAAAAATAAGATTTGACACTGCTGAAGGAACATAAAACACAAACAAAGTGAAGGGCTAGGCAGATGCAACCGTGGCAAGGCCAGACCTTCATGTCGTCCCACTTGGCTTTTAAGCAGGCATGCACTTCTGTACAGTCTTTTTTCAGGAGGTAAGGCGCATTGAATACTTACATTTGGATAACAAATAATAGGATTTAGGCTTTTCTTTATGGGGTCAAGCAAATACCCAAGTCAAGAGAATAATTATTGCAGCTGCAACCATACCAAAACAGCAGAACCTTATCTGATGTTCTTCCCTTGAAAATGCATTACCTAAAACAATAATCCCCACGCCCTCCCCCCCACACACACCATAAAAAAGGGAGGCCACATGACTTCTTCTGATTGATTGCTGAAACTAGTTGATCTCATATACTCCAAGGGGCACAAATAATTGTAAATTTATGGAACTTCTGACATGTAATCAAATCCATAAACTTGTGCAGTTGAATGCAGAAACATGTGCAATCAAATGGTTTAATGCCTTGTAATTTGCTTAACTTATTCAAGACACCAACATACACTGCATTTCTGTAATGCCCTTATTCTTTTATGGAACTTATTAACATTTGGATATACACTAAGCATCCATCAGCAGCTAATTTTAGTAAGCTGGCACCTCATTGCTCTTGACAGCAGAAGATTTCTGCATGTTGCGGTGCCCGATGCACTTGGCCACTAAGGTCAAAGATCAGATCATCTGAGAGCATCTTTTTGTCACTGTCATATTGTGCCCAGTCTGCTAATCATCATCATGCTGTTGGAGTCATACTCCACTATGTTCTATTCCAACAATAACCCTGCTAAAAGCCTATCTACGCTAGCTGCTCCACATTACAACTACTGCAAGATCAGGTTTACATTCTTAAGATGTAGTTATGATTTGAGATCAGTATTACAGATGTTTCATAGTTCATACCATGACAAGCATTATAAGTAACATGCTAAACAAATTTTATATTACCTCTCTCTCTTCTTAATTTAATTTTTGTTAGGTAATAGTAGGGAAGTGAGGCACTACCTTCAAAAAGAGAAGAAGGCGGTGTCTTAGAGCTCTATCATCTGTTCTGTCCAAGAGTACTGTAATATGTGCAGTGCCTTCAAATGGTCCTATTGAGTTGCAGTGTTGCTCATATACAATTGCCATAGCCCTTGCACAAAGCTCCCTGACTGAGGAACCTCCCCCTCCTCCAAAGCCATCTAATCTTCCCATATCACACCAATCATCGGATGGACCCATTTCATCAGGAACGGCACCGTCCACTGTCAGCCCAGTGTCTGCATCACAGAGGAACCGGTGATAAAGTGCTCTGAAGAATGCAACTGGGTCACGCAATGGAAAGTCCTGTGCTCTACCACCAGTTCCACTATCAAGCAGCAGCCGAAGATAATATTGACCAACACAAACTTCTTTAGCCAAGCTAGGATACCGAACAAAAAATTCTGAATAGTTCCATGATATTTGAGGCACGGTTTCTTGTCCACTCATAGTTTCCTTAGATGTACCTCCAGGAACAATATCTTCAGTTCGTTCCTTCTCGAGGTCTAATTTGTGAACCTCAGCCTGCAAAGCCTCCATCAGCTCCTGCCTAGTGCGCTCATTCCAGATCAAGTCCGCACGGTTGTGATCAAGACCAAAAGCTCGCCAGAAACCAGGCCAATTCAATAGCAATCTACCACACCCCACATGTGCATTCTCAGTGACCACCTGTGCAGGAGCAGGGATGCCTGGATTCTGGGGGCTAGATGGACCCATATCAGACTCATGATTGCTCGCAGCATTGGGTTCAGTTGACTCATATGCATGGACCACAGAATTATCAGGAGCAGCAGTGACTGATGGCTGATCGTTTGGAGGGACCACAACAGCAGGAACCTCATTAGACAAGTTGTCACCAGCATGAATTACTGAAGAATGAACAGATGCAACATGCCCACTATTTGAATCTCCTAGAGCATTTCGGATTCCATCCGAACCTCGAAACGCATGCCCATTTGTCTGCCGTACTTGATCACTGCCTTCAGCATCATTAACAGAAGGGATGCACTGTCCTTGAGATGGTATTGCTTTCACTGGACGATGTCTTCTTTGTTGAAGTAAACGTCGCTGCCTTCGGCTCATCAAGGATACTTCCTGATTAGATGTATCTTCATCCGGAATTCCATTTGATCTTGTATGCAAATATGCAACCAGCCCAGGCGGCAGAACTCTTGATAATAAATCAAGGGCAGGTTGATAAGAGTCCGCCCAAAGTGCCACAAGCTGTCGGCTGACATCACGTCGTTCACCAGCAGGAAGGTAAAATGCATGTAACAAATGCCTCAGCAGCGCACCATCACGTAAAGCCGCATCCCTCATTGACTCAGCAGCAACAGCATCTTCTTCTGCTATTGAACGCATAACTACAGCAACAGTCTCTCGGACACTTTCAGCAGGATGCCCAAATAATGCAAACAAGCGACGGCGTAATCCAGCTACAAGGCGTAGTAATTCAACAAAAACTGTGTATTGGGTAGTCTCACTGTGTGGGTCACATATCATTGCTTCAAGAACTTCAACGACAGCCATTGACAACAATGGTGAAACAGAAAGTGGTTTCAATCTGTTAACAAGGACGGTTAGGTTGCTCTGTTCAGCAAATAATACAGACTTGGTATGCATGATTGTTGCATGTTGCTCTCCTTTTGTATCTGATAACAAGCTTGTATCCCCAGGACCACCACCGATAAGCATAGCAATAAGCCCTATTGCTTCAGCAGCAACTCCCTCAGAACCATTTCTAAGCAGGCCCATGATTCTTCCAACAGCAGCAGGAAATGACATCACATGTGAAGCAGCATTTTTTGATGCCAGCAACCTGCGTAAGCATGCAGTGAAACCGATTACAGTAGCAGCTGCTTTAGGGGAAGGTGGTGGCAAGGGCAGGGACTCCGGAGGAAGATTAGGAGTAGCAGGAATCAATGTTATCAAGGCCATCAAAGTCACCTCGGGTACTTCAATAGTAGGGGGAACTCCACTAAAGGGAATGCAGGCATTAAATTCTCTTATCCGGCGCCACAATTTAGCTCTTGAACCAGGAATAGAGCCTCCTTCAGCGACAGCATCTTTTGCAGCTGCTGCGAGGTGTTTTAAATGCATTGTAGCAGATTCTACATCAGCCACAGAGCGCCGTGGCCGTTTGGGAAATTGTAAATGAGCCCTGCCACAAGGAGGATCAATCCGGTGACCAGGCATTGTCAGCCTAGGTAAGACAGGCACTGGACATTGACCCTGCACAAGCTACAAGTCATAACAGGCTAGACCAAATTTTACAGAATACGACTGCTTACGCAAACTCAGTTTACATTAGTCATAAATTGCATTATGCAAAGCCAGCAGAAGAATCCTGGACTTTGCACACACAACTAGGGAAACTAGTTTCACAGTTCAAATTAGCATCATCAAGAATCCGTCAAAACAACTTTCCAGTTGATAACTAATATAACCAAAAGAAACACATCTACTTACTTCGGTTTGCAAAGCATCCAAAACCGCTGCAAGTAAGCTATCACGAGAGGTGCTAGCATATACCTGGAATCATAATCAAATAAAAGTGACTCTCTTCTTAACCATCTCCAATAAAATTAGCATTTTTGGAACTTAACACCTTTACAATGCTACATACTATTATTTAGTAAAATATAAACTCACATGAATTGGACATCCATCATTAAACTCAACAGCAAACATCTGTGGCTCCTCAGCAAATCGAACAAGAGCACTAACTGAAGATAGAGGTCGAACAATAACAGCCTGCACCCATCAAATGAGAAAATCCAGGATCTATGTTAATTAAATACCAAACTTTCATTAGAAATGTATGATCCCAGCATAATTGAAGCAAATATTACATAATCATAAACAACAACAACAAAAATGGGAAAGCACTGGGCATTGTGAAATTGCTTCTGAGTCGTGGGCCATGGTGAACGTTTCAAAGACAAAGAAGGCTTAATGCAAATTGAACGAGTGCCGAAAGCACACCTTGCATAAGGTTCCCATTGTAAGAGGGTCAAAGGCAGCTTAGCTGCGAAGGGAGAGTAACATTTTGATCTCACACAGTCAGGTTGTGGTGATCAGCCAATCCCATTTTCCATACGAAGGCAAAAACAACAAATAAAATTGTGTTTGAGGCCGCAATGCCAGCGCTGCAAACATGTCTCCCAACTTCCAACCAAGAGGTGCAAGCATTTAGAGATTGACGGAGATAAAAAAGGGGGAAGCACTCCCCTCATCTAAGAGGATAGATATGGAAATTCAAAAAATCTTTTTCTTGCTTCATTATGTTGGGTTACTACAGCTTTAGTGTATTTGGCTTTCTAGCTGTGTCTGATTTAAAACATGCATATCATGGATCTGAATTTGTGTTTTGACACTGGATTAATTTCAGAATTAAAGGAGGGGGAGGAGGCGCCAGATGCATGCTAGCTATTAAGAGAATTGGAGTCTCTAATTCCCATCTCCTAGGTTTGTTAGCATTTAAGATTTGACATCTTGATATATGATATCCATGCATTACGACATCTAGTCTTAAATATTTGATCATTTTCCTCTTTATTGTTTAGCACCTGAAGGGCAAAAAATAATAATATAAGTTGGCTGGAGTTCATTAATATTAAAGATTCAAACTTGAGCTTTAACATGATGGCAATTCAACATGGTGTCAAAGCCAGGCCAAACTAAAGGACCCTGGTTCAAATCTCACCGCCACACAATTAACAAAGAAGTCTAATAGCAAAGCATCAATAAAAATTTACTCACCTACACTAGAGGGGTCGTGTTTTGGAGTCATTAGATACTGAACAATTTCTCCCAACTTAAGCTTTTAGTTAAGGTGGTTTTAAACAAAGTAGAAGATTTTTACTGAACCATCTCTGCAGCAAGAATGTGCCAACATATTTCCAACAAATGAAGTTAAAATATAAAATTAGGATATATGTTAGCAATAACCAAAAAATTATTGAATAGTCTAACGATGGGTAGGAAAGATAAGGGAGGAAACGCTCAGACTGAAATCAAAGCTGCAAGGGGAAAAGACACATCTAGTTACAATTACAAATTACATGAATATAATAAATTGTTCTCATATAAAATGCATGCGGAAAGCCCCATATGTAAATGTGTGTAGCTTTGATCTCTTAGGATGGTCTAACCACCTCCATATGGTGGTATAAGTCTTCTTCAAAAGAATGCATGGAAGCTCTGATTACTTCTACTGAAGATGCATTGCACATCATATTGAAAAGAGTAGCTTACTTCATAGTTTTCTGGGCGTCTTTCAACAAGTGAGGCCTTGGTAAGAATAAGCTGACGAGAGACAGCATCACCCAAGTCCCCAAGCCCTCCTTTTGGTCCAAGAGCCAGAGTCAATCCAGTAGAATGCAGCATTCCATGAGCAGCAGTACGCAACCTTGTAACAGACCAACCACCAAGAGGAGTTTCTTCTGCCCCCACAGCCTCCTTAACTACATTTTAAATGTTTAGAAACAGAAAAGGCGTGCAAAGAACCTAAGAAAGACAAACTTCTCAATGTATGCAAACATGTAAATTTAATGTCGAAGCTTACCCCTTTGCTTCACATACTCTGTGACAGTAAGTGATTGAGAACCATCAACATTTAATGACACCCCAATCATGGAATTGGCAGTTTTAGTCTGGAACAGAATATATAAGAAATTTTGATTTAGAGTATGATAATTATCTGTAGCCCTTATCAGCAAACTAATTAGAAGAGCCAACACAAATAGCTCTACAGCATCATAGAGGATTATCAGATAGGTCAAACTAAAACAGTTTCAATATAGCACAAGAAGACTTTTTCTTGTTAAGATATTGTTACATAAAGAGAAAGGGGAAACATGGTCCGTACCAAGCTTGATACGATAGCAGCATTTGAAGTCCCTGAAGAAGCTTGAAAAGCCTTAGATTTCCGTCCATACAGAGAACAAAGAACAAATCCACCACTGTCAACATTTTTCCTCCCATAAGCTTCGGAGAGAAGAATTATGGCTGGAGAATTCATATCTCTGAAGTCCAAGCACCATCGAAGATCTCCAGATTTCAAGTCAATCACTTCAACTCCAACATATGTAACTTGCATTTTCTGAAAGAAGAAAGTTTTACCACAGTTATTGTGCAAATTCTTATAGCAGATACAAGCTATGGACAACATCGGCCAACAGTCAAATCCCACCAAAAAATACAATACTGAACCAAATAACTGAAGCAAGAGCCACTTATTAACGTAAAAGTTATTGGTCACAGTAAAAGAAAACTCCTAATTACATTAATAGGAAAGCTGAAAGAAATAGTTAAATATTCTCTCTGTAAGAATTTAACTACACGCATATGCAAACACTAGCATGTTATCCTCTTTCAATCCATCAGCATCCTCCTGCTGCTTTTCTAAATTGCCATCCACATTTCCCTACTTCTATTTTAATGACCCAGGCACCACAAAGAATCATAACAGAGTAGCAACATCTCCCTGAAAGATATAACATTCACCTCAGAGTATCTTTATTCCACATATGGATGAACAAGAGAGATCTTTTTGGTCAAGCTCAGAAAGTATACTATGTCATCTACTAGTTGATTTGATGTCAGTTGCAAATTCTTGACGACTGGAAAAGCAGAAATTTGCCGCAGGAAAAAAGAAAAGAAAAGAAGAAAAAAAGAAAAAAAGACTATCTGCTTGTCAGAGGTATGAGGTTGACCATGTTACCAGAGCAGAGATTTGACAGAAAACTGGAATCAAAATGCAGCTAGCATTTCACTTGTGATGCAAAATGATATTAATTGTCGAGGAAGTTGAATAACTGAACCAAAACTTCAAACTCCAATAGTTAGCATAAAAAGGAAGTCAAACACCAAAACAAGAATATCCATAAAGCTAACTACATAAAATTACAACGCATTAATGATGGAATGAAAGCTAATCAAAAGCATTGTAACAGGATTTGCTCAGCAAGGGTCCTTTATATATGCTAACTGTACCTATCCTAGTCTTTAATTATGGTATTAAGGTGGAGAATACTAACGTAAGAAGATATTAAGATTTCCATGTAGCATATATTTATGCTGAAACTTTTCTCAGGAGATGGAAGAACACAGGATACATAGTTCACATCACACAATTCAATATCTCCTTTTGTACAAAAATTCTAAAATACAATATAGACAACTGTGTGATCAAATGATGATATATCACAAAAACATATACAGTTGGTCATCTTGAGAAGAAGCAATACAACTACAGAACAATTAATCAGATTAAGCTACCCGACAAACAAATTTTTCATATAGGAAAAGATTAATGCATCAGAATGAGAAATTTCGCAATAAATGAACAGCAGACATAAAGAGCAGGCAGCATCTCAATGATGTCCCTATCATAAGCTTTCCACAACACAAGAGCTAATGATGGGTCCAGCTCCTCTTGGATAGTAACAATAATGCTAAACCAGTCAGCAGATCTGCATTTTTCAGCAACTCAACACTTAATACACCATACCCACATTAGACTTCTGTAAATCATCTATGGCGTCTGTTTCACTCAATAAGAAAACAATAGCGAAGGCACTGAAGATGGAGAAAGATTGCTAGAGAGGATTTGATAAATGTTTTTAGTGCCATTTTCATCCAAGCAGCATTTATGTAATATGCAATTCGATGCAAAAATGCTTCGGTCAGTAAAACATTTATGTATAACATCATTTCATTAAATACCAATCATCAACAAGAAAGAAAAGGGAACCTAGTTCAGCCATGGTAATAACTTATCAGCATCCAACACAATGATGCTTTCAAACTATTCAAACCTCAGTCCCAGAAGGAACAAATTAGTTAAAAGTAATAATCAAGGGAAACAAAGCACGAAACAAATAGCCAACGGAGGGGAAAAAATAACAAAAATCAGCAAACAAGTCTATGAGAAGAAGTAATCATAAAACCTACATAAGGAACCCACTCCAAAGTCCTCCTTCGCAAATGAAGAACCGGAAACTCAGCTATAGTGGCTAGCTTATTCCATCTTATTCGGTGCAGCTCAGTCAGTATACTTGCCCTGTACTTAGAAGAAAACTTCATTGGTTTGAATTTCCCACGGCCATCCGTCCGGACGCTAATATTAAACTCATTGGAATTCTCAACCCTCCCAATGATTGGGGTAGCTCCTTCAAAATCACTACCCACATCGTACGAATTAGTCACAGAAAGTGTGCCCGGATCCAAAGTAATAATCGAGTAACTGGAAATGCATAGAATTCTTTTGTAACGACCCCGCCACGAGTGCTTAGTGACAAGGTATCGGGCCAAATACTCAGGCTCTTCAGGCGGGGCAGCAGACGAGGCAGAAGGAGTCGGTGGTTGATTGTCGGAAGGCGCCACGTGGCGGCTGACAAAGTCCATCTGTGGCTCAGGAAGATAATGGAGAGAGTGGGGCTGCGGAGGACTAGGCCGGAGGAAAAACCATATTCCACCTGCCGACGGTGACGGCAGAGGTCTCTGCCTTGACTGATTGGCACCCAGAGCTCCAAATCAGAAAACCCTAAGCGGCTGATTAAGCTGCCTAAATCAACTGTCAGTACAGCTGATCGTTTCAAAAACCCAATCAAGCCGCATATGTATCCAGAAGATCATTCAGATAAATAGTATTTGAGGAATCAATCAAACAAACAAGTCATATAATATCAAAATTTGACATCGAATTAGATAGATGAGACGAAATTGAGGGGGAGCACCAATTCATCAACTTTCGGAATAATGGAAAGACATTTCCCGAAGATCCAAATCAATTTAATGAAGAAGTGTTGGTTTAGAGGACGGGCTCCAGAGTCCGAATACGAGACGCTTTCACGCCCCACCCTTTCTAAGTCTTTTTTTTTTTTTTCTTTTTTTCTTTTTTTCCTTTTTCCAAAAGCAATAGATAACTACGAGGCTATTCATTCAACATCAAATTGTTTTACACAAAAACTCACAAATATAACTCTAACTAAATGACAATCTTGCCCTTTTTTATAAACATTATTAAAAGTTAAATTAAGAAAATTAAAATTAAAATTTAATATAAAATTAAATTACACAAAAATTCATCATGCATTCGTGTATTTGTTGTGATTTTCACCATGGAAGAAACATTTTCTTTCCCATATATATATATATATATATATATATATATATATATATATATATATATATATATGTATGTATGTATATCCATCCCCTCTTATAAATCCTAACATTCTCCAAATCTTATTTCGTAGATATCCTGATTTTGTTTGAAGAGATGATGTAAGTTTTTTCTCATGTTTTTACTTCTCAAACTCTAGTTTTACACATTTTTTTATATATATTTATGACAATATTTATAATATACATGTTAAATAGATCTTATAATGTTCGAAAAGTAAAAAGATGAACAAAGTTATTTGGATCAAAATGTAAAATTTGAAAGAAGTAGTTTGCATTTAAAAAGAATATTTTGAAATGTTCATTTAGCACTCGAAGAATTTTTTTTGAACATGCTAGTATTAGTTGGTATAATTATTTGCGAACTGTGAGCTCGATAATCGTATTTTAAAATTTGAACACTTTCATTAATTTTTCATTTATAGATTCTCGAACATTATGTGCATTATTCAATTTTTATATATTCAACAGTACTGATTATGCATGTTATCACGTATTAATTAAAAACAAGACACAAAATCAATCTATATATAATAACATAATTGTACATTTATGAAAACTCCAAATTTCCCCGCCCACTTTACCTTACTAGCCTGAAATGTGACGAGGCTTAATCTCATTCACTCAAAAGTTATTTTTTGATCTCAAATTTTTATAATATATATATATATATATATCATATCATATATTTTATTGCTCAATTTATAGAGCTTTCCTAACTTGTATCCCAATAAATCTAATCAAATTAGATTGTATCGAATAAATAAGTTATAGATTTTATCGCCAGATATTTTTCAAAATTTCCTAACATGTATCTAAAAAATTTGAATCAAATTAGATTAGCTAAATATTGATTGTTATTGTAAATGTTGATGTTTTTCTATCTATGGATTTGTCCCATTGTGCTCTAGGCTCAAACTCTTATGAGCAAGGCGCTTTGAATGATAAGTTATTGTAATTCTATTAGAAGATTCAAAGTAATCATAAGAGACAGGCAGTTCTCATAGATTAACAGTTTAAATCATGGTCCAATCTTAACAAGCATAGATTTGTGAACATTTAATACAAAATTTGGGTAGCCATTCATCCTCAACCAAATCGTCAAAGATGAAATTGAGGAACAACTTTTTATATCTTCTTCTACGGTGTATCAGCAGAGAAACAAAATTGTTCATAAATTCTTATCCATTGAATCGTCACGTTTTTAAATTTCGACCGCTTATTTCAAATTTTTGCTTAACTAGATATTTTTTTACTAATTTGTTTCGAGATTGTGTGTGAGTTTTTTGTTATTTAGTATTGATTTCATAATTTTAATTGGATTCTTTTATATGCGTTAACAAAGTATGTGCTCTAATTTGTCGATCAAATCTCCTTCGTTGCAACATCACCTCTTAATTTTCCGGTGAGATATCTTAGGTTCAATCCCTATTAAAAGAACTCATAATTCATTCTTAAAAAAATCATGCATTTTGAGTTGATAAACTGAGAATTGTTTATTTATCTTCATCTTGTTCAACATATTCCAAAATGAACCATTTCGACATAGATTTACATTTAATTAGAGAAAAGGTCAATTAATGTTCAGGTGTCGTTCTACATGTCCCAACTCAAGATCAGATTGTTGGTATACAAGATTTTGTCTGATCAATTCTTCTCTTGACTAAGAAACAAACTTGAAGTAGTTCCTCTTAGCAGAGTTTGTCCCGATCAATTATTCTCTCGACCTAGGAACAAACTTGGAGTAGTTCCTTTTATCTCACTCGAATTGAGGGGAGGGTTGGCAAACAAGAATCTCAATTCAATGAATTTTGATTCCCACTCCAAGCCAAAACTGTACGCTTGCAAAACTGTGAGGAGTAAATGTGCAGACAGTTCCACTCGCCATACACATATAGTTGCGTTTACTTTGAGTGATAATATTCAACCTTATCACTCGTTTACTTTACGGATAAAAAATTTGTATTATCCCGGATATCCGGGATAAACACAATTTTTAAAAAAAAAAGTGACATAAATGGCTTATAAGTTATCTCCCCATTTAAGGTGAGATATCTTATCCCACTTGGTAAAATATATTAAAATGACAAAAGTGCCCCCACTCAAACCATACTTCATTTTCTCCTTTATTTATTATTATTGTTGTTGTTGTTGTTGTTTTGATTATTATTATTATTATTATTATTATTATTATTGTTGTTGTTGTTGTTGCTCTTATTATTATTGTTGTTGATGTTGTTTATATAATTATTATTATCGTTATTATAATGACTATTATTTATTATTATCATTATTATTACTGTTATTATTGTTGTTGTTGTTGTTATTATTATTATTATCGTTATCAATATCGTTATTATTATTATTATTATTGTTATTATAATTATTATTATCTTTATTATTATTATTATTATCATTCTTCTTCTTCTTCTTCTTCTTCTTCTTCTTCTTCTTCTTCTTCTTCTTCTTCTTCTTCTTCTTCTTCTTCTTCTTCTTATTATTATTATTATTATTATTATTATTATTATTATTATCATTATTATTATTATTACTATTTTTATTTTTACTATTATTGCTGTTATTACTATTATTATTAAAACTACTATTAGTATTATTAAATGAGAAAAGAAAAAGTCTCACGATAGATGTGGCAGTTAAAATGAAAAAATATTTATTTTTGAAATAAAAAGAATAATAATACTTTAAAAAAATTAACATAAAAATTCTCCAAGGCACCACATCGCAGAAAAATATTGAGAATTGTTAGTATCCTTCTTTTATATATGATATATCATATATTAAAAACGGATTTAAAACAAAAAAAATTACTTGAATTTTTAAATTTTAGTAAAAAATTAAAATATGAGAGAGAGAAAAGGAGAGACTCATAAATGTTAATTAATTGTAAAGAAAGATGTAATGAGAAGAAAATATACTTCTTTTATATTAAGTATAGATTTTAAAATTAATAATTTAATATATAAAATTTTTTATTTCATCCATAAAAATAATATTTCATAATTTTAAATATAATTATGTATTTCAATATATATAATGTTGATGTCAAATTCAAGATTACAAAAAGATGAATAATTTGATATATCATATTTTTAAAAAGGGATTTAAAACAAAAAAAGTATTAGAATTCTTAAATTTTTGTAAAAAATTAAAATAGAAAAAAAAAAGAGAAAAAAGGGAGAGACCATATGTGTGGCAGTTAAAATAAAAAAAATATAAAAATATAAAATAAAATGAATTAAAAAGATTCAATGCACCCATTTTTCAGACTTCTTTTATACAAAGAAGGATTATATTTTTCTGTCCACATGTGCACATCAATGTGTCTCAAATGTCATCTCAATTTATTACAACACAGCCCAAAAACTTAAAAGATGTCGAAAAGGGCCCAGGCCCAAATCGTACTGGAACAAAACATTTCCATTTATACATATATCATATGACACACACACACACACACACACACACATATATATATATATGTGTGTGTGTATGTCGATCTCAGTCCAATAACTTAAAAAGAGTCAAACAAGGCCCAGGCCCAAATCGTACTGGAACAAAATATCCATAAAGATATATATATATATATATATATATATATATATATATATATATATATATATATTATATGTATATCACATATTATTTTTATACCACAAGTATTTTTAAAATAAAAATACATAATATATAAAACATATTTTGATAGTATTTTATTTTAAATAAAAATACTCACAATTTATTTTCTATAAAAATATTTAAATACCAATATATGTCACAATCAACCTAATAAATAATATTTTATTTTTATATATGCAATATAAATATCAAATTAAAGATCTTGAAAATAAAATTAATTTGATACATTTTTCATAAAAGAATGCATTGAGACAAAAAAATTATAAGTAGTGGAAATTTGAGGTGAAAAAGCGAAAAAATATAAAAAAAAGTGATTAGCCAAAGAAATTCGGCCATAATCCCACTCCCGCTTGGGGTGCCTGTAGTGCATGTTGTGCACGTGCCAATTTTTTTTTTATTCGGCCAGAATTCTTAAAAAAAAAAATTATGAATTAGGCAAAAAAATACTATTTTTAATTGTGATCAGGTTATTATATCTATATATATATATATATATATATATATATATATATATATATATATATATATATATATAGATTATAGGTGCCCCATATCTTCCTAAGTATTTTAGCATGCGTTATGCCATTAGTTTTTTTCACCTTATCTAGTTTAAGTAAAATATGTCATTAGTGCTACTTAATATCACTAATTAAAAGTTAATGTTGGATCCAATTAAGGTCCTTATCTTAAGAGATGGTGGTCTCTATCAACTATTAGGTTTGGGGCGTATTCTTACACCGGCCTAGTTTGGTTTTAAGGGGAAATTCTTAAATTGACATGATTGAGTGAGAATGTACAATTCAAGTTATAATCTTGTTAGGCTTTGATTGCCGCATGCGGCCGTCACAACCGGGCACAATACATAATGATACGTCTTATTAAATAATGATATATGTTAGGATTCCAATTTTCTAACAATTCAAACAAATTATTTAATTTTTTCAATTGTGAATTAAATTTTAACATCTTTATGTATGTTATTTTTTTTAGTTCGAATGAAGTGATATCTTAATTTTTTTTTTTAAAGGAAAACAAAAAGTGAGAAAGAAAGTATGTTCCAAATACACTTGTGTTATATGAATCACTTATCAATTATTCAAAATGGGTTTGTGAGTTATAACTGAATCTGAATTATGAGACATTGGATGGGGCTTCTTTTAATTATGGGCCAATATCCACCACCCAAATGAAGGATTGCTTATAATAAATCCAATCCAGCATGATCAAACAAGGCAAACAAGAATTTGATGGATTATAATGGATGTGTAATATCCATCATTTGTTTTTCATACGTCCCATCTTTGTGTGTGATTGTTTGGATCAATGACGATTCTTGATGTGGGAAGTTAAGCGATCTAGATGTATTTCATGAATTCATATTGCAGTCTCAGTTAACCTTTGAAGTTGACCTACATAACGTTCATTTTGTAATTGGGTTAGCTGTAGGGTCAGGGTAGACATGGTCATGGTTTCATCGGTTTTGGTTTTAGTTCTAAAACTGTTGGTTCCTGAAACTGTGAGAGGTGGAATCGAAATCGAACCGGTATATAACCAGTTCCAGTTCTTAAACTGTCGGTTCCACAGTTACGATTTCCGATTTTTTTAATTTTTTTTTTACATTTCACACTTGAAACCGCCGATTTAGAATCAAAACTGGGTCAACAGTTAAATCGAACTATCAACCATCGGTTAGAAACGCCGGCTCTAGTTCGAAATTGAAACCGAAATGATGTCCATGTTTAATTAGGGCTATATAAAATCTAAACTCATGATTACCGATGAATGGTTGAAATACGCCCACTCCACACACTTGAGTCAAAAACTCATTTAAAAATACATCAACTTTTATCCACATTTACTATTTTATAGATGGAGCCTCCCAATTGATCGAGGGGCTATAATGTCTCTCGTTCCACTTTAACTTACAAAAATAATCTTTAATGCCAATATATTTAATACATATTTGTAATTTAAATATGAAAAATTATTGATCGTGGTTTAAATGTATTATATCTTTTTTAATGTATGATGCCCCAAAGTTTGGTTTACCAGACATTAAACTCACTACTGTATTTGGTGGATATCACGTCATGCATCGCTGGCACCATAAACACTCCCAATTAAAAAATAAAATTCTAAAAATAATAATAATATTATATAATTATACACACACACATACATATAATATAGATATACACTAGTAGATATTGTGGTGGCGGCCGCTCTTTCTTAAAGTGTTCGAGGCAATGGTGTAGAAGTTGGAATTGGTAGTCGGGTGCTTTTCGATAGACTAGCACCTAGGCTGTTTAGGAGGAAACTAGGTGTCGACTAGGCGGACCCATTTATTTAATTTTTTTATTTTTCTATCAACCCCATAAAGCTAATATATATAATGAATTGATAATATAACATAATTTTTAATTTTTTTTTCAATTCAAAGTTCAATGTAAAATATAAGGATGACATAATTATAAATCTCACAAAAAGAAAATTCAAATGACAATAAAATTTAAGCAATACAAGTTACAACTTACGAGTTCTAACTTTCAATTATAAAGTCTATAGACATTTAATTAAAGTTACACACATAGTTAAATTCATCTAAAGTTTGAAGTGAAGAGTAAAAACACCAAAATATATTATTTTTTAATTATTAATTTATTTTAAAAAATATTTTATCGTCTAACCAACGCCTAGCCCAACTAGACGGCATTTAGACGTCCTAGGCGACTTCTACTGAAAATAAAATGCAAATTAATTTTATAAAAATAAGGTCGGAGCACGGGGCCTAGCACCCCTACAGATGCCTAGTGTCCCGACTTGCATCACTGATTTAAAGACACGATAATGTAATGTGAAAATATTGTCCATATGAAGACATGGTGCCATATGAAGACATGGTGGGGGCCCAGAGATGCAATAATGCAGAAAAGGTGGTCGTTGTACGCATTCTCAACGGCAGCAATCAAGGCTAGACGACAAAGGGTACCTTTTTGGTCTCTAAATTTTACCAATACAAAGAATCACACACAGGTCTGAACACAATCTACACTGTGCGGGGGCCCACACCTTCCTTCTGTGTGGTCGCATTTTCTTCAGCCCGGCCCCACAAATTATTACTCCTGAACTTCCCTCTCTGTCATGGAAGACTTGGTACTGCTTTCTCTCTCCTTACAAAAAAAAAAAAAAGACATGCCTGTGTGTACAAATCCACTTCATAATTTATACGATACGACCGAACTGATGTTAAAGAGGCAATTAGTAAGGGTCTATCTGTGATGTAGGGGGTCGGTTGTTTTAGAGCTCCTCTCAAGATCAAGATGAATACTAATTGGCCCAATTCGCTAGTTAGGAGAATGTCATATTCAAAACTGTCTGCATTTTAGTAAAATGACTACTTCGCCCGCGATAGTCTTTACGCCAGCTGAAATTGATTTTTAAGATTTGTGCATAGGTTTAGATATTAATAAATATATGTTTCGATGATATTTTTGATGAGATCCAAAATGAACGGTACCATCGAACTTTAAATAGGATTATAAATTTTATGAGTCCTGTAATGATGATTCCGAGTCTTTTAAAAAATAATATCATTGTTATTGTTCATAGTTCATTTTTAACCATATGAACATTACTATTAAGTCATGCGGACATTAAAAATAAATTAGTTATTTTACTATATACATCATATTTATCAATTTAGCAATATACGTCGTATTTATCGATAAGTCCTTTCAAGATTCTCAAAATAGTGATAGTAAGATGCTAGGTAACCTTAGAAAAAAAAAATATTGTTCTTGATTCATATGTCATCCGCTGAGTTCATATAATTGTGAATCGTAATTTATTTCAATTTAACAATACAAATTGCATTTAATATTAATGATATTATTTTATACACAAGATGTGTGTATTTATAAGTTAAAAAATATATAATGTAATTTTTAAAAATATAAAAAATTGTGTATATTATTATTTAAGTGGAATGTGTGAGCATGTCATTTACCCAACACATTTAGAAGATTGAAGAAAGAGTGTATAACTGTTGTAGCGAGAAGGGCAGTATAGTAATTTGTGCTTGGGATATAGGATTTGCTGTTACAAGGTCAAGCTAGCACAATAAATGATTCCAACTAACAACTGGATATTCAAGCTTGCATCCAGACATGGTAAGCTAGCCCAAACCCCATGTACCCCGCCCCCCCCCCCCCCCCCTTCCCCCACATACCTTGCTATAATATTAACTTTTTATTTATTTATTAATGTTATTATTTTATTCGGTTCAAATGTCAGAAATATTGAATTCAAAATTGTCATCAAACAACAATATATTAAAACAATGACAATTGCAATTTAATATTCAACCAAAAATTACCGTACAAAATATACATACATATATATTTCTTATTTATTGCTGTATATACGAGAGATGCACATGGACATGAGGTGGTGTAGTGAATGAGTTCTCTATCTCCGTTCAGAATAAAACTAAGTTGATATATATGTATTCATACGAAATTATACACACACATGTAAATATATACATACATGTGACTTTTGGAATAGATCCAAAATTACCACAAGGATCGAGAGGGTGAGATCATATACAAGCAATTAAAAGAAAAATGTAAATGGCTAAATAAATTAGAAAAAGAAAAAAAAATATATTATTCAGTTTTATAGAAAAAAAATATTTAAAATCAACAAAAGACAATTTAAGAATCTTTGAAAAAAAAAAGGATTTAAAACTTCAATTATCCTCCTGAACACCAACAGAATTTAAAGAGACGCTTGTCAAAATTTTACACTTTAAAAGACACTCGTCAGTTCTTTTAGTTTCTCAATTTCACTTTTTAAATTTTGGTGGAGCCTTAACATAAATTTACAACAGTTTGTAAGATTAACATTTCTCTCATTTTCATTATTTTATTTACCAATTTTTCTAAATATAGCAAATAATCAGATAGAACTAAAATAAATTCAAAACAAAGCCAAATTAATTACAACAAAATAATGGTGTTACACTAGAAAAATAAATAAAAATAAAGGGACCTAAAAATTCCTACCAAACTAATTTCCTAAGATTATTTCGCAAAATGTGTGGGTAAATTTAGTTCACAAGTAATAAATCAATAAAAAATATATTTATTTGCAAATTTTACTCATGATATTTATAGTTTTTATAAAGTTAATTCCGGTTTTATAAATTAGTTGGACGATTCTTTAACAAAATTGGGTCAAAAAAGTATAGAATATATCTCATTAGCTCTATATAATAATAACATGCAGTTGATTTTTTTTTCTTTGCCCATATTTTGCTAAATATTTGTGGATAGGTATTATAAAATTTGTTTCTTGCATTATTTTTGAACTCTTAATTTTTGCAGTGTACCATCAATTAATTTTCAATAACTTTTTTGTTTTGTTTTGATTTTATTATATAAATATTATTTATTATTTTGAGTTTTTTTTTTAAAATAAAGGTTTAACTAAGTGGTCCATTTTAAATTACAAAAAAAAATGGAAATGCTATGGTATTTGTAATTACGAGCCCATTTATTGTAAGTCTCTTTTTTGAAGTACACTAAGAATAATATTTAGATATTCACAATTTATACCAAAATAGTAAAATATTCTTTTGATATAGGCAAAGCCCCGTCAACCTTTTCGAGAATTTCATGTCACTTGTTGAAATATAGATCAATTTTAAGGATTATGTAATGAAATTAGATTGATAATTACTCGGCTTATGATCATATAATTGAAGCTAAAAATAATTTGTAGTCATGATCAATTATATATTGTAATATTAAGAATTAAGAACCTAAAACTTTTGTGTTTTCTTTTTCCAGTTTATTTTAGAACGAAAAGCAATTTTCACCTGTAATTTAGTGTGATAAATATGTACAATTTTAACATATATAATAATAATTTTAATAAAAAAGTATTATTATTAATTGTTTCTAAATAATTATCCACGTAATACACGGATGATGCAACAGTTTATCTATTATAATGAAATTATTGAGATTTGAGGGGTATAATTAGTAAGAGAGGACAAAATATAATTATCTATTAAAAAATGAATATATTAAATA
Source organism: Caryopteris x clandonensis (assembly GCA_028749325.2). NCBI lineage: Eukaryota > Viridiplantae > Streptophyta > Magnoliopsida > Lamiales > Lamiaceae > Caryopteris > Caryopteris x clandonensis. Next base: position 316,607 of record JAPYKT020000048.1, read on the forward strand.
TATATATATATATATATATATATATATATCTCAATATATATCTCAATACATATTTTTTTATAAATTGAAGAAAAACGAGTGTGGGAACCAACCACCCCTGGATTCGTCTCAAGATCAGGAGTTAGTGATGGAGTTACGTGAATATGTTCTTAGGTCATATGTATCCCTTGTTTGAGTGGAGGAAGGTTGATATCAAATCTCTATCAAGACAAACAATTCTAAATCTTACCATATATTTCGAATCTTTATTTAATACGAAAAGCTAATAATTGGAGCATTCGTTCTGGACAACCTAGATTTTTTATTTGTTGTCCCCTCCACACACCTTCTCTCACTTCAATTCTTGTTTATTACAAACATATATTCTTGTTTATTACAAACATAGACAATATCATCACTCCAGATAGTACAATCGACAGAATCTTGACGGCCGGTTCAATAATTTGATTTTTTTTTTTAAATAAAAGGTTTATTTATAAAACATACTCAAATTTTAACAGTTTTAATTCTCTCAATCCTTCAAATATTATAAATTAATACACTCACTTTCAAGAAACTTTCTTCCAGAAGCATCCAAAAAAAAAAAAATTGAATTAAAAACATCACTTTGTATCAATACTGCAATTAAAGTTTGAAAAGTTGAGCCAAATTTATGTTTTTCTGATAATATTTACGGGGATAAATGTTCAACTTTGTAGGTAAATTCTTGAACTTAGAAGGAGACCGAACCTCAAGCTCTTCATATTTTTCGTAAAGGTAATACTGTTTTTTATTTTTCAGCAATGCACCTTATAGAGCTTACGAGAATATTGTTTTTTTCAAATTTAGTTGAATGTAATAAAATTCTTGGATTACTTACGGCCATAGACTAGATAAACGACGTTTTCGAAACTCAAGATTCTATTTAAAAGAAATTAAAAAAATAAAATCACATAAGATCAGATTCTAAAGGTATAGTAAAGTCAATGGTGAGATGGATGTCTGAAAATGAGATAGCACACCATGCGAGTTGGTACCCACCCCAAAGAATTTAATGGCCATATATGTTTAAGAGGCTAAAATCAAATTAGAAAATAAAAACTATTTCTATTCACATAATATTCATTTTTAAGTTAAATAATCATACATTCAATGAAATATTATATTATTAAACTTTTGTTCTAAATATTAAAAACATAATATTTTCGTTTATAAATTTAATTACCAAATTTTCTTATCTATCATAAAATTGAAATCCGAATTATCTAAAATAAATGAATAAAAAATAAATGGATAGAAATGGATAATGTGTAGGGATTAATTTTCCAATTTATTTATCGCAAAAACTCCTATGGAACGGTTGTACATGTGACACGATGTAAGGTATTATTTGTTTAACTATAAAATATCACTATTTTTTAAGTGCATTACCACGATTTAGTTACCTTAAAAAATATTAATACTTTATAATTAAATAATTAATACTTTATAATTATAAAAAATTACAATTGCAGGTAGAAAGGTGAGGGCGAGCCCACGTCATTAAATCGATTGAATGATTAATTGAGAAAATTGGTTATAGAATGTTGCATGGTAAATAGATGAAATGACATATTAACGTAGCATGAGTCCCTATCAAGTGTCAACCGCCAACCCCACGGGCCCACCCCTCTTTATTATTCAATATATTTTATTAAAATATTTTATGCAATTTTTTATTCATTTATTTAGAAACTTATAAAATATTAGCTATTAACTAGTATAATATTTTCTACGATATATATTAAATACTTTAGTTATTTTAGGGAGTCATATTTACTACATATAATTCCTGCACACGACTATATATTCAAAGTGATTTATACTTTTATTATTTTTTAAAATTTAATGAGATATGATCCCTTATGGTCACCAAAAAAACTATTTATTCTTAATTAATTAACTAAAGTTACAACTTTTATAAATTATCTATTCTCATTTAAGCTTCTCAAATTGTTTTTATTAAATTAATTATTTAGTTATATTTAACTTGTTTAATTAAGTAATTAAATATTAATTTTGATTTTCACAACCCTTTTTTAGTAATTAATGTGGATAAAAATGCCCACTTCGTATATAGACTTACCGAGCAAAAGGAAGCTAATCGTTGGTGGATCGGGCCCGAACAAGAAGACCTATGAACTCTTAGACCTAGATATTGAACATTTATATATTCTTTAATTCTCACTATCAATAAAAATATTCTTCTTTATCTCTTCTCTTACATATTCATCTCTTTTTACTATGAATTTATAAAATAGAATTAGATCTGAATTGAATGACGAAGTCCTTGATGTATTCTTGCAAGTAATTGGATCGAGTTCGGATAAGAACAAATGAGAGAGAGCAAATCAAAGAAAGAGGAAAAATCAAACTAAAGTTGCTTTTGACAAAATGGCTATCTTTCCACATTAAATGGGATACAATTAATTTTATCAGAACACAACCAAATATGGCACCTATAGAAAACCAAATAAAGTTAAAAAGTTTTAATTGTATGGCGCTTACCCACAGAGCTGCTCTCTATATATAACTAAGCCCAACACCGCTGCTGCTAAATGGTATGCTAAGCTACCTAGTAACTGCTATTAAGTTATCCTCTCTCCCCCTCCCCAAACACACAGGCACATACACAGTCTGCTCTTCACCATCTCCAGAAACACACACAAAAGAAACCATGGTGATAAGAGAGGATTTGGCCACAGCCTTGAACGCCAGAATCCACGGTTCCGGTAAGGAAACCATAGTTCTCGCACATGGCTACGGCGGAGATCAGTCGGTTTGGGACAAGGTGCTGCCCCTCTTGGCTGCCCGTTACCGTGTTCTCGTCTTCGACTGGTGCTTTTCCGGTGCCGTCAAGGATCTCACCCTTTACGATTCGAGCAGGTACAATTTACTGCAACCTTTTTTTTTTTTTTATATAAAATAGTTTAACATCTAAATAGTTCTATCGTAATCCGATGTAGGTACTCTTGCTACGATGCTTTTGCAGAGGACTTGATTTCGGTTGTTGAAGAGATGAATTTGAGGTCTTCAGTGTTTGTTGGTCACTCCATGTCTGGTATGATTGGCTGTATTGCTTCCCTCAAGAGGCCTGACCTTTTCACCAGGCTTGTACTCGTTGGACCTTCTCCAAGGTACAATTTTTTTTTTTTAATTTTTGGGAAACCCTTTTTTTTTTTCTGAACGCATTGTACCTCACTCATTTAAGTAATAATCAACTTTATTAAAATTAATAGGTGAATTATTAATTGTATGGTGTTAATTGAAAAGTTTAATTAGAGATAATTTTTTGCTTTCTATTTTATTTTATTTTATGTGTATTATGTAATAGGCTCTGAATCCACCGTTACTTTTACGTAGACATAAAGTAAGTATGAATTTTGAAATCCCGTGTACTATATATTAAAAATAGGATCCTAAGACCAATAGTTATTATACGATATGTTAGTTCACATTAGCAATAAAAAATTAGATTTTGAGTTTTGTTTTTTACAGAGCTAATCTAAAAAAATGAAAAACTTATGATCGGCTTTAATTTTCTATTTTAGATTTGGCGTTTAATTTTACAATTTAAATTACTGATACTCTAATTGCGTTAGAGTTTTCTCAAAAAAAAAAAATATTATGTAAATAAATGATCAAATTTACTTGATTTTGATAATGCATTAACTTTGTTTGTAGTTGGGGTTGAAGTCGCAAATTATGGTTGAGAGAAAAAAAGAAAAAAAGAAAAAAAAATAGAGAATATTGGTTGGGGGGGAAGTGAAGAGGAGAGGAAAGCTTGTGATGAATATTTATGTGATTGGTAAAAAGGCATTTTTGTCCTTTTATGTGTAAGAGAATCCCACCCCAACCACTACAATTAATTAATTGTTTATTATATGCTTTCGGCTGTAGGAAGTAGGAACTATCATGACTCATGCCTTCCCCATATCCCATATTATCTTTCCTTAATTCCCACCATTTTTATATTTTCTTTTATTGTTTTTTCTTAATATTTTTTCGTGTGTTATAATATAATCATATAATAATGTTTTTTAAAAATAAAATAAATAATTATATAGCATATACTTTAACAAAAATACCTCACAATATAAAAAATATATTAAATATTAAAATATACCACAATTAATTAATAAAAATATTTTATATTTAAAAATTAATATTTTATTTTATATATGAAATATGAATATTAAATTAAAGATCATGAAAAGATAATTGATTTGACATATTTTTTTATAAAAAATAAAATCGAGATGAAAAAATTATAAACCTTTAAAAATTAGAATGAAAAAGTAAAGAAAAAGGAAAAATTTTGATTTTTTACAATTTTTTTAACAAAAAAATGATTTGAGTGAAAAAATAATATTTGAGTAAAAATTTTTGAGGAAAAAATAATATTTCAATAATTTTTTTTAAGTGTCTTTACTTTTATATAGTTATAGGCCAATTTTATATAAAAATTTTGAAGAGCAAGAGGAGGAAATCTGGTGTGTAGAAGGAAGATCGGAAAACGGGTGTCTATAAGGATTGACTTTGCTAGAAACTAAAAATTACTCATCAATACATAATTTATAATATGCTTGTTTATAGAAAAATAAAATATAATATTTTGTTTAAAATTAAGAATTGTACACTATATGATAAGTTTTTTGATATAATAAAATTATTTAATTTATTTTTATATGCAGCCTAAATTTATTACACTTAGTCCAAATTGTAATAAATACCCAAATCTTACTTAAATTATAAAATTTGGCATTTTTTGAATCTAATAATTTAAAATAAAATAATATAAATATCATATAAAACAGTGTCTTAATATAAGTGGATTCCGATTCATGCGGTCGTTCTCTGCTGCATTGGTCTTTTTACACTCCACCATAGAAATGATTATTTTATAAATTATACATTTAAAAACTTGTGACAAAAAGAATTGTGCTCTTAATATTTGAAAAGTATTTCTACAATAAAAAAGAAGAAAATTCTGTACCAATCTCAAATTGCCACCTATATTTCTTTACTAAAAACTGTCAAAGAAAACAATAGAATTAAAAATTATTTTTTGATGAAATTTTACTATTTATAAATAATAATTATTATTATATTAGTATAAATAACTAACATCTCACGTGGTACATGACCAAAAAAGAAAAAGTTAAATGAAAATAATTTAAGCCCGGAATGTTCCAGCCTCTTCCTCTAATTCTTAGCCGCACCTCCTATTTAGAGATGGAAATTTATCTGCATGTAACAGTTCAAAAATATAACATGTGTTGTACATTTTAAAATACAGATCCACAATTATTGTTGTTACGAAGTTGGAACTTTACTTTAAGGGGCTCAATTATAATATTAAAATATATATATAATTTTTAAAAATAAAAATACTAATTACTAACAATTTTATAAATTTAATCAAATATAATGCTAAATTCTTATAATTAAATAATTAACAATGTAATATATAAATTAAAGTAATCAATGCTGCTCATGTCTTTTAGCTAAATTTAAAAAAAAAAATATTACTTCATAATTTTAGATATAACATTTTTTTTTGAGACCAGATATAACAATTAATACTTAAAGATACTATAAAAAAAATACTTTATGAAATTTAAATGATTGTTTTTCTTCTAAATTCTTTAAATACAACTCTATGGTGTGTTTTTACCTAAACTTAGTATATTGTATTTAATATTCATATAAATGCCCCTTATATGAATATCTTTATCCTACTCATGTCGTGCCCAAATATTTGAGTCTATTTGTTACACTTGTATTCATATTTATCAATCTATTTGTTAAAATTATTTACTTTTTACATTTTATTTACTATTACAAATAATGTTAAATTAATAATATTAAAATTTTATAATAATTATTAGCCCTTCCCCGTTGTTTTACTTAGCATTGAATTTATTATACTAAAATTCAAATAAAAATTGCATAAATTAAAAAAGAGAAAAATTAGTTTTTGGTCCCCTAAATCAAGGTCAATTCAAATTTAGTTCTAAATTGTTTATTTTTTGTCCTTAATTTTGTTTATCCACGCATTTAGTTCCACCATTTGAGTTTTAGTTCCTATAGCCAACAATTGACCAATTGTTCATTAATTGACTTAGATGAGCCATTAATAACCTCATTAGTTCCCAATATTCATTGGACTAAAACAAAAATACTGGGAACAAAAGTGTGAGAAAACAATCAAAGGACTAAAAATGAAAATAAAAATAAAAATAAAAACTTGGGATCAAAATTATTGACGCTGATCTACGGGACCAAAACTAAAATTTCCCAAATATAAATATATCGGTTAATTGTTTGACTTTCCTACAATTGAACTGTCCAAATGATTTTTGGTACACTGTAGGCATTAGTAGTTATCTCCATGCCCTATCCAACCATATAAAGTACAAATTTCTCCACACATAAGATAACGGTGCCGCCATTGATGCAGGTTCGTAAACCTCGACGAGTACGAAGGCGGTTTCGACATGGCACAGATAGAGCAGCTCCTTTCAAGCATTGAATCCAACTACCAGGGCTGGGCTTCAGCATTCGCCTCTCTCGTGGTGGATGCAGCAGACCCTCTTTCCATTGAAAAATTTGCAAACTGTTTGAAGAAAATGAGGCCTGAAGTTGCCCTTCCCTTGGCCAAAACTGTGTTCCTTGCTGACTACAGAGACGTTCTTGACAAGGTTGTAATCCCCTGCAACATCATACAGACCAGAAACGACGTCGTTGTGCCCATCTCCGTCGTCAAGTACATGCAGAGCAGAATCAAGGGTGAATGCGAGCTTGATGTTGTCGATACAGAGGGCCATTTTCCTCAGCTTACTGCGCATGTCCAGTTTGTGGAGGTGATTGATAGGGTTTTGGGGTGTTAGTTTCTGTTTTACGTAGTTTTTTTTTTCCCAGCTGCATGCAAAGTTATTTATTGCTTCTTGTTTTATAGATGTGTTTGTTTTTTTTTTTTTTTTTTAGTTGTTTGGCTGTGAAAGTATGTTGTTTGGATGTAGTGTTTGCCACGTTGATGATTTGGACGTAAAAGGTTTAATCTTGTTTAATGATAATATTTCTTCTGAATTGAGGAGAACGTTAGATAGAAATTATGATAGCTAGTTCTTCTGCATTTCTAGTGTTGACTAATTAAAGGGTTTTATTCTTTCATAATAGGATAAGGTCACTGTAATTATCTTTGAATTCTATACACCAAGTAGATAGTGACATTTTTTGGTCAAGGTGACTATGTTTTCTTCACATTTTTCTTCTTGTACCTGGGTTTTACATATTCTCTCAAAACCAACATTTTAATTAATAATTATGAAGTAGGTCACTAACTTGCTCTTCCCCTCCATAATTTTTTAGTACATATTCATTATTCGACTCAAATTCATTCATATTCACTTTCAATCATCTGGCTCGAGTTATCTTATTCTTGGACTTTTGTAAGGTTTGTTGTTGATCAATCACAAAGGTATCACCAATCCCATTTACATCTTCATTGTCAATATCAACCATATTTGATAATCCCATATATTCTTTTGTTTTACTTGCATCATTTGTCAATAATACATTATTGTTTCTCCATTTTCCTCCTTTGCCTGTTCAATAACAATAAATTGAATTGGCCATAAACTAGACTGTTTAATTGAAAAAACGTTTAGTCTATTTTAATTTTATATGATTCTCACCATTTAATTTGAGTATCCAACTTAAATAAGGTAAATTGTTAAAACCAAACAACGATCTTATAAATTGAATCCAGCAGGTTACAATAGCTCGATTCTTGAATCTTGAAGCAACAAGGTCGTTGACATCTATAATTGCAGAATTTGAAACTGGATAGACATTGGATGGGTAGTGATGTTAACCGAGTATGCTGTGGCGGTTTCGGCCAACCCTAACGGTTATAGCCTAATCGAATTTTGGGTAAAAGAGTGTTTCAATAGACAACAATAATGTTAATCAAATCCTAACAAATATGGATTATGTTTGAAATTCTGTATACTAGGAATCAAGAATTCTTACATTCCAAAGGGGCGGAGCAGCGCCAGAGCAAGCAAATCTAGGACAGAGTGGATAGGAGATTGGGAGAGTACAGCAGAAGGTAAAAAAGGGTTTGATTGACTACTACGCTGTTGTCCGATGCCAAGAAGAGCAGAAATATTTCTCCTTGCAGTATTATATACCCTTTAAACTCTTAGCAAAGCTTCCTCAGATCTTTGTGCACCAACATAATGTGCAATAAGAGAGTAATTATTTGTCCACCAATAGTTTCTGTTTCTGAAAGTGCACAATGGCCTCCAATTGTTGTGTCCGGTATTACTTATCCATCAATAGATTTATGATAATGCCGTAGTCAGACTTTTGCTTCAACCATCGTGGTAGCAAGGTCCCAGACAATGTCACTCACAGACAATGATGCTACATTACTCATTGAAATCAGCGACAGATTGGATGAGACCCGTCGGAGATTCCATCGGGGTCTGATCGATGACTACGTTTTCTGCATGGCATCTCTTGTGGGGTTCCAACAATCTTGATTGTTGCTCAAGACTTGACATTGATACCTTTGTTTTCCTTTAGACATTTATTTAAGTTTAGGAAAAAAAATTATACGTGCATACTTAGAGCATCCCCAATGTTTGCATGGATATTCATCCATCCGACCATTCTGTCTCCTCCACATCATCTCCACATCATCTTTTTTTAAACATTCAATTCATTAAAAGACACTCTTCCATTCATTCATACATCCATAAATATTTAATACACTTTTTGTGGGTTCCATATTCTATTTTACTTTATATTATTAATAATTAAAATATATGAATAATAATATTATTTATCAATAATATTACAATAAATATAGTAATTTATTATACATTAAATTAAAAAAAACACGACAATCAAAATAAAATATTTTATTCATAAATTTTGAAAATAAAAAAATTATTGAGTGCAACAATAAAATTAAAAAGTACAACAATCAAATTAAAACGTTAATTTATTAATTGTTGTTGTAGCGTGCCCATATATGCTCAACCAAGTCGGCCCGAAGTTGGTGATGCATGTCGCTGTTACGTAATTCGGAATTTCTTCGAAGAAAATCTTGAAATTTAGGATTTGGGCCATGGACGGATTGTACGAGCTCATCACCTTCATCGTTGGGAAAATTTGTAACCATATCCCCCTCATCCTCAACAATCATATTGTGTAAAATTATACACGTTAACATAATAAATTTTAGTTTTTTAGACCAAAATCGAGCTGGACCTCTAATAATTGCCCATCGAGCTTGGAGCACCCCGAAAGCTCATTCAAATCTTTCCTTGCAGCCTCTTTCGTTTCCTTAAAAACTTTCTTTTCGGATCGTCGGGGCATGGAAAAGACTTCATGAAAGTTGCCCATGTTGGATTGATTCCATCTATTAGATAGTACCCCTTCGTATATTGTGTTCCGTTTGCCATGAAATTAACCTCGGGTGCATTTTCTTGCAGCACATTGTTGAATAATGGTGATTCATACAACACGTTGAGATCATTGTTTGATCCAGCGACACTGAAAAAGGCGTACCATATCCACAGGTCTTAGGACGCAACCGCTTCCAACACAATCGTAGGAGCACCATGTCCTCTTGTAAACTGACATTTCCAAGCAACAGGACAATTTTTCCATTCCCAGTGCATACAATCAAGACTGCCCATAATTCCTGGAAATCCATGTCTCGTCTAGTGCATTTGAATAAGTCGTTGGATGTCAGTTGCATTCGGCCTTCTTAAGTAATGACTACCCCAAATTTCCACCACATTTTGACAGAATTTGGAAAGACAATCAATTGCGGTTGATTCCCCCATTCGCAGATACTCATCAAGATGATCGGCTTGGACTCCATATGCTAGTTGACGAATAGCCGACGTGCATTTTTGTAGAGGTGACAGACCTCTTCTATGAACTGCATCGAGTCTCTGCTGAAAAAATGGTGAGTGATTCTCAAATGTACTCACTATACGACGGAATAAGTCTTTACGCATTCGGAATCGTGGTCGGAATATGTGGGGGATACATCGGGACCTCAACGAAATAATCATTCACTAGCCTTTCGTGTCCAGCTTCTCGTTCCCTTTTGATGTACCTTCTACTTTGACTCCTCATTTGAAAGCACCTTCGTTCATATTCCTGCATTAGTTGTTGACTTTCTAAAAATATTGCCGACATCAAATCTAGCTCTGAATTATTGCCTTCATTTTCGGGGTCACTGGATGAGCTGGAGCTATTTGAATATTGAGCCATTTTGTGTAAATAGAAGTTATTGTTTTGTAAATGAAGAAACAAGACTTTAGAATGAAATGAAGATGCCGCCCATTACTCTTATATATAAGTCTTTTTGTTTACAACAGCGCAACGGCTACTTTTGCAACGGTTACTTTGCAACGGCTAGTTTTACAACGGCTAGTTTATTATCTGTCGAATATGGTCATACATGTGGACAATGAGGTGGAAAATATATTATAAAAATATTTATTATATTAATAAAAATACTTATAACATTAATAGAAACATTGCTACTACATTAAATGATAACAACTACTACATGAAATGACTTAAGACGATGAGTTCCATTTCGCCATAATTTCTTGACACTACTTGTCATGATAGAAATGTTGCTCAGGTGTCATATTGCTTGTGTCCTTTTGCAGAACTTCGTATTCCTTCATCCGCATCTTCTCCTTCTTTGCTTCAAGTTGAGCCTTCTTAATTTCAAGTTCAGTCTTTTTCATGCATGAGAACTCTGCCAAACCTTTTACAATGTTGTCGTACCTCTGCCTTATATCATTGTTTCCATCTTCGTCGTCATCACTGGCTGATGCAATTGTAGAAATTCATAGAAGTCTAATTTTTGTATCAATCTAAAATGGAGTGAATACAATTGCTATTTATAGAACATACTATGTAACCATCTAACTAACATAACCATCGCATAACTAACCATCTAACTAACATAACCATCATATAACTAACCGTCTAAGTAACATAACCATCATATAACTAATTGGCGGTTACATGAGCTTCAACATTTCTTTTGCTGCAACTGTCGTGACATCTTCTAGATCTATTCAGGCATATATGCATATAATTCTACACCCCCTCGTCAAGTTGGACATGGGGAAAACTGAGTCATGTTCAACTTGGAAAGCAAGAACCGTAATCTGGTAAAGCCAAAAAGCTTAGTGAAAAGATCAGCCAACTGGAAATGAGAGGAGATATGTTCTAAAGCAAGAAACCCTTCCTTGTATTTGTTACGAACAACATGACAATCGATCTCCAAATGCTTGGTACGCTAATGGAAAACAGGGTTGGCGACAATGTGCATTGCAGCTTGATTATCGCACATAAGCCGAATTGGTTTAGGAATTGAGAGACAAAAATCAGTGCAGAGAAAGGAGATCCACTCAAGTTCACTAACAGTTGCACTTAATGCGCGATATTCAGCTTCAGCTAAGGACTTAGAGACTGTAGATTGCTTTTTCTCTTCCAAGAAATTAAGGATTGTCCCAAGAACACTCCATAGCCAGTAATTGATTTTCTTGTGTCTTTACATGATGCCCAATCAGCATCATGTAGGCTAGAAGAGTAAACTCATGGGAGTTAGGATAAAAGATTCCCAAGGAAGATGTGTGCTTAAGGTACCGCAAGATATGCACAGCTGCATCCCAATGAGCTGAGTGCGGCTTAGTCACAAATTGGCTAAGCTGCTGGACAGAGTAAGTGATGTCTGGTCTTGTAAAATTTAGGTATAACAGTCTCCCTATTCATCGGCGATATCTATCAGGATCAATCAAGAGAGTGCCTTGAGATTCTTGAAGATGCAAGCCAAGAGGAAGTGGAGTATCTGCTGGTTTACAATTCAACATTTCTGTATCAGTAAGTAGATCAAGAATATATTTTCTCTGGCCAACAGAAGTCCCATCAGAACCACGAGCTAATTCCATACCCAAGAAATACTTGGCAAAGCCTAAGTCTTTGATTGTGAAGGTCTTGTTTAGAAAATCCTTGAGTTCAGAAATAACCTCAGAATCAGAGCCCATCACGAGTAGATCATCAACATAAACCAAGAGTGCTGTGAATGAATCAGATTTTTTTAGAATGAAGAGGCAATGATCATGAGCAGACTGAGAAAAACCAAACGCGTGCAGCTTAATGCTGAACTCCAAATTCCATTCTGTGGAGGCTTACTTTAGGCCATAAAGACTCCTCTTTAGCTTGCAAACTTGCCCTGGTAGATGCTGAAAATACCCTTGAGGAGGATACATATACACTTCATCATGTAGGTGGCCATGAAAGAAGGCATTGTTAATATCCATTTGATGAATTTGCCATTCTTTCATTGTAGATATAGCAATAAAAAGTCTCACTGTGACTATCTTGGCAACCGGTGAGAAACTGTCTTGATAATCCAAGCCATACTCCTAGTTGAATCCTTTAGCAACCAACCTCGCTTTTAATTTGTCTACACTGCCATCTGGGTTAAGTTTTGTTTTATAAACCCATTTGCTCCCGATGGCCTTCTTGCCTGAAGGCAGCTCCACCAATTCCCAAGTTTCATTTTTTTTTAAGAGCCTCCAACTCCTTATTCATAGCTTGTACCCATTGTGGTCTTTGACTAGCTTCTGCATAAGTGCTAGGTTCTTTGATTGTAGAAACATGGTTAAAGTAACCCACATATGCATCATCATAAGTCACATTGGAACGAGAGAGAATGGACGGAGCAAAAAGAGAGGAAGTTGGTGGGTTAGTATGTGTATCAGCATGATAAACTACATAATCCTTGAGCCAAGTAGGTTGAGTTCTATGTCTGTGACCCCTGCTTAGTGGTGAGGTAGGAGTAGAGGAAGGGTATGGATTTGGAGGTAATGTATTTGATGAGTGAGGAGGTAAAACATTTGGAGTTGTATAAGGAGATATGTCTTCAATATCAGTAATTTGAGCAGGTAGAGGAGTATCATTCTTGAAATTAGCTAAAGTATGGTATGGAAAATTGGTCTCAAAGAACTTCACATCCCTAGACACAATGAAGGTGTTAGAGTCTAAATCAAAGAGATGATAACCCTTCTTACCGGAAACATATCCAAGGAAGACACATTTGTGCGATCTAGACTGAAACTTGGATTTCCTAGGTGATGAGTTTGCTGCATAAGCCAAACACCCAAAAGTTTTGATCTTTGTATAATCTGGTTTTCTGTTGTATAGAATCTCAAAAGGAGTTTGCCACTTTAGAATTGAACTAGGAATTCGATTGATGATGTGTGCTGCAATAAGCACTGAATATGGCCAGAAAGATATAGGCAACTAGGAATGGAAAAGTAGGGCTCTTGCCATGTCAAGAAGATGTCTATGCTTGCGTTCTACAATGACATTTTGTTGAGGTGTGTAAACACAAGATTTTTGATGTAGAATGCCAAGGGAAGAAAAAAAAGATTGACATTCTTTACTGAGAAACTACAACCCATTACCACTTCTGATTTTTTTAATAATGGCATTGAATTGAGTAGTGACCATCTTGATAAAGTCTTTTAGACAAGAAATGACTTGAGAGATGTGTGATAAAAGATAAAACCAAGTTGCTCTACTGTAATCATCCACTATTGTAAGAAAGAACGGTGTGTTAGTAATTGACATTTCTTTGCAAGGTCCCCAGATATCTATGTGAAGAAGTTCAAAAATAGTGGATGTTTGTATTGATGATCGTGGAAAAGGCAATCGATGTTGCTTGGCCTTTAAACAAGCATCACAACATGTTATTCTATTTACATCAGGAGTTTTACACAAGCCTTTAAGAAAGTTTAAATGCTGTAGTACACCTAAGGAGGCATGGCCAAGTTTCTGATGCCATGTCTCTATTATAGAAAAGCAAGAAGTAGTAGAACTATTGTGTTGAGCTGACCTTGGATTCAAAGAGAAGGAAAGAGTGGTGCCGGGGCTGAAGACATAGAGCCTATCGACTAACTTTCTAATGGCAATGGTTTGACTATTCTGAAGGTCCTGTATCAAACAGTAGGTGGGCGTGAAAATACACTTTAAGCTGGAATAGGATGTAAGCTGAGAAATCGATAGCAAATTGTACTTAAAGGTTGGGACATATAGGACATCATGCAGTATGATATTTGGATCCAAACGTACTTGTCCTATATGTGTGATGGTTTTAGTAGACCCGTCTGGCAGGATGATTGTTGTAGGTTTAGAGGTGATAGAAAGATTATGCATAAGATCAGAATTGAGGCACATATGTTTACTTGCCCCAGTGTCTAAAATCCAGGATCTATCACTTAGTTATCTGCTAATAAAAAAGCTATTTCTTGTTTCTTTGAATGTAAAATACCTGCTGAGGTAGCAAGATGGACATAGTCTGTCTCATCTTCACCATCTAGCCTAGGAACAAGAGTCTTTGATCCGAAGAATTTGACCAACTCTTTTTGAATGAGAGATGATATGTCCTGCGGACTAGACTTAGATTCAGCATTGCTCCTTCTCTCATTAGTTTCCGCTTCAGTAAAGTTTGCATAGGAGTTACCTTGTTGTTCTTTGATTTTCTTATACCACTCTGGTTCTCCATGTAATTTGAAGCATTCGAAAATTTCATGTCCTACTCCTGAACAATGATCACATATCATTCGCATTTTCTCCTCTTTAGTCTTTCTATAAAATCCTCTTCCCCTTCCTGTACCTCTATTCTGTGTTCCTGATCGCATATTATTATTCTTTCTTTGCATTCCCCTGATCATCAAGGCACTAGTATCCAATTGATCTGGATAGTTCAGATTTATTGATCTTTGTTTCTCCACCCTCAACAACATCGAGTATGCTTTATTAAAATCTGGTAGTGGCTCCATAACCAATATCTGTGATCTTATTGAGTCAAAAGTTTCATTCAATCCCATTAAGAATTGCATCAATTTATTTTCAGTTCATCTGCTAGTACAGCTTTCCCAATCTCACAGCTACAAATGTGTAATGGCTTAACACTGGCTAGATGATCCCATAATCTCTTCAACTTTGAAAAATAGGTTACGATTGAATCATTACCTTTTTGGACTTAGCACCCAATGCAATAAGCATCGCTTTTTTCCACAAGATATAATTCCTTCCGATTAGGGCATGATTAACGAGAACCATCCCCGGATTATCCGAACTCTGTAGATAACAAGGATCATCATTCGCCATGATGATAGCTTTATTTCCAGATGTACCAGCAGCCAAAGTTGGCCAATTTGCGTTAAATGCAGATTGCATATCTCTTAGGATGAAGCCTGCGCTCTGATACCATGTAGAAATTCATAGAAGTCTAATTTTTGTATCAATCTAAAATGGATTGAATACAATTGCTATTTATAGAACATACTATGTAACCATCTAAATAACATAACCATCGCATAACTAACATTTCTTTTGCTGCAACTGTCGTGACATCTTCTAGATCTATTCAGGCATATATGCATATAATTCTACAGCAATTATCTTTTTCTTTGCTTTTCTTTTTGCAGCCTTTTGTCCAATCGGACGTGCCTCTTCATTTAAATCAAAATCATCAGTTGTGTCTTGTGTGGAAGAAGTGTTGCTCGCTCTCGATTAAGATGTCCTCGTCTTTTTCGTACAAATATAGTCATCATCAGATTGTGATATGAATGCTGGATGATGTTTGACAATCTCCCACACTTGATCAACTTTAAAAGATGGGTTTCCCTCTAAACGAAACTTGTGCACTGCCCTTATATATATATCATCACTACTGCATCCGCTTCTGTACGAATTGTTTACGCTAATGTAACAAGCGTTGATTTTCTTCACAAGCGGCTTAATATAATGCCAGTGCTATCTCAAGATGGACGTTGTACGTGTTGGTTGACTGTCGAATTTATGTTCGTTGTAGTATGAAACAACATGATTCCAGAAAGCTGCCTCCTTCTGATTATTATCGATGATTGGGTCATCGGATGTAGTGCAGAATGCGTTTGTTATGCGCACATCATCTTTCTTTGTCCAAGCAGTTCAATCTTTCTTTCCCTTTGCCCCGACAGCTGCTCGATCCATACTTTCAACTAAAATAGGTGACTCGTGATATGAGAGTTGAGTCTCTGGGACTGAAGGTGGACTTGGCGATTCTTCACCCATAGAAAATCTCGATGGCTTGCTTGTTGATTGTGGAGTAGAAAATTAAAACATTTGCGACTGCTTCCCAAACTGATTGCTCACATTTTGCCAAATATTTTCTGGCATGGGATTATGAAATTGAGCGGTATTGACAAAATTTCCAAGATTTAAGACGAAATATAGATAATTCACTATATTCCCAAAACCTTGTAAATTATGGGAAAATTGGTTGCCCAATTGAAAATTTTGTGGATGAAATTGAGTCGAAAGATATAATTGAGAATATGAAAAATTTGGAGAAAATTGAGAATTTGGGGACGATTCATCTTCATCAAGATTTTGAGATTTCTGAGATGAATTACTGAAATTGAATTTGTTATTTTTATCCATTTTGGATAAAAATTAGCAATTGAAAAGTGAGTTTGAAAATAAAAGATAATTGAGAAAGATACTAGAGAGAGTGTATTTGAGGTATGGATGAGAATGATGAAATGAGAAAAAATAAATGAGGTATTTATAGGGATTAAGAATATATCCTTTGAAAAAAATGTATATTCAATGGATAGATAACGTTTATATTCTGAAAAAAAAAATTTAAAAAATATTTTAAAAATAACAAATGGCTATTTAATTTAAAAAAAAAAAAAAAAAAGCATAGAGCCTAACGGCTCTTTTAATAGATGTATGGAGTGAGCAAGTTATAAATGAAAGCATTTCACGTGGGCCAAGTGACATGGAAACTACAGGGCACTCAAATTTTGAGAGATAAAACAGTCTCAAAATATATAAAAAAAAATTTTAAAAAAAAGAAAAAGAAAAAATTACGATAGGATGGCCCAAAATTGAACATCCAAATTTTTAAACACTTGCTTTCTCTTTCCATTTAAAATTTTTTCTCCAATAGTTTTAAACACCATTGGACAACAAATTTAATTTTTAAATGGGCATTTGGATGACCATGGCGGATGCTCTTATACGAACACACACACACACACACACACACACACACACACACACACACACATATATATATATATATATATATATATATATATATATATATATATGTGCAAACTATATGAATCAAGGAACCATGAAAAAGCCAGAAGAACAACAATAGGGGATGCCAGCAGAAATTTAATAGGAGGAACTTGGTTTGTGGAAATCTTTAAATTGAATTGGGAATGCTGGTGGCGATGGCTGACTGGCTGTGAATTGGGGTTGAAACTTATAATACACCATGGAGGTGGTGGTGGCTGTGAAATTATGTTTGAAAAATAAAATAGGCTTTGAATTAGAGGGCTTAATTGAAAATTTAGTTTTTAAGTGACCCTAACCAATTATAATTTTTTTCATAATCTTTAATTTGATATTGATATTGCATATATAAAAAATATTATATTAATTTTTAAATATAAAATATATTTTCATAGGTTAATTAGTGTATATTTTAATATTTTTTATACTTTTATATTGTGAGATATTTTTATTTTAAGTAAGTTTTTATTAGAAATATATTTTATATAATTATGTATTTTACTTTTAAAAATTACTAGTACATGACCCGTGCGATGCACGGAGATATTATGTATAATATTTTATACATTTACTACTATGCCCGAGCCGCATTCCCGACACAGTTATATTATATTATTTTGGATAATCTGAATATATGAATTAGTATAACATTTTTTTTATGAATAATTTATATAAGTGAAGTAAATTTCTATATTTCTTAATATTTCGTGAAACTTAGTATAAAATACACATAAAATTTAATAAACCATATGAAGAACTATTATTATAATTGAAAAAAATATGAACATATATACCAACAAAGCAATCAACATGAAATAAATTTAAAATATTACAAAATGAGAAATGTAAAACAAAAAAATTGTGTTACTTCAAAAAAAAAATGTTCACAAATTTTGAAACACTTCTTTATAAACTACATTTGTAGTAGTTCTTCTATCAAGATCCTCACCATAAAAAAAATCAAAATCTTCAATCATTTACGATTTGTAACTCTGGAAACAACATATAATTGACCATGACTGAAGACATGTTTCTTCAATAATAGTTCAACATGATTTAATGATTGCCCTTGACTCTTGTTTATCGTCCTTGCATAAGAAACAATAAAAGGAAATTGTCTTCGTTGAAACTTGAAAGACATCCTACGATCAGATGAAGTAACAGAAAGCCGAGGAATCAAAGCATTTTAACCAGTATTACTTCCAGAAATAATCTTCGCTTCAACATGTTCACCAAGCTTGATAATTACCATCCGAATTCCATTGAATAAACCAAGAGAATAATCTGAATTTCGCAATAGCATAACTGGTGTACCAATTTTCAAAATAAGCTCATGATTCGGTACACCAGAACATTTAATTGCATTTAGAAATTCTGGAGCGTACATGTCACTCAACAAATCAACATTTGAATCCGATTGACAAAGAGTATTAGAGCTCAAATATGTTCTACCAACACCTGCATTCTCTTTAGTCATAACTCATTTATGGACTCTACAACATCAAGAGTTGGTGCCAATATAGTTCTACCATGTAGATATGAATCATCATCACCAATTGTTCCAAAATTAGGATATGTGCTTCGAACTATAGTTGCAATAGCATCGCCATTACTTTGCAGCAATATGTCATCTGGTATTTCAATATCCACTTCTCCATCATTAGGATCTCCAATATTACCATCTCCAATACTTGCAATCCATTCTGCAAACTTTTAAGTTCACTAGAGTTCGGATCTGAACCAAAATTCAGCAGCCTCATATATATTATGAAACTTATTTTTTACCATACCTATTAATGCTTAAAAATACACTCAAAAACTGAAGATCTTATTTTTGTCCGCAAATGTAGGTACATCGGTAAGCGCGAATCAGATGAAGTTTAAGAGTCCATCCATTCTCTTCAGATGAACATCTTTCACAAAATTGAAAATACTCGACATTACAAATCAATAAAGCAAGATAAAAAAAAAGTATATGAATAGTGAGAATGCACAATGTAGACCACACAAAATGATACACTATTTATAATAAAAATTAAGTTTAATATATAGTTAGGTATTGGTGAAAAATCTAGGAATCAGTTATTCGTATTTATCAGCATTCTATTGTGCAGATTATTTAGATATGGGATATATTTTTTTCAAATCTTATAATATTACTAAATCAAATATTATTGTTACGAACATTCAATTTAATAAATAGATATTCCTAAAATATCAAGGAATCAGTTCAACAGATTACTATATATCTGTATTCTAAATATATTATAAATATATCAAAAAAAATATTTAATGGTTAGCAAATTATTAAATTAAATATAAAATTTTATTTACAGTTCTAAATTTTGTTAATATATATAAAGCTCTTATATTTCTTAAAAGAGAAATTATATGTTATTAAAATATAATGCAAAGAAAATATAGTAACAAATTTAATAAATATCAGATAGATCAATTTAGTAATTGAATAATTGTAATGACGTGTATTTTGTAGTATTATAGTAAATTAATTTAAATTTATTTGTTGTGTTAATTAAATTAGTTTTTTATACTCTAAAATATAATAAAATTCCTTTATTTAAGGAAATTAAAAAGGTTAGATATACCATTAAAAAAAATTAATGATGAAATATTGCAACATTCAGTTTAATAGATAAGTACTGCTGAAAAATCTAAAAATCAGTTCAACATGTTGGTACATATCAGTATTCTAAATATATTAAAATAAATATTTATTAATTAATAAAATAACAATATTTCCTAAAAATCCGCCTTTTTATTTGTGGAAAGAAAAATGAGCGAAAAAAATGATAATAACAAATATAGAAACCACTATATATATAATAGGTATATTATTATATTATATTTATAATAATTTATTTATATTATAGATCCAGTTAAGAAATATTAAAAATACATGAAACCAGAAACAGTTATCCATGGGCCTGACCAGCCCACGGGCTAAACAATTGGGCCAACAGACATGTTTTACGCGGCCAGAATATAATCCTATTTTTTCCCGGTTCACATGGGCCGAACTCTTGGGTCATAGCCCGTTTAAAATCTCTATGCGGCAGCCATTGAGTTCTAATTGTGACTCAGTAAGAAAAAGCACTACCACGGAGGTTTGAATATCAACCAAAAAAAAAAAAAAAAACAAGATGATTTGACACGGATTCAAGGTTATTTTGTACTTCCCTGTTTGATGTATTGACGAGGTAGACTAGACGCAAATGATGCCTAACCCCCAAACCAAACAGAAAAATGTTTCTAACTCATTCTATATCAAAAAGAAAAGAAAAAAATGTTACTACCTTAACAGTGTGGGTTCGCTCCATCGACGAGGTAGACTACCATGATTTATGCAAAAAGCACTAATGGAGGTACAGAGACATTTTTCTACTCCATCCACACACGCACACGCACATATAATATATACACACATCCAAAGGATGAAAAAAAAAAAAAAAAAAAGAAATACGAAATTACACTTCCACACATTTATATGAGGTACGACAAGACAGAGCACGGTCATAGGACCAGGAAATATACAAACAAAAAAAAACAAACCGTCTGGACAACAATGCAGTAAATCAGTGGGATCTACAACTTGCAGAGCAATTACTCAACGATTATGATTATAGAAGAATTCAATTGTTGATGGTTGGTTCCCAAGAGCAGTTTGAAGACATGCAAAGAGAACAGAGGAAAAGTAATAATAATATAGTTCCCTATGTATCAGTGCAACTGAACAGCCAGTTTCATGCATTAAGATCGTAATACTTGTCCAGCAGTTTTTCGGTATAATCTCCAAACGAAATAGACCCATTAGGCATGATAAACTGCAAGAAATCACCAACACAAGTACAAAACATTTAGGTGTTTTATCAAGGCAATGGGTAATAAATACAACTGAAATTTCGTGGTGTACTTTCTTTTAATTCCTTCTCTTCTTTCAATTCCTTTTAGTAAATATTCTTGTGTTAGAAAATACTGAACTGAGAAGTGTCCTCTTATTGAATTTGCAATTGGATATTGAAATATTTTTACAGTGTGGGTTTGCCCCAAAAAGTGAAAAGATCATCACCTTTTTTTCTTGTCTTTTAATTTTGTAGGATGTTTCAACTATACATGGAGACTAAATGAAAGTAACAGGTGCACAGTTAACAATACAACATCACATGCGATCATAACAACAACCCAGAAGGACTAACCTCGTTAATATTCACTGGCTCTGGAAAGATAAGCTTTTCATCCCTAAACATAAAAAAAATTATGGATCAAATACTGCATCCAAGAAATTGATATGTAATGAAATGCAAGCTGAACAGGGACTGAATTAACATTATACATCATATTTTGTCACATAGATGCAAGCTGTTATATGAAACAAATATTCAATTGATCCCTAGTTCCACTGGATTAAAACATACTCAGGCAATATTTTGTTTACATTTTAATGAAGAATATTGGGTTTAGAACTAACTTCTGGAGAAAAAGGGCAAATTCAAAAAGAATATCATATGGTACTATCAAAAAATATTACTCCACGTAATGACTCTTGTCCAATAATTATCTTAGCAGGATACAGAGGAAACATGTCAAATACTGAAGTTTTTCATTAGGATGCATGGCATAGCTTGTGCGAATTACTTCCAGAACAGATGGCTATAGACCACAATTTCTGCCTAGTCCCTAGATTTCAGTACATATCATGTTAGCTATGTGGGTGAATGACCTCAAGGTTGCAAAAGTTTTAAGCTGCCTAATCCTGTAAAAATCAGAATTGATGCTTTAACAACAGAGAAGTAATGGAAATGACATAGCCAATTGATTCCCCAATCAGGATAACAATAGTAGTCGACTCCTACTTCTAACATAAATATACAAAGGACGTATCATACATACTGATTAATTTTGACTATGACCCCAGTAATTCCTTGTAAAAGAAAAGACTAATTCGAAATGTGAAGGATCTAAGAAACATGGCTTCAACTTTCTCACATTTATGGCTTGATTTCATAAGAAGATAAAAAGATACATCAATAATAGCTTCTTATCCATCAAAGTTTGCTGTTTCTGTATAGTCAGCTTCGAAACCCTTAGCCCCTCAGTATTTCTTCCTTTCAGTTTTAGTATTTAGTGGGGGAGAGTACTTTGATTTAGATGATGGAACTTAGGAAACGTCAAATGTCGTTTGTTTATGTATTACAAAATCTGAAAGGATTCTATCAGGATCATGACTGCATTCTTGGATCGTGGAATAACTAAAATACAGAAATTATACCAAGACAGTCTACAGTCAACCACGAATCTACAAAAGTTTTATGATTTGTGTGATGGCATACCAGTCGGGCTGCATAAACAATGCAAATGTTGAACGTTCAATGCCAGATGCCGCCACCCCTTTTGGTGCCTAAATATTTAAACATGATAACAGATGAGAATCGATAAATGGAAATTCAGAAGAAGAAAAAAAAAATGTTTGAGCATAATATGTCGGGTTGGGGAATAAAATAGGAAAACAAGAAATTCAGCATTTCAAAAGCTTTGCTCCATAAGGCCAGCACACGAGCTCATTATATCAATGAGAAAATAAAATTGCTTTTCTTTTAAACTTGACACAATAAGCATACAATCATATGATTTGTTGAATAATACTAGCTTTGATAGAGTAAAGAGTAAAAAGAAAATAACGTAAATATTGAAATAGGAAAAATACACAGAATTCCGGGAAGATTATCCCGACAGACTAGCTGCCCAGCTCTAAGCCGATCGAAGAAGATGACTAAGTTTCTGAATGCCTCTCATTGTTCCAATCTCCCCTTATTTATAATCCATTATACTACAATCTAGCCCTTTAATTAAGCTACTAGTATCCCCAATAATCTGCTGCTAAATAAAACTCTAAATATCTTTCCCCAAATCTGATCCTACTTTCCTTCTGCGAGTGTAAACCAAAAATGGCCGAGATTGATTGGCTCTATCAATTGCCTCCCCATTCAAAACAGCCTTGTCCTCAAGGCTAAAGCTCAGAAACTGGCCCTTGAAATCAGTGTCATCCATCCAAGTTGCCTCTTCTTCTGCTCGACCGTGCCACTTGACCAACACTTGGCAAACTTGATTATCGTCCCTCCACACCATGCGGGATTGAATTATGCGTTCTGGTGCAAATGACTGCGCATCAGTGGCTAAATGAGATGGTAAGGTATTTGAAACAACATGGTTTCCAGCCACTGGTTTAAGTTGAGACACATGAAAGACTGGGTGTATGCGAGCTGAATTTGGTAAGCGGAGGCGATACGCAACCGCTCCCACCTTCTCAATAATCTCAAAAGGCCCATAGAACCGAGGGGCTAACTTAGGATTTTCTTTGCGCAACAGAGAACTTTGTCGATGAGGGCGCACCTTCAAGAGTACCTTGTCCCCAATTTGATAACTGACCTCCCTCCGATGTTTATTGGCTGCTCGTTGCATTCGTTGTTGTGCACGTTCCAAGTTGCTCTTCAATTGCTTCAGCATTTCATCTCGTTCTAGCAGTTCATCAAGAACAGCCTTAACACGAATTTCTCCCGGAAGGAATTGAAGCACTGTTGGTGGTGGACGACCATAAACACTGAGAAAAGGTGTTTGGCCTGCTGCTGATTGGAAATTCGTGTTGTACGAACATTCAGCCCAATGCAGCCATTTCCCCCATTGTTGTGGTTGTTCTGAAGCAAAACACCGTAGATAAGTCTCCAGGCAGCGATTTAAGACTTCTGTCTGTCCATCTGTTTCCGGGTGGTAGGTTTAACTCATTTTTAATTTTGTTCCGGAGGCCCGAAAGAGTTCTGTCCAGAAATTGCTCATGAAGAGCGGATCTCGATCCGAGACAATTGATCGAGGAATCCCATGCAGTCTCACTATTTCTTTAGTGAATAACTCAGCCACCCGTTTGGCCGTGAAAGGGTGCTTGAGCCCAATAAAATGCCCATACTTGGTGAAACGATCTACTACAACCAATACACAGTCGAGCGCGTGGGAGCGTGGAAGGCCCGAGATGAAGTCCAGGCTTATATCCTCCCACACTTGTGATGGAATGGGCAGCGGATGCAAAAGCCCAGCTGGGGAGAGGGTCTCATATTTATTTTTTTGACATACCAAGCACTGGGCGACAAACTGTTGTACTTGCTTCATCATACCTTTCCAATACACACTGCCAGCTAGCTGGCGATAAGTCCTATAAGCACCCGAGTGGCCCCCTGACGGGGTAGAGTGGAATTCCTCAATCAATCTAGTGGTCCATGAAGCTGAACGTGGTATCACAATCCGTCCATTGAAAAATAGATTGTCGTTAATTACCGCAAAAGGCCCTTGATAGTTGCTGTCAGTTTTTAGTCGCTGCACAATCTCTTGTATCTCCCGGTCTTCACTCGTTGCTAGCTTAAGAGACTCCCAATCAACCCATTGGGGAAGTGAAATCGCAGATATTTCGGCATCTTCCTCTTGCCTAGATAAGGCATCCGCAGCCCGATTAGTTGCCCCTGTTTTATAAATAACTTCAAAATCATACCCTATAAGCTTGGCCACCCAATTTTGTTGTGCCGGTGTAGTGATTCGTTGCTCTAACAGATGTCGTAAGCTTCGGTGGTCGGTGCGAACCTGAAATTTTCTACCAATCAAGTAAGGCCTCCAATGTTGGATTGCGAGCACCAGGGCCATTAATTCTCGCTCATAGGCCGACTTCGTTCGGCCCTTCTCGGAGATAGCCTTGCTGTAAAAAGCAATGGGACGACCAAATTGCATTAGTACTGCTCCTACCCCTCGTCCGGAAGCATCGCATTCTATCATAAATGTTTGGGAGAAGTTGGGCATGGCTAGAACTGGGGCCGATGTTATGGCCTGCTGTAAACCACGAAAGGACCTCTCAGCTTCTTCATTCCACTGGAGGCTGCTAGAACAATCCTTTTTAAGAAGCGCTGTTAGTGGCTGAGCTAGCTTCCCATAATCATTTATGAATCGCCGATAGTAACCTGTTAGGCCTAGGAAGCCACGCACTCCTTTGACCGTTTTTCGCACCGGCCAACACAAAACTGCTGTTATTTTGTTGGGATCCATCTGGACTCCAAGCTCAGAGACCATGTGTCCCAGATACTCAAACCATTCGCTGTCCAATGGAGCATTTTTTTCGGTTGACTGCGAATAAGTTGTTGCGCAGTATATCCAAAACTTCTCTTAGATGGTTCAAATGTTCAGACCATCCAACGCTGTAAATTAATATGTCATCAAAAAATACTAAAACAAACTTACGTAGGTAAGGCCGAAAAATATCATTCATTGTCGCTTGGAACGTTGCCTGTGCATTTGTTAACCCAAATGGCATTACCAGGAATTCATAGTGCCCTGAGTGTGTTCGAAATGCAGTCTTTGGGACACCTTCTGGAGCAACTCGAATCTGGTGGTATTCGAACCGAAGGTCAAGCTTGCTAAAAAATTTTGATCCATGCAATTCGTCTAACATCTCTTGGATGACAGGAATTGGGTATCTATCTGGAATAGTGACTTTATTCAATTCTCTATAATCTGCACAAAATCGCCAACTTCCATCTTTTTTTCGAACAAGTAAAACTGGGCTTAAGTAGGGGCTGCAACTTGTCTGTATTATTCAAGCAGCAATCATTTCGCTCACTAGTCTTTCTATCTCCTCTTTCTGCATATGTCCGTATCGATACAGCTTCACATTTACCGACGTGGTACCTGGCTTAAGAGGAATTCTATGGTCTGAAGAGCGATGTGGGGGAAGGATCACGCAACAATTTCTGGAGATCGTTCTCTTGCTGAAAAATTAGTTCACTTGATTACCCTGCTGCTAGATGTGCGTTGTCTATTGTCCATAGAACAAGGCAAAACTCAATATCTTCCAATTTATGTAAAGAGGCAGCAGAAATTGTGCTCCTGATCCACGATGGATTTCCCCTTAGGACCACCGTCTCATTGGCCCAAGTGAATTCCATCGACAATTTTGCCCAATTGGCACGTACATCGCCTAACAGTGACAACCATGAGACACCCAAAATGATGTCGATTCCTCCTAGAGGAAATACATAACATTTGATTGAGAAGCTAGCAGGTCCCAGCTCGATCGAGATGTCAGGACACTCTCCCAATGATTCTGTTTGTCGCCCGTCCCCAAGTCGGACTTTGAAATTGGGTCTAGGGTTTATGTTTAGCCCAAGTCGCCTTGCTGCTTGATCGGAGATGAAACAATGGCTAGCTCCACTATCGATCATCACCAAGACATCCACCCCATTGATCTTGCCCATAAGTTTCATTGTTTGGAACCCATCAAAGCCGGCAGCTGCAGTTTGAGATAACTCCAAGTGTTGGAGTCGTGTCTCATCAGGGGCCTCTAACGCTTCCACCGTCTCTCCCACTCCTGAACCATTCAGCTCTGTATCATCTTCATCCTCGCTGCCAATGAGTATTCTCAACGTCTTGTGTGCGCAATTATGAAGAGGATGGTAGGGCTCTTTGCACTTGAAGCACAAGCCACGAGCTCGAAGATCAAGGAACTCTGAGTGTGACATTTGCCGTGTTCCGCGGTTTCTGTTTGTGTGTGGATCTTGCTTGGCAGCATCAAAATTAACCCTTGGGATGTTGGGACGAGAAATTGGACCAGTCCCCACTCTATTTGTTACTGGAGCTTTATTTCCTTCTTGTAGGGCTGCTGATTTTTGTGGGAATGAGCCCATGTTGCTAGTGTTGAAGCCCTGTCTTATTCTCCAGCCTTTATTTCGAGAGTATAATCCCGCTTCAAGAGCGAGTTCTTGTTCGATCTCTCTCGCCAGGTGCATGGTGTCAAAAATCTCGACAGCATCTTTCGATCTGATTCTTACCCTAATCTCATCACGTAAGCCATTGAGAAATAATCCCAAACATTATGATTCGGTGATTCGTGGGACCAATGCCATTCGAGATGCAAAGTCATCAACATATTCATCCACGCTGCTAGATTGTCTGGTGGCAGCAAGAGCTTAAAACGGATTCGCCAAGGGATTTCCTCCGTATCTCCTCATTAACTCATACGTCAATTGATTCCAAGTCATCTTCGGAGATCGGTCGATCATCCAATGGACCCAGTGTAGGGCCGCTCCTTCCATGCAGACCAGGGCTAATTCGACTTTTAGCTCCTCTTTTGTTCCTTGGATCCGAAAGTACTGCTCGGCTCTTGAGATCCAAGCGACTGGGTCCCCACCACTGAAATTCGGGAGCTCAACCCTTTTAGCAGAGAGTTGATACTCGTAGTGGGATGATGCATAATTTGGTGGCTGATTGATTGGTAAAGAGTCACTGTTTCCCTCACCGTTGTCGATAGCTTGGAAGTTGCCACTGGATTCCTCAACAAATTTCCCTTTTGATAAAATGGCCAGCACCTCTTCTATCTTGCTGTCCAGATGTTCTAATTTCTTCCGTTGATGGGCTAGATCTTCTGTTATAGTTTCGACACTCTTCTCTACCATATCCATTCGGTTCTCCATTCTGGTATTGGTCATCTTTTGCTTTTTTTTTTTTTTTTTTTTGGTCGGCAGGTCGGACCAAATTGATAGAGTAAAGAGTAAAAAGAAAATAACGTAAATATTGAAATAGGAAAAATACACAGAATTCCGGGAAGATTATCCCGACAGACTAGCTGCGCAGCTCTAAGCTGATCGAAGAAGATGACTAAGTTTCTGAATGCCTCTCATTGTTCCAATCTCCCCTTATTTATAATCCATTATGCTACAATATAGCCCTTTAATTAAGCTACTAGTATCCCCAATAATCTGCTGCTAAATAAAACTCTAAATATCTTTCCCCAAATCTGATCCTACTTTCCTTCTGCGAGTGTAAACAAAAAATGGCCGAGATTGATTGGCTCTATCAAGCTTTCTCAATTACATTTGGAAAAACTTGAGACGTTTGTGAGCTCTTCCTGCAAAATATTGACAGACATGTCCTCCTAGTACTTTGGAACTAGACATTTCATCAACATAGAGATATCCTTAGTATATGTTCAAAGATTTGATAGAAGCTTCCAATACCATAAAAAGAAAATAACAAATCTGTTTTTATCGTAAATTATCGTATCTCAGCTTTTAGCTCTGATAAGCAATACTTTGCACATTAGATAGAACTCAACAAATGTTGGTATTCTTATTTTTGGTGGCTGATAGCCTGATAGAGAAAATAAACTGTGCTATCATTAGAGTCTTAACATTTGCAGCCATTGGCTATTTTGAATTTTAAAGTGAATCTACATGCTTGCTGTGAATTTTACTGTAGTGATTGGAATGTTTATCATTTCTGGAAATGTAGTTCTGTGAGTTGGTAATTCTACAATAGGCTGAATCGAATCTTAACTAAATAAAACTTGATAAATGACTAGGGGGAAAATGATCAGGTGCAACTGGATGTTTCTACACCCAAATCCTGAGGTATGGCAACCAAGGAAAGAGTGGATGTCAACGTAAATATAGCACGGAAGTCCACAACTGTACTGTACTTATGAAGACCTAACAAAGCATCAAGCATAGCTTAACCGATATGTCATATGCAGTGTCACCAAAAAAATGAAGAGAGATTTAAGTAGCAGAAGTACCCGGACGCAATGTGGTGTTGCACAAAGCAGACCTTTTGACAATATCTCCGTTGTTTCACCTATTTGATATGCTATTTCATCTTCCCCATACACCACCTATAGCAATAAATGTGCAGAAAAAGAGTGAGCTAAACGTTGTAACCACAAGTGTGGTGTGCGACCTATATCATCAGATGACAAAAATCTCACAACTGTGACTAGATATTGACATTGAAGATCATATGAAAGTTCCTCAAACTACAAACAGATTAACATATTTCTTAAGACAATCATGTAAATTTTGTTTCCAAATTTTTCTTACACACTTAAAATGACACAATTTTACTATTCTATCAGCATAAATAAACAGGGATGTTTCAGATAAGTTACGATAATGATAGATAAGACATCTCTCCAACATTCTTCAAAATACTTATAACCCAAGTATGCAAATCGTCCTTACCATATGACAGAAAAAGATGAATGGAGAGGATGGGAAAGGGGGATCATGCAACTAAGCCACAATGACCCACTTCAGTTTCCTCACTTAATAATTCCCTGTCCTCACATGGATGTAAGAATGAGACAAAATAAGAAATGAGGTTTCCGGCAGGAATATTTCCCCACCATCTCTGCTACTGCCACATCTGTCCCATGTTTCTAGAAAATATATTTTTTAACCTTCTCAGCTATATGATATAAAATTCTTGAGGCTCCTTCATATACCTTTCTTAAGTCAAGGGTAAAAGCAAAAAGCTTTAGAGAAAACATAGCATCTCCTCCATACAATTATGTACCTAAGATTAACGTAGTTTTTCCCCCTTCGAACATAATTTTCAAGGTATTGTAACTTGCATCCAGGAAAGGACACAAAAACTCCTCTTTGCCATTTCAGTACCAAATTATTTCCTCCATCTAACTTGCAATCATCTGCAATTTTTGCCCTAAAGAGACCCAAAATAAACATAGGCCAAGCATTAAGCTTTGTCCTCATGCAAAATGAAAAGTAGTGTTTCTTAGAAACAGTTGGTAAATTGAACATCTAACTCATGATACTCTTAAATGGGTTCCAAAATCACACTACTTCTTAGTTTTTTAGTTCGCCTTTTCATGGCACTTGTGAGATATATATTTCAACTACAAACGAAAAATAATAATTCTTAACTACATGTAAATTATTCAGTATAAAAAACACCAATAAACCTTTTATGATGCTATAAATGAGCAGAAAGATATGTACTTTGACTATTTGACCTGAACGTGTTTTAACATAAAGGCCAGCTGCGTTGTCAGGGCAAGTTATTTCCACAGCATCTCTCGTAAAAATGGCACAAGTAAGACCTACATGTTGGATGTGAGCATCATCACAAGTGAAGAAAAGACAGCAATTACTTAAAAAAATCAAAACGAACATTTTGTAACCACAAGACTTAATATGGTGAACAAATCAAAGAGAGATTCTTTTTTGTATCTGAAGGAGTGTATTATAACTATGATCACATAATTTGGATATGCTTTTATGAAACAATAGGTTTTCAGTATTATCAATATATCAGCAGAAGCGCCTAAGTTTATCGACCTGTCAGATTTCGAAGTGAGTATGATCCGATATCTCCTCTCAAATTGCATAAAGAATCTCTCAAAACGTAATGGAATAAGTGGTAATGTAATATTTTGGTAAACTAATTACTATATGCTATGTAAGAATTCACCCCACCTTCAAGAGAATATATGGTGAAACTTAGAAGTTAACTATCTGTATTTTAGCGCGTAGAATAGTAGGAAATTTTGAATTGAACTTAATATTTTTTCAATAATGCTAGTTTTATCTATAGAGGTTCAAGATATAAAATTTACTCACCCGTGAGAGAACCATGATCTGTATGCCATCCGCACCACGATGACATAGACTCGCCATCTTCATAAGAAGTGCTGCAAGGAAGTCATTTATCAAATGGTAATTTGATTAAGAGGAAACTAAAATTACAGGTCATTTTTATCCTTCCAAAATTCATGTTAGGGACATCAATTCAGCAATAGGAATAATAGTCTAGGAAACTAATGGAGAAAATGTAAGGTTATAT
This sequence comes from Caryopteris x clandonensis, assembly GCA_028749325.2. NCBI lineage: Eukaryota > Viridiplantae > Streptophyta > Magnoliopsida > Lamiales > Lamiaceae > Caryopteris > Caryopteris x clandonensis. The sequence goes on from JAPYKT020000048.1 coordinate 347,501, forward strand.
ATGAACTTCTTTCTTTTCTAATATTTATTCAAGGTAATCTTGCATAGTTTAAAGGCCGTCATGATCGTACCTAATAAAGTTTAAGTGCCGAGAGGAATAATAGTCTAGGAAACTAATGGAGAAAATGTAAGGTTATATATGAACTTCTTTCTTTTCTAATATTTATTCAAGGTAATCTTGCATAATCTTCAACAAATTATTTATGGAATTTTTACCGTAACAACTCAATTTATTTGCAGAAAAAGCACATTATACTGTAACTATACATAGCTCCAAATACAGACAGAACTTTTGCCCCATGGTTGAAGCAAATAGAAGGGTGTCTAGTCAAAGTGGTGGGAATGATCTTATATAGAGAGGCATAGTAAAATCACAATTGAAAATACACAATGATGTCCCTAAGAAAAGCACCAAATAAAAAAGTAGAAAGGGAAGCAATGTACCACTGATGGTCAGGAAAATAATAAAGGAGCCGCCCTTTGTGACATCGAGATCGAAGAAGTACTTGTTGTAGACTTCCATTTCCATGCATTTGGAGAACATTTGATGCTAAATAAGCCCAAATCAAGAAGCAATAAATTAGATATGATAAATCAAACTACTGTCAAACCAAAAGTCATGCCCTTGGACAGCATAAGTCTCCCCAACTTGGGGAAGTCAGGCACAAAGAAGGCTGATGGTATATTCATAAAGTATTTACATCACATGCCTATTTGCTACATGATGCAGATTTTTTTTTTCTTATTTTATATATAAAATACAGTTAAATGCAGAATTCAACCATGTTAACAGTCTGACACAGAATCTTGGTATAAGCAAATAGAAGTGGATGCCATATCAATAAGCTCGCAAAGAATTTTGATGCAATGTACAATACAGTTACATGCATTGCTGTGATTAAGATACAAAAAACCATGAGCTAGAATTGTTCTCCCCTTCAGTATTAAAAGTATCATGCAGAACTCTATATATAGAAATCACCACACTTCAACACAGTTTTGACAAAAAGCTGGACGTTCTCAAATAAATTCAAATTGACAGTGGAGACTCATATAAACAATATCAACAAAAAACTGATTCCTAAGATGAACTTACCATAACGATCACAGTGATACGCCAACAGCAACCCAACATCCAGAATCAACTTTCCAAGAGCTTTAAACGCTATACATTAGGAGGGTAGTGTTAAAATATAAAAACATTGTGAATCCAGAACAAAGAAAATTTCTTGAGCAAAGAAAATTTCACATATCATCATCATCATGCTCATAAATCCACTCTTGTAATCCCACTATTGTGAGGTTGGCAACACATGTTTATCGTCCAAAATTATGCAATCTCCTAAGAATTTTATTACATAATAACGAAGAGACATCCTCTTGATTCCTAAGTGTTATGACTGTCACAGTTCAATTATGCAATCTCCTAAGAATTTTTTTACATAATAATGAAGAGATATCCTCTTGATTCCTAAGTGTTATCACTGTCACAGTTCAGTTAGTCAGATAGTGGCTTAGTGCCATAAATATGAGCAGAGTATAAGTTCAGCGCACTTGAAAACACACCGATAAATTTTTATGTTTGCTTGAAAAGATGTAATTTATCCATAAAAAAAGTATTCAGGCAGTGACTGGAGATCTGGAACAAGAAAATACAGACTCAAATGGCACTAGAAATCAAAACTCTAGCTCCAAAACAGAGTCAATTTTTGGCAGTCAAAAAATCTATACAAAGATATAAAAAAAGAATAAAAAAAAAAAAAAAAAAAATATCTCTATGACTAAATTGATGTCTGCTTTCATTAGTGAAGTTCATATGAGTTGCATAGAGACTTAGATACATTGGCCAATATCACATTAAATGTAACCAGCAAACCAAATTCTAAGCGTAGTGAATCAACCCTGAGGGGTATTAAATGTAGAGAATATGAAAAGCATTTATCAGGCTTATGAAAAGCAACTATGTCTGGGAGCTCATACCAGGTTCAAGTTCTGGCAATACACCACGAGGCCATATATTTTGTCCACAGTAAGAAGGATACCTATGACAGATATTAATAAAAATATCACAGTGTTGGTGATGTTGTTATAGTCGCAAACTTCATTAGGAAAAAGTTACTTGCAGCTTACAAAAAATAAAGTATTCTATTAATCTCATATTCCATGGTTTAACTTTTTCCAACATGAAATAGAATACTTAGATTATTTATATTCCATGTGAAATAAATCAAACACAAAAATACTCAACCAAGTGCAAAAACTTTTGAGTCTTTGATCTATGCATTTTTACCATATGCCCCAATTGATATGCAGTTCAATATGATGTGTATATTTTCAATGTTTAAGTTAAGTTACTATGCATAATTGACACATTTTAGTCATTCAAGTTAAGCAGCGCTACTAATGATGACTATTTAATCGTTCAAATTTAAAGCGGTCCATATTAGGCAATCAAATTGATTTATCTTTGACTTTTGGTGCAAAACAAACACATAAGACAACCCAGAATCCCTATTCGAACTCTGGGGGCAAAGGAAATAAAATTTTCATTATGCTAAAAAATAGTAAAAGTTATATGTCAGTCCATTTAACTACTTATTATGCAAGACTCATGATATTACTATTTGCTGCTCATACATGAGGTAGAAGCAGTAAATACCGTTTAAGAAGTGATTGCTGGTTCGTAGGTACGTCAAGTATCGGATTGGCATAGAAGGAGCCTTTCATCATATCTGTTCAATGGAAATAAAGTTGCATAGGTAAACGTGTGCCAAAAAACTTAAGCAACAAAATAAATTTACAAAAACACAACATATATGAATCTGGAAATTAAATGATAGTTGCAAGGGCTGTTAGCTTCCTAGTTATCTACGTTAACAATGGCCAATCAGTTACCTGGTTTTCCAGACTCAAGCTTTTCCTTTCCATGACTCCATCCAAAGTTGTATCTACACACACTCACCACAATTCAGAGTTCACAACAATCAAAATTTCAAAGCACTCAACAAGCAGGAAAACAGATAGTCGTAAATACTGGCAAGCTGAGTTAGACCATTGGGGTCGTTGCACTAAATTATCATGGAACCAAAGTAGGAGGAGGATAATGAAGAAATTATTGACTTACCTACTGCTGGGGTCTTCCAGTTCCTGCTTTGCCTCTTCAGGAAGGCTTGCTAATCTGATTTGCAAAAAATGACTAGGCAATTTAGAGGCAAAGAAAGTATAGATAATATAAGCCGATGGTAAGTGAAAGAAATTCAAGGGTCAGAATTGGTGTAAGGCTTTAATTTTTTTTTATTTTTTATTTTTTAATAATAAACACAGTAAATTATTAATGTGTTGTATGAAGTTACAATTAGTGGATAAGACATCCACAGAAGACTATATGAAGACATAATTAAAGTGATTCATAATTCATACCTAGGTGCAAGGTTTAGGAGATTTTGACGCAGTAAAGGATACCCTGGCACCTACAACAAGTGGTAACCAAATGCAATTACAAACTCATGGATCATGTGTAAGTCTGCAACTGAATCAGTGAATTGACATCAGTCATAACTATTATACATGTTTTTCTCTAAAACACTCACCAATTTTCAATTTGTGATAATCTCAACCCTCAGAGGGCATCCTTAGACAGAACAATCAGATGCTAATCACTATAGCATAGATTTTTTGAAATATAAGATTCATACTTTTTTTTTCCGACCTAACTATTTTTTAAACGAAGTAGCACAGAGATACCCTACATTAGAGGGATAGGTCAAGGCAATTTGGTACTGAAAGCCCTTTCCCCCCTTTTTTAAGCATTTGGAGACGAATGCTCTTCAAATTTCAATCAAACTGATAGGTTAAATGGCTGTAATAAACGACATAGCAATTTAACTTCTAATAGCATTATTATCAGTCATGGGTAGTGTATGCTTTCAGTGGTGAAGCTAGTGATGCTAATTAATTTAAACTAACAAAGTTGCTCCGTTGAGTTTTTAATGCATCACATATTCCACTTAGGAATCTACCTTAACATGATCACTGGAAACAACACTCAGATTCAAACAAAGACTTCGAACATGACCCTCTTCGAATAAATCAGCTTTGATCAATTCTTAGACCACGTTACAGTTATGACAATGAGGCCAAATAAACATAAAATAATAATTTCACTTGAAATTAACCACATAAGAGAACGGAGAATATTACTCCATACATCCGAAATTGACAGAATACCAAGGCCATTGGGGCCAAATCCCAGCTCTATTTTCTCTGATAAATCAGCACTTGAATCCTATCATCAACCAACGCCAACACGGAGAAACATCAAAATTTTTAAGTGATCAAATACCAAAACGATATCATAAATTATTGAATAAAGCAAAAATGGAAACTAGTGAAGTCACCTTTAATTCATCGTAGGAGATTGTAACTGTTGAAACTGTAGGAGCAGGAATTTCAGATGACATGTCAGAGTACGACCGAAGAGCAGAGCACCGAACCGACGTTGGAGGATATGAAAATCGTGCAGGAGTAGTTGTACACGCCGGCAACAGAGAGGCGGAATGGGCAGAGCCGCGGAGGGGGGAATTGGAGTGAAATAGAGATGTCATATGGTAACAATTGTGAAATTCGATGAACGTTGCAACGTAACACCCTCTCCCTCTCTTTTATTGCAATAGTTTGTAGTGATATAAGACTAGCATTCCTCCCTTTCGTACACGGAATATATACTATTTTTTATATTTAAATTATATAATTAAATCAAGGTAAAATATTAAGTATAATAAATAAATAATATTTATTTTTAAATTTTATTAATTGTTATATAATCTCCAAAAACATCATAGCCGTTACGTATACTTTTTTCTATAGAATAACACATAATTAATAAAAATAATTTAAATAGTCTTATTAAAATTTATTTTTTAAAATAATCTCATATGTTTTTAATGAAATAATTAAATGATTCATTTTTATCTAATTAATCATGCATACTTGTGTTAGTATGATAAAGGTGTTGAAATAGATTTACTTATACAATAGATCTAAAATTAAAAACTCAAATTAAACTCATTAATCATATTTAAAACTTAAAATTATTTAATTATGTTATTATACAAAAATGTATAGCTATTTTTATTTACAAAATTTAACACAAATAGTCCAACTCACAATAACTAATTAAATACAATCTAACTATTATTTCAATAAATAATTTAATTTTTTTAATTTGATATTTTATTTTTAATTTATAAATTACGGGTGTCGATGTATACTATATTCATTAAATGATTTATTAATGTATGTAACATGTATTCAAAATATTTTCTTAAAAGACATGAAATTTTGGGCCTGAAAATCCAGTTATTTCCACAAATGTAATATTATTATTATACATATATAGATGGTGTATATGTATTTATATTCATATATGCACGTTTATACATGTTAGTATATAGGAGAAGGTGTGGATATAGGAGAATGAGAATGAATTTCAAATGTTTAAATTGTAGAAATGATTTGAAATTCATAAAAATATAAAAATTTAGAAAACATTTAAATTTCATTGATTTTAGTTTTTAGCCAAATAAAATGTAGGCTGAACTATTTGTATGAGTTGGAGCTCCAAATAAAATTTAGTTAAATAATTGTATTATAAAAATTATTATCTAATCAAATTATGTTATTTAATTTTTTTATTTTTTATTTTTTCATTTTAAAACGAGAATTAATTTAACCCATTAAAACTAATTTTAAAAATAAATATACCCTTCATTTCATTTAGTTGAACAACAAGCTCCAACACACAAAAGGATTAAATACTTCTCTTTTTAAAAAATAGCATAAAAGATTCTAAACATATTACAATAATTACTCTTCGGACACATACATATTTTTAGTCCACCTGCAAGAAAGACCGAATGTAGACGTTCAATACTTTTGTTTTGTTCATGATAGATTTTCTAAGAATATTTCACTTTTTATTTTGAATTTTGTGAATATGGGTTAGTGTGTGTGTGTGTTTGAGCCAAAAAACGAAAAACAACAATAATACAAATAATAGAAAATTTAAGTATTTATTAAAATATTTAAAAACAAATATACTTGTTATTTACACTACTAGCTAATTTATCCATAAAATTAATATAATGTATAAATGATTCTCCCCTATCTCTCTTAAAAAGTTTCATGCACTATTTAGGTATACATAGACATAGACATGGTTTCGATTTTAAATCAGAACCGTCGGTTAATAGTTCGGTTTAACCGTTGACCTAATTTCAGTTTGGAATCAAAATCTAGCTGGTTCGGTTCCAGTTCTAGGATACTTGATTTTTGAAACTAGTAGTTTCAAATTGACGATTTCAAGTGTGAATTTGTTAAAAAAAAAACTATAAAAGCGACGGTTTCAAAACCAAAATCAGAATTGACGGAACCATCCCATGTCGAGGCTTACATGTCCTTAAATAGTAACGAATTAAAAACTTGTATATAATAAAATAGGAAAGGCGAGTCTAAATAGTTTGGATAAAAATTATTTGCATTGTACAACTATTCAGTATTACCCACGGAAATGGTTCTATAATCTCAAGCCTCATCAATTGGGTTGGGCTTGTATTACCCAGGAGTTGATAAAAGCCCAATATTACTAAAATGGGAGGACAATTTGGATTGGGGCAGAGCATCAGCCCGGCCCAAATAAAGAAACTTGAAAACCGGCTCAGCCGACCAGTGGTCAAAGACAAAACGTATCGAACGGGTTAAAGTCGGCGTGTTCGTGTTTCATAGTCTAAATTATGATTATGCTAGACCACACAAAATTATTTGTTCCATACTCAGTGACCAATCACACAAAGATTTACTGGGTTCTTCTATTTGTCAATTTATGAATTAAGAATTCTCTCAATTTGTGACCAATCATACAAAGATTTATTGGGTTATTCTATTTGTCAATTTAAACTTTTGATTTATGATTATCCACCAAATAATTAGTCCATTTTAATCAAATCAATCAATTCTTTTGGTTAACAAAATTGTGACTTCTGTCACTAGAAAGTGTCTTCATCCAATCCATATATAATTTTGACAGTATGTGAAATTACATTTATTGACCAAAAAAAAAAAAGTCAACTTATTTGGATACAATTAACTCAATATTGGACAAAATTAGATGAGAAAGTTAAACCTTTCAACAAATATGTGGGTGTATTAATGCAGTAACTTGCCCAACCACCGAGTCATAATTATACAATTTATATTAAGGATATTCAAGTCATCAACATTATCGAACATTAATGAGATGTTCGATTTACCCTTAAGTTGGTCATAGAAAATCGCAAAATTTTAAAATGGTAAAATAAAATTGAGTAGTAATACTATTTGTTTGTTTTGATATTGTATATGATATAATTGTATGGTATATATCAAATCAAATGCTAGAAAAAATAATTTATTGTAATATTAAAGAAAGATCGAGAAATACTTTTTACACTTACCAAATTGAGACTTGACAACATTTTGGAGAAAAATCTAAAGAAATAAATAAAAGAAGCTGATTATTGGCAACCCATTCTTTTTCTATACGAACCTGATTTGTTCAAATAATAAAAAGACTATTATTAAAAACTTAAATTATTCTTATTAATATTAAATATGAATTGTTAATTCTCCCTCTCATTCATTCCTTTTATCTCCAAACATCTTTTTTTTTTCTTATTTACGAGCTCTCCCAAATAATAAATAATTACGATAATTAGCTTTAATTAAAATTCGTATCGGATCAATAAATTAAAAATCGATAGCAACTTCAAATTTGCAAATCTTCATTACCTTTTATAAGCTAATTGGAGGATTGTGATGAGAGTTATAAATCTCAATCCTTTTATAGAAAAATATATTCATTTCAAATTATAAGATAAATTTGCAAAGGAATGAAGTTTAATCATTAGCAACGTATCTATTTCTTTCATCTTGCAGTTTATAATATTAAATGATATCTTATCTTTATTAATATATTATTACTTAACTTGAATTATATAGTTTTTATTATATTAAAAGTATTTTTAAAAAACTAAATGGGAACTAAAATAATTTGAATCATAAAAAAGACATAAACATGGTTTTCATATAAAATCATTAGGATTATTAAACTATAATAGTCCAACTCTTAATATATAAAGCTCCAAAATGGTTAGGACATGGGTCGTGTTGTATAATGTTGGAGAGAGAGAGAGAGAGAGAGAGAGAGAGAGAGAGAGAGAGATGATTTGTGATAGCTGGATTGTAAGAATAGTTGGAGCTTTACATTCTTGGGACAATAATCCTAATTTTTTATTTCACTCAATTTGAGTGAGAGAGAGAGATAGATACGAGCTTACCACGATTTCGGTGCTACAAATATTGGAGCTTTTAACTGTCGGGATAACAAGCCAAAATTGTTTTATTTTTATTTTATACAGCACACACATGTGTGTGAGAGCAGAGTGTTATATTCACACTCACACATGTCACAATACAATAGTCCAAAATAGATGTGTTATCGTAGTTTAGTTTCAATTTCAAAATTGCTGATTTTTTGAATTGTTAAAAATGATAATATAAACAGTTTTAGTTTTGGTTTTAAAGCTATCAATTTTTAAAATTTGAATTTTGATTGTTTTTTTTATATTTGAAATTTAGAACTATTGGTTCAGAATTAAAATCGAAAAATCCAGAATATAAAACTAAAATCAACTGTTAATCAGAACTGAAATCAACTATTTTGAACTGTTTATTTTTAAAATTGGCTATTTTAAAATCAAAATTGAACTAATCATTTTTAATTTTGATTTCAATTCTGATTTGAAATTGAATCAATGGACCCACTAAACTGTTGGCCTTCAATTTTGATTTCTAGTTCAAGAGTAATAAATTTTATTAAAAAATAAATATAAAAAGAAAATAGTTTATATAAAAAAATATTTATATACGTAAAGGTAATTGTTATTTTTAATCATAAAGGTTTCTCATTAATTTTTTTAATTTATATACCTAAAGTAATTATCCGCCAATCGTCAAACTCTGAGAGAAAAGGGCCAAAAAAAAAAAAAAAAAGGAAAAAAACAGAGGGGGGTGGGGGTGGGGGTTCCCTTGGCTGTCTTCCACCCATACTATGTCTTTGACTTTGCATCACTACTTCCCTCCTTTCACAATTGGCTGGCCTTCTTCGTTCCCCCATTTCTTTTTCCAAATATATATATATATATATATATATATATATATAAATAATTCCCCTATTTCTATATTTTATATATTTAATTTTTGCATAGAATTTAAAATAATTTTCTGTATGTAAACATATTAACCTCCAATTGAGTTGCAACTCGTTTTAAGTAGCAGAGGGAGACGGCGACTGTAGAGACTGCTTAGGATTGTCGGCAGACGGCAGATCATATATACTATTTTTTTATTTTATGTTTTTGTTCAAAATTCTTTGAGATATTTATTTTATAAAAAAAAAAAAAAATTCCTCCATCTGATTTTAAAATTGGATTCCATGCTAAATGTGTATAACTGTCAATGATCGAATATGAGTGAACTATTCTAAATAAATTATTGCAAGTTTTTTAATTTACATTAATTTTAATTTTAATTAAATCTTAATAAATTATACAATAAACTTACAATATATATATTAATTACTGATCGACAATTTTTACAAATAAAAAAGATTACATTCCAAAATTATAACCGTAATAGCAAGTTGGAGACCAAATTTATAAACATAATAGTTTGGTGCTGCACAAATATGATATGGTAGATTCATAGGATGTGTATTGTAAGCTTATGGAACACCTCCTATTTTTCTTGAATTTTATATTTTGAAATTGTCAAACAAATATTTTATATGAAGTTAAAATTTAAACAAAAACAAAAAACAAAAAATAATCAAAATCCTAAAAAATAAAACAAAGACACCGCAGATATTTCAAAATCACTGTTTACTCTTTTAGGGTGTGTATTTATTTCAAACTTGATACGGAAGGATTTTAGTTATCAAAATACCTCATTTTGTTTGTTTTTATTTGTAAAAGTGATTTTTGTCATTTAATAAGATTCTACCATAATACTACTTAAATATACCTATTATGCACTATATTATATACTTATATATTTACTTTTTAAATTCTCTCATTTTTAAAAAAATTAAATCTACAAATTTAACACAATTAAATAATTATTTTATTATTATTCAATTATTATCAACACAATATAAGTTGGAATTTTACGAAATTAGAATATTAGCCCTAATATGTGGGTAGTGATAATGAGTAAAGAAAAGGGAAGGTGAATAGAGAGCATCAGCAAATAAGGTAAGTGTCCGCATGGACAGCTCAGTTGGGTTCCTGGGTGGCAGATTGCCCCAAGGACGCAGGATCGAGTCCTGGCAGCCGTAGTGTGTGTGGAGCAGTAGTGTGAGTGTTTGGTCGAAGGGGCAAATAAGGGAAATAAGGGAGTCACTGCTCTATTCAAACAGATATTGACCTGTCGCGACAAAAGGACAGCTCCCCCCTCACGCTTCAAAATTCGCGTAAAACTCACCCTACCCCCCCGCCCTATTATTGCTGCTTTGGCTTCAGAATTGGAAGCGTAATTCGTAAGCACCAGCAAGCCGAGCCAACCCCAGAAAAAAAACATTTGTCTGACTGACTACCTTGCTCTGCTCGCTGCCACTCACACCTTCTTCCCCCTTTTCCTTTTTCTGTTTTTTTCTTTTGCCCCACTTTACAATACTGTACAGCTATCCGCCTCTCCTTTTTCCCTCGCCCCCCACATGGCTCTTGTTCTGCCTGTGCCTTCTCGCCGGAGTTTCCCCACCACCTTGATTTAGCGTTGCAGAACCCTCATTGTGTCGTTGGTGTCAAGAATTTTGATGAAGAAAGATCCGGTAATGGCGGCGCTGCCAGGGCGCCTGGCGTTCTTTGTATTGTTGCTGTGTCTCGGTCGAGTGGCGTCGGAGCCGACTCAGGACAAGCAGGCGTTGCTTGCTTTCCTCTCGCAGGTCCCCCATGAGAATCGCCTCCAGTGGAATGCGTCTGCCCCCGCCTGCTCCTGGATCGGCGTCGGCTGCGACGCTGCCAATTCCTCCGTTTTGTCCCTCAGGCTTCCCGGTGTTGGCCTCGTCGGTCAGATTCCGGCGAATACACTGAGTCGGCTCACTCAGCTCCGAGTTCTCAGTCTCCGCTCCAACCGCCTTTCTGGCCCCCCGCCCGACCTGTCCCAACTTAAGCTCCTCCGCAACGTCTACCTGCAGGACAATGAGTTCTCCGGAGAGTTCCCGCCGAGTCTCACCGAGTTGAGCCGCATTACCCGCCTCGACATTTCGTCGAACAACTTCACTGGTCCAATCCCATTTGCCCTCAACAATCTCACCCATTTGACGGGGCTCTTTCTACAGAACAATGGATTCTCCGGCAATCTTCCGAGCATCGCCCCACCGGGCCTCAACGACTTCAATGTCTCCAACAACCAACTCAACGGCTCAATCCCAACCGCGCTCGCGAAGTTCCCGGCGTCGGCATTTGCAAATAATCTCGATTTGTGCGGCGGGCCTTTGGCGTCGTGCAACCCCTTTTTCCCTTCCCCTGCGCCCGCACCTACATTACCTCCCGTTCTCACGCCACCCCACAAGAAGAATCGGAAACTCTCAACCGCCGCCATTGTCGGGATATCTGTTGCCGGTGGACTGCTTGTACTGCTGCTCCTACTCGTCATCATCTTCTTCCTCATCAGGAGAAGAAAAAGATCAGAGACCACAAAGACGTACAAACCACCCACTGTCGCAACTGCGGCAGCAGTAGGAGAGGCCGGAACGTCGTCATCTAAAGATGACGTCACTGGCTCGGCGGAAGCTGCGGAGAGGAACAAACTCGTTTTTTTCCACGGAGGCGGGTACAGTTTCGATTTGGAGGACTTGTTGAGAGCTTCAGCAGAAGTGTTGGGCAAAGGGAGTGTGGGTACAAGCTACAAAGCGGTACTGGAAGAAGGTACAACCGTGGTGGTGAAGCGGCTCAAGGATGTCGCCGCCGCCAAGAGAGAGTTTGAGCAGCAAATGGAGGTTCTTGGGAATGTCAAACATCAGAATGTGCTGCCACTGAGAGCTTATTACTATTCAAAGGATGAGAAATTGTTGGTCTATGATTACATGCCTGCTGGAAGCTTATCTGCACTTCTTCATGGTAATATTTCCTCTTCTTCCTCCTCTGTTTTTTTTATTTTTTATTTTTTTTATTTTTTAACTGCTTTCTTTCTGCAAAATTTTTGTTTATCAATTATCAAATTTCTTTTAATTTTTTTGGTGTCATTTTCATGTAGTATTTGATCTATTTACTAGTGCATGTGCAAATTTATTTTCTTCTGACATTCTTGGTTGGATTTTTTTCCCCACCGGCAGAAGAAGAGTTTTTTTTTTTCTTTTTTTTCCTCCCCTTTATATCAATAATTAGAGCTGACCACCTACCTATCTTTGTTTAATACTTTTTCCCCTTAATCAATCAAACCTGTCTGCTTACATGATTAGATTTATTGCGGTGGTGCCAAGTTTCCAGTTTGATACTTTGCGAACAGCACTGCCTCTCCATTATTTGAAGACAGTTTTAAAGATTCCTGTTGTACAATATTTGAAAATTTACCTTGTGGTATTCATCAAGATTTGAATATGTTCTGTTATTTCTTACCTTAAAAAATTGCATTTAATTGTTTTGAATGTCATGTTTTCAACTAAATGAAAAGTGAAGAAAATCATTGAAGAAGTCAAAATTGGCGTTTCTGTAGCTAAATCTACATTCTCTTTTCTTGGCCGGCTTCTGATGTCTTCAAACTTGATGCATTATTATTATTTTGGTGGTGTGTGCAATAGAGATATCAAGTAAACTTATACTTTTTGATATATATATATATATATATATATATATTATGATTACGTTGGTGGATTATTTTACAAACAAAGTGTAGCAGCAATGCGCGTGCCCTGAGCGACTTTACAAGTATTCTACCATGATTTTTAGCTTTATAATGTCATTAAATTAATAAAATAAGGAGCAATCAAATTAAAAGAATAAAACAAATGATGCTTACTTTCTCTTCTTTGTTTCTTTGTTAATTGTTGCCTTAGCATTTTATTTCTTTTCAAAGAAATGTTCTTCCCATCGCCCCTACATTACGCTATTGGTGTCACATGCATTTGACCTATCTGCCTTATTTTTTAATCCTAAAATTAAGCTTTAGCATAACCGTACCTCCTTTGGCTTATTTTCACGTGTAGACACGGTGACATAAATTCGATTGTCATTGAAAGAAAAGATTAAAGAAAAGGATTAATGTCAGTACAGTGAGACCTGTCAGCATGGACTTTATTATCATTATTTAGACTTTACTATATATTATATAGGCATTTCTTCTAGGTGATTCTCTCTTTTCAATCTTCTCTGTTGCATGTGATATTCCATGTGACTTATTCTTGAAGAGATACGCTCCAGCACATAAATGCCATTGAGTATTGATTCCCTTTTATTTAAAAAAAAAGTAGTAATTGACATTTCTGTTATTGCTTTACTATTACTTTTCAGTAGGTACTTGCAAATTTGCTGTAAGCAGTGATGAAGTTTAAAGACAAATTTGGATAGCTTTCTTCTTAGAACCGCTTTATATTTTTCTTAGGTGAAAATTTGATCTCTTGTGTATGTTGTATAGGCAGTCGAGGCTCGGGGCGAACCCCACTAGAATGGGACAGCAGACTGAGGATTGCAGTAAGTGCAGCCCGAGGACTCGCACATCTCCATGTATCCGGAAACATAGTGCACGGCAACATAAAGTCGTCCAACATCCTCCTCAAGCAAGACAACACCGATGCTTCTGTATCCGACTTTGGTCTCAACCCTCTCTTCTTGAACACAACCCCACCCAATCATCGCATAATGGGGTACCGTGCACCTGAGGTTCTAGAAACCCGGAGAGTGACGTTCAAATCCGATGTTTATAGCTTTGGGGTACTACTCTTAGAGCTCTTAACAGGCAAAGCACCCAATCAAGCTTCTCTAGGCGAAGAAGGGATCGATCTGCCTAGGTGGGTACAGAGTGTAGTGAGAGAGGAATGGACTGCCGAGGTTTTTGATGTGGAGCTAATGAGGTACCATAATGTGGAGGAAGAGATGGTGCAGTTACTCCAGATAGGGATGGCATGTGTTGCCACTGTGCCAGATCAGAGACCTGCAATGCAAGAAGTGTTGAGAATGATTGAGGATATGAATAGGGGTGATACAGACGATGGGCTACGGCAATCATCGGATGATGCTTTGAGAGGAGGATCGGACAGCCAAACGCCGCCTACAGAGTCTAGGGCTTCACCGCCTGGCATTACACCGTAGAGTATTGCTCAGCTCAAGGTACAGTATGCGTACATTTGGAAAGCAATTGGAAGGTATCTTGCAAATCAGCAGGGAGAAATAAGTTTGATTTTCAAACTGCAGGATGGTTTAAATATTTTAGGTTTTCTTATATTCTTTTGGAAGGAGTTTCCCTTCTCTTTGTTTGATTGTGCAATGATTTCACATTTTTTTTTATTTGATATTTTTGTAGAGCTTGATAGTAGAGTTGTTTGTTGGGTTTGGGAAATCTGTTGCCTTGTTGAAATTGACAGCGTCAGGGATTCAACAACTATTCACTCTTTGTTCTCTTTATTTATGGGAAGTAATTCGCTTCTTCCATTTGGAACTTCCTTGTCATAGCAACTTCTTGGTTTTGTCATTTTATATTTTTTTCTTGATGGTGCATTACTAAATGCCTCTTGCTTATTATGTACTCCTTGAGAGAGAGAGAGAGAGAGAGAGTGATGATGTAGCCGTTAAATTATATTCCAACAAACGGAAGTAAAGCAGCAAGGAGGAATGATGGCTTTGGAAAAGCAGAAATGACCCAAATAAAGATTCCCCAAAAGAACCAACTAGACAGGGACTTATAAAGTAGTTTTGGATCCTAAGCTACCAAAGACAAGAAAAGAGGGACTACACTCACTCCCAATATAACTTAAGCTCTAAGTCTCTATAACAACCAGTTGGCTAAATATGACTCTAAATTAGTTGATTTCATAATTTGGTATAGTAAGCTCAAACCTTCAAGAAACATGGAATTAGAGGCCATTCCAAAAATAATGTTTTTTTTCTCTTCAAATTACGCTGGTCAATTGATGAATGAGGATACAACCTTCTATTGAGTCATCAATTCTCATATGCCTAAACATTTATTTATTGGTTATAATTTATTCAATCACATTTAACTTTAAAATTTATTATAGAAATTTCAGTTAAAGTTTAATATTGACTTCTAAAACAGAATTTTTTTACAACAATTTTTTTTTTAAGAAACATACCTCTTTTTCTAGACAGATGAAGTATAATCTAAGTACGGCTCCACATATATACAGATAAGTGTCATCCTCTGATTCAATATTTAGATATGAAGATGAGATAAACTCTAGAAACCATAAACTCAACTACAAACTAAAAGGGTAAGCCTTGTAACATATATATAATATATATAAATATATATATATATATATACATACATAAAGAGAGAGAGAGAGAGAGAGAGTAGCCAAAACTTAAAAGTGGATCTAACTCAACCCCGCTGGCAACCTGAGTACGAGACTTCAATTTGTTGCATATAATAGCATTATTTAATGAGAATGTGGTCCTAAGAATGCTCATGACTAGTTCAACAAGGGTAGGAATAACACTGTACCATCTATCTATATGTTCCAGTGTGGTTGGATTCCATTAACTGGCCTATGGCTCCACAGACATCTTAGAGAGAAAGAGAGAGAGAGAGAGAGAGAGAGAGAGAGAGAGAGAGTTGTGAACTGCGCAGGCAGTGGCATATAGTTCAAGCATATTTGCAAATGAAAGATCCACATTGCTTTGACGGAAAAATCAAAATTATACCGAAAAGCAAAACACACACAAAGGACAATCAAGATCCTTTACACAAAAAAAAAAAAAAAAAAAAAAAAAAAAGCAAATCATAGATTCAAAGATTAATGTGTACCAGCACAAAGTAAAAAAGGAAAAGAAACTGAAAAATCAACTAAATTTAAACTCTACCTCTGCTTCAGTTTCTCCTTCCCCTTCCTCGACCTCTTCCTCTTCCTCTGCCTCTCCCCCTGAATTCAGCTCTACCTGAAGCTCTAGTATCATCCCTTTTGAAATTAAACATGCTCATCGTTATACTTTTAGCCTCCATCACATGAGAATCATTTTGCGCCTACAGATAGCATCACGATTATCAGCAAATCAAACGAACCACTGGACAACAGTTGCATCCATTAAGACTATTCTATTCCCAAAAAAGAAAAAGGAAAAAAAAAAAAGAAGAAAGAAAGATCACTATCTATAAAAGAAAACAGAAGGGAATTATCACTCAAACCATCAAGTACAGCAGCTAAAAAAAAATATATTTATATGTAGGCGATCATAATACACTCCTGCTATGCTGATAGTTAATATAACAACGGAAACAAAATTCATTGAACCTATCACCATAATAACAATAGTGTACTCCATACGATATATAGTTTGGGAAAAAATGGTTACATGATTATCCTCCAAATCAAATTGCTCCTGAAGCTGTCTTGCAAGGTCCTCATCTTGACTGAAATTTGAGTTCATTGGTTGGTCAATTCCAGTTTTCCTCCTTTCCCATTCATCTAGCGTGAGGAAAGATGAGTCTTCCTCTTTATACTTCCCCCTATGCTTCTGACCTCTAGAATTCCGGTCACTATAATTAGGCTGACTAGCCTTTTGGAGAAGTTTCTGGGCAGCCTCCTGATTTTGAACAGGTACTGATGCAGTTACTGTAATACATAAGTCAGGTTACTTGCAGCATAAGTACCAGAAATAACTATCTTAAATTTTTACAGGTGCAAATTAGAAAACAACTCAAAGTAAGGTAACCTTGGGGGTAGACCAATAGAAAGTTCATAACAAAGTAGATTCTGGTAAGGCTGAATGAGACTTAGAATTTAGTTAATGCACCACAGTAGAAGAATTAAAGAACCATAGACCATGACAACCTCACCTTTTGGTCTTGAAGAGGACGAGGTTTCCTTCTCAGCATTTTCACCAATTGTGTGAAGCAGCTTCTCTTCATCAGTTTCTCTATCCATGGTTGCATTATTTTTCTGGAGCTGCACAGGCTGACTCAAATTGGAGCATGCTCCTTTTGCAGCCAGACTCTGTCTGTAATCATTTGAGGATGTCCCAGAAACCCCTAAGATCCAGAAAACAGTTAAGGGTCTGAAAAAACGTTTTCAATAGTGGAAAACCACTTTGTTCCTTGGAGGACCTTCTATTCAAAAAGACACTCCCAGCAAAGAAAATTTCAGGTGATAACATACTCAAATGTGAAATTCAGATTTATGGAGAAAAACCAAGAGCTTCTAGTTTGATATATATATATTTTTTAATTCTATAAGGCATTTGTGCTTCAGGCAGAAAAAAATGTATTACATAAAACTTAAAGTCAACTTGATGGTGCACCTGTAGCATCTAATGAACAATTATTTCCCGTAGTAGCAGAATTGTGTAAAATAGATGCAGTTCTTCGTGCAAGTGCCTGGATTTGAAGCTTTTCAAATGGTGGAGGACCGCTTGATGCATTTTCTTGTGACAGCTGCAAGTTGTAACGGGAGACATTGGAGTACTTACGCTTCAGTTGCCATTCTTCATAAAGGGACTGAACAAGACCCCCTATAATGGTAACTACCTTTTTGTTCACACACAAAATACCACTACGCATATCAGCTTTACCCTGCAGCCGGACCTGGAAATTCAAGCACCAAGCAAAACAAATGACATATATATAGATGCATCAGTGAGTTACGAGTAACAGTAGAGATACTATGATTTCAAAACATAAACAATGGAGATTAGCTTGAAAATGTCTACAACCTTGTATTTATGCATATAATATGCTCCCATATGCTACCACATGGCTGTCTCTGATGACTAAACAAATATGTTCAAAAGGCACAACTGCTATTCAAACAACCATGAAGTTTACCACAGGTCAGTCACATATGTAACATCCAAAGAAGAAGAGGTTACTTTAAAATGCTCTTGGCGAAAACTTGTCCAATTAACACAAATACTGTAGTCGCTGCAGGAATTTAGGGTTTTAAGGATGGTATTCAAAACAGCTTTTAAGCCATCCTCCAATAATTGTATGTCAGAGTTGTCCATCCTATATAATGGCCAGATCAGCTAAACTCTAATGAGTTCATATTTATTAGCAGAAACAGATGGTCAACAGTCCTAATCCAAGAGAAATCCAAGGTCCCTTCTTTATTTTCCAGTAAACAATTATCCCTATTAGTCTCAATAAGTTTCAATGCCATAAACTTTAATCCAAAATGGCATTTAGTAGACAGGTTATTCATCTTAAAATACAGAATATTCATTTTCAGCTTATTAATTTGTTGGCAGTGTGGAAAAAATTGGGCCAAGAAAGACAACACCAACACAAATTACCTACACAGTCATCTTTAGAGATAAAAAAAATAAAAAAAGTAATTCATGTCTTTATTTTATTAGTCTATAAAAAAAGAATTCTAGTGCCAGATCCATTTTGGGATACCTATCAATTCAACTCAATTGCAACCCTGGGGATAATTGCTGTATTTGCACAAATCTGAGGAAGCTTATGAGATGATCAAAATTTAGAATTTACATGGAAATCTCAAGATGCCAAACTACAACCTCCTATCTTTCTACAGGAACAAATTTGATCTTTCTAGTTTTTTGATATGCAATGTGCATTACAATGCACATGCATGTTTAAAAGAATTACCAGATTATAATACCGCATAACACTAATTAACTAGTTTGATACTATTAGAAACTTTTACAAATTATACATCAGCTTCATTTACAGGTAGGCCCAAAGTTGAGCTCAGATGATTAGTTGATTTGATAAGTAATAAGGTTATAGTTTTCGAGTAACATGACTCAAACTTAATGCAACAAAGAGCTCGAAAATTTGAAAACCTTAGTCCCAGGGCTAATATCATCAGGAATTGACGGCACGTGAGAGTACTCAACAGCAGTTATTTCAGAATACCCATCAGTGAGCTTCAATCGCAATAATCGTCGATTTCCTGAATTTTCTGCAACATCAGTCATACTATTCCGAGATATATCTCTACTTGAGGAAACCTGTTTAACAAAGATACAGTTCAGTTTTAGAAGTCCTTCATATGACCTGTACTTCTTACAGTCAACATATTAGACAGCTCTTTGTTCACAAATTTCCTGACAGCACAGTCACAATAATGTGGAAGAAGTACCTGAAGGACAATCGGGCCTTGAAGATGAGAAATTTTGGATAAAAGAGAAGGCTCAGGCAAGCATTTCCCACCAATCGATCGCAAGTCCATGTCGAGGAGCTCTGATTCAATCGAATCAACGGTGCAAGGGGAGCCAGGCATAGATAATTGAGCTGTGATGAGTCCTCGAATTCGCTCCATGTCTCTGAAATGCCAACCTCTCGCAATGAGGGCTGACAGGAGTGATTCCGACGAAGAGGCGGCGGAGGTGGTGGCTTCCATGCCTATCGCCCGGCGGCGTTGGTTAATTCAAGGCGATTTTGTTTAAATCCGTTATATCGTTTAATTCATGAGATTTTAGAAAGACTAGGGTCCCCGACTTCCCGCACGCACTCTCCCTCTCCCTCTCCCTCTCTCTCTCTCTCTCTCTCTCTCTCTCTCTCTCTCTCTCGTGCATCCAAATGCCCTATGCAATCGGTTTAAAAATATTTTTATAACTAAAAAAATATTATTTATTTATTTTAAAAATATTAATAAGGATACTTTTCAGGTAAACATTGCAAATCCATGTACTGCCATTCTTTATTGTTTTTTAAAAAGTGTTATTTTAAAATACTCATATTAATATTGAAATGGTTTCTTTCTTCCTCCTTTTTCTCGCATTATTTCACTTTTTCAATAAATTGCTATTGATTAATTCGAAGAGATTTTTATAATTGACTGAAATTAAATTTTCATTACACAAAAGAATATTGTATCATAAAAAATTTCACGTATTATATTAATTAAATTAATCTAAAATATATTTTTATTTTACATAATATTAATTAAAACTAATAATATTATTTTTTAATAATTATGTACTATTTATTGTATTTTGACTAAAAACATTGGATGCATGATGATAACAGAAAATATTATATAAATGAGATATGAAATTTCTTAAAACCACACCCAACAATGATTCTTTATTTAAAAAGTGTAATGAAATCAACCATAATGTATTACACATGTAAAAAAATATGTGAGTATAAGAGAGATCATTCGACATGCTCTTAAAGAGATTTGTTGTTGTGACTTAGAAGAAAAGTTTTAATTGAAATTTAGTCAAGATACAATCTCAAACACATGTAAGAAAGCACTTATCCCGATTAAAATTATTCACAATTTTTTGGTGCAATTCGAGAACACGACACTAGAAATTTTAAATGCAATAAGAAAAATCTGAGATGAACTTCAACTAGACTTAAATTTTAACAACACTAGAATCATAGTTCACTAAATTTTCTTAGTTATGTTTGTGTAAGTTTATATAATTATTAATTTTTAATATTAATGGGACCCTATATTTACACAAGAATTTTTTTTATATATTATCTTATTATCTTATTGAAATTTATTAAATTTTCAACTAATTCAAGTCAGGACCGGAGAAAAATATTATTTTAGAAAATTTATTAATTTACAAAGTATCGATTTGAAAAAATTCTACTAGAGTCTCATTTTTTAGAGCTAAACCATTGACCTTTTTTCTTCCTTTTATAATGTTAAATATATTTTGTGAGTCAAAATGTGTACTTCATATTTTTATTTAAACAAATTGTAACATATAAATTTATTCATTCTTTTGTATAAAAAATATGAAGTAATATTTAACTTTTCCATTATTAAAAATTGTACCCAAAATATGGAATTATACATAAATTTAAGAAGTTCGTGCATTAAATTTCAATATTTAAAAAATATATGATTAAAATGCAAAAAGTGGTAAAAATATGCATCTTTTTCGGGAATTAACCCTCTATATTATAAGGAAAAATAGTTTAACCCCTCAGAAAATTAAAGATTCGTCCTTGCATTTGAGTTGGGTGTATTAGGGCCCCTCCTGTTTATTGGACTAAATCACAAAATATCTATCTAGAAAAAAATTTAACTGCCATGAAATTATGAATGCTCAAAACCTGCATCCTCATACAATCCAAGTTATGTTTTAAGAATTTGAAACAGCATACATAAAATTGCTTTCTAATTCAATTCTTCAGTTTGAATAATCAGAAAGAAAAGATTTATGTGAGAAACAAATCACTTCTAAAAATGCGGATCTCCATACATTTTTGCTCTAAACGTGAAAATCCTTGGTCATTGCTAATTAAAGTTGGAAAAAAAAAAAAAGTTGAATTTTATCCTTTTTATTTCGTTTTAATAAAGTACGTTGCGACTAAACGGGGCGCCTTACTGAAAATCTCAACTGGCAAGCTAGCTCAATCTTAAATCTCATGCATCATCATCCTACATTGAGTATTTCCATAAATATAAGGAAAAATAGCTGAGAGTGCAGGAACAGCTTTTGACATCACAGATGCATACTTCCGAGAGTTTTCCAACAATGCCGCCATAATCAGCTCCGGCGCATTCATAAGCCAGAGCAATATACTCTTTCAGAGTTCATTTATTGAACTGCTTTTAAACATCAAAATTGGCCACTCACTTCCTAAAACTTGTAAACCATTTCCTCTGTGTATCCAAGTTCCTTTAGTATGCCAGATAGCTGCCAAAACAAATTATTAAGTAAAAAGGAGTGTAAAGTAAATTTAGACATTTCACCACAAGTCTTTTGCGGAGTGTGAAAATAGTACCTCGCCTTGGGAATAATCCTTTGCCTTGTTACCAGATATATGGTTCATCATTCCAGGAGGGCCACATACCTTGCAGAGCAACAGAAAGCTCATAAAAATTTAGTAATAACACACACTATTATTTAGGGATAATTATTAAAATTACGCTTGAAGTTTAGCTTAGTTACAAAAACACACACACACACACACACACATAAATCATGACAGTAGTTTGAGGCCAAAATCATGATAAATAATTGAATCCAATCAGACAAAAGTGTGGCACTCATGGTAGATAGAACTTACAAGAATGAGTGAATCATCACTGGGGCCTGGTAACCCTTTCACTGCCATGTCCTTTGTTACGTAACCCTTACCTCCCAGCCAATCGTTTGTTGGATTATCAACAGTGTAGAATATCTACCAATTCCCAAATATATAAATAGATTAATGGAAAACAATTTTAAGGAAAGAAAAATCAGCTCCAGAATTAACAGCTAAGATAGTGAGGGTTCTGGCAGCACCTTTAAGTTTGGGTTGCTGGCAGCAAGTACATCAAGCTTCTTTTTGAGAAGTATGTCATCAGGAGATACATTCGCATAGATCAGAGAGACCTAAAAGAGTAACAGTTTATCAAAGTCCATAAAGTTAAATGAGTTTCCTAATGACATAATTCAACAAAAACCCGATGTGATCCAACTTACCTTGGTATTATCGTCAGGGTTCTTAAGGACAGCATCTATTATCTGAAGCATTGGAGTAATTCCACTTCCTCCTGCAATCTGAACATAAACAATCCAGCAAATTAATAAACTACAAAATACGGGTTTTAAGATGCATTTTTGTTATATCACATCAACAGAGTCGGTGGACGTTAAACTACCACTCTCTGAAATAACTATAGTGAGGAAGTGATGTCAGGTGAGCCAAATAGATTGGAAATCTTTAAAACATCGTAGATATATTTAAAGACCTTTTGCATGAAATTCTAATCCCAATCAAATCACATGTCTTGAGATATATGTGATCTCACATTAACGTGTTTATGAGAAAGTTTACAGTTATATTGTGCTATGTACTCGGTATGAGTGAATAATGAGATCCACTACTATGGTCAACGGCAGGTCACACACGAAACTGAACTTATGATTGTATAAATTAGAGGACTACTTATATATCTGTAAAACAGGAGATGAATCACTAATTATTTGATAGAATGGAACCCCTGAGCACTAGGTAGTGCACAAAGTAAAATATATGTATATCCAGTTTGACTCTGCTATTAAATTATACCTAAGGGTATGCTGGAGAAAACATTCATTTGATCTTAAGGATAAATCACTGCAAAGAGAGTTGTGAGACGTTATCTGACTAATTTACTTATATTTTATTTCATTGGTATTATTATTACTATTACTATTACTATTATTATTATTATTATTATTATTATTATTATTATTATTATTATTATTATTATTATTATTATTATTAGTATTAATATTATTAGTCAAATGTACTGCAAAAGTATTTCAAATACATGCTTATTTTATAAAAGGAAATGAGGAAATTAGCTTTCCATGCATTTCTTTTCGGTATGCATTTTCCTTTACTACTCCGAGATCCTTATGAAGTGGTAAAGGAAACCCTTCTGAAAACCTTAGTCATATTTAATACTTTGGCACACCAAAACTTCAAATATGAAATACTATTAAATTTCATTCTACAAAATATTTATGAAGCATTTTCTAAATTAATAAGCTAAAAGCTTAGGCCCTATTCTATTTGCACCAGATTCTGTTAATATACATTTACATATATGCTAAAGCAAATTACACTAGTAGTCTTACCATGCCAATATGTTTCTTCATATTTGGACTGTACTTGAATTTTTCGATAGGCCTGGATGTAAGAAACATGTAAATAGGTGGATAGCCTCTGTAGATCTCAACTTATAACTAATGGAATACTCCTTACCCTTTCACTTCTACTACATCTCCTGGCTTTAAGCTAGCAAAATGCTGACTCATTTTACCTTCTGGGTAGACCTGTAAAATGTCAAAACAAGTTGATGTGTCTTTAAAAAAAAACCTCAAAGTCTGACAGAAAGAAAAGTGAATATATGTGTGTGTGAGAGAGAGAGAGAGAGTCTCTCTCTCTCAAAGGAAGTATGTATTGAATATGATACCTTAATAAGCAAATCAAAGTAACCCTTAGCTTCTGGATCTGATATTGGAGTATAACTGCATAAAAAGAGCATCAGAAGGATTTCGCTAATATTGTTTGATCTCAGAGCATAGTAATAGACTAAAAAATCCATGATGCATATTATGAATGCGAATATCTTGAAAACGTAGATTAAACAGGCCTAGCTTTATCTGGATTCAAATCCTTTACAATGTAATTGATTTTAACTTATCTTCTAGTTTAGAATGGTTCAACATGCTGCTTCCAATTCTCAATTATATAACAATCACAGAATATCCAAATCAAACACATAATAATATATACGAGGTATGCAACTTTTTCATTTCTTACCAGTACTATAACAATCAATCAGAATAAAAGACATAAAATAGAATAAACCCCTGGGGGATTCCTGACTACTACCTCAAACTCGGGACTCATAAATCAAAAGCAAAATAACCATGGCATGACATTTAAATGAAATGACTTACGGGCGAATCACATATTTGGTTTTCCCCTCAGCATTTTGGCCATCTGGAGCCCTACAAGAAAATCAATATTGGTAGTTCATTTTGTGCATGCATAACAAAATCATCTACCAGGGTAACTGAAATGCCTCAAGCATTCATGCAAAGAAGTATATGCAAAATCAAGTTTCTGCGGAAGTACCTCGTAATAATGCATGATGCAACATGAAGACCTAACTTTGCATCGGGATCAAATGAAAACCTGTCAATTAACAGTTAAGAAATTCATAAATGTCAACATTAGTTCAAAGTGATCTAAATCAGATTACTGCAAACGTCACAATCATTCTTTTCAGGGAAACTTAAGCTCAGATAAACCAGACTCCAAATATACAAAATTAATGAAACACATCCACCCTGTGCCCTAATTACTAACTCGTAAACTTTACATATCACATTACTGAGTATCAAACATGGTACATGAATAAACAAGGTCATGGTCTTCATTACTTTTCATGTATAGCACACATGAATCATGAGTCACAATACTACATTTCCATCTCTATTCCACTCCTGAACCTAATCTCTCATAGTTAAGTCCTTATTTTTATCCGCTGAAAGGAAAAAAGTCCTTATTTGTATGAAAACATATGCTTAACATAATGATGGCTGAAATGGATCTGATCCACCCTAACCAAATGCCAGACAGTGTTATATTCAACATGCAATGCTTTTTCCCTTTCGTAATTAATAAATCATACTGCTTTTGTTCTAAAAAGTTCACTCTTCTGTGCAGCAACCCCAGGTCTCAAAGAGTTAAAAGGCAGGCTAATGCATTATTTCAATAATTCAATTGCAAGCAAATAAATTTGATTTCAGAGAGCGAAAGAGGAACCAGAATTATAATCTCTACTAGAAGAGCCATAAAATAATAAACTAACCTAAATAACTGAGCATTGTGACTGGCCTGAGCCTTGTCCTGGAGCTTGAATTCAATCCATTTGTCAGGATTTAGGGCTGAAAAGAAACAAAAGCATCAATTAAACTAAGAGGATAAGATGTAACTGTAGGCCCTGAATGAATATAAGTTTATATTCAGCTTCCTACCAAAGCATCATAGGTATATTGCTGGTGCAGCATGTTATTTAGGGTGAGAAAAAGCCTCGTTTTATGCCCACATATGTGATGCAAGCTTCATCCAAATAAATGGAAGCCAATGAAATGATACAATTAAATACAAATAAATTAATGGAAATTAATCATATGATCACCTCTCCTTTGGTTTCTGATGTACCATTAGATAATAGCTATAAAGCATTAACTTTCAAAGGCAATGCCAGTTCATAGGTTTCACATTGTATTTATATGATAAAACAATTAAGGGGCTTAGCTTCGTCTTGAGTAATTACTAATCTCAATTCTTGGACTATAAGAATGTCTTGAAGCCCAAAAGCAAGGTGAATAACACAATTCTTAAAAACTATGAGTTGCCAGAGGTCAGTCGGTCACTATGACTTGCACACTTCATGTTGTCAGCAATAAAAATTTCAAGAAATTATTAAGGATCACTTAGATTGATGGTTTTGGAGCAACACTTTCAAATTCACTGCTTTTGTTGTGGTAACTTCTAAAATTATTTAAAGCTAGGTGATTCTGATGGCTTTGAAATTGGTTTCTTATGGAGTTATTTTTGTGCTCTTTGCAAATCTCTGTAAATCCAAATCTTTCTGTCCAGATGCAACCTTAGAGATGTTTTATTTGTTGAGATACAGACGAAATGACCAAAAGAAATTATTGAGATCAGGAGGGGAACATATACATACCAACTTTTGGTGCAGCAACATCGTTGAGTTGATCTAAATAAACCTGAGTAATAAATGATAAAGTTATCTACTGAGAAGTTTATATAAAGAAATAATTATATATTAACTTATGTGGTTAAACAACAAAAGTTAAAAAAAAAAAAAAAAAAAAAAAAAAGAATGAAACACAGAAAGTGAACTATTTTTTTCTTTTATATTTCTAGACCCTCTAGTCTTTGCCAGGCTCAAATTAAAAATATCAAATGCATTGCCTTTGTTGTTCCATTCTTTTCTATTTTGAGATGGAATTGAACTCACCATAGTCAATAGACATGCTAAACAATAAATACTTGTGCAAACTCATGAGAAGGCTACAATTTTAACACTTCTGCAACTGGTTTTGCTTTAACATTACACCAGTGAGGTCCAGTTACCAATGAAACGTATTTGTCCTTTTTCTGTATGACAGATGATGTTAGCCTACATATGGGTTATGATTTACACACTCAGTCACATTACCCGAAGGAGCATAAGTACAGTATTGTTTCATCATTAAAAATCCCTCGTCATTAGGACAATTGTATATACAATCTTAAATCAAAAGAAAAGGTGGTCAGCACTCAACAGAATATCAAACTTAGAATTTACACAAATTCAACATAAATTTACACAAATTCAACATAAAAGAACAGCCAAAGAGAAGAAATAAGGAATTTTCATATTATTCAAAGGCACAATTAATCTTTTACCGTTCTGATTTTATTGGAAATCTAAGGATAAAAGGACTACTACAGCATAATGCATTGCAAGGAATTATCAATTCAAAATGAGAAATTACCACATTTGGGGAGGAAACGAAGTAGTAAGAGGCGATTCCACCAGAAATGGCGGCGAGAGCTCCAAATCGGAAGTGAGAACCGCCGGACTTTCTTTGACCTCCGAAAGCGATCGGTGCAGCCTTTGCCAATCTTTTGAAAAACGTCGCCATTTTCAACCAAATTTCGCGATTCAGAGTAAAGAGTGGAAGTATTTCAGATCACCGGCAGCGGGTAGTGAGGGTTTGGAGCAGAGAATTTATAGGGGAGTTGAATCACTCTAATTTGCGAACACTCGACTTGAAATATTCTGGTCGTAAGTGGAAGTGTGGAGCACAAATCAATCAACAAAAAACAATTAAATTACATAATCTTAAAACACAAATCAATTGAAAATATATTAATTTTATTTGATTTTTAGTTTAATTTTCAAATCTCAATTATATTTTTACATTTTTTTTTCCTCTAAATCAATTCAAAATATTAATAAATGGAATTTAAAATATGTTTTTTAGACATATGTTTCCATATTTTTAGATTTACTTAAGTAATTTTTAAAATGTTCAGACTTTGATTTAAATTGTTCAAATTTGTGAATAATTTCAAATAATTGTATCTAATTTTTCCTAAATATTTCGGGTGTATTTAGAGGTTTTAAGGGTGCGAATAAAACCGCACCTTAATTTTAAATAGGTCTTACATTTTAATTATATATTTAAATTCATTTATATTATTTTCAAGTTTAGTAAATTTGCAAATTTTACACTTTAATAATATTTATATTTTCAGATTATAAATTTTTTGATTTTATGTATTCAAATTTGTAGAATAACTTAAACTCTTCATAAAGTTTTAGATTTAAATTTAATATTGTTAAATAATTTCAAATAGTCTCATATTTTATTTTGTAATTTCAATTAAATATAAATATGCTTCAAACTTTAGTTATAATTTTTCAATTTATTAAAAGATCTATATTTAATTTGTAAATTCCTCAAACTCTCATTTGTAAAAATATACCGATTAAAATACTTTACTGTTTTTAATTGTAGCTTTGGGCTCAAACAATTTTAGAATTTATAATTTTTAAATTTGACTTATAATATGAATGCTTTATTTTTCTAAATTAAAATACACGAAATACCAACTTACTGTTTCTGATTTTACAAATTTTAAAAGTTTGTGTTAAAATTATGAAAAATAGTATAAGTTTGTATAATATATATATATATATATATATATAAATTTTTTTTTTATATATTACACACATGAACTTTGTGACGTGCTTGATCGACCACTAAATGTCGAATGAGTGCTATTATTAGGAAAACTTATGAAGTTTCTTGTTTTATCCAGATTTTAAAATTTTGTCCAACTTGTTATGTAAAATACACAACACTTTCTTTCTAAGATTTTGGATTGGGTTGGGCACGATCGGTTGTGGATTGTGCCACAAATCCACAACCCAATCCATATTTGTTTACGAGGTTGTAGGTTGTGGTTGTTCCATCCACAAACCTACCCACTTTACACTTCTTTTTCCTCCCTCTTTCTCATCATTCTCAAAAAAACTATTTAATATGTATTATTTCACCTAAATTTTTAAAATACTTATAACTTTTTTATTTCAAATCAATTTTTTATAAAAATTATATCATATTAATTATATTCTTAAGATCTTTATGTTGACATCCATTTAGCATATATATATATATAATAATAATAATCCATCACCAATTATTAAATTCACAAGTCTTTATCTTATAATATAATAATACAAACAAAACTCTACTAAACCTATTGATTTAACATGTCAATAACAACCTACCTTATCACAATTCAAAACAAATACTACCTTTTACTATGCATTTGATTGTGATAAAAGCTCACAATCCACAATTGGTTGTGCTACGGAGGCATCCAGCCTAATCCAAACATCGCCGCTGGGTTAGTGCAAATCCAACACTAATTACCGTTCAAATAATATACATACAAGCATGAATGGTTGTACAAAAATTATCAAAGTGTAATATATAAAGAAAGATTGTCGGTGCATATAGTATGAGTGCACTACCCAATAACACCACTATTAAATATATTAAAACTATACTAATTGATGTATATATTTATACTAATATAATAATAAAAAATTATGTATAGTTTTATCGTTTGTTTTTTATTTTTTAAAAGAAGAAATACTTTTGAAAAATGATATGTAAGTTTTTTATTTGAATTTTTTTTTTAATTTGTTAAAATACAAATAATCTTTTTACTTCCACTGCACTTTTAACGTATAATATATTAAATTAATTTTTTAACGATTTTTAATTTTACAATTATATCACATATATTAAAATTAAATATTAGATACGAAAATATCATTATTTCGAATTATATTTTAATATTTAATGTGTATTGAATTGGACTATAAATAAATATAAACTAACATATATTCATAAGAATTATTGAATAATTTAATTTTTATACCCAATTTTTTTCCATTGAAACATTTTTTTTATTATGAATATATACATATATATATATGTATGCAATTGTTTTTACATATTTTTACTAATAAAACAATAAAATATTTTAAATATTAATAAACTCAAAATTATATTACATATATATATATATATATTTATTTTTAAAATATATTGTAAATCATACATCACAAAGAACGGTACTAGTAATAAAACTAAGAACAGGAAAATACAATAATATATCGAAAATAACCGCACGACCTGCAGACATATCTTAGTAGCAAGCAACGGCAGCAACGACATCATCGTGGCGAAGCATAACGACAAGATATGCGAAGACGAAGAGGCAGATTAAGCAGGGGCTTTCTATGAAGGAGCACAGCTTGCCCCTACCATTATTCATGACAGCCTCAGCAGCTTGTTGACTTCCCTCTTCAACAATGGCGGTAACAGTCTCATCCACTTCATCACCAACCTTCAACGCGGCTGCAGCTGCATCTTCGATAATGACGGCTTGGCCGCTGCTGCGGAGGGGACACACAGCTACCGCCACCACCACCACCGCAATCACCGCCATTTGGGCTTTCATCAATTCTTTTCTTTTACCTTGGGGATGACAGATTGATTGATACTTCTTTGTGTTCACTTTGCAAGATCATGGAGTAGTAGTAGTATTTGTAGACTTGGAAAGGTGATGTGCAACGCCTAATTCTTGTAAACCTGAAATTACCAGGAACTTTCTTTCTTAATTTTACCTACATTTGTTTTTCACTAAACCTTACTTTAAAAGATTATATTTATAATCATCTCACGAAAAATAATTAATTAATGTTTACATTAAAGTTATAAATGGCTAAAATATTAAAATAACACACTGTGAAAAACCATCTACTGTAACTCTTCGAAACATCCAAAATTGTGGAGGGAAAATTGCCTATGGAGATGAAGGACCTGGGCCCAGCCGGCCGGCGTTTGAGTTTGACGCGGCGTCTAATGGAGAATACTGTAGTTTGTCATTTCGGGTGGTATAAATAATTGGATACTGTTGAGTCAATACAAATATACAATGGACTTAGCATTTTGCAATTCCATGTTTTTTTTTCTTTTTGATTTTCTGTTCAAAGGTGACAATCTCATTCTAATACTGAAACATTATTTTTCTTGTATGATTAATTATTGCACCTAATTTTTCTTAATATTATAATGTATTGACGTTAATTCATCAAATATTGATCTATAGAAAACTACGAGGATTATTAACACCCTCATTTTACTAAACACGCCTTATTTCCAAGCGAATAACCCTGCTAATACATTAGAGAATAAGGCGTGCTTAGTAAAAATTGAAGCGTGATTAGTCCAAATCGTCCCGCTCGATGCAACTTTCAAAACAATACACAACAAACTGATCCTCTTTCACTGAAAGACAATGATAATGATGAACAAACTGCTAGCATTATTATTGAGAGAATTAGGCTCCTTTTTTCACCAAGTATGGTCACAACTTGAGAATAAAGAACAAAACAGCTCCTGGTCTAAGGTTTCTTTCCAAGTGGAACAGAATATTCATGTGGCCTGTTGCAATTTATGTTGATTGTCTCTGTGATTCCTCCTTATCAAATCCTAGGTAAATATGAGTTGGGTGCCATGTCAGCATATTAAGGGTCCCTATCTTCACACTCATAGGGCCATAGAAATGGATAGACGATTTTATTTCATATTACAATATCGATTTGAGAATACAAATTCATAGAGTTGTGTCGAAGATGTTAGAAGCTAAGTTGTTGCAGGTATAACTGAGATAAGAATAAGAATATATATGGGTTAAAATTCGTTGATTTTAAGAATATAAAATATAAGACACAAATTGAGAAATAAAACTCATTTTCTATTTCATAAAAATTGCCAACTCCTAAAACAATAATAAAAACACGTGTTTATACTAATAGTGCTACTTCAGAATCCTTATAACAATATAATTACCACTTAATGAATGAAAGATAAAAAATCAAAATATGTTAATAAATAAAATATAACAAATTAAATAATATTGTAACATATAATTGATACATGATATCTTATCTCCATCAATTAATAAATCCAATCTCAAGTAGAGTTCGACTATTTGATTCTATGTGTGTGTGTGTGTTTTTGGTAATAATAAGAAATTCAAATACTTTTTTTTTGGAGCTAATCTCAACTTTAAAGAACTAGCACTCGTTTCAAACTAATATTTTAAAATGCATAATAATAATAGTTTGTGGTAAAGTTTATTCTATAAGAAATTCAATATTGAGTTTCGTCTGTATAAACAAGTTCCATCATGCGTCGGAGTGGGGCATAGACGAAGGCGCAAGGGGCCGTTTTGAACACCAATAAGCTGGGGTGGCGAGGGCTAGGCTAGCAATTAGTTTAGCCACCTGTTTGAGACAGGAAAAGTTTCTGCAGAATATACTCTATCAATTGTGAATCAAAAGAAGCAGGACTGGGCTTCCTTTTACATGTTGTTGTGTTGTTGCTGTTGTTGTTGTTTTTTTTTTTTTTTTTTTTTAATTGTTGAATTTGGATTTGATTTTCCTGCAGTTCATAGCTCAGACTGAACATACCTTTCCTCGTATCATTATGTTTCAACACGACGCCTGGGCCGATGCACAGAAACGCGAGCAGTCGCACCCAAGGAATCTGATATCTTCTCCATTATTGCAACTCTGATTGCATACATGTAAAAGGATGCTGTTCCATCTTCAAATGGATAGTGAATTATTGCATGGATAAAAGAATCAACACAGCCAAAAGAGAATGTGAACTTGTCAATGGATGTGCATCACTATAAGGAATTTATTCCATTGTCAAAATGTCACATGTCCTTCTCCACTTAAACATTAAAATGGAACCAACCATACGAGCCAACTCAGCATCCAGCTGACATGGATTCCACGTAATACCCGGCCCGGCCCGGATCATTCGTATTCGATTGAGAGAATAAGGGGACCTCACAAATAACATCTTCCCCTCATAACGCCTTACCAGAAATGGGCAGGGAATAGAGAATAGCATTTGAAACTCTTTTTTCCATCAATAATGCAGATTGGAATCACTTACTGGCAAAAAAAAGAGGAAAGAAAGTCGCATTGTTGACTTATTTTGTGGGAACTCATTACAATCTTTTCACAACTTTACCCATTCTATCACTTGTCATTCTCATCCATATCTATTGGACTCCTTGAGTCACCAATTTGCTTTTCATCTGCTCGACCCACGAAAACTCTCATAACTCTGAAAGTTCGTCTAGTGTTTTTATTTAGGCGAGAATTCTCACGATCTAATTAAATATAAGATAACGCTTTGATTTCACTGATTCCTCCTTTAGATTCTTAATTCAAGTAATGTCTAAAATAGTCTAAAGCTTTAAACTTATTAGATATTGAATATAAATGACCAAAATGATGTGACAACTGACATTGACCAAGTCAAATATGTCACATAAGCAACTGATATGGCGTCCAATCGAGACTATGTCGACTTGATGACCCACAAATTGAGTAGATCCTCACGACGATTTGAGTTGACCCCAACAAACGACCTCACGACCAGTATAGTCTCCATGGGTGACGGATGACAAATATTTAAGGAGGACACCGGAACCAACATGAGGTGGCCCCCAAACCGCCTCCACAAACAGGACAATTAGCTATAAATAATAAATAAACCAATTAAAAGAATCTTGATCTTTTTGGCAAAAAAAGAAGGAAAGAAGAGATATTTTTGTGTTATGTTCTTTATTTTTCAATTACAAAAGTCACATGAGCCTCCAGCTCGACGTCTCACAAGTATTAATAATAATTATGTTATTTCCACAAAATCAAACACTAAGGAAGCAAGAAGCAATTGAAGCTCATAATTGGAGCAAAAGAGCATCCGGGCCCACAAAACAGGCCCGCAGCAGCAGTATATAAATCCCACGCAACATCATTCTCCAAAATCACCAACTTCTAACATTAACACACCCTTTCAATCACTTCAGCCCACTTCTTTCTGTCTGTCTGTTTATTCATAGCAACGACAGTAAGATCATGAGCAGGCAAGGAGATTGGAGGTGTGCAGCATGCCAGCACTTGAATTTCCAGAAACGAGACACGTGCCAACGATGCAGCTGTCCTAAGTACGCAGGGGCAGCCGATGTAACCTCGTACGCAGTGAACAAAACTGAAGCGCTGGCCGGGGACTGGTACTGCGGGGCCATGAACTGTGGGGCCCACAACTACGCGAGCCGAACGAGCTGCTACCGTTGCTGTGCGTCCAGAGATTACTGCGGATATGGGGCTGGAGTGATGGCTTCTGCTGGCTATGGTTATGATGCAATTCCTGGCTGGAAAACCGGTGACTGGATTTGCACCAGGTTTGTTTTTCCGAGCACGAACAAGCACTTCATCTTGAAATTTACACACACACACACACACTCATATATGTATATATAGATATAAACCAACTATTTGATGTTTTAATGAACAGATTAGGATGCGGCATACATAATTACGCTAGCAGGATGGAGTGCTATAAATGCCAGACTCCTAGAGATTTTGGTAAGATATATATGCATCGTACCCTACATTTTGGTTCCCATACTTATTTATAATGAAAAGAATTTTGTCCCCTCGGCACAAAATCTTAGATCCGTCCCTGCAAGCGCACACACCTCGTTTCCAGGCACCCTTTTATACAACTTGCCAAGGTATTTAACTCCTTTTCTTTTTTAATGATTTTTCAGGGGGAGCAATGTGAGAGTATTGAGCCACACACGAGTTGCAATTCGTTCAAAATATGACAGGATTGCCAGCTTTAGTGACCCTTCTTGCCATTTTT
Source organism: Caryopteris x clandonensis (assembly GCA_028749325.2). Lineage (NCBI taxonomy): Eukaryota > Viridiplantae > Streptophyta > Magnoliopsida > Lamiales > Lamiaceae > Caryopteris > Caryopteris x clandonensis. The sequence continues at coordinate 382,077 of JAPYKT020000048.1, forward strand.
TTTTTCTTTAAATAGTAAGGTGTGGTTGCTGGTTTGGTTACTGATTTTGGGTGGCATTCTTCACTTGGTCATAACATCAATGTAGGGTGAAAAATGTTCCCAGGATCAATGAAATGAATTTTCTAAACTTTTACTCCATTTCTTTATTTATTTTAATATAGAAAAACCATGTAATAGAATCCTTGATTTCAGACAAGAACGAAAAATATATTCCTGTGTAAAAGCATCACAAGTAGTTGAAATCATGAATTGGTATATGATTAGAGGAGATAAGAAGCAGATGCTCCGCATCAATGGAGGGAGTCATTCCCTACTTTTGATTTGGTGATGGTGATGCTGCATTGTCTAATTATTACCAGCATCCCATTAACATCAATGCATTGAGATATTCAAATATATTTCAAGTCTGATATAAAGAATATGATATGTGTATATAAAGAAGGATGTGTTTCTCCATTAGTAGATGTCTTTTAGGAAAGCCCGAAAATAAATCTGTTCGTGCTTAGAAGGTATCATACAGATATGAAGATTGGAGTCGGAGCCCAACAAATATTTCATTCTGTGCCTTAGATTAGTTACCCAACTTTAGTGTTTATATATAAGCCATAATTGCAAAAACTCCCATTCAAATCTACCCTAATTAGAAAATAATTCAACATATTTCTTTTACCCCTCATAGTATTGCAAATATGGCAAAAATTGTACATAGGAGACTATTTCATTGTATGTATTTTAATGAGAAGGATCCATTTTTTTTCAGTTCTTCCTTATTTTTTTTTTCAGAGTTTTATTTCCCTTCAAAATTTTCAGGTTGTTAATTTTTTTTTTTTTTTTTTTTTAAAGATTTGGTCTCATACAAGACATTTGTTAGATGATTATACAATAGACCACTCTACAAATAGATACACAAATTTATATTTTTCTTACAATCATTGCCTTCAAATTGTGTAAATCGTGAGAAACTAATTTTGAGTTCGTAAAAGCTGATCTTGATCTCAATCCCAATTAAGACTTGTACTGGTTTACAATAAACAGTTTGAAGGATTGTTCCTTACATTCCATCTTTTCACTTTCAGGATGCGTTTACTTTGGACGTAAGAAATTATGATAAATAAAATAAGAGTGTATTATAATTTGGAATAGGGTAAATTAATTTTCTTTTATCCAAAATTTATTTGGAATAATTTTAATCATGGATAAACATATAAGCTATTCTTATACCATATTTACTTTTAAGGTTTTGTTTGTAGTATAATTGATGAATAATAGATTAATGCTCTTGATCCTAGTTTTCTACTTGAAGGCTTATTGTATCTTGTTGATTTACATACTAAATTTTGTAGGACACTACACTTTGTACGCCTCAAATATTCCACATAATTTCAATTCTTTCTAACATATTTTCATTACAAAAATGAAAAAGAAAAGATACTGAGTCTGTAAATATTTGAAACCACTAATAAGCAGTAACAGGCTGTAGGAAACAATTACAACTTAGAACTTAAGACTAATCTTTGATAAATTTGACATTGTCACTCGACATGTTACCACTAATTTTACTGTATTTTGTTTTTGCGTTCCTTCGTTTTCGTAAGAATTTGCTGAACCATAAGGCTGAATTTTTTGGATATCTCATCAGATTATTGACGAAGTCTATGTAGACGAGACCAAATCTAACTGTGTACCCTTCGTTCCATTCAAAATTGTCGCACCATGACCATACAAAATAACCTTTTATATTCACTTCCTCGCTGCAAATAGAAAAGAAGAATCAGGCACATTTTAGCTTAGTTAACTTATAATTTAAAAAAAAAAAAAATCTAGAATCAAATTGTATTCATTTATTTTTATCACTTCCTCCATCCCAAAAAAAAACTAGAAATGAAACTTACTTGATTGCTTTGAGAATATAAGCCAGGTGGTCTTGGTGATACTTGATCCTTATTGTGTCCACACAAGCCTCAGAAGGGTTAAGCTTGCAGTCATTCTTTTCATCCACCCCTACCACCAAAATTTCACAGTCTCTATTAGCTCCTCATAACTCATAACGATTTCTCTAAGAATTAAAAATTTACTCCTGATATTCAATAAATTTACACAAATATGAAATTTCATGCTTTTCTTGGCAGATAATTAACCTTTTATGTGATCAGATTGAGAGAAGTACTCTCACATAAATATAAAATAGCGATTTATAATATATTTAATTAATATTATATTTCCAGTAAGGTAATCAGTAACATATTAGGAATTGAGGAGGTATAATTCGAAAAGTATAATGTGGCAAAATGATATAATAGAGGGAATAACAAAAGGTTGGAAAAAAAAAAATAGAGGGAGTAAATTAAGTGAAATTAGCAGTATACCATTCTCAGTGATGTATATAGGAATGTCTTTATATGTGTCTTTTATATGCTTCAAGAGCTTGTACACCCCCCATGGAACTATGTACAACCACGTTGAAGCAGCCTGCGCAACACCAAATGACAGAGAAACTTATGGCAGGTGAACAAGTAGTCGATTCATCATATATTAGAAGAAGCAGTTTAATGTCCAGGGAAAGTACTACTGATGATGCACATACTGGGGTTTTCTTTTTGTAAAAAACAGTGTCCAATTCCATTTTTTATTTCACCACCAGTATCCTCATGTACAAAATAGTGATATTGTTAGCATACATTTACGAAAATATTTACCAAATTCACTCTGGACAAATATTATATGCTCGTTGCTGAATATTTCTAAATTTTAGATAAAAGAATCTTGTGCAAGATCTTCGTATATTGACATGGTAGAATAATGAGCATCATTGTGTACACTTAATATGCACTGATACCATAAATATGAGATATATAATTTTTAGAATTGAAGATTGTAAAGGCAAACATGATGAATGGAGAATCTTACCATTGGCCCAATTGGCTTGCCATCTCTCTCATCTAAAAAGATAAAGCAACATCATATGTTAGAGACAATCAACCCATTAAGAGCTTTTGTTAATCAAAAAAACAAAAAAGGAAAAGAAAATTAAGATTAGGGTTCATGAGATTTTCCAAAACGTACGATGAAACGCAACTTGTTGATCTTTAAAGTAGGCTTTCTGAAAGTTGGGGCTGATATCATTTCGGACATAATTGGCAGTATAATAGTTTAAGCCCAGAAAATCAATGGATCCTTTGAGCATTTGGGATTCTTCTTCTGAAAATTGTTCAAGATTTTCTGGAGGAACAAAGTCTGTCATACTCTGTGGATACCGACCTGTTAATACAGGCTCCAGAAACCTGAAAATTATCGTTTAATGGTTTAAACAATCTTCTTTTTTTGCTTCGGTTCCTATTCTTGTAACATGAGCAAGCGTCTCATAAAACAAACCAAAAAAAATAAAAAAAATGAAGTAGGAGGTTTGTGTGGCACAGTTATATAGTGCAACCAATGCAACTCAACTTGGATCTACACAAAAATACCTGGCCTCCCTAAAATCTGCTTTCGGCGGTCTTGCCACATGCATGTAAAACCTAATGCTTTTTCAGTGACAATTAGTATTTTTGAGTAAAATTAATTCTTTTGAGCACTCTAAAAATATATTAGTTTTACACTATATTTTTTCAATGTAAAAATACTATATTTCATTAAATAAATATTTTTTTATTTAACTAATTAAAAAAAGTGTAGTTAAAAATAATATCTTTTTAGCAAAAAGTAATATTTTTATTGTGAAGATTATTAATTTATGAACAATGACAAAAAACATTACTTTTCTCCTAAAAAGTAATAATTTTACCAAATAAATTTATAATAAATTAAGGGTTCAATCACAAAAGCAAACTTTGAGAATCGAGTTGTTTATTGAAATAAATTATAAATACCTTCCAAGTGTAGTAGTTCATTACAAATATTACTTGAACGTCTTTCTTAGAGTAATTGCATAATAATGCTGAGTCCTTAATAGAAATTTATATATTCAAAGAAATATAGAGACTCCTATTTTAATAACTATTACATACTTTCTTCCTTTTTACGACAAATGCTCTTAGGAATATCGATTTTAAATTAAGAATCATTATAGAAAGGATAATATACCTTGATTAACAATATCCTTAATTAATCTCCCCGTCACTATCATAGCAATTATTTTCCCATAAAATAATTTTATTTTGCAATAAAATATAATCTCTAAAATGATATTTATTTTAAAATGAAGGGTGCAGTTTTATACTTGATATTAATTCTAGAGGGACGCTTACCATCCCAGCATAAAATCCATGGCTCTTTTGGAGGCGACAATGTCGTCTGCTGAGTTTTGGTCGAAAGGCTCGTACCATTGGCAGCATAGTATTATCCCTATCTTGCCCTCTTGGAATTCCTGCCATTTTTTACCAAATCTAAACTAGTCATTTCGTATAATCGGAATTAAAATTTATAAATATCTTGAAACTTAACAACAATTTCATAGGTTATGAGTTTTGAAATATATTACACATTTGAGATTGTTGGTTGAGTTTTGAAATATTATATCATGAAAATGCGGAATTTTGTCATCTATTAACGCCTAAAAGTGACTAAAAATGTGTATTATTGTTGTTGTTGTTGTTGTTGTTGTTGTTATGATGTGGCTAACAAATTTTGGGTGGAAATACGCAACAATAGATCTCTTATTATAGCATTACTTTACATTCTTAGTTTTATCAAAAAATTGAAATTCTGGGGCTAATTGAACAAGCTAATCTAGTACGATACAAGAAACATTGAGCACTGCTATATAGCATATGTTGATAAAATAAATACAAGATTAAAACACAATAAAGATAATGGATGAAAATAAATGGATAGGTAAATTAACCTGGAATTTGGTTCTGTAGGAGTGGACAGCAGCTGAATGAGCAAGGAGCAAATTTCTTGCAACGGTATAAACATCTTCGACTGGATCAGAGTTGAAGTAACCATGGTTGGTGGGTGGTCGGGTTGAGTTAGGGTCGTGAACGGCTCTGTAAGTGGTGAGGTTGTTCCCAATTTGGTTAGGGGAAGCAGCGGGTTTACTAGGTGGAAACACACCTGTAACATATCCTGAAATGCAGTAGCTCCACGGCTCGTTTAAGGTGACCCACGATTTCACCCGATCACCGAATTCCCAAAAGCATAGCTCCACAAACTCACGAAAATCATCCCTGTTCAACTTCAAACTCTACATTACCATTTTAAACCGAACCATGTAATGTTCGAAAAATAAGAATGGTTTACTTCTAACCTGCTAATTTAAAATTGTAATATTTTAGCAATCAATTTATAATTTTATCTAAACAAGCTCAATAATTTTAGTATTATAGATTTCAAATCCATTGCTTCAAATGCATCATTCAAAATACAATGTTAAGATATTTATTTTGACTTACACTATTTTAGGGCTTAAAAAGCCATCATACTCTTGTTGTAAGCAGTATGGAAGATCCCAGTGAAACAGAGTTACATAGGGCTCGATCCCTGCATTACGATTTTAGTGATACACAAAATACCATATTAATTCTGTAATTTGAAATAATTATTTTTCTTTTAATTTGGACAGTATAATCTAAACATACTTTAAGTAATCAATAAATATAGTAAAATGAGTAACATAGGATAAATAATTCCAACCTTGAGCTAGAAATGTGTTGATAAGATCATTGTAGTAAGTGATCCCTTCTCTGTTGATCCCAGCTGTGCATCTGCCCCCTGATAATAGATATTCATAGTCATATAAATAATGTCTTTTAAGTTATTACGATACTAGTGTGAGGCCTGTGCGACGCAAATAAGATATTTTTTTAATTACATTTTATAATATAAGTATATACTTAGTTATATATATGTATATGTATAGTGAACGAAATCATTCAAATATATAAATTCAACAATAATATTGAATTTACAATTTTTTTTAAAGAAACCAATTTTAATATTGCTGGATAAAAAGCAAAAAAAGATATAATTTACATAAATATCAAATGAAATAGAAAAATAAAAATGTATCTACTATTCAATAATCAAACAATTGTACGTGAAAGAATTAGATAGAAAATGGCCCGTTTTTCAATTTATTTATAATTGATACATTAAAAATAATATCTATAATTTATAGAAAGATGAATCAAATCAAATATTTTAGTAATTAAGATTTACCAAAAATAATGATTTGCACACAAATATATCCTAAGTAATAGATAATAAATTACATTTTATTTGGACTACATTTAGGCAGGGAAACGAAAATGAAAAAAGTTATTTTAAATCCGTCTGTAATTGTTTTTATTGACGTAAATTAACAGCCTTTTTTTTATTGTCACAGGTTAATTGTATCAATTTGGTACAATTCATTTTGTAATATAACACTTACTATTTATAAATAATATTTGCGGTCCTGGATGCATTTATAAAATCCATTGTGATAAGAAAATAATACACCTATCAAGAAATTAAATAACTGACAATTCTGATATTATCACTTATTATTATGACACTTAATTATTATTGTTATAATAATGATAATAATAATAATAATAATATTATTATTATTATTATTATTATCATTATTATTATTATTGGTTTTAGATTGAATTCCTAATTTACATTAGTATATGGGGAGGCAATGTCACAGATTTCCATTTTCCCAATAATTTGACTAATTTCACTTGAACATAGATGACGAATGAAATATTAATTAATCAAAGCTCTACCCAGGCACCCATAAAATTAACTAATAACATATATTTTTTTGCAAAAAAAATTTGTGCATTGGGTACATCTTGCAATACGATATACAATATTACTTATTTAATTGAAAAATATTATTTATTTACATGTAAATTATTACAATTGATTTAAGAACAAGTAAGAAACTCACTCAATTTCTTTGTAAGGCTTGAGAATTTTTTTACTCTGGCTTCATATTATTGTTGTTCAACTTTAAACCATTTATTTGTAAGATTGTATGTTTTTTTGTAGATAACAAAATTGTCTGTTATTAATATTTCAATGTTAAAATAAATCAGAAACAAAATATGAGTATTTTATAAAATTAGATTATAAGCTTCATATCACCTGGCAATATTCTTGGCCATGAAATCGAGATTCTACAGGCGTCGAAGCCCATTTTCTTAATCATCGCAACATCATCCTGCAATATATAATTAAATGGATGAATAAAAATGACAAGGGATTCATCTCTGGTTAGTGGTTTGTGTAAAACTGCAATAATATTCTATAACTGATCGAGAGTTGATCACGCACCTTGTACCGATTATACATATCAACTGCAACATTTCCGTTTGATCCGTCGAAGATTCTCTCTGTAATTCAGGATAATATCGATTCCTTAAAATGACTACTGCGTGCTCGTGTGTGTGTGTGTGTGTGTGAGAGAGAAAGAGAGAGAGAGGGAGAGAGAAACCAGGAGTCTCCATGGTGAAAACATCCCATATTCCGAGGCCTCTGCCACCTTGTGCTGCAGCTCCTTCAAACTATAAAAAGTTTATATGACAACACACGACAAAGTTATACAGTAGCAATATCTTTATCTCATATTGAGTCTAATATTAAGCTACATGCTTTGATCTTGTTAATAATGTCAAAACGAACCTGATAAGAAGATGTGGCAGTTCCAAAGACAAAATCTTCTGGAAAATCAGCACGACTGATTTCGCTGGTATCATCCTTCACCCTCTGATCATCCTTTATCCTTTTCACGACAGGATTGTTAGCCTTTGAATCAGCATGAGTGTGATTATCATCCTCTACAGATGGTACCTTCGAATTCGTCATGGATACAGTGATATGCTTCTCCGACAAATCGGGATTCGCATGAAACTGAGACCCGGCCATGTCGAAGTAGGCTAATCCAGCCGTAGGCCGAGGGGGTGAACGGTGCTGTTGTAGAAATGGACACGATTTCGCTGTATGACTCGGATCGCAACACCATTGACAGAATGGTGAATCGTTTGAAAGCTGATTCGTTTTAGTATAAACACTGAAAATGGGATCATTACACCTATGAGCAAGGTTTTCTCTTGGGACTTTCATCGACCAGGTAAAAGGATGACAGTGAATGCACTCATGACTCACGAGTAAACTATGAAGTTGTGAAAAGGAAAGAGGAATCGGAGAAGCAACCAAAGAAATGGCGAGATCCTTGAACTCAGGGCGAAGACCCTTGAGCGCAAATACGTTAAACTCGGCGTCTGTAAGCGGACGCCCGGCGCTGGCCAATTCATCGGCGATGTTTTTGGCGCAGTGAAGATATGCTGTGATGGGCATATCTCCTTGTTCAAGGCTGTTGAGCTGGTGCATGAGATTGAAAATTAGGGCGGGCGAAGAAGATGCCATGGAAGTTTCTGGAGAAACGGAGACGGTTAAGGAAAGGTGATGACCAGAAGAGGGAGGCGGGGAACGGCGTCGTATAGACGAGCCTTCAGTGAAAGGGAGTAAGCATCGGGCAATCAGGTCAGAAAGCATTTGTGTTTATCAGATAAGGAAATTGGATTTGGAAGAGAAGATAAGTATTTAGACTTTCCTGTTCGTAATTATACTAAGAAATCAGAGTACATAATTCAATGCTACGGTCTTGTTCATATATAGGCATTTGTAAAAGAACAAAATATAAAATTCTCCTGCAAATTTTAAAATAGAAATACACGAAGGGGAAAGGAATTAAAAATAATAAAATGGATCCTACATTTTTTAAAATAATAATGTCTCTTTTACAAAATTCACCAAACAAAATAATATATATATATATATATATATATATATATATATATATATATATATATATATATATGCATGCATAGAAATGATTATGAACACCTAAAATAAGCACTTTCGGAATACAGGTTGATGGGTTTGGACCCTCTATTCATTTCATATTTATTTTCTATTATAAAACATTTAATACATGATATGTATTAATCACTCATATTATTATATATGATGTGATTATTTTGAAATAAAAAAATAAAACATGAAAAAAATAGAAGATCTCAACCCTCTACTAATTTAGTCATTATAGAGAAAATGTATTTAACTGTCACATGAGCAACAATTGATCATCTTTAGTATTCTTTCTAGAGAAAATGTGTTTAACTGCCAAATGAGCAAATGTTAACAGAGTTGATCATCTTTAGTATTCTTTCTAATTGTTCGTGTTTTTCTGATTTCCTTTAAGTTTTTCAGGTTTTAATTCTACATGTCTTCAAGGTTTTGTGGTTTTCTTAATCTTTTAAATATTAAATTTTGATTTTCTTCTTTTGTTAAGAGACTTGATCTCGCGTTATATATTGTTTCACAAAAAGATACTCAATAAAAATAGACACGACAAAATTAATTTATGTTTAGACAAAAAGGAAAAAGGAAAAAAGACAAGTGGAAGAGAGTTAGAGAAAAAAATGAAAAAAAAAATGAGAAAGGTGGCGAGCGAGGGAGGTTGTAAGCATAAGAAGCCAGAGGCCATGCTCTTCACGCTTCCTTTTCCCTCTCGCATGCGCATTGTGTTGGCATGTAAATATAAAGCCCAGACTTGGAATTATGGATAAAGCCTGCACATTTCAGAATGGATTTAAATTCCTAATGTGAGTGTATATATATATTGATATAAATTTAAAATTTATCGTTTTACACATAATTTAAATAAAATTTAACCATCACGAGTTCGCATAAAGTTAGTTAGTAGTGCATAACATTATCTTGATATAGACTAGTATATTTTTCGTGCGGACACGATTAAATGTTTACTTATTTTTTGTAACTAAATTATTTAAAAGAATTAAAGCAAAGCTAAAATATTAATTGTAACAAATTAAAATACACGTATTTTTTAAATTAATTAATTCATATATGAAATTCCAATCATGTCCATTTCGTATTTTTTAACCTATGTCAACAACCACAAATTGTATAAATTATAGATATTCCAACCAACAAAAATACATAAATAACACATTACCCACAATTTTTTTTTAAATAATCCTATTACACATTTACTTTTTTCTTATTTAAATAATATCATTTTTTATTAAAACAATTATTTGATTCATTTTATATAATTAATCACGTTTCTACTTATGTTAATATAGATATAGATTAGTATTAAAAAAATATAATTAATCGTAGTCGAATAATATAATTATTCAAAAAATAAAATTATCTAATAATATTATATGAAAAATTGTTGAACTCATTTTTATATACAACTTAAATTCAAGATAAATAGTCGAACCTACAATAAACGATCAAGTATAACCTAAAAATGAATTAGAAACAAAAAAGTTATTAGTGTTTAGAAAAATTAACACAATTTTTGTAGCACATTTATAATTTTAATATTTATGTATAATTTTTGTAATATATTATCATATGTAACACTTCTTATTCACTACCAATTTTTAAGTAACACTTTATGAATATGTAACACTTACATGTAACACATTTAAATGAGAAACATTTTTACGTGAGACTTTCAAATATGTACAATTTTTAGGTAACACTTTTAAATATGTAATACCCTTGAATAAGTAATATTTTTTAGACAATACATTTTATGATTATTTACTTATTAATAAATAAAAAATAGTTCTTTTGTATGAGAAACTCAGGAGAATATTTCTGTAAAGTAAAACTAATATATATTTGGTATACAATATTTAAAAAAAATGAATGTTAAATATTACATATATGTTTATTTATGTATAATTTTTAATCATATCTATTGAAGATTGTACTATAAAAAGATAGTTAATCATATAATTCATATTAAATATTAATAAAATAAGCATAAAATATTACAGATAATCTAGATTCAAAAGTAGGTATATTAAAGATTATTTGTTAAAGATCATCTACATATATAAAATCTGAACAAAATTATTTAATTATATATCTAAAAAATTATGTAAAATAATATATATTCATGTACAAATAATTTATAAATATTGTGTACATATATATATATATATGTGTGTGTGTGTGTGTGTGTTAAGAATTACTTAAAAAGTGGATTAGATGAGATGATTTGGTTGTTAATTTGAAATATTACCTATTATCGAACATATAAAGTTACAGTTTTTGTAGCATAGAATCTCAATAGGTTATATCTTTATGTTGTATTTAATTAGTACACAAATTAAAATAGATGACAATGACATTATATAAATATCCAGCCCTCTTTGTGGGTGGGCATGCGATCCACGATCACCCTACCTTCTCGCATGCGATTTGCATTCGCATGTAATTACAAAGGCCAAACCACGCCCTTGGAATAAAAGACAAACTTCACATTAATACATGTATACGATCATATGATTTTGGTTTTTAAATTAGAATTCATAGTTCAAATCGTGGATCAATAATTTATTATAATTCTTGCTTCAGTTTTAAATTAAAATTAAAATTAAAAATTAATTTATTCAGTTTCAATTCTAAGATAGTCGGTTATATGAACTGACTATTCCAAGCCGTCAGTTCTAGTTTCGATACCGACAATTCCATGTTTAAAATATGAAGAAAAAAAAAAAAACTGAAACCGTAGAACTCAAAAGTTTGGCTGCACCCACAATTCCAAGGACTGATAGTTCTGAAATTATAATTGAAACCAATCAAATGGTGCCCACATGTAAATAGATGTATGTTGATGAGACCGAATGTTATAAATTCACAATTTATAAAAATTAAGTCATTGACCCTAAAATTTGGATTGAACCATGAATCATAAATCTAAGGGAATTTGAACTCATTTATTCATAAAATTGGGACAGAGAGCCAAGTGTATTTCTTTGTTTATTTGTATATAATTCGAAATTCTCATGTCCCATTTTTAGTATATATAGCTAGATATGGGCACGGTTTCTTGGTTTTGATTTCGATTTTGAAATTGGCGGTTTTTGAAATTGCGGAGGGGAGAATCGAAATCGAACCGTCATATATACGGTTTCGATTTTAGTTCCGGAACCAGCGGTTCCCCGATTCTGTTTTTTTCAATTAACATCTTTCGAAAATAATTTTTGGTCTTTTGAATTTGATTATCACAAAAAATTGAATTGAATATAGTTAACTTAACTAAAACAATTACATTTTACAAAAAAAAAATATACAACAATCAAAATTTATCTTTACAACTTATAAAAAAATTACAAAAAATAAAAATAAAAAAGTTACAACAAAAAATTAACTTATTAAAAACATTTACTTCTTTTAACAAAGATTACAATTTTACAAGTTTTTAATTACAACTTATTAAAAAAATAAATAGAAGAGAAAAAAAAAGACTTGAGCGTAATTCATTAAAGTTTACTTCTTGTTTTCTTACATCGGTAATGCTTGATTTTCTAAATTTTCCACCTTTAAATTGGATCTTTGAAGATCTAAAATGTAACCGTCGGTGCTAAATGCTTGTTCAACCGAGATGGTGGAAGCCGGGCACGCAAATATTTCCTTTGCAATTAGTGATAAAATATAATTTTTTTTACTCTTCGGGGCCACCATCTCAAAAGCTCGTTGGGTATGTCAAATCCAAGTTCATCAAAAGTAGTAGATAAATAAATATCTAATTTTTTTTAAAGACTATTGCTATTAAGCTTTTTTAATTTTCTAATATCATAAAACTTATAATATTGATTAAGGTGTTGAAAGTTCGGATCTTGATGATATTCGGGTTGACCTGAAACCGAACTACCTCCACCAATATCTTCATTTTCATTACCGCTTTTACTATTTAAATTATCACCATAATAAATTTTATATTCTTTAAAACAATCATAAAGTAATTGTTTTGTTTTACCTACTAATATATGCGGATTAGGAGTGTCATCATTTTTAACCGAAAATAATGCATCATAATACATTCTTAGTACTTCTTCTACACCATCTTCTCTAATTCTAGAATTTAAAAGTTTTGCAACTAAAAATAAATCGAAGATTTCTTGATAATACTTTAACAATTTACTTCTCATGCTTGCAATACAATTTTGTAAAGTATCATGCGAATAATATGATTGTAAAATAAGTACAATTTTAACACAGTGATCTATAACTAAAAGAGAAGTGGGATAGTAACAACTAGATAATTCTTCCATTGCATCTTTAAAAACTTTCAAAAGAGAAATTAATTCAACACATGTATCCCATGAACTTGGAAATAAAGAAATGCTTAATTGTTCTTGTGAAAAAAACGTACATAATTCATTTCTATACTCATAAGAATCATTCAACATTTTATATGTTGAATTCCAACGATTAGGCACATCTTTAGTAATTTTTTTATTTGCACTCATACCAAATGCTTTACAAAATCTTCTTCATTTTTTGCATAAAGTTGCATGCCTAGCTAAATGTCCAATTGCTAATCTAATAGAACCTATATGTGTTTTGAAATGTTCCATGTCATCTTGTACAAACAAATTTAAAACATGACACATGCATCTAATATGAAAAAATCTATCATTAAATGATGGTTGACAAATTTGAATTAATAATGGTAAACTAGCAGTACTAGCACTAGCAATGTAAAATGAAATTGAAAATTTTTTTGTAACTAAATTATATTCTTGCAAAATAGTATGAATTTTACGAGAAATATTTGCTGTTGTGTGCCTTTGATCAAATTCTTTAAATGCAAGTAATTTTTTTGTATTGTTCATGAATTATCTATCCAATGACAAGTAAGTCAAAAAAACTATATTCTCTTCAATGATCGCTCCATATATCCGCACAAATTGAAACTTTTTGTTGTAAAGAATTAAACATAGCAATTAAAGATAACTTAAATTCGCCTACAATTTTTTCAATATCACGAACTAAATGTTTTACGCGAAACACCGGATGGTTGAGGGTTTAGTGATAGTTGAATATAATTTTTAAACAAATCATTTTCAACAGTATTAAAGAAAAAGATATGCCACAAACCATTTTTTATAAATATTTCCTCATTGTTGGATCGGGATATTTAAATAAAGAAGACGTACCTTGTTATTCATTGGTGAATCCTCCACGACGTATTTGCGTTTGACGCCGATCGTTTCCTACTTTGTCCGGATCTTGACGTTGCAAATGTTTCTTCAACGAGCCATAACTTCCTCCTTTTTGAAAAACATATTCTACCCCACAATATTTGTAAATTGCTTTACTATTTTGCAAATCTCTTTTGAAGTGAACGACAAAGATATCCGATCTAAGTGCCTCATGACTTTGAGTTTGTCGCGTACTTTGACTTTGACTCTCTTGAGTTGAAAGACGTTCTTCATCGGTTGATTCGGTTTGAGGATCATAGTGTTGTGCTTGTCCTTGTGCACCTATTTTATAATCATAAAAATTATTAATCATAGATGATTGAGAGAGATATTTAAAATAATATATATTTATATATATATATGTGAGAGAGAGAAATATATAATAATATTTAAGATAGATATTTTATAAAATAAACACAAACCTAATTGAGCTTGAAAATCTTCTCGCCACTCGACTGGAATTTCAATATCTTCATCATCAAGATGAAGATATCTTAGAACCAAAGGTGATGGTGTTAGCAATCCGGCTCCCGCACTTGTACTCGTCGGCGTAGGTGATTTTCCATTTGCTTGTTGAGATGAAGAAGATGATCCTCTACCTCCTCATCCTCTTTGGCTCGAGCTCGATATTTTGAGAGAATTTGAGAGTGATTAATTGAGAGAGATGACAAGATAATTGAGAGAGATTACAAGATAATTGAGAGAGATTGAGAAAGATGAACAGATAATTGAGAGAGATTGAGATATCACAAAATAATTGAGAGATATTGAGAGAAATCAAATTTTGTTAAAGAAAATGGGTAGGGAGAGGGGGTATTTATAGGGGAAAAAAAAGAGATTGGTTGGAATCGGCGGTTCCCGGTTTTGATTCGAACCGCTGGTTCTCCAATGGCCATGTAATCTCAGCCGTCGGAGATCAACGACTAGTTAATCTCAACTGTTGATCTTCAATGATTAATTTTTTTAAAAAAAATGGGTAGAACCGACGGTTCCAAAACGGTTAGGACTGAAACCGAAAATGCAGGAACCAGAGCCGAACCGTTTATATTTCAGTTTTGATTTCAATTCAGAACCGAAATTAGATCAACAGTGCAACCGAGCCGTTGACCGGCTGTTCCGGTTCGAAACCGAACCCCCTCTATATATACCTTATTTTCGTATGTCGTATCAATTGTCTCCACGAGTACAGTTTATTGGTTTGGTGGCAAAGGATAGGAGTAGCAGAGTTTTGGGATTGTAAAAGATGAACTTGATCTTAATGGGCTTCAAGCCATCCTAATAGGCGGAGCCCATAAGGATTTATTTGTTTGAAGCCCATTAATCTTGGGTAAACTTTTGGGCCTATCATATATATATATATATAAGATGAACTTGATCTTAATGGGCTTCAAGCCATCCTAATAGGCTGAGCCCATAAGGATTTATTTGTTTGAAGCCCATTAATCTTGGGTAAACTTTTGGGCCTATCATATATATATATATATATATATATATATATATATATATATATATATATATTTATATATATATATTTATATATATATATATATTTTTTTTCTTTAATTTGAAAATGTTTTGATAAAACAAAAAATAAATGAATAGAAAAATTATATATTATATTTGTGTGGTTAAAAAAAATCCAAAATCTACTAATTTTTGTTCAAAATTTCTCAAGTCACCTTCAGTTCAAATTTCAAAATTTGTATCAAAATTTTAATCGGCCTGGTTTCAGTACATCTTTTGTACATAAGATCTGATTGAAATATCAGAAGAATTGCTTTATATATTATTATTATATCATTACACACGTAATATTGCACTGATAAAATAAAACTACAAATTAAAACTACATACTACTATAATAATAAAATAGTTTTTAAACAGTCTAAATTGAAAAAGTAAAATATAGGATTGAAATAACTTTTCATTTATAATTCTTTTTAATGTGTGATAAAAAAAATAAAAATAAAAACTATTCATTTTCTACCATCTTTAATTTTACATTCATCCCGTCTATATTAAAATAAGAAATTGTTTGAAAAAATTGAATTAATTTTTAGTTAATTATTATGTTAAATTTGAATATTTATTGTGTGTTGCATTATGTTGTATTGAATTTGGGTGCAAATAAATGTTAACTAATTAAAATAAATTATTAGAGACGGATGACATATTTGTTTATACAAAACCATAAAGTTTTCCTATATTTACAAATAAAATAACAAAATACTTTAACTATATTTCAATATTTATTTTAATATATTGATTTACTCAAAATTATATTATAAATATATTTATTTAATTTTTTAAATATATTATCATACTAAAATAATATTAGTACTAGTATAATATAGAATAAAAACATTATACAACAAATTACCTCAACATAACTCTTTAAGATCGAATGAAACACAACATCAACAACAATAACAACAAAAAAATTACATTCACTCGTACAACTTATTTCCGACAAACTAGCGCCAGCTAGGTTTTGCGGAACCAGATATCCATAACCAGTATCTAGTTGCAAAATGCGGCTGCATCTTATTAATCCACGAAACGAAAACACGGGCGCATGAAACGCAGGTAATTTGATTCATCAGCAGCGAAAGTAGCAAAGGCAAGCAAAGCCCCATCCCCTCCTGTGGCAAGCTCCATGGAGAGCCTTCTCCCAGCTCCTGCATTGCCTGTTGCAGTTGCCCGTGTTCAGGCACACTCCCGACCACGTCTTGCTCATCCTCTGGCAGATCTTAGCTTCCGCGCTCTGCATCTCTGCATTCACAATATAATCCAATATTGATCAGAGAACAATGCACCAGTTTCCATAAGGTATTATTTATTAGGTAGTAAACGACTCATTTATCCCTTATGGTCCTACAAGGTTGATCATTCATTAAACCCTAAAAATAGTACTATCAAAACATGCAAGTCTTATAATTCAACTTTTGCGGACGTGGGATCACTAAGGGGTAAAATATTTCTTTTACTAGGTAATGAACAACAAAATAGGCAAAAGCATCTTTTCGCGACGTTTCTCATCGTTTCCACTTCTTCCTATATAGCACTTTATTCGTCTAAAAAGAATTCTTATTGCTCATAGAGTGACTACATAAAAAACATACATCGGTACGTGTTATTAAAAAAGAGATGTGAAGTGCGAACCGTGTGATGCTATGAGGAGGAAGCAAAAGAAGAAAGCAACAAAAAGGGAGAAAGCTGGGGATTTGGCCATATTTTGGTTTGTAGTAGCTAATTATTGTTAGTATGTGCTATCTCTTTCGATTTCTTGGTGAAAATGGAGGTGGTTTAAGGTGGTATTTATAGAAGGTTTTTCATCCTTGATGGGCATGTGTCGAGAAGAATCTGTGAATTAAAAAAGCTGTAGAAGATAAGGGTAAGAATTTTGAAGTAGGGTTTCAAACAATTGATCTATCGAAGCAACGTCTTTTCTTTGACTATTTTAAGGTTACAGAGAGCTGACTTGTTGGCATTTATTGTGCCTTCGTTTTTGCTGTCATTAGGTTACTGGTTGGCTGCTAAATTGACTTTTCTTCATGTGAGCTTATCTCCTTCGTCTACTGCAGTACGGTTGTTCGTGTTCCCTCACATATTTCAACATACTTAATCTTGGTGTGTATTACATTTGTATACGATGTTGATGATATATTTTCTTGTTTTGTTGTCTAAACATCCGGAGTAATTTGAATGGTTAAAAAGCGGTAAGATTGAGTTGATTAATCAAATTTAAAACAGACGTATTTTGAATCGTATTTAAAAATACTATATTATTCAAGTGAGTAATGTATGCACTCCATATAATGTAAAATATATATCACGTTCATTTAAAAATATTAGACGATCAATCTTTTTTAATTCATTTCAATATGTGTTAAATTATATCACATAAAATGCAAACTCTAATTACAAAGACAACATAATCTCTCATTGTATTCGTTAATGAAGCTTGTCATTAGTTCATAAATTTACATTGAGGATCCTATTTAGAGAAATTGAGGTAAGGGTTGGGTCATAAACTAGGGCGCTACCTAGTCGGTAAGCTAATTCCTACAAAGCTAGCCACCAGGCCCGTGCTTAATCCTTCCTATATATCTCAGATTTATAGATGTGTTGGAGATATTAAGACGCCGTTTTTGTCTGAGATGACATTTGATAGGCCATATTGCAACGGGTTTGAATTCTTTATTTAATTATATATTTTATTTGTTATTTTTTTTAATATGCATCATATATCATAATATATATGTAGCATGTGATGATGATTTTTATAATACAGAATACAACATAAACTAGACGATCTAAAGACTCTTTGAAACCTTACGAGTCTTTCAATTTGTCAAATGATTATGATTTACGTAATTGCTTCTTAGTTCTGTTTATCAGATTACAAATTCAATTAGAGAGAATAGATAAACAAAAATATGGGAACATCTTAGTAGAACAAACTAAAAATATGCATATTTATGTGGGACGTTTGGAAGTGATTATATACTTCTACTAATGGTGTGATATATGTTGGTGGTAATATGATAAGAGTATAAAATTGTTCTTAATGTATGTTGGTGGTAATACAAGAAGAATAGATGAAACCATGTGTTGACAAGATCCAGAGGATCTTTTGATTATACACTCATAATATAGATATATTACTATAATAATGAAGAGGACGATTAATCTACTTACCATAGCACGATTTTTCTATTATTCTACGGTAAGCACCTACTTATATAACAGTTAAATACACATGATATATCATAAACATATTAGCAGGCGGTAACAAGATGATGGGCTCACGTTATTATTTTTCTAATAATGAAATGGTTTTTAAATATGATTTTTTGTTCATTTTCATTTTCTTTAAAAAAATTAAAATGATGTTTTTGAAATATTTTTCTAATTTGTTAAAATACAAATAATTCTTTGTTTCTACTTCATTATTTACATACAATATATTAAATTAATTTTGTTTTCATGATCTTTTGTTCTAAAAGAAATAGATTTAAAAGTTAATATATGAGCAAATAAATTTAAATTTTGGACGCTCAAATTTTATTAACTCGTTGAGAATATTTTTTTTGACTTTAAAGAAACGTGGTAAGAAAAACTAGTCAAACTTGAAAATGTTGAAATTAATTTAGTTAAGAAGAAAATTAAGTTTTGAATGTTTAAACAAAATTTAATTTCTGACATTATATACGTTAGAGGTTTTATAAAAAAGTGGAATAACATATGTTAATCATTAATTTTTCTGAAATATTTGATTTTGTTAATCCTTCCTCACAAAATTAACTGAGTAAGCAAAATAGCAAAAAAAATAAAATAATAAATATCCCAATATGTGGAAATTGTTTATTTACATAAATTTAAAGAATAACAATCAATTCTGGGATTAAATTCAAGGGAAGCAAAATTAATTATGTTCATAATAATAATTATGTATGTATCTTATTGTGTTTACATTAATTTAAAGAAAACAATCAATTCTGGGATCAAATCAAGGAAAGCAAAATTAATTATGTTCATCATACTAATTATGTATATATCTTATGGTGTTTAATATTTTTCGTTCCACATAACTCAAATTGGAAAACAAAATTAATTTAGAATAACAACTAGTGCTGATAGTAATTAAATAGAAAGTAAAATAATATTTAAATTTCAATATTAACTATTCTACAATAATATAATATTTTAGACTTTTAATCATAAAAATATATATAATAATGGAAAAAAGTTAAATCTATAAAATTTATTGAATACAGCAACAAATGAATCTGTCATTCCTATTACTATTTAAATATTCATTTATTTGCAGTGATAACACAAAAATGTAAACTAATTAACACATTATCGTGCATTGTGTAATTAATTATAATATATTATTTATTTAATTAAAAATTATTACTTATTTATTTAAAATTTATTGTTAATTTATTATTTTACAAATATAATACTACATTTTCATTAAAACTCACCCATTAATTAAATGATAGTATAATTTTCAAAATCTTTTGATTATAGTTCAAACAAACAAATAAACAAAGACGGACAAAGCACATCTCCAGATGTGATTAAGACAGTTCACCTATTTTCATATGTAAATCTATTCATTCTTTCTATAAGATAAAATATTAAAAAAATAAAAATAAAAAAAACCAAGAAAAAATTACGATATTCAAAATATATTTAATAATGGTTTTTTTTTTTTTAAATTTGTTTGTTTTAGTCGATGAAATAATATTTGATATATAAAAGTATCCTATGCTAATTATTATTTAATATTATTCATCAATCTTAAAAATGTAAAATTAATATTATATATTGATATATAGTAGGATGTATGCTTTAATATATTATTATAGTAAATTTGTATAAAAAATTAATATAATATTCTAATATCTTATATTAATATGTGGTATGATGTATGCTTCAATATATTATTATATTCAGATTGCATAAAAAAGTAATATAATATATAATATCATATATTAATATAATAGTATAATGTATGCTTTAACATATTATTATATTAAGCTTATATCAAATAGATATATTGATTATTATATCATCCAATATTTTCAATAATTTTATATAAATTATATCCCCTTTAGATCAAAAGAAAAGCCAGTGTTGCAATTAGCTTCTACATATTTTCTCTCATTTCCTACTCCGAAAAACAAAGTAATTGTTGCATACTTTAAAGTTTTAAAACTTAAATAATATTCAAAATTTATTTAGTATTTCTTCCGTGCGTCGCATGATTTATAATAACATACTATAATAAGTTTTATAAATATAATAATATATATTTTTTAAAAATAAAATACATAATTATATAAAAAATATATTTAATAAAAACTTACTTAAAAAAAAATATCTCACAATATAACATTACTCTCTATTATTCTTCTACATATAATATTTTCTGGATAACACGACAAGATTAGTTCGATATAGTTTTCTTGTGATCGTGTTCATAATAAAAAAAATCGGTAAAATTAATTTAAATTTTATTTTGAAATGTTAGTGAACCAATAACACCTATACCAAAGAAGACCATTACGATCTTCGAATGTTATGAATATATTATTAATAATTATGAGAGCAATACTAATTTGGATAATAATTGAGTCAAAATTAGATTAGTATAATTTTATCAAACAGAAAATGTAAACTATTTTTGAAGGATAAGGTCAACAGGATTTTAATAAACTTTGCAGACAAAGTATCACGGAAATCGTTGACTTGTAGATTTTACGCTGACTTCTGTAATAAATTCGAGAGATATAGGGGTAATTAGAGGATGAATCATCAATCCATCTCCTGTGATTAAGCCGGAAGTTGTGGTTATCACTGCACTAATATAATATTATGACTTACTAATTCTTAGGAGGGCATAGTGATAGATGGGTAAAAACTTGAGTGAAATGGTTGCATGAATTCTAGAGACTTCTAACCAACATACTAATGTAATCATTTGAGAAATTCTTGAAATTCTATTAATTTATATTAATATATTGGGCAGGTATACAACAATATTAAAATATCATTCAATTATTTAATTTTTTTAATTATTATAATTAATATACAATATAGACAAATTACAATTATAATCACTAATAAAAATAAAATTTTATAATTTTTAAAAATTCAATATATTAAAAAATAAAATTATTTTTAAAAAATTGATATACGTACTAGTTTGTGAATTATATTTTTTTGATAGGTATAAAAATTAATTCCTATAAATTATTATCTCTTCAAATTCTAAACTTCACATGTTATGATAGAATTTTTTTAATTAAACAAATAATATTATCTTTTAATAATATTAATCATTTTCTTAAAATATAATAATTTGAAAGTAATATTAATTTTTTAATTAAATTTAAAAATTATATTCTATTTAAATATACAAATTGGGTAGATTTCAAAATAAAATATTATTACATCCTACTAGATTAATTTGTATAATTAATTTGTGAAATTAATTTTGATATGTCATCATAAAAAAATCTATTAAAATATTTATTATATTAATAGATAAATTATTTTATAATATGAATGAAAGCCTAATTCAATAATTTACTATTTTCATTGTTTGTTTATATATGTGTTTAGAAATTGAACAAAAAAAATTACTCAATGTTACTAATTATTTTTTAAAAGAAACAAACACTTGAGAACTTGTTAAATTCTAATAAATATTTTATAGTGGGGGAATGATGTGTATTTGTTAATCTGAAGATATCCAAAATTCTCGCTTTTGGCCGAATATTTAACAGTATTACTTTCTTATTAAGAAGGTATTAATTTCTTATTCAAAATGTATTACTTTCTTATTCAAAATGTATTACTACTTATTTTTTAAAAGAAAAAACACATGACTATCTTTTAAATTCTAGAAAATATTGTATAGTGAGGGGAAGGATGTCTATTTGTTAATTTGAAGATGTTTAGGATTATCGCTTTTGTTGAATATCAACAGTATTACTTTCTTATTGAAAATGTATTATTTTTTTCTTATTCAAAAAGTATTACTTTATGATTCAAAATGTATTACTACCTAGTTTTTTTTTAAAAAAAACAAATACATGACTATTTTTTAAATGCTAGGATACATTTTACAGTGGGGGAATGATGTGTATTGGTTAATTTGAAAATATTTAGAATTCTCTCTTTTGTCAAATATTAACATTATAACTTTCTTATTGAAAATGTATTACTTTATTATTCAAAATGTATTACATTCTTCTTCAAAATGTATTACTACTTATTTTTTAAAAGAAACAAATACATGATTGCTTATTAAACTCTAGGAAATATTTTATAGTGGGGGAAATGATGTGTATTTGTTAATTTGAAGATGTCTAGGATTCTCGCATTTCTCGAATATTTATAGTATACTTTCTTATTGAAAATGTATTACTTTCTTATTCAAAAGATATTACTACTTATTTTTTAAAATAAAAAAATACATGACTGCTTGTTAAATTATAGGATATATTTTAAAGTGGGGGGAATGATGTGTATTTGTTAATCTGGAGATGTGTAGGATTCTCGCTTTTGTCGAATATCAACAGTATTACTTTCATATTGAAAATGTATTACTTTCTTATTCAAAAGGTATTACTTTTTGATTCAAAAGTTATTACTACTTATTTTTTAAGAGAAAAAAATATATGGTTGTTTGTTAAATTATATGATATATTTTATAGTGGAGGATGATGTGAATTTGTTAATCTAAAGATATTTAGTATTATCGCTTTTGTCGAGTATTAACAATATTACTTTCTTATTGAAAATATATTACTTTATTATTCAAAAGGTATTACATTCGTTTTCAAAAGGTATTGCTACTTATTTGTTAAATTGAAAAAAGTAATAATATTAATTAAACAATTTTTAAGTTTAATTTGAATTGAATCTATACTGATCAATATATATATATATATATATATATATATATATATATATATATATATATAATAGCAAAAAGATGGTTTCTATATTTGTTATTATCATTTTTCCCGCCCATTTTTCTTTCCACAAATGGGAAGACGGATTTTTAAGAAATGTTGTTATATTATTAACCAATGAACATTCATTTTAATATATTTATAATATATTTAGAATACGAATATGTACCAACCTGTTGAACTGATTCCTAGATTTTTCAGCAATACCTATCTATTAAACTGAATATTCGTAAATGCAATATTTGATTTAGTAATATTACAAGATTTGAAAAAATATATCTCATATCTATCTGTTTAACTGAATGTATATATGTTATAGGTTATCTCTACATCATATTACACCTCATTAATTTTTTTTAATGATATATTTAACTTTTTTAATTTCCTTAAATAAAGGTACTGTATTATATTTTAGAGTATAAAATAAAAAATGAATTTAATATAATACAACAAACGAGTTTAAATTAATTTACTGTAATACTACAAAATACACGTCATTACAATTATTCAATTACTAAATAGATCTATCTGATATTTGACACATTATTAAATTTGTTACTATATTTTCTTTGCATTATATTTTAATAACATATAATTTCTCTTTTAAGAAATATAAGAGCTTTATATATATATATCAACAAATTTTAGAACTGTAAATAAAATTTTATATTTAATTTAATAATTTGCTAACCATTAAGCATTTATTTTGATATATTTATAATATATTTAGTGTTGATATGTCTTGAATCACACACTTCGCAGAGCTGTCACAGGGGTCCCGACGGTATGCAGTATTGGGCCTTAAGCCCAATTTCGGTGTTTTATCTCAGTACTATATATATGGTCTTTGAGATCTGTAATCTGTAACATATACCGCATAATAAAATCCGTTCTCCTCTCTGCCCGTGGACGTAGCCAATTTATTGGTGAACCACGTAAATCTTGTATCTTCTTTACGTTTTTTGTTTCTTGTTTATGCTCTATAATCCTATTCTGTCACAACATTTAGAATACGGATATATACTAATCTGTTGAACTGATTCCTAAATGTTTTAGGAATACATTTTATTAAACTGAATTTCGTGAGAATAATATTTGATTTAGTAATATTACAAGATTTGAAAAACTATATCTTATATCTAAATAATCTGCACCATAGAATGCTGATAAATACGGATAACTAACTCCTAGATTTTTCAGCAATACTTAACTACATATTGAACTTAATTTTGATTATAAATAGTGTATCATTTTGTGTGGTCTATATTGTGCACTCTCACTGATTGATGATCAACCCTAAGCTAAGCCTAATTTAATAATATCTAAGCTAAGCCTAAACTATTTTAACCCAACTCCAAATCCCAATTTACGTAACCCCAACCCCGTTATAGCCCATAACATGCCTATATCAGCCCAATTCTAGCCAGAAATAAGCCCAAATCTGAACCTAAGCCGAATTCTATCCTAACCAAGAAGTTAACCTGATTCAGCACAATCCCTACATTGCTCCACTGAATCTCTAACCCAAACCTTGGCCCAAACCTATCCTGGCCCAATATCTAACCCAAACCAGCCCGCTTCCCCTCCATCCTCTCTGCACATACAAACACGAAAACATACCCACATAAATTATCACACATGCACACTTAAGAATACACCATGCAGCGCCGCCGGCACGGTGCTCCTTGTCGCCGGGTACAGAAACAAGACATTCGCACAACCTATATATATATATATATATATATATATATATATATATATATATATATGTGTGTGTGTGTGTGTGTGTGTGTGCGTGTGTGCGTGTGTGTAGACTAACAACTTGGATTCTGCCATTGTTGGGACCGACCGACCAGAAATATCCTTACATATGTTAACGTGGACTGAGAGGAGACGCATATAAATACAAAATATTATTTGTAAAGATTTAACAAAAAATAATGTTTCTAAATAAAAAGTAAATAAATAATATCTGAGGTGTGTCAATTAATTTTTTAATTAAAATATTATATCTTATATTATGTTTTATTGATATACATCGGCTTAAAAATCTTTATAAAATTTAATTATTATTTATGTTATATATAGTAAGTACCTAAAGTAAATCGATATATTATATATGTTAGATATATATTAAGAATATAATAATATATTATAGGAGGGATCAAGGTGGAGCTGAGCAAAAGAGATAATCTAACCCTACCAAGCCCCACAGTGGGGTCACAATACCAGGCAGCCCAAACAAGACAGATTAAACTGTCATCCCAACAAAAATTGGTAGCTCGAAAAAGAATGTTCTAGAAAACAAAAGATGACACCAAAGGAGCAGGATAAATGTTAATTTCTTCTAATGGAAGTTTAAGTGTTATTAAACAGTCACATCTCGCAAAAGGAGACCCACACTATTAACTCAATGTACCATAATTCATACATAAAAGATGTGAAAACCTCAGTGGGGCTTCTTCTTTTTTTTTTTTAATTAAATAATTTTTTTCTGTCCAGAGACTAAAATATGAGAAAGTGATATGGGCTAATTTACAAGAACATAATAGGGTAGAGCCTGTAATAGAGCTACCTACACATAACTAACGATCATACATAAAGTAGAACACCACAAGTGAAATGCTACCCAAAAAAAAATTTTAACAGCCTAGGCTGTGTTCTCTCTCGATGGATTCCTAAGAAACAAAATTACAGGCATTGACCTTCCCTTCAACCAAGTCGGTCACAAGGTAGCTTATTTGTTTCTTGGCTGAGGTTGGGGTTTCTCAGTCCGACGAAACAAATTTCTTCTGTTGATAATATTTCTTCTCGCTTGCTTCTTTCTTGGCATTTCGTTTCTGTCAAAAGTGACGATGATGGCATTATGCATATGCATGATGTAATACACAATAAATGATGCACATTTGATTAGTAGGTGGAGATTCAAAATGGTTAGCTATGGTTCTTGCACATGTGTATAGTCAAAATGTATGTAAGGAGCTTACAACTTCAAACAGCTACAAATTAGGTGAAATAGGGTGGCGAAGTTTACCAAATAGATATCACGGTTGGCGATGATCCTCTGGGCTATGGAAGTGGTAGTGATATCTTTTGGGCTGTCGAGCGTTTGGAATATCCCCATACTTTTTGGAACCACATAGGGATCAGAGTTGCCCTGCATAACGTAGTTGGCATTTTTAGCATATGCTTTCGTCATAAATTAGTTGGAATTTCAGTGATCTAGTAGTTCTTACATAAAATTTACAGTAGTTAAAGCTTACATTCAAAAAAGAGTTCTTCTCAGCAACTGTCCCATGTACGACCAAAGATATGTTGAATGTAGCAATCTGTTTACATGCAAATCGTTAGTAAGATATGCAAGAAAATAGAGGATTATTTGTTACAGTAAAATCAAGTCTCAAGTCTGTGAACTTTGAGAGCAGATACTGGATTGGTACGAGTATATTCAATTGTAATAAAAGTTGTTCTTCCCGCAAATTCTCTAGATGACAAAAAAAAAATAAAAAACCACTCTATTTTCAATTAGCACGCATTTACTTTGGTTTTTGTTTCCTCAAGATGTAATATTTAAGCAGCCAGAAACCCCCAGTATATGCAGGTAGTTATAGATAAATTTAACAAACAGTAGCCCCTTTATCAAACAAGACAAGACATCCTAGAAAACAAATCTTTTGGATGTTGAGACAACTCACCATATCTTTAGTAACTTGCCAAGGTGCACCGATAATGACCTCATCAACATAGCGACACGCCAGCACACTAAGGCTACGTTCATGGAGATTCATCAGTGGGAAACGATTGCCACGGAGCTCACTGCAACAACAACAAAAAAAACATGTATATACACAAACACACACATATAAAATATCATCATATCTGATTTCATCCTAAAATTGCAAAAATGACCAAAATAATATGGTTGGTGATGCTAAAACTATGTTTGTTTCTGGGATATTTGTTAACATGAGTGTTTTCAAGAGAATAATATAATTCATGATACCTTACTGTCTGGTCAGCATAAACACCAACAAGAAGAAAATCCCCAAGTTGCCTGGCACTCTTTAGAATCTGTAACAACCCACAAAAAGCATCTTTCATAAAAGTTTCATATATTACAAGATCTCAAGGAGAGTATTAGTGAAAAGAATCATTTGCAATAGAAGAATTGCACTTAGAGCACCCCGCGACCCCCCCCCCCCCAACCCACACAACACGTTGTTCGGTGTTGAAGTACAGTGAGGAAGCACCAACTATCTTTTACTCTTTTTTCTTTCAAGTTTGAGATGCTGTGGATTTGTGCTTTCTGTTTTAGAAAAAAAAATATATATTTCTTTAACAAAATTGAAGGTTGAAAGCATATCTTGCACCGAGTATGAAGTACAATACAATTCAGGTGAAAAACTATTTATTAAACAAATGAAACATTTAATCTGGATATTCCCATAAACCTCAGAAGCTATTTGTTCATGAATCCTTTCACTTTGCTGTTTGGAACAGGGTGTCAATTCTATGATCTAATGAAGAAATGTGAGGTAAATTAAAGCTGTAGCTGTATCTAGTTCGGAAGAAAAACTGAAGTTCCACAATGACAACAATTAGTAGCAAACCTAGTCAGAAGCTTCATAAGATTCTATATTACCTCCACATGTCCAGCATGAAAAATATCAAATGCACCATCAATGTACACAACACGAGAATTAGGTCCAGGCCCCTGAATCAAACAGAACAGGAATTTCATCAACAAAGCTTCATGGAAAGAAACTGAGCTTCACTTAAAGGAGCAAAGTCATTAATATCACACATATTTCAAAAAGTAATAGGTATATACCACAACCCTTCCTTTCCTATCATTAACTGTGATACCATTTTAAGCCAAGAGCATTATAGCATAATTATTTGAATGATTTGATACATAGTAAAAACTGAAAACCAGTGCTTCTGAATATTTTACCAAGTAAATAAACAACAAAATTAAAAAATATTCAATTCTCTTCAATATTTATTTAGCTTCCCTTTCATTGTATTGGCCCTATTGGGTAAAATAATGGCAAAAAAATAGCAAGTTTTCAAGTGGTGTCCTCAAACATTAATTATTGGCATTTAACCATTTCATGTCAAATCGCAACTTCAAATTGTGGTCTTCATTAAGTTTATCATAAAGTGAGACATCGGAAAAGTTACTATCACAATGAGACTCTAAAGGAGTTATGAGAACTAGGTTCGGATCCTTCTAATTTGATTAGAGATACATACAATCTCTGTATTCTACCGTTCTTTAAGCCACATCACTTAAGACCTTAATGAATGCTTAGTTTAATTGAACATTGCATATGGCACAATTCTATAAGTTTACTTATAGTGGAAGGCGGAGAATAGACTCATGTTATCTGAAGGATCTTCATTTGACGTTTTAAGCATGATAACGATTGCAGAGGAGAGTCCAACATACCTTTCCATTTGAAAATTGCACTATTCTTCTTGAAGTAGGTAAGAAATGAGATACATTGTTCCCATTAGCTGGAGATTTGTTACTCTGGGCAGTGTTAAAAAATTCACCAGCTTGAGAAGATTCTGAGCACACTTTGTCAGGTTCAGCATCCTTAACCCAGGAAAGTATCCTTCCTGCACACATATCACTACCACAATTGAAAATCGCAGTCATACGACTTCTCCCAAGATTTTCCTTTTTAGGATATCTTTATTCTATATAGTCAAAACAGTAGTAATCTAGAAATGATAAGCTCGAGGAGGGAGGGGAAAGGAGGCAAACAAAACACACACACGCACACACAAATACAATATAGGAGATAAATAATGTGAATTTACTGTGACATAAGAAATCATAAACCACAGGTCGCCCAAATCAGATAAGACAGGAACTAGAATAAAGAAACAATAAAAAGAATAGATGTTGTTGAACAGGCATACTACTGAAACATCTTGAAACATGAGAAAAATATACAACACATGTAAATAAATGATGACTTGAGAAGGTAATACCATAAAAGGAGTGCAGATTTAATTAAAACAAATAAAGAGCATTATCAACTAGTTTTACATTCAACAGTGAAACTACTCAAATATCTACTCCATCTATAATATACCTATATATATATATATATATATATATATATATATATAGCATTTTGGGATTGACTTTCTATTATGACAACGACACTTACAAATTACACATCCTGAGAAACTATTCATGTATGGTAAAAGCTATGACTTACAATCTTTTGTGGGCATATCACAACAAGAAATGCATGACGTGTTCTTTAGGTTTAGCAATGGATCCAGGACCACCCTGAATATGATGAGTTGGAGTATAAAGTTAGGCTCATGGGTGAGTTGTGGTTTTATGTTTTGTATCCAAGCATATACATGTCTTGTTGAACCCACCCGGATCACACATGCTTGCAGGCTAGCACACAAACATGTGTGTATTTATGGGATACATTTGACAAAAGAAAGTGTGCGCCATGCACACTTGCATATAGATCATTCATCTTGGACTTCAATAAATTAATAATAAATATGACGTAAACTTTATAGACGACAATTTTCAATGTCCACAATAGTACAAAGTGAACTGTTAAAATTTTTAACAAATAAAGCATAGATGCACAAGTGTGCAGATAACTCATTGTTTCTTAGCAACATTTTTTTAATGTGTGTGTGTGTTTGGGGGGGGAGGGGGGTATTAAGAAACAACAAATTTATTATAAACAGGTTTCGGGGAGACACAAGTCAAATCTCTAGCAATATCACTCATAAAAAGAAATCCTTAAAATTCTTGGAGACCTACAAAGCTACTTTAACAACATTCTTTTCCCATATATTGAAAATTTTATTCGGTATTTTTCTAAAAACAACATCACATGTTATTAAGATTGTATACAGCCCAATTGGTGCAGTGGTCCAGACAGCGGAGTTTGGGTTTAGAGCAGGTCATGGTTGAGTAATAAGATGTGAAGTCCAGGACCCACATGACATGACATAACATGTCTTGGGTTTAGTTAATCCCGATCAATTGCTATCCTATGTGCTCCTATTACATCCTCTAGATAATCTTCATTCAAAGAGGCAAGATGCTGGTTCGCAGATTGATAGAAGTTAAAGGGCAAATTTAATATACGGTGATACTGTCAGTATGGCTAATTTATCTCCACCTTGAAAAGAAGGGTTCGTTCATTACAAAACCCAGTCCATTGGTGTATAAATAATCCAAGAAAGCCATCATGTGAAAAAAATTGAGGTCAACTATACATGTTTGACTAGATAAAAGTTAGGTGCGTTTCAATAACCATAAAAAAACAGTGAAGCAACTTGTGTAATCCATAGAGGTTTCTTAAAGAAGAAGCATTCTTCCAATTAAACATTTTTTAGAACAAACCTTAAATGCATAGAATAAGAGGAATACAGTACCTACAATATCTGTGCTAGAGACACCTTCAGTGCGTTTGATCTGCTTGTAGCGACCAGCTTTCTTGGCTAGAGCATAGGCATCAGTCCCATCAGGAAGAAGACAGGGATCGTCACCATGTATAATGTAGTCAATCTTATACTCATTGAAAAGTTGATGCATAAACTCTTCTGTAATTTCATAGGGAGCATTAGGAATGACTTCATCCACCCATTTTAACCCACTAACAAGGGCCAGCCTGGAAATAAAAAGACATCACAAGAATCATCTACATGGTATTATCCTAATAAAATCAATCCGGTCTGACCACAAAAGATAAGGAACGTTTAACAAAAAGCAGATTAGATCATTTGAACAAGTTAAATTGCCAAATTTAAGGCAAGGAAAGGAAGCATGATAATAATCTATTGATACATAGAAATGAATTAGATTACACATCACATGTTGTATCAAGAAAATAAATGAAAGACAAGGTAGTCCCGACCTCCATTTGATTGAAAATGAGAAAGTGTGAGCCTCAAAAGCAAACATCAACTCTGAACCATGAAATATATTTGAAAAAGCTGTAGTATTATGTCCCAAATCTAGCATCTACTTAATTTCCTAGTCTTGACCTAGTAACATGTGGTAGATAAGGCATCAACAACATACCTATGGAGATGAAAGTTGCAGTAAGAAACAAAAATCAGAACTGCAGCAAAGAACAGAATTACACGCCAGCCAATTAACCATGCAATATACTAATTACAGGCATGGATGGTATGAATTGGCCATCGTAAGGAGAAATTTTCATGAAGTTGGAGGCAGCTTTATACTACAGAAAATTCATCAGATGAAGTTCTCAAGTTCTACTGAGTGACAATATTGTTTCTCAGCCAATAAAATTTGTAAAAATCAGACATGCGGGACATACAAGGTGCAATGCATTGATGCAAAATGCATGAGTTATTGCTTATTTTCCTCTATAAAATAGCAATTAATCCTCGCTTATTCAACTATACACAGTCATCCAAGAAACATCAGCAACTGACATTTAGCTTCGCAATAGGCAATCAGTTCACCCAAAGATCGAACCAAAAAAATGGAAAGCAAATGTTTTCGACACAAGTTGGAAAGGAAAAGCATAATCACAGACAAAATACTCAGAAATGAACCCAACGCCCCTGGGTCTATGTATAAACATGGTTTAAAATTGTAACCCTTGACTTTGGAAAGCAACATTTTGATGATGAAACAATGTCAACTATGAGTAATCATTCTCATTAACATTTCAGTGACTTAGCTTTCCACTTTTAGAAGATGCATCAACAGCCTTGGCCTGATGCAATCAAGCCCAACCAGAAGACCACAAACGAAAATAATGAATATTTAACAAATAATAATAATAATAATAATAATAATAAATAAATCAGCTAAATACATCTTCAATAACCACCCACCCCAAAAATAATGATCAAGCCACCTAGAATGGAAGTGAATTACAGATTCATAGCTATTAACTTGAAAGATAAGAGAAGGAAAACAATTCACCCAATTATTTTCACTATCTATTGTTTCAAAATTAATACCTATCAAATTGATTACAAATACATGATATGCATGCATACCTCTCTTGCATAGATAAAACTGGAGGGCCTTTGTTCGATACGATCTCTTCATCACTTACAACTCCAACGACCAATTCATCTCCCAGTGCCTTAGCTTGTCGCAGTGCATTGGCATGACCATAGTGCATCAGATCAAAACATCCATCCATATACACACGAACACGTTTTTTTGCTGATTTTTTCTTATGAAAAGTCCTCAAGTCCGGGAAAAGGTGAGGCATGGTTGGAACACCAATCATACCGAAGTAGCTACTGGAGAAACTGAGCAGTGCAAAAGTGATCATTATACCACCAAAGAGGTGCGAATAGAAATAAGCCCCGTCTGTCATCCAACTGCTGCTCTCAAACTCCATCTGGCTTCCCATATTTTCTTTCTAGGGCCTTTGAAATCAAAGCAAGAGGAGACACAAACCCTGGATGAAATGAATCATGAATGAGTAAAACCCACTTAGATGCTTCATTTATCTTGAACTAAAGCAGAGATAAAGACCAAGCGCAAAAAATTTAAATCATTCCAAGCATATGCTAGTTTTAGGCAGATCACTAAGTTTGTGTTAAAGTATTTGGATACTACGACTTTCAAATGAATAATAATCACCAGATTCCATCACAAACAGTTCATAAGTTCAAGAACAGAACAGGAAAATTCAGTAATAATTTAAAAAAGATCCGCATAAAACATAAGCATCATACTCCCATATCAAGGTTAGAAAATCTAAACCGGCAAATCAGAGAGAAAATACTATTCTAGACCGCCATGGAACCCACCAGACATTTGAATCCAACAATATAAAAAAAAATAAAAACTTCTATATAATTTAAATTATTGTAAAAAAGATGAACCTGGGAGAAGCTGAAGATGGGCTGGTGAGAGTTTCAAGAAATCAGAGGAAATGCGTGGGATATGCATCATATACATAAATCCGAATATATACGATTTAAATACGAAGTTCATGATGAAAAAATTGCACAAAAAGTTAACGCCCGTTGCAGAAATCTAGATTCTGCAAGAAATGGGGTGTCTTGTCAGACGAGAATCTCCACCTTTTTCTTGGTTGGTGCCTGCGTCTCCTCTCTTTTCTCTCTCTTCGTGGGAGATGTGCACACAAATGCCAACCTCGTTTTCCTGTAACAAAATGGTAGGAGATGGGATACTTTCAAACGGAAAAAAGAAAAGAGGATATGGGAATTTCAGAGTTTCAGAGCATTTATTGCAGGAATGCTTAAATAATTTCGACCTGCCAAGAAATGGAGACCACAGAATTTGAGCTAATTGGGAATTTGGTCCTCTCTCATTAATATTTTTCTTGGCAATTAAGCAACAAGGGTGGACAGGTAGGTACGCATATTACATTTTTGACTCCCTTAACCAAAATGTTCAAATTAATTCATTAATTAAAAATCGAAATGTACCATTTTTTTATTCTTAATTCTAGGATAATGTTCCAAATTTTGAATTAATCCATAATCTAGTAAAAGATTTACAATCGTTTCTTACTAAATTATGGGTTAATTTTGTATTTTTGCAATCCTATTTGTTGTATTCAAAGTTTATCATTAACTTATGGGTTAATTGTCTAAAAAATCATTGACTGTCATAACTTTTTTTTACAATTTAACCCTATCTTTTTTTAAATATTGTAATTTAATGTAAGAACTTTTTAATTTTAATAATTTAATACATGATTATAATTTTTAATAAAATATTAATAATGTTGCACCCAAAACTCTGACTTTCATTATCAAAGTCAAACCAGGAGATGGCTGGTGAGGACACTTACCTTTCAACTTTTGTAATTTATATTTCGGTCCATATATTTTAATTTTACTAACAAATTTAATATTTTTTAAAAATTGAATATAAATTTATTTCTTACTAAAAAACAAAACTATCAAAATTTTAGAAGGATAATTAAATAAATTTAAGAGAGTAATAATTTTTTGAAATAGTGTTTCTAAAGCCACCGTTAAATTTGTTTTGCACACCACATTAATTTTACTCATAAAATTATATATAATATAAATAACATAAATACCCTTATATAAATTAAATATTTATTTATTAAAAATTTAAATTTGTGTATATTTTTAATTTTTAAATAAAAATATTTATGTCATTTATATTATATCTAATTTTATAAGTAAAATTAATGGAATGTGCAAAGTAAATTTAGTAATAATTTTAGAAACATCTTTTTAAAATTAAATATATATATATATATATATATATATATATATATATATATAAATATATTCTAAAATATATATTTAATGAGGTGAGGGGATTGGTCCCCACCAACACAATCCCGTCAGCCTGTCTCTCATGCAAATGTATGATTTTTTGGCGTCACATTATCAAACTTTTATAAAAGATTATAATTATTTTTAAACTTAAAAAATGCATTAAATTATAAGGTTAAGAAAGATATGATCGCATTGTAAAAAGTGGTAAAAGTCACTCATTTAATTGCAATTAATCCTTAAATTAATTAAAAATAATTATTCAAATGTGAAATATCAGTAAAACGTAAAAGTGTCCTTAAAATATTGAAAATTCAGAGAAACAAAATAATTTGCATAATTAAATAAATAAATAAATAAAAGTTGGAAGCACAAAGTTATTCAATTTTAGTGCTAAGTTTGATGCTCCTCTATTCTAATATTCGTACTTACAGCGAAACAAAAAGAAAAAACATTTCACTAATTCTCAATAACCTAATACACCTTTTGGCACCCCAAAATGGTGGCTTTTAGCCTTTCATTATGGACAACAAAATAGTTTTTCTATTTAATAAATAATAGTTTTTTAATCCACATTTTCCTATATATATATATATATATATATATATATTTGAGATATCCTATATTTTAGATTGTTACGTAATATTTTATAACATGATTAAATAATTGTAGTATGGCATTGTACAACGCAATATCGAGTAACATATAAAGACTATACATTTTTGTATTTTTACAAAAAAATTATATGCATCAAAATGTATGGATCTTCTTCTTTGCAATGAATTGGATAATATTTTAAAAAACAATCAACATGCAAATTTTGATCAATCCAAATTGAAATAGTGTAAAAATGGATATATTCAGCGACTGTTGCGCACACATATGTTTTGGACTTGATATTTGAAAAGGTAATGCTTTATTAGAATGTTAAAAAAGATATTTTTTCATTAAAAAAAAAAAAAGACTTGATTGTGGTTTTAACTTTTTTTGGTAATTAATCAAATAATAGTAATATTTTCTTGATGAGAAGTAAAACTTTTATCATATAAAATTAATACTTTTTCAATAATTTTAAAAAATATTGTTTTTATATAAAAAATATTATTTTTGTGCGGGGAAAATTTACCGGGTGCATCAAGTATGCTGAACACATCTGTTTGCATTCGAATTTTATTTTTCGTACAAGAACAAGCATATTGGCTTAAGACTAATTGAAAACATCACACCGAACAACTAAAGAAGTGATCAGTAAAATCTATTAAATGTTACTTCACTTGTTCGATTGAATGTTCCGAACGAGTCTTGAGTAGATTGGACAATCTTTTTTGTTCAACACATACATTCGAACATTAATTGAAATGTTCGAACTATAGTGTCGAACATAGCTTATGTCAGTTTTAAATATATATATATATATATATATATATATATATATATATATATAAATAAATGTATTTTAATCATTTTAGTAATGTTTAATTTTGTGTAAATTTATTGGGATACATTTAAATAATTTAGAGGTGTGAATAGCCACACGCTTCATAATATTATGAGATTTTGCGAGTCATGTCGATCTATTTATATATTAAAAAAAATTCATACAATTAGTGGAGTAGAAATCAACTCTTTGAACTTAGTGAGCAGAAATAATCATAATATTTATTTAATAATTTAAAAAATAATATTTTTTATCAAGAAATGTTATTTTTGTGTGGATCAAATATATCCGGTACATCATCTTAAATCAAATTCATAATATTATTATAAAATTTTATAAATCAAGTCAATATATATATATAAAATTATTTGTGAAAGTGGGCAAAAAGTTCGTGAAGCAGGGAAAAAGGGGTGCCTTAAAGAGTTTGGACCCTATTTTGCACGCGCATACGGCACGGTAACGTAACAAAATTCGGTGCCGTGGTTAAAATATATGATGTATAATAGTATAAAATATATGCAGGTTTGACTAACAGTAAAGCAAATAAAAAAAAAGAAAAAAAAAGTGTGGGTCCTTGTTCGTAACGTGCACTTGGCGTTGCATAATTTAATTTTTTTTTGGTAAAATATATTTTTAGTTAAAAATAAGTTTTGCTTATTAAAAGTTAAATTGTCTTTAAATATTATTTTTTAAACATAAAAGTATTTTATATATATTACTTTTTATTTAACTATTTAAAAAATGTGTAGTTAAAAACATAAATCACGTTGTTTAATTTAAATGTTTGTCACAATTGCTAACATAATTTTGATATTTGGACAAGATTGTTGAATGATCAAAACTGTTTGAGATTCGGAGATGCTTCGGCCATCTACATCCATAATTAATCATTGAAATGAGGCGTACACATACATACATATATATATATATATATATATGTATATAAAATAATATTTATATTTGTAGTAGACTTGTTATCTTGGTATATAAATAAAATTAATATTCATATTTGCAGTAGACTTGTTATCTTGGTATATTTTTATAAAATTAATTAACATTAGTTGCATAAAAAAATTGTATAATAAAATATATTAATTATTTAAATTTGATGATATTACATGAGCGATGAAAATTTGAATTTATGCAAATTTAATATTGTAAGTATGATGTAATATATATATATATATATATATAATAAAATGTTATTATTTTTATTTTTTCATTTAATGATGTTTCCTAATTTTGTTTTGTAATCTATAATGTTGTAGATATGAATGTATTTGATAGGTTGGATGTACATATCTTTAATAAAAAAATATTTTTTCTTAATATTTGCACAGTCAGTTTATAATTTTAAATAAAAATAATATTTTTTAAAAAAATTTCTCCAATATTGTTGTGCAGTATTTGATTTGAGGGCGATTACAAATAAATGTTAGATTTGATTTAGTTAATCATGCAAAATATAATTCCAAAGCAACATTCTTGCTGATACAAAAATAATAAATTTTATTATTATTAAAAAATAAATTAATTTGGATAATAAAAATTGCCTCCTTAATTTTAGGTATTAATATTGGATTTGCAGCAACTAGAGTAGTCTAAAAACATGAAAAATTATGAATAATATTTAATTCAATTTTCTAAAAATAAATTAATACTAAAATTTAAAAATTATAAATTCATATATTAAATATAATAATTATTTTTTACTAATATTTTTATTAATAAATAACATATCTTTTAACTAAAAAATTATACAAAAATAATTTTCATGCATCTCATAAAGTCTCACACTAATTATAATTAAAAGAAAAGACTACAACAAATATTAATAAATTTGAAATTGTAATTGAAAATTGAAAATTGTAAAGTTAAATATCTGTACAGGTAAAAAAATGTAAATGGTATAACCAATCAACTGTACATTTTTAATATTTCACTTCGATTGTCATATGTTCGGACAATGATTTAGGCAAAAGAATAGAATCTTGTTAGATTTCGCTTTTACAG
Organism: Caryopteris x clandonensis; assembly: GCA_028749325.2. Classification (NCBI taxonomy): domain Eukaryota; kingdom Viridiplantae; phylum Streptophyta; class Magnoliopsida; order Lamiales; family Lamiaceae; genus Caryopteris; species Caryopteris x clandonensis. The sequence goes on from JAPYKT020000048.1 coordinate 420,329, forward strand.
CTGTCTACCTATTTTCATGCTAAAATATAGTTAACTTTTCCCTTTTTAATAATAATAATAATAATAATAATAATAAGTATATGGGAAAAATCATAAAACTTATAAATAATTTGTAAAAATAATTAAAGTTAAATATTTAATTATTCTTTAATTTAAATATCCAATCATGTGAGACATTTACTAAAGAAAACAGGAAGTAATGCATATCAAATTTAATTTCAAAATTTATTATTAGATACTTAAATTATTAATTAGAATTGTAATTAAAAAAATTCATATCCATATTAATTTAATAATAAAGTAGTTTAAAATTAGTAACTGTTACCTATTTAGTTTTCAAAATTAGAAATACTTTTGAAAAATGTGTAAATTTGTGATTAGTTGAATTTTAATTTTTTTTTATTTTGAAAATAATTTTCTTTTTAATTTATAACAATGCATATAATATTTTAATTTCTAATTTGTTTTTCAATAGTATATATTAAATTAATTATTTTTTCACGATTTTTAATTTTACACTCATATACATATATTAAAATAAAATACTAAATTTGAAAATTACAGTTATTTTTAAGTGATTATTTGAATTAGATTTGTATATTTGTTCTGTATTAAATTTGAGACACAAATAAATATTATATTTTTTTCAATAATCTTTAATACAGCTAATTAATTTATTGTAAAGAAAAGCTCCTATTTTAGATAAAAATATAGTAAAATACTTTGAGTATTATTTCTAAAGAAACTCAATTGAGTTGACCAATGTCACAGAAGCGTAATTTCTTTGTTGGTTCTTTTTGCAATTTGTTCCCTTCGGACCTCCCTATGTGAAAGTGCCAAAGTAACCGTCTCCACCAAAAATCGCATAAAGTTCTCTCTCTCTCTCTCTCTCTCTCTCTCTCTCTCTCTCTCCCCACCAAAAATCGCATAAAGCTCTCTCTCTCTCTCTCTCTCTCTCTCTCTCTCTCTCTCTCTCTTCTTTTACTTTTTCTTTCGTTGTTGGCATACAATAGTACAGTTTGCCCTTCTTTGCACAGAGACGGTGTCAAGATTCAACAAAATAAGTTGTGGGACTGGTCAGTGGTCATTCCCACAATTGATTCTTTTTTTCTGTCATAACAAGCGAAGATGAAGAAAAAGCCACTCAATCGGATCCCATCGCCGCCGCCGCCGCCACTACTATCATCTCCACAATCACCGTTATCATCATCCCACCACGACGTCGTTTTGGAGCTCTTCATGGTCCCCTCGCTCCCAGCTGATCTGATCATCAACATCCTCTTAAGGCTGCCAGTGAAGTCTCTGGGTAAGTTCAAGTGTGTTTCAAAGGAATGGCTTGAATTAATTTCAGACCCACACTTCATTTCCACGCATAGACAGCTTTGTTTGGACAATCCGAATGTACTCTTACTCAAGAAAACCCCTCTTTTACTGGAACCCAACATGAAAAAGTGTACTAGGGTTGATGTCTGTGCTTTGAGCTTTGATGGGTTGTATAAGAATCTTGAATTCTCTTTGTATTTAAACGATGATGAAAAGAACATTGAGATGTTGCCTTCAAAGTGGGATGTCATTTGCTTTGTGAGTGAGAGTGGCTTTTATGTTTGTAATCCCAGCACACAGGTGATGATAGAATTGCCTGAGGCCAGTTGTTGTACCTCGGGCGAGGTGAATGCAGGTATGGGGTATATCAAGGAGAGGGATGAGTATGTTTTAGTCCACTTGTTCGATAGAAGCTTGGATATACAAGTGGATTATGACATTGGGTGTGAGGTGTTGAGGTTGAGAAATGGGGAGGATAGCGCATGGAAAGTGGTGGATGCAAATTGCCCTTATGTTGTTCGGGGTTGGGGAGTGTTGGTGGAGAATGTGTTCTACTGGATGATTTGGGATGAGTACAATCAGCCAGGGGATGAGGCCATTGTGTCATATGATCTTGAGAAAGAGGAATTTGGAACAGTGTCTCCTCCTGAAGGTTGTTTTGATCCAAATGGGGCATGGTCTCTGGTGGAACTAGGAGGGAGATTGTGCTTGGTGGACAATGTGACACGGCCACAAACTATGGAGATTTGGGTGTTGAAGGATTTTGAGAATCACAGGTGGGTTCGGGAATATAGCATTCATATGAATGCGTATACTAATGACATGCTGAACTTCATTGTTCCATTGGATTATCGTGATGAGAAGATAATAATGGATGCAAAGCAAGAGAGTCTTGATTACTACGATGTGAAGAAAAAGCACATCAAAAGGATGGACCATCTGATTTCAGGAGAGTGGAATTGGCTTCGGATTTACACTGGAAGCTTCTTTTCATTGAGAAGCACATAGATATATGATGCTTGATGCCTAATTTTTTGTGGCACTTCATCTGCTGTCTATAGTCATGGTTATTTTCTTGTTTCCTGATGTCTTGTCTAGTTCAGAATTTATTTCAAGTTTTGGGGATTTTTCTTATGCTTTTAAATGCGAACTAGACAATATTCTTGTCTTCAAATTCTCATCTCATTAGTTTTGTTTGACCATGGCTTTTTTGGTCTTTGGATAGCCTTGTTCTGCTGCTTTAAGTGTGATTAGCTGGTGTATGATTTTGAAAGAGCATTGTATTTGATTTGGATATTTATAATTCTCATTTTCTTTCTGAATATTACATCAAATACCTGCATTTATTTTTGGGTATGTCTGTGAACTTCACCTCGTTGGATTTAAGTTCAGCTGCTTATTACATTCAGCATTCTGAGGTATCAAGTAATCTGTATCAAACAGACATAACTTGCCTGCACAAATTTTATGTGGAATTTGAAATTGCTGCTCTCCTTGATTAAATAGAACAGGATTTTGATTTCCCATGCTTTAATTATATGCATTTACTGGGAATTCCTCATTTCAGCGACATATTATCTTGTCTTCTTTCACCAGATCAGCCACATACTATGTTGACTATCATGTATATGCATTTTGGCTTTTCTTTTTTAAAGCTAATGTTCATTGCTAAGGGTTTATTGTTTTGTAGAGATCCTTATGGACTTGAAGAACCATGTACGTGTCCTCTCAATGATTGTTAGGGGAATGTGTTCTTTTAAATGTAGGGTTTGTGCTCATGACTTGGCCATTCAAATGCGGTGTAAGAAACCTTATTCACTTCTTCAGTTTCTGTGCTTGTTAATTTTGCAGAACAGACATCTGCCTTACATAAGCCTACTGTCTGCAGTGTAATATGGCTTTCATTAATCCAGTAGGAATCTGATGTGAAGCTGTGTGATTTTTGCGTCCCAGTTAATTAACTACCACAATTATATTTGCACAATTTAGTTTTTGAAAAGTTTAGTTTAGTTTATGATTTTGGTTTATTAAGTTTGTTAAATTTGATTAGAGTGGTTGGTGATGCCACCCATTAGGACCAAGCTCATCAGTTGCACAATCTATTTGATGGATTATCGATGGTGCTTGTACACATGTTGCAAAAGGATGCTACTTCTATTTAGGATCAATTATCTTATATAATCCTCAATCCGATTTTCTTTTGGTGATCAGTCATTTTTGTTTTTCTAATTTTCCTCTTGTTATCAACTGTGTAATGGAGTGTTTCGACACTTTGTATCAATCTATTTTGGACATGGCTTAAAGTGTGTTCTTGTCTTTTCTTACTGCTACAGACCTTTTACCATCAATTGCAGGTATACGCAGAATTGTCAAAGTTTAAATCTTTGTAGGGTCAAATGCCCTGCTGATTCTTCCTGGACTTCACATAAGCAACGATATCAAAATATGGCTAAGCTTTTTGTTCACTTAAAGCATGAAGTGGGCACCAACACATTTTTCTGCTTGGGAACGGGCCTGAGTCTTCTATCAAAGGTAAGCACTGGATAGTAATGCTAATTGCGAATTATGTACTGGTCTCCAGTGTATAAGGGAATTGTTTTCCAGGGAGGGAGGGAGGGTTGGCAAAGTACTATAAAGAGCATTATGCATCTATATGTTATCCAAAATTATGTGAACAAACGAAGATTGCAATTGTCATTCTTGGCATTATAATTCCTGTTTACCAAGTTATATGTTCAAATTTCAGCTTAATCAATTAATCTGAAGCTTTTATGAACATTCTCTTGCTTTACGAGTCTCTCCTTTTGGCTTTCTATGCTTCCAATCTGAGACATTTGGCTTTGGTTTTAAAATGTTGCATTTTTTATTCTGTCTTAAGAATCTCAATTTGTTCAAGATATATCTTTCAATAATTTCTCTTGGAGCTTATAAGTGTTTTTTTTTTTTTTTTTGGGAGAAAAGGGGCTTATAAGATGTTCTGCGCACTTAGTGGGAGTAATTTGCAAATCTTGCATTAGCAAATATCTTCATGTAAACTCATCACTGTATTTAATACAAACTGCTTACCACACTTTCTTTATGACGGCTAATTAACACGTAATTGAAGAATTTTAAAAACAATTTAAAATATATGTACAATAGGAGCATAGCTTGGTACAAGGAAACAGAAAGAAGAAACGACCACAAAGTTTAGCATCACACAATGGAGCATTCTGGTGGAAATCCTTGTGGAAAGCGCTTAGAATCGGTGCAATAGTTGTAAATCATATAGTTCTTCTGCACCCATTTAATTCTTTCTTGCCCAGTATTGTCCAATGACTGTGAGAACCAAGAATTGGCAGTTGAATTTTTCGAGCAAGAACTAGAGGTGCTAGTGCAAGCAAGTGCATTGAAGTTCACGTAAGAGGCTATGAAAGGGGCCTGGGTCCAGTCAGTCTTGACGAGCCCACCTCGTGTGGCCCATTCATCTGCATCCCACAGGCTTGAGAAAATCCACATGGGCTGGTTTTTCGGATAAGGCAAGCCTTTGGATTCTTGATTCTTGAACTGTCTGATAGGAGTTCCATCTACTGAGAATCTGTTTTGTTTTAAGAGTTAGCTCAGTTTCTAATTAATCGAATAGCTATAAAGAGTTTGTTGAAGAAATTACATGATGCTTTGAGGATTCCATAGGATAGAGTAGGTGTGGAAGTCTTTTGTCGGGTCGAACCAGAGATAGAACTGTTGCTCTCTGTTGCCTTTTCCTTGTGTGAATACATTGGTATGAAGAATGTAAGGATCCCCGCTAAGGTTGCCAAGAAATTCGAAGTCAATTTCATCGTGACTTGGTCCTAAGGAAGATAACTGCAGTAGAAAAAAAAACTAGATGATGAGTAAACAAATGATGCATACAATTAGGAAATACCAGAAAGAATGTGTATATATGTTCATGGAGCTTACATAATAAGTAGTAACTGTGCCAGCCGAATTGCCAGGTACAAGCTTTAGCTGCATGTCTATTTTCCCAAACAAGTACTGATTTTTGGACCTAAAGCCAGAACCAGAGGTCTTGTCCAAGGACAGTGTAAGAAGCTTACCGTTGTCAAGTATTTTAGCTCGCCCCTCGCCCCATGTGATATCGAAATCTTGGTTGAAGTTTCCACCAAAAGCAGCTCCAACAAAGCCTAATAACACAAAGAATGCAGTTATCGTCTTCATCTGAGGCGATCACCTTCAAGAACTCGGTATATATGTGTTTTTTTTTGCTGGATAAATCAGAAGTTGGTGGTGTGCATGAAAATGGGTAAGGGTTTATATAGGATTTTGGGGAAGCTGGGGTGTGAGTCATGCGTGTGGTAAAGGAATAGGTGCTGGGATATTTGTTGACTTTGGGTATGGTTTGGAAGGGACCAAAGACAGCTAATGTAATGACGGGAGAGTTTTACATGCATGCAACCATTTTTGTTTCTTTGAGCTTTATCTGTATGGGTGGGATTTGGGAATCAAGAAATTATATACCCACTATATTGATATTTTATTTTATGTTTCATTGCTTTTCATATATGAACTTATTAATTAGTATTGCTAGTTAATATACGTGACATGTGGTGGTTATTATGGAACAAGACGTCGATTTTCATGTGCTCGGATTGGGGGTTATGGAGTGAACTGTTAAAAACATCTTTAGAATATCTAGAATTTATTCTCTTTCTTTTTTGTGGTGGGGTGGGGCGGGGGGGTGTTATGGAGGGAAGCCTTCTGTATCACAGCTGTCTGGATGTAACCATACTATTGTTGGTGATTGGTTTGATTTTTCAGACCTGAAGAAAGATAGATTGAAGGAGGGGGACATCATTGGATTATTGCAAGTGTGTTCCTAAACCAATAGAGTTTCGTTTCAGTGTACTATATAACAAATAATGCTTGCTTTTTCGGAAGTTGTATAAATAATTATTACCAACATCCAATAAAAAAAGGAGTCTTTGCATGCTAGTTGGAGTGGAACAGGTGACCCAGGACCATTTCAAAGTAATTCTGTTACGCAAGGGCAGGTCATTTATGAATACAGAAGAGGTAATGTATTTATTGTATTTTTTACGATAAAAAAAATGTTCGTCGAGATATTTGTAAAATATATGGTAAAAAATATAGTGAGTGACATGATGGGCCAATATATTAAAATTGGTATAGTGGGCAAAGGATAGAGTTAAATTGGGTAATTAAGCAAAGTACATTTCCAACTTGGCGAATAATAAAAGTTGCCAACTGGACAGCAATTAACAAGTTTTTTACTAGGTGGGGGGGGCCCTGCAATAACATCACGTCCCTTTCAGGTCTTTGATCAACTAGTCTCCTTAAGTAATTAATTATTATTATTATTATTATTATTATTATTATTATTATTATTATTATTATTATTATTATTATTTAATTTGTCTTAAACTCTATCCTTTACGGGTTCATTTAGACCGAGGAAGTTGAAATTTAAGTGATTTCGAATGATTTGTATTTAAAAATTCACTAATTTCAATTTTTTTGTTGGTTTGGATGTAATTTTTTTGAATGTTTAATTTAAAAAAAAAATATATAGATATATAATAACAGAAGTATATTTATTTATAGTAACACATGTTTTTTTCGCATTTTTTATTTAAAAAAATAGTAATATTAATTTTTTTAAGTTTTATATATATTATAATATTAAGAATGACGGTTGTTTGTTAAGATTTTCGTAGAGATTACATGATTTGCTAGAATATAGTTGTGATTCAGATTTTTTTTAGGAAATTTTTTTGATTTGTTTTATAGTAAATTTGACATATAATCTATAAAAGATTTGTATCAATCTCTCTCTCTCTCTATATATATATATATATATATATATATATATATATATATATAAAGAGAAGTACCAGCTAAAATAATTTTTTAAATTTAAATATACTTTTTTAAAATTATATATAATATCTTTAATTATTGAACAATATTATTATTATAGTAAATAATTAATTCATCCGTAAATTAAGAAAATTAATCTCAGATTAAAAATTTGGAAGTGGTTTTGCTATGAAGTTCATTAACATAAATTTTGGGATTATATATTAACATTAATTCTAGAATATATCAAAAAGTAATGCCTCAATTATTCTGAATTTTTTAATTTCTTCAAAATAATAACTTGTTAATATATATACACACACACACATGTATACATATATATATATAAAGAGAAGTATAAACTATTTATTGTAGTTGCCATATTCTCCGATCGAAAATGGTTACTATAACAGGAAAATAGTGTATAACTTTGTTAATATGCAACCTTAAAATATTATAAATTTTATAAAATTTTACTTATATTCATGATTTTATTGTTATCCATGCATTGACATTTACTTTTAGGTGAATTATAATTACTTTCTTAATCTCAAAATTGAATTTATACTATTTTACCCATTAAAAATATTTATAATCATGCTACATATAAAAATTATAGAATATAATTATATTTTTTAAAATTAAATTTTATGTATTTTTAAATTTAATTATATTTTACTATAAATTTATATGAAACTAATTCATAAAAAAGTAATATATTCATGCACAGTACGGTACTATCAATAAAAAAATAAAAAGAAAAAGAGAGAGCATGTTTCACTTTGCGTGTGCATTGTGTGTTTTACTCTCTTTGTGCATGTTTATTGTGTTGGTGTATGTAATTTTTTTACCATCCTTCAACGTCATGTTCTATATTTTCTTGTTAATTCTAGGTTCTTTGCTCTTAGCTTCAATTAGATAGTTGCCTGTGTAATGTACGAGATATAATTTTTTTATATTAATGATATATGATAAAATTATATTATTATTATAAAAATTTATTCAAAAATTATTTATGTCAATTATACTTGAATAAATATTATGTGATTTTATTTTTTTATTATGTTATAATGCATTGTCATTCTCTTAAAAGTTATTTTTGTAAAATAATAAATTGTACGACTTTTCAAAATCAATTTTATAGTGTTCCTAACTCAATACAAAATATTCAATTTACTAAAATCTATAAAGATGGAACAATAAATTATAATATTATATAAATTAATTCATATAATATTTATTTAAAAAAATATTTATACTTTGCACAAATGCATATAAAAAAATTAATATATTATTTATTCAAATTCACCACATATATCAAATAAAAATACGTAATTAAATTCATAAAAAAAACTCTATTCTATCCTTGAATATTATAAATCATACTTTAAATATAATATTTTATTTTAAAATATGCAATATTAGTGGCAAAATAAGATCACGAAAAATGATTAATTTGATGTATCATAAGTCAAAAACGAATTTAAAATAAAAATATTATTTAACTTTTAAATTTTAGTAAAAATAAAAAAGAGAAAAGAGAAAAAAATACATATGTCAATAGATAATGATGACATGTAATAAAAAAGGAGAAAAATTAAAGAGTTATTACAGTGAATAAATGTGAAGATAACTTCTTTTACATAGAGAAAATATATATATATATATATATATATATATATATATATATATATATGTGTGTGTGTGTGTGTGTGTGTGTGTTGTTTGTACTATGAACAACTGAGCATTCCATGCAGTGCGTTCGTGTGCGTTCGTGTGCAGTGAGTGTGTGTAATAAGTGTGCGTGTGTGTGCAGTGAGTGCGTTTGCGTGTGCAAGTGCAAATTTAACTATCGGATCACTTCAATTAAGAAATACAGCCTAATGAATCATACATTTGTACCATGAAAAACCAACTCAAAATGATCATTTAAGTACATTATTTCGCCAACCACAACTCCTATTTCAAAAAAAAAAAAAAAAAAAAAAGAAAGAAAGAAAAATCATCATCAACAACAACACATATTTTCGAGAGTGACGAATATATCAAAGTAAGATTCAGCTCAGATATTTATCGTAAATAAAAAAAAATTGCATGAACAATTATGCCCGCTAAATGTGTCCTCTAACATCTCAACTTAGTTGAAAAAGGAAAGAAAAAACCCAAACAGACATGGGTTTAACATACAAGGAGACATTGAACATCATTGGATAAAACAAAGCGGCATGCATCCGGAATCAATGATGGCACACCTTCTCTTCACACACTGGAGGAAAAAAGAACAACAACAAAGAATATGTCATATCAAACTGCACACTTAACGCAGGAAGTACAAGATGAAAAACAAAATGTACCTGCAACGCCGGAATGAAACTAGTAAAATTTAATGTCAGCTGATGCAGAAGCTTTGTTGTATGCAAGTATCTCAGAGATGCTCAACCGCCTGTTCTTTCTTTCCATGTAGACAGTCATCCCAATCCTCATCAGGCGTAATTCAGTCATATTCTCTAGTAAAAATCGGACAAGCATCATTTCAGCTTCAACTCCTCTAAATTCCTCAATACGAACAATGTTTACTTTACGGAAACCACCGCTGTAACAATTCTCTGCTAAGGAATCCTCACTCAGCCCCTGAACAACTCGCCTTTGTGGCGTCTGTGAGAGAGAGAGAGAGAGAGAGCTGTATTAAAATAAATACAACGACAGTGCTAATCATCAGATGCTAAGGATCAACTTATTTACCCTAAATCGAAGATGAAGGTTATTGAGATTGGGGCATCTTGACGCCAGCAGTATCAACACTCTAACATGATCCATAATTGGCCATATATTGATATCCAACTTCATTATATTATGGAACAGATCAGAATTCACTTGCCTTGGCAGATCATTGGCCTCGCAAATATACTGAAACAAATTAAAATAACCATTATATTTATTCTAATGCAGTATGATTACAAGAGTTTCTCCTGAGGTTTTAGCAAAACCTCAAGGGCACTTTTCCCCCCTTTAATACAAAGAAATATTACCTCAATAAGCCAATGGCTTACCGAAAGATAAGCATTCTTGAAAAGCTCCTTAGCGACTTTTATTAACGATGTACCCAACTTTTGAATGCATTTGCTCACCAGAGAAACATCTTCACCATTAAGAACAAATTTAGACCCGCTTGAAAATACGTCTATATCACTCTTTTCCCAAGAATCGCTGATATATATGAAGTTGGAAAGGCAAGGGGCTTGAAGCTCCAATGAGCATTTATCCATCCCTTGGCAGTTGCATATTATGAACTCTTTTAACTTCATAGAGGAAACGTGCGTACTTCTCGTATACCCCAAATAACAGAAGAAAATGGACAGCTTTTCTAGAGAAGGAAGATTTGAGAACAGTTCCTCATCCATTGTCATCTCAGCCAACACCAAAAATTTTAGCTTCAATTTACGGAGATTGGGGAGTGCAAGAGTTCTGGAAGAAGGGAGAACAAGATCTGGTATAGCCAGCTCTAATTTGACAAGCGATTGACATGTAAATAAACAATCAGGAAGTTTCACTTCGTCAATCTCTCCTTCGAGGATGAGCTTTTCAACTTTGTGCATGATGGCGAATGTAATCCATACAGCCTTCATGGGAATGTCACAATCAATTAAAGGCCAATGCAAGACTTCAAGAGTTTTAACGTCAGACTCGTCATGGTAATAAAGTGTTTGGTCAATGAAGTTAAAAAAGCCATACAACTTGTTTTCAGTTTCAGGAAACTGAGAGTAATCGAAAGTAAGTCCGGGTAAAGAGTACCATGCGGTCCTGCAAATTTTGGACAACAACCCTACTTTTGCAGCCTCCATAGTTGGAAGATATGACAAGATTTGGCTCCATACTTCTTGAGGCAATGTGCTCATCCCGTCAGCATCTTCAACAAGAAGACTCTTACCGGAAGTAGAAGATTCAAATTCAATGAGCTCGTTTCTTGTTGAATTCATGTGGCCAGCCACTTGGTATCTGCTATCTGATATATATATAAAAAAAAAAAAAAAAAAAAAAAAAAAAAAAGTAACTAGCCATAAAAAGTGCACATGTTTTTAAGACAGAAGTTCAGAATTCTTCTATATTATAGCACAACAAATGTTTATTCCATCACTAGCAGAAGTACCAGCTTTCAATTTCTTTAGGAAACTTCAAGTATTGTATTAAATTCAATGAAGAGTTCTATGAATAGAAATTGATGCAATTTAAACTATAAACCAAGCATTAGGATAAGATTAGGATTACAATACTAAATTATGATCATATATAATTCATACTTGACACTTTGTTTTTTTGGTGTTAGGTAATTAAAAAAATAATAATAAAAATAATAAAAAGATTATACTTAATACAGGTTTACACCGGTCCATATAATTAAATATAATAAAGTTGTTTAAAAATACTAATTATGCACCTATTTCTAATTTGAATATTTTTTTAAAAAATGTGTCAGCCTTTGATTAGTTGATTTTTTTTAATTTAGAAATATTTTTTCACATTTGTTAAAATACACATAACTTTTTATTTATAATATGTGTTTTTTTATGTATATTTATCAAATGAATCATTTTTACAATCCTTAATTTACACTTATGTTGCATACATTAAAATGAGATATTAAATTAAAAAAACACAATTATTATTAGTTGGTTATTTGCTTTAGATTTGAATTGAATTTGGACAACAAATAAATGTTAACTAATAATTTTTTTTATTAACACTAATCAATTTCTTAAAGAAACAACAGTTTTTGTTTCAAAATTTAAAACCCATCCAGTACCCATTCAAGCTTCTTCACTTAAAACCCTAGTTTCTTCTCCACACACCTATTGCCCCATCCCTCCCTCCCCCACTCTGGCAACCACCACCATGACCGGCGACCAACGACCAACGACCAACAACCGGCTAGGAGAACTGTGTTTAAGGAAGATATTTGAGATGAGACGATGTTGCAACAACTGCAGGAATTGAAAAACTTACTATGGCCACTTGAATATATACTAGAAGGGCATAAATTTCAAATCTTGTAAAGCATCATCATTTAGATCCAGTGCTTTAGGACTTGTGGATGAAGAGATGGATGAGAAGGTATAGGAGGTAGTTGTATGAGGCAGAAGAAGAGTAATGTGGATGGATACAAATTCGATGATAATTCATAATTTGTCATAAAATATAATTATGATGATTAGTGCCGTAGTGTATTATGATGATGCCTAATGCTTTTTTATAATTATTATATATGGCCTTCAAACATTTACTATGTTTTGAACTTCTATATTTGATTATGTTTTAGTGAATCTATTATGTTTTCATATGGTGAAATATTTTTATATGTATATACATGCTTTTATTAAGTTTGGGCGCCGACTATAGTGAGGCCCGCATCTTGCCTCACGCCTTGCGCCTAGGCAGTGAAACAGGTTTAGCGCCATGAGACGTCTCTCATTTTTTAAATCAATGCTGAAGAGTCAAACTCGACACTCATTAGCTAATCTCCCATCATAACTTAGATTATTATTATTTTTTTTTAAAATTGGGTACTCATATAATATAAAAGAACAATTTTAGCCTCCAAAACATCTTTCTTTATCATTATAGTGCTCCTCAAATCTATTTTAGGAAAGGAGTAGGTTTCTTGCACATTTATGATCTGTGCAGCTTAACCCACCAAAAATTTATGGGGACCTAAAAATGTGCCAAATTTAAAATAATAATTTTTTTTTGCCTCCAACCAAAAATAGCTGGCGCCCAACAATTATGGGTTCTCACATGGTGCAAGTAATACTTTTTAGTTGACTTAATAATACTTTATAATTAAACAAGTAATACATTTCACTTAAATAAATAATATTGAACATTTTTTATTTTTAATTTTCTTTGAATCTATACAAATATAATAAAAAATAGTATACGATAAAACAATTACTATCATTCCCTGCCAATAAACATTAACAAATAATTTCTTAGAGAAAATATTAAAATTTCAATTTTCACACAATCAATCAGGTTATATTTTAATATTGGTTTCAAAGTAATATATTTGAAGTAAATGAGTAATACAGTTAAAAGATAAAAAATATTTTTTAAATAAATAAGTAATGCCTTTTAAGTAAACAAATTTTATTGAGAAATTATTTGGTTCAATTGTAACACATATGTTATTTTTTAACTATGAATGTATTACTCTTTATTTTTCAAGTCAGTCATTTTTAAAACATAAAGTGTATCACTTTTTGTGTGGGAAAATTACAAAATTAATCCTCTAACTTGTGGACGGCCCCAAAATCAGTCATTTTCCTCTTTTAATAAAAAAAACCCCAATAATTACACGTATACACTGCATAATCACATCACGTTAGAGAATTCACATTTTTCTTGCTAATATGTGTCCTCTACGGTCAAATTTGATGTGTCTGATCTCATATTGTTTATTACGAAGGACATATCAATTTCACTTATTATGCCACAAACACGAAAACCCTTATTTAACATGGTAACATGTGGTGCATGTGCAAATATACAATAAGAATTTCAAATTTTACCTAAAAAATTATGTATATTGAAGAAATTAAATAGGAAAAGGACCAAAATTGTAAAACTTTAATAAAGATAAAATGACTAATTTTGGGACCACCCATAAGTTACAAGATTATTTTTGTAATTTTCCTCTTTTTATGTTGCAATGTATTAGTCTATTTGTTGAAATGTGTTATTGCCAATCTTTAAATGTACTACTCTTTGTTTTGACATGTATTATACCTTAACTATAAAAAGGTATTACTCTTTGTGAAGAAATGTATTACTTCCTAACCATTAAATATTATTTTTTTGTGTTAAAATGTATTACTCTTTAATTGTAAAAGTATGGTTTGTGTTGAATGTATTACTTCTTAACCGTAAATATATTGCTCTATATGTTGAAATGTATTATTGTTTAACTGTAAATGTATTGCTCTTGTTTGAAAGGTATTACTTCTTATCCATAAATAGATTATTATATGTATTGAAACTTATTACGATGTAACATTAAATGTATTAGTTTTTGTATTGAAATGTATTTTTATTTACAAGTAAATGTATTATCTTATGTATTGCAAGGTATTAATGTTTAACTGTAAATAATAAGTTCGCCAAACATATATTCTTGTCCACACATTTTTGGCGTGGTGGCGCTGCTGAAAGACGCTCACCAGATGGGTTGCATATGATGATGACTTACAGCCAGTTTAGCAAGGACAAACCAATACATGATGAGAAATCTTACAATTTATCGATGTTGGGGATATAGGTGATGGCCATGTGAATTGGAGAAAGTCGTTGATATAGGTCTGGTCTACAACATAATTCCAAATGATTAGCGAAAAGACGATTTGGCTGCAGCTGAAGACAAACCAAGTCGTGGGATATCAAATACCCAATGATCATTATTGATTTTAAGGCATCTGTAACAAATGATCACGAGATTGTGGTTACTTGAACTGTAACCTACGTAGTGAAAGCGCCGCCATTTGCGGCGCCACGATCACCAATTCAAAGGGGTGGTGGTGACGGAAAATCTAGCAATGATAAGTTTACGATGAAGGGTGAAAAACAAAGTTACATTGTGAGAGTAAAGGCAGTACAGGTCGGGGAATTTGATGACGGAGGTTGGGAAGATACCTCGGCCAGATGGGTGGCCACATGTGGTGTTGCCGGTGGTGGTGGTGTGGAGGCATGGTTTTTTATGGCGGTATCGTTAATAATAATCAACTATGCCTCCGATGCATAAAAGTTTTTGCCTTAGTAAAGAGATGTTATATCACCCTCACACAATTTAATTTTATGCAAACCAAATTTAGGTCTTTTCCAATGAGCTTCAACCCTTTCTACAATTAATATTTAATATGGAGTTTGAACTAACACAACATCCATTTATCGGGGATTCTTATGGTTTTGATTTGAACACTTTCAATTATTGTCATTCAAACATTAGTTGACAGCATATATCATGAGCAAGAGGAAGAACCAATTGAATTTATTTCCACCATTTCCACTCAAGCATTGTGAGAATCGAGGCCAGTCATATTAGATTTACAATTCTTGAATACACTAAGAAGGAAATTCACTAAAATGCAAATTATAAAATTAGATAGGAAGACAACCAGATTTGGTTGAAAGTTATCTCCCAACAACAGAATCAAGAACACAAGTACCAATCAAACTTAAAGAGAAAGCAAAAAAGGTTGAAATCATCAGTCACCTTTTGCAAACTCGAACAAAGATGGAACACCAGGAGGAAGGAACTTCACCAAGAAAAGCAGCAGAAACTCTGAAAGATCTTAACTGTATCATGCAACAAAGATTCACTTTAGGCCATTGAAAAACATTAAGGGATGATGCCAATCAAGAACTTATATTTACCACCGTGCAACTCAAATGAAATTGAACTGAATATAAATGAGTAGCACATACTGCATAAAATGATACACTTCTATACAACTGACTACCGTTACTAAACTTAAACTTTATGAATCCTAACACTCAATTTTTGTTTTTTTTTTTTTTTGCGCTAACACAAAATTCACCAAAATGGGAAAGATGCAGGAATTGTTGCACAACCAAATAAAGAAGCACCCAGATCTGCAGGAAAGACCTCCATTCTTAATTAGGGTTTTCATTTCACAGAAGTGCAACTTGCAGAAGACAAAGTAGTAATTGAAGTATACGATTGACCTTTTCGAAAAATAAAATGATAACACTATGAAGGATTTCAGCAAACCTTTGATTTCTGAATCGGCAACTACAAGAGAAAATGGTGCCCCTTGTGAAATTGAGGAACAAGTTTTATGCCCTAACGGGGAGGAGTGGGGGTGGGGGTGGGGGTAGGGGTGGGGTGGGGGTGGGGTTGGAGTTAATGCATGAAAAATTAGGGGTAATCAATTAATGCTAAAAGGAAATTCAGATTAACTATTGTAAACCCAATTTCAAATTTCAAAATACAAACCTAATTCAAGAAAAATCATATAATGCAAATTGCTAGATATAGAAAATGTTGCAATTACCACAAAAAAAAAACAAAAAAAAAACACCTTCCTTATAATTATTGTAATAGTGAAATAAATACTAATTAAGGGTTAATCTTATTATTACAGAATTCATTATGAAAAGAATTTATTTGAACTAATTCAATCTTGTTTCAGCAATTGTCCTTAACTTCCAATAAAATATTAGTGTGACTAACAAGTCTATTTAAAAAGAAGCAAAATTACAGACATCTTGTGCGCAAAATTTCAAAGTTTATGAGGTCACCCACACGGACATTCTTTGAACTAAATAATTGCATTAAGAAATTCTAAAAAAATACATGAAAATATAGATTGTATAAATTCACCATAAAATTCAATTTAAAATTCCCACTCAAAGGATTGCTAAATTTAAGTTAGTAAATATTAACAAGTCTTGTGGAATTATGAAGCAAACACCTCGTCCAACATATTTTCACGAACAAATTTCATTATATTAGCAATCTAAAACTATAAAACATGAAGGATTCAAACCCGTACTATGGTTTAAGGCATGGTTATGAGCGAATTCAGCCTGGCACAACTTTAAATTCTAAAGAGCGAATATAATCTCCAACGAGACAATATAGCAAGTTGTCAATTCATAACTCCATTCTGACTGTCAGTTTGAGGATGGTAAAGAACTCTAAATTTAAAGAAAGTATCCACCATACGCCTGAGCTCCACCAAAAGTGATTAAGAAAATGTGTATCTTGATCCAAACCAATAGACTTTGACAACCCATGAAAATGGTATACACCCCGCAAAAGAGGTTGACCATGCCAATATCATTTGTCGTACACTTGCACAGTAAAAAATTAACTATTTTGGGAAAACATCAACCCCCACAAATATATTGTCTTAACCTATCGTATACGTGGAACCCCAAAGACAAAATTCATAATGATCTCAGTTCATGATGATCTCAGTCCAAGTAGATATGGGCATGGTTTCGGTTTGGAACCAGAACCGCCGATCAATGGTTCGATTCAATCGTTGACCCGGTTTCGATTTCAAATCGGAACCAAAACCGTCTGACTCACTGTTCGCGTTCGGGAACCGCCGGTTCCGGTTCGAATCCGCAGTTCTAACCGTCTTTTTAAAAATTCTAGCCGTTCAAGATCGACGGCTGAGATTAACTAGCCCTTGATCTCCAATGGCTGAGATTCTGCAACTGTTGGGAAATCGCCGGTTCGAACCAGAAGCGTGGAAGAAACAGGTTTGAAAGTTGTTAATTAAAAAAAAAAAAAAGGAACCGGGCCGGGCCGGAGCCGTGGAACCGCCGGTTCCGGAACCATAACCGAAACTGGTTCTTCCGTTCTCCATAGTTCCAAGAACCACCGATTCTGAAACTAAAACCGAAACTGACGAACTGTGCCATGTCTAAGTCCAAGGTTGTGTTGGAATGGGCAGAGGCATATAAAGACCTGCATAAGAGGCTTGATCCATGAAAATGTTGCATTTTTTTAATCTAATATCTTATTTAAAATATGCCAATGTCAATTTAAATTGTGAAAGGACAAATAATTTTATATATTATAGTAAAAAAAATATAAGAAATGAAAATGTTATTTGTATTTTAAATATTTCAAAAAGTTTGAATTTTTTTTTGAACCAATTACAAGGTGGCACCTATAATATTTTCTTTTCCTTGTTTCTACATAAAATTGTAAAATCTAGCATCAACTACTGTCCTTAATTAATTAATTTTATTATTATTATTATTATTATTATTATTATTATCATTATTATTATTATTATTATTATTATTATTATTTCATTTAATTTTTTGTCTTAAATTACTTCCTTTACGGGTCCATTTAGATCGAGGTAGATGAAATTTTAATTTATTTGAATTATTTGATTTTTAATTTTTTTTGTATTTAAAACTTTACTAATTTCAACTTTTCTTTTTTGGTTTGAGTGTAAATTTGAATTGTTTGATTTGTAAAAAAATATCAAAAAAAGAAAAAGAGATAATTTCAATATGTGTGTATCTATTTTTCTTTTACTTTGAACAATTGAATAATCCGTGAAGTGTGTGAGTGCGCGTGCAATAAGTGTGCATGTGTGTGCAATGATCGTGCATGTGTGGGCAATGAGTGTGGGTACAAATTTAATTGTAGATAACTTCAATGAAGAGATACAACCTAAGAAATCATACATTAAGTATCTTGAAAAATCAATGCAAAAATGATTTCATGTGCCCACGTTCTATGGCCAGCAACAATAACAAACATCTTCGAGCGTAATTAATATATCAAAATAAGTTTCTGTTCAGAAATTTATCTTGAATAAAAAAAAATGCAAGAACAATCATGCCCACTAAATGTGTCCTCTAACATCTCAACTTAGCTGAAAAAGGAAAGAAAAAAAAATCCAAACACACATGGATTTAACATACAATCAGATAATGAAACATCATTAGATAAAATAAAGCTACATGCATCCGGAATCAACGATGGCGCACCTTCTCTTCACACACTGGAGGACAAAAAACCAACAAAGAATGTGTCATATACATCAGCGCTTCTTGGGAAAAGAGTGAGATAGACGTATTTTCAAGTTGATCTAAATTTGTTCTTAATGGTGGAGATGTTTTTGTGGTGAGCGAAGGCATTCAAAAGTAGAGTACATCCTTAATAAAGTCGCTAAGGAGCTTTTCAAGAATGCTTCTCTTTTGCTAACCCATTGGCTTATTGAGGTAATATTTCTTTGTATCAGGGGGAGGGGGAGAGGGGGGGGGGGGGGGAGGGGGAGGGGGGGAGTGTCCTTGAGGTTTTGCAAATTAAAAGAAAACACACACAAAGAAAGATTGATTTGCTGAAATACCCCCACATGCAAGGAAACGAACTTTTGTGGGTTGTGGGTAATTAGGCTAAAACTTCAAGAGAAACTCTTGTAATCATACTGCATTAGAATAAATATAATGGTTATTTTAATTTGTTTCAGCATCTTTGCAAGGCCAATGATCTGCCAAGGCAAGTGAATTCTGATCTGTTC
The DNA here is from genome assembly GCA_028749325.2 of Caryopteris x clandonensis. Lineage (NCBI taxonomy): Eukaryota > Viridiplantae > Streptophyta > Magnoliopsida > Lamiales > Lamiaceae > Caryopteris > Caryopteris x clandonensis. The sequence goes on from JAPYKT020000048.1 coordinate 439,573, forward strand.
CATAATATAATGAAGTTGGATATCTATATACGGCCAATTATGGATCATGTTAGAGTGTTGATACTTGCATACAACAAAGCTTCTGCATCAGCTGACGTTAAATTTTACTAGTTTCATTCCGGCATTGCAGTTACATTTTGTTTTTCATCTTGTATTTTCGGCTTTAAGTGTGCAGTTTGATATGGCACATTCTTTGTTGGTTTTTTTTCCTCCAGTGTGTGAAGAGAAGGTGCGCCATCGTTGATTCCGGATGCATGTAGCTTTATTTTGTCTAATGATGTTTCAATATCTCCTTGTATGTTAAACCCATGTCTGTTTGGATTTTTTCTTTCCTTTTTCAACTAAGTTGAGATGTTAGAGGACACATTTAGCGGGCATTTCGTGCAATTTTTTTTTTATTTAAGATAAATTTTTGAACTAAAACTTACTTTGATATATTAATTACTCTCGAAGATGTTTGTTATTGTTGCTGGCCATAGAACGTGGGCAGATGAATCATTTTTGCAATAATTTTTCAAGATACTTAATGGATTGATTTCTTATGTTGTATATCTTCATTGAAGTTATCTGACAATTAAATTTGTACCCACACTCATTGCCCACACATGCACACTCATTGCACACAACTGCACACTTATTGCACGCACATTCACACACACACTGAATGAAATATTCAATGTTCATAGTAAAAAAAATAGATACATAGACAAATAGATATATTGAAATTAATTACAAAGAAGAATAGAACGAACGAGACAATATAGAACCCCCAAGATTGGAGGATGGTTAAAGAAATATATCCGCTATTTGAAATTTAAAGTTGTTTCTGGCTTAGTTTGCTCATAACCATGCCTTACGGGTTTCAATCCTTCATGTTCTATAGTTTTAGATTGCTAATATAGTGAAATTTGTTCATGAAAATATGTTGGACGAGGTGTTGCTTCATAATTTCACGAGACTTGTTAATATAGACTAATTTAGTTTTAACAATTCTTTGAGTGAGAATTTTAAATTGAATTTTGTGGTGAATTATACAATCTGTATTTTCCTGTATTTTTGAGAATTTATTAATGCAATTATTTAGTTCAAAGAATGTTCATGTGGGTGACCTCATAAACTTTGAAATTTTGCGCATTTTATTGGAAGTTTAGGACAATTACTGAAACAAGATTGAATTAATTCAAATAAATTCTTTTCATGATGGATTCTGTAATAATAAGATTGACCATTAATTAGTATTTATTTCACTATTACAATAATTATAAGGAAGGTAATTTTTTTTCTTCTTTTTGTGGTCATTGCATAAATAATTTTGCGTAGGTAAGTTTGCATTTCTTTTTTATATATCTAGTAACTTGCATTATATGATTTTTCTTGAATTAGGTTTGTATTTTGAAATTTGAAATTGGGTGTACAATAGTTAATGTGAATTTCCTTCTAGCATTAACTGATTACCCTTTATTTTTCATGCATTAACTCCACCTCCACCCCCACCCATCCCCATTAGGGAAGAAAACTTGTTCCTCAATTTCACCAGGGGCACCATTTTCTCTTGTAGTTGCTGATTCAGAAATCAAAGGTTTGCTGAAATCCTTCATACTTTTATCATTTTATTTTTTGAAAAGGTCAATCGTATACTTCAATGAATACTTTGTCTTCTGCAAGTTGCACTTCTGTGGAATGAAAACCCTAATCAAGAATGGAGGTCTTTCCTGCAGATCTGGGTGCTTCTTTATTTGGTTGTGCAACAATTCCTGCATTTTTCCCATTTTGGTGAATTTTTGTGTTACCATGAAACAAAAAAAAAATTGAGTGTTGAGGATTCATAAAGTTATTTATAGAAGTGTATCATTTTATGCAGTCTCTGTTACTCATTTATATTCAATTCAATTTCATTTGAAGTGCATGGTGGTAAATATAAGTTCTTGATTGGCATCATCCTTGATGATTATTAATTGGTCTAAAGTGAATTTTTGTTGCATCACACATAAAGTTCCTTCCTACAAGACTTGGTGTTCCATCTTTGTTCGAGTTTGCTAAAGGTGCTGGCGATTTCAACCTTCTTTGCTTTTTCTTTGAGTTTGATAGGTACTTGTGTTCTTGATTCTGTTATTGGGAGATAACTTTCAACCAAAGCTTGTTGTCTAATAATTTTATAATTTGCATTCTAGTGAATTTCCTTCTTAGTTTCTTCAAGAATTATATATCTAATATGACTGGCGTATTTGAATCTCATGAATCATCTATATGCACGGTACATTAATGCTTGAGTGGAAATTGATGGAAATAAATTCAATTGGTTCTCTCTCTTGCTTATGATATATGTTTTCAACTAATATTTGAATGACAATAATTGAAAGTGTTCATATCTAAACCATAAGAATCCCCCATAAATGGAATATTATCTTAATGTAATTGGTAAATCTGATGGACATTGTGTTAGTTCAAACTCATATTAAATATTAATTGTAGAAAGGGTTGAGGCTCATTGTGAAAGACCTAAAGTTGATTTGGATAAAATTAAATTGTGGGAGGGTGATATAACATCTCCTTACTAAGGCAAAATTTTTTTTGCATCGAAGGCATAGTTGCTTATTATTAACAATACCGCCCTCAAAACCACTACCTCCAACACCACCACCGGCGACACCACCTCTCGCTACCCATCTATCCGAGCTATCTTCGCAACATTCGTCATCAAATTCCCCGCATCATTGTCAGCTTACTGGCCTTTATTCTCACAGTGTAACTTTGCTTTTCACCCTTCGTCGTAAACTTATCGTCGCTGGATAGGCTTTGGCACCGCAAATGGTGACCGCAATCTTGAGATCATTTGTTACTGATGCCTAAAAATCATCAGTGATCATAGGGTAATTGATATTTGATTTGTCTTCTGCTGCAGCCAAATTGTCTTCTCGCTAATCATTTGGAATTATGTCATAGACCAGTCTTATATTCTCTCGATTCACATGGCCAACACTTATATCCCGAACTTTGATAAAGTGTAAGATTTCTCATCAAGTATTGGTTTGTCGTTGTTAAATGGGCTGTAAGTCGTCATCGTTTGCGACCCATCATGGTGAGCGCCTTTCAATAGCGTTGCCACGCCAAAAATGTGTGGACAGGAATAGATGCTTGGCGAACTTATTATTTACCATTAAACGTTAATACCTCGCAATACAGAAGGTGATACATTTACAGTTAAATGAAAATACATTTCAACATAAAAACTAATACGTTCAGTACATATAGTAATGCATTTGCGGATAATAAGTAATACCTTATATGGTAATGCATTTGCGGATAAGAAGTAATACCTTTCATGACAAGACAAATATATTTACAGTTAAGAAGTAATACATTTCAACACAAAAAACAATACTTTTACGATTAAAAAATACTATATTTTAATACAAAAGGTAGTATATTTAATTGTTAAGAAGTAATACATTTCCTCACAAAGAGTAAAACCTTTATAGTTAAGGTATAATACATGTCAAGACAAAGACTAGTACATTTAAAGTTGGGCAAGAACACATTTCAACATATAGGCTAATACATTATAACACAAAAAGTAATACACTTTATGTTTTAACAATATTAGCATTAATGAGTATCGAGTTTGACTCTTGAGCATTGATTTAAAAAGCGAAAGGCACCTCGAGGCACCAAACCTGTTTTCCTGCCTAGCCGCAAGGTGTGAGGCGAGGTGGGCACCTCACTATAGCCGGTGCCCAAACTAAATAAAAATATGTATATACATATAAAAATATTTCACCATAAAAAAACATAATAAATTCACTAAAACATTATCAAATATAGAAGTCCAAAACATAGTAAATGTTTGAATGCCATATATAATAATTATAAGCATTAGGCATCATCATAATACACTAAGGCAATAATCATCATAATTATAATTTATGTTGAATTGTGGATAATCATCGGATTTGTATCCATCCACATTACTCTTCTTCTGCCTCATCCAACTCTCCTCCTATATCTTCTCATCCATCTCTTCATCCACAAGTTCTAAAGCGCTGGATCTAGATCATGATGCTTTAGAAGTGTTTGAAATTTTTGCCCATCTAGTATATGTTTTGGTGGTCCTCGTAAGTTCCTCAACTCCTACAGCTTTTGCAACATCATCTCATCTCAAATTATCTTCCTCAAACACAAGTTCTCCTAGCCGGTCGTCGGTTGCCAGTCGCCAGTCGCCAGTCATGGTGGTGGTTGCCAGAGTGGGGACGGGAGGGAGGGTGCAACAGGTTCGGAGAAGGAACTAGGATTTTAAGTGAAGAAGGTTGAATGGGTACTAATGGGTTTTAATTTTTGAAACGAAAAGTGTTGTTACTTTAATAAATTGATAAGTGATAATAAAAAATAAATTATTTCAAATTTTATTAGTTAAAATTTATTTATTGTCCAAATTCAATTCAAATCTAAATCAAATTACCAACTAATAATAATTGTATTTTTTGAATTTAATATTTCATTTTAATGTATGTAGCATGAGTGTAAACTTAAGGATTGTAAAAATGATTCATTTGATATATACATAAAAACACACATATTATAAATGAAAAGTTATGTGTATTTTAACAAATGTGAAAAAATATTTCTGAATAAAAAAAATTCAATTATTCAATGGCTGACATATTTTTTAAAAAAATATTTACACTTTTCCAAACTAAAAATAGCTGCAAAATTAGTATTTTTAAACAACTTTATTATATTTAATTATACGGATCGGTGTAAACATGCGTGAAGTATAACCTATTAATTATTTTTGTTATTATTTTTTATTGCCGAACACCAAAAAAACAAAGTGTCAAGTATGAATTATATATGATCATAACTTAGTATTGTCATCCTAATCTTATCCTAATGCTTGGTTTATGGTTTAAATTGCATCAATTTCTATTCTTAGAACTCTTCATTGAATTTAATACAATATTTGAAGTTTCATAAAGAAATTGAAAGTTGAAACTTCTGCTAGTGATGGAATAAACATTTGTTGTGCTATAATATAGAAGAATTCTGAACTTCTGTCTTAAAAACATGTGCACTTTTTATGGCTAGTTACTTTTTTTTTTTTTTAATATATATCAGATACTAAGTGGCTGGCTACATGAAATCAACAAGAAACGAGCTCATTGAATTTGAATCTTCTACTTCCGGTAAGAGTCTTCTTGTTGAAGATGCTGACGGGATGAGCACATTGCCTCAAGAAGTATGGAGCCAAATCTTGTCATATCTTCCAACTATGGAGGCTGCAAAAGTAGGGTTGTTGTCCAAAATTTGTAGGACTGCATGGTACTCTTTACCTAGACTTACTTTCGATTACTCTCAGTTTCCTGAAACTGAGAACAAGTTGCATGCCCTTTTTAACTTCATTGACCAAACACTTTATTACCATGACGAGTCTGACGTTAAAACTCTTGAAGTCTTGCATTGGCCTTTAATTGATTGTGACATTCCCATGAAGGCTGTATGGATTACATTCGCCATCATGCACAAAGTTGAAAAGCTCATCCTCGAAGGAGAGATTGACGAAGTGAAACTTCCTGATTGTTTATTTACATGTCAATCGCTTGTCAAATTAGAGCTGGCTATACCAGATCTTGTTCTCCCTTCTTCCAGAACTCTTGCACTCCCCAATCTCCGTAAATTGAAGCTAAAATTTTTGGTGTTGGCTGAGATGACAATGGATGAGGAACTGTTCTCAAATCTTCCTTCTCTAGAAAAGCTGTCCATTTTCTTCTGTTATTTGGGGTATACGAGAAGTACGCACGTTTCCTCTATGAAGTTAAAAGAGTTCATAATATGCAACTGCCAAGGGATGGATAAATGCTCATTGGAGCTTCAAGCCCCTTGCCTTTCCAACTTCATATATATCAGCGATTCTTGGGAAAAGAGTGATATAGACGTATTTTCAAGCGGGTCTAAATTTGTTCTTAATGGTGAAGATGTTTCTCTGGTGAGCAAATGCATTCAAAAGTTGGGTACATCGTTAATAAAAGTCGCTAAGGAGCTTTTCAAGAATGCTTATCTTTCGGTAAGCCATTGGCTTATTGAGGTAATATTTCTTTGTATTAAAGGGGGGAAAAGTGCCCTTGAGGTTTTGCTAAAACCTCAGGAGAAACTCTTGTAATCATACTGCATTAGAATAAATATAATGGTTATTTTAATTTGTTTCAGTATATTTGCGAGGCCAATGATCTGCCAAGGCAAGTGAATTCTGATCTGTTCCATAATATAATGAAGTTGGATATCAATATATGGCCAATTATGGATCATGTTAGAGTGTTGATACTGCTGGCGTCAAGATGCCCCAATCTCAATAACCTTCATCTTCGATTTAGGGTAAATAAGTTGATCCTTAGCATCTGATGATTAGCACTGTCGTTGTATTTATTTTAATACAGCTCTCTCTCTCTCTCTCTCTCACAGACGCCACAAAGGCGAGTTGTTCAGGGGCTGAGTGAGGATTCCTTAGCAGAGAATTGTTACAGCGGTGGTTTCCGTAAAGTAAACATTGTTCGTATTGAGGAATTTAGAGGAGTTGAAGCTGAAATGATGCTTGTCCGATTTTTACTAGAGAATATGACTGAATTACGCCTGATGAGGATTGGGATGACTGTCTACATGGAAAGAAAGAACAGGCGGTTGAGCATCTCTGAGATACTTGCATACAACAAAGCTTCTGCATCAGCTGACATTAAATTTTACTAGTTTCATTCCGGCGTTGCAGGTACATTTTGTTTTTCATCTTGTACTTCCTGCGTTAAGTGTGCAGTTTGATATGACATATTCTTTGTTGTTGTTCTTTTTTCCTCCAGTGTGTGAAGAGAAGGTGTGCCATCATTGATTCCGGATGCATGCCGCTTTGTTTTATCCAATGATGTTCAATGTCTCCTTGTATGTTAAACCCATGTCTGTTTGGGTTTTTTCTTTCCTTTTTCAACTAAGTTGAGATGTTAGAGGACACATTTAGCGGGCATAATTGTTCATGCAATTTTATTTTATCTACGATAAATATCTGAGCTGAATCTTACTTTGATATATTCGTCACTCTCGAAGATGTTTGTTGTTGTTGTTGGCGATAGAACGTGGGCAAATCGATCATTTTTGCATTGGTTTTTCAAGATAATGTATGTTTTCTTAGGTTGTATCTCTTAATTGAAGTTATCTAACAATTAAATTTGCACCCACACTGATTGCACACACATGCACACTTATTGCACACACTCACACACTGAACGAAATATTCAATTGTTAATAGTAAAAAAAAAAAAAAAAATAATAATAATAATAATAAAAGAAAAAGAATTATTGATACACACAGATATATTGAAATTAAGTACATAGAAGGCTAGAATGAACTAGACGATATAGAACTCCAAGTTTGGAGAATGGTTAAAGAAATACATACACCAACACAATAAACATGCACAAAGGGAGGAAAACACGCATTGCACACACAAAGGGAAAGATGCACATAAAAATAATAAAAAAAATTAAAAAAAAAAAAAAGAAAAAAAGCAGTCACACCTCCACTTATTCTCTTTTTCTTTTTGATTTTTTTTTTTAAATCAAACAATTCAAATTTACATCCAAGCCAAAAAAAGAAAAGTTGAAATTAGTGAATTTTAAATAAAAAATAAAAATCAAATAATTCAAATCACTTAAAATTTCATCTTCCTCGGTTTAAATGGACACGTAAAGGAAATAATTTAAGACAAAAATTAAATGAAATAATAATAATAATAATAATAATAATAATAATAGTTGATGGTATTTTTTACAATTTTCTGTAGAAAAAAGGAAAACAAAATATTATAGGTGTCAGCTTGAAATTGGTTCAAAATTTTCGTAATTTTTTTTCAAATCTTTAAAATATAAATAATATTTTCATTTTTTTAAGCTATAATATATAAAATTATTGGTTTTTTCACAATTTAAATTGACACTCATATTTCCATGAGTCAAGCCTCTCATGCAGGTCTTTATATGCCCCTATCATTCCAAAACAACCTTGGACTGATATCATTATGGATTTTGTCTTGGGGGTTCCACGTACATCACAGGCTAAGACTATATATTTATGTGGCTGATTGTTTTGTTAACTTTTACTGTGCAAGTGCACGACAAGTTGGGTTGTCAAGCGATTTTAGATTAGGATACACATTTTCTTAATCATTTTTGGGGAGCCTCAGGCGGACGGTGGATAATTTCCTTAATTTTAGATTTTTTTACCACCCTCAAAATGACTGTCAGTGTGAAATTGTGAATCGTACTTTGGACAACTGTTATATTGTCTCGTTGGTAATTAAATCCGTTTTTTGAAATTTAAAGTTGTGTCAGACTAAATTCATTAATAAACATGCCTTAATTAAACTGTAGTACGGGTTTCAATCCTTCATGTTCTATAGTTTTAGATTGCTAATATTGTAAAATTTGTTCGTGAAAATATATTGGACGAGGTGTTGCTTCAGAATTCCACAAAACTTATTAATATAGAGTAATTTAGATTTAACAATTCTTTGAGTGTGAATTTTAAATTGAATTTGTGGTTAATTATACAACCTATATTTTCAAGGATTTTTTAGAATTTCAAAATGCAATTATTTAGTTCAGAGAATGTCATGTGGGTGACCTCATAAACTTTCAAATTTTGCGCAAAAGATGTGCGTAATTTTGCTTCTTTTTAAATACACTTGATAGTCACGCTAATATTTTATTGGAAGTTTAGGACAATTGCTGGAACAAGATTGAACTAATTTAAATAAATTATTTTCATGATGGATTCTGTAATAATAAGATTGACCCTTATAAGGAAGGTATTTTTTTTTTCTTTTTTTTTTTGTGGTAATTGCGTAAATAATTTTGCGTATTTAGGTAAGTTTGCATTATATTTTCTTTTTTATATATCTAGCAATTTGCATTATATGAGAAATCTTACAATTTATCTAAGCTGGGGATATAGATGATGGCCATGTGAATCGGGAGAATTGATATAGGACTAGTCCACGACATAATTCCAAATAATTAGCAAGAAGACGATTTGGCTGCAGCCGAAGACAAACCAAGCCGTTGGATATCAATTACCCATTGATCACCATTGATTTTAAGGTACCTGTAACAAATGATCTCGAGAATGTGGTTACTAGAACGGTAACCTACATATGTGAAAGCCGGCCATTTGCGGCACCACGATCACCAATTCGAAGGGGTAGCGGTAACAGCAAATCCAGCAATGATAAGTTTACGATGAAGGGTGAAATAGGTGGTGTTGCCGGTGGTTGTGGTGTGGAAGCAGGGGTTTTGATTTGATAATCGACTATGCCTTCAATGCATAAAAGTTCGGGTGGGCTATTGATAACTCTATATAATAGAGTTATTTTTGTACCCTTTAATTTGAATTTATGTATAAAATAGTGGTGAATTTGGTGAATTTTAGTATAATGTGACATAATTAGATCTTTATTTTATTTTGTAGTTCATGTAAATTAAATGTGTAATTTTTCTTTGATTTTGTGTAAAAAAAATTAGGATTGGAGCTGAAATTGAGGAATCAAAGCTAAAGGTGCACAAAGTTTGGAAAGTCCCCAGTTGCTGCACGAGATGCTGCAGCATGCTGGAAGCTAATTTTTTTTTTTTTAACCAGAAAATGCGAGTTCAAATTGCTGACTGGACAATTTAAATTTGCCAAGCTGGCAAAGAACAGATGAATCAGCTGGGGAGTCAACATGGGCTAATTAAATGGACTGCCAAAAAAAAAGAAAGGAGGCGTGGGCCTTGAAAAGAGAGGAACAACAGAAAATAGGGCAGCAAGCAAGAGGAGAAGACAGCAAGCAGTCCCAGCAGAAAACATCACGCAGGAAGAGGAAAAGAGGGGCTAGATCAGGAACGAAATTCCACCATACTCACCAGTTTTTCACAGAGATTTCAAGGGGAGAAAGAAGGAATCAACTAGAAGAAAAAGAGGAGAAAAGGAGCTCGAAAATCAGCCATCCCAACAACTGAACTCTCTCTTCTTTATTCTCTTTTATTCCCCTGTTTTCTTTAGGAATTATATTTCAGATTTTATGGATGACATATTTATTTTCTGGACTATATTTTCTGAAATAGTCATGAGCTAAACATCAATTAGACTTGAATTGCTAATGGATTTTGAATCGTTTTATTGAGACTTTATTGCATTGTTCGGTGATTTGTGCTATTGTTCATTCAAGTAGGAATATGGTTAATGTTTGTTGTTGTTTGGCCAGCAATAATAAATTTACAAGCTAGATTTAATACCGGAAGGGTTAGGTCTAGTGGAAATTGCTTGAATGATGCAAGTGGATGACCGATTATAGGTTATTGTTGTGAATGGTATAGGGATATATTGTTCACCTTGCATAACTATACGAATTGATTTTTGCATCAATGTTCCAATTTCAATTAGGAATAGGAATATGTTTAATTAGAAAGAGGAATGTATAACATAGCATTTGGAAAAATTCTATGTATCAAGAAAGAATTCGTGTTAACTTTAGAACATTTCACTCGAAAACAATGCCGTTTAACATGAATCAATAAAATTCGATTCAAAGAAAATTAGTAATTCAAGTCTATAACATCCATCTTAGGAAATTCCTTGCTGCCATTGTAGAAGTAGGACCGAACCATCCACTCCACTTATTACTCATTTCTTTAGTTAAAAATTGCTATTAATTGATATTTGCAAATTATTTTAATTTCAATCCCTGTGGAGACGATAAAATTCATCATTATACTACTTGTTGACTACGTGCACTTGCGTATACAACCAACAGCTATTCGTACCCGAAATTTCTAAACATATCCCAAATTCTAATTATACCCCATTATAAATTTATAATTCTCTTTTTTTTTTTTTTACTAAATATAACTCATATTTACCCCTTATACCTTCTTACTAAATAAAAAAAAAAAAAAAAAGACAACAACAACAACAAATATATCAGTATTGCTTTCCCAGAAAAAAATTCCAAATTTTTGTTCTCTCTATAATTCCTCTATCTAACATAAATTTATGCACCTTCTCTCTTCTCTATCTACCATATATGAACTCTTGTACACAAAATTCTTAACAAAATCAAGTTTGAGGAAAAATAATTTAAAGAATAGTGTTAAATGTGTGTTACTTATTAAGTTTGGCCTTCACTGTGAAAGATTTCAGATTTAGAGCCAAATATCAAGAAAGCCATAAATCTGTATTCGCTGTATTGAAGAAAAATGGAAAAGAAGAAGACAAGACGGTGCAATTGAGAATAGAAACAAAATCAAGTTTAAAGAATAGTGTTAAGTGTGTGTTAATTATCAAGTCTGGCTTTCACGGTGAAAGGTTTCAGATTTGGAGCCAAATATTGAAAGTCATAAATCTGCAATTCCAAAAGATGGAGAAGAAGAAGACAAGAGATTTCTGCAGTTGAGAATAAAAACAATATATATATATATATATATATATATATATATATATATATATATATATATAAGAGTATTTATGTCTAATTTTATCATAATTATTATGGGGTATATTTAGAGGTTTGTGAGTATGAAAAGCCGCCCCCTAAAAGTTTTTCCCTTAATAAAGAAATATTATATCACCTGACACAATTTTTTTTTATCGAAACCAACTCTAGGTCTTTCACAATGAGGTTCAACCCTTTTCTACAATTAGTATTTAATATGGAGGTTGAACTAACAAATATCCATCAAATTTAGCAATTACTTTAAGATAATATTTAATATTTGGGGATTCTTATGGTTTTGATTTGAACACTTTCAATTATTGTCATTGAAACATTAGTTGACTGCATATATTATAAGAAAGAGGGAGAATCCATTGAATTTATTTCCATCAATCTCCACTCAAACATTAATCTACAGTACATATAAATGGTTCATGAGATTCGAATAGGCCAATCATATTAGATATACAATTTTTTTAAGGCACAAATTAAGAAGGAAATTCACTAGAATGCAAATTATAAAATTAGATAGGAAGACCAAAAGTTTGGTTGAAAGTTATCTCCCAACAACAGAATCAAGAACATACCAATCAAACTCAAATAGAAAGCAATTAAAGAAGGTTGAAATCACAAGTCACCTTTAGCAGACTTGAACAAATATGGAACACCACATCTTGGAGGAAGGAACTTCATCAAGAAAAGCAACAGAAACCCTGCAAAATCTAAACTGTGTCGTGCAACAAAGATTCACTTTAGGCCAATTATAAACCTTAAAGGATAATGTCAATCAAGAATTTATAATTACCACCTTGCTCTTAAAATAAAATTGAACTGAATATAAATGAGTTGCACAGAATGCATAAAATGATACACTCAAATTCTTTTTTTTTTTTTTTTTTTTTTTGGTAAAACAAATATTCACCATAGGCAAGAGGCTCGTCAAAAGTGATTATGAAAATGTATACCCCAATCTGAAACAATAGACTTTGGCAACCCATGAAAATGGTATACATCCCGAAAGAAGAGCAAATATAGAGTCAATACATGTCGTGTACGCAGAAGCCCAAGACAAAATCCATACTTATATCAGTCCAAGATTGTTTTGGAATTGACACATGAAAATGTGCATATTTTAAATTTAATATCTTATTTAAAATATGTAATATGAGTATTTAAATATCATGAAAGGATAATTAATTTTATATATTATATATATAAATTATAAGAAACAAAAATGTTACTTTTCTTTTAAATATTAAAAAAAAAAAGCAATTTTGAACTAATTACAAGTTGTCACTTATATTATTCTTGTTAAGATATCAAAGTTTCGGTTAATTCCACAGTTGCAGGCTCAACAGTTAGAGTCCTGCAGTTAGACGGTTAGGAGTCAGTTACAGGTTGTTAGGAGAAGTTATCTATGTGTCGTCAGGGGTTAGACGGTTAGGAGTCAGTTACAGGTTGTTAGAAGAAGTTATTCACGTGTCGTTAGCGGTTAGATGGTTAGGAGTCAGTTACAGGTTGTTAGGAGAAGTTATCGGCGTTATTCCATTTGTTCTCTTGTAACACAGCTGCATTTCTAGACGGGTATAAATAGAGAAAGCCGGTCATCTCTGTAAAGACTTTTTTCTAAAGAGAAATAAATTACAGTTTCCTTAGTTCTTTGCTATATTCTTCACACATGGAGTTTGTTGTGTTTCTACAATTCTCTTTTCCTTTTTTTCAAAGAAAATTGTAAAAAAATATTTTCATAATTGGAAACTAATTTTGGCGGACTTTTACTCATAAATAGTTCTGTTATAATATTAGTACATGTCTATATAATTGGCTTTTAATGATATTTTGCAACCTTAATTCGTGTATAAATACTTCCTATCCGACTCCAAAAAAGAGATATGTTTCATAAGAATTCAAAATTTTTTTTTTTTTTGTCAATTTCATAAAGGTACAAACTTCTAATAATCTTACATTCACACTTATATTACTATTATTATTCATTCATCTTACTTATCCAATCATATATGACTTTTCTTTGTGGAAAAGAAATCAATTTTCTTACTTACTAATTAAATGAGATCTTAAATTTTGAAATTTTTTTATTTTTTAAAAAACAAAAAATTTTGAATAGAGGGAGCAAAATACATTAGAAATTGTACAAAACTATATCAGTAATTGTATAGGGTTACCTACTTCATACGAAGATAAGGCTTCAATTAGAGAGTAGAATATAAGTGGACGTTGGCCAATAATTAGTTTGAATAAATTAATTGGGTAAGAAAATATTGTCACAGACTTATTCCTTTAACACTGAACTGTGCGGCCTGAGTTTATTTTCGTTCATTAAGGTTGTAAGTGAAGTGTGTGCAAAAGTGTTGGCAAGAAATTAAAGAGCATTGCAAGGAAGCTATATTCACTCAAACTCACTTGATGGAACTTGATTCCAAATAAAATTAGAACTCCTATTTATACTACTCCACCTCCTCAACGGAAGGTGATCATCTACTTGTTCCTACGGTAATATTCATCTTCTAGAACTCTCTAGAATTTATTATACAATGGAAAGATCTACACACTCAGTCTAGATTATTTTACACTATTTTAAATAATTCAATGTACAAAAAAAAGGTCAATATAAATGTCTCAAGTTCAAGTCTCAAATTGATTCAAAATATCCAAGTGCCTGACAATGTGCTTCCCAAAACGTCCCTAATGATTCGGGCCAAACAAAAGGCGAAGCCAACAAAACAAGCAACACTAATTACTGGTGATTCGTTAAAGCTTCAGTTACAGCTATTTTCCAATTTGCACAACAATCTGCTGCCTTAAGAAAAATAAACAGATAAGTATCATGTTGGAAGGTACATCCATAGTAGCAATTTGCTGAATATTGAAGCATGAAGGAGAACAAACAAAAATAGACACAGCACGGTTCCGATTCGAATCGACGATCAGTGATTCGGTTTAACCTTTAATTTGGTTTCGATTTGGAATTGGAACTGAAATCGGAACCTGCCTGGTTCAGTTACGGTTCTGGGGTACCCGGATTCTGGAACAGTTCCAAAACTGCCAGTTTATTCAGTTTCAGTTTCGGTTCTACCTTTATGGTTCCGAGAACCGACGGTTTCAAAACCGAAACAAAAACCAACAGAATCGTGGCCATGTCTAAAACAAAATGAAACTTTTATCAGCAATAGATGAACATTAGTTTGCACAGAATAATGTGGTAGGTTGTGCACATCAACCAAGATTTAGTGTGTGCATAGAGCATGTGCGAGATGCACACATACTGCACAAAACGTTACCTCAATAAGCGGATGACTTAGCGAAAGAGAAGAATTCTTGAAGAGCTTCTTAGCGACTTTGATTAATGATGAACTCAACATATGGTTGCCTTCACTCACCACAAAATATCCCCACCATTAATAACAAACTGAGACCTACTTGAAAACAAATCTAATTTAATCTTTTCCTTGGAATCACTCATATATATGAAGTTGGAAAAACAAAGGGGCTAGAAGCTCCAACGAGGAGTTATCCATTCCTGGGCAGTTGCATATTATGAACTCTTCTAACTTCATAGAAGAAATGGAATGCCCAATGGCTTCTCAGCCAACACAAAATGTTTTAGCTATCATTTACGGAGATTGGTGAATGCAAGAGTCTTAGAAGAAGGGAGCACACGATCTTGCATATCCAGCTCTAATTTGACAAGCCATTGACATGTAAATAATCAATCAGGAAGCTTCACTTCCTCAAAATCCTTGTAGAGGACGAACTTTTCAAATTAATGCATTATGGCGAATGTAATCCATACAAACTTGTTGGGAATGTCACAGTCAATAAAATGCAAATGCAACACTTCGAGGGTTTTAACGTCGGACTTGTCATGATGAGAAAGAATACCACATGCAGTTCTCCAAAATGAAACTTTTACTTGCAAATCGTTGATTATAAGTTTCTGCAGAATAATGCAGTTGATATTGTACATCAACTATGATTTAGTGTGTGCAGAGTATGTGCGAGATAACACATAATGCACATTTATCAAGTGTAGTGTGTCCAGTACATAATTCTACCCCCTATCTATCTATCTATCTATCTATAATAATTTGTTTTTTGTTAGCCACCGAGCAAGTATAATAGTAGAGATAAGACAGCTTTCGCTACAACCTATGTACCGTGTCAGAACTTAGGTGGAATTGGCAATCCTTCAGATTTTCAACAATTATAAAAATAATTGTTTTTTATAAATAATTTGAAAAGTATTTTTAAAAAATATGAATATTATTATAAAAATTATTAGAGAAATCTATTAAAAATATTGTTTAAAAGCCACTGAGCAAGTATAATAATGAGAGATAGGAAGATGGCTTTCATGATTATCTGTACACTGTATCAAAATGAGGTCGAATTATGTGGGCAGAAAAACAATCCTTGCTTGAATGAACCGACCAAAATCAATTGTTGTTAATGTTCTAGAGAAAGAAGAATTGTTAAAACAAATACAATAATTATAATTGTTCCAATGATTAATTTATTTAATATTATAAAAAAGAGTAGTGTAACAAAAACTCAAAATTTGAAACTACAATATATAAAAGGTACTTATCATGATTTATTTTTTCTAATAACTTTAACAATTTTTAAAAGAAATTTTGAATTTTTTTTTTCTGGAGGAAAGAAGTTCAGATTTCGTAATTAATATTTTGATTTTTTTCTCATATTTTGCAGATTTAAAAAAATAATATAGGAAGTTTTAAAGTAATTTTAAAAAAAAAATTATTTTATAATATTTTTAGATATTTAAAATAAATTTCTGATTAAGCAATAACTTTCAGATTTTTTAATTAATTTTAAAAACATTAAAATTAATTCTTAGATTTTTTAAAAATATTTTGAAGACAATGATTGAAATACTCGTAAAATTATATGTGCAAATCACATATTAGCCTTCGAAAAAATGGCGCAGAGGTTGTTATTGTATGATCTCGTGAAATATCGATTAAATTGTAATCGAACAAAAAAGAAAAATAGTTTAAATCGCTGAAAAAACGGTCCTATTACATATTTCAAGATTTGTTCATCAAAGCTTATGTGCATGTAATGCTATTATTCCACGCTTATATTTCTTCGATGCGTTGCACGATTTATAATATGATAATATAATAAATTATTATTAAAATAAAAATATAATTTTTAAAATAAAATATATAATTAAATAAAAAATATTTTGATAAAAATTGTTTAAAATAAAAATATTAAATAATATACAAATAAATTAAATATTAAAATATACTACAATTAATATATGAAAAAGTATTTTATATTTAAAATTAATATTTTTTTATTATATGTGCAATATGGATATCAAATTAAAAATCATGAGAAATAATTAATTTGATATATTTTTCGTTCATAGAGGGAATTGACATAAAAACGTTATAAGACTTTGAAAATTAAAGTGAAAAAGCAAAAAAAAAATAAAAAAATCTGATTGGACATGATAGTTTCTAAAAATAAAAAGCTGATTTTAAACCGAAAAATGTCTTTTCTGTAAAATAATCCAAATGTCTTGTTTTTATATAGTCATAGATATTAGGGACGAAGACATAGTTATCCTTTTGTGCAAGGGTCATGCCCAAAAATACACGTTTATAAAAATTAAAATTTGATGTTATTTTAAAATAATTTTTAATACGGATAAAAAATACATAAAAAAAACCTCGATAAAAGTGTAATTGAAACAATTGGACCATGCAATTTCTCGGAAGAGATGTTTAAATAGGTGTAAATGGTAAGGTACTTTACAACAATGTGTTGATGCTTTCCTTCAACTCATCCATTTTATTGATGAAATATTTTTAAAATGTACTGAGTTGGGCAAACATGAGAGTAAATCGGATTATTATTAACTACAAGCTTAACAATGACTAATAATCGTACTAAATTTGAGAATTATTTATATTGAATTTGATTACAACGACACCTGTATGAATATGAAAATATATGTGCACTGTAAAATATGTATATATATTATATATATGTTAAAGATTATGACCAATTACTAAAAATAAAGTATAATATAAAGACAATTCATAAATTATAAAGTTAAATAAAATGTATGATATTTAAATAAGTATTATAATTTTTAATAATTTATTGACTTCAATTAACTTTTTGTTTTTTTTTTAAATAGGGGAGAGAGATTGAGGATTATATAATGTAGGGTTTTCCTAAAAATATAGAGAAACTTAATATTTAATTGATCTTCTCCTTATGTATACTCAATAGTCACATGTGAGATTACCACATCCTGTATATATTGAACAATTCCTTCAATTTCCGCCAAGATCAAATATATATCCTTTCTGATTATCCTTGTGCAACTAAACCCCAACTTCTTACCAATCAGTTATTTCATCATATTCGTCTTCCTTTACCTAAATGTCCCATCATCATCGTCGTCGTCGTCATCCCCACTCTGTCGCCCACACAATGGCCCTGTCCAAGAACTAGACCGAGCAGGTTGGCCACGGATTTAATTAAGCCTTTATTTATTTGTAATAAGATTAATCAATTTATTTCATTTGATATTTTAATCATAATTTCATTATATATAATATAAATTATTTATTTATAAATATAAATAAATATGTATGTCGTATGACAAAAACTCTAGTTGAATTCATTACCGGCTGCCTTTGTTTATGGAGCCAAATGTGATTTTTTTCCCATTTAGTATTTATGCGAGTGCATGTGCAAATTTTCCAATTTTATTTTTCGATTAATTGGGCTGAAAAAACGGATTGGGCCCAACAATTTATAAGATACATCAGCCCGTTTAAGAAACTTTAGACTATGGGCCTTTGGAGTTGAAATTTGGATTGAATCCAACACCGGACTTCAGCTACAGTCCGACGAATGATTAGCCCAAAAGTTATAGAACTAGATTTTGATTTTATTAGCCAGTTTAAATAATTCATTTAATCTGATTTTAACTAACCTGAAATGAAAAATATTAATTATAATAAATGAAAAATATATAATTTAAAAATTATCGATTTTTATTTAATACTAAAACACACCGTAGTCATTCTAGGTTCTTCGTGATAGATGTGAATTATTTGAAAAACACGTAACTAATATAAATACTTTGAATAAGATTATTAGAAAGTTAGCTTTTTTCAAATAATTCCATATTTTTAATGAAATAATTAATTAACTAATTTTATATAATTAACCATATTTATACTTTTTGTTAGTATAGATAAAGATTTACTTATTGAATAGATTTAAATTAAAAAAGTAAATAAAATAAAGGATATTAAAAAAATTCTAATAATATTATTATAATAGACTTATATAACTATTTTTTATATAGAATTCAAACTCAATATAAATAGTTCAATTAAAAAGAAAATAATCAAATCTAACCTAAATAATATATTAATAAAATAATTTAATTTTTAATGAAATTATCATTTTCAATATATGTATTATAGGTATTAAATTAAAAATTGTGAAAAGAGAATTACTTTAATATATAATACGTTAAAACTAATTATAAACAAAAAAAAAGTATTTGTATTTTTTTTTAAAATACAAAAAAATTGTAAAAGAGAAAGGAAAAATAACAGGCTAATAGGGTTGTGACAAAAAACCGTTTGCGTGCATACCAAATTTATGAATAGCATACAAAAAAATGTCAAGATTCACAATTGAGCATGAAAATGAAAAAGAAAAAGAAAAAATAAGGACAAGAACATCTTATATTCTAAAATAATTATCATACAACACATGTATCTAATAATATCACTAATTAACACGTGATATGTATAGAATAATTTAAAATACAAATAAAATATATATTAGAATAAAAAATTCAAACCCACAAAAATAATTGAAAATAGCCCATGTGTGTGGCCTTTGCGATTTTTTTTTTTTTTGGGATTGACGTTTTGCCTTTTCTTTTCATGGGTAAAATAATTAACCTATCTAAATAATAGCATATTGCATGCATTGATCCCTTTCTACAAAAAATAAAAATGGAAAAAATTATTTTGTATAGGTCAAATATTTTTAAGTCCTCAATCTCACAAATAACTCTTAGAAACGTGCTTCAAATGTATTTCAAAACTTATGAGCTTTTAAGTAAGTTATTCGCCAAGACATATGAGTCACATCATCAATGACAAAACATGAGTTTTGAGGTATATGTTAAGCTAATTTAGCAGTTTTCGATAATTATAAAATTTGTCATTTAATAGATGCATGAATTAATTACCAAAAGCAGTAATCAAGAATCACTGCTTCCTACTTCCTATACTGAACAACTCCTTCATTTCCAGCCAAGATCAAATACTTATCCTTTCTGGTAAGCCTTGTGCAACTGAACCCCAGCTCCTTAGCAATCAGTTCTTGGACCATATTAGCCTTTCTGTACCTAAATGTCTCATCATCACCATCCCCACTCTCGTCACCCTCAAAAACAACCCTGTCCAAGAACCGTACCGAGCAGGTAGGCCACGGATTCATGAGGAAGAATAGAGAATCCAGGCTCTTGCACCCTCTCGCAGTCGTCCCGTAAAACATATTGACATCATAGGTTATTGCAACAGGAAGCACTTCATCCTTAATTTCCGTAAACAAAGGGCTGAATCTCAGCAGATACGGCTCCCTACACGTGGTCCCCTCCGGACAGACGACGAGGTCCCCTTCCGTCAAAAGCTCGTGCATAAGCTCAGCGTCGCGCTGCCTGTTCCTTGTTAATCGCACGGTTTTGATCGGGGAGAGCATTTCCGACACTCTACTTAGGCTGTAGACAACCGCAGTCAAGGGGGAGTTGAGACAGAAGGAGATAATCAGGGGATCGAGCAATGTCCTGTGATTACAGACAAATAGGCGTTTGGTTCCCTGTTGCTTGGGGTGCAAGTGGAAGTTGTTGGGGGAGGAGCACTTGATTTGAGCCCCAGTTAGATGCAAGATGGGAATCTTGATTTCAGAGGGAAATGTCAGTGAAATGATGAGTCTGACAATGGCTAGAATGAATCCCACAGGAAGCCACATAAACATGGTTAATGTAGCCAAGAAAGTTGGTCGGAAAGCTAATCTTCCATCGTGAAAAATGAGTGGCTTTGGGTACAAGTCCCTGGGTAGTGCCTGCCAAGTCCTTCTTTCCTGTTCGCTCACAAGGTAAATCTCCTGTTGACAAGTTGGCAATAGCAAAATTTAATGCTGGGGACGTGGAAATTATTAGAAATGTAATTTAAAAAAAAAAAAAAAGGGTATTTGTCCACCTTACATAATTAATATTTTGCAATTTTTACTGTTCATTAGCTAGCTAGTAAAAGAACTAATTTGTTTTTTTAGTGATCCTATGCCTATAAATATTGATTTACAAAGCTTGCACAATTTTATTGTAATATTTTCGGAATAGAAACTTTTATTTTTTTCAGATAAATAGGACCGAAAATACTCATTTGGAGCCTTCTGAGTTTTATATGTTAACTTTTAAAGCACGACATCATTAAGGACAAATAAGTAATTCTACTGCATAGTAAAATGGGCAAAAAATAAAATTTGGAAAGGCGGACAAAAAACGATATTAAGCCTTTATAAAATAGGGTAAAATTTTTGGTGCCTCGATTTTTGACACCCAATTTATTTTATTTTGTAATTCATCTTATATTTCAACTTTACTAATACAAATCATATGTAGTAAACATATGCCGTATATTGTTGAAGTTGATATACAAAATAAAACAAAAATTAAATGAAGGATTCAAACCAAATTTTCTTGGCGATTAGACTATGATATTATTTAAAGATATACCAACTTTAAAGAAATATACAAATTAATTATTTACCTTGCAATTAGAAAAGCATTGGCAATCCAAACATTTCCTGAAACAGCCAACTCCAACAGCATTAGGACTCATCTTCACAACATCATCATCCTTTCTTTCTTCCATCAATCCCACAAAGTAGCCATGAAAGACCTTCAATTCTCTCCCAACAACAAAATCAATGTCCAAATAATCCGTCAAGAATCTATCCACCATCACCTGAGGCAAATCGCTGACTGCTATCTTCGTCTTCCCTCTTCTCAAAACCTCAAATCCCTCCTTCCCAACATCCTCCAGGAAAAACTTAGGAAGAACAGCACTTCCTTCCAAGAATCTATCTTTCTTCAGACCAAAAAAACTGATCATCACCATAGCTTTTATCGCGAAATCTCGGCGAAAAAGTCGGATGAAAGGGTACAGAAGGAAAAGGATGAGAGCCCTTATTAGGCCGCCGGCTTCAAAAGCCACCAGCATGAAGTAAGGAAATAGAGATGATGATCTCAGTAGCGTTTTTTCTGCATGGAAGATCAAAACCAGGTTTTCCAGGTCTGATCTGGAGGCAAGAAACTGGAATTTCTGAAACCCGAATCGGGATCCGAGATACTGATTTTCGTGGGCATGGTTTCTTTTTGGGATTCTCAGAGGGTGGTGGAGCAGGATGGAGAAGAAGAGGGCAAGTTTTCGGAGAGAGAGGATGAGAAACATTGTTCTTGGTTTTTGCATGTTTGAGGAACAAGAGCTAGCAATGATCGTGATTGACTTGGTTGAACTATCAACATATTCGTACACATATATATACATGCTGGATATGAAGTTATTTATTATAGTTCGATTTAAATAAAGAAAAAAAAATGCATGCACACGTAAGAAAATGGGGACGCTATTAATGATGTGACGCGGGCTGCATCATCTTTAATTAACTGTAGGACCAACGAGTTTTGCTAGTATTCAAGAACACTATGAAGTTCCAGAGAGAGAGAGAGAGAGAGAGAGCTATGAATGCATAATCTTTCAAAACTATTTTTCATTACAAATTCAAATGCATGCATCTTACCGCATTTTGGATTATCAACTTTATTTAGCTTATATTCCAAATTTTATCAATTTATTAATAACTTTTTTTATATACATAAAATATATTACTGAAATTAAAATATGAAAAAATTAAAATTAAAATAAAGGATAATGTGTGATCACCAACAACGGTTTGAGAATTATCTTGGACTCTCAAGAACGAATTTGGATCTTCTCTTTTATTTTATATATATCTACTATTTCAAAATAATTATGACACAACACGTGTATAAAAATTATTATTAATTAACATATATCGTATGTAAAATATTTTAAAATAAAAAACAAAACATCAAAATGAATAAAAATTAAAATGTCCAAGAGTCTTGTATAGGTTTATAAAAACTTATTAAGTAATTTTTTTATATAATTAATAAATTTATTATAGAAATAAACCTCTTATTTTGAGATAGAATATATATATTTAAAAAACATACTTTCTTGCATGTCTTTACCAATAAAATATTAAAATATTTTGAATATTATTATTAAGTTAATTAACTCAAAATTATATTATAAATATATTTTTATTTTATATTACAAATTATGGACAATACTAATATTCATCATCCCCTAATCCACATAATTAAATGGTTAAATATTTATTTAGTTATTATTCGTTAAATTATTCGACAAGAACACTTTTCTATCTCTTTTTTTTTTCTTAAAGGCTGCCAGAGTAATTCTTTTCATAATTTTTTGTAATATTCTATGCTTTTATACAAAATTAATTATATACAGTAAAATCTTTCAAAATTAATAATAATGAAATTAGTGAAAATCTATTAATTAAAAAAATAATAATTAATTGAGTATTAATTTAGTTTATAAATTTTGAATTAGGATAAAAAAATATATTATAGCAAAAAATTATTAAGTTATTCACGGATAGATTCTACTGTATTTGGATTAGATGGGAATTACTTCATTCCCTATCCTTCAAAAGGCTTAAAACAAGAAAAAGAAACAGCAGAGGAAATCGGGGCCGACGAGACCAAGCGCGGAAATCGGGGAAGGGGGGACCTGGGGGAGGGACCAAAACCTTTCTGGGACCTTCTTAAAACGGATCCGACGGACCCCACCACAAATCTCACTATAAATAAACATTTATTAGGGAGTACAGTAAACTTGTTAAATTTGGGGAATTTGATACACGGTGGTTTAAGGTGAAACTAATCAAACTCAAGTGAGATTCCATTTTAAAAAATGATAAAAAGAGTGGTTCATTAAACATATAAGTTAGGAAACAACTCACATCTGAAATTCAATATTTTATTAAAATTAAAATTACTTATTTATGATGGGGCTGAAATCATGATACATATTTGATCGTACACATTTTATTTTATATATGTAGACACTATCTATATTATTTGAATGGTGCCTGCATTGTTTGACTGAGCATTGTGTGGCATGAGGAACGCAAGGAGCCGAGGCCCCGGGTCATTCGGCCTCTCTCATTTTAAAAATAAATAGAAGTATCTTCTATAAATATTTATTTTAAAATTAGATAAAATTTTAAAAAAGTTCATCCCAAAAAATTGAAATTAGATTTTGATTGACAATTTTTAAATATTAAGCTAGGTTTTCGTAAGTAATGATTTGGGAGCAAAACACAACATAATAACTTAAGCTTAGGAAAAATTCCTTAAAGGGAGCAGAAATTAAATATTAAAAATTTATTATAATTCAAATTTAATAAATTATTTGTTTTAATTGTTATATCTAAAATTATGGAGTAAAATTTGTTTATTCACTGCTAAATGATATGAGTAAGAATTATTCATATAATTTTTTCTATTATATCATTGATTATTTGCTTAGGTGAATTGTGTGCATTCAAACCCGAAAGGAGGTTGATCGATAGGAACACGCCAGGGGCGCGGTCTTCTTAGATCGATTAGCTCCGCTGATTGACCAGCTTATTGGATGATCATGATACTTCCCGAAAATCGTTGGTTTTGAGATTGATAGTGGTACTCAGTTACAAAGACAAAGGACAGAGCCATATCGAAAGAAAGAAGCGGAAAGAAAAGTTACCGCCAGGGAGGGTTCTGGATCTAATAAGCGTCGGTCGGTCCTAGAAACGGCGGCAGCGGCGCGAGGAGTTAACTTGGAAGTTTCTCATAGATGCAAACTAGTTCTTTGGAAGCACTCCAGTGTGGACCAGGCCGCTCCTATGAGAAATCTGCCACGAGGGGCCCAAAAGCGATGCATGCTAGTTTCATACGACCAGAATTTAGCAGTATATTTAATTATATTGATCTTATAAAATATTTCCAGCAGATTAATTTTATATTTAAAATTGATATAAATTAATTTATTTTTGGGTCCTTAACTGAAATTTCTGGCTCCATCGTTGTGTGGCATGATAAAAGAAATTTTAAAAATTAAAATTGGTGAACTTATATCTCATATGTAACTACATCATCAATAGCATAAAACTTACTTAGTAAATACGTAAGGCAAGGTGCATCTTAAAATTCTTTAGTTATCCATGAAAAAATTAAAAAAATTACTTAGTTATAGTATATTTCCCTCAGGTTTCACAAAAATAATTCTAGGGTCTCCAAATTATTAAAATGTAATTTCTCCTTAACATAGGTTATCATATTCGTTCATTTTATTGTTAGAAACTTTTTAAACATCAACATCTTTTTGTTTTTAATGATTCAATCGAATATTTTAAACAAATTTGAAGTTCTTTTATTTATGTTTAAAAACTCCGTAAAATTCATATTTTTTCTTTGCGCTCAAATAAAAGTTCTACAGCACGTTAAAATAAAATAATAATTATTTTGAAAACTCATAAAATAAAAGTTCTACAGCACGTAAAAATATTTTACAAATGAGAGATTTCTTAAAATACTTATAAATAACTGTAAGATAATAGGATACATTTTGCACAACTTATAAATGGATAAAATGAAAAAGAAAGGGAAGTCAACGCCACTACCGACAAACAAAAATGAATTAGACACAAACACCGACTTTAGTTGTCCAACGGTTTTTATTGGCTTCAACGCCAAAGTATAGGTCCAAATCACCGAATAAACACTATAAAAATAAAAATGGTAAACAAAAAAGAGATTTTATTTTATTTTTTAATTTTAAAGATGGCAAAATAAGGTAATAATGAATGACCTCACCCCAAAAAAGAGTTGCCAATGAGTCATGTGCTTAATGACCCAAGTCCGATTCATATGAATATAGTAGAACAGAACTAACTCACTATGAGTTGAGGGACAGAAAAATAAATAATTTTAAATGCATGTTTATAAATCTATAAAGTTATAACTATTTAATTATAAAATTATAAAATAAAACTTCATTTATTTAATTCAAAGAGTATTAATATCAGTAAATATACGAAAAAAATTAGGATAACCTTGCTCTTATCCATACTTGAAGCATACCCTCAAAACCCACTCTGCTCCATCCCATTAATTGTGACTTCTATTAAATTCTTGACAATGGGATTCACATTTTTGCTGAGACGAAATTAATTAGTGATGTGAAATATTTTATTAAAAAAAGAAAAATAATGAGAGGTGGAAGAGGGTAGGGTTTTATGAGATTGAAAAGGTCGGCTGAAGTGAACGCGTGAAGATGTAATTTTGATTAGGACACGGACTAAAATGGATGATTTTGCATAGAGAGTAGTGCATGAATCTGTACAGTTTGATCTGAATTAAATTGGCAAATATGGGCAAGTCGAGTCTACATGATGGCCCACACTCTTCTGAAATAAGTTCGTCCAGTGAAACTGTTGGAACCACACAAGAATATCCATTTCTTACCCAATATATATAAATATATATATAGATATATATATATATATATATATATAGAGAGAGAGAGAGAGAGGGGGGTTGGGGGGGGGGGGGGGGGGGGGGGGGGGGTCCAAGAAATGGGCTCTCGTATGTGCAGCCAAAGATGGGACACAAAATGAATTGTCAATTGAAAGATATCCTGACCTGCTCTATTGGATACAGATTCGGTCTTCTCTATCCATACTTTTTTAATGAGAAAATTAAATTTTTGGTCACATTAACTATTTTTATAAAATAACTAAATTTATAATAAAAGAAAAACTAATATTTTATTTGTTTTCCCTTTTGTGTGTGTGTCAAAATAAACTTTAAAGTTTATTTAAATATATTTTGTAAAAAATTAACTATAAATATTTTTATAAGGAATTAAGAGTTTGAAAGATTAAAACAAAGTAAAGATCCAACATAATTGGTTTTGGAATTGAATCGCTTGAAAGAGAAAGGAAATGGGTTTTATTGTTCCTAAATTTTTAATATATAAAAGCAAAGTAGTGTGATAATCAAATGAGCATCGTCTCTTTCATGAAATCGAATGATTTTACGTGCAAAATCTTTTATGGTGTTTATCAATTTATTCATTTTAACATATATTTATATATATATATATATATATATATATATATCATAGTAATATAATAATAAAATTGTTTTAAAACACTAACTTCCTCCATTTTTAGCTTTTATAAGTGTAAATATTTTTAGAAAATAATGTGTCAAACTTTGATTAGTTGAATATTTTCTTATTTGAATTTTTTTTTAATTTGTTAAAATACAAATAATGTTTTTTGCTTTTAATTTGTACATTTTATGTATGATATATAATATTAATTATTATTTTACAATCTTTAAGTTTACACTCATGTTGCATATATCAAAATGAGATATTAAATTCAGAAGATAAAACTATTATTTATTTGATTGCTTGGTTTAGATTTGAATATGGGTTGTATAATGGATTTAGGCTGTAAATAAATATTAATTAATAAATTTTAAGAAAATTATTTTTTATTAAAACTAATTAATTTATTAAAGGAAAAATAATTTTTGTTTGGGATTGAGGGAATAAATTTTTTTATACAAAATTATATTTTTTCGCATGTTTTTACCAGCAAAATTTAAGATACATTTTAATAATAATTATAAAATATTAGTTTACTCAAAGTAATAATATAAATATTTTTATTATTTTAAATATATTAAAAATCGTGCATCGCACGAGACAATACTGAATAGAAATAATAATTAGAAAAAAAATTAAGAGTCGAAAGAAAGAGAATTAGGATCACAAAAGACATATAGAAAGTCAATTCGGATCCTATATGTCCCATTTTTACAATGTCCCACTTGTGCTACACTAAAAAATTAAAACCTACAACATAAAACACGAACACTTAATTCATGACTTATGAAATATGAACTATAAAATATGAATTATGAACCATAAATCATAAATCATAAATCATAAATCATGAACTATAAACCATGAACCATGAACTATGAACCATAGACTATAAAACCATGAGATGTGAACGAAGTATCCACTCTTAACACCAAAAATATTAACCAAAGACCCTAAATCCTAAAAATACACATAAACTTTGAACCATGAAATCGTGAATAAAATATATACCCTAATCCTAAAGATATGAACCCAAGATCCTAAACGTTAAATCTGCACATGAATCATGAACCATTAGCCTAAATTACAAACTCTAAACTCATTTATACACAAAAACTAAGTTAATTTTTTTTTTTTTGTGGGGACACATGTGAGGCAGTAGAAGTTGAGACAAAGAACCTCATCTGATAAAAGGATAGGTCAATATTGTCAACAATTTGCAATTCGTACTTCATATGTTTTTCGAGTTAGTACCTACAGAATAAAATTTTAAAAAAAAAAAAAAAGTGATAGTTTCCATTGAATACAAAATAAACATCTCAACAATTAAAAAAATATTGAAATAATTAAATAAATTGTAAAAAAAATTACAAATAGTTTTGTAAAATTAGATTTTTTTAATTACAAATGCAATCTGAAATTACAAAATAAACTTGGATAAGTATAAATAATTTATACTAAATATAAATAATCTCAGTAAATTTAAAAATAAATATGAACAAAAATAATAGGGACAATAACAAATAAATTTTAAAGAATAAATTCTACATTAAAAAATAATGAAAAATAGACAAACAAAATCATAGAAAAATAATATAAAAGAAAATGCAATATAAAAAAAATCATAAAATAATAATGAAAAACAAAAAATACAAAAAGAAAGAAAAAGAAATTGAAAGCATAAAAAAATTACAAAATATCATTAAAATGAGAAATTTACAGAAAAAAGATGAGAGTGTGGTTGGATGTGATTTTTTTTTTTTTTTGTAAATAAGTAAACTTATTTTATAAAATAAATTTATATTGATTTAAAATAGGCAAATGTGTTTTATTTAGTTCATTATTGAACTTGAAAAGAGATTGGATAATTGCAATTAAAATTTATTAGCGTTCATTGCACGATATGTTCAATATTTTTTTATTAATTGAAAAATTGACTGGTAAAAAACGTGATGTAATATGAAAAGAAAAAAAAAAGAGTAATTTTAAATATATTTTATGAATTTTTTGTGTACAAAAATGTATTTTTTTTATATACAATTAAGGTAAATGAAAAATGATAGAGAAGTTAAAATTCCCCATGGGGATAGAAAAAATAATAATCCATTTTTTCTAATTAAATTAATAATCCTCGTATAAGTTGGGTTATTGACTATATTCCAAGCATGGGCCAAATTAGTTCGGCCGAATCTAGGTTTCGTGTCGGGACGATATTCTTTGCTCATATGGATTTTGGCCACTCCTTCCATATTCCCAACTCTGAAAAAAAATAAAAATAATTTAAAAGGAAGTGGATGGAGTTGTTGCGTGGTGAATAATATTGGATTTGGGTGGTATAACTAGAATCCTACATCATTATATCACCTCAATACCAAATCAGTAACATAAACGAAGAATTGTGAATCGAGGAGACACGTGCGACACAATCTGTAATTTTATTTTATTTAATTAAAATATATTATTACTAATTTATTACCAAAATTTTTTTAAATAAACCATTAATATTTTTAATTAAATAAATAATATTATAAATTAAGTAGGTATGTCCCTCATTGGTTTTCAGTCACCTTATCTTTTTATATTATTTTTATTTTGATTAATATTATTTTTTGGGTTGGGTTTTAACTCCATACCTTAGCTAGGTTATCCTGTATTATAGAGTTTTGGGCTCTGGTGCTATGGGCATCCATTTTAGGGCCTACCCTTTACTTTGAGTCCTGTTGGATCTTTAGTTGGGCTTTATTATGGGATTCGGGCTGCGGCTAGCCCAAAACATAGTAAAGTAAAAGCCACTTAATATCTCTTCTCTTCATAAAAGGGGAGCTAATGGTAGGGAGCGTTTTTATTTGCTTAAGAAAAGGGAAACTCTACCCTATTCATGACCCACGTGGAAGTATGATCCTACACATTAATAAATGTATAGATGTAAAATCAGTTTTTAAGAAAAAAAAAAATTTAGATTTTAAATTTAGAAATTTTATTTTGGGGGTTTAATTCTCTTATTTTTAGCTTTAAAAAGACTGTTTTGGAGCTTGGACGCAATTTTTCACCCACTTCAAATTATTTTCGATTTTAAAATGAAATTAATGAATAAAATATTTTTTAAGCAAACACTTCAACTCTAAATTTATTATTAAAATGACTTCTTTTTCAAATACAACCATTTTTTCTTTATAACTTTTTCTACGCCATTTCTATTTTAAATAACTTCTCCAAGAGTGAGGCATCTGTAAATACTCCCTTAGTCTAAAAGTATTTCACCTTCTGCAAAATAAATACAAAAACAAAAACAAAATCTTATTATATAAAAGTACAACTTTTATATTTTGTCTACTTGATGTCGGTACAACTTTCTATAAAATACAAATTCATATTTATACGATTTTTTTATTTTTAGATTGAATTTATTATATATAGATATATAAAAGTTTCTTTATAAAATTAAAAAGAAAATAATTTTTTTACTTTGACTAATAGAATATGACCTTACTTTTTAAATATAATTTTTTTTAATAAAACAATTTTTTTTAAGCCGGAGGGAGTACAATCGAAGCAAAGTAGCATACGGCTAAATCTATATTACATTAAGATATTAAAAATAAAAATAAATAAATAAAATAAAAAAAGATATGAATTGAATGGAAGGACATAAAAATCTAAATAAATAACTCTATTTTGTTGATTTTAAACCTATCAAAATGTAACTGTAAGAAAAAATTTAAAATTTCAGAAGTTTCTGGAAGAAAGAGTGAGCAGCACTGAGTTGAACCCTTCGAAAAAGGGCAGATTTGACAATATATGGTGATTTTCAAATTTCTTTTAATAAAATATAGTGCTGGGTAAGGGTTTAAAAAAATGAGTAAACTCGCCTACCGTAGGCGACAACAGCAAGGAACGACGCCTGCAGCACAACTGATAGTTTTTTTTTTTTTTTTAAATTGATGTTGCCTATTGTATAGACGACTTTATGTTATTTTTTATTTTTTTAATTGATGTCGCTTATTATATAGACGACAAGTGTGTGTTTATATGTGCTGATGTGTGTTTTTGTATGTGCTGTGTGTGTTTGTGTTTGTGTGTGCTGTGTTAGCTATGTTTGTGCTGTGTGTTTGTGTGTGTGGTGTGCGTATTTTCTTGGTTGAATAATGATGATAATAGTAATAATAATAATTATTATTATTATTAAATTAATAATCATCATTACAATGATAATAAATAATAATAAAATTAATAACCATTATCATTACAGTAGTTATAATAATAATAATAGTAATTATTATTATTATTATTAAATTAATAATATCATTACAATAATAATAAATAATAATAAAATTAACAACCATTATTATTATTACTAATAAAATTAATAACCATTATCATCACAGTAATAATAATAATAAAATTATTATTATTATTAGTATTATTATTATTTTAATAAACATCATACAATGATAATAAATAATAATAAATTAATAACTGCTATCATCACAATAATAATAATAATAATAATAATAATAATAATAATAAATATTTGAAATCAAGTCATTTTTTTTCGTTACAGAGAGAACAAATTAATAACCATAATCTGATTCAGTAAAACAACGACGCCTATTTTTTTTCTTTTGCCTCGACCTCGATCTTCTTGTGTATCAGGTTCATAATCTGATTCAGTATCATTTGTTATAATATTCAAACTACAGGTTAGACGACCTGATGATGATAATGATGTAGCCCTTGAAGTTACATTATCATGCATTATGCTTGAAGCGGTGCCATATTGAGAAACTGAAATCGGGGAGGAGTTGAATTGTGGTCAATAACTTTCATAAGTGCATGATACGGGAGGTGAAGATGTATACTGCCCTGACTCTAAAAGAAAAGTGAACGGCTGGCCATATGTCATATAGAAAAACCATAAATTATCATTGTTGTTAATTGGTATACGATGATATATGTTGTTTGCATATAGTGAAGTGGATATGTTTAATTTATATCCATTGCTATCGATCCCTGTCAGTTCAAAGAATTTTGAGACCAACCCATAATATCTGATGTCGCGAGGTACTCTTGTTGCGGAAACAGGTGGACCATCGCTATTATCCCAACATAAACGACAATATCGACATTGTTCGACGTCTCCATATCTTAAATAATAAAGATGTATTAATATTAAAATAAAATGTAAACTTAATATATGGAGTTAACAAATTTTTTGCAGGTAACGTAATATTAAACAATACATTTACAAAGTATAATAAACTTAAATTCAACTAATAAATTAGTAAAATTCAAACGTGATATTGAAATGAAGCAATATCCCAATGCAGTGGCAACAATCTGATGGACACGATAAATGCACGACAACAACAATAATTTCTTGAGCTCCTACGTGAAATAATAAGAAAATAAAATTATTAACTACAAATTTATGGCAATAATAATATATAAAAAGTTCCTACATTAAATAATAATTAAATATAATTAGTAGCAACAAATTTAAGATAACAAACAATTCTCAAAACACCTATGTGAAATAATAAGACAATAGAATTATTTAATTATATTGATTAAAACAAACACACTTCACCTAAAATTTAAACGATTATTAAACGAACACAAACGTGCCACAACACACACACCACACAACACACACACCACACAACACACACACACAACAACACACACCACACAGCACACACACAACACACCCATACACAGCACACAAACACACACAAAAAGAAGCAGGAAAAATAATTATCTGAAAAATGCATACCAATTGTTGAAAATGATAGAAGAAATTAACTCAAATTACTTGAAAATATAATGTGCATATTGGAAATGAGCTTCAAAACTCACATTTATTTTGCTATCTAAATTTAATATTAATTTTATTAACAACATTTAACTTCATTTATTTTATTGGCAGCATTTTAACGTGCAGGTATAGTTTGGTCAAAGGCTGCAGCACGTCCTGCCAAAATCGATGACTACAATTTAAAAAAATAAATAAATAAAAAATACACAGCACACACAAACACACACATCAATGCACACAAACACACACGCCTATACAATAGGCAACATCAATTAAAAAAATTTAAAAAAAAAGTCACATATGGAATAGGCGACATCAATTAAAAAAAATAAAGTTGTATATACAATCGGCAACATTAATTATAAAAAAAAAAAAAAAACTATCACCTGTGCTACAGGCGCCGTTCCTTGTTGTCATCTATACAGTAAGCGAATTTACTTATTTTTTTAAACACTTACCCATCACTATATTTTATTTAAAAAAATTAAAATCACCATACAACGTCAAATTTGCCTCGGAAAAGCCTCTTTTCTCTTTATATAATCTCATTTTAATATCAAGCCTACCCCTTTTTTGGCGCATGCTTACCCTACAAATGTTTCATCCTTCTATTACTAGTTTGTATTAAAAAATTAAATGAAATTTATTTATCATATAATTTAATATAAATTAGCATTAATTTATATTAAGTAATATAAAATTAGTTTATTTTCTTATGTTTAAAACTAATTGTATCTTTGAAAGAAATTTATTTTGTTCTAAAATCATAAAAATTAAAGATTTATTGTTGTAATTCACAAGCCTAAAAATATAGTGTCCTATTTTATTTAGATCTTAAAAATTAATGTTCTAATTTTACAATTTTTCCACACATAAAATAAATAAAAAAATAAAAAAAAACCAATATGGTAGGTTTGGACTATTTTATCTAAAATCGTAAAAATTAACGATTTATAATCCTAATTTGCAAGCCCGGAAATATAATGTCAGACCCCTAAATTCCTAAATCTTTGCAGAGATATTTTTATAAGTTTGAGAGGATACCATAATTTGTGTATTTTTTTTATTTAATAGTGTATGATTTAAAAAATGTGTATTAAATTGTGATAAGAATAGTGAATATAGGTATTAAATAATAGACTAATAATAAAATAGTTATTCAAATTAAAAATATTTAGGTGAAAAAATGAGGAAGAAAGGAAAATAAAAATAAATAAAACAGTAAGTGTAAACTTTATTTAGAAAATGGTTATAGAGTAAAATTTATCCGCATATTCTTCATTCAGAGTTGAGTAAAATCAGTTGTCACGTACTCTTAGCTTCTTTATCAAATAAACCAACCCATTTTATCTTCAAATTTGTTTTGTGGCTAGGATCTAAGATCTTATTTCTCCAAATTTCTTTTATGACCAACTAGTAAGTTATTCTATATACGGACAAATTATTATAATATAATATTATTAAATTTTATAAATACATAATATTAATATTTTTAAAAAATATATAATTATATATAATAATTTATCTATGTAGCATGATTATAAAGCAGATATAAATATTATATATAATAAGAATATAACTATTTTATATAAAATCATATATATATATATATAACGAGTAAAATAAAATAATTTTACCTACACTTTTCCTAAGTTGCAGAATTTAATGTCAAATTGTTTGATGTATGTTGAGTCATTAAAGTGGCAAAATATATGGAAGTGTCATTCTGATTATGAGCCATAATTTAATATGATTTTCTAAAAATTATGTAAATTTAACTTTTTGCAGAAAAATTAAAATCACTTAGTAATTAATAAGAAATTCTCTCTCTCTCTCTCTCTCTCTCTATATATATATATATATATATATATATATATATATATATATATATATATATATATATTTAAATTCTCTTTCTCTCTCTCTCTCTCTATATATATATATAATTATAAATAATATTATAGATTCAATATCGATCAAATTCCATAATTTTCGAGTTTATTTAATTTCCTATAATCACAAAAAATATTATAGATATCATACAATCCTAAACTATCTAACTAAAAATCTACTAAAATAATAAATAACTATTAATAAAAAAATGAACGGAAAAATTAATGGATTACTAAAAATAGAAATAGATATACATCTTCCCACTTAAGTTGAAGTATGGAAAATATATCAATTCTTTTGGTCTTTTGTAAGGGAAATGGTAGGTCAGTAATGCGTATAATAATTCTTTTTCTTTAGTCAATTCACTATCTAATTTTTTTATTTTTTTGCTATTTATACTTTTGTATTTTTATTGAATTCGGTTGGTTAATATACAAAAAAGTATACTGAAAGAGGATACTTAAATATTCGCTTAATCGCCCTTTTGGGGTGGCTCATAATACAAAGACCAGTTGGGGAGGCCTCAAGCTTTTGGCCCTATTCTTTGTATCCCTCAATGAAAGTGAGTACTGCTTTCGAAGTTTCCCTTTACTATTATAAAGTGCAAAAGAGGTATAGATAATAATATTACGATATAATTTTATTCCATTATAAAAGTTAAATAAATCAAAATGAAGTATTTAACATTTAAAATCCTCTCGTGCCTACGTTAAAACAAACACACACTTGATAAAGTTTCGTTTTGGTTAAAAAAATTGTAGGGCAATATTTACTTCATATTTCACGTGTTAATTACATAAACAATTAAAAAAATATTAAACAATTTACAAAATTATGTGATTTTAAAAAGTATCCCAAAATAGGGTAAAACGTGATCGGGCCTGACGTTGTTTGGAAAAAAGATCACCGGGACTGACGATTTAAACAAAATATAAATAACGTTAGGCCCACTGACATTTTTATTTTTAAAAAAAAATATATATATATATATATATATATATATATATATATATATTTATTTATTTATTTATTTATTTATTACATTTTAATGTTATTGCATTGATGATGGATGATGGTATACATGCATATTATATATATATATATATGCACGTATATATATTATTTTATATTATATATCTAATGTATATATAAAAGATATATAATTATTTATATAATATGTAATTACTTTTAGAATATATATATATATATTTATATTTTTTTACTTCTTATTTATTTATATTATTCAATAAATTATATTTATATTATCAAAATTCAATAAAAATATTTTCTTTTTATTTAAATTAATTAAATCATATCCTAAAATATATATATTTTTTATATAAATAGATATTTACAAATATATATTTAGTTCTATTATATATGCATTAATAATATAATTATAAATCAATAAAAAATATATATTTTTATTTAACTTAATTAAATTATATTATAAACATATTTCCAAAAATTAATGAGTATTTATTAATAATTATAAATTTTATATTACGTATTATTTGAATAATTCAAATAAATAAATATATATATATATAAATTATAGTTTTAAAATTTGAAATAACGTCAGGCCCACTAACGTTTTAATAGCATGACGTTCCTTTATTTATTTTAATTATATATATATTATTTATATTTAATATATAAATATATTAAAATATATATAAAATTGAAATATGAAGATTCATTAATTTTTATTTATTTTAGATGTTTATAATATATATATTTTCTTATATTAATATATAATTACAAATATATATATATATATATATTTCTATTATCATATTAAGTAATAATATAATTAAAAAAACAATACATATTATATATTTTTTATTTATAGTATATTTATCATATCATAAATAAATTTAAAAAATTCAAGAATATGTATTATTTGATAAATTAAATAAATAAATCAACCAATAAATGTGGATTTAAACCCACACTCTTAAACCTCCATTGTTTAACCAGTAGAACAAGTTCTACTAATTGATCTTTTTAATAATATAATTGTATTTTATATCAAACGTAATTTCAAAATATAAAAATATATAATTATAACATTTTTTATTTTTAATTATATTGTGTATTAATTAATTTATAAAATTTTACAAATAACTTAGATTAATATTATATATATATGTTATTGTAAGTAATAAACAAAGAAAAAAATAGAAAAACAATAAAAATTAAATAAAATATGATAGATTGAAAGTATATATAACAATAAAATAAAACAATAAAATATATATTTATATATTATTTTTTAATTTGAAAAAAAAGAGATGTATTTATTATCATTATATATGCATGTATATTTATTATTTTTTTCCTTTCAGCTATTACTTATAATTTTGATATAATATATAGTAAAAATATTATACATTATGTAGTAAATAAATTGAAATACACACACACACACACACACACACACACATATATATATATCAAAGTTTAATTACAATTATTAATATAAAAAACCATATATAATTTTTGTCTTAATCTATTTTTTTGAAAAATACTTTATTTTAAATTTTAAAAATAATAAAATTATTATTATTTTCTATATATAACTAAATATAAATATTAATTATACATAGATATATATATATAAAATAAATACAATATATGTATTATTATTTCCTCACATTTATATATATATTTATTTCTCCAAATTTCTTATTTCTACAAATTTCTTTTATGACCAACTAGTAAGTTATTCTATGTGATGTATACGGACAAATTATTATAATATAATATTATTAAATTTCATAAATACATAATATTAATATTTTTTTTAAATATATAATTATATATAATAATTTATCTATGTAGCATGATTATAAAGTGGATATAAATATTATATATAATAAAAATATAACTATTTTATATAAAATCATATATATATATATATAACGAGTAAAATAAAATAATTTTACCTACACTTTTCCTAAGTTGCAGAATTTAATATCAAATTGTTTCATGTATGTTGAGTCATTAAAGTGGCAAAATATATTGATTTGTCATTCTGATTATGAGCCATAATTATTGTGATTTTCTAAAAGTTAGGTAAATTTAACTTTTTACAGAAAAATTAAAATCATTTAGTAATTAATAAGAAATTCTCTCTCTCTCTCTCTTTCTATTTATATTTATATATATATATATATATATATATAAATTCTCTTTCTCTCTCTATATATATAATTATAAATAATATTATAGATTCAATATCGATCAAATTTCATAATTTTTGAGTTTATTTGATATCCTATAATCACAAATATATTATAGATATCATACAATTCTAACTATCTAACTAAAAATCTACTAAAATAATAAATAACTATAATAACTATTAATAAAAAAATGAACGAAAAAATTAATGAATTACTAAAAATAGAAATAGATATACATCTTCCCACTTAAGTTGAAGTATGGAAAATGTATCAATTATTTTGGTCTTTTGTAAAGGAAATGGTAGGTCAGTAATGCGTATAATAATTCTTTTTCTTTAGTCAATTCACTATCTAATTTTTTTATTTTTTTGCTATTTATACTTTTGTATTTTTATTGAATTCGGTTGGTTAATATACAAAAAAGTATACTGAAAGAGGATACTTAAATATTCGCTTAATCGCCCTTTTGGGGTGGCTCATAATACAAAGACCAGTTGGGGAGGCCTCAAGCTTTTCGGCCCTATTCTTTGTATCCCTCAATGAAAGTGAGTACTATAATACCTGCTTTCGAAGTTTCCCTCTGCTATTATAAAGTGCAAAAGAGGTATAGATAATAATATTACGATATAATTTTATTCCATTATAAAAGTTAAATAAATCAAAATGAAGTATTTAACATTTAAAATCCTCCCGTGCCTACGTTAAAACAAACATACACTTTATAAAGTTTGGTTTTGGTTAAAAAAAATTGTAGGGCAATATTTACTTCATATTTCACTAGTAAATTACCTAAATAATGTAAAAAAATATTAAACAATTTATAAAATTGTGTGATTTTAAAAAGTGTTCCTAAAATAGGATAAAACGTCATCGGGCCTGACGTTGTTTGGAAATAACATCACCGGGGCTGACATTTTAAACAGGAAATAAATAACATTAGGCCCACTGACACTTTTATTTCTAATATATATATATATATATATATATATATATATATATATATATATATATATATGTTACATTTTAATATTATTGTATTGATGATGGATGATGGTATACATGCATATTATATGTGTATATATATATATATGCGAGTATATATATTATTTTATATTATATATCTATGTATGTATAAAAGATATATAATTATTTATATAATATGTAATTACTGTCATAATATGTTTATTTATATATATATTTATATTTTTTTACTTCTTATTTATTTATATTATTCAATAAATTATATTTATATTATTAAAATATATTTCCAAAAATTAATGAGTATTTATTAATAATTATAAATTTTATATTACGTATTATTTGAATAATTCAAATAAATATATATATATATATTATATGTTTAAAAAATTGAAATAACGTCAGGCCCACTGATATTTTAATAGTCTGACGTTCCTTTATTTATTTTAATTATATATATATATATTCTTTATATTTAATAAATATATTAAAATATATCTACAATTGAAATATGAAGATTCATTAATTTTTTTTAGATGTTTGTAATATATATTTTTTCTTATATTAATATATAATTAAGTATATATATATATATATATATATATATATATATATATATATATATATATATTTCTATTATCACATAAAGTAATAATATAATTAAAAAACAATGCATATTATATATTTTTTATTTATAGTATATTTATCATATCATAAATAAATTTCAAAAATTAAAGAATATGTATTATTTGAATAAATTAAATAAATCAATAAATGTGGATCTGAACCCACACTCTTAAACCTCCATCAAATGCTTAATCACTAGAGCAAATTCTACTAATTGATATTTTTTATAATATAATTGTATTTTATATAAAACGTAATTTCAAAATATAAAAATATACATTTATAACATTTTTTTAATTTTTACTTATATTATGTATTAATTAATATATAAAATTTTTCAAATAACTTATATTAATAATATAATATTTTTGTAAGTAATAAACAAAGAAAAAAATAAATAAAATATGATAGTTGAAAATATATATAACAATAAAATAAAACAAAAAAATATATATTTATATTATTTTTTTAATTTGACAAAAAGAGATATATTTATTATCATTATATATACATATATATTTAATATTTTTTCCTTTCAG
Organism: Caryopteris x clandonensis; assembly: GCA_028749325.2. Taxonomy (NCBI): domain Eukaryota; kingdom Viridiplantae; phylum Streptophyta; class Magnoliopsida; order Lamiales; family Lamiaceae; genus Caryopteris; species Caryopteris x clandonensis. The sequence continues at coordinate 479,482 of JAPYKT020000048.1, forward strand.
CTATTACTTATAATTTTGATATAATATATAGTAAAAATATTATACATTATGTAGTTAATAAATTGAAATACACACATATATATACATATCAAAGTTTAATTATAATTATTAATAAAAAAATCCATATATAATTTTTGTCTTAATCTATTTTTTTTAAATATTTTATTTCAAATTTTAAAAATAATAAAATTATTTTCTATATATAAATACATATAAATATTAATTATACATAGATATATATATATATATAATAAATACAATATATGTATTCTTATTTCCTCACATTTATATATATATATATATATATATTTAAATTATTTTAATATCTATTATAATAAAATATATAATTATTACTAAATATTTTTTGAAATTTTTTGAAATTTATTTAAGATATGATAAAATTATAAATAAAAAAGAGAAGAATTTCTTTTTTTATTATATTGCATTTATACTTATAATATGATTTGTTTTAGTTAAATAAAAATATATAATTTATATTGGTTTATAATTATATAATATATATATTTATATAAGAAAAAATATAAACATATACATAAATATATATTTTATTAAACAGATTAAATAAGAAAAATTGAGTCTTTAAATTAAAATTAAAATATTACATATATTTTAATATATATATATATATATAAATATTAAAAATACAAAATACATTAAAGAAACGTCAGGCCTACTGACATTTATTTATAACGTTAGTGGGCCTGATGTTATTTCAAATTTTCCTGTTTTTAATATATAAATATTCATAAATTTTTTAAAATTTATTTATAATATGATTTAATTAATTTAAATAAAATTATATAATTTTTATTAGTACAAATATTATTATATAATATATATTTATTTAAGAAAAATATATGTATTTTTTAATTATATATTTATATAAAAAATAATATAAATATATACACAAATATATATTGATATTACATGTATTTATATAGATATATTAAAATATATAAATATAAAGAATATATATATAAATAAAATTTAAAAAATAAAGAAACGTCACCTGACGTTTTTTCAATTTTTCTTTTTTGAATATAATTTATATATTTATAAATATATGTTTGTTTGACTTATTCAAATAATATGTTATATAAAATTTATAATTATTAATAAAATATCATTAATTTTTTAAATATATTTATAATATAATTTAATTAGGTTAAATAAAAATATATATTTTATTGATTTATAATTGTATTATTAATTTATATATAATAGAAATAACTATATATGTGTAACTATATATTTATATTAGAAAAAATATAAAAAAAATATATTTTAGAATATGATTTAAATAATTTAAACACAAAAAAAATATTTTTATTGATTTTTAATAATATAAATATAATTTATTGAATAATATAAATAAATAAGAAGTAAAAAAATATAAATATATATATTCTGAAAGCAACTACATATATATAAATAATTATATATTTTTTATATATAAATAAATATATAATATAAAATGATATATATATATATACACACACACACACAAGTGCATATATATATATATATATATATATATATAATATGCATGCATACCATTATCCATCATCAATGCAATCACATTAACATGTAACATATATATATTTTGATAATAAAAACGTGAGACGTTATTTATTTCTAGTTTAAAACATCAAGCTCGATGACGTTGTTTGAAGCCCCATGATATTTTATCCTATTTTAAAAACACTTTTTAAAATTACACCATTTTATAAATTATTTATTTATTTAGATTATTTAGGTAATTAACTCCATGTTTCATCCTATTGAATCCACCTTTGCTATTAGAATCTGAACTCCATATTTTCCGCGCCGTGTGAAACTAGAAACATGGCACTGAAGTTGCAGATCTATTGAATAAACAATCGATACTCCAATCGGCAACTAAATCAAACATATTTCATGATGAATACAAAAAAGTCGTAATATAAGATTATATAACTCATCAAATCTAGAAGCAAGCAGGGATTCCTAAATTACAACCCTAAACTGTAATTATCGATAACAAAAAATTGGAGTTGCTGTGTTCTGAGGAGGTTGTGGAATCATGCAGTGATGCTGCCGCCATTGATGAAGACCTTCAGTTACAGACACCCCACCACCGCCACATTGCTGAATGCCGCCTGTGCTATCTTCCATCTCCATAGTTGCTTCCCCAAGCTCTTCAGCATCCATCATATCCCTCACCACTATTAGTTTCAGAAGGCAAATCAACTCCACGGGACGAGGGGTTGACACCCAGAGCTAGCTTCCTCCGTCGCCACCTCGTCATCTTTAGCTGGCCCCCAAGGCCTCAGTACCCGACCTACACAACACATCCAATTTTTCAATGTAGAATTCGAGCAGATGAGAAAGTCAATAACCATGAGAAATTAAGACTCACTTATCAATCCGGAGAAGAGGTGAGGATCGACGGAGAAGATGGAGGGGGATTGGACGAAGGGTGTCGAGCTGAAAGCCTTGAAAAGCACTAAAGCCCTCTCTTCATTTTCCGGCAATTCTTCGACTTTCATACCCCCTGATCCATCGCTACAGAGGCTTTGTTCTTGCGGCTCGGCCATTACGGGGATCTCAAGCTCCCCCTCCTCCTCTACTATCGGGGGCAACTCCTCATCCTACGTTCACATACGAAATTCACAATCAAAACTTCCAAATTTATCTAAACAGAATTCTGAACATTTTATTCACCGGAAATATTAAAACCCTAGGGAGCGACAGCTGCTCGGACACATAATAGGCTCGAAATCGTTGGAAAACAAACCGGAATTAAAAAAACGTGAAATTACCACGTCGAGTACTTAAGTAGAAAGGAACTGAGAGGAAGAATATGATTTCGCACCAGTCTACGCCATTTAGTGGCGGGAAAGATCTGAGAAGTCATCAGCTACATCTTCGACGCCTTTTCTTTTCATTTTCAGCTGGCAATGCTCCGCCATTATTAGCCAAAACAACAGAAATGAAGATCAAGAAAAAGATTTCTTCTCCGAAGATCAGCGATCCGATTATTAGTTTGAAGTTAAAACGCAATGAGCATGTTTAGATTGGGTTGGGCACGACCACTTGTTCTTGTTCCATACACAACTCTACCCACTCTAAACTTTTTTACCTCCCTCTTCTCTCATGGTTCCCAAGAAAACTACTTAATCTACATTTTTCACCCAAAAATTTAAAATACTTATAATTTTTTTTATTTCAAATCTATTTTTTATAAAAACTATATCATATTAATTCTCTTCTTGATATCTTTATTTGACATCTATTTAGCATATTTACAAATAAAATATTTTTTTAAATATAAAATATTTTTGTTAAGTTAAAAGGGTGATAATTTTTTTTTAAATATTTTTATATAAAATAAAAATATGAGATTATTGGATAGAAAATATTTTTGCAAAACTAAAATTAATCAAATATTATAATAAATACATCATATTAATTATTCATTTTAAGATCTTTATTTTGACATTCATTTATCTTATATAAAAATAAAATGTTATTTTTTAAATATAAAATATTTTTGTTAAGCTAATAGTGATATATATATTGACATGTTGTGCATTCTTACATATATATATATATATATAACATATATATACACACTATCTATATATATATATATATAATAGTAAAATGATTGTTTCTATATTTGTTATTATCATTTTTTCGCCCATTTTTCTTTCCACAAATGAAAAGACAGATTTTTAGAAAATATTGTTATATTATTAACCAACAAGCATTCATTTTAATTTTTTATATTTTATTTGTTAATATTGGTGATATTACTAATTTTATCAAAACTAATAAAAAAAGATTCATATATCTTAATAATTACTTGATTTTAACAAATAAGTTATGAATTTGTGGCAGATTTGATGATATCATAATAATAGAAAATAATCACATTGATATACCTACTTTTATACAATTTTTTATTTAAAAAGAAAATATTATATATTTGGTAATTTGATGATTGTTTTTTATAAATAAAATTAGTTAAAGTTCACATATGATTTTATATATATAATTATATCTTTATTATAATCATGGTACATATATAAACTATTGAACATAATTATGTATATATTTTTTAAATATTAATTTTATATATTTCTAAAATTTAATAATATTATAATATAATAATATATCTGTGCATCGCAAGGGAGAACATACTAGTATATATAATATCAGAAGTCCATCTATTTGCATAACACATATTTTTTCATTTTTTCATTCACAAAAATAGTAATATTAATTTTTTTGATTTTATTAATTATTATATTTATTATAATATTAAGAATAATTGTTGTTTGTTAAAAAATTTTAGAGAATTCCGTAATTTGCTAGAATATAGTTGTTGTTTAGGTTTTTTAGGAATTTTGTGATTTGCTTTATAGTAAATTTGGCATATAACATATATAATATATAAAAGACATGTATCAATTTATATATATATATATATATATATATAATAGTAGAAGTCCATCTATTTTTAGTAACACATATTTTTCCCGTCTTTTTCATTCACAAAAATAGTAATATTAATTTTTTTGATTTTACATCTATTTATAGTAACACATATTTTTCCTGCATTTTTCATTCACAAAAATTGTAATATTAATTTTTTTTATTTTATTAATTTTTATATTTATTATAATATTAAGAATGACTATTGTTTGTTAAATTTTTTTTGAGAATTTCATGATTTGCTAAAATATAGTTGTTTAGATTTTTTAGGAAATTCATGATTTGCTTTATAATAAATTTGGCATATAAAATATATAATATATGAGATATATAAAAGACATGTACTAATCAATATATATATATATATATATATATATATTTAATAACAGAAGTCCACACTTACAAAGATAGTAATATAATTTTTTTAATTTTATATTTATTATAATATTAAGAATGATAGTTGTTCTTACGATTTTTTAGAGAATACCATAAGTTGTTAGAATAATAGTTGTAGTTCAAATTTTATAGGAAATTCCGTAATTTGTTTTATAGTAAATCTGACATACAATATATATAATATATATATATATATATATATATATATTATATATTTATAATATATCTATAATACCATTGTGTCTGTTAAAGTGATTCCTAGATTTTTCAGTAATACATATCTATTAAAATGAATGTTCGTATAAATATATATATATATATATATATATATATATATGCATATGAGCATATGTACGTTCCTAGATTTTTCAGCTATACGTGTCTCTTGAACTGAATTTTTTTTTATAAATGTGTATCATTTTTTGTCGTCTACATTGTGCATTCTCACAATTCATATTTTTTTTTTAACTTTTGTTTTATTGATTTGTAATGTCAACTATTTTCAACTTTGTGAAAGATCTTCATCCGAAAAGAAGGGATTGGACTCATAGACTTCATCTGGTTCGCACTTACGATATACTTACATTTACGGACAAAAATTGGATCTTCAGTTTTTAGTGTGTTTTTTAAGATAAAGGTATTCTCAAAAAATAATTTCATAATAAACATGATAAAATGGATAGTATAAAACATGCAGTATTTAACATATTTAATTTCATTATTTTTGCACATTCAAAACTATTATTTGAAGGAAAATTATATATTGTCTCTTATACCATGGTGTCAACTGACGAACTTAAATTCAAAACAGTAAGTCATGGATATAAGTTCAATTTTTATGGCAAAACAAAGTTTCACCAGTTTAGTGACTCATTGTTTTCTATGAACAGATTCAACTTCAAATCATTTGATTGGATATGTGGTCTAGAAAAAAAAAAGATGAAACCATTTTTGTTTGGTACTCTATTTTTTATTTATTATAGTTTTAATTGTTTATAATTTTCTATGTGTTATTAATCAAATATATTAATTTTTTGTGTTGATTTAGTTTATGGGATGCAGCCACCTAGATCCATGCCGACGAAAGATGGCCGGAAGAGGCTTCATGGAGATTACTCTTGAAGTTCACATGTATTTTTCGATGCTATTTATAATAATAAAAAATGTTAACATTGATATACCAGATTTTATTCAATTTTCTTGATTTCAAAAGAAAATACTATATATATTTAGTCATTTGATGATTGTATTTTATAAATAAAATTAATTAATATTCACATACGATTTTATATATAATATTTATATTGTTATTATACTCATGGTACATATATAAATTATTGAAAATAATTGTACATATATTTTTAAAATATTAATTTTATATATTTTTGAAATTTAATAATATTATATTATATATATCCGTGCATCGCACGGGAGAACATACTCGTATATATAATAGCAGAAGTTCATTTATTTAAAGTAAGACATGTTTTTTCCGCCTTTTTCATTTACAAAAATAGTAATATTAATTTTTTTATTTTATTAATTTTTATATTTATTATAATAATAGAAAGGTTCTTGTTGTTCAGATTTTATAGTAAATCTGACATATTATATATATAATATATAATATATAAAAAAAACATGTACAAATCTATAAATATATATATATATATATATATAAAGAGAAGTACCAGTTAAAATAATTTTCTCGATATGCTTTTCTTTTCTTTTTTTTGTTAAACCATATATAATATATTTTTAATTATTGAACAATATTATTATTATAGTAAATAACTAATTTATTTTTCTTATATTGGAATTTCTCTAACTTAGGGAAAATGTAGTGGATTTATTATATTTTATCCATTATATAGTTATATGATTTATGTATACTATTTACATCTCTTATCATAATCATGCTACACATATAAATTATTGACCATAATTATATACTTTTTAAAAATATCAATGTTAAGTTTTTAAATTTAATAATATTATACTATAAAATTATATAAAAATAAATCTATAAAAAATTAATATATTTTTGCATAACACAGGAGAACATACTAGTATATATGTATAGGAAATATCATCAGGCACATATATACTATATAAATATATATATATATATATATATATATATATGTATGTATGTATTCCATTTGAATTTTTATTAATTTTTCTGAATCAATATATATTTATTTATTTATAAGTAATATATATATTTTTTTTTTGTTTCAGGACATATATATATATAAATTATATATAATTAATACTCTTAAATTTTATTTATTATTTTTTCAATACTTTTTTTGTTAGTCGCATATATATATATGTATATATATTTATCTTATATATTTATATATATTAATATATATAATTCTATTCTTTTTAAATTATAAATAGAATTGAAAAAAATACATTTATTTATTTATTTATAACATTTTTAGCTATATTATAAATAGATTTATCAAAATATAATAAATGAGTTAATAAAATAATAGAATGTCATATATATTATATATATAATATAAATATATATAGAATTAACTTTAAAAAATGGGATGAAACAACATGCCCACTGACGTTTTATTGAAAACGTCTGTGGGCCTAACGTTTCAATAAAAAAAATTATTTTTATTTTCTGTCAAGACATGTATGTATATATATATATATATATATAATTCTGATATATATATAGTTAAAAATTTGAAAGGAGCTGACATTTCATCAATAAATTTTTTTTTTTATTCAGGACATGTATGTAGATCTTTATATTATATATATATAAGATAAATATATATATATGCCCAAACAAAAAATATTGAAAAAATAATAAATATAATTTTACTTTATTTCAACAAAATTTATAATTTAAGAGTATTAATTATATATATTTTTTTAAATTATATATATAAGAAATATTATATATATATATATATATTAATTATATATAATATAAATATGTATACATATGTGTCCTGCTTGTAAAGAAAATTTTGATGAAATGTCAGGCCCTGACGTTTCATCCCCCCCCCCCCCCCCCGTTTTTTTTTTTTTGTTTAGAGTATTAATTATATAATACAAATAAATATATATACATCCCCTGGAAAAAAAAAAAAGACGTTTCATCCTATTTTTTTAAATGTTTTCTGTAGATGAAAATTTATCTATTTAAGATAATTTAATTCTATAAATATTTATATTATATATAAAAATATATAATATTTTATTTATTAATTTATTTATAATATTTTAATAATTTTAATTTTAATATAACATATGGTAAAAATATTGTAAATAAATAAATATAACTTTTTACTTTTTTCAATTCTATTTATAATTTAAAAATAATAGAATTATATATATTAATTATATATAAATATATAAGATAAGTATATATATGTGACTAACAAAAATTCTTTGAAAACATAATAGACATAATTTAAGAGTATTAATTATATGTATAACATAAATATATATGTCCAAACAAAAATATATACATATATAACTATATATATATATATATTGATTCAGAAAAATTAATAAAAATATATATGAAATATGTATATATATTTGTATATAGTGTAGATGATGATGTGAATTATATATAATGTATATATATGTTACATATATATATATATATGTATGTAATGAATGGCATACCAAAAAATATATATATATATATATACACATAACCTTTAAAATAAAAAACATTAGTGAACCTGACATTTTTTTTTTCAGTTAACCAATTTTAAAATATTAGGCCCAGTAATATTTTTTATAAAATATCACCGAACCTAACGTTTTACATTAATTTGAAAAAGAAATTTAAAAACACTATTGAATTCTTTATTTTTTTAATAATATTTAGGTAATTGAGCCGTTAGCAAATACGGCGTTGATAGGGGGTTTTTTTCAAAATAATGCAAAAAAAAAATACGAAATAGGTATGTTTCTGAACAGTTTTTAAAAATAGGTAAAACGTCACCGCCGGTGACGTTATTTCAAAAAAACGTCACCAGAGGTGACGATTTTAAATTAAAAGAAAAAACGTCACCTTAGGTGACGTTCTTTCTTTTATCATATAATTACATGTACACATACATCATATATATATCATATACATACATATATATATATATATATATATATTATATATATATAGAGACTGCCGTATATATATATACATATATATACATATATATATAACCTGTATTATATATACATATATATTTTAAATGTATATTCTTATTAATATATATATATTATTTAATTTATTCAGTAAATATATAAAAATAAATATTAAAATATAATTAATAAAATAAAAAAATTATAAATTTATTTAAGATAAAAGAAATATTTAAATTTATTTTTATAATATATATATATTATATATATATATGTATTTATAAAATTATTATTTATAAATAAGAATATATATTTTGAATATGTATATATATATTTTTATTTATTAAGTAAATATATAAAAAATTATATATATAGTAATAATAATATATGTAATAATAATAATATATAAAAATATTTATTAAATTAAATAATAATTTTTTATTATTAATTAATATCTTTTATATTAATAAAAATATATATATAATAATAATATATAAATTTATATATATATTCGGATATTATATATATTATTATTTATAAATATATATTTTATAAATAAATATATATATATATATGTGTATATATAACCTATAATATATATAACTAAAACCGTCACCTTAGGTGACGTTTATTGTTTTTTTTTAATTTCGTATTATTATTATATGTATATAATTTATTTTGAATATATATATATATTTTTATTTATTAAGTAAGAATATATATTAAATTATAAATTTTAAAAGTAAATTATTTATTAAGTAAAAATATATATTAAATCATAATTTCAATTAAGTTAACATTTTTTTAATTTTTTTATTATATATAGATATATATTTATAAAATATATATATATTCTAAATATATTTATTGAATATTTATATATATTTTTTTTTATTTATTAAGTAAACAAAAATAATTGAATAAACGTTAGATTTTAAGGAAACGGCAAGATGACGTTTTTTTATTTGTTTTATATATTATATATAGATATATATAATTTTATTTATTAACTAAATATATAAAATATATATTAAGTAACATCATAATAATTTACTTTTGAAATTTATGATTTAAGATGAAAAAATTATAATTTAAAATAAAATATAATTGAATTGTCGTTATTTCTTTATTTCAATCAATCACTTTTTTTTTTTCAGTTTTCAGACTCTCGTCAATTGTAAGTTTTTACAGAGTCTCGTGAATTGAATTCAGTCTTTTAGCGTGCACGTCTTCTGAAATTATATTAAAATCTGTATTGCAGAGTCTCGTAATTGTGTCGATGACAAATTTCCAATAAAGATTTATTGTTTTGTTTGTTGTGTTTTTTTAGGATATATTTATTCGGTATAATAGTTTGTTGTTGTGTTATATATATGTTATATAATAATAATGAACTTTATTTATTAAATTATTTCATAATTTTTACAAACTTAAGATACCTATATATCACTCTATACAATAATTAATACAATAATACCATTACAATATTCATGAAAGTCCAACATTTGAAATAGTAATCATAGCTAAACCAATTCATTTTATTGCTTAGTTGAGGAAGATGGTCCACTGACGACATCATTATCTTCAAAATTGAAAAGCTTCTCAAGTTGGTCGAAGAATGGCTCATCATCCATTAGGTATGCAATTGTATTTGTCATTTTGGGATCACGATCCTATAAATGTAAGAATAAGTAATAGAAGCATGAAATATATATTTACAATGAAGAAAATAAATGATTGCTTAAAGTATAGAGAAAATTACCCATAAACGCCAACAATAGTCTTTATGGTTTATATACCGTCTTTCACCAACCATACGAAATTCGGCCGTTATTATCATTTTTTTGAACGTGTAGTGACGCGATTGTAGCAAATCAACCCGCCTTTTCACATCAACGTAAGAGAAGTTACGCTCCTTGAATTGGTTCTTTAACACATTTCTTACGTTCAACAATCACCTGCTTCGACGTCCTTCACAAGAGTATCCACAAGCACGGTCTCCATTTCCTTTGTCCAGTCGGTGTTGGAGTAGAACTGAGCTTCAAACATGTTATAGCATTTTGATTGTGGAGGAAGAGGAGAGAATTCTAGGGAATGATCCATATTTGTAGGTAAGTAAAATCACTTAGTACACGCATATTTATAATGGTTTCTTCCTGGGTCCCTTATGTATTTTTTTTCTTTTTTTCTTTTGCTTTTGGGCATAAAGTTACTAAAACTGTTGATGGGACGTTTGTATTCATTTCATATTAACATATAAAAAATGTAGAAAGCATACGTAAATGAAAGCAGGTAAATGATATTGACATATATATATATATATATATATATATATATATATATATATATATATATTTGATACTTCAATAATATATATATATATATAATTGTTTCTTTTTTAGGTGACGTAAAAAAAATTCGAAATTAAATTACACATATATCAAACCATGAAACTCCACATATAACATGGTTTTTTCCCTTTAACATAATCACTTACATTACACAAATCTTCATAAGGTTTGTAGATGATATTAGAAATCTTCAGATGGTGAGCTTGCTTGTTGAGTTTCTTGTGTTTGCAATGTTTGAGAATGTCGAAGAGGTTGTTGACTGGTTCCTTCTCCTTGTCGACGAGCATGTCTTCTCCTAGCATGTTGTCTAGCTCGTGCTTGAGGCCAATCCATCTCATTTGGAATTCGCGACCTTCTATTTCTTCCTCAGCGATAAATATTTCTTAAAGTGGTGTCATGAAATAACTGAAAATCAGGCTCATCCCAATATTCCTCCCCTAAATAGGGTTGGAATGCAGCAGCATATGTTCACTTGTAGTTTACCAAGCAATAATACGGTTGCACAAATGAAGTAGCATTAATCCATAAATCAGCGCATACACTCATCACATGAGAACATGGAATACCATATAAGGCCCACTTGCTGCAAGAGCAGTCTCTAGTAGAAAGCCTAACAGCATGCATGTGGCCCCCTTTGCCTGGTCTTGGTTTCGTGACCACCATAGCAGATTGTTCATGGTAATCGATCTGGGTAACCACATGACCCACAGACATATGCGACTAATACTGATATTTTGAATGAGCAAAATCAGTATATGATTGTGCATTACTCTGCATTCTCCTCACAGCTTTTTTTCGTTCTCTAAAATATGCAACGCATCGCTTGAACGTGATCTCCACTATAGCTGTTAGAGGAAGACGTCGAGCACCCTTTAAGACACCGTTAAACGATTCAGACACATTAGTGGTCAAAATACCATGTCGCCAGCCACCATCATGCACGAAAGCCCATTGTTCTTTATTGATTTCATTGAGATACAAGAACGCAGCTGGATTCAGATTTCTGATTTCATTCATAACACTGTTATGCTTAATGATTTGGTGTTCAGATCCAGCACGCTAACACAGATCTTTCAATTGCACATCTTTAAAATGCGAATTGAAATTTGAACAAACATGTCTCAAACAAAAACGACTCACTCCATGTGGGGCATTAAATGTTGGTATTGACTCGATTGCACTTAAAAGACCTGCATTTCTATCTGAAATAATGCACATCTGAGCCCTCCCACGTATGACGTACTTGCAAATCAAATCCAAAAACTACTTCCAAGATTCAAAATTCTCCTCGTCTATAATAGCAAATGCTAGGGGAAATATCTGTTTGTTTCCGTCCACCGCAACGGCTATCAGCATTTTATGTTTGTATTTTGTGTATAGATGTGTCCCATCAACACTGATAATCGGTGGACAGTACTTGAACCCAGTATAACAAGGCTCGAACGCCCAAAAAACATATTTGATAATCTTTTTATGTGGGACGTTGGTGTCATGGTGTTTCCACTCTACAATGGTGCCCGAGTTCCACTTTTGCAATGCACCCAAAAACTTAGGCAGCTTTCTTACGGAGCTCTCCCATGTCCCGTAAGTGTTCTCAATCGTCCGTCTAATACCATGCCATGCCTTCTGATATGAAATCGAGTATCCGGTTGCGTTTTTAACGTCTGCTTGTGCCTCAGACACGCTGATTGCAGGATTGACCCAAACATTTTCCTTAATCAAGAAAGCTACGAAATTTTTGTCCAGGTTGCGATGATCAGAAGATATATCATTCATATAACATCTATGATCTCCACCATATTTGGTTATTTTGAACATCCCCAGTTTTTGCTTAAATGATGCCCTAATATACTAAGGACACTCTTGAGAAGGAGTACTGTGTTGACATTTGAGAACTAAAAGGAGGGGTTTACTTTCGACAACTCAAAACTGACGTCTGGCATGTCGTATAGAGAAATCCTTAATCACTGCAACGAAAGCGTTCTTATCCCTGAATAACATGTCCTTCTCAATTATCCCCCGGCTAGGATCGTAAATCTTTCCCCACGAAGACGTAGGATTATGCATGGAGTCAGCTGCAACTTCGGGTCCACTCATTGTGTAAAATGGAATGTTGGAGTCGCAGTCGATATTGATTGTTGCTTCGACACTGTCGGAATTTACATTAGCTGCAGTAACATCTTCTTCGTCTACTACTGCTTCATTGTCATCCAAATTTTCATCTGAATTTTCAACTTCCGTTTCAGATGACGAAATTGGACCTAAGGAGTCCGCACAAGGGTCCGTGTCTTCTATATTGGCCGTATTACTAGGACCAATTATATCTTCAGGTTCATTCCTAGTATTACTAGGACCAATACTGATATTTTGGACACTACATTCTTCCCTTAATAAAGTGTTTGTGAAAGCAAGGTTCTCCAATCCCTGTGTAATTTCGGGCACGTAATCACAAGGGTTAGTTAAATCTTGGAATGATGTCGTGGGCACATCCTGTTCGGACAGCAACGACATATAATATCCCCACTCTTGGCTCATAAGCATACCTTCATGTTCGCTAAGATTTTCACATGGTTCTTTCTCAACGAATATGTCCATCGAGTTTATTCCATCATTAGGATCTAGGAAGAACCTAAGATTATCGTCAGTCTCAATCTGAACTACAGACTCTAAATATTATTGTGACCGTATATTTCCCCCCATTTAGTGAAAAGTTTCACATGAAACTGGTCTTTAGCCATACCAACATATTGATAAATTAGATCTTTCAATGCAGATAATTATGTATTTCGATCAATTCGTGTGTAACCAATGGGAGCAGAACTATACAATACTTTTCCGCTTTCCTGTATAATTTCGCCTCCGCAATAAACTCTAATTGCAACTCTTCGTTGACTCGCCATTGATCGAAAGTGATATATATATATGTACTTTTTCACTGTGGAATATATTAATTCAAAAGAAAAATGAAGAACAAATAAAATAAATATTACATTATTTAAACAAACAAACAACATATGCATGAAAAGCATGTTAAATAATGCATTAAATTTCACAACCAATATACATTTACAAGGAATATACATCACTCTGTGAATGATCATTTTCGGGTACATTTTCTACAACATTATTATCATCCACGAATTCTTCTATATCAACATTTTCATTATCTACTGGACCCTGCCACATATTCAAGCCAGGGGTGACATCTATAAGATCTACTGTGCGTGATCGCATCATATTCACGTGATTAAAGTTAGTCGTACTCTCTTGTTGGATAATATCATTTTGGTGTCTTTCGTTATCCAATTGAGCACGCAACTCATTTACCTCGTTTTGTAGGGCGTTTATATGCCCGTCTCTAGCCCCAAGCTGCTTTATTATATTATTTTTTTCCGTTGTCATGCTACTTATAGTACCACGTAGTAAGTTTATTTCATTCCCTAAGACTTCTTCTTGTTGCCTAGCACGACCTTGTAAGACAGAAATACGGTTAGATGACCACTCCAATTCATCTCGGCACATCTTTACACGTCGTCGTAATTTCTGTATTTCTTGGTCTTGCATGTTGGAAATCACGTTTGCAGCAACATCTTTTATCCTCAATTCCTCTGCTTCTTCATTTACTTGTTGATTACATATTCTTAATTGCACCAAACTTGTTGATTTTTTAACGATAGACCTATAAACCTTGTATGTGATTTTCCTATTGGCTCGTGTGGAAGTTGATGCTGATGACCTTGATGTTGAAGCCATACCTATCAAACATAATTTGTAAGGGTTATTATAGTATTTAAATTTAATTTTTTGTTAATATCCTATAATAATATTTTAAATATTTTAATAACGTGTACTTAGTCAACATAACCGTCCGTAAATCATAACAAGTTAAAACATACAGTACATGGAACAATAAAAACATATTCATTTTTAAATAAAACAACCTTGATAAATAATAAAAAATAATTAACTTGGCGTGTAAATCAATACACAAATATTATTGAAAATTATGCACATATGAATGTATATACGAAAACAAATAAACATTCACTTATGATGTATATGTATACTAACCTTAGTTGAACGAGAAACTTGATGGAGGAGTATACAAGGAGACGTGAAGAGAAGGAAGAGAAAGTTGAGAGTGAAAGAAAACAGAGAGTCCTCAAGTATATATATACTTTTTCAGAATATATATTATTATTTATAAATATATTTTATATATATATATATATATATATATATATATATCTATATATAATATATATAAAAAAAATCTAAAAACGTCACCTTCGCATTAATTTTGCATGCATTATTTGAAGAAGACAATGTTTGAAAAACAGCTTTCTGCTTTTTCAAACATGCATTAAATTTGGCGTGACTTTTTCTCCGCAGAAATTTGTCGTGAATACATTATTATTGCAGCCTTTGCAGAGGAGACGTTTTTACAAATATGTATATTATATCTAATATATATATATATATATATATATATATATATATATATTTATTTATTTATAATATATATATATATATATATATATATTTATAAATAATAATATATGTAATATTCGAATATATATATATAAATATATAAATTCATATATTTTTATTATATTTATATATATTATTAATTTAAAAATTATGAATTAATAATCAAAAATTATTATTAAATTTAACAAAGTTTTTTAAATTTATCTTAAATAAAATTAAATTATATCCATTTTTAAAATTATAATTTAATATATCTTTTTATATATTTACTTATTAAATAAAAATATATATACATATTCTAAATAAATAATATATATATGTAATAATAATACATAAATATATATATATATATATATATAAAAGGAAACATCGTCACCTAAGGTGACGTTTTTACAAATATGTACATTATATCTAATATATATATTCATTTATAATATATATATATATATACATATATATATATATATTTATAAATAATAATATATGTAATATTCGAATATATATATATAAATGTATAAATTCATATATTTTTATTATATTTATATATATTATTAATTTAAAAATTATGAATTAATAATCAAAAATTATTATTAAATTTAACAAAGTTTTTTAAATTTATTTTAAATAAAATTAAATTATATCCATTTTTAAAATTATAATTTAATATATTTTTTTATATATTTACTTATTAAATAAAAATATATATACATATTCTATATAAATAATATATATATATGTAATAATAATACATAAATATATATATATAAAAAAAAAGGAAACATCGTCACCTAAGGTGACGTTTTTACAAATATGTATATTATATCTAATATATATATTTATTTATAATATATATATTATATATATATTTATAAATAATAATATATGTAATATTCGAATATATATATATAAATATATAAATTCATATATTTTTATTATATTTATATATATTATTAATTTAAAAATTATGAATTAATAATCAAAAATTATTATTAAATTTAACAAAGTTTTTTAAATTTATCTTAAATAAAATTAAATTATATCCATTTTTAAAATTATAATTTAATATATCTTTTTATATATTTACTTATTAAATAAAAATATGTATACATATTCAAAATATATATTATTATTTATAAATATATATTATATATATATCTATATATAATATATATATATATATATAAAAAATCTAAAAACATCACCTTCGCATTAATTGTGCATGCATTATTTGCATGCATTATTTGAAGAAGACAAAGTTACATCAACTTCTTTCTGCAGAAATTTGTCGTGAATACATTATTATTGCAGCCTTTGCAGAGGAGACCTTTTGACTCTATTACAGGAGGTGGCGTGACTTTTTCTCCGCAGAAATTTGTCGTGAATACATTATTACTGCAAGCTTTGCAGAGGAGACCTTTTGACTCCATTGCAGGAGGTGGCGTGCATAATTGAATGATTGGAGATGACCACGCTTAACCTTATCTTTTTCATGACCACACTTACTATTTCGACGTTGATTAATTTCTTAATTTTTTATATATTTTCAAATATATATATGTATATATTTATATATTATTATTATTATATATATATATATTAATACTTTATTTTAAAAATATGAATTAATAATAAAAATAATTTTTTAATTAACCTTAAATAAAATTAAATTATTCACATTTTAAAATTATAATTTAAAATATATTTTTATATATTTACTTATTAAATTAAAATATGTATACATATTCTAAATAAATAATATATATATGTAATAATAATACATAAATATATATAAATATCAAAAAAAAATTGAAATAACGTCACCTAAGTTGACGTTTTTACATATATGTATATTATATCTATTATATATATACATATTTATTTATAATACATATATATATATATATATATATATATTTATAAATAATAATATATGTAATATCCGAATATATATATATATATATATATAAATATATAAATTCATATATTTTTATTATATTTATATATATATTATTAATTTAAAAAATATGAAATAATTATCAAAAATTATTATTAACTTTAACAAATTTTTTTAATTTATCTTAAATAAAATTAAATTATTCACTTTTTAAAAATATAATTTAAAATATATTTTTATATATTTACTTATTAAATAAAAATATGTATACATATTCTAAATAAATAATATATATATGTAATAATAATACATAAATATATATAAATATCAAAAAAATTGAAATAACTTCACCTAAGGTGACGTTTTTACATATATGTATATTATATCTATTATATATATATATATTTATTTATAATACATATATATATATATATATTTATAAATAATAATATATGTAATATCCGAATATATATATATATATAAATATATAAATTCATATATTTTTATTATATTTATATATATTATTAATTTAAAAAATATGAATTAATCATCAAAAATTATTATTAAATTTAACAAATTTTTTTAATTTATCTTAAATAAAATTAAATTATTCACTTTTTAAAATTATAATTTAAAATATATTTTTATATATTTACTTATTAAATAAAAATATGTATACATATTTTAAATAAATAATATATATATGTAATAATAGACATAAATATATATAAATATAAAAAAATTGAAATAACGTCACCTAAGGTGACGTTTTTACATATATGTATATTATATCTATTATATATATATTTATTTATAATACATATATATATATATATATATATATTTATAAATAATAATATATGTAATATCCGAATATATATATATAAATATATAAATTCATATATTTTTATTATATTTATATATATATTATTAATTTAAAAAATATGAATTAATTATCAAAAATTATTATTAAATTTAACAAATTTTTTTAATTTATCTTCAATAAAATTAAATTATTCACTTTTTAAAATTATAATTTAAAATATATTTTTATATATTTACTTATTAAATAAAAATATGTATACATATTTTAAATAAATAATATATATATGTAATAATAGACATAAATATATATAAATATAAAAAGAAATTGAAATAACGTCACCTAAGGTGACATTTTTACATATATGTATATTATATCTATTATATATATATATATATATATTTATTTATAATACATATATATATATAAATATATATATTTATTAATAGTAATATATGTAATATCCGAATATATATATATATAAATGTATATATTATTATTAATATAAATATTATTTATTTTGAATATGTATATATATGTTTTTATTAAGTAAATATATAAAAATATAAATTAAATTATAATTTTAAAAAAGATAATAAAAAAATTATTATATTAAATACTAATTTTTAATTATTAATTCATATTGTTAAAATAAATAATATATATATAATATATAAATATATATAAATATATATACACTAAAAAAATTAAATAAATATATACTGACACATGCATTTACAGATATAAATATATACGGGCACATCACATACATCAACTAAAGTCATTACTAAAGTCGTTAAAGCATTTAAGAAAAGTTTGAAAAGTCAATGATGCTTTTATAAAAAGTTTTAAGTAATTACTAAAGTCATTAAAGCATTTAATGAAAGTTTGAAAAGTCAATGATGCATTTATAAAAAGTTTGCCGTGAAGAAATAAATGAAGCATGCATATATCACATCAACGGTCTGTATTTTACACCTATATAATGACAACTTCCTCTCCCTTCTCTTCACGTTTCATTTCATTTTCCTTCTTCAACTTTCTTCGTCCATTTTCCTCCTTCTTAATTCTCGTTCAACATTGATTGTGCTCACCTCATTTTTTGGAAGAATTTATTACTGCTGCAATCGCGTCTTTATTTTCTTTGTATAAAAAGGTATGTTTTATGGAGCCAAGTATCACATACTTGAATATATGTTATCAATAGATATATGTTATTAATTTTTTTAATGTTGTTCTTTCATTTGCAGTGATAATGGATATCAATTCACACAACCACTATGGCCCGAAGGAACCGACAGTTCTCACCCTTCAATCTCAGCACATTTCCGAGGGCCTACTGAAGCCCGACGGTGATTTGAACTTTTTCTTTTGCTTTAGGCGGTGCGATAATGATTTTTGGGAATTATTTGAACAGGAAGGGTTTGAGATCCACACACGCGTACTAGATTTGTTATTTCAAATGGGTCTCTATGGTGTGTATAGGTGCGGGAGGTTTTACCCGGACAACCACTTAATAACTGCTTTGGTAGAGAGGTGGCGGCCTGAAACCCATACATTTCACCTGCCTGTTGGTGAAGCAACGGTGACTTTAATGGATGTCGCCTTAGTATGGGGTTTGCCGATTGAAGGGGATCTGGTGTGTGGACTTGATCCTACAATGTCTCCAAATGAGTGGGTTAACTACTATCAGGCGATGTTAGGTTACACGCCAGACCTATCCCACATAAAAAGTGGAAAGATTAGAGCTAGCTCTTTAGCAGCTCATATGCGATTGCATCCAGTGACGGATGATAGCACAATTGAACATGTCGAGCAATATGCACGGGCATGTGCTTTATTCTTGATATGCGGTGTGATGTGCCCTGATGCCAGTGGGAATTTGTTACCACTAGTATATTTACAATGTCTGCAAGACATAAAGAAAGTTATTGAATTCAGCTAGGGCAGTGCCGTACTATCTTCTCTATACCGTCACTTGTGCGATGGCGCCTTGGAATATAAAGAAAACCTCGGTGGCCCAGTTCAACTGTTACAGGTACTTATAAATTTTTTATGATATATTAATGAATCTACCATACGTAACCTTTGTAATTACTCTTTTTTTATGTTTTCATAATATTTGATAGATTTGGGCATGGTCGCGCATATCGTCTATTGTGCCTGTATATAAGAGGAGTAGATTAAATATGCAAGAAATTGAAAGACCTGATCATCTGGGTGGTGGTACACTCCCTGTCCCCCCTTTCGGTGCCCGGTAATATTTACAATGCAAGCCATGTTGTTTTGGTTATTTTATCGTTATTGGTAATATTTACAGTGCACACCCAAATGTAATGCATCTACTGATTAACTAGTAAAATATATGTAACGGGTGGAATATTGATAGCAGTTTCGTGCACACTGGTAGGCGCCAGGTCAAGGTTTTCCGAGAAATATTAGATAAATTGACACATGACCAGGTTCGATTTATTACTTCATTTTAATTATTCTTATATGTATTAATTAAAAACACATATATGTTTTTTGGTTTTTGGTTGTTGTGTGTTATCAGTTTACATGGGATCCATATGATTGGTCGCAACCGGAAGTACTCCATTTACCTTCGCGGTGCTTCTCGGACAATGTACGAGCTATGTGTCCACTAATTTTCTTCTCATTTGTGGAGTTCCATCATCCAGAAAGAGTCTTACGTCAGTTTCGAATGTTGCAAGACATACCTAATCGGATCGACCCTCTTGATGACTGGAAGACGAACGTGCATCAGATTGATCGTAAAGGGCGAAAAAATGCCAACTGGATGGACATACACGCGAAGTATGTTCATCAGTGGAATCAAAGACATGAGTATCTCACGGGAACCCAATATGCAATGAACCCAACGACGACACCCGATTACTATGATTGGTATAACTCGATTACACGTCGTTTTATATCCCCTGTAGATACGCATGAAATAATGGGAATAAAAACTGGAGATGCTTCACTGATGCACTACATGGTACGCAACATATATGTAATTCTACAATTAATTTTATATCTATTCAACATGATTGGTGTTTTAATATGCATCTTTTATCTTATTTGTAGATCGAACAGTTGGAACCCATGAAGAGAAATATACAGAATAGAAATAGGTTAGACATTGACCAACTTAATAGTTTATTAGATGAACAGCTCTCATTGTATGAAAATATAGAGCGAACAATTGAGAGAATGTCCCCCGAGCCTCCGCAAATGACGTATACCCAGCCTGTACATCAACAACAGACGCAAAGTCAATCAGAAAATCAGATGAGAATTAGAAGGCGTCGTTCCCCTGAAGATCGGATGCCACCACCTGCGAACTTTGCATCAACATCTTCGCGGCCCGAATACCAAACTGAAGGACATATGTCGGATGTATATAGGCCTTCAATGAGTACACCACCGTATACTCCGACACCCCACCATCCATTAATGTCCACTCACTCGCCATTTCCTGGTATGAACGTTGACCTCGGAGCAGGAGACACGAGCAATATGCCAAACTACGACTATGTCCGTCCTACTCCGATTCAATTCCAGTATTCAGATGTGGCTACTTTCAGGGATGTACCAGACCACTCTACGTCATCCTCCAGCAGAATGACAATTCATTTGACACCAACCTCGGAGGAAGATGACGTCGAAGAAGACATACAGCCACAACCACCCATTGTTCACACAAGAGGTAGACGAGGTGGAACTCGAAGGAGACAACAAGAAACATCAGGAAATGTCGGGCAAGGTGAAGGAAGAGGTCGCCGAACTAGAAGAAATCGAGGTTGTGATACAGAAGGTCATTTGTAATAGGTGTGAATATAGATTATAACAAACAAACAATTATTTTTATTTACTAATCTAAAAAAAAATGATTTTATACCCATGACACATTCATTACAATGAAATTATAGTTGCAATTTTCATAATTTTGCATCTAATTTTGATATTCTTTTTCATATTTGTTTTCAAGTGAATTTGAATTTTCTTTATTTATGTATTATTTTCTATGTTTACTTATAATTTATAGTATATACATAACAAAAATAAATTTTCCGCGAAGATGTATTTTTTTGAATTTCAATATTTTATTTTAGCATTTCATTTTCGCTCCAAATTAATTAAGTGCATAATTGTGACACATTCTATACAAGTCGTCCATTAATAAAACAGCACACCACAATTAATTTAAAATCCAAACTATTTATTATTTTGTATCATTTACATCTATTAACCAAATTTTTAAAAAAAATTAAATAAATTTGCATAATGAACATTCCAACCCAAAGTTTTGTGCCAATTAATAATAATACATAAACATATATATATGAAATTAAAAAAAATACAATAAACGTCACCTTTAAAAAACGTCATCTAAGGTTTTTAGTTATATATATATTATATATTATATATACACACACACACACATATATATATATATATATTTATTTATAAAATATATATTTATAAATAATAATATATATATATTTATATATATTATTATTATATATATATTATTAATTTAAAAGATATGAATTAATAAAAAATTATTATTTAATTTAATAAATATTTCTGTATATTATTATTATATATATTATTATTATATATTTTTTTTTATATATTCACTTAATAAATTTTAAAAAAAAAATATATATATATATATATATATTACAGGTTATATATATATATATGTGTGTGTATACATATATATATATATATATATATATATATATATATATATATATATATATGTCAGTGTCTATATATAATATATATATATATGCATGTATATGATATATATATATATATGTCATGTATGTGTAATTAAAAGAAAGAAGGTGACGTTCTTTCTTTTAATTTAAAATCGTCACCTCCGGTGACGTTTTTTTGAAATAACATCACCGGCGGTGACGTTTTACCTATTTTTAAAAACTGTTCGGAAACATACCTATTTCGTAAATTTTTTTTTTTTTTTTGCATTATTTTGAAAAAAAAACCCGCGTTGATAGAGCGAGCTTTTTGTTGTCAATAGAAACCCTCGACTGAAGAATGTGTTCCCTAGAGAAAACCAAACAAGTCTTTTGTAGGGTATTTTTTATGGAATACTATTCCACAAATTGTGAGATACAATATGCCCATAAACAACAATTCAGAAAAGTATGTCCCATCTACCGAGTAAAGTTAACTATAATAAATACCCACAAACCAAACCGACCCACAACCAAACAAATCAAATCCACAAATAAAATAGAATGATTGAAATAACTGACACTAAATATTAAAAAAAAAAAAAAAAAAATATATATATATATATATATATATATATATAGACACTAATTCTTCTTGGCAATGGCACGGGGAGTATGTATTCAATTAAACTCGGGTTTGCTAACAATTTTACAATAATACTCCCAAAACAGCCAACTCACTGTTCGGAGATTTAAGAGCATAACTAAGTACTGTGTTCCGGTGAAAGGGAAAGAATGATGGAAGAATAACTGAGCATCGGGTACAAGTTGTTATCAAGAAAATGAGCATACTGTTTGATTGCCGTTTCTTTCTGAGGGACATCATCGCTGAGGAAGTCATAGGGTGCTGGCTTGGCCGTGTCCACCACCGGGTCCCATCTGTAACCCGGCCGTTCCGGCAATGCAACAGTGATAGCAACATGGCTAGCGTTGAAGGCGATGTATAATTCCCCCTTCACCAAGTCAGTCTGGCAATTACATTATTATACTTAGGTTGTGTGAGATAGGAACATTCCAAAATTTCGAAAAAGAATAGAAGACGAGCAGTGTCATGATGATATCAGCTGCGGAACCAACTCATGATAGAAAATATGGTAATGTTGTTATCATGAAGAAAGTTACCAGAGTAAATGCCACAAATCGGCTTGAATCGGACCAATCTGGTGCCCCTGGAGAATGCCCATGCCATTGGAGACGCTCGGCTGTTGGGAAGTCGTTTAAGCCAAGGGATTCACATTCACTGAAAGAAAAAATTATTGTTTTATGAGCTTACTTGAAGCAAAAGCACAAGGGAGAAAGTCTATGAAGGTGGGAGAGACATACTGGCGAAAATTGGCCATGAGGGAGCAAAATCGGAAGAAGAAATCTGATGAGGCATCCTCCATCTTATCCCACCGAAAGTAGTTTATCTGCAGATCAAGTGGAAGTTTGTTCAAACAAAAAGAGGTCTGATGATAAAGAGAGAGAGACAGAGAGAGAGAAACCAATGTAATGTTAAGAATCAGAGTAGAGGTTAGAAACCGATGTAAAGTTGAGAATCAAGAGTAGAGGATTACATAATTATCATGGCAATATGTGTTGTTATTTCCTCCTTTCGTGTGACCATACTCGTCCCCCATATAGATCATTGGAACACCCTGCTCATATTAGAAACATAAACATATGTAAATATCAAAATAATTACAGTTTTTTGGAAGAAAAGGTATAAATGAAAACGTATACAGGCATTTGATCATTGGGTTCACATGAGAAACATTCAAGAAGATAGTGCAGTTATACTCCCCCCCCCCCCCCCCCCAAAAAAAAAAAAAGATGTTTCTAAAACTTTTTTGCCCCAAAAATAGTCCTGTTATTAGTTGAAGTTTCAATAATACTCTTAATGACTGATTGTTTTAGTCAAATGTGACTGAAAAAGTTAAACTAACAAATAAATGAAAGGACACAAGTGAACTGATGGCCTATAAGGCTATAACAAGTTGTACTTATATTTGATTGACTAGAAATAAAAAGTTGCACATTATTGAAACTCATGTTGAATGAAGGGTAGATAACAAATACAAAAAGTAGACAAAACTGAGACTTGCATTCTTGTCTAACTTTTGTATTGTAAATCAGTATATGTAGCAGGAGATTTCTCTTGACCACAAATAAAACTATAGTTTGAAAAATGATGTTGGAAAAGAAAAACATTATTTTTTGCTTTTATACTTGCACTAGTGGTCAATTTTCACTCAGTTCCTTCTCTTTTTTTTTTTTTTAAATATTTTTAAACCATGGGGAGTTAGTGGTTTGGGGTGGTTGAAGTATGAGAAAGCATTATACTATGGATAGTCAAAAAGAGTTGAGAGAAAACAGTATAAAATTGTGTTTTTAACAAGGCAAATATGTGGATGTGCATAAGATAACCAAACCCAAGATACGTGAGATTTGAATTTCAGAGTCAAGGAGAATTGTCCTACTTGAGAAACCATGAGGCACAGGAAAAAATTCCTCATTTGGCGGCTTCGCAATTTCTTAACAGAAAGACTTGCAAATTCTCCCTCCTGAGACAAATTTACAGCAAGAAACTGTAAGAATAGAATTATATTTCTTACTCTTAAGAAGAAGCATCTAATAATCAAATAAAACCTACATGAATTTAGACTGGAACACATCGTGTGTGAAAAGACAATAACTAAATTTGTCGGATCTAGATGAGTATCTAATCCCTCATAATCATATTATTCTTGGAAGGAAAGATATGTTAAGTAAAAAGAGATGCTGTATAAACCACAACAGTAATGCACAAGTTATTTGTGGTTTTAAAGCTTGGAGACACAATCTTAAAGAAACTATAGCATCCATATATTACAGCATATTACTAAACTGAGGTGGATTTTCAGGAATTTGTTTAGTTATAAGATATCTGGAACTTTCAAAGATGAAGAGCACATTTAACGACTTAACTGCAAAGATAACAAAATAAGACAAATCAGTTTAAACCCAAAAACTTAAAGCTTACCTGGCCACAGTTCCAACTATTATTGTGATTTTCCCCATCTTTGTTGTCTTCGCCATTGGCCATATTGTGCTTGTTATTATAAGTCACTAAATCGGCCAAAGTAAAACCATCATGAGCGCAGACAAAATTGATACTGTTCCAAGGTTTCCTTCCACCTTCCTGCTTCAGATCAATAGAGGAAGAAAGTGTATTCATACATAAAATCTGTATTGAGATCTACAGAAATGTAGTATTCTAATGTAAGGCCGAAATTAAAATATTAGCAAAAAACTTTAAAAGAAAAAAAAATGAGTAAAGGCAATATATAAGATTTCTTTATTACATTTATGCTGAAGGATGATGACCACTAAGATACCCCACAAATGAGATACCTGGTATAAGTTGGGGCTTCCACAGAGACATTCAGCAAAAGCCCCAGAAAACCCATCTGTGCCCTTGATAAATTGCCTTACAACATCACGGTACTGAAATAAGTGAAAAGTACACTTTTCAAATTGGGTTGTAATATATTTATGGTTGAGAAGAAAGAGAAAGGAGCATAGAAGATAAGACAAATTTACCGAAAAAGCTCTCTTATAATCCTCTTTAACATTATATGACTCAATAACTAAGGACGTCAGTAAGGAATAGTAAAAAACCACAAATAAAATAATATGTTCAAAGGTGAGTCATGAAATTTCTGACAATAAAAGAATTTCCTGGGAGCGGAACCTAATTTGAGGAATACTAAAGTATTGTAGGGAAATTAAATTGAATAAAGATGCTTCACGAAAACGAATACATTGGTTTCTAGAACTCCTATGTCAGTCCTGTTTATGGTCGCTGATGGGAGGCAAACTTCAAGAACACGACATTTAGTGTGGAAGATAATTCCGAAAAACTAAATCAAATGGCGTGCATGTTTCAGACCCTGCATAAGCAGAAGTTATAGTGATTGGATATTTTGCTAGTAAGTAGTGGATTAGATGTGCTACCAATTCATTGATATTTGAGAAGAATAAGTTCTTGTACCAATACAAGAGAAAAACATAGTTGAAAACATGAGTTAACAATAGTGATGATTAGCAACACATTCACGGACAGGCTTGTGATTAGACATGGTATGCTTACTTTCCCATTCCATTCTGACCAGATGCCCCAATGGGGAAAGTTGCCAACTTGATAAAGGCCTCCACAGTCCCATGCTTCAGCTATAAGCTGAAATGAAGAAAGAAACCCTCAGGCATCTCTCATACAGAAAATCACAAACGTAGATGGAAAAATCCTGATAAGCAACCACTACCATGCTAACAACAGAAATTATACTGCTAATGATATTTAATATGGTCAAACCAAAATCTAAAGTTAAAAAGGCCACACATTGAGTATGGAACAAAGGGCCTCTTTTTTTTTTTTTTTTTTTTTTGTTGTTGTTTGGGGGGGGGGGGGGCAGACAGAAAGGACATAATTATCCAACAGTTGATGTCAGGTGATTTCTTTACTGTTCCTAATGAGGCAGAAAAGGAAGGTGTAGAAAGTTAGTTCGAAACTCCAAATAATTAAACAGGCACAAGAGAGTAGATACCTTTACACCATGCAGTATAGGATCATTGCTGATCATGTCAATCAATGGGGGGCTAGAGAGTGGAGTTCCAGTTGTGACTGCATCACCTTCAATTGCATTGCCATATACATTTACAGCATCCCAGAGACTAGAATAGACCAAAACCAATGGTAACACGGACTCAGCATTAAAGAAGATAATCCATGTGTCACAGATGCTATAGCGACTAACCTGCTACTCCTTGTCATGATAGAAGCAAGATCAAACCGAAAGCCATCAACATGCATTTCTGTAACCCAGTATCTGTTGAGAATCAGGACTAAGCCAGATAAATAAATATCAAATGTGTTAATGAGTTGAATAGATGTGGGAAGCATGAAGAGGAAATAAAGTGTTTTATTAATATGATAGTGATTAGTGGAGACAGAACCGAAGCTTCATATGAGAAGTACTGATACCTCAAGCAATCCACAATAAATTGGCGTACAACAGGATGATTGCAGTTGAAGGTGTTCCCACAACCAGAATAATTGTAGTATTCACCCTGTGAAAACAAATAGAATAAATTAAATTCAGAAAGATTATGTTTTGAGGGAGTATGATTTCACCACTCTTAACCACCTTGTTACTATCAAGTTGTTAAAACCAGTCTGATGAAGACCAAACAAACTACATATATAGCCCCAGAAAGTTGGGCAGGGGAACATCAATCACTGATTAGCCATGTAAGAACATCTTTGACAGTATGAACATACACCAATCTAGAAAAGAGGGAAGATTTTATTAAACTTTTTAAACAGAAATATGGGAGAAGGAAAAAAACAAATTATGATGATGTTCTTCTTCCATAGGGCACTTTTCTCTTCGTCAGTGCTCTATTACTAGAAGTCATTCCAAAGGAAAATATATAAACTGATAAAAATCCACAAGCTCTAAATTTCCATGAGAATGAAAGATCAGGCCTAATTATAGAACTTTCAGTGGAAGTGAATACTATAGAATAACAGCAGCAAAGTGAATCCCTCTCAACACTTCATAATAGAGAGTTGTTATTTCTGTTTTTCATCACCGCCTACATAAAATGCATAGCTCTTTCAATTTTAAGTAGCACATTACTTCGATACAAGTTACCATCATAAGTTGCTGCTTATAGGTGAAGATAGAAAATATTTCACAGAAAATGAATAATAAGAGTACAGATATACCTTCGGTGCAAGCATATAAAAGACACTATTTTCAAGACCCCTAAATGATAATGTGAGGCCATTTTCATTCCCTTCAGCAGTGTGATTGAAAACAACATCCAGAATCACCTGCCACATTGAAAAAGGGTAGAGAATTAAATAGAATTTTCACCACAAAACAAGGTCACTCATGATTCAGATAGTCTCACCTCGATTCCTCGTTTATGTGCTTCTCTAACTAGATATTTAAATTCATTCACCACGCCAAGGCCATAATTACCAATACCGTCAAATGAATATCTTGCCATTGGTGAAAAGTAATTGATCGTAGAATACCCCCAAAAGTTCATCCTGGACATGAATCAACGTTGTACAAAGTTTAATGACCACTTCTCCCAAATTGTTCCACCATAAAGTAAGACCTAACATATTAACATAAATAGTAAGATCATCTTAATCAAATTTTAACTTGACAAGTAAGAAAATTATGAGGCATGAAGCAAAAACCAGCCACAGCTCCTGTGTGTGACATGATCAAACCCCTCTTTGTTCCATTAACAAATGGGCAATCAAGTGACAAAGTTAGATAAATATATGTACAAAGATGATATACCCAGGTCAGACACTTCACCCATAACATTATTTAGCATACCATGCTATTTAACTCACAGAAAGGCATCATTAGTGCAGCTCCTCCAAGAGTTCTTGACATAGTCTCACACAAACTTAGCCATACCACACAAAAGCTCTCATGGCTTGCAGTATGAATTTATGCAAGGGAAACATGGGAAATGCCAAAGTCATAGGAATCGTTCGAGTGATGATGAGTTTACATAAAATTGGTGCCAAACATAGCAAAAACACTTGATTGAAGCAAATAGCCTTGTAGCTTATTATTAAAACTATTCCTGATTATAAGCTTCGAGAGAGAATGGCAACCAAGTTGAAAGGATTTTATGTGAAAATATCCTGAAGACATAACAGCAGTATTCTTGAACTGAATGATATATAGATCTAAGCCCACATAGTTTTCTACAAATATTCAAACATGACATTTAAAGAAAAAAAGAGGAAAAGATCGAACTTACTTGTAGTCACCCAAGACAGAATTGTAGCTATAGTACTCCAACTCATTGAATTCATGACATGGCATCAGTTCAATGCAGTTGATACCAAGTTTCTGCAAAAGAATATAGCAACAGCATAAAGCAGTTAAACAGAGGGTCATAATTGAAATTCTTGCATTGATATACTCATGAATATTTTATGATAGTGTAGTCAAGTGGCTACAAGCACTGAGGTCATATATTTACGTGCTTACAAATACAAACCTTACTACCACCGGTTCTAAGAGAACATTCACCCTAGCATGTAATTAACAACACTAAATTCAGTTGAATTTGGCAAAGCATTTACCATTTACATGGAATGATGTTTCACATATCATCTGGCACTACTAATAATATACAACAGTAACAACCTGCCATAGAAACCAAAAAGGAAAATTCAACTGAATATTATTTTTACCTTCAAGTGATCAAGTTTCTCCACTACCCCTCGGTAAGTGCCAGGAAATTTTGAATTACTTGACTCATGCCTGGTAAATCCACGAATATGCATTTCATAAATAACAAGATCTTTTTGAGGGAACTTTAGGGGCAAATCTCCTTCCCAGTCAAACTGAAAGAGCAGGATAAAATAAAAACAAGTCCATTATCATTTAAGCACCTTGGGCGAAACTAAAACACCTAATAATTTACATATGATGATTGAAAGTGAACAAAAACAATGAATAAATGTCAGGGCCATATTTAATGAGTCAAGTGAACTAATAAAGGAAGACAAGCAGTAAAAAGAAGAATTGATTCTTCTAAAATATTAATTCAAACCTAAAATGACTGATGCAGTTTAGGCTGGGTTCAGCCTTGTTTTCTTTACTCCTTTTGTTCTCCAAAAATAAAACCAGACATTTGCAACATATTTCTATCAGAATACATTTACTCTTTGCCCAAAATATTTGAAAACATTCTACATTACACACATAACACACTCACACAATATAAAGCCAGAGATAAATCACATTATGCAATACATTCCTCGAAAAGACCCTCCCCAGAACACCTTAAGAAGCACCCAACACAACAAAGTCAAACATTTCCTTCAATTTTCTCATCTTAGGTTGATTATAAATTAACTGGAGAAGCTGAGAAATATTATGAAGTTAAACCTCCAAATTAAGACTGACAGTAAATCGGTGCTGAGGCCTGGACTCACTGCCACAAGTCCAAGATCTGCATCATTTCTAAACGAATAAACCACATAGAGAACTAACAAGAAAGGAAAACAATACAACTCCCAGAGGCAGCAATTCCACATGAAGTTACACAAACATTTGCTAGAGTTCACTGGATTGAATAGAATTAATGTAGAACTGAACTTTGACTTTTTATAAGTGCATGCTATTCATGAAATAATTATCCAATATGTTTCAGCCAGGGTTATATTCCATTTTACACATTTCCAGGAAATCTTTCTTTCTATCGGATCCATCAAAGTTTCCGAGAACCTTTTCAGAAAATTTTAATCATTAATCCAATACCTCGTCATTAGTCGAAGGAACCAAACATGCCATCTGAGGCCAACAATCCTCATCAGGCCCTAAAGCGCCGTATTCCCCTCTACTCACAACAGCCTATATGTGAGCCAAAGACAACGAGTCAGTCAGTCACGATCGGCTTCAATCTCTTTTGCTTTTTTTTTTTTTTAATTAAAAAATTAATAAATAAATAAATAAATAAACAATGAATAATGGTTCTTCTTTTCCTATGGCATTGACAAGATTTAAGGTGTGTAAAGCAATTAACATCCCGTACAGTGCTAGAGAGTAGAGACCACTAACCTTTGCATAAGGGTCAATCAATACTTTAGACGAATCAAAGTATACTCCGTCCTCCGGCGAGAAAATGCCACCAAAACTGTAGCCATACACCATATCTTCAAAATCACCTTTCAGAAAAACGTGCCACACATCTCCAGTTTTGTTAGTCAGTGGATTTAGAGCAATTTTCTCAGTCACTCTTTTCTGCCCAAAATTAAAAATAAATAATGTATTATGAATCCAAAGCAATGCGTTAGTGCATTTTCACGTACACCGGCCGTGAACCTTAACTGCCGAAAATATCATATTCGCGAATAAAAAAAAAACAGTCCTGAAGCCACAAATCATACTATAAACAGCAGAAACCTATAAACTTATATAATTCACGCAACGAGCTCAAACGAGCAACACGACAAGCAGTTACTTACCTCCCGTAAGTCAGAAAGACTGATCAAGCAGAGAGTTGCCGACGAGGCATTGCTAGAAAAAACCGCAAAATTTACACCACCGTCTCCCGGCGTGGCACCATACGGCGTCGGATGACCAGGGAAAACCTCGAAACGACGGGGCTTGGGCCGAGACTTCTCAACTACCACCGCAGTCTCCACATCACCTTTTTCACTTGCATTATTCAAGATTAGAAAAGGTTTGACAGTAATTCCAATATTTTCCGAGGATTTACTCGGAATTCCAACATTTAGCCTGTTTCTTCGACACCAGAGATTCTCCTTGAAAGTAAATTTTGGTGAATAACTTGGAATCAGAGAACAGTGAAGCAATTGTAATTCCATGCCACCGATATGTAGAGTGAAGCTGAATTTTACAGAAGTAAACGGATGTCCATGTACATTGTTGAGAGAGCCGAGTAGAAGCCGGTGAAGAGACTAGAGAGCGATCTCGAGTTTGGAGACTCAGTGGTGCCCAAATATCTAAGATTCTAAATAATGTGATATTTATTCCGTCTTTTTTAAGGTAATTAAAAAAAAAATTAATAATAATAATAATAATAATAATAATAATAATAATAATAATAAAAAGTATTTAAATGAGACATCAAAGTTTCACCAAAATTTTAAATTAATATTTAGGCTATGGAACATGGTTTGAACTTGTATTTTTCTTTCATTTTTTATTTTTATTAAATAATTAGTATATAAACATGTATATAATAATACTCTTAATTAATATATATATTGTAGGTTAAATATTTTAAAATAAAAATAAAACATCAAATAAAATAAAGAATTTAAATTCAACTTTAAATATTTATATAACTACGTTCTTTTTAAACAAGAGTTTGATCGTGTTATACACTATGCTTGTTTTTTCTTGGTAGAAAAAATGAAATGAACAGTGAAAATATGCTTATTTTTTTATAAAGTAAAAAAGAATGTAGGTTATAAATATTAAATTAATAAATTATTTTGAATAAATTAATAATTCTTGGGTGTTGGTTAAGGTGATGATTATTAAAGATGTTGATGAAATTCGTGTATGTATGAATATAATATGTGTGTGTATTATAATACAAATTATAGCGTACTTATTTATTTATATTTAAAAGTGATAATAATTAAAATACAAAGATAAGAAAATTCGAAATGATAAAAATTGTTAAAAGAATTATTGTAAGGAGAGAGTAGGGATGAGAAATATCATAGCAAATATAATAAGAGAGTGCTCTAACTTAGAATTTTTTTTTTTTTCATTTTCAATTTCCAAAAGTAAAGATATTTTGAAAATGTATATAGCAGTGTTTGATTAGTTGAATTATTATTTTTAAAAATATCATTTTAATGTTCTAAACTACATATAATTTCTCATCTTTAATTTATATTTTATATATAATATATCAAATTAATTATATTTTCACGATTTATATGTTACACTCGATAAGTTAATAGAATAAGGTATTAAAATTCTAAATATACATTTACTTTTAGTTATTTATTTTGGATAAATTTGAATATTTATTGTGTACTAAATTACTTGAATTGGATTCACAGTACAAATAAATGCTGACTAATATTTTCTTAAAAGACTTACTAAACAATATGAACATTAATCAAATTACTATAGAAACTAGTATTGATACATGCTATGCATAATTTGTAATACATTTAATACATAATATATTTTTAAGTAAATTAATATTAAAAATAAATATTTTAGAATATTCAAAATATATTGTTATTTTACTGCCAAAGACTTGTAAAAAATATTACTTTGTATAAAAATATAAATTATATTATATGCGTCCAAAAATAAAGTTGTGTTTCTATTAAATATTTTGATTACTTATATTCAAATTAAATTATCTAATAAGTTTCTTAAAACTATTAAACCAGATTCAATTTAGATAATTTAATACACAATAAATACCGGAATCTAACTCAAGTAATCAACTAAAATGTAATAGTACTTTTTATATCTAAAATTTTATTTTAATATGTCTAATATCGGTACAAAATTAAAGATCGTAAAATATGATTAATTTAATATATATATATATATATGTGTGTGTGCGCGCGTGCGTAAAAAATAATTTAGAAATAAAAAGATTATTTGTATTTGGACAAACTGAAATATCTATTTATGAAAAAAAAAAAAACAAATAAATTTGACTAATCAGAACTGACATATTATTCAACAAATATATCTACTTTTAGAAGCAAAAAATGGGTGGAACCTATTTTTACATTACTTTGTTATGTGTACTAATATAATATGAAATAATCTAAATATAATTTTTCTGCTTTTTTTTCAAAAAAATTAATATATTTTAAAAATAATGTATCAACTTTTAATTAGTTTAATTTTATTTTTCTTCTTTTTCTGATAATATTTTTTTTCCAATTTGTTAAGATACAATTTGTTTTTTTCTACTACATTTTTTACATATAAAACATAAATTAAAGCTCTTTTCACAATCTATAATTTTACATACATATCATATATATTGAAATAAATATTAAATTCAATACATATCATGATTTTTTGTTGATTATTTAGATTGGATTGAATATTTACTATTATATTTGATTTGAACTGGAAATAAATATTAACAAACAATTATTTATAAAACTTATTAAATAGTTTAATTTTATATTATTAATAAATTTATTATGGAAAGAAAATTCTTATTTTAGGCGGAGGTAATATATATAAGAATAAAAAGAAATATTTTTTAACATGTTTTTAGTTTTTAGCAATTTAATAATTAAATATTTATATTTTTCAAATATTAATTAAATCAATTTATATTATAAATATATTTTATTTTATTTTTAAATATATTACAAATTGTACATTGTAAAAGAACAATATTAATTATATCAGTGTAGATAGACTCTTAAAAACTATATATTATTTTACACATCTATTTTAAAAAAATAATATATATTTCAAAATTATTTTGATTGACTAAATATTAATAAAATTTGATTGTTAGTTTATAAGTAACATCATTAATGTTGTATTGTTTACATAAAATGAAATAAGGAAAAAGTTACAGAAATTGAAAATTCAAATATATATAGTAAATCTATTAAAATTGAATATAAAGAAAGAACTATGTTTCAATATTTCATAATAATTTTATAAATTTGCAAAAAAAAAAAATGGTAAACGACATTTTTTGTTTCGTTACCTTTTTTTTTTTTTCAAATTCATATATTTTAAGACCCTACCATGAGTTCATTCATTGTCTAGAGTACAAACAAAGAAATTCAAACACACGTTGTATGAGCATTTTTCTATTAAATTAAAATTTATATATAAAGATACACCAACATTTACCGATTAAAAATAATAATATTTGCATTAAAAATGCAATAAAGCATTGGAATAATGAAAATTACTTTAATAACCACTCTACATTAAAATAATGATAATAATAATAATAATATTATTATTATTATTATTATTATGTTGGTACCGATTAAAAATAATAATATTTGCATTAAAAATGCAATACAGCATTGGAACAATGAAAATGACTTTAATAACCACTCTACATTAAAATAATAATAATAATAATAATAATAATAATATTATTATTATTATTATGTTGGTACGGATTAAAAATAATAATATTTGCATTAAAAATGCAATACAGCATTGGAACAATGAAAATTACTTTAATAACCACTCTACATTAAAATAATAATAAAAATAATATAATAATAATAATAATAATAATAATAATAATAATAATAAATAACTAAATAAATCAAATGATGCATAACTATTTTAACATAAAATATTTCCAGAATATTTTAAAATATTCAGTACCTAAATCTAAGAGAATTATTTTCGTTAATGTAAAATTTGTTACATCTTAATATTATTTGTTTTGTTATAGAAAAATAAACATTCAAAAAAATAATAATAAATGTTTAAAATTAATACATAATAATTAGTTCATACTCATTATCACTCATATTTTGATTATTTGACCCAACAAATAAGAAAATATAGCAGGAGAGAACATATGATATACTAGCGTACAACCCTTGAAATTAATGAAATGTTCAAATAAAATTTATTATTTTATATTATAATAATTAAATTAATAATCACATTAATTTATTAGCAACAATCTTTTCAATTATGTTAGCATATGTTTTTTAAATTTTAATTAATATTTTATACAAAGATTGATGCAAGCGTGAGGATTATCAAGCTACATAATATGACTTTATTTATAATGGAAAGAAACTATATAATTTAACAAAATAGAAATATATTTAAATATGAATGATAATTATATATATTTTTTATTCACATCGATTTATATCATTAATTAAGCCGTAAATAATTACATAATAAACTTACCATGTAATACATATTAATTACTAGTTATTAATTTTGCAAATTAAATTTAAAACATACCAAATTTATAGGATCTGATTTAAAATAAATAAGATTATCAATGTTAATATGGATTAATTTTTTCATATGTAATATTAAATTTATTTATTTTTATATAAATAATGACATGAAAATAAAGAATAATATGCAGTTTTTTTTATTGGTTAATAAAATTAATTTTCTTTAATTGTGTACCATTTAAAATACTTTGTGGCTTATTAGAAATATAAGTGAATAAGTAGATACATTAATTTATATCTTTTTATAATCTAATTATAATAAATATAAAAATATCAAACTAAATTCTTTGGGTTGTATGTAATTATAGATTTTAGTAAGCATTTTACCGTTTCTCACTCATATAATTTATTTTACCATGAATTACTAAATAGTTTAATTTTTAACGTATGCTTTTTTTAGATGGTAAAAATTCGAGTAAGTTAGCAAGTCATGAATAAATTCGATCAATTAAATCCGACTCAACTTAATAACTAATAATCCAAAATCAAATTTTAAAAAAATATATATATATTTGATTCAGTCTGATTATTCTCTTATTTTTTGAGGTGGTATAAGCCATATTGATTTATTTTAATTAGTAAGGAAGTAAAATGAAAAAAAAAATTGTCATAACTATTTATTTTCCTTTGCTTCACAAAATAAATAATAATAATAATAATAATAATAATAATAGTAATAATCTATCTATATATATATATATATGTATATATAAAAGTAAAATGATTTTTTTCATTTTCGTTTTTCGCCTAAAGTAATTTGTTATCTATTATCTAGGATATGTTTAAGTGCAAATCACTATTTTTGATAAATCTTAAATACTAAAATATTTGATTTGATTCATAATTCCATAAATTATAGATATCATGTTTTTCAATATTTTCATTGTTATCCGTTAAAATAAATTGACAGGTCATTTCCTACCTAATTCTTTCATGTTACACATAGGTCTTCCCCGAAAGTTGCCAGTCACTAAGATAAACAACGTACAATCGTTTGATTCTTGAATAGTAGGTATATTTTCATTTATTTATTTCATTTGATATTATGTAAATTATATCTTATACTTTTATTTCTTTTATCAGCAACATTAAAATTTGATTTTTAAAATACTTTTTTGTAAATATAATATTATTGTTGAATACTATATATATAATTTAATTATATATTTATATTATAAAATATAATAAAAAAATATCTTCGTAATAAATAAAAAGAAAATTCTTGTGCTGCCATTAATCAACCCAATACAAGTATCATCAAAATGGGCCGATTTTTAAAAAAAAAATCTTATCAATGAATGATTTAAATTTGGATCTTTGTGATTGAGGTAATGGGCTGATTGGGCCAAACCTTGAATTGAAGCTTCGACCCATTAGGTTGTAGATCTGATGAAGCCCAACGGTACAGTAAAGCCTCCCTCAACGATTATTTTTATTATTAAATTTTCAAGGATTTTGGGCAAAAGGGACATTTCCAAATTTGTAGATGGATTGAACTTATAAATACATTTTTTCATATAATCATAGACTTAATTGTTTTAATTATTAGTTATCTAAAAAATCATAGAAAACACGTCATCTTCTCATCACACAATTATTAATAATTAATAAGATCCATCCCAATCAAGAGATCTATATTCTCAACCCAATAGATTTGAAGTCATCACGACTATTATGAAAATTAAGTTTCATGCATCGTGTGCAGCATACAATCTCATTCATAGTATTATATGTTTGATTAAAAAATATTACGTGTTTATTTGAAAAATATCACTATTTTTTTAATATAACAAATCAATAATAATAATTTTCTAAGTAACAAGTAATATTTTTTTGTTAAACAAACAATACGGTCAGTTATAGAAATTTTCATAATAACAGACATATAAAATAATACGAATTTAGTAAATGATATGGAATTCACCAAAATGAGTTGACACATCAAATTCCTAAAAATTCAAAGTCAAATGTACCGATTTGAAATTGATGACTTAAATACATCAATTAATCCAATGGAGACCTAATTATGTGTTTGGGATTGTGGAAAGGGCAGTCTTGATGGAGAATAATGATAATTGGAAAGAAACAAAGAGATGAAAACAAAGTTTTAAGTTTAATAAAACGAAAGTTGAACAATAATGACAATTATTAAAGTTAAGAAAATATAATTAATGAGTATTATTAGTGGAAGCAGACGTCAGCACCACATTCATACAGTTGGTACATATTCGTACGTACAACTCCATTATCATCTGTACTCATTTCCAACTGCTCTCTCTCTCTCTCTCTCTCTCTCTATAAATTAAATAAATTAAACAATAATGTATTGTACAAATACAGTTTTGATTTTTTCTTTCTTTTATTAAAAAAAAAAAGAAAGAAAGAAAACTCTTAAGCTGGTCGTGTGGTGGAGAATATACCTGGCATTTAAAAAATATTATAACATAGGGACTGAACTGAAAATAACATTAATTTTCGAAGAAAAAAAGTATTTTTAAAATGACAAATTTATTATAGAGAAAGTCATACCTAAATTATTTTAAAATGTAATATTTGTGAAAATAAATTCAGGTGTAAGCATAAAATAATTATTGTTTTTAGTAATTTGGTGGAATCTCGTGAGGTGCAACTTGTGGAATTTTTTATTGACAAAACCACAAGAGACGAAAACTAAGATAATTTTAAATTGGGTTCTTATAAGTAAAAGTTTTGGCAAAATTTTTATTTTTATTTTTTTGGATTTGTCTTATTAATACACATGTATACTTATATTATATTTTAATAATCACAAAATATTTACCGAACAACTCGATGATCACTTTTTTAATTAAAATATATTATTTCTTTACTTAAAAAAATATTACTACTATTTGTTTATCTTAAGAAAATAATAATAACTTTTAAGTAAATAAATAATATATTTTAATCAAATAAATAAATTTCAGATTGGGTGCATGCAACTAACTCAGGAAAATTAAAAATCTGAACTATATTGGGTGCATGATATACTATTAATTTTATTATAAATTTTGGCTAAACCTCAATAATTTTTAATAAGTTAAAATATTTGTATTTAGTTCGAGAACGATAAAAAATTTACTTCAAAATATCCTAAAACTTATTAACTAATAAGGCTAACTTAAAAAAAATACAATTTAATATAACAAATTATATTTTAAATTAAAATATTTATATAAATAAGATTGATATAAAATAATAAATTGTGTACATTTTTATAGTAATAATAGTAACACTATATTGTTATCATAAATTATTAGTATAATAAAATATATTATATCCCACTTTTACGGCGGACATTTAGTTGTTATTAAAAGTTTGGTTGTTGGATCGGTTTTATGGTTGGGGTTCTACGTATGTGCATGAGTTCCTGAGATAGATTTAAAGTTTGAGTTGGTTCTATTGTGCCGGCTATAATTTCTCCAATCCAGTAGGTTTTTTCAGTTATACATCAATTATGACTTTCTCGTAACAAAATTTTGTACTTGTAAGTTTATCTGGTAAACTATAAAAAAAACTTTGATTTTATTATTATTTTATTATTATTATTATATAACAAATTTTGTATAATTTAAAAATCAAATTTATGAGACAATATTACAAAATTACTAAAATATATTATTTGTGATGCTGATAAATAGTTATTGTAATTTGTCTTATAAAAATAATGGAAAGCTGGGAAATCCTTTCGTTGACCCAAGTCCATCGCCAAAATCTCCTTCCTCATCACCAAAATGTGTACCACTATTGCAGGGATAAAAAAAACCCGCCGTCGGGCGAACGAAGAGGATGTTTGGCGTATAGGTTCTTTATAAAAATATTAAAAAGTGTTTAATTTATTTCTTATCTTGCTTTAAGTAGTTATTTCAACTTTTATTATTTCAATTATAAAATTATTATTAGCTGAAAAATCAAACCACTTATTTTTTAAATAAGATTTAATATTTTATAAGTTTTAAAAATATTTTATATTGTATTTCAAATAAGCTAACACAAATACTCTCGGAATACATCAGATCTGGTGAAGCTATACTGATTAAAAAATAACACAAAAGAATTTTATGCATCGAATGCATTAAGCACCGTTGGTACTTAAAATGTGAAAAAAAAAAACAAAAAAAAAACTTTTATTAACACTAAAAAAAGGAAAAAAAAAAAAAAAAAAGTAAAAGACAGCAGCTTTTAAAATCAGCTCAGGTAGATTTTCAGAGACGTATCTTTCCAGTTTGTTAAAAAATTAAAATGTTCCACATAAACAAACACACACAAGTGTGTGTATATATACATATATAACAATATATAAAGAGGAAAGAGAAACTGTCAGACAAATCCAAGTTTGAAGGAAGAATTTGCAATTTTGGAGCTTCAAGTTTATGAATCATGGAGATAAAAGCATATTTTCATCATCATAATGTCAATCACCAAACCTAAAAACAATTGGCATTCCTCTAACCTTAATCAAAAAACAAGGAAAAAAAATTAGACATCTCATTGAGCAGCCAGCAAACTACCATTAAAGCTATGGCCTCAAGGATGTTTTCAAATCATTAATAATAAATTAAAAAAACTAACTACTCTATCGATCGATTAATTTCACGGTCAGAATTTCAAACCCTAGTTTTGGACAGGAGAGGGGTGAGGGAATACGACGAACATTCTTTACAAGACACCTGCTCCAACGGCTCCAATCCGACTCCAGAAATAATGTTTAGAAATTCATCCAACCCCAGCCCGCGGAACTCCTTCTCGTCTTTCTCAAGGAGCCGCACAATTTCTTCAAAAAACTCCGGTTCACACGGTAGAACCAGGCCGCCGGTTGTTTGGAATCCGAACTCCTCCTCCGCTTGATGTAGGAGCGCTACAAACACCGGAAAGTTGAGAAACCGAGTCGGAATGACAAAGCGGATCCGGTTCGGACCAACGTACAGGCCAAGCGATCCAGAAGGAGTTCTGCACTCCATGCCAGCCGATTCATCGGAATCTGAGTGATACACGGAGCGGCGCCTCAGGCTTTTATCTTTCCAGCGTTGGACCACCTGCCTTAGCCGTACAATTTTGGTGATCATATTCCCTTTAGCCATTTATGTCCTTTTCTTTGTTTCTCCAGAGAGAGAGAGAGAGAGGGAATCGAAGAGCGGCGAGGAGTGAGAAAGTGAAGAGAGGGAAGAAGTGGTGCAGGGAGAGTCGAATACTATATAAAATTGAGTTGCGATACAGGTCTCGAATGGCTAAATTAGCCCTCAGAACTATCAATTTACCATAATACCCCTGCTAACCTTTCATTTTCTCTTTTAATTCAACGAATTACAGATAATGTAATATCTCGTAGATTTACTATATTGACCGAAGATTTGCTTTATACATATCCACATAATTGTGTGTATATCTATAACAGAACAGGTATAATATCGATCCTAATGTCGCGCTGAAATTTCAACAAATAATTGGAATTTATTTTGGAATTTTATGCAATTTTAGTAAAAATAAAATAAATATTTTTTGTATTTTTTAAAATGCTAATAAATTAATAAATTATTTTTATAAATGGGTCTTAAGAAAACTTACAGTTCGACGAAAAATGCCACTATTTTTTGTTAGGATAAAATTATTCACAGTCATAAAAGAAAATTGCCATTGTTTTTAAATGATTAAAGTATTCATAGTCATCATAACTCTTTTCCTGTTTATTTTATTTTTCATATAAATAGCGTAATGCATCATTAATGTATTAATAAAATTAATATAAAAAATATATTTTTTGAATCAACAATCGATTATTATATTATTTTTCAATCGTGATATGTATGAATATTTTTTTTAAATACATTTTTTCAGCAAAAAAACAACAGTTGAAATTTAAATAAACTTTTTCTCAGTATATCAGTTGATTTTATATCGCAAGAAAATTACTTATTGTATCTTTAATTTGTGGGTAAGCCTATGAAGATATGATATTCATATATCACATATGGATATATTAAAACATAATGTTCGTTTGCTTTACTTGATTGGATAATCTTTAATAGATTTGTTATCCAAACTTTTCTATTTTGTGAAAAAATTCCCCAAATTTTAAAACATAGAATATTTGTTCTCCTCTTTCATTTTTTACTTGTAATATATTAAATATAATATTTTTTACAATCTTTAATTTCACTTTCATATTTTGTATACTAAAATGTCAATATATATTTTACAAAATACAATTATTTGTTTGTTGATTTTTTGGGGTTATAATTATAGGTTGAACTACTTATGTTGAGTTTTGTCTTCAAATAAAATAAATATTTTTAAAAAAAATATAATGATTATAAAAATTAAATATTTTTCATAAAATATAATTATTCACTTATTTTATTTATTTATCTTGATTTTTATATAGCGGGCGTATATGCATATTTACAAATGCCAAATTAATATCTTGATTCTTTTGATTTGTACACACACAGAATCACTTTTGTATTATTATTGTTTTATTTTTTTGCTTTTTATTTTTACTTTTTGTGCTCATGAAATGTTTATAGGATAGTGTAAAGTCAATTTGGGCAAGC
Organism: Caryopteris x clandonensis; assembly: GCA_028749325.2. Lineage (NCBI taxonomy): Eukaryota > Viridiplantae > Streptophyta > Magnoliopsida > Lamiales > Lamiaceae > Caryopteris > Caryopteris x clandonensis. The sequence goes on from JAPYKT020000048.1 coordinate 522,904, forward strand.
CTGAAGGCTTTGGAAACAACATAATTGAACAAGAATTTCCTTCATAAATATACAACTATTTTTATTTTTTAAAAAGTTAAAAGTATAAGTTAAACATTCATATTTAAAATGGTTTTTATGTTGTTATCGACTTATTTTTTATTCCAACGTATATTGGATGATATATTTGGAAATTTTTGTCACAGTAGCATAGTTTGTTTTTTCATTTATTATTCACAAGTCCAAACCAACAATCGAGTCTCTTATTTGAATATTTTTAGGGTTGTCTATTTGATAATAAAAAATAAACTACAAAATTCTACAAATCAACTTTTTTTAATTAACGATAACTTTTTCGTCTAAATTGATTAAACCAAACTATATATCAATGATACGCAAAAAATAAAATGTCGTGCGTGCATGAAATTAAAAATTATAGTGTGATATTTTATTAATTTTAAAATTACTATTATTTTATTAACGAAATAATTAATTTTTAATTAATATTTAGATCCTTTATCAAAGTACCTTTTATGTTGGAATGGTGGATTAGCTTCACTAATCTTACAGACTCTGCGGCTCGGCCCTCATTGAACTCATGACACCCTCACAGTTCGAAATTATTCCACATCGTCAGCACCTTCATATATTAATCTTTATGTAAACCCTAATCTTACACCTTGGGTTTTGCATGTGGCAGCAACTATCTCAAATTAAATAATGCTGTGGAATCAACTCAATTAATCAGAATAACTGGATCCTACTACATATATATAAACAGGCAAGAAACTTTTGATAGTAATAAATTGCAGGAAACCAACAAAAACGACACCAAAACTTTCACGTGGATAACCCCTCAATTCAAAGGTAAAAACCACGGACCTAGTCCAGGAAAAATTCCACTATGTAAACCGAAATTACACAGTCTCCTTCTCTATTACAAATAAAGGAATCATTACAGCATCAACAAGAAACTACTCAAGAAAACCATTCTTCCAATAAAATATTCAAGAAAACCATTCTTGGCATCCACAATAAATGGGAGGAGTATTACAAATGATAGGATAAGAGGATAAGAAATCATCCGTTCCTTGTCTCTCTTTCGTCTCTCATTTTTTCTTTCTTCTGGTGTGTGTTTCTCTCTCTATCTCTTCTCTCAATTTCTTTCCAATTCTCAGAATTGAACTTTTTTTTTTCTCTTTTAGAGCATAGACCCATTATATTTTACCAAAATGGGCCTAAGAAATTTTCATGGTATTTTCTTTAATGTCAGCCCAACTATATTCGGCAAAAGCTCAACATTGCATGTGTGTCTTACAATTTATAAATTACTCATGAGATCGGTTTCCTCCAATGAAAAGGGTTATTTGTGGATAAGTCGTAAACTTATGTTCAAAATCCATCTTTTTTTTTTAGCTGCATTAAATATATTGTATCTAATTTATTTTTTGTTATATATTTTACGAACACTCATATAGATGTGTATGTGTGATTATTTATAAGTGGATGGCAAAAAATACGGTAGCATAAAAGAGGCCCCGTTCCTTGTGGAGTATCCACCCCAAGTAGTTTTGGGGTATTAGAGAATGAATATCAGGATGTGGAAGGGTATTAATTATTCTCATTAATCATTCAATTTTAATTATATTTGAGCTATTTAACTAATTCTATATCATGAGCCTGTCTAATAGGAGAATACCCCAATATAATTTTTCATTTGGATTTTGTAAAGATTTTTTTTTAATAAAAAAAATACCTTTTTAATTTGACCTCACTTCATCATGTAAAACGACGTTTTCTTTTATCTCATAATTAAAGATATTAATAAAAAAGTTTGTTGGAACTTTTATATGCCATCCAACGATTAATGGATGGCTTTAATTGTTTCTGAAAAGTTGAATGCCATAATCATTGTCACTACTTTCCCAATCTTAATACTGCTACTTTTAATTTATTTTATCTTAAATAGTGAGAGATATTAAATTAAGAAGAAAAAAAAAACTCTTAAAGAATCAATTATTTAAAAATATGGACAATCATTTTATGCCAATTTGGATTTTTTTAAAAATTCTGTATTTCCAGTAATATATGAAAGTTGTGAATCAAGTATACCTGATAAGATTAAATTTTAAACACTCTATAATTTTTAATAGCTTATGAATTAAGTAACTAAATATATATATATATATATATATATATATATATATATTTATACTTGTTCCTGTCGACAAAATAAAAAATAAAATATGATTTTGCAGTTATGAATTAGAAATATTCAAACATGGAAGGAGTTAAAAATAAGTCATAATTATCTTTTATATAATTATTTAAATGAAGCACTAAAATATTTAATGTGTTTCTCTAGAAACAATATTAATAAACTCCATTTTAAATTCCAGAGATAAGTCATTGTAGACTTTACATGAATTATTTAATTACAATCTAAAGTAATCTGTGGGGGTCTTTTTTTAATAATTATTTTTTAATATCATATGATTGATTCTGGTCCAATGAATGGTTAAATTATTAACTGGATGCAAACCGAATTAAATCTGCCGAACTTCTGCCAATTGGTTTGGATTATATGCTCTCAATAAACTCGAAGATTAAGGGATTTGTTCAATGTTAAATTTACAATATTATTTATAATTATATTAGAGAGAGAAAAAGATTTGATAAGATAAATGATTAGTTCATGATGATCTCCTGCTGAGATGTGTCAATGATTTATAATATTGTATGACTTTATTCATATGCAACTTTAAAATATTATAAATTTCATATGATTTTGTTTATATTTATAACTTTGTTATTATTCTTGCATTGACTTATTACTTTTAGTTGAACTATATATAATTTTTTTTGAATCAGCTTAAAATCGCATAAGGAAAATAAATGTACTATTTTTCGTATTTTCTTAACATTAGAATTTCTGCCACTTGGAAAAAATGTAGGTAAATTAATTCTAGTTTTCTCATTATATATATGATTTTATATAAATATTATGTATATTTTAAATCTAATAATATTATATTATAATAATATGTTCACGTATGGGAGAACTTACTAGTTTGAAATTAAATAGACGAGGCTTCGACCCCATTCAAAAATAGAAAAAGAAAAGAATTTAATATATTTGTTATGTTTGAAATTATCTGATGCAATATCTTATGACGTATTTTCCAACTAAATCAAAGAAAGATGAGATTAGCGTAACATAATGTGGAAAAGATACAATATAATTTATGTTACATATGATATTATGTAGTTCAATAATATCAAATCTAAAAGATTACATATATAAATGTGTGTATGCATATTAATAGATGTCCCAAAAAATAAAATATTTTTTGTTTATTTATTTATTTTTTTAAATTTACCACATATATTTTATTTGAGCTTTTGTCAAACATATCCAATTCACTAACACACAATATATAGAAAATATTTAATAGATAGCCTCCCATCAGTATACATTAAAAAATATACCAATATATAATAAAGACTCACTTTGAAACCTATTTTAAAAAAATAAAAAAATAAAAAAAACATAAAGAAATAAATAAAAAATTTAAAGCAATTTAAAATATATGCTTCATTTAAAATTGTGGGATGCAATATCTAATTACGCCTTTTACATCTAAATCCAAGAAAGATAAGATTCACTTAAAATAATGTGGATAAGATCCGATCTAATTAATATGTACTGATTTATGGTACTCATGATAGCATGAAGTTCAATTAATACATACATAAATATATGTATGTACATCACCAATGTTTGGTCAATATATATATATATATATATATATATATATATATATATATATATATATACCCTCTATATTTCCTTAATTTATTGATTTTGTTTTTTGTTAAATTATACATAATATATTTCATTTGAGCTTTTGTCATGTAATCATACGGCACATAGATATATAGAATTTGTGATAGAAAAATACTATAGATGTATGTCAGCAGTGTCATGGAAAAGTTTAGTCAAGAAACTCAGAAACACAAGATAATTAAATTCCCTTGTGTACAAGAAGGTACTTTGGCATTTGGCGTCAGTTTTCATTCTTCAGTAGTACTTCATTCTCTGCACCATTTTCAAGTTTTTGAAATTTTTGCACCACTTTTATCGCAGATTTTTTATTGCGCTGCTTTTTTTTCATTTTCTTCTTTATATAATTATATCTTTTCTTTAATATTTAATATTGTAATTTTTTTATCTCAATTATCCAAATTGAAATTAAATCAAGTTTTTAAAAATCATATGATTGTAATTTAAATAATAATAAAAATATAATTTAAAGAAGTATATGATATTTCAAATGTTATATACAAACTTAAATAAAATTGCATAATATTACCCGACATTCAATTTAAATATATATTTTATGAATATGATAGTTTAAGAATATAAGTAAAATAAATATTATCTCAAAATTTAATGTTAAATAAAATTACATATATAATGTTTTTAACAAATATTTAATAATAAAAATAAATATTAAAAATAAAGAGAATAAAAATTATTGTGCAATATTATTTTTTAGTGAAGAAAGTAGTGCAAATTGTTGAAGAGAATATATAAATTTTATGCTGAAGTGGTGCAGAATTTGCATTAGAGTAATTCAAACTGCTTGAGATGATCACTTGTTGGTTACAAATAAAGTCAATATCCTTATTTATAATATTTCACTTTCTCGAATTCTCTACAAAATAATTTAAAACAATTAGTGTAGCTACCAAGAAATCCTAAAAACCTCGCACTCGGGCGTTCTTTTCACTTGAGCCAATCAATCCGCATCGCAATATAACAAATATATTTGATATTTTATTTTAGTGAATTATTTGATTTAATCAAACATTAAAAAACTTAGTTGTAGACGCTCATAACTAGAGTAGTCAATGTAGATTCGTTTTGTAGATCTACTGAACTACTTATACCTTGTTCTTGGAAAATCACCAGACGTAATTCCCCAATCATACAGTCTTCATCAATACATTGAATTTGCATACTCAAAATTTCAGTCAACCGATCTTGTTTCTTCTTCGTTCAAAGTCAACTTAGGAATTAGATTAATTAAAATAATTAAAACGTAAAATTTTTAAACTCTAATTAAAAGACCAGCACAATGACGAGATGCTGTAACAATGCTATGTACAAATCTTAACTTCATTTTTCAAACACCTAATCTCAGTTTTTCAATTATATTGTTCAAGTTACATGAGATTCGACCACAAATTTTATACAATATTATTTGTTTAATTAAAATATATTATTTATTAATCAGAAAAATATTACTTTGTTACTCTAAATAATATTCCCTCAAAGTATTACTTATTATCCTTAAAGACCTTTTTGTTTCCTAAAAATAGAGTGGGTCTCTTGTGAAACGGTTGCACGTGTGACACAATTTAAGGTATTACTTATGTAACTATAAAATATTACTTGTTTAACTATAAAGTATCATTTTTTAAGGTAACTAATCAGTAGTAATATACTTAAAAAAATAGTGATGCTTTATAGTTAAACAAGTAATACTTTATAGTTAAACAAGTAATACATTACATCGTGTCACACGTGTAACCATTTCACAGGAGTTTTTGCGCTAAAATAATTATAATTTTTTATCCAAAAAGTATAAATATTTAAATTTTAATAATATTTTTATTTATATGAAATATATTATTAATTTAATCATAAAATATTGAGTAATACTTAATTTTTACTTTCTTCCATTCAAAATAAGTGTCATTTTACATATTAAGAAATAAATCAAATAGCAAGTGCATCTTAATTAAGAAAAAAATTAATGATTAGCAGTAAAAACACGTAGATTTACAAGAAAAAATTAAGAATAAATTAGAAAAATAACATTAATATTTATCTTGAAAATAGTAAAACGTCAAATATTATGTAAAAACTTAAAATTTAAAAAAAAAAACTTATTTTGAATAAAAATTAGTAATAGTAATCTAAAATAAATAACTAAATTAAAAAGTATTTCTGATTGCAGGCGGTTCGTAACGTTCTTAATCTGTGGATTATCACACTTAGTAATAAAGGCAACATTATTTAACAATAATACGGACCACTTTACAACAAAAATTCTTGAAAAGGACTCCTGAGCTTTAACATTAATTAATTTGTAGCATTCCAACCATTAATTACCCCATAAAGCGCTAGCATCCAATGCTGTAATCATTGACCATTATTAATTAACTTTGAATTAGTTAATAATCACCAATGAATAAACAAACATGTGGATATGGTCCACTACAAGGATTTGAGAAAAAAATTAATTCTATTTAATCATAAAATAATACACATCTTGTATATAATAATTTATATAAGAGATTTGCGTTACGTAATTAATCATATGGTACTTTATTTTTTCAATTAAAATTGAATGAGAGATTCAGATTAGAGATATTGTTAAATCGAGAGATGCACCAACAATCAAGCTGAATATGTAATTAGATAGGCCGTACAATTTGATATCACAATATTACCTACTTAACTAGAACATACTACGTGTTTACTTGAAAATTATTAATAATGAAATACATTATTTGTTGCCTTCAAAAGGTATTGCTTGCTACTTTTCAAAAAATATTACTGTTAACTTTTTAACAGTATTATTTATCTATCTATAATGTGTTATTATTTAGAAAATATTACTCGTTGGATTGCACGGTGCACATTTGATGCATAAAAGACTCACTCATTTCATATACATATACTAGCGAGGCAAATGCATATAAGAAGTTGCGTATATTGGATTTTTTTTATATATATTATTATTTTTCTGTGTTTTAGTTTTATGAATATATAAAAAAAGAACTTGATAAAAAAAAAAAAAAGAATTAAAAAGAATAAAAGATAAAGTGAGTTGGAATTTGAGTGGGGTGTAAATTAGAAGTATGCATAAGTCAAAAAAGGAACCCCAAATCAGGCCCCCAGTTATGGTAATTTCACATGCTTCAGATTTCACAATCACCTTGGGATGATCATATAATTCATTTCTTTGAATTCATGAACATTACTAATATATATTCCCTCCATTTCCAGGTAACTATCATTTTAGCACAAAAAAATTAATAAAGTATTGTTTTAATAATAAGATATAGTTTTTTATTTTTTAAATCTTTTATCTGTATTATAAACGAGTTTTGAAAATGAAAAAAATTAAGATAATTAGGATGATAAAGAAAGACAACTTTTTTTTTAATAAAAAATACAATATAATAATATATAAATCTATACTAATAGAATAATTAATGAAATAATCAATACATAATTTTCTTGTTTCTAATATTTTTGGAACATCATGAATCACTTTGATTAGTTGTATTTTATTTGTCCTTATTTTATTGCAAATAATTTTTATTTTGTTAAAATATAAATACCTTTTTTTTACTCAGCTTTTATGCATTATATATTAAAGTAAATTTTCACGATCTTTGATTTATGTCCGTATTACATTTATTAAAATGAGATATTAGATATTAAAATATTCCTATTTTTTGTTGATTAGTTGAAGTATATTTTAATATTTATTATGTATTGAATTATTTAAATTGGATGTGGATGACAAATAAATATTAACTAATACATTTTATAACAAATATTAAATAATTTAATTTTAATATAATTAATCAATTAATTATAGAAACAAGACTTTTATTTTTTAATACAAGGAATATACATTTTTATACAAAATAATATTTTTTTATATTTTTACCAGTAAAGTAATAAAATATTTTGAATAATTTTAAATATTAATTAGCTTAAAATTATATGATATATTATTTTATGTTATTTTAAATATATTACAATTTATTACCGTACGGAAACAATACTAGTTATACTTAATAAGAACGTAGAGACTTCTTAATCAATGAGAAATTTTATTAAAATAACACTTACTTTGGATTCGAAGAAATATATATATATATATATATATATATATATATATATATATATATATATATTATATAACTGCAGGCTTTTTGTGTCCGTTGAAGGGTGACGCCGAATATATTGACCTTGTAAGGTTGGAATACGTACGAAAATTGGACAACTGCGTTGAAATTTGTTGAAAAGATATGAAAATCACTGTTGACTCACATGCAACCTTAAGTTTAAGCTGAGGGATTTTATGTAAATTCAAAACAGTTTTGACTCGTGAATAAATCTAACCCAGCTTTTTTTTTTTTTTTTTTTAATTGAAAAATATTCAGTATTTTTATAAGTGTACAATCTCTTTTAATATAGAGTCGGCCTCTTGTGCATCGAGTACACTATATACTAAATTTATAATATTATTTTTTAACTAAAAAATATTTAATTTTTTAAAATAATAAATCAGTACTAATATTTTTTAAATAAATAAATTGTACTTTTTTAATTAAATAAATAATATTTTATATTGAGTTGCATGAAACATTTAATACATATAAATTTTTGCGCACAACGTATATATTTACGACCACAGGATACTGATTATTTAAAGGGGATGTAAATTAAGTATTTGAGTAAATCAAATTTATTTTCAAGGAGATTCGATAATGGTAGACTACAATGGGATCAAGTAATGATGGGCTTTGATATAGAATAGACTAGTTTTCAGCCTGGCCCACAATTTGCATTTTCGTTATGAAATTGCCGGGGAAGGCCCACCTCAGCTAAGGTCCACTTTGACAAACACCCGCTTCTGTTCGTGTTTGTGTTGTTATGCTATCCCACCCATACAATGGACATGTATTGATGTATTATATAATACACTTGTCTTTCTCGCGTGCAAATTGCAATGCAGAAATTATAATATTATAATAATGAATTATTATTAATAGTATTTCTTCTACATTATACTATAGGTATAGTTTTGTCCATACATTTTATTCATGATGTATATACATATTAATATAAAATGAATACGATATGGAGATTTAAAAATCGCCAGCTAAAATTTGGAGATTCCCATCCATAATTCTCCAATATCAAACTAAAGACTAGAAACATCTGAGCCAAATCGAACCAAAATTTCAAAACAGTTTATTAGAAGTTGGAACCAAAGTTTCAATAAAGTTTTTTAGAAATTAAATACTAATAAATTTCGAGCCATATATCAATAGTTCTATCATTTCTCGTTCCGAGTCTAATCGCACAGTAGTTGCTCTTGCCGAGGGCGCACGATGCTGCTACAACGCTTCTCGTTCCTTGTCTAATCTCACAATAGTTGCTTGATGCTAACCTGATTCCCGATCTAATCTCACAGTAGTTGCTCGATGCTGCTAAAGTTGCCCCGATTCTAAGAGTTCCTGCTTCTCAATTGCCTTTTCAAAATATTTTCACCATCACTTCTGTGTCTACCTCCTCGATTAAATTGTAGTCCGAGTCAAATATAAATAGTCCAACCCACTATAAATCTTCAAATTTAATTCAAATAATTAACCAACCAAAATTATGTATTTTAAACTAATATTTTATATTAATATTTATTATATGTGTATCAAATTAAACACCATTAAATAAGAAATAATTTCACATATTGTACATCAATAACTAATTAGAAATTAAAAAAAAAAAAAAAAGTTGTATGTTAAATATTGCCAAAAGTTGGTAGATTTAAAAAAAATTGAACGTGAAAATACCATTCTTTTCACCAACCTATTTTTATTTTATCTTAACAGAAAACTCAAAATTTCATAAATAAATAATAGCCAAATTTCACTATTTTGTATATAGTTTTATAATTCCATTTTTCTTGAGGTATACTTTTTATTTTTTGTCAATTATACGCAACTTATTCATAAATATTATAAACTTCATAATTTTCAACTCATACAATTTTGCTTATTTGTTAATTTGATTTATTTAGTTATATACGTAATTATTCATGAAATTATATATTTCAGTTTTTATTTTAACTAATAAAACTAAAAATTTATTTTTAAAGCAAAAATCTTATTTTGCAATATTAAAATATTTTTTAAACTTAAATGAGGGAATATTACAGAGTTATATTTAGTTACTACACACTTAACACACATTGGGCCTGGCCCGGTCGGCGGGTGCAGTCCAGTATAGAGAAAAATGGGTATGTGGCCGGATAGGGTCGAAGCCCAGCTTCTGCATCTGATTTTATTTGATTATAACACCTGAACAATCATTAATTTCGATATCTGTAAATGGCTACAAATATGCATGTTGCTTTAGCTTCTTAATCAATGTCTTTGGCCCACAAATGGTGATCATTCTGTCGAGTGGATGAATCGATACAAGTACAATTCACCATTACTCTTCAAACCAAAAATCATTTTCTTCCTTGATTTACCAACTGATCTTTCTTAAACGCCACTCGTCCACCCCTCTCTGCTCCCCTCCACGCGCGCGCGCGCACAACGCACGCATGTTACACGTGTATAAAAGAAGGAGCTATTTGAAGAGCGGTCATTAGATTGGAAACTTTGATTCATTTTGGGAAAATGGGCGCAATGCATTGGCCTTCTGAACCAGAGGTAGATCTCTTCACCTTATCTGCTGCTGTGGCGTTTTTAGTCTCAATGTTCGTTGATTCTGCAATGCGTTAGTGACCACTTGTAGGATGAAATATCTGACTCAATTAATTTTTAAATTTTTTTGTTTTTTTAATGCTTGCACATTTCATGTTCAGAGGAAAAAAAATTACCAGTTAGAATCGTCCATTTATATTAGTATTTGTGCATGGATATATGAAGGTCCATTTGCAGTAGGACTTGTGCTTGTGATGAGAAACGAGAAGCGGAAAACCTACTATTGACAAGTAGGACTTGTGCTTGTGTGTATTTGCACTCAAAAAACGCACTGTATATAAGTCATTGCTAACCTGGCTATCCTGTAACTTAGTTTATCCTTTAGCTAATCAAATTAGTTGCTTTATCAGATCTGATTTTATCGTTTTCATGTTCTAGTATTGATGCATGATAAATTTCTTCAACTTTTCTATTGAAGGTAATTGCATCATAACATGCTTTCAATTCAATTTTGCATCTGGTCAACATCATGAAATAACCCTTCTACGTCACTGTTTCAGCTGAATGCAATCAGAACAAGGGTTGCTGAAATGTCTGGAAGGGATCCCAATGAGGTCAGAGTTGCTGTATCCCCCTATAGGATATGTCCACTGGGAGCTCATATTGACCATCAGGTGTGTGCATCAACTCTTGAGTAATTAAATTTTACAAATGCTGATAGTTATGTGGTTGACTTTTATAAGCCATGTTTCAGAAAGATATGAAAAATTTTCTGGTTGCTATATTTTAGGTAATTGTATATGTGTCCAGAGCCATTGATATCTCACCCTCCCAAATCTTTGAATATGTTTTAACATTAAGAGCTGGTAAAACAAAGCTTATTTAAGCATGTTTTTAGGCATTTGTACTTGTTGTGTTATACTCAAAGCAGACAATGCTGTATGTGATGTGCAATAAGTCCCTCTTAGCGAGTGCTTTTCATTTGATAGATTACTTTTTTATTAGTTTTTCTAGTCAGGATAAAGAATCATGAGTTTCCAGTTCTCAAATTACGAACCCAGGAACCTTTTCTGATTATCTGTCACTGTTACAGGGTGGAATTGTTTCAGCTATGACAATCAATAAGGGCATACTTCTAGGCTTTGTTCCATCCAGTGATTCTCAGGTATCACTCTTTCTAGACAAGAGCAATAACATTTCATATATTCATCAATTGATACCGAAGAAAGAGCAAGGGATCTTTGTAAGCCTTCCTGCATGTTATATCACCTGGTATAGGAATTTCCCATTTAACAAAACAACTGAATATATCCTTGCTATGTTTCAATTGGCTGAGTGACTAAGACCACAAATTTTTATTGATATGGAAACAGGGTGAAGCATAATGGGCTTCTATGGTCTACCTCCTAGTCAAAGTAGTTCAACCACTTTATATTCCATTTTCTATTACAAGGTTCTCAAAACTTGATTATTAATGAGAAACATCTTTGATCGCATAGGAACAAATAGAAGGAATATGATAAGCTTATATGCAACTTTCATTGTTTCCATAGGGATACTAACGTGTATATTATGGCACTATTTTGAATACCACGATTTTCAGAGGTGAGACATTTGAAGAATCCTGCATGAATATTATGTCGTCTGTGAACCTTTTTGAGGTCTACATTTTTTTCTTATGTTTAATTTAATTTTGTTTTGCTTTTCAGGTTATAATACAGTCAGGACAGTTCAAAGGTGAAGTTAGGTTCAGGTGATCATTGGTACAATGTTCTGAATATAGATTTTGGGACTAAGCCTCCCTTTGTTCTAATTTCATACTAGTGGTTGGCTTTCCAAGATGCCCACATTTATGTTTAGAGAACCAACAGTTTTTAAAAGATTTTGTAGTTATATACGAAAGTTATTATCGTTGAACATAAAGAGTAACTGAAATAGAAATGCTAGTAAATTGTATAGAACATTTGATTGCACCCAATAATATTTCGTTTTCTTTGCACTTAGCTTATGGTTCTACATACAAAAGCTGATTCCTCTTGTTTTCTTCCATTGAGTAAAAATTGAGTGATTGAGATACAATATTTAGACGTACTCATGAAATAAAATTTTCCGCATGCCTTTGGCTTCATAGAGTAGATGAAGATCAACTGCCGGGAAATGCTGCCAACGTAAATGATTCAGGTCATGTGAAGGGTTCTTCTATTTCACAGGAGGAATGTAGCTGGGGAAATTATGCCAGAGGAGCACTTTATGCATTACAGAAGAAAGGAAACCATCTAAAACAGGTTTATTTCCTCGTATTTCTTTAATTGATTGCCTAAAATATTATATTCTAAATGAATTTGATGGACAATAATACTTTTGACTTCCGCGGTTAAGCAAAGTGTATATTCAAATTGTTTTAGTAATACTACAATGATTTGAAACCTGGGTTTTGTTCGGAAAATAAAGGTGATAGTTTTGGCAGGAAAGTTTCTGAGACTTGAAAGTTGAAACATTCCTTTAGTTCTGGTAGCTCGCTTAGAAACTGTTAAGAATTAAGAGCATCTTGTTTATTTGCTATTTGCGTGTTTGTAATTAAAGAATATGAGATAATAGCTATTCTGCGTTTATTTGTTGCAGAGCTTCACATGGTATGTCATTCTTCATTGTATTTTGTGAAAACTCGAACACTTGGAGTCTCCTTATGAATGTTTATGTAATTGAATGAAGGATAGTCCTGATATAGCTTATAAAAGGAAAAGCACATCTTAGTCTGTAGTAGGTATGAATGATATAATACAAGATAATCAAACTGCTCTAATTTTCCTTTATTCGCCTAAAGTTGCTGGGGATGAATTCGACTAGGTTTCAAACGTGAGGCGGACTTCTATCAGCTGTACCCAAGTTTTAGGGGACAAAAATGTATTTCTTAAGATTAATGGCCTAAGAAAATGTGGCTTAGAACATAATTCAGCATTTTTCTTGGTGAAGTTCTGCCCAAGTGACCACATGGGGAAGTCTGGTGATTGTTTCGTATATCTGTATACCAGATCCTTGAAGGTGCCAGTAGGTTGTGGAAATAGAAGCTTCTATTCCAGCTCTAAAATAAATCCACCCGGTGTGGTATTCACTTGCTACAATGATTTTCACTTTACGCAAGTGTTACTTACATTCAGTCTGTATAAACTGGTCATATAGCTTAATGGGAATATATCAATTCAGTATTACCTTGATGATATAAATTGAAATCCCATATGTACGTTAAGTTTGCAACGTCTTCTATTATGAGATTTGCATTACTCTTCTTGTATTAAACAAACTTACTTGTTATTTTGCAGGGCATCATTGGATTTATCTGTGGTGCAGAGGGGCTAGACAGTTCAGGGCTTAGCTCTTCTGCAGCTGTAAGTGTACTTCTTTTCTTCTCCTGAATAAAATTCATGTTATCTTCTGAGCTGATTGGTTTTCAGCCTGAAAAAATAAATCACCATTGCGTATTGCAATTACTATGCTAATATATTCCTTAATAGGTTGTGGTGGAAGCGGGTGTTGATGATAGCCCTACTCACCAGTTGGCAAAATCTGCAGCCAAAGTTTATTTTGCAAATATTTTGCAAATAGATACAATAGCCAGCAAAGGCATAGGATATGCTAACTTCAATAGTAGTAGGAGAATTGAAGGTTGTGACAAAAGCATCTGACTATAGATTACCAAGGAGTCTTGATGAGCTTCAAGTATGTGAAAACCCAAAACCATTTAGAGCATTAACCCTCTAGACGAGGACCTTCTCAATTTCCACGAACCTCACATGTCAGCCCATAAAGAAAGTAACCCTAGGATACCCTTGCCTATTTAGGTTGGAAATGGACGTTGTTGTCTGAAGTTGACACATTAAATTTACATTTCAAGCATTTATGAAGCTCAAGTATTGATGGCCATTATTGACATTTATCGGCAGAGCCAGACCTATAGTTCATTACGTGTATGCTTATTTCAACTTTTCAAATCATGATTAATTTTTTTAATTTCCATGATACCTTTAGATTTAAACTGAGTATATTAGAAGTAATTATCCTGTACTTACTTGAGTGTGAACATGAAGATTACCCTTTAAGTGTTTTTTATATGAACATTTTCATGTGGTGGTACTCCAGATTTTGTTTTCTTGTTCTGCATGGTTACTGAACTCTCTTGTTTGAAGGTTGGCGTGGCCTATCTATTGGCTTTTGAAAGTGCAAATAAGCTTATAATATCTGCCACAGAGAATATTGAGTATGACAGGTACAATCTTTTAATACATAACTGTTTTTCCACATTTACTCGTCTGTAAGAATTGCCAACATCTACCTCATCTTTTCAAACTGAATGGAAGCCTTTTAAAAACATTTTGGCTGTTTGAGTGTCATGTTTATCAGCTTCAGCTTTCTATTCGCTTTCAAAATATTAGTGACTGTTATTTTACCACTCTCATATTTCCTTTACTTATTTGATGCTTGAAAGTTATCTCTCTGTCCCTTAAAACCCACTCATAATTCAATCACTTTTCCCCAAACATGCAGGTTGATTGAAAATGAATATTTAGGTCTGAAAAATGGCATATTGGATCAGTCAGCCATATTGCTTTCAAGCTATGGCTGTTTAACTTGTATGAACTGCAAGGTAAATTTTGCTATTTCTGCACTTCTATGCTTTCAGGATTTGTTATTTTTCAAACTGCATGATTTATGTACTTTAATTGATGCAGAATGTGCTATGTTGCACATTTCATTATTGTGCACAACTTTACTAAGATTTTGGGGATTATATTGGGTTATTAAATTCTGGGAGTCGTGACGTCGTGTAATCGCCATATTTGTTGAATAAGATGGCCAGGGTATGTTGGCTTCTAGAGTTGTCTATGGCCTGTTGGGTTGTTGATTGTCAAAATTTATTTCATTTTTGTGGAATAATGAGTAGTATATAATTCTGAAAGAAAATAAGCCTCCTGAAAGCTCCTATAATGATGGGATGTTTTTATTATATTTTGTGTTCTTAGTTGTTCAATTGGATGCACTAGTAGTATATTACAACTCTTTGCCTGTTCCCCTCATTGATGAGGGGTGATTACAGAATTATGCTTGGGGTTCGACCATTTTCTTAAAGATCCAATAAAGTTTGTAAATTACAATATGATATTTGCTTCTACTTTGCAAATTGCACATGTTGAGGGTAATATTTGTAAGAAAGGGTGTTTTTAGGTTCTCAAGGGGATGTTTGTAATTTCAAACTATAGCAGGGATTTACTGAATATGTTTGATCCCAAGGAGCAAAGGTTTTGTAATTTAGTCTAATAGTAAATAAAACTTTCCATGTTCTTGCATGCTCCTAGATCACAGAAAGCTTCCAAGATTTTACCAAAGGACTTGTACAAAATTCACACATAAGGGCAGCAAATTACAACTTAATATAAGTCCACTCTAGACTTTGCCTATATTCAATGAGGAAGAAATGAAGGTACTGTCAAAGTTCATGCTGTTATAATCTATATGCTTAAATCAGATTGAAGCAAACTCTAATAGCATATTTCATAAAACTAATATGTTCTCACATCTAAAGTTCACCAGCAAAGAACCAAAACAGTCTCATATGCATTGCTGTAAAATCCACTGTATATGGTGCTTTTTATCCACTTGACAGGATAGTGTCTTCTTCATCAGGTTATTCTTTCATTGCTCTGTACTCCCACATCAATAGTCAGTTGAAATTGAGTGGATCTCACTTTCATTATCAAAATAACCATCTGTTTTTTCATCTATTCTATTTGTTATTTCATATTTTCGTATTTAGTAAGATCATCCTTTTCCACCCACTGCTTATCTTATTCTATTTCAGTCAGAAACTCTCCTTTGAGTCTAATCTTCTTGTGCAGACCAAAGAACACAGACTTATACGCAGTCCAGAGTTGAATAGAAATCTTAAGGATGAGACAGAGAAGCAATTCAAGATATTACTGGCATTCTCAGGCTTGAAGCAGGCTCTGATAACAAATCCTGGTTACAATTCCCGAGTTGCAGAATGTCGAGAGGCTGCAAAAATTCTGCTCAAGTAAGGTCCTTGTTTTGACTGGCCTGTTGCCCTGTTTATTGTGCTGATGTGGCCTTCACAAAACAGTTGCTTTTCCTTTCATAAACCATCAAACTAAACAGTAGTTATCATGTGTAATTGGAATGCCCTTACAGTACAGAGGATAACTGCTTGCCTCAAATAATAGATGACCGTTCTTGAAAAATTGGCTGATGAAAGAAATTAAATGAGGGAAAATGCCAGAATATTTTTGGTGAAGATTATTATGTTGGATATTGGAAGCATTTTCATTAACTTAAATCTGTGTAGATGATAATAAGTTAGACCAATGAAATGATGTAGGTTCAGGTTAATTATCAAAAAAAATCTTAAAATGAAAAGGTAAATTCTTTGGCTTGCAATCTTTCAACCCAACCACACTGTAAGTTGGTGGGTTTCCGTAACCCTTGCCTCTAAACTCTTAAGTACGTGATCTTTTATGCTTTGTACCTTTGTACGTTTTTTTAAGAATAAAAAACCTCTAAGAAATTTGAAAATCTTTTGCTCTTTTATCTGAGATTCCTCTGAGTCCCTTATTTATGATATAGTTTTCATTAGACTACAGCAGACATGGCATATACTTTTTTATAATACACCTTTTATTTATTTTTCCCCATTTAATTATACTTATTTTGCAGGGCATCTGGTAAAGAAGGGTTGGAGCCTCTCCTATCTAACGGTACGTGGCATAGCTTTCTTAGTTTCAGATGCTCGTTCAATCATCAATCCTTGATTTTAAAAATATGTTTAATTTCTTCAGTTGAACCAGAAGCTTATGAAAAGCACAAGGTATGTTGCCTTTTTTTTTCCTCCTCTTCCTAGTAATGATATTGGGATTCATTACCGTGCTTATTACTCCCTCGGCCCCCAAAAAAGGTTCTATTTCAAAAACAGTTTTGTCCTAAAAAGAAAAGTAAGTTTCTAATGTGAAGTCTCATTTTATTAGTCAAAGTTAAAAAATAAATTTTTTATTTCACGAACAAGTTGTATATGACTGAATAAGTCAAATCAACAAATAAAAGAAATTGTACAAGTGCGAATTTATGATTTTATGAAATTGTGCCTTCATCAAATTGACCAGATATAAAAAGTTGTACTCTTGTGAGAAACATGACTTTTTCTTTTGGACTAAAGGAATATTTTTTTGTAGGTAAGCCTATGGCATTACATTACTTGAATTTGTTAAAATAAATACATACTAGCACTTGTACGTTCACCCTTTGTATTCATTTTCTGACATTTTCTTTTACCTTCAACACCGATGTTTACAAATTCTTCTGCAGAACAAACTAGATCCCAATCTTGCAAGAAGAGCCGAGCATTATTTCTCTGAGAACAAACGAGTTGTAAAGGGTATTGTTTACTGCACTTAGAGAAATCTACTCTGAGTTGTGCTTTTTTCTTATCTCTATTTGCCGTTATTCATTGATTTCTGTTCTGCTATTGGCATTGCATACACAATTTAAGGGCTCGAGGCTTGGGCTTCGGGGGATCTTGAGGTTTTCGGAAAGCTCATCTCAGCATCTGGTTTGAGTTCTATCCAGAATTATGAGAGCGGTATGATATCACCACACATATTCCTTTCCTAATACATCATTCAGAATGAAGTACTTCCATGTGATCTGCTAAATTATAATGAAAATTTTGATGTTGAGGCCACATCGAGTTCCTTTGAGGAGTCAAACTTGTGACGGTATAAGCACAATCACCAGAAGGTGATAGTGTCTTCATAGAAAAGTAGAACCTAATGTGTGCATCTTTTGTATGTGACTAAACAACGCTACAACATATTGTCTTGAGTTGACTCCATCTTGTTCAACATTAACAGGTTGCGACCCACTTATCCAACTATATGAGACCCTTGTGAAAGCACCTGGTGTGTATGGAGCTCGCTTCAGTGGTGCAGGATTCCGTGGTTGCTGCATTGCATTTGTAGAAGCTCATTGTGCTTTAGATGCTGCTTCATTTATTAAGAAAGAGTATGCTATTCTCCAACCCAAGTTAGCAAGCCAGATTGACCAAGACAAGTTGGTCCTGATTTGTGATGCTGGTGATTGTGCTCGTGTTATTTGAATTTTTAATATCTCAATTTAGGCGAAGCAACTACACAACAAATGTAGACCAACTTTGCTTAATATTCCAAATTTTACTCGAAAGAATCCATGCTGTAGTTTACACCTTTGAACATTTGTAATTGTGTTTGTATTGTATCCATAGATATAAGTGCAACATAATATTTATGTATCTTTATAGCAGTGCAAGACCTGGTTCGTTTAATGTTCCAGGCCCTCGTACAGAATGTGCAGAACCATTACACTAAAATTAGAAAGAAATGGAATAATATTTTAGTACAGATGGTGTATACATGAAATCGGGTCTTTTTTTAGCACCAAAATTCATGTCATTATGTCGAAGAGAAATAAAGCAATAGTATCAAAAAGTTGATAATTCTGCATAACAAACAGACAACTGATCCCCACACGCCAGAGAAAAATCAAGACCAGGCTGACCCAAAGACTCAGTACACTTACGGAATCAGCCGGGTTCAAGTTTTGGGCTTCTTTTGGGAAGCAGCAGACTCTCCAGGTTCAGACTTGCGCTTGATATTTAAGAAATGCTCAACCTGCAATCAGAAAAAGCTCAAAAAATGAAGTGGATAAAACTACGATGGAATTGGGAGTCAAAGAAACTAATTTTCCTGGGAACCAACCTTTTTATCACCAAGCATGGGAGTCAAGCCTCCAGCAAGGTCCTTCTCCACAGTTGCAAAACCACTTCTTGGGTCACTAGTTTGCCTGCAAACGTAAGAGATGTGGTTTAACATGGCATCTCAAAATAAAAAGAGAATGGAAAAGAAAATCAGAAAGAGAGATTAACACAATGCGGTTTAACAGGACTTCTCAAAGTAAAAAGAGAATGGATAACGAAAATCAGCAAGAGAAGGTGCGAAGAGCAAATAACTGCAAACAAGTAGAGTAAACATAGCTGATTTTCCTATCAACTGCTACAACAAATACCAAAGTGGTCCCTACTCCCTGTGCGTGGTGGAAAATATTTTTGGTGGCTATTCTCTTCACTAAACATGAATCGAAGTAAAAACTACATCTAAACATATGTTGTGTGCCATCCTATCGTTCTACCCAGATCTTCGTATAGATGTAGTTTTTACTTTGATTCATGTCAAGCTCTCATATACCTCTAATATACAATCTAATTATGTAAGAATCCCAAAAGGAAACAAGAACAGAACAAAAGCTTGCATAATAGATCCCAAAAGTTCGTAATAATAATTGGGCAACATAACAACTGCAGTTCGTTCCGGTACTGATACAGCTTAGGGCACTAAATTTTAATTTTTGTTACCCATAAGCAGGTTTCATATTCAAATTTTGATGCTTAATATCCCGTATGATCAAAGAGGTCTGGACTTGGGCAGTACATGAATATTATAGAAGACATAAATGTAACTGAAGAGTAAAGAACAAAACCGTACCCTGGTTTAACATGTCCACTTAAAACAAGATAAGGTGTCTGCAGTTTCTCTTGAGCTTCCCTCATTCTCTCTACTGAGAGCGATGGCGTATCTGCATTTTTCATCTGCTTCACCTTCAGTTCCTCGTAGTATTGCCGCATGCGCTTTTCTTGCTTCATTTTTCCAGGACCTTTTCCATGGAACTTGTGAGAAAGTATCCTGAAGGCTTCTTTTGGTGTCAACTGTTGCAAGAGAATAGTGGTACTCCATAAGAAACAAAAAAAAAAAAAAAAAAAAGAATATGCGTTCAATTTCTTATTTCCATGAAGAGGTTAGACTAGTAAAATCTTATTTCCTTAAAATGCTAAAGGATATAATTTCACAGCGGAATCTTTACTTCAGAGAGGCTGAATCAATATTTTCTCCACTCATATTATCGAAGAAGCCAAATAATAGTGTGAATTATCCACTTTTAACCTTTTACCTAGGTAGGGTTCAACTAGCTAAACTACTAGATATAATAAATCTTAAATTTAAGTATAAAAGATGAGGTAAACTATGCTTAAGCATAACCTCATAGAGTTCCAAATCCATCATTGAGTACTAGGTCGCATCTAGCATGGCTCACTAATGAAGATAAGCTGATCCATCACAAAGACTAATGATATCATAACTTATTTTATTTTGAATTATAAACTGGTTGTATCAGTAGTATGACACAATATCTGATGCAGACAGCATAGACATACTAGTAGCTACAAATATTTGCATACAAATGACCACCCAGATGAATAGTGCACCTAACTAATATATTATTGGACAGTGTGTTAAAACTGTAAGCAGATGCAGCCAGCCAGACATATAGACTAAGATATGTAAGTCGGTCAATTAAACGTTGAGACATGACCACTTACAATTCGCCCGTACTCATCTGTCCTCTCAATGCGTATCTCCTTTGCTTCATCATTGTCATAAATGCCAACAAGTTTGCTTTTCTTCTTGTCCATGTTTCGACCACCCCATTCAATGGTCTCCTTAAGTGTTCCACGATCTTTCAGAAGTTTGAGAGCACCAGCTAAACCCTTGCCAACAGAAGATTCATGAATTGTCTGATCCGGAGCTACATCCTCCTCTTTTTCCTGTTCAGGCGTCTCATCTTGCACAGTTTCCTGTACCTCGGTCCAGCCACCGTCTCCATCCCTCATTTCGTGATCAGAGGTGCTGGGTACCACATCTTCCTCCATGAAAACATCTTCACTCTCAGGTTTCTTCTCTTCTGAGATAATAAACAAAATGTCAGAACTACAACAAATAACAATAAATGTCACTGAACATTTGTGCAAACAGCATATGTGGAAGAAAGTTAATACCATCACGAAAACAAAAAATATCACTTAACAATATAGTACAAGATGTGCCATACAGAGTGACCTGAGGTTAAAAAATAACCAAATGCCCGGAGGGGGGGGGGGGGGGGAAGGAGTATCAGAGACTTTTAATGCTAAAAGACTAAATGCAACAGTTGTTGAATCTGGATACAGTATCACTTGATTGAACTAGAGACCCAAAAAGGATTTAAATGAGACAAATAGGAGGGATAGCATAAGTCAATAGATAATCTTGAGCTTATGAGCTATATGAGAGATATCAAACTCAACTATGAGCAGTAAAGGGATCTTTCCAATATGTGATGATAAAAACCTGTAGCTAGCACCAGCATCATATGTTCTATTATAAGACAATACCTTCTAAAGGCCACAGGAGTCTTATGTATGTCATAGGCTAACAGAAGTTTCAAGGATTAATAGACTTAACAATTGTCTCATGACTCTCATCTCAATTAAGACATTGATATCAAGCAATCATCAAATTCAACTTCTTTCCTGTATCCTCCTCATCTCCAAGAATTTATAAATCAATCACAATCTAAGAAAGGAAAAGAACAAAAATAACAAAAGTCAGAGTTACAGGAATATGAAGCTCGCATACCTTCATCTAGCTGCAGACCCCAGACAAATTCTTCCATCTCTGTGAAGACAACCTTGTTCTCTGTTTGATCCCCAGAGCCCAAATTTGCTTTGTCAGCAGTCGAATCATTCGCCGTAGAAGATGCCAGGAGTTTTATCATCTGTGGACCAGATTTTTCTTCCCCACTTTGGTTTTTCAAGGCTATTTTTCTTGCTCTCTCTAATGATTTCCGGAGCTCATCGTCATCATCACCAAAAACAGATTTATCATCTTCTGTCGGCATGGAATGTACTTTCTCTTGTCGGAGTGCTTTAGAAGCCTCCTCTGCTTTAGCATACGCTGATTGGTAAGCACTGCTTCTCATTTCAGCCTCAATCCTATCTTGTTCCTCCCTAAGATTTTGCCTTCTGCCATCCTTTCGTGAACCAAGATCCCCAGCACCCAATCCAGCAGATTTAGCCTCAGCTTCAAGAGCATGTATGTCCAGCTTCTCCTTCTTCCTCAGAGACTTCTTTTTCTTTGGCTTGTTAAACTTCGTCATTTCTTCTTGGGTATAATAATCTGTTGACATCTTCCCAGTTGAATTTAGATCTTCACCACGAATGCTTGTAGACACCCCTTGAATTCTCTTACGGAGCTGAAATTAAATTGCAAACCGAAATTATCAGACATAATCCTAGCTCTGTAGCAAAACTAATCAACATATATTCAAATTTCAAACAAATGAATTACCTCTTCCAATTTCCTTTCAGCTTCACCACTGAAACGACCACTTGAATCAAGGGTTACCCCCTGTAACCAAAAAATAAAATAAGATGTAGAGACTGTGTACACTCACGCAGCAAAGCACATCCACATTCACCCACCCAAAATTTCAAAACATTAAAAAATTGAATAAAAAGTTCTTGCTTCTAGATTAGGATTAACCTCATCTGCAATTGGTTCATCGTATTGAGGAAGCATTTTTTTCTCAACACCAGGTTCATCATTAAACCTACAAATAAAATAGAGAGAATGATTCATACATTCACATCACAAGATGTAAGTTGTAACTAAGCTCTAGGGTCGGTTAATCTTACTTGTCGTCATAAACACCACCTTTCTTCTTTGAAGCTTTATAAGCGTTGTCCCTTCTCTTTTGCTCTCCAATCTCCACATTTTCAAGCACATCAACTTCTGGTATATACAATTTAACATCACCTTAGGAAATCTGAGTCCAGAAAAAACCCAAAAAGATGAAAAGAACTGAAGAAAAGCAGTAATAAGGGTTGGAAAAAAGAGGAAGACAAATTTACCTTGATTGATATCCCCATCAGCAAGTATGCTTTGATCTTTGAGCGTCAAGACAACTGCTCCACCTTCGAGTACTTTGTCAAGCCCATGAAGAACTTTGGCTCCTCCCAGGTGATCTGACAATGGGTGATAGAAAACAAAAATGTTAGGGCATGCTGATGACAAAGGCTGCCTGAGGAGATATTTCAGAACTCAATATTGTGCATTCCAAGAAAAGGACTTGCAATGACACATTTCCTTTCCAATTTTATAACATTTTGCTACGTTTCAAGCACTGATCACCAGAAATTCAAATGACACAATATATCAAATTCATCAGCAAATAATCACAAAACAGATATGTAATGGAAGTGTGAGGAATGAAAAGAGTATGGCTTCAAATGGTTTATTGATTAAAGATTATTGTGCGTGCACATGAATTTAAAGCACATACCTGTGGTGTGTTGAGTTGCTGCCTCATCATCACTTTCTACATCATTCATGTTGTCCTGTACAAACAAATAAGTTAACATAGTCACCACTTATCATTCACTATAAGGAAAGGTAAAACAATCATTTTGATCCCTTTTAGGGTGAAAGCTGAATAAAGTAACCTGCTCCTCAAAAACTTTAGAAAGCAGCAAGGCCTTCTCCTTTTCTGTGCTCCTCTTCTCTTCAATCTTTCTGCTCCTGTTCACCCATGCTAAAATCTCAGAAGCACCTTCAGACGACTTCATCAACCTTTCTTCTCTCATTCTGAGATCAAAACAAACATCCAAGTTTAAAGTATATCTCTGAATTAATAACACACAGCAAACACTCTCTTCACAGAACCATACAGAAAACAAAATTGCAACATATTATCACACAAAACGAACATTAATTCTCTAAGTGCACGTTAACTCCCAAGTCTTTCAACAGCATACTTAATGCTTCCAGAATCCAGATCACAATAGGAGCCCAAATATAGGGCAAGTTTAATTTAAACAAAAAAGACACACACCATTCTTAAATAATGCATCTATTAACCTTGCAATATTTCAATGCTGGATCTGAAATCTTAGGGACGTTATAGCAGAACTATCAATCGGACAGAAATTATCATTCAGGTAAACTTATCCCATCAAACAAAGACACAGAATGTCCCTATTTACAGTTGCAAATTATTTATACAGGTATATAAGCGAATAGAGCAATCACGTCATACATAGTGGTCTATAGTGAGAATGACCACCAACTGCTCTGTGCTCTATGTTCTCGCAAACTAACTCTACAAATCTTATATCTTTAAAATAAGTCATAAAACTTATCCCATCAAAACAAAAGGACACAGAATGTCCCAATTTACAGTTACAATATTTTTAAAGATAATAAGATATATAAGCAAATAGAGCAATCACATCATACATTGTGGTCTATAGTGAGAACAACCACCAAGTGCTCTGCGCTCTATGTTCTGGCAAACTAACTTTACAAATCTTATACCTTTAAAATAAGCCCCATGATTGTACCAACTTCCCCCATGTTGTCAAAGCCCATTGCCATTGGCAGTCTCCAATTGTTGTTTAATTTATCAAAATATTGCTCCATTTTGACTACTGATGAGCAAAATGTAATGAAACATTTTGCAGCATCCACCAAACTTGGTGCTAAATGCCCAAATACTGACACTATATGTGCAGTGAGATTAAGCATGCGCATTGAAACAGAACTCCTAGGAATCATGATAACATGCTGATACAGATAAGCATAGATCTTTCTAATAAGCAGAAGGAATAAAAAATGTATGTAACTATTTGAGGGCCTTTAGAGAAAAAGTAGTAGAACTTAACGTACTTTGAAATGCGCTGCTCCAGCTCCGATGCTGATTCACGATGTCCAGCGGCCACACTCTCAGCCTTCTCCTTTTGGTTGAGAACTTTGGAGTCGTTCTCATCGTCAGATTTATGTATTCGCTCCTTAATAGACTGATTATCGCGAGCATAATCGTTCTCCAAATTTGGATGACCATCCTTGCTCGTGTCATGGCTCTCATCCTTCTGTTTACGACCACTTCTATCTCTGTCGCTCGTCCTATCCTTTTCTTGATCTGCTTGTTTTTCTTTCTCTCTATGTCTCTCCTTCACCTTCTCTCTCTCAGTTGTATCTTTACCTCTATGTCTACCATTATCCCTTTCCTTCTCTCTATCTTTGTGCTTTTCTCGCTCCTTATTCTTAGCTCTATCTCTTTCCTTCTCCCTGTCTTTATCCTTATCTCTGTTTTTTTCTCGTCCTCTATCAGCATCCTTCTCTAGGTCTTTCTCCCTCTCCCGTTCTCGTTCCTTTTCCTTGGAACGGTCCCTCCCCTCTTTATCTTTCTCTTTTTCCCTGTGCTTCTCCCGATCAAAATCCTTCTCCCGGGCCCTATCCTTTTCTCTATCATCTCTGTCGTCCTTCCGCCTATCTCTACTGGACGTTCGATCTTTCTCAGAGTCTTTCCCCCTTTCCTTCATATTGTCAAGTGCCTTTGACCTTTCTCGATCCCTACTCCTGTGCTCTTTCTCCTCCCTTCGCCCACTGCTTTTACTCCTATCTTTGCTATGGTGCTTGCCCGAGATTTGTAATTCATCGGACGCAGTTTCCACCAAATCATCATGTTCTCCAGTCCATCTCTCTCTCGTCGGCATCTCATCTTCATTCCGTGCCTCAACACTTCTCCTACGCGTAGATTCAGCTACCTCTGCTCCCATTGCCAACAAGATTAAAGGATGGTTGCCTTTGGAATCACATGTATTCTCAAAATATACAGATGCGAGGTATAAATTATTTGATAAACCTAAAACTTGTTGGTTCGTCTTCCCTCGTTTCTTATTAGGGCTGCGGCTCTGAGCATCTCCCAAATTACCTAAATACATTTCTATGTTTAAATAAACTTTTTTTAAAATTAAAAGTTTTTTTTTATTAAATATATTTTAGTTATATAATTTTATTATTTTATTAAAAAAATGACTCCCTCCTACCTAGACGCGGGCTCGGTTCCGGTTCCAAACCGGAACCGACGGTTCGAACAGGCGGTCAACGGTTCGGTTCGAACCGTTGACCGGTTCCGATTTCGATTCGCCTATTTTTGAAACCGGAACCGCCGGTTCCGGTTTCCGATTCTGTGCATTCAAACTAGATATTAGCTAAGAAGGCTGTTGTGTTGGCTGAGGAAAGACTTCCGATTGATCAGTGGCCTGAATATTATGACACAAAATACGCAAGGTTCATTGAAAAACAAGCCCAACTAAACCAAACTTGGACGATTGCTGGATACCTGACCTCAAAAATGCTTTTAGACAAACCAGAGCTCGCATCTTTGTTGTTCTGGAACGAGGATTATGAGGTGCTGGAGAAGTGTATGTGCGGGCTCAAGAGGGGGCGAAGAAAGTGCTCCCGTTTGGCTGCCAGGTCCTATTATGCTGTCTAAAAGTTGATTTTAGAAGTAACAGGCAGCCTTGTTTAGAGACTCTGCTCAATTCTTCAATTTGTAACTTACTATGTTAGTTATTAAAATAAAAAAAAAATAAAAAAAAGAACCGGTGGAACCAGGAATCGGAACCGTAACCGGTGGAACCGGCGGTTCCGGAACCGGAACCGTGTATATGGCGGTTCGGTTTCGGTTCCACCCTTCCCGGTTCCGAAAACCGGCGGTTTCAGAACCAAAACTGGAACCGCCGAACAACAAGAAGAAAAAAAGAAAATTAAAATTGGTCCAAATCCATCGAACAAGTTTGAAAGTTTATAATTTTTTTTTATCAAACATCGTGAATAAATTGAGAAATTTATTTATTATATTCTAAAATCTTAATCAATTATGAATTTTTTATGTGCTTCATTATGTTTAAAATGAAAATACACATTATGAGAAGATTTTCGTTTAAAACTTTTGTGTTTGATTCTTTTTTCATATTTTTTCTTGTTATCCCGTTACTAAACAGCTCAACCTTGTTCAAACTTAGTCGTAAAAATACATTAGTTTGTTCGACAGGTCAAGTCGAACAGAAAGTGTTCGATGCAAACAAACACTCATTCGAAATATAAAGTCGAACAGAGTGTTCGGTAAGACAAACAAGAAGTGTTTGATACAGACAAAGGCTCGTTTGAAACATAGAGTTGAGTATATAGAGTGTTCGGTAGGTATTGTCCAATACTTACTAAACTATCTAACTATAAGTTTCAAACTGGACTTTAGATGGGACAATTCTTTTGTTCGGTTGTAACTTTTGAACCGTCACATAAATGTTCAAAAGTTAGACCTAAACAAAATAATACTAATAAGGATATATTAGCCATTTTAATAGAGTCTAATTTCATCCAAATTTTTATAAAATATATTTAAATGATTTGAGGATATGAACGGCCACGACATTTTTCTTATTGTTCTCATTCTTGTTCGCTTTTACCTTTTCTAAATGAAAGTCAATGCAAATTTTATTTTTGGCCATTTAATTAACATTTTGTTGATGTTTATAATTTATTTTATTTAAGTTCTGTTTTGTGAAACTCCAAAAATTTAGAATTTATTTTAATAATCCTCATATATTCACTTAATTGTTGTATATTATTAACATTTGATGTTAGTAAGCTTTCTAATTTTTTTATTGGGTAATTATTCAAAAATATATATTAATCATGAAAGCATATTTTAATTTAGTAATATTTTCACTTACAACAGATTATATATAGATTACAATTATATTTATTATTACAATAAGATATTTCTTTAATTAAAAATATCAATGTCTCAAAACTAGGTAAAAATGTCAATACTTCAAAAAATTACATTGAAGATGAAGTTATACATATTTTTTACTATTCACACTCCATTTTTACTTTATACATCTTTCCCTTTGTAAAAATGACAATAAAATTGTGTATTTAGTAATTTTTGGAATGTAAATAACAACATTCTTGGATCTTGTATCAAGGAATAACATAGTTAAATCATAAACAATATTTCATATATATATATATACATATATATATATATATATATTTTTTTTTTTGTAATTCGAGAAATGAGCTTCAAATATTAGATGTAATATCAGAGATGCTAGATATAAATTTCATAAAAATGTAAAATACAATAGATATAAATTTATTAAAAATGTAAAATACAATAGGATCATATTTGAATAAAATATCATAATGATTGTATCTATTATTTATTTATTTTAGGTTATTAACTTGTGTTATTAATGGGACAATATAGTTTTTAAAAAAAGTTAGAAAATAAAGTTTTATCTTATTATTTTATCAAAAATGCTAAATTAACATATTGGTCCGAAGTCGGATTTATAGAAAATGTTAAAATGAACCTATTGGTCAAAAGTCGGATCTATAGAAAATTATTACGCTGACAATTTTATAAATTATTGATTATTATTTTAGGAAGATTCTACTGTTTGACATGAAGTTATTATAGATACAAATCATGATTGACATATTTGATAAAAATAACCTATTAATTTAAAATTTACACACTTTGGAGTGACTTTTAAAAACGATATGGGTGGTTCGATTAAACAATCTACACATTAACTAATATTATCGATGACTAAATTGTTTAGCAAGTAACATATTTTTATTTTGATCGATAGATGTAAGTGGAAACACTTTTTTTGCAGTTTATCCTTGATTTTTAGGTAATTATCAGTTCTAAGTAATTGTTAATTAAAAATATAAAGTGCGATCATGCAGTACCTTGATCAATATTTGTTTCATCAGCATGAAAACTATAAAGGTATTTCAGTGGGTTTTTGATAGAATAATGTATTGTTCAATTAAAATTAGTAAAATAAGATACTTTTTCAAAGATTTGAAATTTTAGAAGAAATCTCCACTATGGAGACGACTCTACATATAGTTGCCTTTTTCAATGGCGACATACATAAATTTTTTTTTAAAAAATAGTGTCGTCTGTGACAAAGGCGACACTATTTTGTGTATATATATTTTTTAATGAATGTCGCCACTGGTAGTGACGACACTACTTTATTTTTTATTTTTTAATAACAAACTTGATTCTCGACATAACATATGAAAACACAATAACTACAACTGAAATGTCACCGCCAACATTGGCGACACCTTTTTTTGTTTTTATTTTTTAAAAATAAAATCCATGATTATTAAAATGATGTTACTGTAATGATTAGTAATATAACATATGAAATGAGCAACAAATGATTGATTAATATATAATGATTAAACAAAATAATTAGTGATGATTTAAAACGACAAAAATTATGCACAAATAATTAATTTTACAATAAATTATTATATAGTAATTCAAAGAAAAATTGTGTGATCATAATCCTATCATTATATACTATATCATGCTAAGAGTTTATTAAAATAAATTTGATTTATTATTAATGATTTAATTTATTAAAAATAATTAACAATAAATTAATAATGGTATCTCATTCATTATGATTAATTAAGTCTAGACATGTAATTAATAACTATATGAATTCGTGATCTTCAAAATCAAAGTTTAAAATTTGTAATTTTATTTTAATTATAAATTTAATTTTTCATTAAAAATAATAATTCAAAAGAGATAATAATCAATACAAAAAAAATAAAAAAACAGTGTCGCCGCCATCAGTGACAACATTCATTAAAAATATTTATATACAAGTGTTGCCTCTACCATTGGCGACACTAGTTTTAAAAAAAAAAAAAAAGGCAGAAATATATTATCGCCACTAAGAAAGACAACCGCCTCCATCAGTGGCTATTTCACCTAAAATTTTAAAACATTAAATAAGTACCTTATTTTACTAATTTGAAGTGAACAGTACATTATTGTATAAAATAACCCGTATCTCTCTATCGTAACTAATTATACAAAAAAAAAAAAAAAAAAAAAAGAAAGAAAAGTTCATCAGTAATTCCAAAAGATCTGATTGCTCCTAAACTTTTTCTTGAGATGGATGGAGACAAGCATTTTGTAGGTCCAATTCTTCTTCTTCCCATGCTCCAAAACTGCATCGGAGCTCAAATGAAAGTCCCCTTTTCCCATAGCCTCGAAAACAAGTGGATCCGTCAATACTGAGACGGAATCCTCCCAGTCGAGTTTGCTCAACGCAAGTTTCAGATTCCTTCCTAGCCTTCTATCCAAGTACGCATCAACCACACAACCATACGTCACAAGATCGGGAACCACACCTTCATGCTTCATATGTTCGAGGCTCAGATGGAGGTCCCATATCAAAGACATTCTAGAGAATGCAAGTGCTCGTATATTAAACGTATTGAGGTCGGGCCTAAATCCAGATTCCACCATTCTCACAAACTCCCTCTGCAAGCTTTTCATTTTGAAATTTGCAGTGTAGGATAATAGCAGAAGGTTCCAAAGAAGATTACCAACGTTTCGCCTACCAAGACCTACATCCTGCACAAATTGACCCAAAGCGTAATACTTATTTTCCTTTATATAAGCAAATGAAACAGCCCTGATAGCTTCTTCTTCGATCAGAATTCTTGACCTCTTGAGACGACCATAAGCAGTTTCCATGTCAGCTAACGAACCAAAAGCACTATTATACAATACGTAAGCATTCCCAGTGGCTGAATCTACAGGATATCCCATTGAAACCATCATCTTAACTATCATTTCCATGCAGTCAAGGCGGCCACTCTTGCCAAAATAAGAGATAGCAAGGCTAAAAGTGTAGGGCAACATTTCAACATCTTTTAGTTGCACTTGATGCAGAATTCTGGTTACCATATTAAAATCTTGCATGCTACCGTAGATAAAGATCAACTGAGAAACTGCTTGAGCATCAGGCACAAATGAACTGTTGATAATTTCATCCCAAATTTGCGATGCTTTAGAGAACAAACCATTGTGGGCACAGTATAGCAGCGAAGATGTTAGGGTAGAGTTTTCAGGCAAGAGCCCTCTTGAATTCTTCTTGGGAACAAGTTTTCGTGGAACCAGAGATGAACTTTCTCCTGTTGAAGCATGTCTTGGATCATAACAGACAGTATCATCCGTATTGACATAATCCTCGTATTTCCCCTGCAAACTCTGTTCTAAGACTTCCCACAACTTGTCTTTCTAATATGCTAAGCATATATAATTGCAACACAATGAGTAATGTTCCTCAAACATTGAAGCAATCAACCTAGTACCGTAGGTATCCGAAGGCAAGACAATTAAAACTTAAGTGCCAGCTCTTGTTAGGAACTTGAATTCATTTAATTTAAATTTGAAATCAATATTAGATCAGAGATGGATTACTTACTTTCTTAATGACCAAGGTCAGGAGAAATTAAAGGATTATAGTTACACTTGAAATAACTTTCAGGAAGAGCAAGAAGAACAACCTTCCCACTTCTAATAACAAAAAGTCGAAAAAGCATAATTTCAAGCTCATTCCAGACTTATGAGAAACCAGCTGCATGAATCCAGCTATTCCCAAGACTCCACATTTCAAACACAAACAAACCAGACCAACCAAAAACACTGAAGTGAATTACTCAACATAAAAACATGACAAACAAGAAGATATTTGAGCTGCATTCTTTCAATATGAAAACATAAACAATTTCCCCTACCAAACAAGAGACAGAAGATAGGTACCTTAAGACGTAAGGATTTGTTCGAATTGCAATTTTTCGAGGAAAATTGTCTGAAATGCTGCTGTTCAAGTGTATTCATGATAGAAGGGGCAGACGCCAGTATCCCAACTTCCATTTTCGTTGGGTAATTGCTCTGTTTGTTGAGGATTTTTTGGGCCCGAGCAAAGAATAGGCTATCGGAATGAATTAACTACACTTTTATTCACTTAGAAATCCCCAAATCACTGCAGGACGTAGAAACCCCATATCACTGCAATGTTACTTACCGCCAGAGCACCCCATCTAAATTGCATCCCAACAAATGACCAATTCAAATCAAGAAGAGCATGAATATTTTACAACAGATGGTGATGTCTTATGAAATCTTGGACGAAAATGAGCAGAAAGGCAACCTCGAATTCTTTGAATAAACCCAAATTACTTAACAAAATTTATTTGACACGCAAGTTACAAGATTGATAACTAAGCAAAAGCCCAACACGGAGAAGCAACGGAAGACCCATTCTTGTGAATCAAACCTCTGCTCATGCCATCACTACAATTCCAATACTCCATCACAACAAAGCCAAGCTGAGGTCTATATTGTCTCAGTCAAGCTTCACCGAATCACCGCCTGGCGCCTGTAAATAATCTCAGCAGATTATACCTTTACGCACTACTATAATTTTCCCACAGGAATTAAGACAAAACTGTGGAAGAAAAACCCACCTAACCGCAAGAAAGAAGGCGGGAGTAGAAGGCAGGAAGAGGAGATAAGATTTAAACTGTTCTATGTTTAGTTCTTATTCGCCGAATCAGTAAGACTGTAACTCTGTATTTCTGTTCTCTACTGTTATAATCCATCCTCCATCAATATATATTACATATGAAAATCAATTCTTATTATAAATGAAAAGTGGTGACTTTTTCCCACAAAAAATTGCTAGAAATTTGTAAAAATAAGAATAATGTATTTTATTATATTTATTTATCTGCCATGCAATATACAAGATACAATATATTTTATTATATTAAGAATTTATAGTAAAATTATATTTATTATTATTATTATAAAAATGTACACAACCTATTATTTATATCAATTATATAAATATTATTCAATTTAAAATATAGTTTGTTATACTACAGTGTATTTTTTTTAAAATTATTTTTATTAAATCTATATAATAATAATAAACTAAATGATTCTATATTTGTTATTATCATTTTTCCCGCTCTTTTTTTCACAAATGGAAAGACGGATTTTTAGAACATCTTATTATATTGCTAACCAATAAACATTCATTTTCATATTTTATATTTTTATTTGTTAATATTGGTAATATTACTATTCTTATCAAAACTAATAAAAAAATTCATATATCTTCATAATTACTTGATTTTAACAAATTAATTATGAATTTGTGGCAGATTCAACCTATGTAAACATTCATTTTCATAATTTATATTTTTATTTGTTAATATTGGTAATATTACTATTCTTATCAAAACTAATAAAAAAATTCATATATCTTCATAATTACTTGATTTTAACAAATTAATTATGAATTTGTGGCAGATTCAACGCTATGTATAATAATAAACATTGTTCACATTGATATACGAGAGTTTATTCAATTTTCTTGATTTCAAAATAAAATACTATATATTTGGTAATTTGATGATTGTATTTTATAAATAAAACTAGTGTGAGACCCGTGCGATGCACGAAAGTTATTTTTGTTTATATTGTAAAATGTAAAATTATATTCATTTTATATAGTGTATTTGGATTTTAATGATCTTGTTTCTTATCGTTGGACATTCAAGTAATATTGATTTAATTTTTATTACTTTAAAGGGATTTAAAAGAACAAATAGAACACTTTAAAAGACATCATAAAATCACAAAACAATAATAAGTTGTAGCTACAGGTTTTGAAACACTTCCTTGTACACAACATTGTAGTAGTAGTATTACTATCTTCATTATCATAATTACAAATCAAAATGTTCAGACTTTTATATTAGTAACCCTAGAAATAGCAACATATAACTGACCATGGCCATACACAGGTTTATTCAAAATCAAACCCGCATGAGATAGAGACTGCCCTTGATTCTTGTTTATTGTCAATAAAGGAAAATTGTCTACGTTGAAATTTGAAAGGAATCCTCTTATCAGATGAAGTCGCAGACAACCTAGGAATTAAACACTTTTGTCCCACATTACTTCCTCCAAGAATCTTTGCTTCCACAACATGATCACCTACGCAATAACATAACTAGAGTGCCAACTTTCAATATAAGCTCGTGGTTGGGTACCCCAGAACATTTAATCAAATTCAAAAACTCAGGAGTATGGAGATCATTCAATAGAACAATATTTGTATCCGATTTGCAGGAGCTATATGAACTGTAATAAGTTTTGCTTTCCCCTTTATTCAATTGAGTCATGTACTCATTTACTTATTCAACAACATCAAGAGTTGTGTTTTCCCCTTTATTCAATTGAGTCATGTACTCATTTACTGATTTAACAACATCAAGAGTTTGTGCTAAGTTAGCCCTTCTTTGCAAATATGATGTATCATCTCCACTACTTCCAAAAAAGGGATAGGTGCTCTCCACAATAATTGAAATAGGATTATTATTACTTTTCAGCAATATGTCAACGGGAATATCAATATCTACCACACCATTGCTCGGATCACCGATTGTTCCATTGCCTATATTTGCAATCCACCCTGCAAACTTTTTCAATTCAGTGCATTTAGAATCAGAAGAAAGATTTTGAAGTCTCATGTTCTTTGTCAATCCCAGTACCTTAAAATGTTGCCACAAATAAGAAGAAGAAATCTTAAAACAACAATAAATAAATTAAATAATATATAATTTTCAAAAAGATTATATCATAATTACAATAATATAACAATAAATTTCAAACAATTACGTTAATACAATTGAACTCATAATTTTCATATCAATAAAAGAGAGTCAAATACATATATATATGTATATATACTTACAATCGTGAGGAATAAGGAAAAAATGATGAATGAAACCAAACAAGTACTCCTCGCCCCCAACAATTTCTTGTTTTTTTTGTTCTCTAAATTATATCTTTTAACAATTTTTTTATTGTCTAAATTATATCTTTCTTTTCAAATGACTATAAATGTGAAAATAAATATTTAAAATTAAATCAAATTAATGAAAATATTAATTAATATATCGATATTAATATCAATAATACAATTTTAAGTTTCAGTATTTTATAAATAAAATTAATTAATTTTCACATGATTTTATATATAATATTTATATACTTATTATAATCACGGTATATATATAAATTTTTGAACATAGTTATATATTTTTTCAAAAATATTAAATTTTTATACTTCTAAAATCTAATAATATTATATTATAATAATATGTTTGTTCATGGTGCACGAAAGAACATAATAGTAATTATAAAAGATAGAGGAATGAACATCATTCTTTATATTGGCAACCAAATAGAAAAATCTGTCATGCCACATGAATAATGGGTTTTTTTTTATTAAAATAATGCAAAAAAAAATTATAAAATAGGTAAGTTTTGGAAAAGTTTAAAAAAATAGGGTAAAATGTTGCGCTCGGTGACGATATTTGGTAAAAACATCATCGGGCCTGACATTTTAATTTGGAAAATAAAAACGTCAGACCACGTTTTTATTTTCTATATATATATATATATATAAGCTACATGTTGTACAATGGTACATATATATGACATTTATGATACATATATATGACCGTGTGATATATATATATATATATATGCGAGTATATATATATATATAAAGATATATATTATATATTTTTGTATATGTATACACGTATATATATTAATAATTTATATTTTTAAATTTTTTTATATTCTTTAATAAATGATATTTATATTATTAAAAATCAATAAATTTTTTGTATTTTTAATTATGTGCAAAAATATAATATTAAATATATATAAATAATTTTTATTATATAAATATGTATTTATTTCAATAATATATAAATTAATAATATATTATAAACCAATAAAAAATAAATATTTACATTCGACGTAATTAAATTATATAAAATATTTATTAATAATTATAAATTTTATATTACGTATTATTTGAATAATTTAAATAAATATATATATATCTAAATATTATAAAAGGGGTATGTTATATATTAAAATTAAATTTATTAAGATATTATAAATGAATTATTTTTTTAATACAACAAATAAATGTATTAATACAACAAATATTTTTTAAAATAAAAAATAATCAATATATCTTAATATTAAATTCTCTAAATATCTCTATACAATTATACATTTATATATATAATTAATATTTATATATAGGAATAATTTTATTTTCTTTTAAAATTTAAATAAATAATTTCAATAAATAAAAATATTGTAATTACAGAAATATTTGAAATAAGAGGTAGCAAGCCTTTAACCATCGAAGCACGTTCAATGTTTGATAATTATATGATATAATTATATATATAATATAAATTCAAAATATAAAACAATATATTTATAACATTTTCGATTTTTAATTATATTATATATTAATTCATTTATTAATTTTTGCAAATAACTTATACTAAATTACATTCAATAAATACCTATAATAAAATACATAATATTAATAAATATTCATTAATCTAGTTTGTAAATGTTTATTCAAATGATAATCAAAATAAAGTTTTTAAATAATACCTAAATTAAAAATGCAGTATTATTTAATATATATATATTTATGTATTATTATTAAAAATATATATATAGTATTTTTTTTTACAGAAAATCAAATTATATATAATAATAATGAAAAAATATTCTTTAAATTATATACTTTTTTTATTATCTTAAATAATAGAATAATATTTTACTTTTTAAAATTATATATTTTAATGTATGTTTCTATAAAATATATATACATAAATTTATATATATATATATAATACTAAACAAAAAAAAATTAAACGATACATTTTAGAATATGAAATAATATATATATATATATTTATAATAAATATTATTTATATATATAAACATATTATAAAATAAAAATAAAAATTTAAAGAAACGTCAGCCCCATTGACATTTCTTTAAAGCGTCAGTGGGGGTGATGATTTTGAATTTTTTTCTTTTTTATTATTTGTATATATATATATATATATATATATATATATATTTATGTATTATTAATATATATATATATTTTTTCAGAAAATCAAATTATACATAATAATAATTAAAAATTATTCTTTAATTTAAATATTTTTTTATTATCTTAAATAACATTATAATATTTTACTTTTTAAAATTATATAACTTAATATATATTTATATAAAATATATATATATATATATTACTTAACAAATAAATATATATATATATATATTCATAATATATATATATATATATATTTATAATATATTATATATATATTAACATACATATAACAAAATATTTAAAAAAATTTAAATAAACGTCAGCGCAACTGATGTTTTTTTAAAACGTCAGTGCGGTTGACGATTTTTTATTTTTTTATTTGTATAAATATATATATATATATATATATATATATTTATGTATTATTAATATATATTTTTTTAGAAAATCAAATTATACATAATAATAATAATTAAAAATTATTCTTTAATTTAAATAAAAAAATTATTATCTTAAATAACATTATAATATTTTACTTTTTAAAATTATAATTTAATATATATTTTTATAAAATAAACATACATAAATTTATATATATATATATATATATATATTTACTTAACTAACGATATATATATATATATCTATATATATATTCAGAATATATATTTATAATATATATTATATATTAACATATATTTATTTAAAAAAATTAAATAAATGTCAGCGGAACTAATGTTTTTTAAAACATCAGTGCGGCTAACGATTTATATATATATATTTTTTATTATTTGTATATATATATATATTTATGTATTATTAAATATATATATATATTATTTCAGAAAATGAAATTACACATAATAATAATTAAAAATTATTCTTTAATTTAAATAATTTTTTAATTATCTTAAATAACATTATAATATTTTACTTTTTAAAATAATAATTTAATGTATATTTTTTTAAAATATATAGACATAATATATATTAAAATATTATATTTCTTTCTATTCAGTAAATAAAAAAAGGATTTCTAATAATATAAATAATTATAATGTAAAATAACAAATATATATATACATATATATTGTATATATAAGTGATTATATATATATGTGTGTGTCTGCTTATATATATATATATTAGTGCGGTGTGTGATTGTATATATATATGGATGCATGTGCTTCATGTGCGTATATATACATATATATATGGATGGATGTAATATATATGTAAATAAAAGATGTGCATATATATATATATATATATATATATATATATATATCATTTGAAATTTAAAACGTCACTCCCCCTGACGTTTTATCCAAAAAACGTCAGCCGGGCTGACGTTTTACCCTATTTTCTAAAACTGTTTCAAAACTTACCTATTTTATAATTTTTGTTTTGCATTATTTTTATAAAAAAAACCCCATGAATAATAGCTTAGTACTTTCTCATTAAAGAAATGACATTACATTAAAATTAATTAATTACTAAAAAGATCGTAACCACAACTCATCTATTTTCTTTTATCATTAAAATATTTTCAAAAGCTTTTTTGTGCACAAGCATAATGGTGATGATGAGGAGGATGTGCGTGATGATAATGGTGACGGTGGTGGTTGTAAGGAGCATGAGCGTGGTGGCTATGAGGAAACGGTGCATGATGATGGTGTTTTTTGGATGAATCAACAGTCCACATCATCTCGTCTTCTTTTAGAGTTCGATTATTCTCATTTGTATCAAAATCCAAAAACAATGAATCTTCTTCTAAAGTTCGAGCAAGACCCGATGTCATGGTAAGAGCGAAAAACCCAATGAACAATAATATAATGTATAAAGAAAATATTTTTTCTTGAGTTTTTTTGGGTGAGAAAACCTAACCAAAGCCAAGGCCATTTTATAGTGGATTTTTCATAACAAATAACAATATGGGATGATTTATTATGACAAAATCTTTTTTTTTTTTTAATATGAATAATTTAACAATAATTTTTTCCTTTATTTGTCTATTTGAGAAATATCGTCTCAAATTTGACAATAAATTTGTTGTGCTTCTGAATAATTACAGTAATGTCATTTCATAAATTTACATTTAAAGAAAGAAATCCATTCTCATTATCTAATATATTATAATTGTTTTAGAATTCATTAATATATTCAGAATCATATTGTAGGTAATATATATATACACAATATATTCAAATCTAATGGCAAGTGATTTCCTTAATCAAATTCAAAATAAATTATTTTTGTTTTTCCGTCCAAATGTGGTTTCTATTTTTTCATATATATAAAAAATTAGAAATTTATTAACTTTATTCAATAAAATTTAGATATGTTGGAAATTTTTGAATTTTTTAACTTATAAAATAATACTCATATTTTTAGCAGATTTGTTGGTATATAAATAAAATATATTAATATCTTTATCAAAATCTATTAATATTAGTGAAACAAAAAATGTGTATAACAAAATATGTTAATTATTTAAGTTCGGTGATGTTCCATGAGCAATGAAAATTATAAATTCAGATATTAAAAATAATTATTTTTTGCTAATATTTTTAGTAATAAATAATATAATATTTAGTAATAAAATCATACAAAAATAACTTTCGTGCATCCCACGGGGTCTCAAACTAGTAATAGTATTATATTTTGAAGTGAATTTTGAATTGTCCCTAAATTGTAAATAAATTAATTAATTTTACTAAAAATTAATAAAATTAAGTAATAAATTTAATATTATAATAATTTTATGTTTATTAAAAAATAATATTTACTTTTTAGCTTTAATTCATTTAAAATTTTGATATACTATTTATTCAAATCCATCATATATATTAAAATTTAAGAAATAATATTCAATACATAAAAAAACTATATTTCATACTTTAAAGATAATTATTTATTTCAATATATACAATATTAATGTCAAATTAAATATTATAAAAATAAAATTAATTTAATATATAATATGTCAAAATGGATTTAAAACAAATAAGATATTTTGAATTTTTTTAATTTTAAGTGAAAAATACAAATAAAAATGAAAGAGGGTTTATATAACACACAAGTCAATTATATGTGAAGACATGTGTCAAATATTCTCACTGTTCTTCTTTTATACTAGATGTGCGCTTGTGTGATAGACGATATATAATATATTTATTATATTAATAATTATAATAAAATTATCTTATTATTATTAAAAATTATACATAACCTATTATTTATATTAATTATATTTATGTAAATATTGTTCAATTTAAATATATTTTTATATATTAAACATTTTTATTTTTTAAATTAGTTTTATTAAATAATAAATTGTTCAATATTTTGAAGTAAATTTTAATTATCCTCAACTGAATATAAATATTTTAATTTACTAAAAATTATTGATATAATATTTTATTTTTGTAAATTCTAAATTATCCCTCAATAAATTAACAGTATAATATTTTATTTTTGTAAAAAAAATCATTTATATTTTTATGTTAAATCTATATAAAAATTGATATACTATTATTTCAAATTCATCACATATATCAATATTTTAAAATTAATAATTCAATGCATAAGAATTTAATATTTCATTTATAAAAGTTATATTCCACAAATTTAAATATAAATATTTATTTCAATATATACAATATTGATATCAAATTAAAGATCACAAAAAGAAGATTAGTTAGATATATCATATATTAAAAACGGACTTAAAATAAAAAATTATTTGAATTTTTAAATTTTAGTAAAAAATTAAAATAGGAGAGAGAGAGAGAGAGAGAAAACCAGAGACCAATACATGTCAATTAATTGTATAGACAGATATAATGAGAAGAGAAAAAAATTTATGACCATTCTTTAATTTTAAAATATTAAGTATAGATATCAAAATTTTAAAATTAATAATTCAATGATAAAAATTTAATATTTCATCCATAAACATTATATTCCATAATTAAAATATAATTATTTATTTCAGCATACACAATATTGATATCAAATTAAAGATCACAAAAAGAATATTAATTTGATAAATCATCTACTAAAAACGGACTTAAAACAAAAAAGTGATTTGAATTTTTTAATTTCAGTGAAAATTTAAGACAGAAGAGAGAAAATAAATTAGAGTATGACACATGTCAATTAATTGTATAGTTAAATATAATGAGAAGAGAAAAAGTCTCACGACTTCTTTTATATTAAGTATAGAATATAAAAGGATAGAAGGATGTTTTGATTAACTAAAGATATTAAAAATAATTAATAATTAAAAAATTCTTAATTATAAGCTTTAATTACAAAATTACATATTAAAAAAATTCTAGAGTTGTGCCTTAATTATTGTAGTGAATTTTTATTAATGAGATTTATATTTTATATGGATCAGATTTTTTCAAGATAATACTTAAAATAACTTATTTTTAAATATTGTATAAAATATAACCTTTGTATAGTTGGCCCAAAATTTATAACAAAATTCACTAACTTGTTGCATTCAATTTATGTGTTGATAATTTTAAAATATAATATACAAAATTACTTTTTAATATAACATTATTATTGTATTTTATTCAATTTTAATTAATCATCATACATCCATAAGAGTTATGAATTTATATAAAATTTAACTATTTTATAAAGTACTAATTAGAATATTAAATATTTTGAAAATAATTAACATTTATTGAAATTTTATTGTTAAATTATTTTAGACTATACCTCAAAATTATTATGTTTCTTACTAGACCATTGTAGACCCTGAGATATGCCAACTTGTGCTTGGTACTACAGTAAATTTTTTAATTTTTTAATTTGAACTAAATTATTTTTAAAAAATAATATAAAAATTTATAATAAATAAGAGTAATCCTGATTATAGACTTTCTCTTCTTTCTTTTCTTTTCTTTTTTTTTTTTTGCTTTTATTGTTATATTTGTTTATCACTTCAATATTCTTGTGTTTTCACCATTTTATTGATTTATTTTTACAGTTTTTTTCGATATTTTAAATACAAATATTATTTCATTTATTTTTGTGCATAATATTTAAAGTTAATTTTTTATTATGGTCTTTGAGTGGACACACATTTCTTATATAGTAAAATATAATATTAGATTTGCAAAATTCAGTTTTTTATGTTTTATTATTTGGGTTAAGAATATTTATATTGGGTTTGGTAATAAAAATAGTAATATGATTTTATTATAATAAAGTTATTATATAATTTTAAATTTTAAATAAAATTAATAATTAATTATAATTGATTTTATTCCATAAATATATTTGTATATGTACTAATATAAGTAAAAAAACACGATTATTATAGTTACCTATTGTTTTTTCTATCTAACAACTATTTATATTATTAAAGTTTAATCACTTTAGGTTAAATTGACTTTGGTAAAAATAATAATTATTTATATGATTTAGTAAAACAAAATATGACTAATATGCGTATAAAAATTAATTGATGCATATATTCAGAAAAAAATATAATAATTTTTTATTTTTAAACTAAATTTCAACTATACATAAAATTATCATAAATTTTAGTGTAGTTGCCCCAATAAATTTAAATATTTGGGTTTAAATATAATAAAAGATAAATTGGCATATTTATGGTGGATTTATATTGTAAAATTTAAAATTAATTATTTATTATTCTAATAAAAATATGAGATTATTTAAATTAGATAGAAGAAAAACTATTTTGTA
This sequence comes from Caryopteris x clandonensis, assembly GCA_028749325.2. Classification (NCBI taxonomy): domain Eukaryota; kingdom Viridiplantae; phylum Streptophyta; class Magnoliopsida; order Lamiales; family Lamiaceae; genus Caryopteris; species Caryopteris x clandonensis. The sequence continues at coordinate 565,763 of JAPYKT020000048.1, forward strand.
ATAAAATTATTCAATTTATTTTATTTATTATTTTATCTAAATATTTTTGGATAAATTATATGTTATTTAGCTATTTGTATTGGTTTGAATATTTATAATATATATATATATATATATATATATATATATATATGTATATATGGTAAAAGAACCAAAACAAAAACAGTAAGCAATTTTTTTTTTTTGCAAAAATTACTTACTATTTTAAGAAAATATGGCTCTGCAATCATGTTTTGTGTTTTTTTGTTTCTTTTCTTCATATAACTTTTTCGTTTAAACTTTGTTTTTAATGATATATTAATATAGTTCCAGATCAACAATCTTTTAATTATTATTCAATCAACAAATCACTACACACATTATTTATTGTGCATAAAATAATTTAAATACACCCCTTAATATCTATTGCATTTGATAGCTACAATAATCATATTCGATTTCATTTCAATATAAACATCGGTCTTTGTTATTCAATTTCACTCACAGCTTTAAATGTTCACAATTACATCTCAACACAAACATCCTTGACTCACCAACCCATCTTGGCACCATTATTATTTATGGATTCAACAAATAATTATATAAAAAAGTGTATATATGATGTGGTATGTGTAAATTATTTATTTTGGTAAAGTTATAACTATATAAAAGTAGGATAGTTGGAAAAATTTATAGAAATTAAACATCTTTTCATTATTTTCAATTAGATATTTATATTCATACATAAAAATAAAATATTTTTCATAGATTACTTGTGGTATATTTTAGTATTTAATATATTTTTATTTTAAATAATTTTTATTAAAAATATATTTTATATAATTATGTATTTTATTACTATTTTAGAATAATTTATTATATTATTATATTATAAACTGTGCAACATACCAGAGAATTACTAGTATTGTATAATACTAAATAGGGCATACAACAATTACCTTAATTTCAATACCTTAATTTCAACTTTTGTCATGATGAAATTATTAATCTAATTCTCTTTGTACTTAAAATTTATAACTTCAGTTCAACTAATGATCAAATTAAACTATTAAAAAAAATGTTGTTCATGGTATTGGGTATACTTGAAATTATTAAAATAAATGAAACAAATTAGTATAGGCAAGAGTTAGAGACTTTTACTCTGTAAATGAAATTGTTTCGTATTCAATGCTTATAGTCTGCGACGATCGTCTCTAAGATTTAATGATCAAGTACTTTAAGATCACAACAGACTATATCAAAAGTTATTGACAAACTACTCATATTTCATAACTTTATTTAGACCAAAGAGTATAGTGCTAAAAATGCTAGAATGCTTCAATGCGTTTTATAGTATAGTGTACTCCGGCTATATGATACGTTTTATGCCTAATCAATGCGAACGTCACTCGTTCGGACAAAACTGAATTGACTTGCACCACTTCGTGCATATTAAGTTGCTGAACCACGTCTTCACGCAGATTTGACACCGACTGCCTGAATCACGTTGGATTGGTGCACACTACGCATACTCACACCCGTCTGCCGCTTTGAGGAGTGGCAGATGCACACTTTAAATTAGGTTACTATTGAACCCCAATTTTATATATATATATATATATATATATATATATATATATATATATATATATATATATATATATATATAAGTTTAATACTTTCTGAAAAAAAGGAAAACATATATTTGTACCCCAATATACGAAATACTTAAATATGAACCCCCAATTGTTGTCTTCAAATTTCAATTGATAGAAAATGATAACAATTGCTCTTGTTTTGTTAATTTCAAAATTAAGGAAAAATAAATTCTTAAGTCGTCTAGCATCCATTATGGAGCAATTTTTAATTGAATTTAAAAAATCTTTAATCATCTTCAGGGTAGGCAACACTACCCTTTACTTGTATTATATTATTGGATTAATTTGTTAATAAAATTTAGCTGTTGAGTTTAATTTGTTAATGGATTTCATAAATTTTTTGGAAGAATGTTTAGTTGTTGCTAAAACAAAATACAAAAGATGATTGATGCTTATTATTTGATTTACTTATTGAGTTAATTTGTTCATAAATTTAAATTTAAGTTAGTTGTAAATGAAAAATATATTTACTGAAGTTTGTATCTTTTGATATATATATATATATATATATATATATATATATATATATTAAATCTACTTAATTTGCTTTAAAAAATATGAGGACTTGAGTCTAGTTTTTATTTGGCTATTATGTTAAAGTACACAATATTAATAAGTGTATTTTGTATATCGTACCTCCAATTTAAAAATTCTGAATACGTTACTAGCTTCAAGATCCGACCACATGCACCACATATGACATACCTGACTCAAACCCCATGATCCAAAAATATAGCCACCTTCACCTCATGTTCAAGTCCAGTTTGAATTGTTAAAACTTTTGGGCTCCTTAAGTTTCCAGTGATGATGTGTGAAATACAAATGTGTCTCGAGAGTGACCAATATGACAAGTGTGACATGTGCATATGGGCTATACCACCTGCACTACATGTTCGAGTTCTGACTTAAATCAACGAATTATGAATATGTCGAATATAATAGAAAGCAAATCCATTGGATATACTAGAAATAACCAAATCTTTAACATTGATTTAATAATCAATGCGCAATGTTAATTTACATTTTTATCTAAATATATATCACATAATATAATAGTTTACCGAAAAATTAAAATTCTGCTAAATGTAGACTCTCTTATTTTTATGCATCCCAAGATAAGGTGTTTCCTTCTATAGCCAAACAATGTATACCAAAATTTATGTATATCTTATTCTATAAAGTGAGTTTTCTGTAAAATGGTTGCACATGTGACACGATTTAAGGTATTACTCATGTACTATAAAGTATTATTTGTTTAACTATAAAGTATCACTAATTTTTAAGGTAACTAATCAGTAGTAATACACTTAAAAAAAGAGTGATAGTTTATAGTTAAACAAGTAATATTTTATAGTTAAACAAGTAATACCTTACATCGTGTCACACGTGCAACCGTTTCACAGAAATTTTTGCGAATACTAAATATTTTTATTTTTATTTTGCGGCACAAATATATTATTTTAACAGGCTTTAGTAAGTTGATAAATATCTATTTTTGCAATAAATATAATTTAGTTCCTTTTTTGTGATTATTCTAAAATAATATAATTGTTGTATTCGTAACGATCCATTACGAACTGATTTATTTATTTGTTAGAGGGACATTATTAATTGAATTATTATATATGATTATTTTCAATTTTGAAATAAGTGAATATACCTATTATGCAACTGAATTGAATAAATTATTATAGCGATATTTACTAATTCATGTAATTAATGGTCTTTTTTGTATTTATAAAAATCTTAGGTCGTTAACGACTCCAATTATGAACATGGTACAAAGTATTTGCTCAATGAAAACTTTTCGATCTCTAAAATTTCATCACATTCGATCATATTATATATCTCGGCGTGGAAAAATAATGTCATCAACAGATTTGAAACAATATTTAGAAATTTTGAAATAAATACCATATAACTATGAGTTTATATTGTTTGTCGCCGGGTCTCCTCACAGCACACACTGTGGTTGCGAAATGCGTATCTCTTTTCGTATGACCAAAATAAGCTTAGAAGTCGCAATTTTCTTAAAGCAAATAAATATCTTCCGACATTATTTACAAGTTTTGAGGCTTCTTGCCTTCTTATAGATTCTTCCCCTCTCATCACTTTCACTGATTGAGGAGAGAGAAGCAGAGGAGTGGACTATTGATTCTTCTCCTCCTTCTAAATCCTCCCACTCTCCCTATCTCTCTCTCCCTCAAATACTTCTGGTGTGTTTAACCGCAAAACTCCAAAAGATTTCTGTATCGAATTCGGGTTTGTGTGTTGAATACAGAAATGTCGGAAATGAAAGGGAGAAAGAAGAGACTACCCATAAACCTTTCCTTTCTGACCCTTACTGACTCCAAAAAACAAATCAGTGCCCACAAATCTCCCAGGAATTTTGAGGAGCCAAACGGTGGCGTTGGGCTTGGCATTCTTGCGGCCCTGAATGATGATCGCCATCATAATCGTGATCTAATTTCTAGCACTGGTAGCAGAACAGCGGTTCTGGTAATGTCTCCAAAATCAGCGTCAAACCCTATCCCTATACTCCGAAACAGAAGTGTCTCTGAAAATGATAGTTACAACAAGCCTAGTGCGGAGAAAATGGAGTTCTGTGAGGGGTACACTTGTGTGATATCTCATGTTGGGAACAATCAAATCAAGAAAATAGAGTATTTCGGGGCTGAAATTTTGGGAAAAGGTAATCAGCATCCGTCTGTTTCTGCTGTTTTTGGAAATGGTGGTTGCTTTGCTGCGGTATATGATTCTCCGGTGAGCGGTGGCGGTGAGACTGCTTTCTTTGGGACGGCTGATTTTCTGAGATCTTGCTTTCTTTGCGAGAAGATGCTTCATGGTTTGGATGTTTTTATGTACAGGTGAATATCGATCCTCCCCCCTCTCCCCCTCTCCACACACACACACACACAGTTGATCACGATATGAGTTGGGATGATCATGAAGCATTAATTCTACTGCTATGTAGATGTATTTTATTCATCCTATTTGCTTTAGAGATCAATACAGTTCTTTCAGTTGAATTGGTATTGATGCCAATTTTCTGCTTATTATATGTTTTAGACATCTCTTAAGGAAAATTATTTAAAAAAATCTTAAATCATCCCTTCGTTCATTATATTTGTGGCCTTGGAACACTTCCCTTTAGAGAAAATAAGAAATATCACAAGAAGAGTGGATGGAGAACTTAATTGGTGACAAAAGGTGAAGGGATCACGTGCACTTTCACTAGCTTTATAGATTGATGGTGTGATCTTAGTTGAAAAGGCTATCAGTTTTACCCGTGGTTTTTGTGAATAAAAGTAATCTTCAGCTGTTGTATTTAGATATGAATTTCATAAGTTAGAACTTAATTTATAAAATTTGTTTTATTTATGGTAAATTTAAATTGAAAAAAAAGAATGCCTGAGCAAAGAAGGCAGTTCCATGGAAAGCTAGCATCGAAGTTGTCTTTCTTACCTTTTGATAACATTTAAAATATAAAATCTTAGTTTAATTATCGGAACAATATATAGGCAACAACCAAAGCCAAAACCATATGTGTTAATTCTTATAATGAATGCATTATCACCTTCGCCTTGTTTTAATGAGGATTAGTGATATATTTTCTCAGTGGATAAGTATGTTATTTACTTGGAATATACACTTTTCCAGTTTAAGCGTCGGAAAGTGGGGCTGTGGGTTTTAATTAACTAGGGAGGTATCGTCCAAGTTGGCCTAAATATTAGGTTTACCTTCAATGTATCTAAGAAGTGTTGTTGAAGTGTTCCTTTTGTCTTAATTATCTCTGCAAGTGGCTCCGTTTCCTTTTTTTCCTTTTTTCAGGATCTTGTTATAACGACTTGAAGTTGATGCTGACCTGTTTTGCTTGTAGTGCAAAAAATGATTGTTTGTTCCTGAAAGTAAAAACATTGATCATACATTTCAGCATCGTAGTTTGGTCCATGGAAACACTTTATTATTTGTATTTGTGTACTTTCAAATGCTTAAACTATTCAACTGCTGCTAAGTATGGTTACCTAACGGTGAAGAAAGATGACGGCTACAATACTATTGCTTATCTCACTTTTATGATATAGATTCTTGTATATTCTCGCCAAATTGTGCTTTTCTGTGGGTATTATTACGAATTTGCCAATATATCTTATGTGTGGTGATTTACTCCGTTGCTTTTGTTTCTCTTCTCTTTTTACCATTTGGAAGTTTAATTGAAGCTGACTTATATATGCAAACTAAGGTATTTTCCATTGATTTTCCTCAGCTACAAGTGTATATATTTTTGCCTTTTTTCAATGTTGTCAACCTTGAAAATATCATCAAGTTCTGGAGTTAGTCTGATTGGAACGATCTTGACTAATGTCTCTATTGCTTTTTGAGATAGAGAGAGAGAGAGAGAGAGAGAGATTGATGTGGGGCAGCATGTTTGATAAATTTTTCATTAGTTTCTAGTTTATTTAAGATGTTGAAATGTGCACCAGATTTTGTTATGAGGGCTAAAGTCTACAATATTATCTCTTATTCCAATTCGGTGATAATTTTGCAGGGGGGAGAAGGCATTCTGTAGCACTGAATGTCGCCACAGACAAATCTCCATTGACGAAAAGAAAGAGAAGCGCCGTTCTGGGGTGAGGAGGTCAATCGAGTATTCCATTTCGCCTTGCTCTGTCGCTGCAGCCTGAGCCCTTAAATGGGCTTTACACGTATATTTATATACATATATACAGATTGTAGATGAATAAAAGCATGTTGGAAAAAGTTCACAGTGGGGGTATTTTCATATACATGCTCTCTACATGTATGTATTAGTAAAGTGAGAAGAAATGTAGGACAACTTTGTATCATATGCTCTGTAAAGATGGTCAGTGGCGTAATGCCATACGACACACTGGATTATTACAGCTAAGATAAGATGATGTTTCAGACAAATAAAGCAAACAAAAATTGTAAGACTTTTAACAATTTGTATTCCTATCCGTCTTATTCTTTCAGCACATGCTAATTGCTTGCTGCCGCTGAATTACAATGCTTTTTTTTTTTTTTTTTGGGGAGAAATGAAAATAACCATTAAACTTTTACACAATACAATCGATGTTGACTGAGTGGTGGTTTCTTACCGAAAGAGAACCTAAGAGCTCGGATCCAAAGGTCTTAATTTGTTTGTCGATAGAGGTTTGTTTTACTATTGTTTTGTTTTTATTTTTAGTCACTTGTAATAAAAAATATGTTTCAAAATTGTAATTTAAAAATTCATGTAAGTCAATTTTGATGTTTGTATTTTTTTTTTATATGAAAAAATATGTACATGTAAAATAGTTTTGTTATCAAACGAATCTCGTATCGACAAAATAAGGATATAATTGAAAAAAATTGCTAAAAAGAGAACATAACTTAAGATGTAACTATTTTTTTCCTCTCCAATTCTGAAAGATCGAACCTTTTAATATAAAAACACATTCCGTAAGATCACACAAATTTTGGTGGTGTTCCAAATAATCGTGCATGGAGTACGATTAAAATTTGGTGGACGGGGACTTGTTTTGCAGGAATTATATTAAAACGGATTTCTAACCAATTTTATGTTGAGTTTTTTATTATTCGTTTTTTTGTTGGCGATTTACCCCCAATTAATATGATTTCAAATGGGCCTTCTTATCAAAGTTTCCGTTGTGAAGCCCATGCTCGTATATAGTGTCCCATCTTCACCTGCCTCCTCCCTCCATTCCAGTTGATACACCAGAATTAGGGCAAAAATTTCCTAATTAGGACCAGAATCTGAACAGGCTCTGCGCGAACTTGAAGGTAAGTGCTAGTGTTCTTTTCTTTCTTTCTTTCTCGTATTATTATTTCTGTACTTGCATTATTTTGTTTCTTCATTTTCAATTTCCGGCTGCTGGAAGCTAGGTTTCCGGCTGAATGGGCCGGAAAACCGACATTTTCATGGTATATGAGTTTGGAAATCTGTAGTGCTGCGTGCTTGTCTCTTGGAACCATAAAAACTGAAGTGCCTTAGTAAAATAGACAAACCTCATTGAAGGTTCCTTAATTATACCAACAAATTAATACATAAAGGAGGCTGCAATGACAGGAATTTGAATCAACGAAAGAAAGTCAAAAAATTTGACTATATTTTTCAAGTTTAATGGAATAGATGATGTTCATACAATGGTGAGCCTCACTTTGGTGAACCGCCCCTTTTTTCCGCGCCTTATGTAATCATGATTAATGGTAACAGTATATATGGAAACCAGTGTTTAAATTATATTTATTAATATTTTTATTTTTTGCGCTTTACGACAGATTATTGATCCATAATTGTATAAGCTGGGAGACAGATGGACGAATCTCCTACATCGCTGAAAAGGAAACAGGCGGAAGAGCATTCAAAGGAAAAACCAGAAACTCTGTTGCCCGAATCTGCTTCTAAGAGGCGCAGCTTATCTAGAACATGTGTGCATGAGGTGGCAGTTCCAAGTGGATACGTGTCAGCCAAGGATGAATCAATTCACGGGACCCTTGCAGATCCCGTTTATACTGGAGAAAGGGCAAAAACCTACCCATTTAAGCTTGATCCTTTTCAGGAGATCTCTGTGTCTTGTTTGGAAAGAAATGAATCGGTGTTAGTTTCTGCACACACATCAGCTGGGAAAACTGCAGTTGCTGAGTATGCTATTGCCATGGCATTTAGAGACAAACAGAGGGTCATATATACTTCTCCATTAAAAGCATTGAGCAATCAAAAGTACAGAGAGTTGAGTCAGGAGTTTTCAGATGTTGGATTGATGACAGGCGATGTGACACTTTCACCTAATGCAAGTGTTTTGGTGATGACTACAGAGATTCTCCGAGGGATGCTCTATAGGGGATCTGAGGTGTTGAAGGAAGTTGCTTGGGTCATATTTGACGAGATACATTACATGAAGGATCGTGAAAGAGGTGTTGTTTGGGAAGAAAGTATTATCTTCTTGCCCCCTGCCATTAAGATGGTTTTTCTTTCGGCAACAATGTCAAATGCAACTGAGTTTGCTGAATGGATATGTTATTTGCATAAACAACCCTGTCATGTGGTCTATACAGATTTTAGGCCCACACCGCTACAGCATTATGTGTTCCCTATGGGTGGGTCTGGCTTGTATCTTGTAGTTGATGAGAACGAGCAGTTTAAAGAGGATAACTTTTTGAAGCTTCAGAACACTTTCACAAGGCAAAATCCTGCTGATGGGAACAAGAGTGCAAATGCCAAGGGCAGTGGTAGAATTGCAAAAGGGGGAAGTGCTTCTGGTGGTTCTGACATATACAAAATTGTCAAGGTCAGTTGCCCAACATTTGACATTTTTTCATTAATTTTTTGTTATTGTTTGATAATATTGGATTTTGGATTTTTGTATTTTTTGTGATTATCCAATGCTAATTGTTATACTTTCTTCTTGAAAGTGACTTTTCTTAATGCAAAAATTCTATTGTGCTCACCTCCAAATTGTGTTGACCTTGTAGATGATAATGGAGCGAAAATTTCAACCAGTCATAATTTTCAGTTTTAGCAGAAGAGAGTGCGAGCAACATGCCATGTCAATGTCCAAGCTTGACTTTAATACCCCAGAGGAGAAGGATGTTGTGGAGCAAGTGTTTAGAAATGCAATCCTCTGCTTGAACGAAGAGGACAGAAGCTTGCCTGCCATTGAATTAATGTTGCCATTGCTTCAGCGAGGCATTGCTGTTCACCATTCCGGCTTGCTTCCGATTATTAAAGAACTCGTGGAACTTTTGTTTCAAGAAGGGCTTGTGAAGGCTCTATTTGCAACAGAAACGGTAGCGTTACTTCATCAATCTCCTTTAAATTAAATTTTAAATAAAATATTGTCTGAGCCTTCGTTTGACCTATGACTTACACAGGATCTTATTCCTCTATAAAAAAAATCTTGTTATCTCATATTTGGAATTATTTTTGTAACTCTTTCAATGCAAATCTCGCTAGCCATTATTTTGTCCATTTATTAACTCTGAGAATGGGACAGTTTGCCATGGGATTGAACATGCCTGCAAAAACTGTTGTGTTTACAACTTTCAGAAAATGGGATGGTGATAGTCATCGTTGTATTGGATCGGGTGAGTATATACAGGTGAGTAGTCTGATTTAAAATGAACTTGTGTATTATATATACTATCTTCAATTGAATGTTGACATGCTTGTCTTGTAGATGAGTGGTAGAGCTGGACGTCGTGGTAAAGATGAGCGGGGCATTTGCATTATTATGATTGATGACAAGGTAAGGTCCACACACTCTTGGTTTGATTGGGAAACATTTCAATTGTTGAAATATGTTCTCCTAAAAGATGTACTGGAGAGTTAATTTATGCCCTCTTTGTTTGATTGCGGAACATTTCAATAATTAGAAATAAGTTTGCTTAATAGATGTTTTGGAGAGAGTTAATATTTATGTTTGCAGCCATTTAGTTGTCATTTATATTCATCAGTTTTTTTTTTTTTTGGGTTTAAACCACCCTCCGAACAAATCATTTTTTTTAATCATTTACATTATACATATGAACCCTTTAACAAAAAAGGATGTTCTGGTATATTTACACACATGTGCGTGTGTGTGAGTGTAGATCTAAAAGGCCAAATACTATTTTTATGAGAAATAGAATTAGTGCAATTTTCTGCAGGATTTCACACTAGACCATGTCTTAATATGCAAGCATCATCATTCAGAAAAAAAGAAGGAAAAAATGCAAGCATCATGTGATCCATTGCAAGCCTAAGAATTATGCACATATTTAGCTATGTTTAGTTCTCTAATAACATAATGGGCAACTTATGAATCCATGAAGTGATAAACATTCGGTATACTAAAAGGGGAAATGAGGGAAAAATAATAAATGAGATGGGTTTCCCAGAATGGTGAAAATTTTGTTGAAAAGGAATATGCTTTTGGGCACAAAGATCTAAGAAGCAAAGCTTAAAGCAACTGTAAATGGAGAACACTGGTATAATTTGCTTATAGATTTGATGGATCAGCTCTATTATTTTCATTTTTCTTGATTGTCAACTGTTCTTCATTCCAAATCTGATGATTAGAAATACTGTGTCAGTGAAATAATAGATCTTTATCCTTCAAATGTTTAATTGTTCCGCTCTGATATTAGATGGAGATGAATACCCTTAAGGAAATGATTTTGGGCAAACCGGCACCTTTGGTCAGTACTTTCAGGTTAAGCTACTACTCAATTCTGAATCTGATGAGTCGCGCCGAGGGACAATTTACTGCTGAGCATGTTATTAGAAATTCATTCCATCAATTTCAGTATGAGAAGGTTTCACCTATTACCAATAATCTTAATTTCTCTTCCGTCGACAAATTATTCACAATTGCTAAAAGAATTCAACTTGTGCTGCTTTAGGCTTTACCTGACATTGGGAAAAAAGTCTCACAGCTTGAAGAGGAAGCTGCTGTCCTTGATGCTTCTGGGGAGGTAGTGCTCTTCCTTCTTTTTGAACGTGGCTGTGTTTTTTTTGGTTTATCATACTTACAAAGTAATATTGTTTACAACTTCTAGGCTGAGGTTGCTGAATATCATAAACTAAAGATTGAGATGGCTCAAGTTGAAAAGAAAATGATGGCTGAAATAACACAGCCGGAACGTGTTCTCTCTTTCCTTCTACCTGGTAGGCTGGTAAGTAATGCCTAGTTGCTACTTCTTTTGCTGCCTATGGTTAGTAACGTGACCGTTCTTCCTCATTGTCACTTGGCTTGTATTTTTGCTCCATTTTATTCATTGTTATTTCTGAATTTGAAGATTTCATGTTTGTTTTTTGGTGTTTCAAGTGTTTGTCCACATTATTCTCCGGTAAAACATATTGATACTTAAAAGTGCTATTTTCTTACTACCTTTGATTTGCTCAGGGTGCATGCCAGTCCATCTTCATTTATGACTCATTTGTGTTTATCTTATTTGTGCATAGTTATTATTGTTATATATTAACTTCATATACTGGTTAGATTGAGTTTATCCATGTACACTTATTTTATTTATTGGTTCTATTTTGATACCCTCTGACTACTACATCCTGTAACTTAACAGATTAAGGTAAGGGAAGGAGGAACAGATTGGGGTTGGGGAGTTGTAGTCAATGTGGTTAAAAAACCCGCAGCTGTATCGAGTTCTATGCCAGCTGCACTTGCTTCTTCACGTGGAAATACTTATATTGTGGATGCTCTGCTCCATTGCTCTCTTAGCAAAAGTGAAAATGGTTCTCAACCAAAACCTTGCCCTCCTCGTCCTGGCGAGAAAGGTGAAATGCATGTGGTAAGTCAATAATCTTTTAAGGGGAAAATGGTTTCGCAAAATCTTTTGCATTCTTAAATGCGAGCGAGTTATGGACTTTCTTTATTTTTCAGGTTCCTGTTCAATTGCCTCTACTTTCTGCACTTAGCAAACTTAGAATATCAGTTCCTACTGACTTGCGGCCAAAGGAAGAGCGAGAAAAAATTCTCCTTGCTGTGCAAGAGCTTGAGAAACGGTTTCCACAAGGCCTTCCGAAGCTTAATCCTGTGAAGGTGTGAAATTGTTAGTATGATGCTAGTTTGTTGATTAACATTATTGTACGCCATGATTTCAATGAGAATTTCATGCTAATTACTGTACTCAGAACTTCTGGCTCTTCTCATGACACTTTTAACTGCCCATTCTATAGTGCTTGAACTTAATGCATGCATTTGGCCTCTAACAATAGATTTACTGTTTTATCTTACAAGACCAAACTTGTTTATGTGAATGTGATGGGCCTGGTATAACATTTAGATCTATGCTAAAATGGTGAATTTGGGAATCAGGTGTAGATTCATCTTTTTTGAACTAGAATTTGAGTTGACCTGGGCAGAAGTTTCATGAGAACCAATATGAAAGAATAGAAACTGGCTGATATAGGAGTTTATTTATTATTATTATTATTATTTTTTTTTTACTTTTTTAGTTAGTCAATTAAATACCTGACTCCTTAATTGTTATCTTGTATCATCGTGGAACACATGATGCTTCCCTTGAGGTCTATTCAGTTTTTTGTTTGAGTGATGAGTTTTCTTCGTCATTCCTTTTGATTTATGTCCGTTACCCTTGCACCATAATCCTATTTCCAGTATGCTATATCCCTTGTGGTCCTATTTACTAGATAGAGACCGGGAATGTGTATTTTAAGTATATATGAACTTTTGTCAGGATATGGGAATTGAAGATCCTGAATTTGTTGAGTTGGCCAACCAATTGGAGGAACTTGAACACAAATTGTTTTCTCACGCATTGCACAAGGTTTGCCAAAATATATCCCCTGTCTTGCTTAATAATTAATATTTGTTTTCATGTTGTGGGATTTTCCTATCTATTAGACACGGTAAGGATTAGCTGGCAGTCTTAAAAGTGTGTAAATCAGCACTTTTATTAGGTGTGTGTAAAATCCTTTTGTAACTTGAATTAATGCTGTGCAGTCTCAAGATGAACATCAAATTAGAAGTTTCCAGAGGAAAGCAGAAGTTAATCATGAAATTCAACAGCTAAAGTCAAAAATGCGTGATTCTCAGGTACCACCTACCTTTTACTCGCTTACACTGGGTTTCAATCAAGTATAATAATGCACTCAGTTTATGTTTATCTTCACTTATGGTTTACAATGGTTCCTTCTTCTATGGAATTGCCTTCGTTAATTATATTCAAAAGTCTATGTTGGTCAAAGGGCCTTCGTATCTGCATTGTCACGGTGAATATTAGAAACCTTTTTATTTTTTCCTAATCAGATTTATCTCTAAATTTTAGCTTCAAAAATTTCGTGATGAACTTAAGAATCGCTCACGGGTTCTGAAAAAACTGGGTCATATTGATAGCGATGGTGTGGTTCAGTTGAAGGGACGTGCAGCCTGTCTGATAGATACAGGCGATGAGCTCCTTGTCACGGAATTGATGTTCAATGGTTAGCTCCTTAAAATTTAATGTCTGCTTGTTTCTTTACGGATAGTATAGCCCCCAATATCTTATCTCTTCCTTAATTGGCATTCCAATTAATTTGTTACCTGTCATATTCTGTGTGTTTGCTAACATGTTAGAAAGATTTTTTAGTGAAATAATGGATTTTGGTTCTTTTGTAAATTTAGAATATCAATATGCAATCATGCCGATGCGTTACTGTACTTCTTCACCTCCAATTAATTTGGAGCTTTCTTTTCACGTATATGGTTAGACAATATTTGATCACAACTTGATATGGAATTGTATATGATCAGGTACTTTTAATTATCTTGATCATCATCAAGTGGCAGCTCTGGCTAGTTGCTTTATTCCTGGGGACAGGTCGGGTGAACAGATACATTTAAGAGCTGAACTTGCTAAGCCATTGCAACAACTTCAAGACAGTGCCAGACAAATAGCTGAGGTTTTTTAGCTTTAACCTGATAATTATTATCCCCAACAGAAAAATATATTTTTGCAAGCACAGTTTAATGACAAGCGAGGTATATTATATTTGTTGCAGATACAACGCGAGTGTAAACTCGAAATAAATGTGGATGAATATGTTGAAGCATCAATTAGACCATTCTTGATGGACGTGATTTACTGTTGGTCAAAGGTCAGTATGTCGATCTGATAGTTTACTTGCCCACCACAACTACACATGTCAAACTGTGAATCATATTGAGAATCAAACCTGTTAACTATCATATTGAGCATGATATTAGATATGGTGTTTTCTCCTTCCAAAGATTGGGTATGTGCGAAGTTAGCAATAGGAACATAGAAAGAGATTTAGTTTTCTCACCCCCCCTCCCCCTTCTTTTCTTGTAAATATGGGCTTCCTCTACCCTACACCAGGTGCAACCCACCTAGTGTATTCTTTACCACACATTTACACACACTCACACACTCATATGGGTGTGTGTAAAATATGTGGTAAAGAACACACCATGTGCATTTATGATCAATTTTTAAAGTGTTAGTAGGTGGCATTGGATTGAAGGATTTGCTTCAAATTCATAGTAGTAAATCCATTGGATATTGTTGTGATTGATACGGATTTGCTATTATTTGCTTCATTTTTGAGCTAAATTTTGAGGGATTTAGTTGGATTCAAAATCCACTCTAACTTGGTTTTTGAAATTCATTTTATGCACACCCCCTTTATTTATTTATTGTTTTTCTTTTCAGGGGTCATCTTTTGCAGAAGTTATCCAAATGACTGATATTTTCGAAGGTAGCATCATACGGTTGGCTAGGCGGCTTGATGAATTTTTAAACCAGGTAACTAACTGTATAGTTTTTCTGAAGAAAAGCAAGAACAAGGATCTTCCTAATATAAATGCAATTCATGCTATTAATCGTTTTTCGTTAATTTTTGGAATTTGATGTGTTTTATGTTGTGTTAATTAATTTCTTTTGAGTTGCAGTTGAAAGCTGCGGCTCATGCGGTGGGAGAAACTAGTTTAGAGGACAAGTTTGGAGCAGCTAGTGAAAGCCTCCGTCGTGGAATAATGTTTGCGAATTCGTTATATCTCTGAAAGAATGAATGCTTTGCTGGTAGCAACGTCTGGCATTGTTGTTATAATTAGATAGGTGATTTTCATTTTATTTTTATATGTTATTAGCGAACCACAGTGAATATCCCAGAAATTGTAGTCTGTGTACACAGGGACAGGGGGGAAAATTATCAAAAGGGGTTTCGGAAACTAAGTTGTGAAATTTTAGACAATCATGAGAGTGAATGATTTAGTAGAATCTTTACAAATTGAGAGGCATGCAGATGCTTATAACAGATTAATAATCTGTTCCTCTGGCATCAAGAAATCGTCCACTCTGGGGGGACAGCGTATAAAAAAGCATTAGGCGCCACTCAGACGGTGTGCTACAGCCTAAAGTCTTGGGGCCTGGGCGTAAGTTTGAACAATATTTAGCGTCATCTTCACAAGTAGGGCAAACTAGGACCAGAGGAAACAATTCAAATGACAAGATAATAAATGTCCTTTTATCGGGTAGGGTGGATGCGTCCTTGAAGTGAGCATCTCTAATTGTGCATACTATCTATTGGTAGTTGGGTTTGGTTCGATGGTACCCTATCAAACTATCGATTCGACAGAACCAATTTGGCTTTTCCCTCCGTTTTTCAACTCATACCCTGGACAATTTTTTGATGTATGGTCTAACAATATTTAAAAGTAACATAGTCTAAAAACAGCTTTTAAGTTCATTTTTTATTTTAAAAGCAGAAATATTTTTCAAAAATAATATGTTATATTTTGATTGCTTAAAATTTATATTTCTTATACTTTTATAAATATATTTTTTAATTTGTTAAACTACAAATTGATTTTTCATTTTGTATCTGTTTTTTATGCAAAGTATATCAAATTAATTTTTTTTCATGATCTTTTATGTTGCCTTCACATCAGATATGTTGAAATGAGATATGAGATTAAAAAAATATAAATTTAATTTTTATTTTTTGTTTGAGTTATACTTGAATATTTATTTTGAATTTGATTTAAACTATAAATAAATATTTACGAATATAAAATTTTAAGCCTTTTAAATAAAATAATTTTTAATATAATTAATTTATTTACTATAAACATAATTTATTTTGTGACGAAGGAAATATTCATCTTTTAAAATTATATTATATACTATGAGTATTGAATGTAAATTAAATTATAAAACCATATTTTCGACTTATTTTCTTCACACGAGACCCTTCGTGAGTAACTTTCGTAATTATCCAAAAATCGTCAACATTTCAAATGAACTTCGTTGCAGAAATGGTTATGTGGTGGGGTCAATTTGTAATATTCAACCTAAAAGGGAGCCAATCAGTATTTATTAGAACTTCAGGGGTCAAACCCTTCACTTCTGGACTTCTAGCACATATTGTTCTTCGGCTCCACGAAACTCCCTTTTTTATTCTTTTGTGTTCTCTCTTACCTCTCCCCAATTTCGTTGGGTGTTAATTCCCCTGCTACAAATTTACTCCAGCTCAAGTTCCTTCCGATCGATCTCCAATACCAGCATAATGGACGGAATTTCCGGCGATCTTAACGCTCCACACTCGATGGGAACCACCATCATCGGCGTCACGTACGACGGCGGTGTTGTTCTGGGGGCGGACTCTCGCACCAGCACCGGTAGTTCTTTTTGGCCATTTTTAGAGTATTTTATACAAATATTTCGTCGTTGGACTATGTTGCTTCGTGGTATTATGATTTTAAGTAAATAAATTTGTAGGGATGTATGTGGCGAATAGAGCATCTGATAAGATCACTCAGTTAACCGATAATGTCTACATCTGCCGCTCTGGTTCGGTAAGAATTTTCGCTGTCGTAATTTTTTTTTCTTTTTTCCCCCTCATGGTATTTACAATAGGGTTTTGCGTCCTCAAAAGAAATATTAGTGGACGAGTCAATTGCAACTATCTATGTATGTTATTGCATTTTAAGTCCTGTATGTATTTTGGTAATATAATTGTTCACATAAGTTGAATATATCAAGTGAATCACGTAAGGAACTTTTGGGTAAGTGTGTTTTTCCTTGATATTAGAAATACTGCAGCTGTGCTTAGAGAGTTTTCCTGGATAGACTTATAATGGAAAAGGCTTGGTTTGTTTGCTGCTTCTTTTGGCCTCGGCTTACATTGTAATTGGATGTTCTTGGTCCTGCTATAGTTTCATTCCACATGTCATGCGTGCCTTGTTACTTCTGAAATGACCTTGTTCAGTTTTGCATTTATGCACTTTTGTTGTCTTCTTTATTAATTCTGTATTTTCATTTATCAATTTGGTTGTTGTTTATGCTGACACCCATTCACATTTTAGTCAATTAGCCACCTTGTAGCACAAATTATATGGTTCGGACTTCATAGGTTCTCAGTCCAAGATTAGATAAGCTGCACAGTGGATAGATTTCTCCTTCCTTGCTTTTGAATAACACGCTTTGCATTGTTCTCTTAACCAGGCTGCAGATTCTCAAGTTGTTTCAGATTATGTTCGCTACTATCTCCATCAACACACGTAAGTACGAGCAATAAAATATCTTGTATTCTCTCTTGACTTGTTGTTTGAATGCTGTTGTGCAATTCCATTTTTCTGTCCAGAGCTGGTTCTTTATTTTGACCATATATCTCAATATTCTCTCTGCTGAAGATCACTTTCCCTTGGAGCTTCGCTTAGAGAAAATTCTGAGAAATTAGATATTATCAGATTGTGCTAAGATTCTTGTAAAACTGAGAAACCTTATGTGTCTTTGGAGATTGTGTTTTGGCAATTCTAATATACTCTTCTTTGATACAACATGGAATCATCACTTTTCATGACCTTATTGCTACTTCATGTCTGCTTATGGCTCAGAGTTGGCGAATAAATGATATTTTATGCTTTGCATTGCCTCTTAAGCAACAGTTGTTTTTATCAATCATCTACTTGATAGTGTTTTGACTTTTATTTCTTCCAGTACTTTTTATTTACATATACTGAAGTTGTTAAGCTGGGCAGCTTGCAGCTGTATGGTTTGACTCTGTCGCTATGTATATGCTAATTTCTTGTAGATGCTAGTTATTTCTCACCCCCCCTCCCCCGAGTTTTTTCTTGGATTGTAAAGAGAATAATGGTTAGTGGCATGATTTTAATAACCATTGTCCTCTATTGATTGACTGGGTCGATATATGCCACATGTGATGGCTGGTAGACACTTTCTCCTACAGTAATACACCAAAGCTTAGATGATTGATAGCTGGGATTCACTAAATCCATTGCGCCTCCTAGTGAATGAGTTCTTTTTAAACAATGTTAACGAAAAGAAACTCTTTTATTTGCTTGTGGATGCAGGATACAACTTGGACAGCCTGCAACTGTCAAAGTTGCTGCAAACCTTGTCAGGTTAATAGCTTACAATAACAAGGTTTGTCAATAATCTCTTATCTAAGATTATCAAGTTGCTTTTGATATCTAGAGAAGTTCTAATTTCTACAAATTTCATCCTGTTTGTCTTGTTCATTTATCTGTTCAAGTGCCTGCCATGCCAAATTTAAACTTCAATTAGACGAGTATAAATTGCATAACATTCTCTTTCTCCAGTGAGAAAGAGTTTTCCTTATTTTATGTAATAACAAAGATAAAAAATGAGGCCACTCCCCTCCCGTGAATCATATGGTATGGAATTTTCTTTTTCCATTTTGTTTTATGCTTTAAGCTGTAATTCTTAGCTATTTGTTGGAGTTAGTGCCTAGTGGTAAATATTATGTTTTGTCTCAAGTTCATTTTAACTTATTAAATTTGCAGAACATGTTGCAAACTGGGATGATTGTAGGTGGATGGGACAAGTATGAAGGTGGTAAAATTTATGGAATACCTTTAGGAGGAACTGTATTAGAGCTTCCTTTCACCATTGGAGGTATGCCTTTCCATTTTCTTACTATCTTTATATTCTCTTGTTTTTCCGCTATTTCTGCATGTAGTCATGTCTCCTAAATAAATTGCCACCAAGCTAATATAAGCCTGTAAAATCATGAATGTGATCTTGTAACCTTACAACTAAGTGGCTCGGTACAAGTCGCTAAGTAGTATGAAAATTGGTGTGGGTGTTAGTCTGAACCTTATAACAAAGCTGAGTTTCTAGTTGTGCAGTAACTTCTAAAAGCTATTCCAGTTATGAAGCCTTGATTGACTGGGTACCTTCCAACTTAATTGGATTATGGTTATTGCAGTTCCATGTACTCAATGTGTGTGTGTGTGTATATATATATTCTAAACTCATGCATCTTATATGACGCATGAAGGTTAAACATATTTGTTTGAGTTCTATATTGATTTATCATTCATGATCCAGGAGTTGTGCGTCTTAGATCTGCACTTGCACCAATTTTGAGACAGCCAAATGGATCCTTATTCCTTTCTCTAATATTTCTGAAGATCCTTGAATCCATAATCTTTGTTGATATTGTGTGGCATTTAATAGGGGTGCATTTTCCAGTTTTCATTTGCTGAAATTTTGAACTAGTAAAAGTGCCAATCTACAGATCTTGTGAAATATTTCTCTCACTAAAGGAGGCAAATATAGTATGACATTTCTTTCTTGTACCTCAGGGTCTGGCTCTAGCTATTTGTATGGTTTCTTTGACCAAGTATGGAAGGAAGGGATGACTCAGGATGAAGCTGAGGTGTGTATTCTGTCATGATAATTCCTGCTTTAGAAAATCCATTTGGAGAAATTGGTGTTGGCTCTTGCCTTGTTTTTGCTCTTTTCTAAGCTCTGTTATCATATGAATGAGATCTTAGATCATCTTTCCTAAATTTGATTGCTCACTGGAAGTACTTAAATTCAAAATTTCACAAGGAAATACTAAAATTTACAAGCAGTCTGCATACTGGTGTAGATGGTTCCCCAGTTTCCTTTTTATATTAAGTCTCTCTTGAAGATGTTGCTAACTAGTGAATATCTTTGATCTTCTCTTCCCTCAGAAATTAGTTGTGAAAGCGGTCTCTCTTGCAATTGCTCGAGATGGTGCCAGTGGGGGTGTTGTTCGAACTGTGACTGTGAGTCTCTCTCGCTCTCTCTCACACACACTAATTTGACACCTGAGTACTTCTCTGTGACTATATGTCTAGGTTATAATACTCTAGGTCTTGAATTGAAAAAAGAATCATGTATGTTCACAGTGATGAACATGCAGTAATAAATGCCTCCTAACATTTTAAAAGGAAAAAAGAAGTCACAGTATCGTCCATGAACCTTGATGGTTTTGGACTTAACATTGCAGATTAACAAAGATGGGGTAAGTCGGAAGTTCTACCCAGGTGATACACTTCCTCTATGGCACGAGGAGTTGGAAGCGAAGGATTCTCTCTTGGATATTTTGTCATCAGCAGCCAGTCCCGAACCAATGGTTAGCTAAATTATGGGCTTTGTTAGCCAAGGAGTTTGTGCATGCCAAGCCCGGAATTTGCATCAGTTTCTTATATTTCATGGTTGAACCTTAGTTTTCCAGTTATATCTTGTTCTAGCGGTTTATCTCCTCCTGGACTATATGAACTTTAGGGAGGGGGTCCTTTCTTCAGCACCTGCACTTATACTCAACTCAATTTATGGCAACTTTTCATATTAGTCTGCCAGTCACTTTTCGTTAGAGGAAAATCTTGCGACATAATGAAACAATTGTTTTGGCCGTTGGCGGACGGTGTTAAGAACAGTTAAAAAGATATGGATAGCGAATTTAGTATATTATTTTGTTTACATAACTTAATTAAAATATGACAACATAAAAATAATAGAAAAATAAAATATTATGACTAAAATTTGAGAAATATATAACAAAACAAATAAAATATTATTAATACTCTTAAAATTCAAATGTTTTTATATTTTATTTCATAAATTTTCTGTTTAATGAATTTAAAATTTCTTAGTCTCTTTTTCATCAGTTTTTTTCTATGATTTGCATTCAACATAGAATTTTTAGTTAATGCTATTATTTTGAGACAAAATTATTAATTATGTTTATTTAAATAGACTCTTCTATTATTAAAAAAAAACAAAAAAAAAACTACTTGTCTTGTTTTATATTTCTGAAATATTTTACTTATTTTATTTCTGTTATTTTTTATTTTTGTATTTTAATTAAATTAAACAAAAATTTGAATGAACACGGTAGAATTGTAAAAGTGTGAATTATTAAAGATTAAATTGTATATTTTTAATAAGTTGGAATTGCATCATGGAAGTTCGTCAAACTACACGGATAATTTAAATGAAAAATTAATAATTATTTTTTATTTTGATAGACTGTGATATAATAAATAATAATTAAATGGCATAGTTTGCCTAAAATTAAGAATCTAGCGGTCTTTTTTTCAGAATTCCTTTTTTGGTACACAACAGACAATTAGATGGTTCGAAAAAACTCTTTAGTTGTAGCAGCCTTCTTAAAACACTTCAAATGCTGACCAATACAGATCAGTCGGATGAAACTCTTTTTCGTTTAAGAAATCCTTTGAAGTTGACAAGATAAACTGGTTAATAAATGTGTGTTGAGTGTGAGAGAGAGAGAGGGGGTAAAAAGGGGTGGGCATAATATGGTGGAGCGTTTTGGTCATATTAACATTAGGTATAAAACAAAGCGCACAGAGAACGTAAAAACAACTGGGCACTCTATCATCCATACACAACTCATAATTTTTCTACAAAGAGCAGGTTCTCACAAGATTGAGAAATGTGGAAAGACACTGCCTGTTAGAACTGTGGAAAGACTTACTGACAAGGCCCGATAATCTAATTCTAGGCTCATCAGCTTGTCATAAAAACTACACGACAGCTTCCATGCCTCAATAAAACACCCGGCAAAGACGCCCTGCCCTCTCATATACCTCTAGTAAGCCACTTTTTCCCTGTGGTTCTCCAGCTCCAGACTGGTCCCACTTTCCTCTGGATACGAGCAGATCCTAACATCTTCTCCTTCATTGCACAGCAAGTGGGACCCAGGACCTGGGATACCACAGTTTTCGCCAGTGTCTTGAGGTATGGGCAATGAGGTTTGTATTGATAAGCCATTGGTAAGCTTTCCAAGTGGAAAAAGAATATCCAACTAATTCACACCATTATCGGAGCTACTACAAGCTTGGTTTGGTAGGACACTGTTTCCAAAGTCTCCGTCCAAGCTCATTTGCTGTACTTCTTGAGGGGAGAGGATCTTTATGCAACGCACACAGCTGACAAATTCCCTGAAGATAATATGAAAAAATTAATAATGTTTTGATGAACAATGCTGATATTTATAAAAGAAAATGATATAATGCATGAAGTGTGAAGACATACTCCCAAGGATCATCCCCCACTAGCAAGACATCATTCTCATGATCCACGTACACAAGTTTCCAGCCGATTCTCTGCCTGTCCTCCAGTTGCCCCTCTATTCCAAATCTACGTGCCAGATCTTGTTTAAGCTCATCATACCCCAAGTACCGAGTGATGTCGATTGATCTTCCAACGGCACCTCGTTTGTACACCTTCAAGAATATATGTGCAAAGTTAGAATCAAAGAAGTTGATCAAAGAAAGTTGACGGTCATTTATTGTGCCCCTAAAGATGTGACTACAAACAACCAACCTTAGTATACGTCCTCATCCTAGGTATCTGGGCAGCTGGTGCCCAAGCACCCCTATTCATGAAGCTGCCATCATTAATCGTGGAATCAATGGAATTAAATGCCATATCCGGAACTCCAAAGGACTGTGAAACCATTGATGACGAAAGTTCTGGTTGAGCTTCCTTGGAGTTGTCAAAGCTTGAAAGCATGCCTCCTCCCGGGGAGACATTACTCGTAAAATCTTTACAAGGTCCCACCATGTTTTTAGTGATCAATGTACTATCAGGCATCATGGGCATCTCCAACTGACTGTCAATGTTAGCGCCAAATGGGGCATTGGTCCTAGGATCACCCTGGACTTCACCATCGTGGGCCCCATCTCTAAACAACAATGATTGAGAATTGAAAGACATGGAATTGTGGCTAGGTGGGATCTGAACTTCATTATGGGAAAGAACTGACGTTGCTGAAGACGAACTATCCAAATAGTCTATCTGGGCTCCTGTACCATTAAGGTAGTTTTGTGATGCAAAGAAACCATGATTCTGGTTCTTGGATATGTTCAACGAGGGTTTAACGACATCAGCCTTTTGCTGTAGATCTTTAGCTATATTACCACTAGAAGGTACAGTCTCCAAATTATTTGGATTTAATAAAGTGACTGAAGAAGACTGGGCAATCTCATCTCCAATCATTGCAGGGCGGTGGGTCCTACCATTCATTATCGACTGAACCCCATTCGGACAGTTATTCGTCGATGGAGAAGTCGAACAAGATGGAAGGTCATCAGTGACTACAGATTGCCCTCCACCAGCAGCTCCAGTCAACAAACTGCTGCCACCAGCTGAAAGCTGATTGGTGGTTGGGTTCAAAATGGCCCCCACATTTCCAGGCAATTCGGGCATCATCCCAGGTTGCTGTTGCTGAGGTTTTTGTGGTGGTTGGGAGAAACGGAGACTCGTTTGGCTATTATTTCTTGACATCTGCTGGGCCATAGCATGAGACTGTGGGCCGGCACTGGATGTAATTTGAGAAACATCCAGCTTAGAAAAGTTCGGTGCACCATCTAACAGCTGCTTCTGCTGATCTTGGAGCTGTGACAGTTGAGAAGGCTGTTGTTGCATCACAGACTGTTGTGCTAACATAGACTGCTGTTGTTGATGGAGGTTCTGTAAGAGTTGCATTTTTATTTGGTTATCTGAAACATGCAACTGTTGGTTGATATGATCAGACGGCTGAGATTGCATCAGATTTTGCGGCTGAGAATGATTCAGAATCTGCTGCTGCGGCTGCTGCTGTTGTTGTTGCTGAGGAACATTTTGTGAGAGATTTCTCTGAAACTGATGGTTTAGAAGAGACTGTTGCTGTTGAAGAGCGTTTTGGGCTTGAATTGGGCCCTGTGAAGGCATCATCTGGGACTGGACTTGGCTGTTAGGTATATTTTGACCCATTAAACCTTGTCTTTGTTGAGTCATATCAGGTAATGACTGTTGTGGCTGTATAATCGAGCTCAATGGGTTTAAGGTGGACGACGGGAGCTTCTGGAGTTGATCAAGTTGTTGAGCTGGCCTCTGGGCGTTGAACTGCAAGTTGTTGGGCTGAGGGATTTGAGTGGCAGGCAAGCCCAAATGACGAGAGATATCATTACCAGCAAGGTTTTGCAGCATAGAATTAGAGAATGAACTCATATAGTTGGGCTGCATTGAGCCAGCTAGGGATGGGTTTTGCTGCATGTTCATCCACTGGACTAAGCTCAACCCCGGCATAGCTTGTGGGTCTTTCAGCCCAAAGTCATCCCCAATCCATGGCACCGTCCTCCTGAATATATTGTCCAGATCAGACGAGTCATCATCTGCAAGGAGACACACAAGGATGTTATATAAGGTAATTCAATGTTTGTACTTACAGCAGTTGAATTGCAGAATTAAATTATCTTTACCTGGCATTCCAGGTTGTCTTGGTCTCTTAGAACGGAAGAAAGGAGGTGTTGGGCAGATAAAAAACGGAGCAGTTACAGGTTCGATCTCCCATATAGAGACACGATTACGCCTATCACCGGCAGTCGACTCATCCCACCCAACCTGCTCAGATAATTTACTATAAGTATCGTTTCAGGTTATTTCACAGAGAGAGAGAGAGAGAGAGAGAGCATTTTTCATGAACTCACCTGCAAGTTGCGCCACTGGGAGTTTTTCCATCTGACAGGATCAAGATCACTGATTCCCGTTATCGTACCCATATATCTGCACGATGCACAGAACTTCAGAGTTTGTAAAATTGGGTCTAAATGACAAAGCATGCATGGAAAATTTGAAACATACAGATAACCCAAAATGGGATTTCTTATGCTAGATGTTCTCGAAGAAAATGATTTATCTTATAGATTTCATACAGTAGCAGACGAACATTATAAAAAAAGGTCTATTATGTACCTTCTTGTCCCTGATTCTTCAGTTTCAAACATCATGCGGAATCGCATGCCAAGAGATATTTGGTTACTGCAGACCGCTTTATAGTACTTTGCCAAAGGGATGACAAATTCCGATGGGCTAGCCCTGCTTGAATTCAAAAAGTGTTAAGCACACAGAACCAATGTGTAAGCAAAACATAATAGATTTCAGACAACACAGACTAGATAAAGATGATACACTTTACCTTGGATTGTAAAACACAGTGAAAGGGCTGTTGTTGGCAGCAGCATGAGCAGCTGCTGCTAGAATTCCAATATGCATACTATCACTTGACAAAACCGACGATGATAAGTTGGTCGGCTGTCTGTTAGCCCGTCTTATGCCCAAAAGAAGCTGCTGTTTTTCATCCCTGTGTTCAAGAATGCTTATTGCATAAGAAAGCTGATAGGGATCTTAGAACAACATTGGAAACTGTTTTTCCTTAACTTTGTTGTAAATTTGTAATTCATAAGCAAGCTAAGCCTCGTAGATGTACCTGATAAACAAAACTGAATCCCCTGCAAACAACCTCTTCCCACTGACAAAAAGGCTCCACCCAGTCGTAAGCAAGTGACGCTTTGGTTGTCCTAATTTGAAATCATCGAGTTTTGAGCATCAGATAAAAAACATGCAAAGCATACTAGGCTAAGAAGGACTCTTGATATGGGAAAGGTTATGCATACCCTGAAACGTTCGATATAATGGTCTAATTTATCATAGAACTGTTAATAATACTCAAACACCTAATCCATTAATGTACCCAAATAGATAGAAGTTAACTCAAAGCTGCAGTTTACGTTAATAATAGCGGTTGTTTGGGACACTTGTAGAATGTTACTGTTCAACGTATTTCCATTGTACAATGACACAACAGGGTAAATTTGGATGTTAAAAGTTTCTCTTAGGGGAAGATTGTACATTTGACCAAACCTTTGGAGCATATGAGCTTACCCCGGTAAATATGGCGAAATGTCCAAACATTATCGTGTAAATCCCGAGCAACAATCTCTTGCGCCGGTGGTTGCATTGTAAAATCCTAAGAACAAGAAGAGTGTTCTAAGAAACATGACAAAATTAATTAATAAAAGACCAAATTTTGGACAAAGAATCCTCTTACTAACCAAAGGAGGGAAAATCTTTTCTGCAGCACGGCGAGGCACAGAAAACCCTCCATGCGTGCTCGTATCACTCGCAGTCAAGGTTTTGCAGAAAAACTCTGCTTGAGGCTTATTTGCTTTCATTGTGAGATCCGACCTCAATAAAGCATCCTTGTCAAACTGCAAATCATAAAATCAACTCAGTATTTTTTCTTATCTAATAATCGGCAAAGTGAAGCATGCGAATAGAAGCACAAGAACCTACCGACGGCACTGGTTGGAGTGTCATCTGGGCATATACTTCATCCGTTTCTGGATCCGCCTAATAGATAACAACAAACAACTACAGTCATCACTCACATTCAGATTTTTTTAATTTTTTTAAATGTTCAATAAGGGATTGAAGCCGGTATACATGCAGCGTGACGTTGTGAAGGAGGCAAAGTAGTTTCGATGGAAGATTCGGGTAGTTGGGGATCTGAGCATCCACATCCTTTTTCATGGATGCAGCTACCTGAAAATGGAGTTAAGAAAATATTAGCACAAATAAATAAGTCTACATACAAAATGGAAAGAAACACACACACACACACAGAGTTAACACACATGCATCCACGTTAGAAACTAATGAAGCCATCTCTTATGATCAAATATTACAGTTTGTCTTCATAAAGACAAGTGAAGAGTTAGAATAACCGCTGCATCAATACATCTTCAAAAATCGAACTAATGCAGCAGCATATTATGTAGATTTAATGTAAAAGTTAAAATCCATGATCAAAATCTTGAGTTCCCATATTTGCACCAATAAAGTATGTATTAAATCATGATGAATAAGTGTTTGAAAAGTAATTTTGTAATAATTGAATGATTGACTAAATTACAAAGTAGTTTTTTAAATTTGTAAGATGATTGGGGTTTGAGAATGAGAGAAAACAAAAAAGAAAGAAAGTTGTAGGTGTCAATTCTTTTGGTTGAATTTTTCCAACACAAAACACGAGTCATTTTATTAAATGTCCCCATCAATACGAGCCAAGACTAGTGCAGCGTACATACCCTAATTTTGTTGCAGGGGTTAAATATGAGGCAAGAACATAATATGATAATAACCGTGATGTGGAAAATTGACATAAAGGAATCTTGATATCAGCATACCCCGACCCCCTCTCCCCATCCACCAACCACCCCGCGTAACTGCGCACGTTAGCATGGTCCACTAAGCACGGCCTGTCTCTATTGCTCTTTTTTAACTTTTTTTAAGCTCCCTCTCTCTCAATTATTTAACCATGGATTTTAAGCCATTTCTGAAAACTACCCAATTCATATTCTCACATCTCATAATACTCCATTAAATTATTCTACGCACCAGCTCACAGTAGCAAAGATTCTGATCATATTAAATATTTAAAAAAAAATATAAAACAATTTAAAATGAATAATGATGAAAATCATGGAATCCTTGCATGTGACAAAATTATGCTGCAAGTCAGCCACTGACACAAGGGGAGGTGGGGGTGCAGGATAACCAGATGGAACCGTAACGGCGCACGCTAGCAGCTGTCACACAGCGAATGAACAGTTGACGCATACAAGTTAATACAGAATGTACGTTTCAATCGCCAGTAAGAAGAAAGATACAGAGAGGGATAAAGAGGGGATAAACCTGTTCACTGTGGCCTTGAGGGAAGTATACGACGTGGGTCCCAGCCGCCGGCAGATTCACCAGGGGACCGGCGCACGCTTGCCATAGCTCACTGTTTATGCTCTTCTTCTCAACTGCCATTCGTTTAAACACATAGAAAATCAGAAACAGACGTTTTCACATAATAATAAGGATAATCAAGATCAAAATTTTGTAAAAGGGCTTTTTGTTGGGATTTCAGAGAAAGAAAATTTGTACAGATTTAAAATGGAAAAAAAAAAGGTGTAGCGAAGTAATGATTCTGGGTTTCAGCGGCGTTGAACAATGGTGAAGCTGAAAAGTGTAGCTTTTACATATCAAGTAAAGGAGTGATTGAAAGAAAGAGAGGAACCTTCAGAGGGGGCGGAGGAGGCGTTGGCCGGCTGAGCTCCGGCGCCAGTGGTCGGGGTCTTCATTTCGATCCTCTACACCTAGCAGCCTCCAGATAATGTTTGTTTCCAGCTCAAGTAAATGGCCGGAGCTTCTCACCGGAATCTCATGTCGCCGGAGAATAATCAGGCAAAGAATGGCCACCTCTCGACAACAAAAGTCAAAAAGCAAATCTAATCTTTAACCTTTATGAAGTGATCAAACAAACAGCTGGCCCCTTTCTTGTGATTCCTCTCCACCTGAGTTGGATGAATTCTTTACGATTAAGGAAAAAGAAAATCCAAAATAAAGAAAAGTGTTGGTTTCTTTTCGGAAAAGTAGAAAAGGGCCGAGGATACGTCGCCGGAGAAAGTACTTTCCGGCGAGGGAGAGGCGGTAGAGAGAGAAAGTAGATTCAGATTTTAAGGGGGAGACAAGAGGCGCTTTGGAAAAGGAGGGGATGTTGAGGATTGCGCAGACCAAATGCTGCAGTTTTACTTTTAATTGCCCCTTTTACACACCACACCGTCCAGACACACATACAAATACACGCTTTCTCTCTCTATGTCTACACATATATACAGCTTTTTCTCTCTCTTGTTCTTCTCAAAAAACAACCTTTTGAGGCTCCGTTTTCCACCTCTTTTTTTTACTCACTCTCTCTCTCTCTCTCTCTCTCTCTCTAGGTTCTAGGATTTCGATTTTCTTCCTCCTATCCCTCTCTGTGTTCCTCTTTCTACTCGAAGTCGTCACCTTTTGCACACTTTTCTTTTTTTTTTAATTTTCAGTTATTTATTTGTATGCAATGAAGAGATAGATGTGAACACTGGTTTTATGTATGCATCAATCTTTTTCTGTACCTTGTTTCTCACTCTCTCTCCAAGAATATTTTATTCCTCTCTCTCTCTCTCTCTAACGAAGATGGGAGAGTCTGACTGTGGTTCTCAGCGTTGACTGGCGAGGTTAAATAGGTAAAATGATCACTTAATATAGTTGGCCAGTGGTTAACATGATTTTAGCCACCAATGTCCCTCACACGTGTGCCTCTGTAATGAAGAAGGTAAACACTGAACTTCTTTCGTAAATAAATATATATATATATATTTATATTTCGATCCCTCTATTTTCAAGTTTTTGTATTATTATTGTAAAGTATGGGCTTCTGTATTTTTAGTCCAGCATGAATTTTCTTATATTAAATAAATTCTATTATATTTAAAAATAGATAAAAATGTGTGGAGTTTACCCAGTTCAACAAGAATCTGCAAAAAAAAAAAAAACATTAGATTCCATATACGTTGTTTTTTTCATATTTTTTCTGACACACATATAATTGAATATAATTTTTTTTAGAAAAATATGTA
Organism: Caryopteris x clandonensis; assembly: GCA_028749325.2. Taxonomy (NCBI): domain Eukaryota; kingdom Viridiplantae; phylum Streptophyta; class Magnoliopsida; order Lamiales; family Lamiaceae; genus Caryopteris; species Caryopteris x clandonensis. Next base: position 595,470 of record JAPYKT020000048.1, read on the forward strand.
TTTTAGATAAAAAATTATTTTTTAAGATTTTTAAAAGTATTTATTTTTTACGATAGAACTACTAGGTCCAAATAAGTGAGCAGTAATATTTTTTTAAAAAAAAGTAGTCTATTTTTTATTTAAACGTTCAATTCAAAAAAAGCAAAAGGTAAATACTTTTTGAAGTTTGAAAGCAAAAGATAAATATTTTTTTAAGTTGTATCTAAATATATATATATTTTTTTGTAGATAATTGGATTTTAAATTAACGGACTCTATGTATCAATGTTTTAATTTGTTATTAAATTTTCTCTTTTATTTTATTGAATTTTTTATACTTTCTACAAGAAAAATATTCTATTTAAAAATAAGGTTGAGGTTGCAGTTCGAGGTGGAAGTTGTGCTCGAATGAGCTAATAATGCACTCCTTCAATCCATTAATGCATGCATTTTGTGCACAAGAAACTTACTCTTTTTAATTTAATTTGGATTGAGTCTCCATACTTCTAATTTAAAAATTAAATTATTGTACTCACAATTTTATTTAAAAAGAAATGCCATTGAATCATTTATTTCAATAAAAAAACAATAATATTGTTTAAAGTTTAATTCAAATAGTATATATTTGTTTTTGAGATTATATAACATACTATTTTATTGTGTATGTCAAATTAATGCTTGAACATATAGGTAATTTTAATATTATATTAGAATGAATGTATTACTAATAATCGGGTAATTGTGAAATAATTAGTTATGATTATTAAAAATTAAACTTTAAGAGGAATGATAGGTGTACGTAATTATAGCAGGATTGAATTTTAAGAATTAAAAATTAAATTTTACACCTTAAAAGAAATAAGAATTCGGTGACATCCAAAGTCCATTTAAATGAAGGTAGAACCAAACATGCCCTAAAGTTATGAGGTTTTGAATATAATCAATTGGATATAAAATTGAATTATTTATAATGTTACATTAAGAACCAAAGAAGTTGTGGTTGCCATTTAGATCTTCTCCAACAAGAAGCTACTTTGGCATTTGGCGTTAGAGTTTTCACCCTCCAGCAGTACTCCATTCTTTGCACCAGTTTGAAATTTTTAAAATTTTTGCACTATTTTTAGCACAAATTTTTTATTGCGCTATTTTTTTTCTTTTTTTATATGATTATATATTTTTTTAATATTTAATATTGTAATTTTTTTATCTCAATTATCCAAACTGAAATTAAATCAAGTTTTTTAAAATCATATGATGTGTAATTTAAATAATAATAAAAATATAATTTAAATAAGTATATGAAATTTTAAATATTATATACAAATTTAAATAGAATTGCATAACATTACCCGATATTCAATTTTACATATATATTTTTTGAATATGATAGTTTAAGAATATAAGTAAAATGAATATTATCTCAAAATTTAATGTTAAATAAAATTACATATATAATGTTTTTAACAAATATTTAGTAATAAAAATAAATATTAAAAATAAAGAAAATAAAAATTATTGTGTAATATTATTTTTAATGGAGAAAATAGTGCAAACTGTTGGATATGTAAATTTTATGCTAAAGTGGTGCATAATTTGCACTAGAGCAATGAACACTGATGGAGATGGTCATGAATGTGATCTAAACTAATAAAACTAGTTTTACTTAAAAATTTATTTAATAATAGATAAATATATTATAAACAATGAAATTAAAACAGTTACAAAAACTTGTATGCATGAAACTTACTGAATATTGTGAATCGAATTTTACTCAAAAAAAAAAAAAAAATCCTCTAAACCTAACCCCGATTTATAAAAATAACGGGGCCTCGCGTGCTTTTTCCACACCCCTATATTTCACTCTAATACTTTCCACAAACAATATTTTATGCAATTTGATAATTATTAATTTAGGGTTTCAAGGATTTAAATTTTATTAATTAATGCATTTAGCAATGTTGTTACTTACATCAGTTGGCCAAAATCCGAAACAGAAGAAGTTTATTATACTCCTAATTTAATCAGTTGGCTTTCAAGGAGTATAAATATATATATATATATATATATATCAAGTATTTATTTGTCGAGGTTTGTGGTAAAATAACGGACCGTGCTATATGGCCATAATCTGGCCGGCCAGAATTGATTAAATTTAAATATAAATAATAATTATATTTGTAAAATTACTTTTACGTCCTTTAGTAAATTTGGCTCCATATCATTTTCCTTTCTGATATTCACTCCTTCTTTCTTGGTTTCCGATCAGGCGTGCTGCTTTTGAGCCTCACAACAAATACATAAATCAAAATGCAATTTAATGAGCCTCACAATAATGATGAATATACACATCAGCAAAATTTAATTTTAAACCTTCATTTGGCCAGATTCTGAAAGAGGTAGATTAAACTAACACAATTTCAATCCTTCATTTCACCAGTTAACATAATTTTATTTCAATGGAGAGTCCAAATATTAACACAATTAGTGAAAGGTATCTGTTGGGTAGATGGAGGAAGGACGTGTATAGACGACACTCGAGTATATTTTTTGCTGGAGGTTATCTACACATGACGGATGATTATAAGAAGTTCCAAGAAGGGGAACGAATTTTCCAAGAGTGTATTGATGATGCCATGGGGAGTCTGGGGAAGATGAAGATGAAGAACGAGAACAATTCTTGAACGAGAGATACAGCAGATAGTGTGAGGAAATACAGATCTTTTTTAAGAGATTTGATCAATCTTGAAGGGCATCTCCATTAATTTTGGAGTGATGTTTCACGTTCACATGCAGCCGTTCTCACAGTAAACGAAGAAACGTAATGATTATTTGCACAGTAATCCAAGGCTAATTAATTGCACAGTACTCCACGGTAAACGAAGAGACGGATTCTTTCTGTAGATTAGCAGATTTTCTCACAATTTTATTTATGTAAAAATATTTTAAAAATTAAAACAAAATAAAAAGTAAAAGGAGGTTATTGGTGAACTGCACTATCCCACGTCCCCACCTCCAATAACATCCAATCTTTTTTTTTTTCAGAAATTAAAAATTAGTAAACAGTTTTGGTGGAAAAATGGCAAAATTGTAATTTAGCCAAACTGTCTTGCTTTTATATAATTATAGATTATACTCTTATTATTATAGTAGAATATAATATAGTCTTATTCTATATATTATATTCCTATATTCTAATGAATATAATATAGTATTATTCTATAGATTATTGAACAATATTATTATTATTATTATTAATAAATAACAAAGTTTAGTATTTTTCTTATATTAGAATTTCTGTAAATTGGAAAAATAGTGGATTTATTACATTTTACCCATTATATAATTATATGATTTATGTATTATATTCATATCTTATATCATAATCATGTCACACATACAAATTGTTAAAATAATTATATAATATACTCTTATTTTATAAATTTTCATATAATATGCTCATATTATATAGATTAGAATATAATATAGTATTATTTATAGATTATCATGTAATATACTCTTATTTTATAGATTTTCATATAAAGAAAAAAAAAGCTATACAATCTACAAAAGTACTTTAATCATTTAAAAATCTACAAAAATACTTTAATCATTAATAGATGGCAACTCATTAAACCGTGCATGAGCTGCATATTTGCTTGAATAACCGTGCACAGAAATTGAAAGGTTGTGGTATCTTCATTATAAATTGTCAACATAATACTGATCATGTAGTAAACCATTTTCCATACATTGTCCTTCTTCTTAATCCAAAATGACTAATACACCAACAAAATCTCCTGTCTCCAAAGAGTGGAGCGTTCCACCATCCCCAAGAAGTCTTGAGGCTCTCTATTTAAACACATGGAATCAACACGATTTGATGAAGAAAGAGCTGACGGCGCTGCTTCATAGGCTGGTGAAAGTTTGCGATGATGAAGAACTAAGAAACATGATCCTCGAAGGAGAACCACTAGTTAAGGTGTATGATATTTTTCTTGAAGCTCTGCAATCTCTCGCCCAGAAACCGACATCAAGCACTACTAGTCCGAAAGAAGTGCATGTTGTCGTCATTCCGGACTCCAGCTATAGTGCACTCTAATTTATTTTAATGTTGCGAAGATTTGTTTTAATGAGCATACTTTTGGTGCTCTAGTGCATGTTTTCCCTCATGTTTTAATGATTTCCATCTTTTTTGTTTTATAATCGACTTCGACAAATTTCTAGTCCCTCTTTTTAACTACTCACAATTAGAAATTAAATAGTGATATTTCAGAACAAATGCGAAATGACAAAAAATAAGAACATTAAATTATTAAAGTAAATTAATTAACAGAATTTTATGACTTTCTGAACTAAAAGCAAATTGATCTTGAAAACAAATTTAATAGAAAAAAGTTTCAATACAAACCAGCAATCACTTTAATCACTTTAAAAATATAAATAAAATTCCAGCAATCAAACCAGTCATACAACCAACAAAGAAAATTTTGAAGTTTTTACAAATGCGAATTTTCTTCGTGCAAGGAGATCTTAAATCATTGTGTTTTGCACTGCTCTCAGCCTCATCACTTTGAATCCATATAGGAATCACCTTCAAAATCACCAGAGCTATCTTCAGGTTGAACAGTAGTTGGTTGAAAATATGAATTATATGCATCAACAGCTTCCTTCTTCGTTTTATATGATGAATATAAGCTCCCTTTAAATCCAAGAACATGAGGTGCACACTCTTGCCAACTGCTATATATTCCAGCCCGCACCCTTTTGAAAACAACATAGAATTTTCGTGGCTTCTTATTGTGATATCTCATCTCCATTTATTTTTTCGGAAGAACAAGAAAAGAGAGTTTGAATACAAATGAAAATGAAATTTGGCTTTAATATGAAGACGGATTGGTATGAATTATTATTATAAAAAAATGTTGGAAGTTGTAATATGAAATCTTTGAAATCCTCATTATTATTGATGGTGAGAGAGAAACCGCCTCATTGATGATGAGAGAGAAACACACTCAAAATTCAAATTCAAACTGAATTACTTATTTTTCCGCCATTAATTAATAAAGGGCATATTTGACATTTTATATAATTATTTTATAAAAAATTACCAATACACCCTTTTCTGGCCGGCCAGAGCCACCAATCTTTACCCTAAAATAACCCTAATTTAATTGTTGCTACATTTCATTGATTCCTCCTAGAGGATCATTTATTTATAATGATTAGCTGCATTTATTAAGTATTATATCGTGTAGTATTTATACCTCATAATGGAGGCATTAGGTAAAAAATAAAAAAGTAAAAATAAATATAGACTTAAAAAGTAGGTGTAGCCTTGCAGTGGTTAAAAAAATCGGGTTAGGTCATGTTCGATTGATCAAATTATGTGAAAAATAATATTGTCAGATATTTTTATGTTTTGGTGTATAGGCGAATGTTTAGGTGGTCCAAATGTATACCTATTTATAATTTTTTTAAATTTTAAATATTTTTAAAATTATTTTTGATTTTATAGTTCAATGTTAAAAAAATTATGTATTGATGATACAATATTAAAAATATAATTTGAGAAAAATATGCAAAAAATTAATAAAGTAAAATATATAATTTAGAAAGGTACCTCGGCGACACCTAATTAAATAATTTTTTTTACAAGGTAAAGAAAATTTTGTTTGGGGGGGGGGGGGGGGGGGGGGGGGGGAATTAATAATCTTGACTCTTGACCTTCTATTGACCCATCATGTTCTCTTTATCTGACAGTATTACCCTCAATAAATTTGATAATGACTACATATTTATTTATTATTATTATTTTAAATCTTTTATGTGGATTTGTTTTTTTGGTGAGGCATAGTTCGGTTGGTAATGTAACGGTTGGGTTCGACATTTTATCATTCTTAATGTGCAAATTCGCAATGAATTATATTTATTTTATTTTACAATTAATATTTATTTTACATAAAATGTGTGTACATAAATAGAATAAACTAATAATGAATTATATATTTATTGTATGATCAGATAATTTAGATTTTTTTTGTCGGATATACTTCATAAGATTCTTAAAAGAATTTATGAAATTGGTCAACTACTCACCTTGCTCCACCAAGACTCTTGTCTAAGGTAAACACTAGTTTATTGGATATCTTTTGTGTTTGAATAATTCAATATTTATATTCATCTTCAATTAAGTATAATTGAAGAATATAAGGGAATTTTTCAAAATAAAGGATAATGTTGGAGAATAAACTTTATTCAGTATCAAGAAAACGTTCTATCAATCTATTAAGAATACTCTAGATCGAACTTGTCTTATTGCTAATGTGTCTGGCATAATCTCAAAATTTTCCGAAGAAACTAAGCTAGTTATTATGGATGACAAGTTTTTGATCTAGATATGTACTCGAAAATTGTGGAGATTTTTTCTACGAATGTGATATTGGTTTGAGTTAGACAATACTTGTACAAGTGTCAAGATATCTCCATTAGTATGAGGTATTTTTACATGAATTCGAAAGTAAAATTATGTGGCCTTAGGAAAAACCAAAACAAATAATATCATACTGATGAGTGAGGTTGTCCACACGGGGTCGAAGAAGGGTTAAGTTGTCCACAAGAGTTTGAAGAGTCCAATAGGACTTTGTTTCTGACTGATGAGCTGTGTTGTCTACGCAGATTCAGACTCCAATGTAACTATATTTTCATGTAAATGTTGATTGAAATTAATAACCAAATTTAACATTAGCTTAACATGTAGATGTTGTACATTTATAAGTGTTAACATACTTCATAACTATTTGATAGTTTAAAATAAACTTAAAAATACAATTGTATAAAATCATAAAAATTCAAAACAAACTATATTGTACCAATTAGTTAGATTGTCGACACGAACTCGAACAATCACATATGAAATTTAATACTTTAGTGAGAAAAATAACTTATACATTTCAAGAAACTCCGTTGAATTAGCTTTTAAGTGACTAAATCAACTTCATAATATAATATTATAATATAGTTTTATATTGAAAGATTGATATATATATATATTTAATACAACATTAACCCCTCAAGATACTATAAATTGGTCTCCAAGAACATAAATAGGAGTGGCGGCCGGTTGTGAGCAAATAGAAATAATAGCTACTTCATTTATTGACACATCATCATTACCCCTTTTTCCTACTCTTTTTCTTTGCTTTCTTCTTCAATACAACAAACCTTTGCGGTACGATAATGCTAAGCATCTTTTTAAATAAATAAATAAATAAATAAATAATAATAATAATAATAGTAATAATAAATAAATAAACACACACACACACACACAAATAAGAGGATTCGAGTGGATGTGGCTTTAGGAAAAAAAAAAAAAAATATATATATATATATATATATATGTGTGTGTGTGTGTGTGTGTGTTGAATAATTAATTCATGTCACACACATGGATTCACAAATGCCCCATAATTTGCTCTCATCTTCTTTTACGTATGCATTATTATTTCTCAACTTTATCAATTTATCTATATTACAAAGAAGCTAATCAAATACCCAAAATGTAATAGGATTAGAAAAATTCTATTCAATTATTCAACAAATATATATATATATATATATATATATAATTCAATAAGTCTAAACAACAAATAAAAAATTATAACCTAATCAAATTAACAAAAAATAAAAAAACTATACTTTTGTCAAACATAACATATTTATATATGATGGATGGAGCACAAAAAATAAGTTCATCATATAATTTATTAGAATTTAATTAATAAATAACATTAATATAAATAACAAACAATATATAATAATGATCAAAATCAAAATTATAAACAATCATTTAAGGTATATTTCCATATAAAATATTTGTGAGACACAATAGACCTCCTCATACATAATACTCTTTCCATTTCCACAAAAAAACAAAAGTCTTATTTTATTTCCAATCAATTTCATGAATATGTAGTATTTTAAGTATCATAAAATTATAATTATGTATTTTTTTTTTGTCGTTGATAAGAATTATTCAATCATATAAAATTTAAATAAAATATTAATTACTTAAAAAGAAAAAATTAGCGTCATTGGTAGTGGTAGTTTGCAATGTTAAGATGGTGGGCATCATATTCATTTCATCCTGAAATAAGAATTATCCAGTGTCGCCTCCTCATTACGCCACCCCAACCATCTAATCATTTATATCCTTTCTATTAATTCATACTCTAATTTTTTGAAGGATTTTGGACAATGTATCTTAGTGGGTATAAATATATATATTTTTAAAAAAATATTAATTATATATATTTTTTAAATTTAATAATAGTAATATATTCATGCATCACACGAAAATACACTCACTTTTGTTACACACACTAATTTTTCATAACAATAAATATATATATTTTTTCAAAATGATGAAAAAGACAACTTCGTTTTGATGATGCGAACTATAACAAATAATGAAAAGAAGCGTAAGTTAGTTCTGAATTAATATCATAAATTTAAATTAGATTCTAATTTTTTTTGTTCAATTAAATTCTTAAATTTTATAATAGACCAAATAAAATGATGTAATTAATAAATTATATAGTAATATTGAAGCAGCAGGGTCAAAGGCTAGCTTTTACCATTAAAAGCCACACCACACCGTTTGAGGATATGATTTCTAGGTTCACAGTAGGATAAATATTTTTAAAAATAATATTAATTGAACATGGCGAATCGTGTAATTTAATTTATAATATTATTTATTTAATTAAAAAAATTAATTAATTATTTAAAAAATATTATTATTAATTTATTATCTTAAAAAGTAGTAATATTTTTTAAATAAATAAGTCATATTTTATAACAAAATAAATAATATTATAAATTAATTTGTATGGTGTACTGATACACAAAAGAGCCAAGTCAATTTGAATAATCTAATCTAAGTTAATGATAATCGTAGTAAGTTTCAATAAAAAAATAAAAAAAAAAACCCATTAGGAAGGCAGTAATGATGTTTAACATGCTTGGATAACATAATTAGTTATAGCACATGCCTAATGATGCCAAAATAAATTTAATCATTTTAGGAAATGCACATTTATTAATCCAATTGTCAGTGGATAATGTTATGGTTGACATTGACACATTCCATTTTTATTTACTAAAAATGTACAAGGCTGTTATTCCTTTTTCCTTTTGAAAAAAAAATAATCACATCAATTTCTTATACACAAAATTATCCTAAAATATGTTTAAAATTTGGATTTTAAAGATGTTTAGCTTTAATTGTATAGTTTATTTTAAAAAATGAAAAAAAAGGTTTCAAAATCAAAATTTAATTATTTTAAGAAATTATTCTATAAATTAAAAACTTAAACATGGTAAATAGTTGAAGAAGTGTGAGATATGAAAACCACATCCCACGTGGAAAAATAAGAAAAGTTGTTTCGTCTTATTAGTTAAGAAATAATGAAATATGTCCATTAAACGATACAACCTATTAATATTTTATGCTAACTTTATAATTAAACTAGCTTGCTACGCACCATCAGAGCCTGCATCTATACACATAATTAACGCATTGGACGCTTTCAAAACACACTTTATGTTTCACATGGACATAACACAGATTTAGATAAAGCGGGTCAGGTCATGGAGTATAGCATATATTTAGGAGAAGCGGGTCGGGTCATGGGGGTAGATGATTAGTTTGCCAATAACTTTTGACATCCTTGTGATGTGGACCATAAACATTTCTACTTACTCATTTCAAGCACTCCTCCTTTTATACCCAACAAAATATTCTTATTTAAAAAGTGATTATTCGTAATTTCTATATTTCTCATGTGACAAAAATATTAAAGAATCAAATGTAATAAGATAAATTAAATCAACAAATAAATTGAAGGGATAAATAAAATTGTTAATTTATTTTTAAAGAAATGTACTTCTCAATTGTAAAATTTATAATTTATAAAAAAGAAACTCTTTTTTTAGGTAAAAATAGTATTATCGATATACATTACATTCTTCTAAATATAGGCTTGGTTCTTCATATTTACTATTTAAAACTAAATAAAATAATACAATACCAGACTCAATATTATTTATTTAAAGTTTATGAGACAAATACATTGAAGATCGACGTAAAATTGATATGTAAAATAAAATTGTCTAAAAATCAACTCCTCAAGTCCTGTCAATGGCTAGATTGTTATTAAAAAAAAAAAAAGAAGTTAATTAATAATTTAAATAAGCTTAAATTGTAAAGCATTCAACCTTTTCCTTTTATGAGTTTAGTTTGCAAAAAGCTTGTGCCAATCCCACCCTCGTGTCTCTCTGCTCTGCACCCAATGCATGGCAAAGAGGATCAGATTCAAGGTTATCACATTTGTAGGTGTTTCTTTTGTGACAAGTTTGAGTCTTTTGAGGATGAAGTGGGTCGTCTATTTTGATTTGCAGTATTATTTATTTATTATTTAAAAAATATTTATATTTAAAATGAAAAATTAGTAATAATATTTTGTAAGTAAATTTTTTTAGTTGAACAAGTAATACAATATATTAGGCCGCACAGTGCATCCAATATATGTAAGTTTTTGAGTTTAAAAAAAGAATGTAATTGTTCTAAGAAAATTCAGAATTATTATTTTTTAGAGAAATAATATAATCGTTTCTAAAGAAGGTCTTATGTGCATAAAAAAAACTGAAGTACAAGAAATTTAAATAAACTAAGATTATAAAGCTAGAATATGGAGAATTTTCCTTAATTTTTTAAATTTTAGTTTCTTCAATAAGAATTTAAAAATAAGTTGAACCCTAAGCCCAAAAAGAAACAAAAAATGATAGAGACAATCCCTACGGTGCGTAGGCGGAATTTGGGAATAGGGAATAAAGGTAATCGGTGTTTAGTAAAGATGAACTTCGTGAAGTTAGCATAGCATATTTCTTGTAAGGAACGGTCACCTTTTAAGGTCATTTTAAATAACTAATATGGTTCGTCTGGACTGATCTTCACACGTTTGGGACGTGTTTATTCAATTAGTGTGTTTCTATTGAAAATGACTTTTTAGATTAGGTAAATTTTATTCTACACTTAGAAAAAATAACACACTCTTTTTTTAGATAGTTTTTTTTTTTAATCGTTTTCTCAAACAATCATTATTGAATATTTTACAAATTATACCATATTTATTCTTAAAATAAATACAAAGACAATTTACTCTATTTATTTACATTTACACAACCAAAGATTTTCATGGACAAATACGTGGTAAGAAAAGCAAGAGTCAAAATTCGTTAATTCTAAGAATTTAAAAAAAAAAATCCACAAATTAAGAATACAACTCATTTTAGATTTCATAAAAGTCAACAACCACCTAAACTAATAGTAAAAACACTTACTTATAGAAATAAAACAAATCTAGAATCTTAATGACAATATAAGCTTAACTAATAAATGAAAGGTAATAATTAAAAGAAATCATAATGGATAATATATAATTTATTAAAAATTGATATATTTTTATGTTCATCATTCTTCTCTCCCTAAAGAAGATTCATCCTCAAATCGTACTTGTTGCATCACAAACAAGAAGAGTATGAAGACAAACTCTAACATATTAAAGAAATAACATCCAAAAATTTGTTACCAAATGAACATAAATTTCAATATGAGGACCAACGCATCATAAAAAAATAAAAAATAAAAAAATAAATAAAAAGTTGTGAAAAATGATTGTCATAATCTGATCAAGAAGTAGCGGAACATTATAATTATTATCAACAACCGTAAAAAAAGTATAATCAAATTCTTCATAAGAAATTGGTTCTTCATATATTAAATCAGTAGAACAGTTAGCCTACAGTTAGTTATGAATTGAAATTCCGTTAGTTAGGAGTTGAGATTTTGTTTGATAATAACTAATTATAGTTACACAGTTAAAATGTTGAAGTCAGCATAATCGTTTCTCATTGTTGTATGTATATACTAGCAGATCAAATGAATTGATTGAGCTGGTTTTATATTTCACTCTATATTTTCTCAGTTATTAATTTCTTACCATGGTATCACGACAGCTGGCTTCTCATCCTACGGTTTCTCTCGTCGAACTTTCTTCATCAACGGCGATTACTGTTTGATTCTCTTCTTTTCTCTGGTTTTTTTTTTCTTCTACGAATCTCAAAATGTCTTCTGTTGTTCTTCTAATTTTGGCTCCGATTTCGATCAAACTCGATCGGAATAATCATCATTTCTGGAGAGCTTAAGTTTTAGCAGCGGTTCGAGTGCATGATCTCGATGATATACTACTTGGTGTTTCTTTGATTCCAAGCAAGTACGATGAAGTATCTTCTGCTACTTCTTCTTGTCGGACGTTGAATTCTTCCTATGTCAATTGGATTAGACGTGATCAACTTCTTGTCAGTTGGCTTTTGTCCTCTATTTCAGAATCTGTTCTTGGGTATGTCACTCGATGTGACACTTCAGCAGAGATTTGGCAAGTTCTTGAGTCCTCTTTTCGATCTGTGTCAAAGGCGAGACAAATGCATCTGCGGTTATAGCTACAGACCACTCGAAAGGTGATTTGTCAGTTGAAGAGTACATATTAAAAATGAAAAGCATATCGGATACTCTTCTTGCAGTTGGTCAAACTATAGCTGATGAAGAGCTTATCACTTATATTTTGAATGACTTTGGTTCAAAATTTGAATCTATTGTTGTGAACTTGACGATGAGGGCTGATACTCTGACTTCACAAGAGGTTCAATATGCTTTACAGACTCATGAAATGAGGATTCTACATCAGGCTTCTGCGTATTCGATACATACAGGGTCTAATGTGACTACGCCGTCTGTGCATTTTGCCCAACAATTTTCTGGTCGAGGTCATAACAAAGGTGGTTTTTCAAGAGTTCGTGGCAAAGGTCGGTTCAACAAAAGTAAACCTACTTGCCAGATATGTGGAAAATAAAACCATATTGCATCCACATGTTACAAACGTTTTGATGTTAGTTTTCAAGGGATTGATCTCACATCTTCTCAAGCTCATCTTTATTTTGTCACTTCAGGTGCTAAGCAACCTTTAGTTCCTGATGCTACTGGTCCACCATCTCACTTTGCAGGCTACTCTTCTTCTTCTTCTTCTTTTACTACTCCCATAATGGATGACAAGTGGTATGTTGACAGTGGGGCCACTTCCCATGTGATTGCTGATCTTGGCAATTTGACAATTCAAAATGCTTATACAGGAGATGACAAGCTTACAGTTGGCAATGGGTCTCAAATTCCTATTTCTCATATAGGTACTTCCAGCATTCTTCTCCCTTCTTCCAATACTTCCTTACATCTCAATCATATTTTATATGTTCCTGATATTACAAAAAACATTCTTAATATATCTAAGTTCACCAAAGATAATAGGGTGTATGTTGAATTTCATCATGATGTTTGTTTTGTCAAGGATTCCACAACTCATCAAACTCTGTTGAAAGACAATCTTAAGGAAGGGTTGTATAAACTGGACCTCAGTAGTTTACTTCGCTCATGCAAAACCTCTTCCTCACCACCTATTTTTCTTCATAAACCAACTTCATCTTCTGTTTGTAAATTAGTGTTTCAAGTTTCCAGTTGTAAAAATAATGATGCTAACTTGTGGCATCAAAGATTAGGACACCCTTGATCTCACGCTTTATCTACTGTATGTAAACAATTAAGAATTCGTATCTCTTTGAAGTCCTTCAGTTTTTGTGATTTGTGTAAAATTGGTAAACTTCATTCTATGCATTTTCCCTCCGTTGAAGCTGAAACTACTGCTTCTTTTGACATAATATACTCTGACTTATGGGGTCCAACTTCTACTCTGTCCACAAAAGGTTTTAGATATTACATTCAGTTTGTTGATCATCACTCTAGATTTACATAGATTAATCCTTTAAAAGCCAAATCTGAAGCCATTACAACATTACAACATTTTCTTCTTCTCATAGACAAACAATATCAGGCCAAAATCAAGGTATTTCAAGCTGACTTTGGGGATGAGTTCAGGCTAATATTCAATCTTCTTCAAGCCATGTGGGTTATTATGAGACATCCATGTCCTTACACACATCAACAAAATGGGCTTCCTGAACGAAATCATCAACATATTTGTGAGATGGGACTCACTCTCCTTACTCAAGCATCTTTACCCATGAAATTCTAGTGGGATTCCTTTGCAACATTTTTGTATCTTATAAACAGATTGTCCACTCATGTTCTTCATTTCTCATCCCCCTATCACAAACTACTTGGTCAAACACCTGATTATTTTGTACTCAAAATTTTTGGGTGTGCTTGTTTCCCATATCTCAAGCTATATCAGACTAGTAAACTTCAGTTTAGGACTCAAAAATGCATATTCTTGGGATATAGTCCTTCGTACAAGGGTATAGGTGTCTAGCTCCTTTTGGCAGGATATATATAATGAAACTGAATTTCCATATGCTTCCTTGTTTCCAGACTCCATGGCTATTTTAGTGTCCAATATTTCTTCCCCGTCTCCCACACTTACTCTTTCTCCTTCTTCTAGTTCCCTCAGTACTCATACTTTCTCTCCTACTCCTCATGATTCCAGTTTATGATCTTCTCCAACTCCTCCTTCGCCTGGGACATCTTCTTCTCCTCTGCTATCATCAAGTAATTCTCCTGCATTAGTTTCCTCCTCATCCAATAATTCTTCCCCACCACCTATCGTCACAAACACTCACCCTATGGTTACTAGAGCAAAAGTAGGTACATATAAACCAAAGGTATACACTGCTCATCAGGAACACGTTGAGCCATCCTCTGTCACTGAAGCTCTGTCATGTCCTAAGTGGAAAGCAGCCATGGATTCAGAATATCAAGCACTGGTCACGAATCACACTTGGGATTTGGTTCCTTATCAGTCTGGAAAGAAGGTAATTGACAATAAATGGGTGTTGAAAGTGAAACATAAAGCAGATGGCTCTGTGGAAAGACTTAAAGTTAGGCTGGTAGCAAGGGGTTTTCAGCAATTGGCTGGAATTGATTATTTTGAGACATTCAGTCCAGTTGTAAAACCCGTGTCTATCAGGTTGGTTTTCACTTTGGCTGTCACGAGAGGTTGGGACATTCAACAAGTTGATATAATAATGCGTTCTTAAATGAAGACTTGATTGAAACTGTATACATGTCTCAGCCTCTAAGTTATATTGATTCTGCCAGACCAAATCATTTTTGCAAGCTTGTTAAGGCTTTATATGGCCTGAAGCAGGCTCCTCGAGATTGGACAGATAAGTTGAAAACATTTCTTATGGGCAAGGGTTTCAGATATCAGAATCTGATCATTCTTTGTTTTATATTAACTGCAAGGGTCAACTTCTGCTTGTTCTTGTGTATGTTGATGATATATTGATTACGGGAGATACAAGCTGAGAATACATCGCCTAATTCAGGTTCTTCATCAAGAATTTTTTTCGAAGCATCTCGGACAGGTTCAATATTTTTTGTGTATTCAGGTTCATTATACTCCTCAGGCATTCTTCTTAATCAAGCCAAATATCTCACTGATCTCTTGCAAAAGACTAATATGATGGATTGCAAACCTTGTGATAGTCCCTAGTGTTCTAATATGAAGTTGTCTACAGGTGATAGTGCTTCCTTGGAATGTGTGACTACTTACAGGAGCACTGTAAGAGCTTAACAATATTTGACCATGACTCGTCCGGACATCTCACTTATGGTGAATAAGTTGAGTCAGTTTCTTCAGCAACCGACTCAAAATAAGTGCGCAGCTTGCAAAAGAGTGTTAAGATACTTGAAGGGTTCTCTCTTACATGGTCTACTTTTTCAACCACCATCTAGTTTGCAACTTCATTGTTACGCAGATGCGAACTGGGCTAGTTCTCTAGACGATAGAAAATCTATCGGGGGCCACCATGTGTTCCTGGGTTCTAATCTCATCACCTAGCATTCCAAGAAATAAGATGTTGCACGCAGCAGTGCCGAATCAGAGTATCGGTCCCTCGCTAATGCCTCCACCGACATTGTGTGGATAAAATCGCTATTTACAGAAATTGAAATATTCTTGCTTGATCCTTCCATATTTTGGTGTGATAATATTAGTGCGATTTCTTTGGCCTCCAATCCTGTATTCCATGCTCTCACTAAACACATTGAGGTGGATATGCACTATATACGGCAACTTGTTCAGCAAAAGTTACTTAATATTCGACATATCTCGACTGAAGATCAGCTAGCAGATGTCTTCACCAAGCCACTATCCACTCATCGGTTTCAGTTTCTCTGCTCTAAGTTTTCTTTAGCTACACCATCGGGTTTAGTTTAACAAGGGTGTATTAAATCAGTAGAACAGTTAGCCTAGCAAATCCAGTTAGTTAGGAATTGAAATTATGTTAGTTAGGAGTTGAGATTTTGGTAGATAATAACTAATTATATTTAGACGATTAAAATGTTGAAGTCATCATAACCATTTCTCATTGTTGTATATATATACTACCAGATCAAATGAATTGATTGAGCTGGTTTTACATTTCACATTATATTTTCTCAATTATTAATTTCTTAACAACATCTAAAGTTGATTCCTCATAATTAAATTAATACAGTTGAGCTTACACAATTAAATTTACAGTACACTTACACAAAAAAAAAAAAAAAAAAAAAAGTAAGAATTTCGCATACATTTGGGAAATTTCCAATCCACTTAAAACCCATGCTAATAGTTTCTTTGACCCTTTTCTTATTTCACCAAATTCTCAAGTATCTTGTTTGATTTTACTTTTCAATCGCCTCTAAGTCTGCTCCCATTATTGTCTATAACTAATATTTGTTGTGTGCGTTTCATAATTTGTAATTTTTATCATAATATAATTATTTAATAATACTTTTTATTTAGTTTTGTTTCATCTTAACATATCGTATGGGTTACTTTTATATAATACATAAATAATTTTATAAAATAATAATATATTTCTTAAATAAAATTCATATTATATAAAATTTATTTCTAATATCTTTTTATTTACTTTAAATAAAAATATCTCATCATTTTATTTTATATAAAAATTTATTAAATTAACCTAAAAATATTTCATATTTAAAAGATAAATTTTATTTCAAATTAAAAATCTTGAAAAATAATTAATATATATTTCATAAATAATAAGGTGTGATGAGAAAATTATAAGAATTTGAAAATTTAAGGTTAAAAGGTGAAGAAAAAAAAGTGATTAACCAAAGTAATTCCACCAGAATCTTACTCTCGCCTGGGGCACGTGACTGCATGCGCTAGCCGTTTTTTTTTCAGCCAAATTTCTAAAAATAAGAAAATAGTTTGAACTGAAAAATACTACTTTAAATATTTAGTTGTTTTAATATATATATATATATATATATATATATTATAATTAATATATATAAGTTAATGAAATATTATTCTATATACGGCAAAATCTTAAAAAAAAAACACACACACACACACACATTTAATATGAAGCACAACTTACTTTCTTTTTTTTTTTTTTTTGGCAACAAAACTAGAAAATCGTTTATGCGCGTGAATAGTTAGACTTATGCTTATTTTAAATTGACAATATTTTGAAACATTAACTACAAATTAATTTAAATTTATTTATAGTAGTTTGTTCCAAATATTATATTTAGGGTAATATACCTTCATTAAAATTATTAAACTTAATTTTGTTCCATTATTACATTGTGCGTAATGCAAAAAATATGCGAGTAATCATATTTTAAATAATTTCAAAAATAAAATAAAAACTCACGATTAATTTTGTGAAATTGAAATCAAATATATAATAACAAAACCACACCCCAAAATACCTTTTTATATTTAGAAAATCTAATAACAAATTAGTTTTTTTTTTTCACTTCAATTTTAAAGGTTTATAAATTTTTCGTCTCAAACTCTATGTTTTATAAAAAAATATATGAAATTAATCATCTTTTCATGATTTTTAATTTGAAAAAAAAAATATATATATATATTGTATATATAAAATTATAATATTAATTTTTAAATATAAAATATTAATTCATGGGTTAATTTATTTTATATATTGTGAGATATTTTTATTTTGAATAAATTTTTATTAAAAATATATTTTATATAATTATGTTCTTATTTTAAAAATTATATATTAACAATTTATTATAAATTGTGCGATTGCAGAGAAAAAAATATATTATATTAATATAAAAAAGAAATAAAGTACACAATTCAATATAACATTATTTTTAAGAATAAACTATTAAATAATAATAATATATGATTTCGGCGCATCGCAGAAATAGCGTAAAAATTCGGAAATTTGGACCAAGTTTCCGTAATTGGACGTGATGGGATAACAACTGTGGGCAAGTATGATGACGTGGATCACTAAACCTGGTTGATTGGATACTCCCGCAAAGGAATCGAATTGTGACACTCGGCGCCCCTGTTCTTCTTCTTCGGCTGCATGGCTCGGCTGACTCGCAGCCACCTACCACACTGATACTGCAATTCTCGAAGTGGCTTAAACACCATATGCCTTTTCCTTTTTCTTTTTCCCATAAAACTTTCCATTTACTCTTTCCCAATAATAAATATATATATATATATATATATATATATTTATTCATTTTTGACAGTTTAATGGCATGTGTTCCACATTTATGAGAAACATAGCACATCCCATTAGGTCATTCAAATTTAATGAATTCGATCAACATTATTGTTTGATTAGACTTTTATGATCACTTGGCGTAAATATAAAACTACCATTTTATGGGTAATTAACGTGTTAATTATCAGTTTTTATATAATCAAGAAGATATATTATTTTTCATTGTATCACACATTCTAAACAATTTATAAAAACTATTATTTTTATTGTAAAAATAATATATTTTACTAAAAATATTTTTATTTAACTAATTATGAAAAAAAGTGTAGTTGGAAACATAATAATTCTTTGGTGAAAAATAATATTTTTTGGTGAAACTTTCGTAAAAAATCGCATACAGCATAAATCTTGCTGGATCCGTGCATTTCTACAGTTGGGAGAATCATAACCCATGCAATTTAAGGTATATATTCATTTCTTTTTTTTTCAATTTTTTTTATTCGGGGTTTTTAGTGTTCTTGATTTTTTTCCACGTTCAATGTCACATATGTTTATTTTATTTTATTTTTAAAATTTTTAATTTTAAATTTGGTGTCATGTATTACAATTTTGAGATGGTCTATTATATTTAGGGATTTTTAAAGTCACCACTAAATTTACTTTGCACACCACATTAATTTTACTCGCAAAATTAGATAAATATAAATAGTATAAATACACTTATTTAAAAATTAAAAACATACACAAATTTTATTTTTTAATAAATAAATATTTATTAATTTTATGCGTGGATGAAATAAATATTTATTTATTAAAAATTAAAATTTTTTTATGTTATTAATTTTTAAATAAGGGTATTTATGTTATTTACATTATACCTACTTTTATGAATAAAATTAACACGATATGCAAAGCAAATTTAGCGGTGACTTTAGAAACACCTTTATATTTATTCTTCACGTTTTAGTGTTTAGTCAATATTAGAACTTTTCTGTTGTTCGATTCAAATGCCAATATTCTAACATAATGTACACACAAATTCAAGTTAGATAATCAACACAAAATAATTGAATTTTTTAATCTACTATCTAATTATAAAATATACAACATAAGTGTTAGATCAACGATCTTGAGAATTTTTTTGAATGTGATACAGTATAGCCATCATAAAATTAAAATAAATGATTTTTTATGTGTTTTAAATATTTAGTAAAGAATTTTCAAAATAACAAAAAAATATCATTCTCAAGTTGTCATTTAATATTTTCTTTTCTCTTACTTTTCTAAGAGTTTTTATTTTTTTTTAAAGCACAGGAGGGGAAGTGATGTCACTAGCTTACACGACTCTTTCGTAAATAAATAAATAAATAATCTAATTTTTAAATTATAATAACATAGATATCATAAAATGAGAGATTACCTGAAGCATTAGTTTTTATTTTAATTTTGAACCGAAGAAGTAAAATAAAAAACATAAAAAAAAAAATTAAATAAAAGAGCAGGTTTCACGGATGGATAGATACAGCACAAGTGTTTATATTATAAAATAATAAATAGATATAGAGCGAGAGTAGCGGGAAAGACGATATAGTTTAGAGAGCGAATCCGTAATGAGGGATATAAAAATGAAAGAGTTGGTGAGGCGTGCCTTTTTGCACCCCAAAACCCGCCTCTTTTTACGCACCTTTCCTTCTTCTTCTTCTTTTTTTTTTTTCTCTTGAACCTCCCCCCCCCCCCCCCCCCCCCACCCTACCAAACCAAAATAAATAATTATACGGTACCAGATGAAAATAGGATAGTAAGAAATTTTTACAAGTCAAGAATGACTTGTGAATCCAGCAGGACGAAAGTTATTCACTAAATAGAAGTGAATTACAAAAAGAATCGAGTATCTCTTCTACGACCCTTAACGTACTTGAAACCCATGGTGAATTTCAGGCTAACTAAACTAACTAAGAAAGCAAATTTAAAGAAACAATGTATCACTCGTGAACTCTCTTTTTGAAAATCAACAGCAACAAGATCAAAATAATCTGTTGATTATCTTTCAAATGGAAAAAACCGGCAAAATAAATATTCTAAATAGATTTGAAAATTCAAATTTCAACACAAAGTCTCCCACTAAAGCCAGCACACGTTAGCACCAAATTAAGGCTTTTTATTTTTTAAATGTTGGGTAAAAATTTGTGACAAGTGTGGTGTATACTTAAAAATTATTATTGCTGATTTATTATTTAAAAAAAATAATAATAATTTTTAAATAAATAAATGATATGTTTTAATTAAATAAATATCAAATATACTGTGCAGTTAATGTACAAGAGGCTCGTTCGTTAAATTTGTGACGTTGGATCAACCGACTCATATGCTTCATTTAGTAGGCTACTTGTTGGTGGAAACAATAATATAGGACCATCTAAATTCTAACCTATGCTTGTTTTTATATTCATTTACTAAACAAAATAATGGTCAAACTATGTATTTTACTAATAATTATAATATTTGTGTGTATTAAATAATTTTATCAAAGCATGTAGATAATGTGTTGCTTGGCTGGAAAAGTTGACCCTCAAATCCCAAATGTGATATGTATCAAAATCCCTTCATAGCACACATGCTCTTTCTTGTCCTATTATGCTTCTAAATAATGCACCACCAATTTTATTTTTTTATTTATTATTATTTTTAGTTTTTATTTTTTTTAACTTTAAATCAACCCATCACAATTTTGAAGGCGGGGGATTTTTAAATTGGCCTTTGGATTAGGTTAAAATAGATCGGAGAGAATATTGTTTTTGATATTATGAAATTGAGTTGAGCAGTTAAATTATATATTTGTTTTGAGATCGTATAAGATGATATTTAGTGTAGAGCACCAGAATACTAAAAAGTTGTATTGTTGTAATATTATATTATGATGAAATGAGTTAGTAGTGATTGGATAGTTGTAAAGTGATTAATTATGATTATTGAAAATTTGAGAGTAGATGGCGCACGCGAATATAGTAAAGTAAAAAAATTAGGAAAATAATGGGTATAGGTAGTTATAATAAGGTAAAATTTTATTGAAAAGAGAAATTCAATTTTGTATTTTAAAATAAACGAGATTTAATATTTTGATATTTGAAATTTATCTGAACTAGGAAAAACCAAACATCTCACAAGAATCTTACGACGAGACGAGAAGAGACAACAAAACCTAATTTTGTTGCATAAGAGATAGGAGGTGAGGGCATCAACCCATTACAATCAAGCATAGCATCCCACTAGAACTTTACGGAGAGAAGAGACCACAAAATCGAATTTGTTGCGGAGATGAGAACCATTACATTTGAATCTGATTCAACTACAATATGCTCATAACCCTAATCTTTCATTCATAAGATAATTATCTTTTGGGACACTCAATGTAATAAATTTGAACTTAATAATTACATTTTTATTACTATATAATGTAAAAAATAATAGATGGATGAAAAAGATTAAATTGTACTAATAAAAGAAGAAACAAGCTAGCAAAAAAAATATCTAATAAATATCAAACAATAATAAATGTGAATATTTTGTTGAAATTGAAAGCAAAACGTGGAGGAACATTGAGTCATAACATGTTAGAATGGCAGTCTAATTTACTTTGTTATTTATTTTAATAACAAGAATATTAGTCACTTTTCTTGCCCTAATTTAAGGGCTGTTTTGTCATTTTCCATGAATTTTAGATATAATTTCTTTGAATATTAATTGCATCATGGTTTTGAAGATAATTGTCGAATTTTTCGAACTCGTGTGAATATTCTTTGTTTATTGTCTTCCCGAGTCTGTACTATTCTTGTTTTTAGCTTGCGTTACTTATTAAGAAAATGTAGGCCTATCGAGGGAATTATACAACTAGATTTATAGTCGTAGCTAAAAATATTATTTATTTATTTAAAAAATATTATTAATAATTTTTTACTTTAAAAATTATATTATTATATTTTAAGTAAATTAATAATAATTTTTAATTAAATTAATAATATTATATATTAGACCTGCAATATACTCGATTCACTAGAGACCTGCTCTAAAAGAAAATTAACGTCAATTAATTGCAAGTTTGATATTAATTTCAATTAGAGGATTAATTTTTCATTTTTTATAATATTATTTTTCCAATTACATATTCAAATATATTGCATTTTCTACAGGCTTCCCAACCTTAATTAAGAAAAAAATCATAGTTTAAAAATAATATACATATATTATTGAGATATCATGTTACAAGTGTTGCGTAAGTGAGGAGAAGAGGCTGATGGGGCCCACCTCGCACGTGCTAACGCAGAATTATGCGACCATATAAACATCCTTTAAAGATTGCAACTTCCTTGGAAATTGAGATTTTATAATTATATTTATACCTACATAACGTGGTTTCGGTAACTTAACATCTCTTCATATCTTACAAACAAATAAATTTAATATATTCTAAATATGTATCATATTATAAACTCTTTGTTTCTAAAATTATTATTTTAAATAAATACTTTATAAGTTAATGATATTTATAATAATATAAAAAGTTAATAATATATTTAAATATGATAATAGTCTTTTTAAAATAAAATATAATTTTCAATAATATTTTATTTAAAATAAAAATATCTCATAATTTTAGTTTATAAAAACATTTTATTATATCACAATTAAGCTTAAAATGTATTTTATATTTAAAAATTAAATTATATTTATGTATATATATTATGGATATCAAATTTAAGATTATGAAAAAAGAAATAATTCGATAAAGTTTTTCCTAAAATACATAGTTGAGACTAAATTTTTATATGGTTTTGAAATTTTAGGTAAAAAGGCACAATAAAGGAAAAAGAAAGAAAGATAAGAAACTCACAACAAAATTAAAGTAAAATAAATAAATTTAATTGTTTCTCCTTTACCATATATTAATAATACGCAAAAACTCCTGTGAAACGGTTGCACGTGTGACAGATATACTTATTTAACTATAAAATATTATTATTTTTTTAAGTATATTATACTCATTAGCTACTTTATAAAATAGTGATATTTTATAGTTAAACAAGTAATACTTTATAGTTACATAAATAATACCTTAAATCGTGTCATATGTGCCACATTTTCACAGGAGACCCACTAATAATAATAATAATAATAATAATAATAATAATAATAATAATAATAATAATATAATTCAAATTATTCAAATTAATAGTGAAATAATGGAATTATCTGCAAGGAATAGCAGGAAAAAGTTTGTTTTATTTTAGTATTTTTGGTATGTCGGTGTTTTGATTTAAATTTAGGTATTTATAAATATGAGTGTCTATTGTAAATTGAATTCCTTATGGCAGTTAGACTATAAAGTAAAACTTAATTATATAAATTTTTATATTGAACGACTTCAGATCAATTAATATTTTTTTTTCAAAAGTTAGAATTATCTTATTATTTTTCAAAATAATTACAATAATATTTTTTATGGATTACAGTATTTATGTAGGTTCAAATTATTGTAGTAGGTTTAACTATTTGAAATATAAACGTACTCATCTACAATCTTGGTCCAACAGAGAATCGACATCCCAACACACCCAAAATCTATAGAACAAGAAAAGATGAAAAGAGTACAACACTTGCAATTTGTTTGACTTCCCATTTGAATTGGGGATTGGGGATATGCAGAGCGGCCCCGGCCCCGGCCCCCCCTTGTCCAGATATTGCTACCAAAACATTGTCCCGACAATGCCACATTTAGATTTCATGATTCAGCATCCATAACAGAGTGATGAGTGGATTCAAACAATTCCCCAATTACACAATTGCACGACTTTCTGCTCCAACTCTACTTTCTTTTACTGGGTTTTTCTCCAGAATCTACGACGTACCGACAAAATTTTAAATATATATTCATCAAGAAGTTTTTTTTTTTTTTTTTTTTTTTTAAAGCTTAGAATTATAGAAACCACAACCTTCCAACTCAAAATCACGTGCTTATCAAATTAAAAGATGAAAAAAAATTCTTAAATTATGGAGATAAATCCAAAATAACATAATTACAATATGCATGAAGTTGCAATTAACTGACCTAAGATGGTCTAACAAGACTAAATATTTCAAACAACACAAACCGAATTTGTGTGTTTTTGTACTGATCTAGATTATATTGGCTATTATTTATAAATTTTTGCTTTTTTTTTTTAATTGTCATCAATTTCTTGAGCCATGCCAAGGAACCGTTAAACAGTGTGCTCGAATGTTTCCCCATATGTGGCAAATTAAGGAGATTCAATTCTACATTAGTTAAAATTAAGGAGAATGATTCATTGTGTGGCATCTGATAAACAAGTGTTACGTGAACGCATGTGATCCTTCTTTTAATATTTTCATTTTGATATCAAATCTTATTTTGTTATTGCATGTGATCTCCTCTATATTGATTTTTTGGTTATAAGAAAATATTTTATTCGTAAAAAACATAACATGTGATCTTTTAACGTCTTCCGAAATGTAATGTTGATTCTAGTTGAGAAGACATTGGAAGCTAATTCGTTGCTTGTCGATCACATAGTTTTGCGGGTCTTGAGGATGTATGTGAGGAAGAAGTTTTGGGTTTGTTGGAGGCTTTCATAGATTAAAGCGATGAATATGGATCGAGTTCTATTTGAGGTGGACGTCAAGAGAGTTGTGGATGCAACCGAAAGCATTATGAACATTGATTCAATTCCATTATCCTTCTCCATTGACATAATAGAAATACAAAATTTCTCAAGACAGAAAAAAAGGAAAAGAACAATTATATCAGAATGAGGATGAAGATTTGTAATCGAAAAATTGCTACCAAATTGCTCAACATGTTCTAATCTCGTATTTTAATTATTAATTTTTTGTAATATGATTGTGATGAATTTTCTATTAGTACATGAATTTGACCAAAATATATGTTTGTATTGCTTTTGCTATATCATTTTTCGATTGTGTTTTTTTACTCAATATTATAGTTTTTTTAATAGATAATAGCATATTAAATAAAAATAAATAATAGTACTAAAAAATCAGGATAAAAGAGCGATCGGCAAGCCTAATTATGAGGGTCGGCCTGCATGTACATTTAGCTGGCACTTACTCACCTGCATGTACACATATCTACGGTACTCGTTGTTGACACTAAAATAAATGAATTTTTGTGGGGCCCAGTTGTTGATGGTCTTCACATCATGGGCCATCCTGTCTCCCCAGGTATGGACTACAATTGTATCGGGCATTAACCAATCATCATCCGCCACGTACAAGCTTGTGGTGCAAATTAGTGCACGTGATGTGTCGTATGTGATTGTGATGGAAGAACAAGTCCTTTTTTTTTTTTTTTAAATTTATAGATAACTATTATCTTTTATTATGCGAATTGCGAAGAATTATATCTTTAATTAATCAGTGGATAACTGTTACTTTCTGCGGGAAGAGATATTATAATTGGTCCCACCTTAAAGTCAGGCTTTAACCCGATCCAACCCGATCCGACCTTAAAAATATTAAAATTTGAAATTTATTTTACATATTCTTATTTGGTTTTATAATAAGTGACCTTAGGGCCTATAGCTAGTGATGTAAAAGAATCAAATAATTTTGGTTCGACCCATTGTTTAGATTTAAATACATCAATTTAAATTCAAAATTTTGAATTTTAATTCAAATAACTTTAATAAGTATATAAAATTTTAATATGAATACAAAACAAATACAACTACACATATATTCAAATAATATTTTATTTAAATATTCAAATCAAATAATATATATATATATATATATATATATATATATATATATATATCAATCTTGGTGTTTAAATTACATGATAGAAAGAAAAAAAATATGTTTACCTCCAAAACTCTTCTCACTCCAAGTTTCATCAATAAAATTTTGCTAAATGTAATTGTTACTATTTAGGTTTTAAATTTTTAATTAATCTTACAATTATATAAAATTTTGCAAAAGAAAAATAATGGTAAAATAATTAATGCGAATATTCTTAATATATTCGACAATATTTTTGAACAATGATGTTTTTTTTTATTAGTTGAATTTTAATTTTTTTTAAAATAAAATTTTCAATTTAAATTTCTATCTATATTTTGATGTAGAGTATTTTCATGATATTTAATTTTACCCCTATATCGTATATATTAAAATGGATATTATATTTTACAAAATACAATTTTTTGGAATAGTTATTATGAATTGTATTAAATTATTTATATTGTACTTGGATGCAAAAAGATATTAACTATTAATTTTAAAAGTAAATTATTAAAAATTTAAATTTAATGCAACTAATCAATTTAGATAAAAACAAGACTCCTATTTTGGGACGGAGGGAATATTTTTCCCATGCAAAATTTTACATGTCTTTACCAAAAAAAAAAACTTTGAATATTATAAAATATTAATTTATAAAAATTATATTATAAATATATTTTATACTTTAATTTTCGAATATATTACCGGGGGGGGGGGGGGGAATACTAGTAGGATATATTAATATAAAATACACTATATGTTACCTCTTTCATTCTATTTTTTCTTTATCTATGTTTTCGATTAATGTACATTTTTATCTTTAGTCAATCAATTGAGATATATATGTTATTCGATCCCTGATTTCATTATTAGTATTTGATTAGATGATTAAAAAAAATTAACGAAGGAGTAGTAGAGACGGACATTGTTAGTCTCCAATTACGTAGGTAATTCGATTTTTAATTTTATATTAATCACAGAAAAATAAATTGGTTATTGAATTTAGAGGAACACAAAATTCAGCTCTAAATCAATGACGTAGAATTCGGTCTCAAATGCATGGCTAAATTAATTTAAAGAAGGACAATTGTGATTCAAGATATATTTCTTTGTCTTTAATTTTTCTTTTTCTTGTAGTGTTAAGTATATAAATTCATAATATTATTTCTTATTTTGTACATTATTTTATCAATATATTCAAAATAAATAACAATATATTATATATATATATATATATTGATAAAATAGAATATGGTGTTGAAGTAGAATCCAAACTAACAAAATTGGATCCAATAAAAAATCAAGATACTGCAGTACTCGAGTGGTTGACTCTGGGTTGTATGAAGAATATAATTGTACGGACAAATATATTTGCTATTTTATAGTATAGTAGAAATTTTTTATTATATATTTATACGCATTAAAAATATAAATTTATATGTGAGTAAAATAAATATGTGACAAGGAAAAGAGTTATACATGTATAACACTGCATACGTCATATAAATTTAAAATAAAATGAGATTGTACGAAGTTCAAGTAAAGTGCAATGACGTTATAAAGAAGTTGACAACAATTTGAAATTATTGGTTCGTTTTTTGGGATTTCAAATTGATTCTTTTTTTATGTGGTGTATGTTACTTACCATGTGGATTTAGTACGTTCAGATGTAACATATATTGATAAAATTGAAATAGAAAATAAACAATCATTTAGAATATGAAATCTCATTCCTTTCGTTTATTGCATATTATTTTCTGAAAAAATGATTTCCCTATTCTAAACTTCTATCAATGCTGCAATGTTATGTTTAGATGAATTTAGTTAGACACGAGAATTAATTTGAACTTTGATATTTTGAAAATTTAAAATTTATGATAAATAATAGAAAAAAGTATGTCTATCGTCTAATTGTTTAGAAATATAATAATGAAAATGAGGGTATAACTAGATTATTATATCAACGGAGTTCTTGTAAGATTGTCTCATCGTGCAACCAAAAAGAAAATAAAATTAAATAAAAAACAACACTTTAAATATACGAAAATATAGTTTGATATATCATCGGTAAAGTTTTGAGAATAATGAAGCTTTCATTAACTTTCTTTTGAAAAACATAATGCAAATTGTTTTTAGAACATTATAGCAAGAATTAATACTTAAATTACTAACTTTAATTTAAAATTTCAATAAAACAATATATTAGTGACAAATATATAGATAATAAATTATGTGAAAATATAATTATATTAAACTTGAGGTCAACTAACGGCTAATAGCTTATTTGTATTCGAGATAAATAATTTATTCGTTGATAAACTAAAACCCGTTGGATTTAAATTGATACTTAATGAAATAATAATAATAATAATAATAATAATAATAAATAAATAAATAAATAAAAACAGTAGCGAAGGGCTTAATTATAAAATAATCAGACAAAAACAGGAATCTGGAAACTGATGAGTTGCGTCTAACGGCTGATTTGATGAGTACACAATAAGCGAAAGACATGTGTCCAAATTCTTTCGGCCGACACCACAATCTATAGGTTGGCCCATCTTAGATCCTCTCTTTTCTATTTTCCAAAGATTAAAAGCAAAACCGAGATATGAATCTTTTAATATACAACATGTCGGATCGAATTTAGTTATATTGGGAATTTAGTAGAGTTTTTTAAATGAGATTTTAGATGATAATTTTTTTCATATAAATTTAAATAAAAATATAAGAAATTAAAACATTTGTAATACTCTAAATATTTATTTTGTCGTAGAACATAAAATACAAACAAATCAAAAATAATTGACTAAATACAACTGCATCACAATTTTGGCCGCAAAAGTATTAATCAAATTCTGATAATCAAGTTGCTGAAAATTTCTTGATATATAAAGAACTTTTAAGTATTTACTTTAATTTTTTTTGGATTTCAATTAATCTTAATTTGTAGTTGTTTTGCAAATCACAATATTGCCTGACTGAAAACTCGAGCCAAAAAAAAAAAAGCTAAACGATATTTTTAGGGCAATTTTCCGTAAAAATATAATAATATGGAAAATGTAAGAGTTAGGAATATGCCCACATCTCTTAATAGGTGAACAGTGTATTAGATCGCTGAGCTGGTGAATATTTTTAAAAAATCAATTTACTATATATATACAAAATAATTTTGGGCTCCTAAAAATTTAAAATTTTTTAGAGCTTGAGGCAATGGATTATTATGATTGGCGGAAGGTCTGGCCATGGCAGCATGTTGAATTTTATTTTAAAATAATAAAAAATATAGATTTTAACCGATCTAATTTGGATCTGCGCAAAAGCGCATAGATCCGACATTTGCTACTTAAGCATATATGGATGTGATACTTTTTCGAAAGAACAATATTTTTATTGACAAAAATTAATATCTTTTGAGATTGTTTATAAAATATTACATATTCTCGATAAAATATTACTTTTTACAGTATTATATTCTGCATGTGAAAAAAAATTCATTCAGGCAACATTTTACAATTTTTCCAATTTGCGGGTTGAATACATGTATAAAAGATTTGTATATATTTGATATACAAAGAAACAAATTCATATTACAAAGTTGAGTAATTTGTTAAGAGCAACATTCTTTTTGCTTGTAAATTTGAAGCCGTATGAGAGACTTAAAGCTTGCAAAATAATTTAGGGGGAATCAGTTTTGCGCTCTTTTTTTTTGGTTTTATTTGCCATTTGAACTATATGTGATTACCATGTAAATCATTTGATTTGTGTTTTATTTTCATTTAAACTAATTAATTTTTGTAGTTTGTCACTTCTGATGGAATGGGCTAACTCACGACTAATAATTTGAAGTCGTGGTGCGAGTCAATTCACAACCCATGTTCATGTAGACCGGCTCGTTACTGCACGCGTCCAAATAGATAGCTATATATCTAACTAAACTCGTATTTTAAGCTGGTTAGGTGTATGAATCCTGTCTATTGTGACATCTATATTTAGAATAAATGAGATTTTAAATTGTATTATGCATTGTGCTTTACCAATTGACTTTATACATATTGGTTAAGAGGTAACTTAAGTCTCGAGGAACAAGAAAATATTAGCACTTGCATCATTTAACACGGCCATATATAGTTTGGAGTATTGATCCAACTTCTTCACCATCTCAGCAATTATCTACCATGTTATATACTTGAAATCCTTAGGAATCAAGGCCATTTTTGAGAGCCCACTTTTTAGGTACAAATATTTTTTCTTAAAAACGTTTCTTAATAATTTTGGAGTGAATTTTAAGTTATGGATTCATCGTGTCTATATGATAACTCTATAGTTGGTTTATTTTCGGTACTTGTTTTAGATTTCATTTCAAGTAACTAGACGGACTCACCTATCATCATGGATATATATATATATATATATTAAATATATATATATATATATATATATATATATATATATATATATTAAAACATGTATTGTTGATGTGTTGAAATCACAACTGTATAAAAGAAATATATATAATTTCTACAAAATTTTAATATTTACATGTACACACGGGAGCTACGTAAGTATTTCTGTTTAGGAATATTTTCTAAGAACAACGTATTTGGAAATCCTATTTCATTGTAGTAGTTGTTATTAACAATTTAGGAGCCAATTTTTAATTTATGGATTCACCACGTCTGTATGATAACTATATAGTTGATTTATTGTCGGTACTAGTATCAAGTTTCATTTTATGTAATTAGATGGACTCACTTCTCTTTCTCTCTCTATACATATATATATATATATATATATATATATATATATATATATATATATTAAAATATGTATTGCTGATATGTTGAAATAACAATTACATAAGAAAAATATATCAATTCTACAAGATTTTAATATTCATACGCACACATAATAGCTACGTAAGTACTTCTTTACGTCTATTAGAATAATTTTATTTTTTTGGAGTCATTTCAACTTAAAAAAAGCATATCAAGTTGATATTTTTACCTTTAAATCAATTAAACTATGAACTTTATTCTATAGAGCATTTTAAGTTGCACCAATTTGATTCCAAACTAAGAAAAATGGCAACATAAAGACATCCACAAGGGAATCAAATTGTTCTGACTAATATGATTTGACAAGAATTAGTGCCCCTTGCTATATCAAGTGCTAATAAAAATGGTTTTCAACAGTTCAATCACTAACAATTCGTGTATTTTCGGATGCCCAACTCTTTCCGGAGTCACATGTTTTATTTCGTGTTTTATTTCATTTAATGTATGTCATCTACGTTTTGAATGCAGATCATTATACATATCACATAGATCAATAGATAAAATAAAAACAAAGAAAAGAAAGAGTTCGAACCAATTAATATTTTAGGAACTCCCCGCGTCTAAATACACACACACACACACACACACATATATATATATATATATATATATATATATTCTCTTTAAAACATAATCCAAGTATATTCTCTTTAAAACATAATCCAAGTCCACACACAAAAGAGGTGGTGGGATTTTTTTGTTTAGTGGGATTCCAATATGTGCCACACAACTTTCTACCTGAAATGATTGATAGAAAGAAAGCCACAAACACATACACTAGAAGATGGAGTGTGTGTTTTTGGATTGGCATTGGCAAATTGCGTTTGGACGAGCCAAATTTCATTTAATGCAAATCAAATTGCCAACTCAATAATGTTTTTCTCCCTTATGGGGATCCCACAGGCCAGCTATTATTACACAAGTCCATTCAATAATTGGAAGACAACCCCTCCTAAGTAGGGTACCCCAGAATTATTAGGTGCCCTGACAGGTTATGTTCAAATCCTTCCCACATAATCTTGGTTATGGTTCTCCAAGAAAATATAATTATTATAATCTTGACTTTTGGTATGGACAGGACAAATGTGTCGATATTCTATCAAAAGAAAATTTGGGTGCTAACTGACAATCAGCTGTTTAAAGGAGTTTTCAATCTGATAACATTTTTTAGCGTGTTGAAGTATGCAAAAGAAAAACAAGTGGAGAAAGATGGTCTTGGTCTTGATATCAAGACTCTAACCAGATTTAACGTGCAGGGGTTTTCACCTTTTTAATGAATGAATTGAACAATCGAGTTTGAAAAATATCTTGTGATGATGTATGTTGAACTCGTCTTTAGGAATAACATGGAAAATGAAATGAACATTCCATGAAAGATGATGTATGAGGGAGCTGAAGTGCAGGACCAGCATGAAGTTTGTCGATATCCCAATCTGATGAATTGGAATGATTGGGAGTGAGAATTTGGAGAAAAATCCTCCTCACAACATTTCTTTCTATTAGTTTTGAGGTCCCCAAACATCCATGTCGTTGGGAACTTAGTTATACTTGTACATCTGCTGATCTGTTCTAAATCAAGAAACATCATCATATGGAGTGGTGCAGTTCTCTTTAGATTGTCACAATCATTTGTGGAAACGTAACATGGATTTTTAATTACATATTGTATTTCAATATATGTAATAATATATCTATAGTTTGTTAGAACCCGACATCTGTTATGTCAATGACACCAAAGGGGGTATTAAATGAATGGAATTGGGATATGGATGGAATATAATGAAATAGAGCCACTTTGAGGTTCCCTCTGAAATGAGGCATGGAGGGGAGCCAGGGGACTGGGTTCTCTCGACCGCTGAATAGAGATGCTACAGCAAGTCTCCAATCGTCGGCTGAATAGCGAGTTGAAAGCCGGCCAACTAAAGACTAAAAGCTAAGGGCTATCGTGCCAAAATGGGGCTATGCTCAAGAAATGGCTCAACCCGGAGATGTCGATACCACTAAAGCTATCCGAGTTCGGAATGTCAGGAATGGCGCAACAGGAGGTGACTCGTAAGTTCTTTTCTAAAATTATCTTAGATTTCTTGAAATTAAAGAAGATTGAGTGTCTTGTGCATCGGCACTATTAAATATTACTTGTTACTTGAAAAATATTATTACTTTTTTTTAAGATAACGAATTATAGTAATACTTTTCAGATAATCAAATTATATGGTATTAATTAAATAAGTGAGTTATATGGTGTATCTAACACTCATGAACTTTTGCGATTAAAGAATTGGAGGAAAACGTAAAAAAAGAAATTTTTTTACCATATAATTGTTTTTCTCTTTGAGCTGTAGTTTTTCTCTAAATTTTGTAGTTCAACATAAATTATTGTGTTTTACCTTATTTTTATCTTATTTCTTAATTATTTACTTACTTCTCTTAAAAGATAAAATATGAGATTAGAGAGAATTTTATTCCTAACAGAAAGGATTCGAATATGAGATCCATTATAATTACTTAAAATAACATAAATTATTTTATTATTATGGCTTTTGTTATAATATCTAAAATTCTTAACTCAAATCCAAACAACATAAATAAATTATTGTAAAATCCATAAAATTAATTTGAAGCTCATTAACAGATAGAATGTGAGCAGGCCCAAGACCAATATGCTCAAGGA
Source organism: Caryopteris x clandonensis (assembly GCA_028749325.2). Lineage (NCBI taxonomy): Eukaryota > Viridiplantae > Streptophyta > Magnoliopsida > Lamiales > Lamiaceae > Caryopteris > Caryopteris x clandonensis. The sequence continues at coordinate 629,418 of JAPYKT020000048.1, forward strand.
AGGCCCATCGTTTAACTAATTGAGCCCACTTCATACCTTTTCAAATTTACTTGATTTATAACTAAAATTTAAGCGAGAGAGAGAGAGAGAGAGAGAGTAAATTTCAGCAACACAAATTTAAATTCCCAACGTCTTCAGCCCAAGTTTATATGTACAATCAGAAAAGCAACACAAACAGCAGCCTAAAACATGGAAGTTTTTTACTAGTTTCTCTTACAAACAAACATAGAAAGGAGCTTACCCAAAATGGGGATTAAGTTTCCACGCAATCCAAGGACCGGATCAAAATTGGTGAGGTTCAACCCCGATGACATCTTTGTCGTCTTAAACTAAATCATCATCACACGTCCCAGTTAGGCAGCGTCCTTCTCCTCTTGGCATGGATACGGGCGAGGAGCCTTAAAGTGCTCGTTGGACAGTCTTCGCCGGCCAGGCTGTAAGATTGCCAATGATAACGGAGCACCTGCAGCAATAGCAGAATCGCATGGTTAATCAATAAGAGTTCGTCACTGAAAAAAAAAAATAGCTAGCTAATGATGAAAACAAGAAACCATGCAAGAATCTGGGCAAATAATTACGCAATGCATATGAATCAGAAACTAGCATGAAGAGCTGATTAACCTTAGCTTAGAATCTCCGATAAATTTGTATACGGTATTGTAATATGTCGAAGGCCAAACATCTTTTTTTAAATTTTGAAGTTACTCAAGAAACATAGAGTTCTTACAGAAACTTGGAACAGAAATAGATATAGAGTATGAGTTTAGCACCAAACAGGTTGATCCACAAGTTTAAATTCTGGATCACTAATTCTTACAAAAACATTTCCAACACAACAAGCCAAAACAGAGATCCCTTTCGTTAAGCAAAAAAAAAAAAGACAAGTTCCCAAGAAAAAAAGATTTCCACACAAGGCAAAGCCCATCAAATACAAATAAATGACTACTTCTCAGGAGTCAATTCGACAGAAAATGCACACCTTGCCTCTGTTCTTTCCCTTTTTTTTTTTTTTTTTACTCATTTAGTTTAATCTCTATCCTTTTCTCCTATGCTTCTATTTTCTAATTTTTTTTCTTTCGCAATGACACTTTTTTGGGCCTGCAGTGTACTTACCTTTTCTCTCAACTTTTGTCCCTTCAAAGTCAACCAAAGATGGCCAAGCACACAAGGCCAAAAATAAAAAAAATATGAAGGTATAAGGGGCAAAAGTGTACAATTTAGTACACGGGGTAAAGGATTAAAATTCAAGTACAGCAAACAAAAGTAAAAGGCATGAGACCATGAGGGGCAAAATTTGAGCTTATGACACATAAATTCTGAAATACGAAAATAGAAATTGAGATAAGTTCTAAGGTCACCTTCTGGAGGAGGAAGATATCTTGGTATCCCAAGATCACCGGCATTATTTGGAAGTGCAGGACGCTTTCTTAGGTAGGTGTTTTGCAAAGGTTTAGGAATCTGAAAGGAAAACGTTGATAAGCTAACCCCTTCTTTCATGTACTCTGGGTGTTCATCAAGGTACCTAGAATGAGCATCAAAGAAAACCACAGAAAGACATGTGAGGAAACAGGGATCCACTATTTCAAAATAAAGTCACCAACATGTTTAATAACAATTCCATAGCAGTAATTAAGAGGATATCTACTTTTGAATTTCGACCATTGACCGAAGTTTCTTGCCTGCAGGTGCAGCATAATACCTGAGACAATGAGTGACATTCTAGTAAGTACATATAGAAATAAATACTTCTAAAAAAACGTTGTAATGTTTATTATGAATTCTCCAATATAAAGCAAATAGACATGTTTTGAGCTTCTGCAAAGTGTCTACTAAAAGTGATGTTTTCATATATAATTGATTAATAAGCAGAGCTAAAGAAGCCGCTTCTTCATTTTCAGAATCTTTAAAATAAAGTGAATGTTATGACGCCTTCAGTTCATGTTTTCTTGAAAGAAACTGAAGATAAATAAGCCACCAAGTTCTTCTTTCTTTCAAATTATCCATGAGAGCTTCACGTACAGCGCCACTTTACAGCAAACTCAAAATCCATTTGTTTATATGCTAATCTGTAAACTTAGTTTACATTCAAAACAAATGTCACTAAAAGACCCTCAAATGCTAAGGTGTATGATCCTTTTTTTTGCTTGATATGCTATGATCAGAGCTGAAAACTTAAAAGCAATAAATCAGAACAAAGTTAGGACACATACACATCAGCAAACTTCGCACTTCCTTCACCTCGGATTCTCAAAAGTCTTTCCCACCCAGGAGGGGGTTGAGGAATATTAGGTTTGTCGATCGCCCAAAGCCTACTTCCATCCTGTCTAATGTCCGGTGGATCATCACAAGACACACTGGGCCTCCATTCACGGGCTGTTTCACACAAGAAGGGCTGTTGTACAAGATGTTCTCGTATTTCCTCGTACTTTTTCTTTGTTGGAATGAGCCTCCATTTGAAACAAATGGCACATTGGACAGTGAACATCCCTACCGATGGCAAGACCCGTGGGGTCCGATCAGAAAACGGATGAATTCTTTGGAGAGGAGATGCAGAAATGGGCTCTGATGTATTTCTGCCAGTGTCCCCACCAGTGATAGCAGGATCATAAAGCACCAATTGATAATGAGAATTTTCAAAATTTTTATTTCCATCATCTTCTGTGTCATGATTTTCTACTTTTTCTGCAGAAATAAGCCCCTCAGGCAGAGTTGTTAGATGTCCTGAGAGATTAGGACTATTCGAGGCATCACGTTCTTCTTTCACATTATTCATGTGATCAGCAAAAGTTGAAGAATTACCGACATTTTTGTCATTCTTTTTTTTCAAAGTAACCTTTAGTGATTGTGCCTGCACTGTTGCCTCCATCATATATGGTCGGAACAAGACAATTGTGTCTCCCCTTCAAGGCAAGTGCAACCCAAATCTGCAAAAACCAGTTAAAAAGGCACCATTACAAACTATACCAAAGAAAGCTTCAGCATCTTATCATTAGAGCTGACCCAAGGACAGAAATTAAGATCAACGCTTCACGTTACATAAATTATTAGCACTTTATGGGCGGCCCAAGGAAGGAAGGAAAAAAGGACAAAAATAAAAAGTGCACCAAAATCTCCAACACCACCACAATACGTACAGGAGGTCCTAAAGAAAACAAAAATATTCGCCGTGAACTAAAAAATTTAGAACCATTCACAAGATTTAGTTCCAAGGATACCATAACATTTCACAGACAAGGACTGGTAATGGCTGTCAGCATGTTTCATATTGCAAGATCTCGACAATGCCTTCTAGTGGGTTCTGAACTCTTGTAACATAACAGTACAATTATCTTTACAGTAATATCACCAATTCCCACAACAATACAATGAATAATGAAAGCAATGTGATACTCTGTTAGATAAAATAACATAGGTCTAATCAATTAATAGTAACTTAGCCTTGAAAATAAATAAAGGAAAAGTCATTTTAATCGAGAATCCGTCAATGCCAACCGATTTTTTGCTCGAATACTGACAGCATCTAGAACATTTAAAGACTGCAATCTTTGATAAGAAATGTTCATCCCACAAATGACAACACATATATATATATATATATATATATATATATATATATATGTTCAACATGCCAAAACAGTAACTAATGCATTGCATTAATGAAATGTAGGATGATACAGTTTAGATTTTCACTTATCAACATATAATAACTGAGCTAAATCAGTTTTACAAATAGTAACCAAAAAAAGAAAAGAAAAAAAGGGGATTGGGGGGGGGGGGGGGTGATTGAATCTGCAAAACAAAAATGCATGTATATCTGGTAAATAACTGATCTATACAATACTTTATTCAAACATGCCCAAGCCTAAAGAAATACACTGCAGTAACGAAAATGTAGGATAATACAATCAAGATTTTCAAATAACTGATCTATTCAAAACTTTACAAATAGAAACACAAAGGCATGCATAAACTGAAACAAGAAACAAGAAACAAGATTAACCCCCCCCCCCCTCGCAGCAACAAAATAAAAACCCATAAACAAAAAAAAAAGAATTAAAAAAATCTAAAATGGGCAATATAGGCTGCCAGAACGAAAAACCAAAAGGAGAACACAGAGCCCTCACAAAAATTTAGCGAAAATGACAGAGAACTATACAAGACATATGAACAGCTGGAGTGATTACAAAACCTTCGGCTTAGGCAGAAAAGATCCGGGTGAAGGAGGATGAAGTAGGACAAATAAACTCAACAACACAACGCATCGAAGAGCACTGACATTAATCCCAACAGTATCGGAGACTTAAGTGGAGAGAAGAGTGAATTACACAGACGATGATCAGCGCAAGACCCACCAATCAGTTGATGGTTCCAAATCAATTGCGTATATAAATCCAATGTACACTATATGCCTCTCTAATGCATTGCAGGGGGCCTCCTGTCCTCGGGAACTGTAACGAAAGTGGAGAGGCTGGAGAGAAACAGGCTATACGAATTCCCATACAAATATTATGAATTGGAAAACTGAATTTGACCATTTCGTATTGACAATTTTGCCACTACCATCAACTACCTCAATAAATGTGGTTTTAGTCTTCTATTTATTTAAAATATTTAATATATAATATAAATTAATTAATTATATTATTATATACACATATTACATGATGACTATTTTAAAATAAAAAATGGAATAACAAATTTGACAAAAAATCAAAATTCTCTTAAATAAACTTGATCTGGTTATCATGCATTAATTTTTTTTCGAAATAGAATTTGGAAAAACAATTAATTATGTACTTGAAATATGAAGTTTAATATTACAATTTATTTCTATTTACCTCAAATAAAATATAAAATTGGATTTGCTTAGATATTGGTAAGCGTCAATTGTTATATAATCCAACTTCCACCTTTTTCTCCACTAATACCTTTTTGTATAATGTTTTTGATGGACCCTACCATCAAAAACATTTTCCAATAGAATGAGTAGATAGTGGAAACAAAATCAAACGCAAAGAAATGTTTTGGGCTGGCGGCATGACCCAGCCCAATCTTGGCCCAATATATTTTGGTGGACTCAGTATGTATAGGCCCAAAATGTCCAAGCCCAAATATTAAATACGTCTCTTTTTCTAATGAGGTCTTTGGGTAGGGTATTCTTGTCAATTCAAATTGCGACGAAATATAATTTTAGACGGATATCCAAGTAACACCACAGCACTCTTGAGAACTCAGACTCTGCTTGTCTCGCCTGAAATTAGAGAGAGAGTAATCAGTTGAAAGAGAGGAAAGATGGGGGGAGGAATGGAGGCAAATAAGAACCGTTGGATCGAGGAATGGGGAACGGCGAGAGAGAATCTGGAGCACAACTTCCGGTGGACGCGCCGCAACCTCGCCCTTGTTGGGATCTTCGGCATAGCCGTCCCTGTCCTCGTCTACAAAGGCATCGTCAGAGACTTTGTAAGTTTCTCTCCCCCCTCCTATCCGCCATTTCCCTGTATGATGACATCGTTGGTTCGATTTTATATATCATTTTCTTTCTTTGATGGGGTGTATTTGTGCCCTAATTGAGTTTTTGATGCAAGGTCCTCTTTTTTTTTTTTTTTTTTTTAATAAGCTTGATTAGTTATTTTAAGTGGGAATGTGTTTAAACTGTTTGGTTTTGTTTGGTCTCGTTTCCATATATGGTTTAATTTGTATGCGGTATCGGGGAATAAGGTTAAAGATTTTTGTTTTCATAGTTAAAAAAAAATATTTTTAAGCAAAATTCATAAACTTCAGTTTAATATTTCCATTTAATTGTTACTGGAACTGTATGTGCACTAAATCTATGTATGTTCGCCAAAGTGATTGGAATTGTATCAAGGTAATTGGGAGGTTGACCTACAACTACATTGATGGATGCAGTTGAAAAGGATGTGAATATTGTGGAGTGGATTGAATAAAATGCAGATGATCAGCCCTGGATTCAATAGCCTTACATAAAGTAGTCTGAATCACTTATATAAGTTTTTCTTTTCTCCATACACGGGAAACTTAGTTGATGATCTTCAACTCAGTTGGGCTTTAGTTTAGCATGTTGATGAAGGAAGTACTTTAATATAGTGATGTAGGAGGAGTATTTGTTGTCTCATTCCTTTTCCTCCCATCCAGATGCTGATTCGGGACTGCTAATCTGTGTTTTGATCTTGAAAGAGTCATTTGGGTTATGTTGTGCATGGATCATGATCAACTTAAGTTATACAATTCAATTTTCTTGTTGTTAAGATGTAAAAATTCCCGTTCACATGTTTTGTTTGTGTATTACATCAAAGTTTATAAGTGATTAACTTCTTTGTTTAAGTTTTATGAGCAGTCATAGTGTTTCCCCCTGCCAATGTTGCGTCTTTAATTATGATACCAACTAAAATGTAGTCAAACATGTTTGTTATGTAACTTTGCATGACTATCTCTTCCTGCACATGCCTTGATTATTATGAACAAGTGGAGATAATCCTAGTTGATGGTCGCTACCCTATTGTCTTGTGGTGTCTTTGGTGATGATATCTGTAACAATTGTTGGTACTTGGCTTATCTATTTCATGGTCTAGCTTCTTACTGTTATCATCATAACTTATTTATTTCTTACTTCCACTGAACAATTTATCAGGCACTCTGACTAATAATTTGGATATTAGCAGTGTTTCTTTTCTATTTTTCAATTTTGTAGCTTCACCCGACATGATTTTGATTATCATTGTCACTGACCACACCATCATTTTTCTGCTTGTTAATCTTGCTTTCTGGATTGGGTTATTTAGTATGTTAAATGACTGTGATTGCATATCCTAGTTGCTATTTTCCTTATCCAGTTATGCTTTTGCCAAAATAATATTTAACTGAAAGGCATGCACTTTATTTTGCTGGCAAAGTTGACTCAGCCAATGCGAAGTCATGGGTTCAAAGGGTTCTGAAGTACACCCATGTTCATGCATTGGGTGTTTGATAATGGATTCCTGTGATATAATGATTGTCTCTCTTAGTGCTCTTTTACTATAAATTATTCTGGGACTTTTGAGACCACTTTGTTAACTCCTAAGATGTGCTGCGTCGATGGTCTTCCTTCCATCAAGAATTTTTTCCCCATCGCCTACCATAATAAAAGAAAAAGGATTATAGTACTACCTCATTAGGTGAAACATTGTTTATTTTAGTTAAACAATCTTCTCATTTGAGTTTTTATATGATTTGATTATGAGTCAATCACTAGAAATGAAGGGAAAGTTTAGTTAATGACATTGATCATGATATCATCATTTAGGAATTGTTTTGCTATTGTGTCTATATCAGTTAATTATTTATTTTACTTTTACTGTTTCATTTCTCTTTATAGTTATCTTTTACCTTTTTTCTGTAAACCATCAATATTCAGATTACTCTGAGAAAATCCCTGTGATTTTTAATCATGTAAAATTTAAATCTTTGTTTGTTTTGAATTTTTCTTTCTCCTACGTATGATTGGTAATGGTGAATATGTTTATTTGAGTAACATAGTAGGCGCGCCTCAGGTGCAAGACACATGAAGTTCCAGGCTCCCAGCCCTAGTGCCTGATCGCTTTAAGGGCGCAGAAGTTTACTAAAACCCACGCCTCTGAGCACCTAAGTTGTTTGGTTTTTGGGTTCTTGAATTTTGGTTTCTATTCTTATATTTATAAGTAAAACATGGCTTGCCCATGACTGTTGAAACGAAGCCCAGAGGAACCCTCTGGAGTCTCTCCGAGGAACCCGCTTTCGTGCCCAAGACATTGACCTAAATATCATACCTTTTAATTAATAAAATAAGTGGACTTTATAATTGACAATAGAAAAGAAAAGGAAGAAATCTCAGCATCAGCAGCAATCTCACACAAGTCTCAGCTTTAGGATTTATAATGTATTTAGTAGGACAATTAAGTATTAACTGATTAAATGTGTGCTTCACTTATCAATTTATGGCTTATGAAACTTCAAATCTGAACATGTTTTGTTTTGCTAACTATCGATTTTGAAAACACTGAATTAATGTACGTTTGTCATTTTGTTAATGCATTTCATCTGGTCTGCACGTTTAACTTTGCAACCTTCATCCATTGCTCATTCATGGTAATTTTTGTGGCAGCACATGCAAGACGAGGATGCAGGGAGGCCGTATAGGAAATTCTGGTTTACTTGATGATGCACTTCTCTCAAATAAACGTCTCTACTTTTGAAGACTTGTAATCTTCTGGACCTTTTTGGTGCCGCATTCCCAGTTTCTTTGTTAAATCTCTGATGTTGTGATCGTTGAACTATTTTGTTATACAGGTTTGTCCTACTGAGTTTTTATTTCAATAATGTTTAGTATTATGACCAATTGAATGGGCAGAAGTGAGACTTGTTTAAATGACTGCTGCTTGAAATATGTAGCCATCTTAAACCATACATAGAATCCCAATTGTTTGGCTTTTGGCTAATTCCGAATGCTGCCTTTTCGAGTTATTCTGTATTTTATTTCTCATTCTGAACTACTTTTTGAGTGATTCGGGTGGACTTTGGAACCCGAGCACACAAAATTCGAGTCTGTCCCTTCACGCTCTTCGGCCTGCTATGATGGTTAACTATCAGAAATCGCCATGGATTGCAGCAGAAATGCTATTTAAATCACATAGAACTTGTAATTATGACCTATCCCCAAGATAGTAATATCTTTTTAAATTAATACTCGATAAATTAGTAACTTTTGTAACATAATAATATTCTCTGGTCCCAGCTTGGCCTAAATATTGAATTAATACTTGATAAATTAAAAAAAAAAAAATTGATAGATTGTGACTAGTTTCAATGTTATTAATTTACGAATAATCATTAAAATCCTGTCCAAACGAGCTTTTCCAAAACTACCTCTGTATGGTAAGAAAAGATTATGTCACATGAAGATTAATTATCTATTTAGTATTTACACTACAATAGCATACATATTACATAGTTCCCATGAAAATACACAGTAAGGAAGTGAAACTATGCTAAGCCAGAATCCATGCTCTGCCACCTCCCATGCTGAATTTCTTCAACCTACCAAACAACATTACCACAATCAGCACAAATTTCCCAGCATTACTCCATCTTCCCACAAAACCACTCCATGCATCCCTACACTGCCCATCACCCTTCATTTGCCTCTCACAACTGTACCCAACTGTCAGCCCGACGTTCCCATATGCACTGCAACAAAACGCACACATATTCGTTAGATGTGCCGATCACTTTTATAATATTATACTGGTAAAACATGTGTTAGGAGGACGGACCTTATGACTTCAAAAACAATGTTGAGCACATTGAAGTTGAGGGGATCGTTTTTCATCTTTTGTTTCTCTGTGATGCAAATAAGGATGACGAATATGAGGAGATAAGTGAGCTGTGAGAAGCGAATTGCCTCGAGAAAACCCTTGTTTTTTCTTGTTCCCTTTCCTCCTTCATCACTTGCTGAAATGTTCTCAGCTTTCTCAATTGGTAGATATGAAGTATATGGTGGTAGGTACCTGCATCAAATAACATCATATTTATAGCCATGGAACTAAAGATAATCTCTTTTTCTAGGCGCACTACTCTAATTAAATATTTTAAAGACTTCATGCAATTTTTTTTTTTTTTTTTGTGGTTCGTTAATAAACACATAGTTTGTATAAATAAAATTAGAATAAAAAAATAAAATACAAACAAATTAAAAAGCAGTAATCTAAAAGACCAAACATTAAAGAATTGAGAGATCATCACTCCCCCGCTCCAAGAGTATTCTCTTTATTGGGCTACAAGGATTTGATTCTTATTTTATTCATTTATTCGATACTCACACACACACACACACACACACACACACACACACACACACACATATATATATATATATATATATATATATATATATATATATATATATATATATATATATATATATATATATAGGGGGGTGGGGGAGGGATGGAGAATGTTGGTGGGTACCTCCACTAATTTGTTTAGTGTTGTGGTTGTTAAACAGAGAAATCTAGACGCCATGCATGGATTTCATATTCGGCACTTTAAAATAATTCTATAACCTAAGTGGAATATATTATCCGAATAGAAAAATTCTAACTGCAAATTGTAAATTGAAAAATAAGAAATAAAATAATCATACCCCTAATTGGTACTTCCATTACACTGACTTTTCCTAGTAAAAAGACATGCACATTAGCGTACGTCGTCGTTTTGTGCTCAAAATCCACCCGGGTCAAAAATGTAATTAAGAGATGGAAACAATTAGTCAACAACATATAACCTACCTAAATGATTAATATCTAATTACTTCCATTTCCAGTTCTTTTCATGCAAGTTGGTCATAGGTACTAATTTTTGATATGTTACTAAAAATTTCATGAATCATTGAGAGAGATCACAATAATTTCTTAAATCACATCATAACTTCATGATTATATGCCAATAAGTAACACACAAGATCCTAATGAGAGAGGAACAATCCTGCATCTCGTATCTCTCAATGATCATCGCTTATTGCATCTACTTATGTGTTCTTGTTTACTGATTAGTGGTATTCTACTCTTAAAATATTTTTGTTAATTTGTTGTGGGGCGGTGGATTCATAATTTAAGCTCACGAGTTCATAAAGAGTTCAATTAGACTTTGATTTTTAAGTAGAAATTGAGCGAGATATGAAAAAAAAGTGAATTACGAAATAAAGTAGACTAGGGAAATTGAATAAAATTGTAGAAGAGGGAAAGAAGGAACTCACATCATGAAGACAAACAGCACCAAGATTGCAGGAGAAATAGCAGAAAGATCAAAAACAGATTCACCAGCATGCCTGGAATTGATAACCTGGAACAGCGACCCCACCGCCTTCTGATAACCATTCAAACCGACGCCATTAACGGCTTGGGAGCTCCACTCCAGCGAGCAGAAGACCACAAGCTGCAGAACTACGAACCCAAAAACAGTGATCCCCAAATAAAGACACTGCAATCCAGAAAGCAGGTGATCGTACCCGACTTCCCTGGGATTCCTCAACATGTATCTGAATTCTGCTTTCTTGGTCACTTTCTCCACAAACCAAATGAACAGACGCAGAAAAACAGGATACAGTGTGTTTCCGATCAGAACTTGTGGTACTAGAATGAGAAGAAGGCCTGAATTCCCCTTGAAAACCATCATGTTTTCGTTCGTCGGGATGAACCCGCAGTTTGCGAACGTAGAGACTGTGGTGAATACAGAAAACGTTTGCAGGCTGATGTGTTTGCTCTTGAGGACTTCTCCAGCACTTGGGATGAGGCTTAAGTAGATGGAAATCAAAGTTGAGCCTACTGCATGGGTTACAAGAAGATAGCATGAAACCAAATAGGCCAAAGCTTTGACACATTTGAGTTCCATGCTCCCTCCATCTCTCTCCTCCATGGCTCCTTCTTCTCTCTCTATACGATTAATCGTTCCCAGTTCGATTTGAGAATCCCAGGATTGAGTGCAGGTAAGAGATTTCTTTGCCCTCATCAAATGAAGTCCAAGCATGGAAGTAAACACTTCTCCCCCGACAAACATGAGGATGGTCAAGACAACAAGCTGGGGGTTGGAGAAAACCTCCATCTCGACAGTGGACATGCTGGAGACAGTGACAGCTGACACACTGGTGAAGAAAAGATCCAATTTTTCTGGACTGGTTGAGGTTTTTGTCTTTAAAGTGTCTAGAGCTAAGAAACCAAGCAAAGAGAGTGTGATGAAATAGCTGAGTTGTAGCCAAAAAGGGTTGAATTGAAGATGAACGAAGGATGTCTGCTTCAGCTTCAGCTTCAGTTTCTTACAGAAATCATCCAACTTGTTCATCTTTCTTTCTTGGAATGAATGATGGATGGACTTGTTTGATGAGTTTAAGTTGGGGGTATTTATGGATCAGCTTTGAGGCTGATCAGCACTTGTTTTAGCACTTCCTATTGGAATTATATGTTCTTGCTGGTAATCTTTTTCCTAATTCATTAATTCTTTTTGATAAGGTAAATATTATTGTCAAATTATTCGAAAATTCTAATTAATATATTCTTGGTTGCAGATTTAAAAGATATTGTGGAGATATTCTTGGAAGAAGATCACGGTTGAACAATTAGAGAAACGAAAGGAAAGTCATGGCTAAAAATAAGGAGGATCAAGAGGAAATCTGGGAACATATCTTTGAAACATATGATAAAGATATAAGATATGCATATCCAGACCACCTATGCAAAGATATGCATATCACAACCAAGAAGAAAGAAGATACGGGCAGATTTCTTGAAGGACAATGCGTGACTATAAATACAACCTCAAGCCATAGATGAAGCAATTCTCCGAGATATTCAATTACCATCATATGGGCAGAGAAAAATAGAGAGGCTGGTGAATGTGTTGTTATATTCGGGAGAATACAACAGACTGAGAAGAACTCAAGGGCGAACCGATAGCGAACATCGCAGAGTCTGGATTACATTGGAAATTCACTACACGTTAATTTCAGGAGATTTCAACTTTGTACAAACGGGAGTTTGTATTCAAATCCATCTAGGGGACTAGGTGGTCAAGTAAGTGTTTTAGAAGATTAAGTTACACGGGTAAGCAAGTATTGAGGGGGAGCCAAATACGTGTAAGTTCTACTATAACATTTGTGGGAACAAATATGTCTTCTAATAATATTACTTGAGAGGAAGAAGGAATTTCTTCCTCGTTTAAAATCAAACCTTATTTTAAGATTCTGCATGTTCATTTACAGTTCGAACTACTGTTGAACAATTACACACGCGCACAGATTCTGATCTAACAATTGGCACCAGAGCAGGTTCCAGTTTTTTCTTAAAACAGGTAGATCCAGGGACAGACCTATGGGTTCATATGAAGGGACCACACTACACCCACCCTCGCTTGATGAACAAAACTATCCGTTCTGAAAATCAATGATGATTATCTATCTAAGATCCAAACGATGTGGAGAAGCAATCCAAATAAAGTGGACGTGGCCTAAGATGCAGGATGGAACAGATATAACTAAGGTTGTAGACAAACCAAGGACACTATGGACGGAGGACGAAAAGTGTGCCGAAGAGGCAAATTACATAGCATTGTATGCTATTCTTGCTTCGGTTGATGCCATGAGATACAAGTTGATTATACACTGCCAAACTGCCAAAGATGCTTGGGATGCTCTACAAAAACAATTTGAAGGAAATGAGTCCGTAAGAAAATCAAACTGGCAAAGATTGGCCACACTATTTGATGGAATACAAATGAACGAAGATGAAAACATGGAGATGTACTACGCTAGGTTCAGTGACATAGTAAATCAATGTTACACCCTCGATGATGCTATCAAGGAAGATGTTCAAATCATGAAAATCATGAGAACACTAGCTCCTAGATTCAGAGAAAAAATCACAGTTTTAGAATCATTCATGAGAGTCACACCGATGACATTAGATGACTTGATGGGAGAGTTAAGGACGTTTGAGTTGAACAATCGCATGGACACTCCAAAGAACAAAGGGATAGCCCTAAAGACGGAGACAACAACTGAATAATTCGAGAATGATGTAACAGCAGTTGCTGACAAAATGACACTTCTCACAAAAAATTACAGCAAGCTTGTGAAAAATACAATCAGAGGCAGCAATTCAACAAAAGTCCGAACTCTGGAGAGAACATCAGAAAAAGTGGAAACAAATCTTCGAATACTAGGCAGGTAAATCGGAAGGACTCTGATCAATGCAGAGAGTGTAGTGGATACGGACACTATCAAGCAGAATGTCCAAATTTTCTAAGAAAGAATAAAGCACTAAAAGCCACCTTGAGTGAATCTAAATCTGAAGGAGAAGAAGAAACTGATGAACAAGAGACAGAATACCCCAGTAACTTTACCATCTATACATCATCAAAGGACCTGGGATGCCTCACATCTGTTGTTCGAACTGATGAGGAACTAGAGTACACTAAGGAACCTGATTTTGACAATCCAACTCTGGAAGGTCTAGAGAGATTGTATCTAGACGTATCTGCCAGATATACTGCAGCTACATATACTATTCGAAAGTTGGAAAATCAAGTAAGGGAATACAAAAATAAAGGCGCACTAAGCATGAAAAATCAGGAACTCAGTTAAGTGAAACATGAACTGCACATCACTAGGGAAATAAATGAATGATTGAGAGATGACTTGATTATGTCCCAAAAGAATGTGAGGAATCTCGAACATTAGGTCCAACTTTACGAAACGGAAATTGAATCACTCAAAGCCAACTCTGAAATAGCCCGGAAAACTACAACAAGCAATCACCAGGTAAATGCCTCACTTACCAATGAACTAACAGATTACTTCTCAAAATTGCAGGATAAGGATCATGAGTTAACATAATTACGAGCTGAGCTGGACAAAGTAGTACGAACCATACAAGGACTGAACAATGGAAAAGCCAAATTTGACGAAATACTGGCATATGGAAGGCCACAAAACAATAAAATAGGAATAGGATATATTGAAGAAAGAACATCTGGATCAACAGTCTTTTTACCAGCGACAATCCCCACATTCGACCATGAAGGACAGAATAATACAAGACACCCTAGGAAACAAGACACAAAAGGTATGATAAAATTTATTCCTATTTGCCATTACTGTGATGCACATGGGCACATTCGACCAAGATGCTACAGAATGAAACGTGAACTGCAATCAGGTAATATTTCAACTTGGAATATATATGGTGTCCCTGTAAAAAATCATAGGTCACTGGACTCTTCGAAAGTAAGAAATTCAAAAACAGAAAACCAAATATGAAAAAGATCTGGGTTGTCAAGAAAAACATGTGTCTTAATTCATCAGTAGTCTCACTTGGGGCGAACAATACTGGAACATGGTTCTTTGACAGTAGATGCTCACGACATATGACAGGTAATGCAGCATACTTATCAGATATCACCCTAATAAAAGGAGAGTCAGTAACCTTTGGAGACGGTAATAGTGAACGTGTCATTGGATAGGAGACTCTCAACATAAATGGCATGCCAAAATTATCCAATGTGTTTCTTGTTGAAAACCTTAAGGCAAACCTTCTGAGTATCAGTCAAATTTGTGACCAAGGACTTCATGTGAATTTCACTCATGATAAATGCGTAGTAGTCGATAAAAATAATGAGTGTATACTCACTGGAACACGATCCACTAACAACTGTTATCTTCTTGACAGGAGTCATGAGTGCTACAATGTCAGCTCGGGAGCAACAGAAATATGGCATCAAAAGCTAGGACATATAGGATACAAACACCTCATTGCCTTGTCAAAATCACAATGTGTACGAGGACTGCCTAAACTACCAAGCAAAGATCAAGGTATATGTGAACCATGCCAACTTGGCAAACAGGTAAAAAGCTCACACAAGATAACACAAGATGTTTGCACAAAACAGATCATGACCTTGTTACATATGGACTTGATGGGTCCTGTTCAAATTGAGAGTGCTGGAGGTAAAATATATATTTTTGTTTGTGTTGATGATTTCTCAAGATATACCTGGGTAAGATTTCTTCGTGATAAATCATATACTTTTGATGAATTTGAAAAATTAATACGACTGATAGAAAATGAAAAATAGGATTCAGTTGTTCGAATACAAAGTGACCATGGTAGAGAATTTGAAAATACTGCATTCATCGATTTTTGTGCCTCTCGAGGTATGGCTCATGAATTCTCTGCACTTAAAATACCTCAACAAAATGGAGTAGTAGAAAGGAAAAACCGTACATTGCAAGAAATGGCTAGAGCTATGACGATAGGCAAGGATGTAGCCCAAAAATGTTGGGCTGAAGCCATAAATACAACATGCTATGTTACAAATAGGATATATCTTAGGAAAGGAATGGGAATGACTTCTTATCAAATCTGGAAAGGAAAAACTCCTAATTTAAGTTACTTCCATGTGTTTGGTTGTAAGTGTTATGTATATAATGATAGACAACAGTTAGGTAAATGTGATGCCAAAAGTGATGTTGGTATGTTCCTAGGATATTCGACCAACAGTAGAGCATATCGTGTCTATAATCTGAGAACTCAAACACTCAATGAAAGCACTAACATTGTATTTGATGATTCTTTGATAAGACAGGAAGTTTACTTGGAAGAAGCAGGTTCTTCAGCTGGTCAACCAATGGGAAACCAGAATAGTGAGGACATCACAGAAACTAACCAAGAACCATCTGATGAAAACAGTGGTAGAACCGAACCCTCAACAAAAATTCAGAAAGAACATCCAAAGGAACTCATCATTGGAGAACTTAATGAAGACATGATGCAAACCAAAACCGACTATCGGAAAATGGAGGGACTGGTTCACTATGCTTGCTACACCTCTATGGTCGAACCCAAAAATTGTCAAAAAAGCACTCAAGGATGATAACTGGATACTGGCAATGCAGGAAGAATTGGAGCAGTTTGCTAGAAATGATGTTTGGACACTTGTACCAAGACCTGACAGTGCGAACATCATCGGAACAAAATGGATCTTCAAGAACAAAACTGATAAACAAGGTAACATCACTTGGAACAAAGCACGACTCGTGACCCAAGGATACACACACGTAGAAGGAATTGACTTTGAAGAAACATTCGCTCCAGTTGCACGACTGGAGTCAGTAAGAATCCTTCTTTCTTTTGCATGTCTTAAAAAATTTATTCTTTATCAAATGGATGTAAAAAGTGCATTCTTGAACGGGTTCTTGAAAGATGAAGCATATGTTGAACAACCAAAAGAATTTGAAGATCCACACTTTCCAAACCATGTCTACAAACTGAAGAAAGCTTTGTATGAGTTGAAGCAAACTCCAAGGGTATGGAGCTTTCCTACTTTCTTGGTCTAGGTAATGTCTCGTGAATTTGAAATGAGCATGGTTGGTGAACTTTCCTACTTTCTTGGTCTACAAGTCAAACAATGCAAAAGTGGAATCATGATACATCAAGAAAAGTATGCCAAGAACCTGGTAAAGAAATTTGGACTTGAAGGGTGCAAAGTAGCACACACACCTATGGGGACAAATACCAAATTATCTAAGGACGAAGGTGGAATAAGTGTTGACCCAACTCTCTACAGAAGCATGATTGGAAGTCTCCTGTACCTCACTGCTAGTCGACCTGACATAAGTTTCAGTATTGAACTATGTGCTAGATATCAATCAAATGCTAAGGAGTCTCATCTTAAGGCTGTAAAAAGAATCATACGATATGTGGCAGCTACCACTAACTACGGCTTAAAATACTCCTTTGATACTAAACCCTTCCTTGCAGGATACTGTGATGCCCACTGGGCCAGCGACATGGATGATAGAAAGAGCACTTCAGGAGGATGCTTCTTTATTTGAAACAATCTTGTATCCTGGCTAAGCAAAAAGCAAAACAATATTTCACTATCAACACCAAAAGCTGAATACATAGCTGCAAGGAGCTCATGCTCTCAACTGGTATGAATGATGCACATGTTGTGCGACTATGGTATGAACCTGACTTCCATGACTCTATTCTGTGACAATATGAGTACTATTAATATGTTTAAAACCCTGTGTAACACTCCAGAACTAAACATATAGACATTAGACACCATTACATCCGGGAGTTGGTTGAAGATGGAGTCATTAACCTTGAACATGTTCCTACCATAAGTTAACTGGCTGATATTTTCACAAAGGCCCTAGATGCACAAAAATTCATATCCCAGAGAAAATCTCTAGGGATCTGCTGTGCTATGTAAATGCTGTATCAATAATAATAAAATAATAATAAAGGGGAGGTGGAAGTCTCGGATTGCCGAGGATAACTATAAGTCTCGCACATGTTCAAAATTTTGTTTGTCTTGAACTTTGAATCCATTATTTCTTCTCCCAGTATAAGGAAAAGAGCTATGACCTTGAAATAATGCTGTGGAATGTTGTCACCAATGTGATAGAGCACCAAGCACAGAAAATGACAGGTCCGTGAAAGCTTCCTTAATAATGTTCACCTCTAAGTTGCACAAAATATAGGGGTTACAAGGTTCTGAGCTCGTCACACAGGGTTTTCCCAGTATGGTACTTTATTGTGTGGTTTGCGAGCTACTACACAAGGATTCGGCAGAAGGAGCAATAAGGAAAAATCATATAACTCACTTAGCAATCAAAATAGGGTGAACATATACTGGAAGAGAAGACTTGCGGATTTTTCTTAGTGCATTTTCAAACATTGTTGCTTGACTGAGACTTATGTTTAATATGGTGATCTATGATTTCATTTCTCCAATATAAAAAAAAATATTTTAGCCTCTCTAATTTTTTCCTTGAATTATATGAATTATTTATGCATAAACATGGCCTGGATGATTATCCGGTCGTGGCTTGGTTTCGGAACATGTGTCAATGGGAACGTGGTCTTCCCTTCTTAGAGCCGTAAAAGGGTTTAATTGGCCCACATAAAATCTCGCAAAATTGATAGGAATCGAGGCGTCAACCGCCCTCACTTCATATCATTATTAGTTTATGATTGACCGTGCCTGACCCCTTTCAAAGTTCACCTTCACGTCTGTATTTTTGTGTTATTTCTTCAACATATCTTTACAGAGTTTTCATGGCGGACCAAGGAGATTCACCCAGCGGAATACGATCAAGCTGGATCTTGGTTCCATTCTTGAACCCAGAACCATTAGAGATAATCCCTCCGCCAGAATCTAATGAGCAGCCATCGGCCGACCAGGGCAAGGACCCGCCCCCTCCCGGTCCTTCGTCTCCTTTGTGCGCTGATGCCCCGCTGACCGAAACCGCTCCAACAGATGTTCCACTACATAGTGCAACTATTCCACCTTCTGCTGCCTCAGTCCACTGATGTTCTTCAAAAAGCCGCACCTCCGCTGAACATGGTCTCGCGTGAGGCCAATGTTGCCTACAGGCCACGCACCATTACACCAACACTTCGCCCCTCAGAAGTTGCGGCCAATCTCCCGCTCTTTCTCCATCAGCAACTAGAGATCCTTGATACTCTAGCTGTTGAGGTAGCTGCCCAAAAGCTTTATTTTACTAATGTTTTGAAATCTCTGGATGTTCCCTCTCAGGGCGCACCATCCAGGGGTTCCACTCCTTTAGCAAGTAGTTCGAAAAAGGGGGAGAAGAAACCATCTGCCGTGGATAAAGGGAAGAAGAAGGTGTCAAGCAGGGCAACAAAAAGAAAAAGGCCGGCTGAGGAGACTGAGGTGGACGATACTGAGGAAGAAGGAGAATGGGAAAGTGGGAGTAGTTCCGATTGAATCTGGGATGTTTCTAAAACAATTTGAATATTTTTTAAAATGGTCTGTAATATGATAATACAATTTCCAGTAGCTAGGTTGCTAACAACAATATCTGTAGTTTAGTCATTTCTGTTGACTATTTGCACAGGGCTTAATGTTGCTGCTCTGTGACTGAACGTGATGGATGATAGTTTGCTATTATATGTGAACATCTTTCTTTCAGTACATAATTCTCTTGCTTGGTTCTTTTTACAGGTAGCAGATCGTCCTGAAATTTTCGAACAACATGCCAAAGGGGGAGATTGATAAGGTAAATATTATTGTCAAATTATTCGAAAATTCTAATTAAGATATTCTTGGTTGCAGATTTAAAAGATATTGTGGAGATATTCTTGGAAGAAGATCACGGTTGAACGAGTAGAGAAACGAAAGGAAAGTCATGACTAAAAATAAAGAGAATCAAGAGAAAATCTGGGAACATATCTTTGAAAGATATGATAAAGATATAAGATATGCATATCCAGACCACATATGCAAAGATATGCATATCACAACCAAGAAGAAAGAAGATACGGGCAGATTTCTTGAAGGACAAGGCGTGACTATAAATACAACCTCAAGCCATAGATGAAGCAACTCTCCAAGATATTCAATTACCATCATATGGGCAGAGAAAAATAGAGAGGCTGGTGAAGGTGCTGTTATATTCGGGAGAATACAACAGACTGAGAAGAACTCAAGGGCGAACCGATAGCGAACATCACAGAGTTTGGATTATATTGGGAAATTCAACACACGTTAATTTCTGGAGATTTCAACTTTGTACAAACGGGAGTTTGTATTTAAATCCATCTAGGGGACTAGGTGGTCAAGTAAGTGTTTTAGAAGATTAAGTTACACGGGTAGACAAGTATTTAGGGGGAGCCAAATACGTGTAAGATCTACTGTAACATTTGTGGGAACAAATATATCTTCTAATAATATTACTTGAGAGAAAGAAGGGATTTCTTCCTCGTTTAAAATCAAACCTTATTTTAAGCTTCCGCATGTTCATTTACATTTCGAACTACAGTTGAACAATTACACACGCGCACAGATTCTGATCTAACACTTTTGTTGCAAACGATGTTTCATCTTATAATTCAACAATTCATTGACTTTGATGAAGGCATTAAAGAATAATAAAAATATGGGAGTTATATAAGAAAAATAAAAAAATATTTTAAAAATCCAAGTTGCTTAAAATTTAAAAATTTTATTTTTGAAAACTCTTAAAATTATTTTGAGAAATCTAAAATCAATATATAATATGTAAACATATGAAAGTTAATTGAAAATTGTAAAAATCAATAAATATATATTTAAATTCTGGAATGTTATTCTATCAAACTTTAAATATTTCTTAACATTTTCTAAAATTTAAATCTGAAAATTCCTTAAAATATGAAAATTAATTATATTTAAAAAATCCAAAATATAATAAATCTGAAAATCAATAAATATTATATTGAAAGCCTAAAATCTGGACAGTGCTCAAAATTATAAAAACTATAATTAAAATCAATAAATAGTATGTCATTATATTTTTACTGGCCAAAAAAACAAAATTTTAAGTGAATATCTTGTATAAAATTTTTGTTTTTGTTTTATATATATATATATATGTATATATATTAACTTTTCAATATCTAGTGTTGCACGTAAAGTTTATTTCTTTTTCTCTATAACAAGAATAGGGTTTTTCAAAGAGTCATGAGAGTAAGCATCGTTGGAGGTTTTCTCTCTAGGAATGTTAATTGGGCTAGTCCTTAGCGATTTTGGGCTAATCCTAACGGATTTTGGATTAATTGGGTCTCAGGCTAATCGAGCCAGTTTAAACCGATTAATAATATCTTGAACCTAATTTTAATCCTAACAGTTTTTGGGTTAATGGGGCCACTATCGGGCTATTAAAAAAATTATCAAAATTTTAATAATTCAATGAAAATAACTAATGCAATACTTTTAAGTACATTTGCCACGTATTCAATACAACCGTCACATCAACTATTTTTAGCAAGTGTTTAAAACTCTATCGAAATTGACCAAAGTCGAACAAAATTATAGATATAAACTCATTATTAGAAACTTATATTTTAGAGACTTATATTGTTGGCAGAGTCAAATTTAACAAAACTTAAATTGAAAAATTCTCTAAAATCTACTCATACATATACATTCTTATATATATATAAATATTGTGGTGGTATATATCTAATTAATTATCTATTTAACATATAACAAAATAAAAAAAATTATCCAATAAATTTCATTAAAATATTCATATTGATTATCATATGGTTTGTGAGGTGGAGAAGACAGAGAACAGCTCACTTTTTGCACGCAAAAGAGTAAAATGATGTTTTGCTTTTGACTCTTCCAAAGATTTTCGACCTAAGCAACACAGCTCGCGCCAGCCCGTTGAACCGCTGTCCAGCCCACTTAGCTTGTGGGTCAGACAGTTCAAGCCAAAAAGCTCAAAAGTCAAACAGGCTAGAAAAAATAGACCCTAAACCTTTTTTTTGGTTAAACGGACTGGCCCAATGGGTCGCGATCTTATTAACATCTATACTTCTCTCCACCATTGCTAACAATTATAATTTGCATTTATTTTAATTGTTGCATAAAATGAATATAATTGAAGCTTTATGCATTCAGTTCAATTATTCATTGTACCATTAAGTCACTGTCGGGTGTGATTGAATCTCAATAACACAAGTTCTGAGCAAGGTCGCTTTGTAAAAGGTAGACATTGGTGAAGGTATCGATTACTAGTCGCACATTACTCTACTTTTATTTGTTCACTACAAGTGTCCCGTGACAGGTGTATCAGTTGGGCTATTTCACAACCGCACATTGCACTACTTTTATTCATTCGTATAGGAAGATCCACATATGTTTTCACAAATTTGATTGGATCGGTTCAATTGCACATATTTTAATCCAAGCAATTACAGCGTATATATGAGACTCACTAGTGCCAAAAAAAGTATGACAAGAAGAATAATATGAATAATTAAACTTCTTTGATTATGGAAATATAAAAAAATAAATGCAATTTAATAATAAAAAATATTTTTCTATTCCATAAACTCAATCACCCACCAAAATAATAAAGAAAGCTTCTATTACAGTGACAACTATTGAAATATCATAATCCGAACTTTGTGTTTTTTGGTAGCTGAAAGTCCTAGCACCTTTGGCAGATTCTTGTTGTGATATTATATACATATACACACACACATATATATATACACACACAGACACACACATTCGAGGGATCAAGACATATATATACATACTCATCTTATTACATTTTGTATTCATTATTATCCTGCAATAATTTGGGCAACTCAAGTCTACTTCATTCTTTCTGTGATCGTGGCTTATTATAGAAAATATCGACGAAGTTATTTAAATTTTATTTTGGGATGAAGATGTGCCGACATTATTCGTTCGTGAGGACGAAAGTCCATGAGGCAAGAATATAAAGCAAAAGGTATATAATGCAAAAATTAAGAGAAAGGGAGCAAAATTTGCATTTTCATTAATTTTATGATTTTTTATAAGATTTTTACCGACTATTTTATGACATGAAAATGTTTACAACATGAAATGTTTTTCCACAATTTTTCATTTCCATAAAATTATTTATTTCTCTTTTGAAATGTACAAATTGTCCACAATAATATAAGATCACCATGGATCTATACAGAAATTACTTTCTAGCATAATATATTTTATTCTTCGATAAATCAAATTATTTATAGTTGGCCAATGCTATAACCTGCTCTCCTTTTCTTTTCTTTTCTTTTTTATTTTTTTAATTTTTTTTATATCAACCTGTATCTTAATTTGGACACAGTTTAATCGATTCTGGTGGTTGGTTTTTGAAATTACAAGTAGAATTGAGGCGCATATAACTGGTTTTAATTTTAATTTTCTAATTTTTTATTTTTTAATTCATATTTTAGAATGAAATTACCGGTTTGGACCCGAAATCAAAACTGAAACTGATGATATATATGGAATTAGAATATGAATTGCAAATGAAACAGATAATTTAGAATCAGCCCGAGATGACTATCCTGAAATAAAAAATGAATTATCTAATTTTTTTATTTCAATTTTAATTCTAATCTAAAATTGAATGAATGGTTATGTTGATTTCAAATTTAAAATCAAAATCGTACCACGTGTGTATATATATCTAATTAACAAGCGACCGAGATTGGGAAGATTCTTCCTCTGAGGAAAAAGAGATTTTCATCACTTGCGAGACAAGAAGAATAAGGTATAAATTGTTAATGGTATTACCATTGTCCTAAGTGGATTATGTGATTTCATGCCATTTACTTATATTCTCAGATTGTTACTTTTCAATTTCTTCATATCTTAATTTTATATTTAAGCTTTTATTTTACAATAACCACCCTACACCATTACAAAAGTACTAAATATTTCCTCCAAATTTAATTTAATATGATACTTGAATGGTGTTATTTTTTATTTAAAACGTAATAGTTTATCCATTTAATAAAAATAGAGTTGTATATTTAAAATAATTATTAAAATATGACTCAATTTTTAGGAATGTAAAATACCTTTAATTTGAAAATTTTATTTACTATTTTCTTTAAAGTAATTCAAAGTAATATATATTTACTCGAAAGTAATACTATTATTTTCTTTAGATTAATCTAGTGTAACATTTGATAAGTATTATGTTTCTCTTCAAGAGTATTACTTTAAAAGTTTTTTTTTCTTTTTTATTTAACAATAGTTAAATATAATATTCTTCTATTTCAAAATAAGAGTCTTATTTAAGATAAAATAAAAAATAGATCCTCAAATAGAGTGTTATTTCAATAGTCAATGTCTCGTATTATTAATAAAAGTTAAATATAAAAAATTATTTTTATGAATAAGCCACATATGATTGATAAATTAAATTAACAAATAAATAAATTTGTATAAGTGAGAATTTATAATTTTTTAAAATGTTATATTATTATCAAGTTGGTCCTAAATAAGAAAAAATGTACCTTTATAAATTATGTCTCGCTTTTTTTTTTAAATGAAAACAATACCATTATATTATTTAATATTTTTTAAAAATCTAATTTGATGTTATAAAGTACTCTCTCGGATCAGAATTAAATGAAAATGATTTATTGTTAATTAAATGACATTTTAAATATATTTTTTTTCTCTTTCTTTAAGCTTTACCCTCATTCCTATCCCTAAATTATCTTATTTTCAAATTACCAAAATACTTAATTCTCTTTCACTATTCATGTTACATAAAATAAGAAATTTGAGGGAATAGAGGAGATAGTGAAGGACTAATTAGTCAATATTGTAAAATCTTAATTCATCCATCATTTTCTAAAATATCAATTAATTATAAATAAAATAAAAAATGCTTTTTATTCGATGAGTACTACTTTCAACTATCAAATGTTGCAAAGGAACCCATCGTAATTCATCATTTATTATGCTAGTTAGAATTTTCCATCTTTCTATCCTCCTATTTATATAAAAGTAAATTGTTTACATATTCAATTTTATGAAAAAGTTAAATGTAATTAAATAAATTTAATAATAAATAAATAAAATTTATTATTAGTAATTTATAATTTTTAAAATATTTTATTTTTGTTTAATTAACCATAATAAAAAGATGTGTTGTTGAAAAATATAACTTTTATTTTGAGGAAGAACGAGTAATATTTTATTTAAATTGCAAGATTTTTATAATAAAATTTGTATATAAATGGCTATATTTGTTTCTAAGTTTGATAGGATGACGTTTTTCCTTTTAGTCCCTGTTCCTGGGCACCGAAGGTTATTATTTTTGGATTATCGCTTGTTATTTAATGAAGAGGACAAAAAGTTCTGTCGGGACCACAACAACACTACACGTGGATAGTGACAGCAAATCTATCTATCACTCCACCACTCCAAAATAGGCACAAAAAAAATATGGTCAATTATTTATTTTCAAATAATAAAATATTATTTAAATTAAATTTGTATTTGACTCATTTAATTTACAGCTAATTGAACTTAATTTGATTAGCTACTGATTTAATAATAATAGAAAAAATTATATCATCACACTGCAACATGGTTACAGACTCACAATTAATCTTTGTCACTAAATAAATACTCTATCTTCTGTAATAGAAGTTTTTGAAGTCATTTTTTACTTTTAAAGTAGCTCAGAATTCATATATTTATTTTTTACATTTTAGTGCAATGCTAACTCAAAATTTAGTCAATAATAAAATTCACTTTAAATTAATAAAATATGAAATTTCAAGGACGAATTTTTTTGTAGTGGGAGGAGGTGTGATAAAGCAAATTTTTATTGTATTATTCAAATTACTTTTATGAAAGTTTCAAGGATCATGCTTTCATGATTCATAATATGAAGATTTTCTAATATTTCATATGAGAATTCTATAACTTCTTAATGAATATTATAATTGATATTTATATGATTTTATGTGTATAATTGAAGTTAGGCATGATTAAGTGATTCAATAGAAATTTACATGATTATATGTGCAATTATAGGATTTTGATTTTCATGATTTATGTATAATTAATTGACATAAATTTATAGAATGATAATTTAGATTATGAAATGTTATTATATATTAAATTTTATGACTTCATGATTTTATAAAATCATTCTATGATTTAATTTGCAACTTATGTAATTATTGCACTTAGAATATTATAAATTTTTATGATTAAATTATTTGATTAACACTGGGCCATAATTTGAATTTATTAAGTTATAATTAGGCTTAATAAAATTAAATTTAATATTATGAAATCCATAAACAAGCCTGGATATATATATATATATATATATATATATATATATTTATAAAATAGAGGAATTAATTACAGATTAATAATCATAAAAAAAATTAGGGTTTGGATTCCCCTCATAGCCGCCATTGTCCTTTCAATATCCTTTTTCATTCCTTTCAACTTTTAGGTACTTTTATGGTAAAAACAAATTCGAACGTTTTATTTATTTTAATATGTTGTTCCCTATTATGAGTATGAGCCACGGTTAAAATTTCAAGCAGATTGGATATGTATTTTATTTTATTTGAATTGTCTACCACTTACTATCCAGGTTTATAAATTCCAGCGTTTATGATTGTAAAATTCAAAATTTATACTTATACATATCCAAATCCCTTGAAATTTGAATATGTCATTCATTCCTATGATTTCAATTCAAGTTTAAAAGTTTAGGTCAATTGGTATCTATTTTATTTTATATGAATTTTCTATCACTCAAGATCCAAATTTATAAAGTGCTACGTTTTTTATTTGAAAATTCGAAATAAAGGTTTACAGTTATTCAAATCTCTTCAATTTATAATATGTTGTTCCTATAGGTGTTATACATCTTTCATAAAAATTTCAAGTCAATTTAGTTTATAATTTATGAGTTATGATTTATTTTCTACGGTTGTGCAAGATTTACAGCTTCAACTATTCCGATTTCAAAAATCCAATATATATAGAAATTCTTTTCAAAATAATTCGAATTTTTTATATGATACTTCCATATGAGTCTAATTTCAAAAGTTCAAAATTCATCATTTTCCTCCATATATTTTGTGATTTATAAAATATTCATTTCTTATTGTGCAGTAGGAATATACATCAAATATTTATAAAATCTTCGTTTTAAATCCGATTGAACTCAAATCAGTGGCAAAATATCACAAATTTCATTATCTATAATTTGTGCTGAGAAAAAAAAAGTTTGAATTTATTTACTGTACACAAACTTCAAGACAGAATGTACTTAAGTTTAAAAGAAGTTCATTTTCATAACTTCTATAAATATTAGTCCTTGTTTCCACTTCCTAAAATATTTTAAGCCAATTGGTACAACTTTTAGTCAGTAGCATTTTAGTAATTCATAGATTAGGATTTTATTAATTAAGGGGTTTGTAGTAAATAATGCATCCATATTGTAGGAGCTCCGGAGACCTCGGGTTTAGGGTAAGACATAATTGAAAATATCATCCCTATAACTTTAAGAGGTGGGTGATACTCTCACACTAATTGTGTGTTGTGGTTTATTGAATTACCCTCTAGAGAATTATACATGATTATATGACAATTATTTATGATATGCATATTGTGAAAGTTAATGATGATGGTTTGATGACATAATTCTATGAAGAGAATGTTTGACACATATTTGCAAGATTCGCGGTAAAGCCGCACAATGTATAAGATATATTGATAATACCGTACATAGATATATATGGCTAAGATTCGGGGGTATGACCCGTACAAGATTTCGATCAAAAGATCATTTCGACTAGCTCCCAAACTTATGATGCTCGAGCGGGACCGTGCGGGCCCAAGCAAGATTGATGTGCTCTTGTGTGTACTATAATAAGTAAATAATATACATGATTTTCATGATTTATGGTCATGTGTAAGTGCTTCAATGTACAATGTGCTTATATGTGATGATTATTGTTATGTTTTCATTGTATATACTCTTATGGATAAAAGAGTTAACATACGGAGTGTTTTCCAACACTCACCCCCTCACCTTTTCAAGTAAAGAGGTCAATGAAGGATGAGCTTGGTCGTGTTTTTTACTCCGACTATGTGGACTTCTCCAATTAATCAAGTGTTTTAAAATTTAACTATTTGATCACAATTGTTTATGTTGTGTAATAAAAATTTTGCACGAGCTATATTAGGTTTATTTCCTCCATATGATTTCTCAATTAAATTTTTTTTTTTATAGTAACATCTTTTGGAACATTGAAAAATATTTAAATTAAGTGTCAAGTAATAATTTTTTTTTTAAATATAATTTTTCAACTTAAACCATAAAGAAATATTTGAACTAGAACCAAGAGTCTTAAGTTGAAACTTATACTCATGTTTGTTTAATACCTTATAATTTTAAATTTAAAAACTCAAAATTCTCTAAATTAATGAAATCATAAAAATTAAATAAATAACTAATAAAAATTAAATAATTGTGTATCGTACATGATAAATTACTTTTTGATGTAAGATAAGACTTATCAATTGAGCCCATGGTGGAGAGTTCAAAGTTGTAAGCATATGTATGTGTGTATATGAGCCCATGGTGGAGAGTTCAAAGTTGTATGCATATGTGTGTGCATATATATATATATATATATATATATATTTGGTTTAATTCTTTTTAGATTACAAATTGGGTCACACATTATAATTCAATCCAAAAGAAAGCAACTTATATCCAACAATAGACATACATCATATAACTATTTATTTAAAATAGTAATTTAACTAATCTTATGATAACGCTCCAATGCTCACCACTAATTGGATAGAGATATATATCACTTTCTAAAATAATACAAAAGAATATATATATATATATATATATATATATATATATATATATATATGTATATGTGTATAGCATAGCACACTACGATGCTGAAGTGACGTGGTTAATTGTATGGAGGACAGACAAATAATGAAAGAATGAATTAATTAATTAATATAATCATTGATTCGATAATTTTATCATAAGTTGGTTCAGACAAGACAAATAATAGAAAGAAAGTGGGAGCATATGTTCATGTAATAGTGTCTCCCCCCATCTGGCATGTAATTAATGATTGATTTATTAATTAATTAATAATTAACTTCAAATTGAAGTGTGCGCATCAAACTATTTACCTTTTTTAGTGTACTTATCACACCTACCATTTTTAATTTATAATTAATTATTAATTATTCACCAAATTGGATGAAATGTTAACATGGGTTCGCCCCTAATTAAACTCCACTGGGAGAAGCAATTTTGCTGCATGCATAATTTAATTAATTATATATATATCAAGGGTTTGAATATGCTTTCTTAAAAAAACCGATATAGATCGTGCACTTACCGACTATCAATAGCGATGAGACTTTGTGCTGTCCTTTTTATCTTTAGAAAACAAAGAAATCATCTAATTTGTCAATGTGAATAGCAATTGGCCCCGGTGGAAGTAGATAAAATTAATGTTGGAAAATTGGTTTATGGAGTTGATTTGAATTTCATTTTAGTCAATTTTTAAGTTGTTTAATAATTAATATGGAGGAATGAAATAGCATATAATTAATTTATGTTTCGAGTAGATAATTGTAGTGTGTTAAAATTTTCAAAATCAAATTTTGGTGAGTGAGAAATTAATGCGCAAAGTTTACCACTTAAAAATGATATTATGTGGTGTGAGAATGTGAAGATGCTTGATAAAATCTCATCTCACATTGAATTAATGTTGATATTAATTTTAGTTTAAGTAGTAGAATACTTATGATGTTATTGTTGGAATAGATTATAAAAGTTGGTGTTGACCAATCTTTGAGTAATTTTAAATTTATGTTCCATTTGTGAAAAATGAAAAATAAGTTCCATAATCAAGATCTACATTCCTGGTAGATGAATTTAGAATATCTATTTTCTCAAATCAAATTCCAGGTGAATGAGAAATTAATGCTTAGAGTAAGCATTCTAAGCATCGTACTATTTTTCGTTGATAACTTTTGGTATCGTTGTGCTGCAATTCTTAAGTTCAAAGTTGTTGTATCTTTGAGATGATTTTCGTAGACCATGAGCACTGAATACGGGAAATTTTGTCTTTTGGAGAAATTGTCTAACTCCTGCCTCGACTTTTCTGTCCTATTTATTTTCAAGTACACCATAACCACACAACTTAATAATCATAAGACAAAATTGTGTGTATTTGAAGACGGAGTCAAGTTATGTTCCTACAACACCTGTGTATATCGAAAGATCGACAAAATTTGGTGACTTTGAATTTAAAAGGTGGCAACATAAGATGTTGTTTTACCTGAAAAACATGAATCAGGTATAGTTCGTAAAAACAGAAACGTCAACTGTTTTAGAAAAGAAAGTCTGACAAGAAAAAATAGACAACGTTAGATCGAAATTACATCCTGAATAGGTTGTATAACTCCATTTACAATGTCTATGCAATTACAAAGACCACAAATAATTGTGGGACTCGTTAGATAAGAAGTACAAGACAAAAAATGGCGGAATGGAGAAATTAATTTTCATTAAGTTTTAGGACTTCAAGATGGTTGATTCAAAGACTGTCTAAGATTAAGCATGAGAGTTACAACTGATTCCACATGGCATTCATACTAAAGGTATGCAACTAAGCGAATCATTCTAAGTAACTACAATATTTGAAAAGCTACTACCCTTATGGAAAGATTTCAAGAATTATCTCAAGCACAAGAGAAAAGAAATAGGGCTGCAGGACTTGATCATGAGTTTAAGAATTGAGGAAGATAAGCGAAAGTTTGAGGTCAAAGCGGCAAAACGTCTGGTAAATTAAATCTAACTGAAGCAAATACTTGCAGAAAAAGAAAGATGGCGGGCAAGAAGCCTCAACAACAGCAAGATCCAAAGTAGAAGAAAGCTAAAAAATCCAAGACATTACTACAACCGCGACAAGCCCAATCATATGGTAAAGGATTGTCATCAACCAAAGAAAGATAATTAAAGTAAAACTCATCTGACCAAAAAAAATACGATTGGATATGTTTGTGCTAAACCTGTCTATTGTCGTGTTTTAAGACAACATGGTTGGATAACCCAATAGAGCTAAATTGGCTAGTTATCATTTTGTTCGGTTGAGAAAAACACTTCACCTCTAGACTTAGTTCACACCGATGTGTGTGACATAAAGTAAAAAAATTGATAATTGCACAAAGTTTTGTTGTGTTTATCTCCTAAGGAGTAATGATGAAGCTATAGAAACTCTTAAACCCTACAAAAATGAAGTGGAAAATCACTAAGCAACCAGATTAAAACAATTCGAAGTGTTAGAGGTGGAAAATTTAAAGTTCTGTTTGAACAGTTATGCTCTGAATTAGGCATAGTTCATCAAACGCCAATCATATATTTGCCACAGTCTTAACGGTGTTAGTAAACTCAAGAACCAAACTCGAAAAGAGATAATGAATGTTATGTTGATAAATTTAGTTTACCATAAAATATGTGGACGGAAGCTGTTCTAACAACCAATCACATTCATAACAAAATTCTACTAAAAAGTGAGGATGTTAATCTGGAATTGTATGTAGAAAAATTAATTATAAATTTGTGGTGTCCGGGGGCGGCAGAGGGGCAGTGGACATTAGACGAGAAGGATGAAAGTGGTGGAAGCAATCAGTTGTCAGTAAATTGGGACAGGAGAGGTAATTTGTGGGGGATGAAAGGTGGGTGGATTGTTGAGTTGCAAGCAACATTTTAATACACAAAACTGTTCAGTGGGTAATATGGGGGATGAATGCGACTCAGGTGCCCGAATTCTAAATACTTCCGTGCTCCGTGCATTTGATGCATACAAATATTGTAATATTCTAACCTCATTGATAATGACAAATTTAGTTAAAGTATTGACAATTTCTTCTAGATTTGAGAGATTATATTTTCAATTAAATAAAAATCTTATTGTAATAAAAGATATTATAAGTCAAAATATTATTAAATTAAAGACATTTTCATAAATATTATTTGAATGGCAAGACTAGCTTACAATATAGATCTGTACATACATCTCTAAATTATTAATTTTTCAATTAGTTAGTATATAAATGATTAATTTATCAATTAATTAGTACCTCTAAGATCAATAAATTATTAATTTACCAAATAAATAATGGGTGCAGCTATTTGTATCCTTCAATCCTTTAAATATATTTTAATTTGTTTTAATAAAATTGGATATACTTAAAATGATTAAAATACCTTTATATGTAATATGTTCCATCTCATTGCCCAATTTGTACAAAACTCGTTCGAAACATCCAACCAAAAAGTGAAGTAGCATTGTATAGATGTTGTCGAACACTACTTCAAATGTTGGATTGGATGTTCCAAACAAACCTTAAGCCAGTATGTCCATGCTTGTTCGACAAAATAAATTTCGAATACGAGCATATGTGATTGACCAATCTCGTCGAACACAAGAACACGAACAAATGTGTTTGACATATCAGGTTTAAACAGATACGTGCGATGAGTTCAAAATAAAATACTGAAATACGAATAAAATACGAATTTTCTAAATTAGATCATTCTCCAATCTATATTTTTTTCTTAAAAAATATAATAAGAAAAATTGCTTTTTTAAAAATAAGTAGTTTTAAAATAATAATTTTATGAGTTCAATTATTTATTTTTATTTGAAATATGTGTTAAGTTTGAATAGAAATTGGGTTAAATTCTTATATGAGTTTGAGACAAATAAAAAAAATTAAACAATTTTTTATATTTTTATAGAATAATAATAATAAATATTTTCATAAATTTAAAATATATATTTTTATTTTAATATTTTTTTACTTATTTGAATTATTTGTATTGACTTTGAGAAATGATAGTAGGTTATATTGAGTATGAATTCTAAAATTCACTTTTGTCATATAATATATTATTTATTATTTATTAAAGATTTTTTTTTTTTGCAGAATTACAATGCACCATACATATGAAACTTTATTACAAATTAATTTGAGTGAAAATTTAAGATTCTTAATTTTGTATATTTACTAACATATTGCGAATGTTCCTAAAAATATCTGGACAATAACTAATTCTAGCAAATCACGAAATTCTTTAAAAAATCTTAATAAACAACCATGTTTCTTAATATTATAATAAATATATAAATTAATAAAATCAAAAAAATTGTATTACTATTTTTGTGAATGAAAAAGGCTGGAAAAACATGTGTTACTATAAATAGATGAACTTCTGCTATTATATATATATATATATATATATATATTTGATTTTATAAGCAGACACAATTTATATTATAAAGAAAAATAAATTCACACAAATATATTTAGAAAATGTTGTATTTTAATTTCTTTTTGTATCATGTAAAACATGGTCTCCAAATGTGTGTAAATCACATGCAAATTTTATTAATTTATTTCTTTGTATTTTATATTTAGTAAATATTTTAGTCGGTTGCTTTATTATATAATTATATGTTATGATTTTTTTAATATCATTTATATATTTTATAAATATAATTTTATAATATATGATTAATATAATAAAATATATTTTATCTCATATATTATCCGGACGAATATCTAACTCAAAAAAAAAAAATCTATTTTAAATAGAATGTAATTGGAGAATTTTGGAATGCCAATAAATAATACCTCTCTAATCAATAGTTTTGAGCTTATATCCGAAGCCCATATCCACAGGTCCAAGAACCGCCATTCCGTCCAGTCCGAACGGCCATTAAAGATCTGCCAGAGTGACCAAATTTTCTGATTCTTCTCCGCTCCATCTTCTGATATACCAACTCTTGCACTCGATTCTCCAGTGTATTTTGGAGGTAAGTATGATCCTATTGAAAGTTAGTACGAATAATATCGCGTTAGTTATCCTTTAATTTCGAACTTTATTTTTGATCGAATCGTTAATTTGAACCATAATTCTCTCGCTTGCTATTTTATTTGGAAGTCCCTTATCGTACAATTATTATTACTATTTTTTTAAAGGAAACATGGCAAGGCCAAGGCACGAAACTTTCAAATCCTCCCCGCGTTGTTGCCTAGAAATATTTGAACAATAATGCGGGTTAACTCAGGGAGTACTCTGTAAATAAAGATGGAGGTATTGACTCGTTTGTGTGTGATTATAGTTGTATGTACAAATTATGGTTGTTGAAATTCAAAGATATGAATACCAGCTTCTGTTGTTTTAAAATTCTTCTTTTTTTATTTATAAATAAATTTTGCTTCTTCTGGGATATTTACGTGCTTGAGGATCTACTGGATGATGCTGGTTTTGAAGGCTTCTTTTGGTTTTAGTTATACTTTAGTCTTTTTCATTACTGAAATTCTAGGATGCTCATATCTAGAAAGATTTTAGTTATACATTAGTCTGTTCATTACTGAAATTCTAGGATGCTCATATCTAGAATTCCTTTAAATTGGTGGCTGATTATCTTTTGAATGCTAATGCTTTAATTAGCGTGTCAATAAGCTAATTTAGTCATTCATTGCTTTCTTCAGTAAGATATTTTGAGAATAAAAAGATCTGATTCCAAAGGCAAACATTCTTTAATCTTGTTGGCAATGGGAGCAGAGGTAGCGGAATCTATGCGCAGGAGAAGTTTTGAGACACGGAATGAAGATGACATGCCGATGAGGGAGAGATGGACTGGAGAACATGATGATTTGGAGGAAAATGAGTCTGATGAATTACTAGGCTCGGGGAAGCACCATAGCAAAGATAGGAGTAAAAGCAGTGGGAGAAGGGAGGAGAAAGAGCACAGGAGCAGGGATCGAGAAAGGTCAAAGGCACTTGACAATATGAAGGAAAGGGAGAAAGACTCTGAGAAAGACCGAATGTCCAGTAGGGATAGGCGGAAGGATGATAGAGATGAGAGAGAAAAGGATAAAGTCCGTGATAGGGCCCGGGAAAAGGATTTTGATCGGGAGAAGCACAAGGAAAAAGAGAAAGATAAAGAGGGTAGGGATCGTTCAAAGGAAAAAGAACGAGAACGGGAGAGGGAGAAAGATCTGGAGAAGGATGCTGATAGGGGACGAGATCAAGAGAGGGGGAAAGAGAAAAGCAGAGATAAGGATAAAGACAGGGAGAAGGAAAGGAATAGAGCTAAGGATAAGGAGCGAGAAATGCACAAAGATAGAGAGAGGGAAAGGGATAATGGTAGACATAGAGGTAAAGATACAACTGAGAGAGAGAAGGTGAAGGAGAGACATAGAGAGAAAGAAAAACAAGCAGATCAAGAAAAGGATAGGACGAGCGACAGAGATAGAAGTGGTCGTAAACAGAAGGATGAGAGCCATGATACGAGCAAGGATGTGGACAAGGATGGTCGCTCAAATTTAGAGAAGGATTATTCTTGCGATAATCATTCTACTAAGGAGCGAATACATAAATTTGACGATGAGAACGACTTCAAAATTCTCAACCAAAAGGAGAAGGCTGAGAGCGGGGTCGGTGGACATCATGCAGCATCGGAGCTGGAACAGCGCATTTCAAAGTATGTTAATTTCTACTACTTTTTCTCTAATAGTTAAATACGTTTTTAATCCTTCTGCTTATGAGAATATGATCTATGCTTTTCTGTAAATGTTTCAACTTGTTATAAGGATTCCTAGGAGTTCTGTTTCAATGTTACATGCTTAATCTCACAACAAATATAATGTCAGTATTGGGCATTTAAAAAGCATTACGTTTTGCTCATCAGTAGTCAAAATAAAGAAATATTTTGATAAATTAATTGATAATTGGAGACAGCCAAGGCAATGGGCTTTGACGACACGGGGGGAAGTTAGTTGGTACAATCATGGGACTTATTTTAAAGATATAAGATTTGTAGAGTTAGTTTGCCAGAACAGAGAGCTCAGACAAGTTGATGGTCATTCTCACTACAGACCACAATGTATGGTGTGATTGTTCTATTTGCTGATATATCTGTATAAATAATTTGCAATTGTAAATTGGGACATTTTTTTTTGATGGGATAAGATTTACCTGAATGGTAATTTCTGTCTGATTGATTAGTTCTGCTATAATGTCATTATAATTTCAGATCCAGCGTAGCAATATTGCTAGGTTAATATATGTATTGTATAAGAATGTTGTGTGTCTTTTTTGTTGAAATTAAACGTGCCCTATCTTTGGGCTGTTCCGATCGTTTTTTGTTGAAATTAAACGTGCCCTATCTTTGGGCTGTTCTGATTTTAATTCAGAGATATACTTAAAATTTGGCTGTTTGCTTTGATCTCAGAATGAGAGAAGAAAGGTTGATGAAGTCATCTGAAGGTGCTTCTGAAATTTTAGCTTGGGTAAACAGGAGCAGAAAGATTGAAGAGAAGAGGAGTACAGAAAAGGAGAAGGCCTTGCAGCTTTCTAAAGTTTTTGAGGAGCAGGTTTCTTGAACTTTTCATTCAGTTCTCACCTTAAAAGGGATCAAAATGATTTTTTCCTTTCTTTATATTGACAAGTGGAGACTATGGTAACATATTTGTTTGTACAGGATAACATGAATGATGTAGAAAGTGATGATGAGGCAGCAACTCAACAGACCACAGGTACGTGCATTAAACTCATGCGTGCACAATAATATTTAATCAATAACCCATTTGAAGTTATGCTCTTTTCACTCTTCACACTTCCATTACAGATCTGTTGTGATATTATTTGCTGTTGAATTTGATATTGTATGATTTGAATTCTTAGTGATCAATTCTTGAAACGTAGCCACACTCCTCAAAATGTTAGAAAATTGGAGAAGAAACGTGTCATTGCAAAAATCCTTTTCTTGTGATGCACAACTTTGAGTTCTGAAATATTCAGACGGCCTTTGCTATCAGTATGCCCTGACACTTTGTTTTCTATCATCCTCTGAAAGATCACCTGGGAGGAGCCAAAGTTCTTCATGGGCTTGACAAAGTACTCGAAGGTGGAGCAGTTGTCTTGACTCTCAAAGATCAAAGTATACTTGCCGATGGTGACATCAATCAAGGTAATATTTGTCTTTCTCTTTTTAAGCCTTTATTACAGCTTTTCTCCAGTTCTTTTCATCTTTTTGGGTATTTTCTGGACTCAGATTTCCTAAGGTGACGTTAAATTGTATATACCAGAGGTTGATGTGCTTGAAAATGTGGAGATTGGAGAGCAAAAGAGAAGGGATGAGGCTTATAAAGCTTCAAAGAAGAAAGTTGGTGTTTATGATGACAAGTAAAATTAACTGACCATAGAGCTTACTTACGACATCTTGTGATGTGAATTTATGACTCATTATCTCTCATTTCATTTGTAGGTTCAATGATGAACCTGGTGTTGAGAAAAAAATGCTTCCTCAATACGATGAACCAGTTGCAGATGAGGTTAATCTTTACCTAGTAGCAGGAATTTGTTTAGTTTGTTTTAGTACTTTATTTTGTGAATGTTAGGGTGGGTGGATGCGGATGTGTTTTGCTGCGTGAGTGTACATGTCTTTACTTCTTTTTTTGGTTTTTTGGTTACAGGGGGTAATCCTTGATTCAAGTGGTCATTTCAGTGGTGAAGCTGAAAGGAAATTAGAAGAGGTAATTCATTTGTTTGATACATATGGTGATTAGTTTCAGCTATAGACCTAGGCTATGTCGGATAATTTTGGTTTGCAATTTAATTTCAGCTCCGTAAGAGAATTCAAGGGGTGTCTACAAGCATTCGTGGTGAAGATCTAAATTCAACTGGGAAGATGTCAACAGATTATTATACCCAAGAAGAAATGACGAAGTTTAACAAGCCAAAGAAAAAGAAGTCTTTGAGGAAGAAAGAGAAGCTGGACATACATGCTCTTGAAGCTGAGGCTATATCTGCTGGATTGGGTGCTGGGGATCTTGGTTCACGAAAGGATGGCAGAAGGCAAAATCTTAAGCAGGAACAAGATAGGATTGAGGCTGAAATCAGAAGCAGTGCTTACCAGTCAGCATATGCTAAAGCAGAGGAGGCTTCTAAAGCACTCCGACAAGAGACAGTACATTCCATAACGACAGAAGAAGATGATACACCTGTTTTTGGTGATGATGACGATGAGCTCAGGAAATCATTAGAGAGAGCAAGAAAAGTAGCCTTGAAAAACCAAAGTGGGGAAGAAAAATCTGGTCCACAGATGATAAAACTCCTGGCATCTTCTACGGCGAATGATTCGACTGCTGACAAAGCAAATTTGGGCTCTGGGGATCAAACAGAGAACAAGGTTGTCTTCACAGAGATGGAAGAATTTGTCTGGGGTCTGCAGCTAGATGAAGGTATGCAAGCTTCATATTCCTGTAACTCTGACTTTTGTTATTTTTGTTCTTTTCCTTTCTTAGATTGTGATTGATTTATAAATTCTTGGAGATGAGAAGGATACAGGAAAGAAGTTGAATTTGATGATTGCTTGATATCAATGTCTTAATTGAGATGAGAGTCATGAGACAATTGTTAAGTATATTAATCCTTGAAACTTCTGTTAGCCTATGACATACATAAGACTCCTGTGGCCTTTAGAAGGTATTGTCTTATAATAGAACATACGATGCTGGTGTTAGCTACAGGATTTTATCATCACATATTGGAAAGAGCCCTTTACTGCTCATAGTTGAGTTTGATATCTCTCATATAGCTTATAAGCTCAAGATTATCTATTGACTTATGCTATCCCTCCTATTTGTCTCATTTAAATCCTTTTTGGGTCTCTAGTTCAATCAAATGATACTGTATCCAGATTCAACAACTGTTGCATTTAATCTTTTAGCATTAAAAGTCTCTGATACTCCATCCCATAATCTTCTTGCTGTATTCCCCCCCCCCCCCCCCCGGCATTTGGTTATTTTTTAACCTCAGGTCACTCTGTATGGCACATCTTGTACCATATTGTTAAGTGATATTTTTTGTTTTTGTGATGGTATTGACTTTCTTCCACATATGCTGTTTGCACAAATGTTCGGTGACATTTATTGTTATTTGTTGTAGTTCTGACATTTTCTTTATTATCTCAGAAGAGAAGAAACCTGAGAGTGAAGATGTTTTCATGGAGGAAGATGTGGCACCCAGCACCTCTGATCACGAAATGCGGGATAAAGACAGTGGCTGGAGCGAGGTACAAGAAACTATGCAAGATGAGACACCTGAACAGGAAAAAGAGGAGGATGTAGCTCCGGATGAGACAATTCATGAATCTTCTGTTGGCAAGGGTTTAGCTGGTGCTCTCAAACTTCTGAAAGATCGTGGAACACTTAAGGAGACCATTGAATGGGGCGGTCGAAACATGGACAAGAAGAAAAGCAAACTTGTTGGCATTTATGACGGTGATGAAGCAAAGGAGATACGCATTGAGAGGACAGACGAGTACGGGCGAATTGTAAGTGGTCTAGTCTCAATGTTTCATTGATCGGCTTACTTATCTTAGTCTGTATGTCCGGCTGGCTTCTTCTGCGTACAGTTTTAACACACTGGCCGATAATATATTATTTAGGAGCACTATTCAGCTGTGTGGTCATTAGTATGCAAATATTTGTAGCTACTAGTAACTCTATGCTGTCTGCATCAGATAATTGTGAAATAAAACTGATACTACCAGTTTATAATTTCAAAATGTAAATTAGTTATGATCTTAGTCTTCCATGATAGATCTGCTTAACTTCATTAGTCAACTGTCCTAGTATTAGATGATGGATTTGGAACTCTACGAGGTTAAGCTAAACTTAAGCATAATTTACCTCAATTCTTTTACATAGATACAAGATATAAGGTGTATGATGATCCAGTAGTTTAGCTAGTTGAACCCTACCTAGTTAAAAGGTTAAAAGTAGATGAACTCATGCTATTATTTGGCTTCTCAATAATAAGTATGGAAAAAATAGTGATTCAGCCCGTGTTTGAAGTAAAGATTCAACTGCAAAATTTTATCTTTTGCCATTTTAAGGCAGTAAGATGTTGCTAGTCTAACCTCCTCACGGATGGAACTATCTTATTCTATACTAAGGCGAGAATTTGAACACATATTCCTGATTTTTGTTTCTTATGGAATACCCCCATTCTCTTGCAACAGTTGACACCGAAAGAAGCCTTCCGGCTACTTTCTCACAAGTTCCATGGAAAAGGTCCTGGAAAAATGAAACAAGAGAAGCGCATTCGGCAATACCAGGAGGAACTGAAGGTAAAGCAAATGAAAAATGCAGATACGCCATCACTTTCAGTGGAGAGAATGAGGGAAGCTCAAGAGAAACTGCAGTCACCGTATCTTGTTTTAAGTGGGCATGTTAAACCTGGGTATGATTTCATTCTTTACTCTGCAGTTACATTTATGTCATCTATTATATTCGTGTACTTCCCAAGTCCAGGCTTCATTGATCATATGGGATATTTATGTTAAACCTTGCTGTCTTAGTTGGCTGGAATCTTTTATGTTTGCAGGCAAACCAGTGACCCGAGAAGTGGTTTTGCAACTGTGGAGAAGGACCTTGCTGGAGGCCTGACTCCCATGCTTGGCGATAAAAAGGTCGGTGCTGAGAAGAATTAATACATTGTGGCCTTGTTCTCAGGAAAATTAGTTTCTTTCACCACCAAATCCCTCGTAGTTTTTTCATCTCTTTCTTTTCTGCTGCAGGTTGAGCATTTCTTAAATATCAAGCGCAAGCCTGAGCATGGGGATTCTGCGTCCCAAAAGAAGCCCAAAACTTGAACCGACTGATTCCGTGCGTGCACTGAGGTC
Source organism: Caryopteris x clandonensis (assembly GCA_028749325.2). Taxonomy (NCBI): domain Eukaryota; kingdom Viridiplantae; phylum Streptophyta; class Magnoliopsida; order Lamiales; family Lamiaceae; genus Caryopteris; species Caryopteris x clandonensis. Next base: position 670,091 of record JAPYKT020000048.1, read on the forward strand.
CCGATTATATCTGTGGAGTAGGGATTTGGCCTACCCTTTATATTAGTAGTATGTGGATACTATTGCTCTATTTCTGTTGGACAGAATGAATGTATGCACGCACCATTTCAGTTTTATTTATTTCCTATTGTTTTTGTTCTATCGTAATGGTTCTGTACGAGGGCTTTGAATATTAAACGAACCGGGCCTGGATCTGCAAAATAACATTCGTTTGTTTAATTTTCTTAATAAAACATAATTTAAAAAACAAGCAATAAAAGGTCTCTGAACAATCCTCATTTTTATGCCCAGATGATTTTTTCAACTATGCTTGCTCGAAATGTATAACAGAAATGATTTTTCAAGCTTATTTTTCTCCTCTATTGAGAAACGTTTTAAATTTTAGGATTTGTGGTGTTTTTGGAAGAAAAGAAAGAGAAACAAGTTGGTGTAGGAAGAATTAATTATTTTGAATTTTTAATATTAATTATGTATTTCTTAATTCGTAAAAAATGATTTGAGTTTTTAACAATTATTTTTTATTACTTAAATTTATGATCTGCATTTAAAAAAAAAAAAAAAAAGTCTGCTGCACTTTTTATACGTGGCTTTATGATTAGATTAGAATAGAGTGTATGTGGTCTTCGTAATAGCCTTATTGGGATCTTTGGTTACATGGGCTTTACTAAAATTTCCTAATTTTTTGTGAACTGGATCTTAACAACTATTGAGGCCCATTTGTCTTCCACCACCCAACTCTCCTTTACCCGATACAACAAATGGACCGGGTAACGCACCCGCCCCATCCACTGATTCTGCTTAACCCTGTTTTCTCTTCTTGCTCCTTCCCAGAGAAAAAATAAAATGGAGAGCTCCGGTACAACTAGCCAGGCGCAAGGTACTCCTGACTTTCGATGCGTGCATTGCGGATTCCCTGTCAAAACACTCCACATTCAGTATTCCCCAGGAAATATTCGCCTAATGAAATGCGTAATCCATTGTTTCCTTCATCATTTCACTTGATTTCATTGTTATTTAACGTTATAGTCTTTCTTGATGAGTTGGGGTTTTTTGTTTTTCTAAACTAGGGAAATTGCGGAGCCGTTGCTGATGGGTACATCGAGTGTGAAATAATGGTAACTGAAGCAAATAATAAGTTGAATACATAATTCTTATGATTGATGCATTTTACTTTTATTTTTTGATATTTTTTTCATGTTTTGAATTATTTAGATTCTCATCCTTGATTTGATTTTGCACAAGCCCAAAGCATACAGACATGTGTTCTATAATATGTTCAGTAAAGAGACTGTCAATTTTGAGGTATAATAATATTCCTTTCATTTGAATAACTTTCTACCTAACTGTTGTGCAATGGGTTTTGCTTACAGTGTATGCTGAATATTTGTTTTGCAGAGCTTATTGTGGAAATTGGTTTTCGCATTTCTTGTCCTGGATGTCTGTATCCTGTGATTTCAGTACTGTAAATTATTGATTAGTTTCAATGACAATCCAAAGTTTTTGTTCTGTGTTCATGCATCTGAATGTGTTACAGTGTATGACTTGCCTTAGCCTGCTTTAGACAAAATGTGGGTTTTCAGCACAAATGAAAGAGAAGGTCCTTTTCCTGCAAGTGTTATGTCATTGCTACTGGAATTTGTAAAGGTTTGGATTTCAAAATTGCAGTATAGATTAACATGCTCTTTGAATGTCACTAGTGATGATGGGATTTAGATTTGACTCTCTACATTGTGATGGTGGGCGTTACCCAGATGCTGTGTGGTGTTATCTTTGGGAACCTCGTCTGTCTTTGGGTGGTGATTTATACCACTAGGAAGTCTCTTAGTGCATCAACTGGAATGCATGGGTAATTATTTACTTAGCTGATCCCCCCCCCCCCCCCCCCCCCAAAAAATATATATATGTTCTGAAGGTACATCCTGCTGGAATGATTGCCTGCTCCTCATTTATTCATTCCATTTTCCTATTTATTCATGGAATTGCCACATGACTGCAGCACTTCTTTAATGCTTTGAATTCTCCTAAAAGTTGATCAAGTTGTACCTTTTATTATGTTGTAATACCAGACCAATTTTTCCTGCTTGTTCTGGATAAGTATGCAGAGTTGTTTTGCATTATGGTTGAGTTATTCTTTAGCAAGGGGAGCTATTTTCAGGATAGTTATATTTTGGTCCTTCTCTTCCTCCCTAAATCAATTTCAACCTGTTTGGTTTAGAGTTCATCAATCATCGTCCTTGAATTCACTATTTATCAACAGATTGTTGTCATTTGTCTTTATCATTCCTAATGGATTCAAATACAATGAACCATAGCTGTATAATTTCAAACATAAGAAGTCAAACTGTATGCTATGTTTCATATTTTTAGAGTGATTAGATGAATTTATTTTTGGAAATGTACTGGCCTTTTTTATCTTTATCTTTTTTCTTTTTTTTTGTTATAAAGAATTCTGAAACATATTGTTGAATGTGTGAAAAATTATAAAATATTTTGTTGCGTTATTGGGAGACATTTTCTACTAATTTTCTCACATAGTATCATATCAAATTCTTTATTATGCATTATTATATTAAAATGATGAATGTATCTCACAAGTGTTAATGATTTGAAATTGATAAGATATACACTATTGATATAATGATGGAAACATGTATAGGTATATATGTATTTACATGTGTTGTAATGATTAGAATGTCTTATAAAATAACATTGTGGTTTTATTAATGAAAACATTGCAGTAATTGTTAACGCTTGTGTCAATTGCATATGAGCATCTACATCAGGACATATTAGGGTTAAATATTCAATCCGTGAGGAACTAAATTTGATGGTGGTTCACTGAGAGACTGAAAATTATATTAGACAATGATCAGAGACCAAGAATGTAATTTCTTGGTCACTGATATTCTCATTTTATCTGTGTAGGTTATCTGTGAAGTTAGTGACTAAGCCAGAAACTCAATGGAGAGGAAGTTCAATTTTTTCAATTAAAAGACCAAAACTAAAAACATCAAAATATACAGAATTTTTGAAAGGTAATAAATTTAGGGCCTTAGGGGACAAAATAAAACAATGCATGGTCCAGATTTATATAATTATTAAGTTGAGATAAAAAATAGAAAAATTAAATATATAAAGAATGTTTTAAAATGTTTAAAGTAAACATAACTAATAATTATTTTACTCCACATATTATATTCTTTCTTTAAAGGAATTATATAATAAAACTATTATAGTTATATTTTTAACCAAAAAAAAAGAAAAGAAAAGAAACACATCCTGGCCTAAATGTGGCTCTGTCATTTTTGGACTGACTATCTGAGATCAAAGGGTTTTGTTAAATCATTTTAGTTTTTTCGTTGTAATTTCATTCTTCTAAATAAAATTTAATGTTGTGGAAGAACTAGAAATTATTCAATCTTAAAATTTGTCTTCTGCAAAAGTCTCTTGAATTTGAGTAACTAGTTATACATGAACTACAATTCTTGTATTAAAGTTGTACTGCCCATCATATTTCAACTTAATTCGCTTTCACCTGTAATCTTCTAATTTCATTGAGGAATTCATTTGATTGGTTTATGTTCTACTGTGATCATGCGTTGTAGTCCTTGAATCAGGAAAGATTTGCTTAATAGTTCCAGTTTGAAAAGGTTAAGTTACAAGGATGAGCCACCAATTACTCAAAAGTTCTATTCTGCAGTTTTTTATCTCATGTTCATCCAAATTTATCCAACTTGAATGAAAAACATGAGCATATAACAACTTTATTTTGACACTTATGGAAGTTATATAAACATATGGTCTATGAATATGACAAAAACCTTTCAACAAGTGGGTTTATATGCCAGTTGAGGAATGGTTTTGATGTCCTATCCATCTGTCCCAATTTATTTATTTATTTATTTTTAAAATTAATATTGTTGCCCAGTTAGGTTGAGAAATATTTACCTTGCCTGTTAACTGGACAGGTGGAAAGAGATATTATTTGCTGTCATTGTTTCAAGTTACTTCAAGATCTTTCTCTTGGCAATGATGGTATGTTTCCTGCTGATGCTTGATCTTATCTAGTGAGAGAGTATCCTGTTATTTTTTGTCCTTTAAGGTCATTACAGTGCCTACCTTTTGCTCCTATGAATATAATTTTTATGGTTAATAAGTTATCTATGTTTCAATTTATAGCTTATTGAATTTTAATTAATCCAAAATTTGCATTTTGTAGGTCTGGGAATTCCCTTCCTCTGTGATAGTAATCATCGACATTTTCATCATATCCTCCAATGTAGTGGCTTTAAAAGGTGCGAATTCTTGATATAAATAATTCATGAATGACAAATGCTAGAAAAAATACTGGTCCCCTGTGTTTGGCAACTTGCATGCGGATAATTTAGTTGACTTGAAACCCCAAAATTGATTCATGGTAGCTTTTAGTTTAGACTACTTATGTGATGAATGCATCAAAACCTGCTGTTTTTTAACCATGCAGTTCAATATTGCCTTGCATTAAAACTTCACTAGTAGTTTTTCATTTTTCATCAATATAATCAAAACACATAAGTGTCACCCACCTTTGAGTTTTTTGCCGAAACAAAAAGGGAAAGAGATATTGTGCCTTTTGAATATGTTTATAGATAAGGAGTCGATGCCTTTTTCTAAATAGAATAAATAATAATAAAGAAATAAATAAGAAGTCAATACTTGAGGGAGAAATATAATGGTTCACTATGAAACATCACCCCATGAAAAACCATTCCATACATTGCTGCCATCACAGGGTTTTTAGTTGAGTTACTGCAGATCTTTTTTATCTTACTGATTGACACACACTGTTGAACTAGTGATCACTAACTCTGTGATGTCGAGATGCTTGGCTGTTTGTGTTATGGCACATGGCGTGAAGTTTTTAGCCAGTCAAAGCAAAGTGCGTGTTCTCTAAAGCTTGCCACAAGAGAGGCTCGAGTGTGGCCATGAAATCACTAGATTGCAAATGTCCTCCGACGGGGGTAAATCTGCTTGACCTTTCTTTCCACTCGGCCCAGTTATAACATTTATCATCTCTTGTCATTTTATTATTATTATTTTTTTTTAAAAAAAAATCAGCAGTTGATGGGTATGTAAAGGTATTATATTCCAGGAATGGGTTATCAATGTGTTGATCCCAGTCTGAAGATAGGTGCTGCTCGTAAAGTGGTCTCCCGTATTGTAGCGATGCAAGAAACTAGGTTTGGGATTTGTTGGCTCAAGACTCAAGGGCCTATCAACTGGAAATCAGACTCATTTCTGTTCTCCTTCATTTGCTTCCCTGTTGGTATGATTATACATTTTCTTATCACCATTAGACTTTGGCTCGTTACAGTAACATTGCATTAAAGGAGTTAATCTGTTGCCCCTATTTATTTCTTACTGTTTTAGGATAGCAAATTTTCTCAATTCTCAACACCGGCGACCTGGTGCTGCAATACCATGCTTCTTTCTTGTGACAATCCATTTTTGGACCTTGTATTGAGGAAAATAATTATCGTGCTTCAAACAATGTGGCGTTGCGCGCGCTTGTGTTATAAATAAGGGGATTGGATAGCTGTTCTTGGGAGATTCATCAAAAATCGGGGTTGGATTTTATGTGCATCATGCATTGGACTATTTGCTATCTACACCGTGCACTTGCAGTTAGGAACTCATGACAAATGTTTCAAATCATACAAAAATATATTAAGATGAAAAGTAGATAAATAACTTTATTTTAAAAAAACATCCATATTCTTAATTAATCTCATGTTTCTGATATTAAAAAACTTATTTATTATTCTATATTTGTATTTCAAAGCTAATATGGACAGCCGAATAACCTAATCTACCACAAATTTCACCAAACAATATTAAGATATAATAATCTATAAAAAAAAAATATAATTTATTTTAGAAAATTAGATAAAAGTTAAAATTATATTTTTTACTTTTGTTTATAAAACTTTATCTCATTAAATGTTATAATTATAGTTTATAGCAACTATAAATACTCTAGAGCAAATATTAAATCTGACATATATATTTCAAACAACAAAAATAACAATATAGAAAAATAATTTAAATACAAAGGCAGTCTTTATTTTTCTTTTTTAAAAATACTGATGCTATTTTTAAACAATCTAATTTTTTTTTTAAATATATATAGACATTTCAAATACACAATCAATCCGCAAAAAAGATATTATATATTTTGGATATAATATTTTATTTTTGAACATGCTATATAAGTGTGAAAAGATAATTAATTTGAAAGTTTATTTACGAAAAGTGATTTGAAAATAATACTTTTTTTTTTCTATATCAATTTTGACAAGAAATACTTAAAGGTGAAATTTTTGAAATATGTGTGTTGGGTATTAATAATTGGAGAACTACAACTATCATATAGCACATGAAAATACATATTTACCCATGTTCAACATTCTCATAGAAACATACATACTTGATTGTCTATTGATCATAATATAGCCCTCAGTGTTTTGAAAAATAAAAATCATCTTTACTTAATATTATATCAAGAAATATTATCTATCACATCAATTTTTGTCGGATATTTAATATGTGAAAATACCATGAAAATGGAGCATTGAGTTTACTATATTGTCCATAAATATTACGAAATATGGTATCAGGTGAGATAAATTATGTTATACATATATATATATATATATATATATATATATATATATATTATATTACAATTTTCTAATCTATTTTTTTGTGAAGAGAGAATAAATCTATATTAATATAAAAGTAGCAAAGTTTGATAAATTTACAAGAATGCCATTTTTCTGCCAAAACATTCTTTTATTAATAAATTCTGAATAAATAAAAAATTAAAGAAAAAAAGAGATTGGCTGTTATTGGATTTGGGGATGTGGGATGGTGCATAAATGGTTGACCAATCACCTTCTTTTACTTTTTTATTTTATTTAATTTTCATCTTAATTTTAATAGTTTATAACTTTTACGTCTCAAATTTTTTTTCATGAAAAATATATCAAATAATTTACTTTTTCAAGATCTTTAATTTGATATCCATATTGTGTACATAAAAATAATTTTCTAAAAATATAAAATATTTTTTAGATTAATTGTAAAATATTTGATATTTAAAATATTTTTATATAAATAAAATAGTGAGATTTTTATACAAAATAAAATTATATTAAAAATATATTTTGTATATCATGAATTTTATTTTAGAAAAATATATTATTATTTTATAAATTTATTTACTTATTTAATAAAAGTAACAAAATTCCATGCAATGTGATAATGCGACACAAAAATAATATATAAAATATAATAATTAAATTATTAGTAATTATTATTATATTATTATAAATATAAAAAATCGTGCAACGCACGGAAAAAATCATAGAATTGTTCATTTCTTACAGTGTACGAATTCCGTCCCAATCCGAACACAAACTCTGAACTCTCCGACGCTCCTGCCACCACCTCTGCGGTGGCGCCAACCAGATTAGCTTCTCCACTCCCCATCCAGCGTCTTCCTTGTTAGATTCATTAGTGGGTTGTTCCGACCGTAAATTCGCCGTGATGGCGGTGTCTCGGACCAGAAGTATTGGGCTACCTCTAATCAATCTTCTCAGACTAAAAGGACTCCCCATTCTACGTCAATTGCATTTGGAAGAGAGACTGCTAAGGACCTCATCTGATAATTGGTGCATAATCAACGATGGAGCAATTGACCCTACTGTTGTAATGGGTATTTCAGGGTGAGAAACTACCCATTTTCATTGAATTCATTGCTGAAATGCATTCATTGTTGGTATTCCCAGAAAGACCCTAGATTTCTAAGTACTCGTTCTTTTATTTATTTATTCAAATTTTTTTTTAAAGCAAGTAGTCCTTAGATCTTGATATTTTGTAGGATTTGACATCAACTCGACAGGGGTTATATGAAATCCTATTCCTTCTCCACTTCATTTTCAGAATTCTGATGACATTCAGTTCTTTCGCTCTCCCTGCTGTTTCCTTTCTGATTTCATTTAACTATAGCTGCTGTGATCATTCTCGATCTTGTTTGCTTTTTCCTATGTGCTACATTTGCCAAAGCATTAAAAGTCTCTAAATTTAACGTTTGCTCACGTCAATACACGTGCCTGTTATGTATGTAATGTACAATTCATTTTTTTTTAATTTAAAAAATGTCAACAACATATAAGCATATGCGCATCTTGAACTCAGTGACCAAAGCATTAAACATGTAATCACCTGGAACCTATTCATGTTTCACAGGCTCACTCACAACCCGGATGGATGATCCATTAGGCGTTCTACGTTCTAATTTTATTATTTGATTGCGTCTAGATTTAAGTTTTATTAATTGATCATATGCCAGAATTAATGCTAGAAGTTGGTGTGAGATGCATAAATATTTTTCATAGGAAACCTGAAGAACTCCTTGAAATTGAGTCTGTTCTAAGAGATGAAATTCCAGTCATACGAAGGTTCACAGGAGGTGGTACTGTAATTGTTGATCATGGCACCATTTTTGTAACTTTTATATGCAACAAAGACGCTGTTCCAGGATTACAATCATATCCTCAACCAATCATGTCATGGAGCAGCCTAATATATGAGAATGTGTTTCAAGGAGTTGGGGATTTTAGCCTTCGAGAGAACGGTATAGTACCAACTCTGCTATGATTTTTCCTTGCAATCCTGCAATAACTTCATGTTAATTGACTTTCTTGAAGCTTGCTTGCTTAGTGGATTCATTTCGAATCAGAAAATGGACGTTTAGTTAAATAAGATATTTTGACTTTTACAAGAGTTTCTCACTTTCATATCTCGTCTTTGGTTTCTATGCTCATCATCACATACAAACAGAATCTTTTTTATGTGTTTAGACTGTTGGATATCTGAACCTGGATCATTTATGTTTCCTAACAAACTTAGGAAGACCTTTCCGTAATCATGGTTTTTCACATATCTTCTTGATGTGGAACCAAGCAAAGTTGTTTTTATTCATTCATATTTCCAACAAACTTCACTTATTAGATTCTTAAAATACAATTTCCACCGTAGTGGTTTTGCTTGTTTGATTTTGTACATGTCATATATCAGCATCTGTTCCTTTTTTATTCATTTCCTCCCTTCTCATAATTTAGTTGGAAACCAAGACAATGCAATTATTGTGTGTGGTTATATTCCTTAGTAGACAAAAGACCTCAGGTGGCAATTTGGGTGATGGGTTTGATTTGAGGAGAGAATTCAGGGAAGGATTTCAATGCTTCATATGGAATGGGTTTCTTTTCCAACAAAATCAGTCAAAAACTAACTCAAATGGACTTTATATCCATAAATTGAATCCATCCATGGATTTTAAATCCGTACCTGCTATCGTATTCTCAGAGATGCAAAAGTAATGATGCAATTAGCTGATCTAGTGCTGCAAAGTTTTGCGAAAGAAACTTCATTGGACGAGGGCAAAAAGTAGCTGCATATATACATAGCAATCTGCCAAAAGCTGCATGTATTAGCTATGAAATCAGCTAAGATAATTAAAGAATGCATGCAAGTTTATTGAGCCATGTTGGTGTAATGTCATGAGATTTTCTGGTTGCAAATCATTCCATAAATCAACCTATTAAATTCCACTACATAGCTTGAAAGTTCAAGGCTTATATAAGAAGTCACTCCGCATATTTTATTAACATAGAATGGTATTAATTTTAATGTCAGGTTGATCATGCTTCTTGTACTGTCTAGCTTTTTTCAGATTACGTGCTTGGCAACCGGAAGTTTGGTGGAAATGCTCAGTCTATTACAAAAAATAGGTGGGTCCACCATACCTCCTTTTTATGGGATTATGAGATCAGTAACATGGGTTATCTCAAGCATCCAAAACGAGCTCCTGAATATAGACAGGTGTGGTTATAATTTTTTGTTTTCTATGCATCCTTGTGAAATCGTTCTTTCTTGCCATTTTTTGTGTTCTTCAAATCTCTGTTATCTATGTTGATCTTTCCATGGTTATAAAAAATTGTGCTTCTCATAAGTTCCTTGGCTATATGTAAGTAGGTGGCACTAATGCTTAATCTTCTACAAATTCTGTACATTAGTTTGTGGATAATTATGTTAGATGTTGAGATAGACTGATTTTATGTATTTGGGGCTTGAGTGAGGGGAGTAATATGGGGAAGTGAGTTTATCCAGAAGGATTGCTATATGAAACTTAGCATTCAATTGATCTATGAGTCGTATTATGAACTGGAGGTAGCCAGATCTAATCATACAAATGCAGTAGTTTCCCTGTAATGGTAGGCAGATTGCGAAATGATTAAACACATTAATGATTGCTAATGGAAGATGATCAGATGAATAACAAATTAAAATTAACACCAATTTACGAAAGCATATTAATGAATTATAATGAATTAACAAAGTAAGATTAATGCTTTTCTTGATTTTTGGGGCTTGAAATAGTTGGCTCCAACTTTATGATCTCTAACTATATTTAGTCAAGCGTCGCTGATGCAAAAGCTTTCTTTCTTACTTATATATCTTCTAGTTTTTCCTTGTTCTTTCTGTTAAGGCAAGGGATCATTTGGAGTTTATATGCCGCATGAAGGACTATATATCAAGGTCAAATTTCATTGATAGAACCATCAGTGCAGTTGGCGCTCATTTTTTAATGCGGCCTCTAGAGCCAGAAGCTGTTCACAATGCCTTGGTTTCTGAATTTAATCCTTCCAGTCGGCTGCTGAGGCGAGAGGAACTGGCTGAAGCCATTTTGAAGTCCCCAAGAGCTAATTTTGTCGCGCAATCATTATGATTGGTACATGGTCATATTATGTTATATCTATGGAGGAATAAGAAATGAATTGTTCTGTTCCTTAATGAAAATGATTTGATAGGTCAATCATTATATAGTTTGGATGTGCTTTGTAGTTGCATGATCCAAAAATATCCGTTGTTCTGTACCTTGTGGATCAGACTGAGTCGATCACACATTAGTTTCAATGATTTTGGGAAATTTATTTCCACTGAGTGTGTGTGTGTGTGTGTGTGAGAGAGAGAGAGAGAGAGAGAGAGAGAGCATTGGTATATATGTGTTGTCAAGTATCATATTATGTGTTGTTGGATGACATGTAAAAATCCTCTGCTTTTGGAAGAGAGTTGATTCCAGTAGCTTCCTCATGATAAATCCTGAATCGGGAGTTTACTCTTCTGCTTTGAATTCATAAAATGATAAACCAAAGAAACAAATATCTATATAAATTGAGGAAAACTGTTCAATACCTTCAACAATAACATCCATCAACTATATTTCGCGTCTTGTAGATAACGGACAACAATTTTTCAAAGAGGTGATTTTTGTGAAACTTATCTTACGGTAAAATGAATAATTAAATAAGTCAAATATAGATTACATACAATTAAAATTGCGCGATCAATGTGGTCGACCCACTTTTCTTGAGCCTATCCATTTGCTTTTTTTTTTTTTTGAAGAAATATCTTTTTGAGAAAAAAATATTATTTTCTCGAAGAAAAAATGATACATTTTCAATAAAATCAATAATAAAATATAATAACTAAAAGACTCAACAAAAACTTCTCTATAATGTTTCTTTCATTCATTAACGTACAATAATATCCATTTGGACTCGTGCTAAACATTTTGAATTTCTTTTTCAATATTAAATAAAGAAAAATGTATAAATTTTTCTCGAAGCCTATACTATATGTTCAAATTAGACGATAATCTTTTTTTTTTTTTTGTTCAAATAAACACTTGAACTTTTTAAATATGTCGATATGTGCTCCTAAATTTTTTAAATCAAGATAAATAAGACCTTTTTAGATATTGAAATAAGTAAATCATTTGAAAAATATTCACTAAACCTAAAATTTAAAGTATTGGATAAAAATATATTAATAAATAAACATGAAATTTAATAATTATTTAATAATTTTAAAAATTAAAGACAAAATCTAAAGGCTATTTGATAGATCTCTAGAAAATAAAATAAAAAATTAAAATATACAAAAAAACATAACAAACCCCCTATTTAATAGCTATATTTTAGATTTATTGAATAATTTTTAGATTGTTTTTATATTTTTTAAGTTATTAAATAATCTAGAATGTATGTTGTTAATTTCTTAATTTATTTAAATAAATTTTGATTCGATTGGTTAATTTTTAGATTTTTTTTAATATATTTAATTATTTTAATATTTACAAGTACCTATTCAGACAGAAAAACGTTCAAAAACAGCATAAACCACTTCGAATTTTGACACCCCGCTCCAAAACCACACCACCAATTTTCAGAACCTTTCCATCGGAAAATGGCTTATGGACTCCGGTTATTGACGGAAAGAACTGGGGATGGCGCCGGACAACCAGTCTTAGACAGCAGCAACGGTGAGGAGCTGATGCACGTGCAGCCAGGTGTATCGATCGTGCTTGGGAACCACCACCACCCGCCTCAATTTCCTGGCACTCTTTACATAACCAACAAGTAGTTACATATGGATGTGCCTTCATCTTTTATGTATGCTTTTCAATTTTATTTTTGGTGTAACTGAATTTGTGATTTTTGAACTTTTCTTGGGAAGGCAAGTTGTGTGGTTGAGTGATACAGACAGGGAGAAAGGTTACGCAGTTGACTTCATTTCGGTGAATCTTCACGCTGTATCAAGAGATCCTGAGGCTTACCCTTCACCTTGCATTTATACTCAGGTTTCTCAACCTTTTTGTGCAGAAATTTCACAAAATTGATTTTTTAATTGTATTTTAGGTTTCGTTTTAGAGTTTAGAATGTGGATAGGTTTATCACGTTGATATGCTTTTTAATTTACTTTTGGATGACGTAAAGTTTGGTGATTTGGGGATGGAAATTCACGAGACGATAAAATTTATTACATTCTCAATTATTGCTTATTGCCTGGTTGGTATCCTTTGCCTGTATGTATGTTTGAGAACTTTTAGATAGCTGTTGTGTGCTTTAATATTTTTCTGGCGATTCTGCTAGTAGTATAATGGAATCAGCTACTCGTAAATCATGGTGTTCTTTATGGGATCATGGAGAAGCCTAATCATCGACTCTTCAGTATTAATTAGTGAGTGAATATAGTATATACATCTATCATAGGAATAGCAAAGAGGTTTTGTCTGGAATCCGATAACAGAACCATTAGGGAAGATCTATTCTTTTCTTAGTCCTTGCATAAACTTTTTCATTTTGGAAGTTTCGATTAGATTGCTTATGTCTGTATAGGGCATGTTTGATGAAACTTTTCCTTAACTCACCAGACCACTTCTGTGAATTTATGTCCTGATGATTGCCATTTTTATTGGCTTGTGTTAGCTTTTGATTATGCGAAAGATTTATCTAACAAGAGGATCATTTTTGGGACCCTGTTTGGAGTGACCTTGTTCAACATGAGCAGGCATTGTGAAAAATGTATAATTATTGGTTTTATGTGCCTAGTGGTATGAAGAGTTTTTTAAACTCATAATAAATCTATGAAACAAAGATTTTATGTGCATTCAGTCCTTCCATTCTGAATAACTTATCAATGTCCAAGAGCTAATGCATTTGCGATTTTTCCTTTCATTTTTCTTTAGACTAATTGCATTTTGCCTCTTTTCAAGATTGAGACTGGGGCTGAGGAAGACGAATTGGAAGACTCAGATTCTGAGAGTGATGATACACTAAACTTATCGAATATAACCGAGATGAGACTCGTGCCCTCAGATCCGAACCAATGTATTTATTAGCCTTTTCTAGTTTTGTTTGTGTGATTCTGTAATTCTTCCTTAACCATGTGCTATCTTTGTGGATGATTTATTTCAATTCATTTATGGTGACAATTCTTTTTTCGACTTGTTTCAGTGGATACACTGTTTGCAGTATTTTGTGAATGTGCTGAGCTAAATCCTGATCACACAGAAGGTGATGGTGTTAATTTTCTTGATAGCAAATATGGAACATTTTCCTTTCCATTTCTGGAAGGCTTAACAACTTTTGGTACGGTTCTTGTAGAGGAAGAAGGTGAACATAACTGGGTATTCAGTGCTGATCAGCTGGAATACGATGCTGCTGGTACCAACCTAATCGATTGTAATTTTCCCATTAGTTTTCTTCTTTATGTTTTCTTATGCACTCCATTCTTTCTCTGTTGAATCTTCAGAGGATGATGATTCAGAATGGGCTGTCCACCAAAATCCAGCCCACACTACAATTGGTGCTAATGGGGGGAATCTGGACTTGGCCCATTCAGTGGTGCAGCTTCAGATAAATGATCGGCGCTTCGAGGATGCAGAGGAAACGGAGCAGGATCATAAAAATGGTCACATGTGAACTGTTATATTCTTCGTTATCAGGTTTGGATCTTCCGTTTGTTCTATGATTGTTGCAGACAGAACAATGTCGTATGTTAAAAAATTGGAGATTTTGCGACCATCTGTGTCGTATTGTTATCTTCTTTCCCTAACCCATCTTAGTTGCTGAAGCAGTTTTTTTAGTTAAAAATAAAAACACTGTATAGCTTAATTTACCACATATTTAAGATTACAACAGATGAGAAAATAATGGAAATGATTTAATAAAATAATAAACGATATAACTTGATCTAGTCTTCATACTTGAGCGATAGTTGAACTAATAAGTAAACACTTTCTTAAAGAAAAGAAAAAACACAATTTTATTGTTCTAAAAAATGTAATCATATTTTAAAAATTAAGATCTCGTTTTATTAATTTAAGTGAAAAAAATTAAATTTTTATTTCACAAACAAAATACATATAATAAAAAAATCAAATAACGAATAAAAACATTCGAACAAATGTGAATTTATGATTATCGGGAGGATTTACCTACATCAAAGGACCAAGAATAAAAAAGGTATATTTTTGTATAATATGAGTTTTTTTTTTAGACGGAAGGAGTAGCTAATAACAAACTAAACGATTGTTTTTCATTGTTAGGTTTGGTATAAATCAACGGGAACAAAAATAAAGGGAGGATTACCTACTTGGATTCTCTTGACTCCTCTTTAATCAAATTCTTCCGGCAATTAATACTATTCATATTAATTTTTTTTTAATATATATTTTATTTCATCCTTCTCTTTTAAGTATTTGTTTTCGATTTATATTCTCTCTCTTCAAAACTTAAGATTTAGTTCATTTTTATTTATGAAACGATAACATGGAGAGAAATGGGAATTACAACAGTGCAAGGATGTGATGTTATGCCACTTATCTATCATGGGTTGTCATTACATAAACCAAATATTGGGTCTTTAATCTTCTATTTTAAATTATATTATATCTTTTATTTAAATTAAAGTAATTTTTTTATTTTAAATTTATTAATACTTGTGTTTACACTATGATATTACGATGACATTACAACTAAGCATATAACATATGCACGTATTGATTCTATTGAAATATAAGATAAAAGATCATTTAAAAAAGGGGAATTTTTTTGTCAAAATAATGTAATTATTTATCTATTTAGGCTTATCAAAGAATCCAAACTAAATGATGCATCAACATTACCCAGAAAAGCAACAAAAGAATATATATATATATATATATATATTGAAAGTGTGACCGTGGGTGTAACGCACCAAACAAATTGTAGTTGAAGTAAAGCGAGGAAGATAAGAATACTATAATTGATGTAAGTTTCCTACTGCAAACACATGAATGTATTTGTACATGGATTACAAGCACAAGTAGTTCGTCTTAACAACTAACATATTGCTGCAAATTTGCAGGCTATACTCAACCATTTGCTGGGTGAATCCATCTTAGTTCTTACTCTTCCAAAACCATATCCACAATTGCAAAAAGTTGGCTGCTGTCCTCAGACCATCAAAATTACATCAAGAATTTGATCCTCTCCACTCTTCATTCTGGGATGTATCCAGCCACTGAATGCCCTTTTGCTCCGTTATTATCCGAATACAGCTTCTGACTCTCGATCACCTGAAGAGAGAGAGAGAGAGAGAGAGAGAGAGAGATCAACAATCCATCATAATAGGAGGGAGGGAGAAGGGGGGAGAGAGAGAGAGAGAGAGAGAGAGAGAGAGAGAGAGAGAGAGAGAATATATGTATAGGCTCACATGAGAATGAGAACTGCTATAAATGGGGGGTTTCCTTGGACTTGTAGCAACTGAGAAGTTAGGCATGGATTCCTCAGCCAATGCCCGCAATCTATTGAGTTCAGGCAGCACCACTGTCCCAAGATCAGGCCTATCTTTCCTCCTCAACTCAGTGCACTTCAGTGCGAGCTTGGCAAAGACCAAGGCCTCTTCCACAGGCCAGTCAGTAACCTCAGGATCAAGCATCTGAGAAAACGTCCCGTTCTCAATCGCCCGCTCAACGTGATGCGCCAGCCCCATCGGAGACTTTGCCGTAACGATCTGAAGCAGCATCACGCCGAGCGAGTACACATCTGACTTTGTACCGAGCATGCCAGTCTGCTGGTACTCGGGATCAATGTAACAGAAAGTCCCGGCTGTTGAAGTCATCCGGTACTGCGTGACCGTCTCTGCTACTGAAGGCGGGACAAGCCTTGCTAGGCCGACGTCACTGATCTTGCTGACAAAGTTGCGGTCCAACAGAATGTTGCCCGGTTTGAGGTCTCTGTGGACGAGCGGTTCGGGCTTGGCTTGGTGCAGAAAGAGTAGGCCGGTGGCGATCTCTGCTGCTATCCGGAATCTGAGTTGCCATGGGAGGACCGGGGTGTTGCCTCGTCTGAATAGGCGGTCGTCCAGGCTGCCGTTGGACATGTGCTCGTAGACTAGGCACCCGTACTCTGGGCATGCTCCAAGGAGGAGGACCATGTTCGGGTGCCGAATGCAGCACAGTACTTCAACCTACATTGTGTTGTTCGTACCAAAGGATTAGATATCAGGAGTCGGTAAATTGATGAAGATAATGAATATTAGTTTCGGAAACATTTCAACCTCTTGTTGAAACTGTTTCCTTCCTTGGGCTGCATCAGGCCGAAGAACCTTTACAGCAACCGGTGTATGATCCAGAAAGCACTTGTAGACCGGCCCATATCCGCCCTCTCCGATTTTACGAGCTTCTGCAAAGTACTCAGTAGCTGATTCGATCTCCTCAATGGTGTACCTGCGATACCTAACATCACTTTGGGCCAACCTATCCAACACCTTCTTCTTCTCATCTGCTTCTCTGACTGCTTTCATTTCAGCATTGACTCTTTTCTGTGCTTCGAGTTCGGCTATTCTCTGAGCTGCTTCAGCTTTCTCAAGAGCAGCCCTGCATTTCTCTTTTTCCACCTCTGCTACTGCCAATGCTGCTTCTTCTGCTTGCCTTGCCACCTCTAGTCTCTGTTGTTCTTCCACTTTCCACCGGTGAAGCTCCATAGCCTAGAAAGACAGTTATGATCTCTTACTTTAGGGACATCCATTTTTTAACATTATTATATGGGCTTAATATTTTTTTGCTACCTTTTCAAATTCAATGTTTTTTTGGTCCCTTTTACTATTTATTTACCCTTAATAATTCTGCAGTGCTCGATAGTACTGTTCCTAAGGCTTGAAATGAACTTCATAGCTTGTTACTGTTCATAAGATTCGAAACATTGAGCTCTACTATTGTTGGTAGCTTGTAGAACTTCAAATATTTCGAGCCCTATTTAAATAGGACACAATGGTACTGTTTGAGTCCTATGAACAATATCATACAACTCTATGAATCTTATAAGTCAATTTTTGCTGGCTTAGGTATCCCTAAAGATAAAGTAATCTTTTTAGTAGTTAATGAAGGATAAAAAGGACAAAGAAAAACATATTTTGTTATGAAAAATGGCATTTCTAATTATTTCCACCATATTTTATAATCAATTCATGAAAATGTTTTGGTATTAGCTTCAAATTCGGAATGCTACTTTCTGTTTTGCCGTGAGTGCTTCCTTGCAAGCATTGCTGTACATGTCCATTGTTTGTTTGAGCTCCTGCTTCAGCCTTCTCATCTCTGCTTCTACATCTTCCTGCATGTATCAGAGAGGTACGAAATAATTGATCTTGACGAACGCAGTTAAAAGTGTTTCGTTTCATGTTCCGATTGTCATCAAATGCACGTTGATTTGTGATTGGTTGCATACCAGGCTTTGGGATCCTGACCATGAAAAGTTGCCACTATCCTGTGAGCTGGAAGAGTAGACTCCAAAACTGCTGTTTGCATCAGATGACCTGGCATTCGAGAATGGAGATCCAAAACTCAATCGGCTCTCTGGATCCGACCCGCTTGACAGACGAGGGGGCATCAGTGAATCATGATCTAATGGCGATATGATGCGATCGTGGCTTAGCCTGGACGTGCCCACAAATGATATGTCGCTTTCAATCATCGAAAGCTCTCCATATGATCGGTTGGCTTTTCCTCTAGTGAACGGCGACCTGTTCGAGTAGATAAATAGATAGATAGATAGACATCATTCATTAGTTCTTTCGATGTAAAAGTCCAGCCCAACGAGCCGTGGGTTGGCAAGACGGGGATTCTTTCTCGTTTCTAGGAAAATTATAGAGTACAAACAGCAATGCAAGAATGTACTATTTTCAGCTACATGAGTCAGTTGACCTGATTGAATCCAGTTCCTCCATTGGGAGTGACTTAGCTACAAATGCAGAAGAACCTAAAAATACACAAACCATTCATTTTTCTTTATTCTGATAACAAAAACACAGCAAATAATGGAAACTCAAAAATGTAACAAACAAACAAACCTCGTGCTGCATTGCTTTGGGCGAAGCGCGGATCACTTAAGCCTAGAGAAGAGTTGCTCGAACTCTGCAACGAAGGACGAGGAGCTTCTTTCTGAGATGAATTTGATGAAGATCTACACGAGGCAACCTTCCCTTTGGAAATGACATATACTGTGCAAAAATCGGGTGCCATTTTGGTAACGTTGCCTGGAATATCAACCGTCTTGAATCTTCTGTGCCGAAAGATTTGTAAGCGCTCCCCATGAACAATAACATATGATGATGAAAATACATAATATATACTCTCTCCAATCCAAACTATAAAAACTGCAACGAGTGATTACCTAACAAAGCCATTCTTGGGGGAAGAACCAACGACCACTGTCTCAATCAAGTTGTTCTTCACATATTCACAAATGGCCATGGCAATGTCTGTGTCTTCGATTACCACTTCTGTCACTTGTATCTGTACCAAGATTATATTGTTGTAATATTAATTAAATAATGCCTTTTTTATTTTTATATATAGGAAAAGAAATTTGATTTATGACAAAAAATTACGTCTTTCCGGGTGCAGAAGCAACGGAAAGGAAGGAAGAGCTCTTTGGCTTGGCTATCCAATGAAACCTTCCCTTCATTGTCTGAAAGATAAGCATGACTTCCCACTAAATTAAATAAATAAATAAATAATACAAATATAATAAAAGAAGAGAATATATTCAAATTCATATACAGATGGTAGATCATCCTTTCTTTCTTGGATTTCAATGAAAAGATGATACATGAGAATTATATTTGGATCAAGGGTTTTCAAGTTCATTCTGAAATCGTTCGATCCAAAAGCAACCATGAAACTCGAGACGAACTCGACGCATGGTGAGAAGAAAGAGAGGAAGAAGACTTACATGGAGCATTCTTGAGTTTAACATGGAGGAGGGTGACACATTTTCCTTTGCCCAAGAGATGGTCAACAGCCCATTTCAATGCAGCTTGGCTCCCTTTGTCTTTGTCTATGGCTACTGCTACCATCTCTTGCTTCTTTTCTCCATTCCCTTTTTGGCTCATCATTTTTTGTGAATTTATAATTTATAAATTCCTGTCCTTTTTCCCTCCCTCTTTTTGGAGAAAATAATAAAATAAAACAAAAATGTTTCAAACCTCCTCCTCCTGCTGCTGTTCCCTGGAAAGCTTTTCAGACAACGAATTAGGTTTCAGAGGTTCATGGAGGGAGGAGGGCAGCCAACCTCAATGCAAACGCACAGGCTTGATGATTTTGTTACTTGTTTTCATTATTAGGCCACACCCCCTCCCCCCCCCCCCCTCCTAATAAGAGGGCCTCTTGCAGACCATCCATTGCTATCTCTACTTGTTTTGACGTTTGAATGGTGATACATGCTGCCATTACAATCTTCATCCGAATTCTCTGGATTAATAATAGTCACCTTCATCTCGTGTTCACATTGGTGGAGCCCACGTGTATGTTAAATTAATTGCAATTTTAGAGTTTGTATCAAGAACTAAGGAACCTAAATATTTGGTTAAAATACAATCTTTAATTAATTCACAATATCACTCATTATTTCAATCATTCTCTATCTCTATTATTTCTTTAAATAATGGGGATAAAGTGGTTACAAAAGTGGGGGAAAAGTTTAAAACTGCATTTAACATAATTGAGCATCTAAAACGACAATTGTTATTAAAATGGAGGGTTATAAGATGTCAATTGGTGGGATGACAATAACAATATTTGCTCTAAATATGAATGCCAGATTTATTATTAAATATATATATATATATATATCCAATTTATACTCAAACTAGTGTGTCACGAAAATTTTGAAAGCATTTAATAAAACGAACAATTTATTTCAATATTTTTTTCGTTGGAGAAGAAAGCGTGAACGCGAGCTTGGATTCGACAGTCAGCCTCACCTCCCATTCTCTGTAAGAAGTCTCGTTTGCCATTTTTTCGCGTGGAGCAATCAACGCAGGCTCTTATTATATTAAAATAAATTTAGGTTATCATTATCATAAACATTATGTTATTTATATAAAAATGTATAAATTAATAAAACGTGCAATCACACAAGTGGATTACTAATAAACCATGTAACCTAACTGCTTTTAAGCATCAGTGAAGTAAGTGATGATTCCCATATATTAGAGTTATCAGACTCCCAATTCACTATTGGAATAAATAATCTTCATCTGGGTTAATCATGCCAACGTAATATAAAGTATTTTTGTACTCTTTTCAACTCCAGAAAAATAAGGAACCACAACAATATTATTTCATCATTAACCAAGTAACAAAGGGCGTCGACAAAGCATATTCATATAATATTTCTAATGGTAAAGCAAGAAGAACACACGAAACACCGATCAGTTGCGCTTCATTTCCTCCCTGAGACAAATACAAAGCAAAACTATATCAGTTGAATAATAAATTACAATGAAAGAGAGATTTTTAATCCGATCGAAGAAGAACTGTTAACCAAAATAGCATCCTGTACTCACCACTCAAAAACCAAATAATCGAAGAAGAAATTAAACATTGTTCAACCAAAGATAATTTAACCAAATTGAGTGAGAGTTTTAGCCTTACCTGATTTTCTTCTCATGAGCATCCCTGGAGGATAATAGGTTTGATTATTTCAAGTGAAAAATAATCAGAAAATTAAATAATAAAACGTGCAAATTCTATACTTTAAATGTTCATATTCAGATCTCAAACATACAAACTATGAAAGAATGTCGAACCAAAATAATGCAATGGTCTACAAAATGATATTAAATTAATAGGTATTCACAATTCCAATTCACCATGCACGGTTCCACAAAAATATTAAACAAGATCTCTACCTACTAACAAGAAAATGGGTTTGTACTGATCGTAAGTAATTTAAGAGACTTCAGCCTTACCTCATCTCTTGCTCCGCCTTCTGGAATTCTAATCTGGAAGAGAAAAGTAAAAATGTTTTGATTATTCGAGAAGAAATATTAATGACGATACTGCATTTGTATGAATTTTAAAAGATCTACTTTAAGGGTCAAACTTTAGTCTGAAACAATAAATGCAACGTTTAATAAGCGAGCACATATACATATTGAGATTGTTATCACACAAAATATGAAACTATCCTGATTTCTGCACGGCAAGCAAGATCCTTGTTATTCATAAATAGATTCCCAAAGCAAGACAAACTTATATCCACTATGTTCTATTTTAAATGTCAATTTAGAGGTTCAATTTGTTACAACTTAAATATCATTTTAGAATTTTATACAACATTGTTTCAGTTTTATCCATAGCCCTATCTCAACAAGAACTTTACTTTCCATATCATCTCCTATATTTTGCTTAAAACATATGAGTTTCACTAAAAACATCTTTTATTGTTTGGAGATTATTTGATTCTATTATGTTTGTTTTTGAGGCAAAATTATGGTAGCAAGACAGTTATTAGGAGAGAGGGAGAGAAATATTAGGATGTTGTGTATTAATTGGGGATGCATTTTTTATGCTTTAATTTATGACAAATTCTAAAATGACATAAAGTAAAACAAGTTCAGGTGTTCAATCAGTGGAATTTATTTCATCAGTCCTCCCATGATCACTGTTTGTTCAATAGGTTTCAAGTGATTAATTTCTGGCTTTAGTTATATATGTGAACAATGTGTTAATTCTGGGGACTTCCATAACATAAATCCTATTTTTGATCAACTATTTACCATCAAGATTTGGGGAAGCCAAATATTTTTGGGTCTTGGGTTGGCTAAAAGTGATCTAGGGATTAATCTATTTGCAACAAAGAAAATAAACCTGTCTCTTCACCTATTCCTCCAGGCCATAAAGTTTCAGGCTCAAGCAGCAACACCCTTGGTGGAACAAAAAATATGTTCTAGATTATCGCCTGAAGCAGAGCACCATGCCCTTGCTAAAACTGTTGGTAAAGTTCAGGGTATTCACCTTCTATCTTGGTAAGTTGGTATACCTTTTACACTTCCTTATCCATTCTGGTGTGTTAGTCAGGCTGCCATACACATTGTTCAAATTTTCATGGCTGATGTCTTCACTAGGCCAACTGGAGAATGGATGATGGCACCCTTCCTGCTTGAGAGGGTGTGTGCATACTGTTCTAGTTTGTTACATTTACATGTTGCAACTAGTCATATGTTCTTCTAGATCAAGAGTAGTATCTCTCCTCAATATAAAAGGTTTCTGCTGTATTTCTACACGTATTATCCAGAATAGGAATTACACTTCTTTGTTCTTTTGCTATGCCTCTGTACTTTTCTGTATTATCCTACACAGCCTATGTTAAAGTTTGAAGCAAAATGCATAAGCTATCTTTGAAGTATAAGAACAGATCACACAAAAGATACTAAACTAATATCAGATCAAGTCAAAACACAGTTTATGAGATTATCTCAAAACCTGTTGAACTCGGTGAAGACTTCCACCTCAGGATCATTCCTAAGAACAATAGCATTGAAGAATAGTTCCATTAGAATTAAAGCAATGGAATTAAAAACCAAATCCAAATCATCCAATATGTAAAGTGGAATTTAAGCCATTGTTTTGCTAAAAGGTAATGTTAATCCAATATGTACCTGATCTTCAAGTGGAGCCTGCAAATCAAGTTTGACAAAACTAAGTTACCACAGATCTTCAAACTTATAATATGTAGGCAGTATTCAAAGGCTTATAGTATTTCTAGTGTATATAGGAAATTTGCGGAAAGATAGCCACGGTACCTGAACAGGGCAGGAATCGCTCTGATCCACCCAAACGGAGCCAGCAATGGAAACAATATAGGTCTAGCTGAAAGGGATGAAGTGGGAAATCAATATACACATACAGATTTATGTTTAAGGAAAACAATACACGTATAATATTTACATATGCAAAATAAGTTAAATGAAAATAAACAAATATAGATTTCGTTGAAGCAGAGAGCATTACGGTCTGCAGGAGCTCCGAGAAACACACGAGTCTTTACGCCATAGCTGCGAGAATTGCACAAATAATCATAAAAACACACATATTTATGTACATAGCATAATAAAGGATTCAACCTTGATCCCCTAAACCAGTGAAGAGATGTGATGATGAACTTACCCAGGGGGCGAGGGAAGAACCCTTATAGTTTCTTTGCCCATCAAAGTCCTATAAATCGAGCGACTGATAGATTTTTAAGAGAAGAAGCGGTTCAGTGATGATTTTTTACAGCAGTTGAAGATAATTTTAGCTTTCCGAGTAAAAAAAAACAACTGAAGGAAATGCTACAAATTTCACCTGGGGATCCTCGACATCATAACTCTCTTCCTTCCAAAAACTTGCTGACCAAGGGAAGCCTGAGATGGAGCGTACTCAACACAACCAAAATATTGAGAAGACGATAAAAACGAAACTACGATTTTATAATCTTTTGTTCATCCCCGCAAAACAGCAATCCTTACATATATATGGGTTTCTGAAAGAGTCACACGCAAAGTGTGTGTTTGGATCGGGTGGGGTACACCTCAATTGAGGTTTGTTAGGATCATATGTTTAGTAAGGGTATTTCTATACAAATCACGCTTTTTTCTTTTTACACCATATTTACTACTTACATCATATAAAAATATATTTAAAATTTTAAATTTATTAACTCACCCCCCAAAATACCTATTATACCTTTTAAAAAAATTAGAAAATAAAAAACTGCAAACTGCAAACCCCACCCCCAAACCCTTCGGCTCTCTCCCCCCCCAAACTACAAACCCTTCAGCCCAGCCTTCAGCGCCGAACGAGAACCCCCCCTCAAACCCTTGCACGCCAAACTCTCGTCCATATGAAGGCACGCCGAACCCTCTCCATCCATTCCCCTTCTCTCCAACCCTTATCACGCAAAGGTCATGGACGCAAAACACGAAAATCTGTCGAGTCCAAGTAATCTCTCTTGCTGTTAATTTTTCCGTTTAATCGCGATGCGTTCGGCGCTGGTTCACCGAACAGCCTGCAGGGCATTCGGTGAGCACAGGCCAAACATAGCAAGATAAGTTCGGCGTGCCTTGGCCAAACAGTCTGCGAGACGTTCAGCCTGCCTTGGCCGAACAGCCTGACTGTGTTGTGCCTTAGTTTTATTTTGAACGTTTGTATGTAAACATTTTGATTTTCTTATATTATAATTTATGAAAGAAGAAGAAGACGACCTACAGCATCAAACAGACGATTAAGGGCTGCACAACAAGAGACAGGTCATTCTGATGTGCCGGAAGAACAAGAGACGTATGCCGATGTGCCTCAAGAACAAGAGAGGCAAGCCGAGCATGATGAGATCCTAATGGGCTCATTTCCTGGCGGTCCTTATGATCCATCATTGTTACAAAGTTTCAAAACACATGTAATTACCGACGTTTGGAATGGCAATGAGAGAGGCGTTTTAAAATGCCTTTGTCACACTTCTAAGCTTCTGAAATGGGTGTATCCGGAAGATGAGACGACACGAGTTTGGAGGTCGTATGTTAAACTGTCCGGGCTTCACAATTTGAGCAAAATATCATATAGAGCTCCCAACAGAAACTTGATTTCTGCATTTGTTGAACGTTGGCAGCCGGAGACCAACACATTCCATTTACCATTTGGTGAGATGACGATCACATTAGATGATGTGTCGTGTCTACTTGGTCTTCCAGTGGTAGGGTAGCTAGTGCATGTGGCAGACGATCCTTCAAAATTCTCGCCTGCACTGATTCATCGATTGTTGGGTGTGTCCATATTGGCACTTAATGACAAGAGGGGGCAATCAGTGAAGCTAGAGTGGCTGCGTAGCACATTCTTGGACAACTGTTAGATTTCTCAGAGACCAGTTGCAGAAAAGGCAGCGAGAGCATATATATTATATATTCTTGGCTGTACGATATTTTCCGATAAAAGTGGTACTCGAATTGCAGCTGGCTATTTGAAGCTACTAGAAGATACAAGTGTTGTTTGGGAATATGCATGGGGTGCTGCTGCTCTTGCCTATCTTTACAGGCAGCTAGGATCTGCATCAAGATCGGGTGTCAAGCAAATAGCTGGGTATCTTACATTATTAGAGGTAAGTCATTGTCTGAAAATAATTTATTTTAACATTATGTTACAATTTTTAATATGTTGTACCATTATATTTCTATATATGTAGGCATGGATTTACGAGCACTTTTCGACGAGCCCACGACCTCAATTCAATGTTGAGTACGATCCTAGATTTTCACTTGCTATGAGATGGTCACAACATGGACAAGGTGGAGCCAATACTTTGGGCTTGCAAGCTTGTAGGGAGTGGTTGGATTCACTTCAACCTCACGAAGTAAGTGTGTCTTTTTAATTATGTGCTTTTCAAATATATGTATCTTTCAAATATATAACTTGAACAATTCAATACGTAGGTAAACTGGGATCCTTACCAGCAGGTGCGTGATCGATTTCAACGTCCTGAAGTGACGTTTTATCATGGTTGCATAAGGGCTCTTGACATTGTCGAACCATACCATCCTGATCGTGTGTTGAGGCAGTTTGGCCATGTCCAGCATATACCATTGCCTCCATTGGATCCAAACTATGCAAGAAGAGGAAAAAATCCTGGTCAGTATGTACTTGCGTGGGGTGTGCTCGGATCCATGTTTCTATCCTGGGACAGCCATATTTTGTCCATGCAACGACGAGGGAGACTTGCTGAGCCAATACGGAAGACTGTACCAGAGTATATGGATTGGTACCGTACATTTTTCCATCCACAGGTCCAAAACCCCGATCGTACATCTGCAGCACGACACTTTCCGATTGATGCGAACCCCAGTCAATTGTGGGCTCGAAACGTTGAGGCCCGGAACATTCTTGACCCACTAGTTCGCATTTGGACAACTCATGATCCGCAGTTATCGTTTGATTACGTTATGCCTAGAGTTGAGAAAGCTGCAAGAGTACTCCACGGTCTCACATTGGATGATGGACATGAATCGGATGAGTAGTGATTATAATATGTATGAATTACATTAAACTTTTTCTAGATTTGAATGTTGAACATTAGATGGAATGTTTTCTTAATTGAGTGTTCTCGATTTATTTTGCTCATTTTAGTGTTTGCTCAATATTCAGTTGTGCGATTCAAATACCAATATTCTAACATAATGTACACACAATATAATTTTTTAATATAATTGTAAAATACACAACATAAGAATAACAAAATATTAAATAAAGAACTTTTCAAAAAGCATAAAAAATAAACTGTCAGGGCGTTCGGCCACCAAGAGCCGAACATAATATAATACGTTCGGCCAACACTGGCCGAACACACTCCACAATGTTCGGCCAACACTGTCCGAACACACTCCACAGTGTTCGGCCAACACTGGCCGAACACTTTTTGATTTGTTCGGCCGCTGTTGGCCGAACGCCCTGACAGTTTAAAAAATTTCATGATTTGCCATTTGTCGGACATATTTCATCGTAACTTAGCAAATTTACAAAATATAAGATGTAATATTTTAAATAAAAAATATTCAACACTTAAAAAAATATATAAGTACATATCAGTCATTTCCTAAACAAATGGCATTATACATTTGAAATCGTGTTTTGTAGAATATCTCCCATCCAGTTGCACATGTACTACAATGTTCATGCCATACTTGCAGAACATGAGGCAACGGGCATCCAGACATCAATGAGACCTACCATAATTCACGTATAGTTACTACTCCTCAAAGATTACTATGAAAAAATGTAAATCATAAAAAATGTAATAATAAGAAAACAATTTTACCCCGCAAAATGCGTGTTTTGATCTACCAATGCTATGCAAATAAGTTTCGGATCTTCTGGGTTTGCAGTCCTCAAGGGAAGGAAAGTATAGTTTGCAATGGGTGTTAGCATGACAAATGTTATGTTGTAGACAGTTGCAATTATGTGTCCCATATCAGGGATATCTAGCCAGTGTCGTCTATAGGCTCTCTCCTCAAAACAATGTAATGCATCTTCAACTTCCACAACACGTCCATGTTCTTTGAATATTGGTGCATACATTTCCCCAAAATTTTGTAATTCATGCATCAGGTCACAACGAACTCTAGACCACAATTCTTCCCCATAGTTCATTAACTCAGCAATTGCACGAAATCCACAATGTCCGTCTCCTCTAACATTCTTAGTCCCACAAACATATGGCTGAAAGATAGGTGGAATATCTTCAAAAAATTCAATATCCTTGTTTGTGGTAACAACATTAGATGCACGACGAACCACCTGTATACCATACAATTATCATAGATTAGGCCGGCAAAAAAAAGAAAAAAAACACAAATTTTTTTATCAATGAAAATTACCTTTTGCTTTTCTCTACGAGTGAAACTAAACATAGCACTGGACACATTTTCTTCACTTATGAAAATTGTTTCATCCACTGGTGAACAACTGTCATTAATGGATTGAAC
Source organism: Caryopteris x clandonensis (assembly GCA_028749325.2). Taxonomy (NCBI): domain Eukaryota; kingdom Viridiplantae; phylum Streptophyta; class Magnoliopsida; order Lamiales; family Lamiaceae; genus Caryopteris; species Caryopteris x clandonensis. Next base: position 698,312 of record JAPYKT020000048.1, read on the forward strand.
ATACTAAAAAGCACTCGGATCTCTTTTGGTTGAGTTGTTTTTTTTGCTTTTGCTTTGGTAGGACGTCCACGTGTACGTGGTTGGACTTGTGGTTCAATGAGGGATGATGTAGTTGGGTGTGTAAACTTTCTTAACCTCTTCAACAAACAACTTCTCTGATTCATCATGTGCACCTTCAAACTGATTGACAATTTCATCAAGTGTCTTCTTGAAACAATTATTTATGTCATCCGATATATTTTTATTGACTCCATCCACAGGTTCCATATCAAGCTTTCTCCAAAATCTATCAACTCTATCTAGAGGGATAGGCATGTTCCCCCGAACATATTCAGATGGCTCATGAGCACATGCAAGACCGCAAGTCTTTCGCAAAATACACCCACATAATAAAGGATCCATGCCATTTTCTCCAACACCAATCATTTCATCCAAAATCATATCCAAAGCAGAGATAGAAACCATACCCCTTAACATTTTGAATACAGGAGATGAGTACCTATGTTGGACTATGTTAATGCTCTTCTCGAACGAACTTTTGATTGCATTATGCGATGTTTCAAGAAGGATGAAATTTTTTTCCTAACACGTTTCAAAATTGTCTGTACTCGATTGAAGTTGTTTTTTCAACTTGGCATGCTGGCCCTCCGCCCTATATTACAAAAAAAATATTAATGATCATATAACATACAATATATACAGAAATAAAAAAATAATATAGCATATAAATGACAGATGATTATTTATTACTTGTTTGTTTTGGTATTTTCAAAATGCATCAAGTTGTTTACCCAACAAGAAACAAATCGTTCCTTATATCCATTTATCCAATTGTCCAACACATATTTCAAAGCCTCTTTTTTATAAGAAAAATCATTATGAAACCGCTGCAGCAACTCTTCGAACATGTGCTCTGACTCGGCAAAAATCAACGAATTCCAATTGCAATAAAATGATTTACATTGTTCATTTGTACTAAAGTACTTCTTGCATTTGGCCATTATATTTTTGTTGATGTGCCACCGACATAGCAAATGACGAGAACTAGGAAAAGTTCTCTCGATTGCATTAATCAATGCAAGTTCTCGGTCGGTTACAAATATTTTGGGTAGGTTGGATTGGTCCATCAAATCTTTAAGGACATTGCATGCCCATAAGTAATTGTCCTCCTTTTCACATTCTAGATAGGTACATGCAACTGAAAATGTCATGTTTGTGGATGTCACCCCGACAATTTCTAACAACGGTAGTTTGTAGCGGTTTGTTTTGTATGTACAATCCATTAACAAGACATTTGGGAATGCTCGCAACAACTCCACACTTGTCGGATGGGCCCAAAACATATCTCTGACAGCATCTGTTTACTCACACCGCCTAGTATGGGAAAAAAAAATCTTTATCTTTAAGTTTACCCATGAGATATTGCATTTGTGACCTGCCACAGTGTTCGACTTGTTTGTTCTTCTATCGAATATTGTAGATAGTCTTTATCGTGGATTTATTTTCTGTATACCTCTTCTGCAAAGTAAACAATATGTCCCTAGGACGGCTATTACCCTTAGAGAGATCATACACCAATTTCAACTCATCCTTAGTTAAACGACCAGCATAAGAGTGACCCTCTAAATATCTTGTCAACTCATGATTATGCGAACCACAAATAACCTCCAAGGCCCATGCAGCAATCTCTTTATAATATGTTCCTTTTAGACGAAATGGACAATCGCATTTCTTGGTTCCGCGACGACGATTCTCAATTGTTTTATTCTCTACCTCTTCCTCTTCTCTTCCACATTCCTTTGTTTCTTGATTTTCACTTTTCTCTTTGTTGCTCTGGTTTTTTTTTCTTTGGACGATATTTACCCCCTCGTTCGCAACCTAACCGCAAACGAGGTCGTCTGCATTCATCTTCAATTTCTGACCTCATCACAACCACTACCATGCCTAATGGGATAGCCTTTTCACATACCCAACAAATCAAATTTTCTCGTGATTCAAACAAATTCATTGTATTAAACACATCTTGGTAATCAACAACCAGCTCATTGTTATCTGAAATAAAAGTACTTGTTCTTGATGTCTCCTGAAAATAACATTAAATGAATCATATAACGACAAAAAGAAGTACAAGACAATTCGTGTTCGGCCTGGAACAGCCGAACATGCGTTCGGCCTAAGGTAGCCGAACAGTACAAGACATGTTCGGCCTTAGATCGCCGAACGGCAGGTAACATGTTCGGTTATGGGCCGCCGAACGCTGCTTGATGTGTTCGCTTGCTATCGGCCGAACGTTTCTGCTTACGTTCGGCTGATGCAGGCCGAACACCTCCGAAATTCTGGTACGCAGTCCCTATTTCTGTTGACAGAATTTTAATATATAATACCCTAACATTACAATAAAACATTTGAAAAACTTACCGAATTTACATATAAATGTTGATTGTCCATGGACATAAGGAAAAAAGATGGTGAAGAAATCAAATTTTTGAATTGAAATTTTTAGAGTTTGAAAAGGAAGAGGAAGAGAAAATGGGAAGGGAAGAGAAGGAAATGGGTTCATGCCCAACCGCAGCCAAAATTAGTTTATTTTTTTAAGGGTATATTTGTCATTTTACACATGTTCATTTTTGTCGAAAAATGTATTGTGGTGTGGAGAGTAAAAATTATGGTGGGAATAGTACTTCCCTTTTAGTAAACATATTTTAGCTTGTATAGTACAAGTAAAAGAATGAATATTTCTCCAAAATTATTCCATACATGAACTCCAGAAAATAGAGAAATAAGAGTACTTCCTCATGCTTTGTCGGTTGCTCTTTGCCACCCACTAGCCTCGCCGGATTCCCCACCGCTGTTGTTCTTGGAGGCACATCTATCAGCACCAATCTTTGCCCCCTCTCCGATTTTAATATTCCCCAATATTGTTGCTCCAGCCCCAAGCAGCACTCCATGGCTGATCTTGGGGTGCCGGTCCCCGCCAAACTTTCCTGTCCCACCTAACGTTACGTGGTGGAGAATGGACACATTGTTTCCAATCACTGCAGTCTCGCCAACTACGACTCCAGTAGCGTGATCGAAGAGGATGCCTTTGCCAATTTATGCAGCTGGGTGGATGTCAACTGCAAAGACGTCAGAGATTCGAGATTGAAGTGCAAGTGCTAAGGCTTTCGACATTGAGTCCATAGTTTGTGAGCCTGCTGGTACAAATATGGCCAATTAATGTATTCAAGAACCTTGCTGAGGAATCTAACGCACATAAAATAATTAAAAACAAAGATCTCAGTAACTCCTGTTAATCCATATACTCCATCTTGGGAATAGAGATCGGACCCTAAAGTTTCCCTTCCAAGATCCTATACTTATGATTTCTTCCTTGACATTTTCAGACAAGCAAATTAGTTCAATGATAATTGCATAGAGGAGTTGACACACGCATGATGCATGTGACCAGGAATAGAGGAAGCACGCCCAGAGCTCTGTTCACATACGCTCCATTTTCATGCAATTTCAACATATTGTCCATAAATATATATGTATTAAGTTTTACAGATATTAATAAGGGCAAACCAATGAGTAGTTCATACTCATCTAGCACATTAGAAGTGGAGAAATGGATGTGATTATCTCCATCATGTCTTCTCTGTAAATGACATTAAAGATCAAACAATTAAAGTCTTCCCCAACCATAGAAGCACTGATGCAGTGTTAGGATCGAGTCCTGGCAGCCGCAGTGTGGGAGTTTTATCCCTCCAATGTGGGGGATAGCTCCTTGTGGGCACCAGGCACTGTTCCTCCCACCTAATGGGCCGCTGAGTTACCATGATTTAATTCCTCCACCAATCTTTGTCGGACCGGGAGTGGGGGCCCTGGTGGCGAGGAATCTCGCCTTTGCCCCAAGCAATCAAGTAAATGTCTCATCCATATTTTATATATGATATTAGTTTGAAAATGGCTTCACTGATTGACGTTTGAAGTACACATTTATTTATTTATCTATATTCTGAATTATTATTATTATTATTATTATTATTATTATTATTATTATTATTATTATTATTATTATATTGAAATACTTTTTGAGAAATTATATATAAACAATTATAATATGTATATTCTTTTTGTTACATATTGAAAAATAGCAAAAACATATTACATATTTTTTTCTTTAGTTATAATTACCTCATTCATTGACTATATATTCAAGCACAGAACCTTAGTATAGTTGAACGCCACAAAATCATACTTAATGGTCTTGATAAATTCTTGAAAACATAAAAATCTTACCAAAAGAGAGTTCGATATAACAAGACTAATTAATCAAAGTCTCGAAAAAAAAATTTAATTTTAAAATTTTAATTAAAAAAATAAAAAAATAAAAAACAATGCACATGTCAATCAATTAAAAACACACACAAATCAAGAAAATAAAGAAAAATATTCTTTGATGTTATAAAAAGGAAAGGATAAACAATGCTTACAGCTACCTACTCACGTGCCCATTCTCTTTTCTCTCTTTTTTTTTTTTTTTCAATTTTTTGTTTAATAATTTAATGAAATTTCTAAAAATGACATGTGGCAAAGTCTAAAAATCAATTATTCTTGTTTTATATAAAGAAGTGTAGTAACTAACAATTAATGTTAAGAAAATAATAATTTTTGTCCAAAATGAGTGAAATTTTCACAAAAAAGGAAGAAAAAGAAAACGGAAATTTGGAGTCACCTAATCTATCTTCAGTCTTACTGGAAGTAAGACATATCATTTGTATACTAATACTTTTTATTTTATTTGAATTACAAAATATTCTGTAGTAAGTCATAAGCCACAAATTTGCATGTTATAAAATATTATAGAGTAAGCTAAAATATAAAATAAAACTCAAAATAACGAAATAGACGAAATTAGAACGGTCAACTTGTATAAGAGTTTCTATAATTGGGATGACCTCTCTTTCTATAGTTAATGATGGTTCATCACTACTTCAAGATACAACGCAAAAAGTTACACTAATATCTTCTACGTACAGTAAGACTAACCATGATGTATAGTACTAGAATGTATGTACTAAAGGTATAATTTTTTAAAAATCATAAATTTACACTTATTCGAGCCTTTTTTATTCGTTGATTTTAACTTATTCGATTATATATAACTTGTCTTTGAAATAAAATATTTTAGTTATTACTTAAACTAAACTAAAAAGGACTTTGAAATATGATTGATATATATATATATATATTTCAGAATAAGATTTTTTTTTTAGAGCGGAGGGAGTAATTAGGGTATTTTATTTTAACTGATGATGTTTGAATGTCAAGTACTTCAAGATCCAACAACTATGAACAGGATTTATAACAAACACAGACCAAAGAGAGTCAGGTACATTTATGTTCATTCATGGCCATCTTTAGAAGAATCCCACTTCATAAACAAAGAACTGGTTTCTAATCCTTTGCTGTTTCTACCAAAATCATTCTCTGATTATCCAACTGAAAAGAAAGAAGAAATAAAAAAGGAACCAAATCAATCTCAAACAACCAATTTGTATGAGGAGATAAATGGGGATGTGTTCTAAAGCTAATTCAACTTGATGAGCAAGGCAACAAGAGCTAGCTATAAATTGACATGTAACCTTGAATACCATCACAAGTCATTTCATCTCAAACACTTCATTATCTTCCTTCATTGACCTCCTCAATCCTCTCCACTGCCTCCTTAATATCGGGCCTCATATCGACATCTACCTGGCAACAGTCGAAGCCAATTTTCAAGAGCTTTGTCATCTCGCCCTCTGCGTTTGCATCCCTAGCCATGTCAGCATCAAACACATCCACATCGTTCTCCTCATCATTCACCACCGATTCCACCCACAATGATGCATCCACATCCCCGCCCTTCCCTTGGTGAAGGAAATTGGAAGGAAATCTTCCTGTTAGTGTTTCTACTATTAGAATCCCGAGGCTCCACACGTCAGTTTTCTTGGTGATCCGCCCGCTGCGCTTGTGCTCTGGAGATTTGTAGGAGATCATGTGCTCTTGAGCATGTTCTTGATTGACTACGGGCACTAGCCCATAGTCGGTGAGGAGGGGAGTGAAGGAACTGTCGAGGAGCACGTTCGAGGATTTCAGGTGGCCGTGGGGCGTTGTTAGGCTTGGCAGCTCATTGTAGAGGCATAACAAGCCTCTGGCTACTCCTTTCAGGATGCTCAATCGGGTTGTCCAGTCGGGGCATTGATTGTTGCGAGATCTATTTCCTACAACAATAGATATTAAGATGTAACCGATCATTAAGCTTTTAGATGAGGTCGTCATTCATCAATTACAATATATTCAATATTAAGGCAGAAATTCCCGATTCATGCACAGTTTAAGGAGAAATCTGGCCTGAATCTTAAATTTGTCAGAAATTTCCAGGGGAATTGTAGGATTCCCGTGAATAGGTCATTTAAGGTTTCGGAAAAAAATTCCCCGAATAAAGAATGTGGGGATCTTAATTATAGGAGCAAAATTGCAATTTTTCGAGTGGGAGTACCATGAAGATGAGAAGCCAAGCTGGCTCTGACGACATAGTCTGCAACCAAGAGCTTCTCCTCTTTCCGGTAATAGAAACCGACAACAGGAAGCACATTGGGATGCTTCAACCTGCCGAGTCTTCTCATATGCTCATGGAACTCTTCCTTGTTCACATTGTTCATGTGCCTGAACCTCTTCACTACTACAACCTGCCCATCACTTAGAGCAGCCTTGTAAGTTGAGCCGAAGACGCCGCTGCCAAGAATCTCAGCCGATGCCTTGAGCAAGTCTGTCATGTCGAAAGCATCCCTGTCATCTCTAAGGAAAGTGATCTTAACGTTTGGCTCCGACTTCTTTCGGTTATGGCGTGATTTCTCCAGGGACGATGAACCAGCTAGAGCAACTACTTGGCCTTGTTCCATTCTGTCTAAATCGGTGGCGTCTCCAGGGGCGGCGGCTGCAGGTTGCTCTGGGAGATGCCTGCGGCGGAGGAGGATGACGATTACGGCTACAACTGCCGCTGACGCTGTCGCCACTAGTATGGAGACGAGGATTATGGTTGCGAGGGAGAGGGAAGTGCATGGTCCTAGTGGGGCCCCACATAAATTTGTGTTTCCTGTTTTTTGGGACAAAGGGGAATTTTATCAGCTATCAGAACTCCCAAGTCTGGAGATGAAAGTTTCATCTATTCATTTCCCTGCAATTCAATGGTAAATAATTGGCAAACAATTCATTTTACTGGGAAAGAGGAAGTTGGTGACGAAATAGTATCTCGCGCGCACTACTTAGAGAGCGAGAGAGAGAGAGAGAGAGATGACCTTCAAAACCAGAAGCATTCAAATCACTGAGACTCTCAGGGATTTGGCCGGACAATACATTGTTAGATAAATTAAGATCTTTCATCCTGCCTGCTGGAAACGGTGGTATCTCACCTTCAAACCGATTGTTTTCGAGCATCAACTCCATGAGCTTAGGCAATGCAGCCAAGGATATAGGAATTTGGCCACTAAATTTATTGTTAGCCATATGTAGTTTCTTCAACCCCAACATCGTAATGAACGTGTTCGATGGAATTCCCCCAAAGAAGTGGTTGTCAGACAGATAAAGGAACTTCAAGCTAGCAAGTTTCACCAAATCGGGCAAATGGCCTTCAAAATTGTTGTTCATTAAACTCAACGCTCTCAAATTAGGCAACCTGGAAAGAGCATCCACATCAATAACCCCCTTTAAACCCATATTATGAAGTTCGAGACGATACACAGATCCCTTGTCGCAAGCAACCCCCTCCCAATTCGAAGCACTATCGTAGCACGGAGGAACAGAGTTGTTCCAGGCAACCAATGGACCTTTATCGGTTAGGGAATCCCTGAACTTGAGAAGGATATCGGCTTCCGACCCAGCGGAGAAGGGCACCAAAAAGAGCATGACCAGGGTGATAAGTGGAACGACGTGATTCCTTGCCATTGGAAAAGCTGCGGCGGAGCGCGCACTTGGGGGTGGCGTGCGCGCCCTAGGGAGGAACTCCTGCAAATCAAAATGGCGGTGGTTGAGGGCGGAGCAGGGCTGCAGGAGAAGCAAAATGAGAAAATGTGGGGAGGCGAGGGCGGAGAAAAGAAGTGCCAATAATAGTAAGAGTGTTGGTTTTTGTTTGTGCAGTGAGAATGTCCTCTACATGTTTGCGATGTATGTGGAGACATTTTTGCATCAGAGCCATGCGCTCTGCCACTGCCTTTCAGATACACACACACAGACACACACATATATATATATATATATATATTTCGCTGCAGCTTCACCCCCCTCCCCCCCACCCCTCACCCCCGTGCAATATGTTCTTTTATTTATTTTTAATTTGTAATGCTAATGGCGACCGAACCTGCCCTCACTTTTGGGACGACAACTTCTTCGTTATTCTATGGATTATTGTATTATTTCGATTTGAATTGCATCATATATTATATTGTTAAAAATTTATTATTGAATATTATATTTGCATAAAGATTTATAATGCAATTTTACAAATAGTGTGTATTATAAAATAGAACAAATATTATTATGTAATAATAGAAATATCAAAATTAAATTTGAACACAATAAAAGTATTGTAAATAAACTTTATAAACATGTTTTATGTACAATAAAATTTCTTTAAATTAATAATTTTGGGATCAAAGAAAATCTATTAATTAAAAAAGATTATTAATTAATTGAATGATAATGTAGTTAATAAATCCTGAATCAGGTCGAAAAGATGTATTATATTAAACGAGTTATTAAACTATCAAAGATTAATTTAGAAAAATTCAACCTTTAGTTGAAACTAGTGTAACCCCTGTTTCAAGAAAAAAGCAATGTTCAATTCAGGTCATTTATTTTTGTATAATATTTATTTCCATTAATATCCTTTAATATTGGTAATAACTAATTTAAATTGTATAAAATAATTCCTAATCTAGAAGCTTTAAAAAATAGTTTTTCTCCATTAAACACATGGCACAAATGACATCCTCTAATACTGTGAAGATTTTTTTTTTATTTTATGATGGATCTTATAAATAATATTTTCTATAAATTATTATATATTTAATATTATAATGATCAAACATAGTTTATTTTGTGTCCTTTTCTTATTTTCTATATTTCATTAGAAAACTTTCACCATGACAATACATGGTTAAAAGCTTAGTTACCCAAAAACACCTGAACTGGAGCATGTGATTTAATTCGAACCAAGGTCAAGAACCTTAATAGGGCTTGACATGACCAGAATCCAGTTGAAAGATTTCAACCACATAAACTTTCATTTTGTTTCCAATAATAGCATAGACGAAAAATGGACCTGAAAGAGTGTGAAGGGTAACAAAAAGTGTTTTCAGTTAGAAATAGCTGACTCTAACTAAAAGAGTGTTCTGCTCCTATAATGGGACAGTTGCACCTATGTATGTCATTACGTATAAGGTGGTGACTGTTCCTACAAGGATGGTCTCAATCTGAAAGCCAAAATGGCCTCAAGGGATTAAGCAAGTTTTTCTATCAAAATCTGTATATCCTACATCATAAAGGCAAAGGCCATCCGGGGGTGCAGGCGGAGCAGTGGCACGCCGACAAGTGGCATCCAACAGCTTTAGCAAAGCATCATCTTCTGCACCAGCAGCTGCTTCCCTAATCGCTGTTGCTACAAGAACTCGAACCATCTGCAAGACGTGCAAGATAACCCAGAACTCAAACTGCTCAGAGATTATGTTAAAGTACTGGATTTTCATCATGCTCTTGAATACTTGCACATGTAACATTTAAAGAAAATTCACCAGGCGGGGAAATGTGAAAATTTTAAACTGCATAAAGTTCAGATTAGATTAGGTTGATTGTTTAGAGAGGATTGTGCAGCCACATAAACTGTTTGATTTGAATTTGCAAATTTATTCACAAGACATGCTAGTTGTTCACACGAGAATGAAAGGAGTAGCTACCTTCCGCAAGAAGCGATTACCGACCAACTCAACGCACATTGTCTTAATGCTGCTGCCATCCTTTTATATGTGAAACGTCATTGGAAAAAATTAATAACTAAAGAACCAACAACACAAAAACACACAAATATGTAATAATAATAACAATATTATATTAATATCATGTAAAGTGATGCAAGCACAGAAAATGATCATGACTGCGTTTATAAGCAGCATGGATCCACTCAATTAACAATCTGATTCTTGTGCACTGCCAAATGATAATTACAGAAATGAAAAATGGCGCTCAAACAGGACAATTGTCAGTCACTCCATGAGGATCCTTTAACCTGTCCATCATCTAATAATCCATATTTATTATTTCTTAAATGCGCTAGGAACATGTTATAATAGGTTGTTACAGATACATGGAACACAAAATTTAACAACTTAATCACAGCCATATTTATTTTGTCCCAAAAGTTATGTAATATAGTTTTAAGGAGGGTTTGTAAGATGTATGGATAGTATTTATACTTATCAACTGTCAAGCGTTAACCAAAACTAAACTATCCCTTTTCATGTTCCTACTAAGCTATGATTTTGTTCTGCCCAACACTGAAGCACCATCTCAGTAACTGCTTAAACACATGATAATCCAAAATTTTAAAAGTATTACTTATTCTGCATACTATTTTCCATATGAAACGTTCATTGACATAGTTAAACAATCTTAATTATTTAAAAGTATAGATGCATTTTACATTTTTGTTATGAAAAACTACATTACTTTCATGCCAATCAATATTGATGAGACAAAATAAAATGCAAAATGACAGATGTTGGTTGAGACTTGCTCTAGAATTCAATCATGATGACTTAGCCGAAGCTAGGAATATGAGGTAGGTTATCAACCTCAGGACTGGGTAAATAGGCTTCTGCAGCTCGGGCATGGAAGACAAAGCACTCTGTTGGTGGACCACTGCAGTGTTATGAAAAAATGATGGTTAGAAACTGATATTTTCATTTAGAGAAAAAGAAAAGAAGAAAGAAAGAAGAAAATGACTTTTAATTAATACACCAATTGGAACAATGTATCAAATTTGGATTATTTTTAACTATGCTTTAGTATATTGTGCCTGTTGATGACAATTTGCTTACTTCCTTGTCCAACTGAAGAGTGTTGGGTAGATAAATGAAAAAATGAGTTCTCAAAAGAAAATAATAAATGAAAAATGAACATGCCTAATTCGGATTCAAATGATATCACATTTTTATGCAAGGAAATGAGAGGACAACCAAACAAAAAAAGTCGCAAATGATATGAGTCTTCCTAGAAGACATCTAATACAAATTTACAGATAACAAGTTTATCTTAGTTAATTGGTCCAGCAGATGTCAACGGGCATGTGATGCAATAAGCTTACAGGAAAACAAATTCAATGTTGTCAGCTGAAACATGAACAATGACCACATACACAGAAGAAAACAAGATATCAAATATATAAATGCCACACAGATGAAATCCTGGCTCCAACAGGTCCCAATTTGGGTAAGCCATTAAGCCGTGAACGCTGGGAATAATAATAAGCCAATGCAAGAACATTCAATTTCACACAATAACAAAGTTATAAATTTCAAGCTTACATGTTCCTGGAGGCCTTTGTATCTCGTGCAAACATCCTGAAGGAAAGTAATTTTCCTTCCAGTTGATGTAATAGATGGTTAACTCGGGTTACATCGAAACTTTGTGGTTTGTTTCCTATTTTCTGTTCACTATGGTCATAATAATCAAATTCATCTTCACAATTTTCCTCACCAAAGCTTTCACCATACTGACCACCTTGGCAAATAGTATCATCCGAAACAAATTTCTTGAATTGACTGGCTTTATCGTTGATTTTTTCTTCATTGATAGGAAATATGTAGAAATAATGTCTCCACTTTGCAGAGAAATTGGGATGAAATTCACGTGAGACCTAAAATATATCGTGTACACATCAGCATTGTATTATACTGTTCCACAAGTTCTTAAACTGTTTTATGAGTATGATAAGACCCAACAAATCACAGACAATCTTCATAACTAAAGTGATACCTGTGAAACAGAGGTGACCCTCATCTTCCCTGGTGCTGCAGCATTTATTGCATCCTCAATGTGTATAACTTTAATATCTTTTCTCCATGTAGCTAAGCATACAAAATGTTGGATGAGCAATTCAACTTACATAGATGATATTTAGACTAAGGTTAATGGAAAATATTGAGTGTGCCTAGAAAACACATCTCACCTGAAGAAATTGCATGTTCATAAGATGACCTTAAACATAATAGATTTGAGGGAAATACTTCTCAACAACATATTTTGTAAGAAAAACTAATTATTTCACTCATAGTTTCATCTGCCGACACCTGTATCTTGTGAAATGGTGGCATAAACATAATAGTGGCCATTAACATTAACAGACATCTAAAAGAGCTCTTGTTAAGAAATTTTGTAAAATGTGTTCATCAGAAAAGCAAGTACCACTCCAAAATGACATCTTTGACAAATAAACACTGATCCAAGACAGAAGTTACATGTGCCTTTCATATACATAAATGGATAGATGCAATCAACTCAAGAGATGCATGGGCAAATAGAAGCAGATTGAACAGGCCAACATACAGAAAGAACAAACTTGTCCTAGAGCTGTCACCCCTTTGTCTGTGCGCCCAGCAACTACAGTACATCCTTCTATTGGTAATTTTTTTTCTTTCAACAACTTTGCTTTATACTCATCCACAAACTTTCCAATAGATCTTTCAACCAATCTGCACAAAATAAACACTTAAAGGTAACGACAGAATCCTGACAGGCTTGCATATGAATAATGTTCATTATTCAACGGAGTATCCTAACCTAATTAAAGAAAACAAAGTTACTTCAGCTTGATCATAATTTCAAAAGTAAATTACTTCTAGGATTCTTGTGGTTATTATTTCTCAGCTACCATATCGGGACATCAATAAAAAAAATAACGCTACCAAATTGAATTAGAGACGAATCTAAGAGATCAGTAGATAGAGTTGCAATATCTTAACTTCTGTTGTTCAATCAAGTAAAGGAAATGTTATAGAAGATTCATAACCTTTTTCAAGTCCTTTTTTTTGGTTAATTTCTATGAGATGTGAAGAACAACACAAAACAGCAAGCGATCACAAATATTGCATGTTGTATTTATTGTTACCATAAATAGAAAAAAACTGGTTTCGAGAGTGGATTCAAGCTCAAGTCTTTAACTTGGAGTCATGACATGGGGAAGAGGTAATTTTACTAATCTAATAGGACGAAACTAGTTTTTGTGTACAAGTTATTATATGCAAACAAATTGAATCAGAACAAGTTAAAATTTTCTTAGGAGGGAATATTCCACTTTGAAGACAAGAAATAAGTTGTTATGGAGATTCAGGTAGGGCGACCAGAGATTTAATAATAAAGAATGCTGCCCAAGCTGGGTTGTAAGGTATTAAACAGAAATGAAATATCTTTGATGATTATTAAAGCTTAAGTGAATCATGATTTGGGTCCCTTAGCTTTAGCCAAAAATGTCTTTGTGGGGGGAAGCTTCGTCTTCTTAAAAAGGATTCCTATATGAACCTTCTAAATTCTGACATCACAAACCTTGACAAATGGACTCCAAATTTGCCTTACAATACTTGAAAACGACAAACTTAAAAAGTGTGTTTTTTCCGCAGAGATGAAATGTCCAGATATCCCACAGATATTGCCAAGCTATGTTGAGACCAGAACATATATTTCTTAAAAAGACCATAACGCTAAGAAATATGTTCCTTTCTCAACATAGCTTGGCCATATCCATTAATCTTAAGATAAGATGACCTCCAACTTTTCAACATAGTTGTCCCCCAGCAGTTAGTTGTTATTTTCCCCAGTCACTCTGAAACAAACTCTGAACGAGAAGTAAGGAACTTTCATCACCCCTTTAACAAATACCATGTAAAAGAATAACTAAAAAATAGAGCAACTTTTTGTCCAAGGGAGCATCACCTATCATGCATGGCATTTCAAAGTATCTGGTGAAATGTAAGCCATTAGAAAAAGTACTCATAAATTCTAAGAACACATAAATGTAGCTGTTAACATTAGCATTTGTTTCCTTTTTGAGGTAGAAAATTTGAGATCAAAATGGAGTATAAAATACAATATTCTTGGGATAATAGGTTATGTGATTTCATCTTAACAGATATGCATGATTTCTTCCATTACCATATTTCTAACATGTCTACTACACCCATGTATGTGTGTGTATGTTTTGTCCGAATAATAGAACCCAAAGTTGGTTCCTTACAGTACTCCAATACAAATTACTAGTGCTCCTTTAAAGCTTTAATATAGAACGCAAAGTTGGGTTCCTTACAGACCACTACAAATACGAGTGCTCCTTCACAAAGTACAGAGGTTGCCTTCATAACAAACCCCACAGGTTAAGAATGGTACAGTGAAAGTAATTTATACAACTAAGCTCCCTACGATATATTTACTTAATGAGTGTTGGGTATAAGTTAAGAGTCTTTTATTGGGACGGAAGGAGTATTTAACATGGAGTGCATTTGTAATTTGTAAATCAATGTTGAAAATAATACCAAATATAGAAATAAGACTATATTTGAGCAACCCAAAGCGGAATAATGAACTATATATTTTGTATGGAGGGAGACTATAAATATATGTGTGTGTGTGTGTGTGTGTTGTTTGCAAATGTAGTGATGAGGGAAATGGAAGTTTTATAACCTATTTGGGCACTTTATCAGCAGATGTACATGAAATGGCTAAATCATGTTATGTCATTGCTCCCTTCTCTTTTTTTCAATTCAACCATATGATTTAGAATTCCCTGGAAGCGGTAATGGAAAAATACGAGGGCACTTACCCTTGGACAGTATTTAGGCCAGGCTGTTTCTGCCACCCATCAAAAGAATTTCCATGGTATGAGAGATGTATTTTGAATGTTGCTCGTGCCCATCTTCCAGTCCTGTTCTTAGATGGAACACTCACCAAATCAGGTTCATCACAATCTTCTAGAACTTCAGCACAGTCGCGCACAGCATATGTCTGTGTAAAATATTAACTTTGAACAAAAACGCCAGAAAATAATAATAATAAAATAATCTTTAAATAAGAACAAACATTTAAGATCTTTGAAATATCAAACTTGATTGCTCAACAAGACGGAACAGTTAATTGCTAACAAGGGGAAAGTGCATATTCTCCTGTCATTTTGTATGCATAATACATTAACGCTTTCTCCTATCTGAACAGTACATCACACCTTGTCAAGGTGCAACAGTAGAAAAGCTCTCATTTAGCCTAAAAAACACTGGATGAAACGATAAATAGAAGACGGTCAAGACTAGATCCAGTAATGTGCACAAATCACTGATGAAGATCAGACGCCCAAGTTGTCGAACGCAGACAAATGAAATGGTGCCCTCAAATTGCCACATGATTGTATTCCAGGAGGCATTATTTTGGCAAAAGCATACATCACGGAAGGATCATTTAAGGGGCTCAAATAATTAGCAAAATACTAATATATCAAATGTAGAAGAAAAACATAATTGAGTTATAATATCAGGAATACCTACTAGGATTTTCCATAATTGCTTAGAATAACAGTCAAAAAGCTGTACATTATGTAGAGGACATGGATAATTTTAAGTGATCCACAACATGAATTCTATTAATTAGTACCAAAAAAATCAATTTTTAAACAGAAATGTGGGCTAGGAAATTTAGTAAATACTGAAACATCATGACTTTGACAAAAGCCTACCTCTTTCCCAAACAGTTGAGACAGGGATCCGCGGCCATTCACCACATCCAAATAAAAGTCATTAACCTTTTGCCAAGGCCTCTCATACATGAAGTGATAACTTTCCCTGCCACAACCAAGCACTTATCTCGTTATTTCAGTAGCATTCAATTACCTAAATAACCACATGTTTTGTGCCTATCTGCACAAATAACTATCACATATCGACAAACAACGAAGGCATAACTTCATATACTACTGAATGCATCAAATTTTCAACCGAATATTAGTATGCTTCACTGCGTGTATTTAGATGAGAATAGTATAAAATAAACACGCATAAGCTGAATCCTAAATCAACCGATAAAAAAAAAAAAGAAAAAGGTAAGGAACATGTTGAAAGAGGGTTTGCACCAATAGTGGGTTTGGATTAGAAGGAGAGATCGAGGGGAAGGGGATTATACTTACTTGGCATTCCATCTGTAGAGGCTGCAAGCATCAGTGTGTTGGTAGTGAATGTATTCTTTCGGAGGCGGAGGCGGAGGCGGAGGGCTTTCCATCAGATTTCTTAGCCGTAGACCCGCCGCGGCCCCCGGCTGCCTTATCATTTACCCTTCCCGCTAATGGGCACAAGTAATTTTCATTTCTGTTTCTCCTCTTCCTGAGCAAGACTGAAAGATGTACCACTTAAGTTGTTGGAAAGGAAAATTGCAAAATTAGAATATTAACTTTTGCCCTAAAAAAATAGGACATTGTATTTCTAAATTAAATTAAATTAATAATTATTTAATTTTTGTGATTTTAGAATAAATTTGTTTCCAACCTTTTCTGTTGCGGCCTAATTACCCTGTGCTCGATAAATGACAAGTTTAATATGAATTATACACTGATTTGTAGCAAAATTAATATGACGCGGCTAAACATAAAAATTAGTAATTTTTTTTATTTTATCAACTAAAATTTATTACATAAAATATAAGAAGGCTAAAATATTTTATTGGTATGTCAATTTACTATTATATTCTTTAATTTAAATTATTTTTTAAAATATCTCGTAATTTTTAATTTTTTGTTCGTGTATCATGTAATCTATTATAACTTGCAATGGTCACATATGCTTGTTTTTAGATATGATATTAAAAATTTATTTTGAAAAGCCGATTTGCTTTTAAGAATTACATTAAAAAAAATTAAATAAATTTTATAAATCATTTAAATGAATAAAAAATAATCAAATAAGAACAAGTGTTGAAATATATAAATAATATATTATAAAATTCTGAAAATTCTAAAAGAAAGACTTAAAGAAAATTAAAAAAATAACTATAAATTCAGAAAATAGCAACTAAGTAAAGAAATCCTAAAATTTAGGGAAAAAATTATAAATAAATTTTAAAATATTAAAAATAAACTCATACAATTAAAAATTAATTTAAAAAAGTATAATTAAATTCATAAAATTAAAACTAAATAGAAGATTACTAAAAACTTCAGAAAATTCTACCTAAATTCAGAAAATTATATATAAATTCATGAAATTACAAGTAATTTTATAAAAATTCAAATGAATTCTGAAAATATCAAATAAGAAATGAAAAATACTATCTAATTCCAGGTTTAGAAAACAAATTAGAACTTATAAATAAATTTGTAAGAATTAATTTTTTTTAAATTACATGTAAATTTATATATTTACGTGTACTTTTATAATTTTTTTAGTAATTTTCAATTTAATTTTAACTGTTTTCATTTATTTATAAGTTTCTCGTTTATTTCTAATTTTTTGTTTTTAGTTTCAATTTTTGTTATTAATTCATTATATACTCATTTTTAGATTATTTGATTCCAAACCATAAGACTTTTTTTTAATATTGTTCAAAATTATAATTTTAAAAATTCATTTGTGTTCTCAGAATATTTTAATAATTCTAATATTTTTGTATTTTTCTGAATTTACGTGTAATTAAATAAATGTATATGTAAATTTATGAATTTTTTTCATTTTTTTAGTTTTTCAGAATATAGAGTATACTTATTTTATTTCAAAATAAATGTTTCTTATTTAACTATAAATATTGTAGTCATTTAAGTGATTTTCAATTATTTTATTTATGTGTAATTTTATAGATTAATTTATAATGTTAGGTTTTTATAATTTTTTAATTTATGTTTAATTTTTAAAAAAATCAAACTTTTCAGAATTTATGATATAATATTTTATTTCTCAAATATGTTTTCTTTATAGTTTTATGGTCGTTTAAATATTTTATATTTGTTTAATCAATTTTCTTTTTATAATATGTTTTTTATTTTCAATTTTTAATAGTTTGTCAATATAATTATATTTTTTTAAAAATTTGTTATTTAATTATTATTTATAATCTTTTATGTTTATTTTAAATAAATTTTTTATTATTATTAATATAATTTTTAATATCAAATAAATAGAAAAAAGTGGACATCAATGATTACCTATTGCATTATCAGTTATAACAGGTCAACGAATACTTATTATATAATTATATAATCATTACAAATACCTTATTTCTAATATATATATATATATATATTAAGGAGAAGTACCAATTTATCGTAATCGATTAGTTAACATGTTGGTTAATTGTATTATGAAACACGGAAAAAATTATTGGCTTATCAAATTATCTATCAAGCCATGAAAAAAATTCAACAAAAGACAAAAACAAATTCACTATCTATTTTACGTCAAGCAATACACAGGGTAATTCCCGATATAGCAGTAAAAGCAAGACGTGTAGGTGGATCGACTCATCAAGTTCCCATTGAAATAGGATCCACACAAGGAAAATCACTTGCCATTTGTTGGTCATTAGCAGCATCCCAAAAACGTCCGTGTCAAAATATGGCTTTCAAATTAAGTTCCAAATTAGTGAATGCTGCCAACCGGAGAAGTACAAGCTAATTTTAGAATCTAACAAATTTTTTCGTTCAAGTAGCTCTCTAAATTTGTATTTTTTTAATTGTATATAATATTTTTTTAATTACTGAATAATAATAATAATAATATTATTATTATTATTATTATTTATTATTATTATTATTAGTCCACCATAAATTAATAAACTTAATCTTAAGCTTAAATTTTGAGAAGTGATTTTTGGATTATGAAGCTAATTAACATAAATTTTTGAATTATGTAATTGATTAATATAAAATTTGGGATTATGAAAATGATTGACATTAAAATTATGGAATATATCAAAAGTTGATGTCTCAATTATTCATATTTTTTATTTCCTCAAAAATTAATATAATATAGTAATATATTAATGGTGATGATGGTTGGTTTCGGCTGTATTTTAATGGTTGTGATGCATTTTTTTATTTTTTTTATGGACTCAGTTTGTTAGATCAGATGGAGGGGAAAAGATGATGAATGATAGTTGTTTGGTTGTGGTTCCGAATAGAAAGTCATTATGGAAGTAAGTTTGTCTTCGATGAAAATTGAAGTTGGTGATGAAAAATAATATATCAAGAACTTATTTATCTTTGAATTTAATGTATATTTGTGAATATTAGGTAACCCTTTTTGTGCAAATGTTAATTATGTTTGTATACGATGTTTTATCTTTCTTTCTCTATAATACGAGAATACCTTTTCTTTTAGTATTCATATTCAAGCATTTGTGACACATTTATTTTAATTTTTATATTATAACTTTTTGCAGTTTTTTCATCTTTATTCATTTAAAATTACATTCACTTTTAAAAATAAAAATAATTAAAATAAATACTAGCAAAATCAGAAAAACTTAACAAACAAGTTGGATAAAATAGTAATTTTCAAAATTCCACCAAATTTTAATAAACTTGTTTAATATCTCAGTGGTTTTTATTTTAAATTTATTTACAAATCAAACTATGATTATCATTTGACGCGTCATTAATTAATATGTTAAAGCAAAATATTTCTTAAAATAAAATTTATTTCTTCAAATACTTTATAAATTTTTTAAAATATAATTTATGTACTTAAACTATTAAGAGATATATAAATTGGACCAAGAGTTTCAAGTTTGAGCCTCCTAATTTAATTTATTTATTATATTTTAATTTTAAATTATAAATTTAAAATTCTTTAGATTAAAAAAATATAAAAATTAAACAAATAAGTAATAAAATTTAAATAGTCGTGCAAAGAAATGAAAAGATTATTACAAAATTTTGTGTTATTACAGAGTACAAGGTAGATCACGTGTAATACATACATGTAATGGACCCACTTTATTAAATATAATGTGTGTGTGTAGATATATAATAAATAATTCGTACAAAAATAGAATGCTATATGTTATATATGGTAATGGGCGGTAGGTGCGGCTACAGTCAAAAGGCCAAAAAACCCGAGGGTTGGAGCATCACACCGAATTGCAAGTTGCCATATTTGCCCCTGAGGAATATAGCCTTTTTATTGCATATTCATCATGGACCACACTACGTACGTGTACATCCGGCACCAATCCTATAAAAAACCCCCACTTTCTCTCTCTCTCTCTCGCTCTACAAATCTGACTGATACAGATTCGAAGGCGCTCGATTTGCACTCTCACTCTATACCTCGGTTGTCACGTAAGTTCATCCATCTTCACCTGCGTAACTTCTTCTTCCTTTTAACATCCATGGTAGCTAGAAGCCTAGAAATGCATGTGTGCCAATTGTAGTTTTTTTCTCCATTTCAAATGCCGCTTATTCTACATCAAGTTATTAGGTGTAATGATCAATGCCCGAATGCTGTGTTTTTTCTTTTCTTTCTTTTTTTTTTTGGATAATTTTTCCAATTTAATTTCGGGTCTCTTCACCCATAGAAATTGATTTGCTCACCACACTGTTCTGGCTTGTTTCAAATTTGTTGCTCTTTTCTAACACGATGGAGTGCATCGTATCATATATGTTAGTTCTCTGGTCCACACGCATTCTTTCTTTTGCCAGCGATGTATATTTTTCTTCAGCTTAATTTTATTAATTTTCTTGTTTAGAAAGATAAGACATATTGAAGAGAAAACTAAAAACATTCAGCAACAGAAGAGGATAGAAAGGAGGAAGTTACAATGTGGAAGTTGAAAATTGCGGAGGGATCAAGCCCATGGTTACGATCAGTAAACGGACATGTTGGCCGCCAAACCTGGGAGTTTGATCCCAATCTTGGGTCTCCTGAAGAGCTGGCAGAGATCGAGAAGCTCCGAGAGCAATTCCGTAGTCATCGTTTTGAGAAGAAGCATTCTTCAGATCTTCTCATGAGATTTCAAGTTCAGTGAGGCGCTAATTAGCTTCATTCAATTACTTCATAGCTTGCTTTTTTTACATTTAATATTCATTATCACCGGTAGTTTATTTCCAAGACGCCTGAAAATTAACAAATTGGCAGTTACAATTTTCATTTGTACTATTTGTGGGGTTTTAACTTTACCTTTATGATGCAAAATTGCTAAACCTGTAAACATGCAATCAAAATTTGTTATGTAAATCATGAAGGGAATAATGAGTATTTGTTTTCCAGTGCTCTTTTCCTAACATTCAACTTATTATTCATGTTGGTTGTGGATTTGGAACATTAACAATGTGAATCCTTGCCAGACTCAAAACATCGAAAGAAGACTTCATAAATTGCAATCTTCTGTCTGTTGTATTTTCTTGTCTCAGTTATGCTTGCTAAGGCTGCCTGATAAGGGTAAAATACTACAAATCCCTATGATAAATAGTTGATATATGTGTTTTTGCATCTTCAGTCTGTTCTTAAAACTGTTTTGCATTGTCAAGAACAAGGTGATATCATGATTCACTCAAAGTAGATACATCTTTCGGCCTTTTTCTGCAGTGAAACAATAGAAATACTGAATTTTAGGTTCATAAGAAAGAAAGTTAGGCCAATTTGCAGGTCACTGGAAATATGGTTCAATATGCTCGTTCACAAACATTAAACTATCACATGCAAATGCATCTTTAAAAGGCATTATAGGTCAAAGTTGAAGTTCCATAGCTCCCCTCTCAGTGCATCTCAACTGGAAACATAATGCTCTCCTTTAAAATTAATTTTTTTTTCCTTAAAAAACTAGAAATAATTGGCACGTGGGTTTGTTTTCATACATTTTAATGTGGGTTGTTGGTAATTGAAAAGTCATATAATGAGGCTAAATGAGAAACTTTCAAGATTTTATTGTTGGTCTCTATATTCCTGATTACTAAATGATGGTTGACACGTAAATATAAACTCATTATGTTGACATATTTATGAAAAACTAATTGTCGAACTAACTTTTCAGTTTTCAAAGGAGAACCCAGGCACCACAAATTTGCCGCAAGTAAAAGTGAAGGATGTGGCAGATATTACTGAAGATAAAGTGGCCAATACACTGAGGAGGGCCATCGGTTTCCATTCAACCCTGCAGGCTAGTGATGGTCATTGGCCAGGAGACTATGGAGGTCCCATGTTTCTAATGCCTGGCCTGGTACGAGTTGTTTTCTGCCTCTGATGCTTTCTTAGGTTCAATATGGACTTCAACTGGAGTACTAGGCTTACGAGTCTTATTGAATGTGAGAATCCCTGTTTGTTTAAGGATGGGGAAGATAGGATTTTTACTGTAGACATCAAATCATGTCTGGAAAAACTTGGGTGGTTGTATTATTATATTATTTTAAGCTGTATCTATATATATTAGGATTTTCCGGACTTGGCTTTGTTTACATATACTATATAGGTGTCAAATTAAAGATCATGAAAATATGATTAATTTAATAGGATTTTCCGGACCTAGGCTTTTGTCTTCAATGAACTCAAAATCCCCAAATTGAGAGAAATACAAGGTTGGGGGATATCTGGGAAGTATGACTCAAAACAGGGACAACTTACACCCATCTTTTTATCTGTTGGCAACTTAAATTGCTTGACCATAGTGAAAACACATAAATAATGTTGGAAATAATTTGTTGATTTAAAATGCTTCATCATTCATATATGTACAACTCCCCTGTTTCCAAAATAGAAGGTGGTTTTTCCTTGGAGTTCTAGTAACGTAGTCATACAACCCTTTAATATATCAAATGCTATAAATGTCACTAGCCATACATCTGTGCTTTTTGAAAATTAAATTTCTGAATTAATCAGCAATTTTGAGTATGGAGGCATCGAATTTTAGAAATTATAAACTGTTCTTACAATATCATAATTTTTAAACTTTAGCATTCCCCTTTCTTAGATATATTTATTGTTTTCTTTTGGGACAGGTAATTGTGTTATCTATCACTGGGGCATTGAATGCTGTATTAACAAAAGAGCACAGACGTGAGATTTGTCGCTATCTTTACAATCATCAGGTGAAGATTATATGCAACATATATTTAATGGTGGCTTGCTTCTAGAGTGTGCCAAAGCTATCTATTAGTTTATTGATCCCTAAGGAACAACATATGTTACTGTAATATATGCTATGTAACAGAACATAGATGGTGGTTGGGGTCTGCACATTGAGGGGCCAAGCACCATGTTTGGTTCTGTTTTGACCTACGTTACTTTGAGATTGCTTGGTGAAGGAGCAAATGATGGAGATGGTGCAATGGAGAAAGGTCGAGATTGGATTTTGAATCATGGTGGGGCAACTGCAATAACATCATGGGGAAAGATGTGGCTCTCGGTATAACTCATGCCTCTCTCTCTAACCACCATTTGCTCCATGTGCTGCACGTCCTATGTACAGGAATTTCTGATTGTTTTTCTTTTTGCTTGTTTTCTCTTATGGTTTAGGTACTTGGGGCCTTTGAATGGTCTGGAAACAATCCCCTGCCACCTGAGATATGGCTTCTTCCCTACATTCTACCATTCCATCCAGGTACCTTTTGCTATATGTAACATTGGCGGTTCTTTCTTATTGTTTTGTAATTGATGGCACAGGTACAACTCATCTCAATGTTTCCTATCCCTTAAAAGTAGCAATAATATACTTAAATGACTATGACTGCTTGTTTTCTGCACTATGTCTGGCCTTTATCTTAAACTCAAAATGATCAAAGAGGTATTATTGAATCTTAAAAGTTCAGATATATTATAGATCTTTAATCTGGCAGGTGAGAACTGATGGTTACCTAATACAATACAAGCATGAAATTTTCTTGATGCATTATTAGTATGCTTGAGACCCTGGGGCTTAAGAGAGAGAATCAGAAAGTTTTGTAAGCATGTTTCATTTGTATTATATGTTAAGTTGCGTTCAAGAATATTTTCAGGAACTGGTTAATGTTTTTCCTGAATGTGTTATCTCAGCATATCTATAAGTTATGAATCAGAAAATACTCTGCTCTTCTAAAAATTTTCACCATCATTGAAAATTAAGGGTTTTTTTGGTTCATCAGAATTTTTTTTATCGTGGTGTGTATGGCACTTGATACCACATAAGAAACAGAATAATTTTTAATTTTCAGGAAGGATGTGGTGTCATTGTCGGATGGTTTATCTCCCTATGTCCTATTTGTATGGGAAAAGGTTTGTTGGCCCAATCACACCCACAGTTCTTTCCCTGAGGAAGGAGATTTTTACAGTTCCATATCATGAAATAGACTGGAATAGAGCTCGCAATGAATGTGCAAAGGTTGGTAAAGGCCATATATTTTTAATCCCACAAACTGGTGTGGGTGGGTTTTATTCCACAATCATATATAATATTTCAGAAGAACTCATTTGTTGTAAAATAGCATCCAATCTCTGTTCTCTAAGGAAGCTTTTGTTTGTAATAAATATAGTCTCATTGTGTGTCATCATTGCAGGAAGATCTATATTACCCACATCCTCTTGTTCAGGACATACTTTGGACTACTCTTCACAAAGCTGTAGAACCTGTCCTGATGCGTTGGCCAGGAAAGAAGTTGAGAGATAGGGCTATACGGGTTGCTATGGAGCATATACATTATGAGGATGAAAACACTCGCTATATATGCATAGGCCCTGTAAACAAGGTATATATTGAAGAATGTGATATTCATAGTCCTTTAAGAAGTTGAATTGCGAAAACCAATAATATTGTAGAATCTGCTACAATAAAAAAGATCTATGAAAATATTTTAGATGCATGTGATACATACATGTATGATGGAGTTGGTTGTGTTTCTCAGCAGGAGTGATGCTGATTTTGATGGTTTTGTGCTTTGTTAATTTGTCAGGTTGACATTTCTCATACTTGGTTTCCCATAAAGATGGACATTATCTTTGTGAATAGAAGTCCTTCGTATTACGCCTATCTAGAATGTAATCTAAAATATTCCAATGGCTGAAATGCCTCTCCCTGTTCCCATGTCTCATCTTCATAATGAAATTTCAGGTGCTAAATATGCTTTGCTGTTGGGTGGAAGATCAGAATTCAGAAGCTTTCAAGTTACATCTTCCAAGAATCAATGATTACCTGTGGGTTGCAGAAGATGGCATGAAAATGCAGGTTGGTTTCTGTGTATGTACATCTATATTAAAATTTTGTATTTACCTGTAATTTTTTTATAACGTGTTTCATCCACAAGAATCAAGATCACCTTGCCTTCTACATTAGACCTATTATAGGCACAGACGCACAGGGTCCTCAGATGTTGATGATTGAGTCAACTTTCATATCTACTTACTTTCCTATCATAAAGTTTTTCATCTCTACTTCAGAGAAGCTTGTATCTGTAACGTTTACCATCTGATTACGTACACAAGCCTCAGTTGTAGCTTTTTCTGTGCTGCAAACTGACTTATTTATTATCTGTGCAATGTTACATTTGTGCCTTGAGTCCAGTATAGTGTATCTCTCAAAAAACTATAGCAACCAAGAGAAGGCAAATTTAAAAGGTAAAAGTGAGAAATGAAACAGAAAGAGGTCTAAACAAAAGTGGGAGGGGAAACAAATAAAAATCTGAAACTTGACCCATTACAATGGCTACTGAAACACCAAGACCTATACTCGACTTGCTCTGAGTTCATGGGCAAAGTTTGCTTATGAGAGGGTTGGTCTGGGACTAAACCAGAGATATTCCATAGTTGTACTTATGTGCTTAAACAGGCAGATTTTTAAGATATGGAAGATGCTCCCATTTTGTGTAGCTGTGGTGGGTTTTTTTTTGTATTCAGCTATGGCGGACATAATATTTCCAGGCACAATCTTATGTTTCAGGGATACAATGGTAGTCAGTTATGGGATACATCCTTTGCTGTTCAAGCCATAATTTCGACAAAGCTTGCAGAAGAATTTGCCTCAACTATAAGAAAAGCACATACATACATAAAGAATTCTCAGGTTAACTTTGAGTTTTCCTTTATGCTATTTTCTATATCTTTTTAATTAACGCAGTTGTGATTTATACTTATGGTGATTCTCGTATAATTTCCTAATCTTCTTCGACATTATAGGTGTTAGATGATTGCCCGGGTGATCTAGATTTTTGGTATCGTCACATTTCCAAAGGTGCCTGGCCATTTTCAACTGCAGACCATGGTTGGCCAATTTCGGACTGCACCGCTGAGGGACTAAAAGTAATGAGTTCAATCTGAAGAGTTTAGTCTCTGTGTGTGTGTTCTTCCCTCTTATTTGTGTGAAACTAACCTGGTTAAATGTGTATGTTAATTCAGGCAGCTCTGTTACTGTCAAAGCTACCAGCTGACACTGCAGGCGAGCCACTGGATGCAAAGCGGTTTTATGATTCTGTGAATGTTATTCTTTCACTACAGGTACTAAACTGTAATTGGACATTATTGACTTGATAAGACATTATTGACTTGATAATGTGAACCAAATTGCATTTTTTTATTGCACCAGGTGATGTAATCATAGGGAAAAGATAAAGTCAGAAATATGAAAGTGAACTTTCTTTCAAATGTCACCACTTTTTTACAATTCGAACATTATCATGTGAATTAGTAGACAACTAATATATCATGGGGTGTGTTCACCTGTTATATGATGTGATTACAGATGAAAATGTTATGTTGTGGGGCGGAGAATTTTTTTTTTTTTTTTTTTTTGCAATCTACTGAAATGCATGACATAGTTACTTCAAGCAGCTGTATGAAGATTGTATGATTTTAATCGAGTTGTATTATACTTCTACAGCTTACCATTTAAAAGGTGTGAACTTCACTTGCAATAATTTGAATGGGTAAAGAGAAGTGATTTAGGTAGTCATAGTGGAAATGTAGATGATGTTGGGTTACTGTGATGGATTGAGATCAAATGAAACTGAGCTTGATCACAAACTTAAGCTAGTAATAAAATTTATTGCAGGCACTGTTTATTATGTGTTATTTGGACATGTAAACATGCTAATTATAATAAAACTTATTTGTTATAAGCCTTTGAGTGATGGAATCTGTACTGTTCTGTTAACTCATAAACAAATAACTAAAAAAGAAAAAAAAAAAAAGTACTTACTGTTACTGAACTTTTTTGAATTGGAGAACCAGAAATATTTTAGAACTCCCAGTGCATCAAATAATGATCAGTAGTAAGGCAACAGAAGATCAGTATTTGTGGATCTCAGGATGCCTTGAGTGCATCTAACGTAATCTAATAAATAAAGTTTGGGAACCTTTCACAATGCTGAGTCAAATATTCTTGGCAAATTTTGCAGAATGAAGATGGAGGTTTTGCAACATATGAACTGACAAGATCCTATAGTTGGTTGGAGGTGGGTTATTCTACTCATATAACTTACGAACAACATTCTGGCAATTAGCTTATTGTATTTTATTTTCTTACCAAGAATGTTAAAACTGCTTCACTTTGATGTCCATATATTGGTTGTTTTGAGCATTAAGTAACTGAATTTAAGGTTCTAATGTATGTAACTGCGATAGTGATCCAGTCATTGCTATCTAAGTTCTATTTGTTCTTCTTACATGCTAAGCAAAATTTATTAGTCATTCTGTTTCTTTTTCTTTTTTGCTTTTCCTTGTTGCTTATAAATGTAGTCTTGTTGGACTTATAAATGATTTAGGTGACATATGGCAGATGATTATGCTAATCTAATGCTTGATATGGTCAGCCATAGCATTGTGTGCGTTTTTTAATAATTTTCTAAAAGAACTCTTGTCAAAATCTTTTTCTGATTACACATTGTATACAAACTCAAGAAATTACTATTTATGTGATTCTGTATGTTTTTCTTGCAGCTAATCAACCCTGCCGAAACTTTTGGTGACATTGTCATTGATTATCCGTAAGATGGCTCTACTTCTTGTTTGGTCTACTACCCCGCTATTTATTGTTTCTTTGCCATGGTCTATAATTAAAAGCATTGAGATGGTATACCCTACCTTGTAATACATAAAATAATGCAAAATCACAGAAGACGGTCTAACGTGATAGAACTTTTGGCATGCAAAGCCCCTATACCCTCCAGCTATAGAATCCCTAGAGAGTTGTTTGCTAGCATTAACTTCCAACCACCCTTTAATCGATTTGGACTTCACTGACTTGCAGCTACGTTGAATGCACCTCAGCTGCTATTCAAGCATTGGTGGCATTTAAGAAATTATATCCTGGGCATCGAAGAGAAGAAGTGGAACGCTGTATTGAAAAAAGTGCGAAATTCATTGAAAAGATTCAAGAACCAGATGGCTCATGGTAAGTTTTCCTTTTTCCATTGCTTGCCTCTTGCCATCACTGGAGCTTGAGTTGGATTTGGTAACATGCAGCTGCAATTTTTGTATTTCTTCCTCGTTTATCGGAGGGCCTGCTTGGTCATTTTTTTCATTTTTCAACATGGTTCGACTCTGATTTGTTTTAACTAAAAACCAGCTATCCATCGGATCAAAACTTTGTTGCAGGTATGGTTCTTGGGCAGTTTGCTACACTTATGGAACTTGGTTTGGTGTAAAAGGCCTGGTGGCAGCTGGGCGAAGCTTTAGTAATAGCTCTGCCATTCGCAAGGCTTGTGATTTTCTGCTGTCTAAACAGCTTCCTTGTGGCGGTTGGGGAGAGAGTTATCTTTCATGTCAAAACAAGGTCTAGAATTTCTAAATTAGCTCTTTTATATGTGTGACCATGTTTAACATCTGAAAAATGCATATCTCGTGTAGTTATATGCTATGATTATTACTTGAAGATGATATATATTATTGCTGTTTGAAGAAAGTAACAGATGAGTTGCTAATAAAGTCAGGGAAAAAGTTTTAAGTTTTGTCATCTTCTTGTGATGCTTAAAATGAATGCGTAGGCTCGAATCGTTGACTGTATCTTAGAACTTGAACTAGTCATTGTAGAGAAACTGTGATTGCTGATGCAAATTGCAAACAATAAAGACTTTACCTTTTATGGCTCATCACATGAGAGAAGTTCTATAGAATACTTTTAAGAGACTCAAGATAAAAAAGTACTGTAATGGCTCATTTTGCAAAAAGATTCTAGAATGACAAACTTATTTGGAACAATGTAGTTTCTGGTTATTAGAACTTTTCAATTATTGGGTAAGACAAGTATTTGCTGAATTTCTCTCATCAGCCTGGTAGGCTATACTTCTATTAGCATGATATTCATGATCCATGCCTTTTTTACTGTTGGAAGAAACACAAACATCAATGTTATTGGACTAAATGAAAACCAAAGGAGAGCTGAGAATTTTTGTGAAGTTGTTGATATCTTTACGTTGAATAATTAAGAACGTAATTTATATGCAACGTAAGAACTGAAACGACAATTGTAATTTAGTTATCCTTAGTCATGCATAGCTTTGTCAACGTATTAGAGAAGAAATAACTGTTATGAGAAAGTTATGATTGATGATGTGCTCTTGTGAAAACGGAAATAATTTATATTGGCTGTATATCACTGTACTGCTGATAAAAAGAGATGTTCCAATTGCTCATTGCATAGTGCTTCATATTGTTATGAAATATGAAAGACTGATGAACGGCTTTAACGACTAATTTGATTACCTTTTTCCTCTGTATCAAGTACTTCTCATCAATTTAAAATTCTGAAGCACTAGTGATGAGAAAAGCAGAAAATCAGATGAAACATGTTTATCCTAGAAAACATTTCTTAAAAATATTGGCTCATCTGTTCAGGTTTACTCAAATCTAGAAGGCAACAGGTCTCATGTGGTGAATACGGGCTGGGCTTTAATGGCTCTCATTGATGCTGGGCAGGTAAACACTCATGCCCACATTGTCACTATTTGCTCGATCATTTTACTTCCAAAAATTGGGCATAAACATACGTAAATGCAAAATTGTAGATAGTTTATTCAAATTTACTGACAGTGGCATGAGTTCACATCAGAACAACGTCAAATGTATTCATGGTTCTATCTGATTTCAAGCTGTGTTTTCCTTATTTTGTTTCTGTACTGCAGGCTGAGCGAGATCCCTTGCCGTTACATCGTGCAGCAAAAGACCTGATAAATTCTCAATGTGAAAATGGAGATTTCCCACAGCAGGTATTTCTGTCAATTCAGTTTTTCAAGTATGCCACCTGAATTATTTGGATGCATACTTTTTTCTTAAATATATGCTATGCCTGTATTGTATTTATACAAATTCTAGTTGCTTCATATTATATACTCAAGGAAACTAGCTCATACTGCCCATGGTGAAGACAATTACTTGCTTCAGCAATAATGTTGGATTGAGATGACAGAATGGGTTTGCTGATGGCTGATCATCGAATTGGAATGTTACCCATTTGGACCACTGTCATAAATAATTCCGCCTAGGCTGCCTCTGCTTTCCCTACGCCCAGGCCCCACCTCCCTTACTTTGTATAGGATCAAAAGCATATCCTGAAATAATGGGCATTTGTCATTTCTTGCATTGCTAAGCATAGTACATATTGTAATTTAGTTCAAATCATTTCTGTAAAAGGTGCTGAGCACCATGTTGGCAGCAAAAACATAGGCGGGCCTCCACTTTTTTACCGGCAGGCCCCATGTAGCAGTTTGCCGCCAGCCTAGCGTTTGGCACCTTCTACAACATTTGATTTAGACAAAATTATAAAATGAAGTATGCAACAGGTCATGCATTTACAATGCCAAAGATGCACAAAAACTTTTCCAGATAATTTTTATCAAAACATGATTACCTAACCTTGTCCACTGCCATTGGTTTCAGGAGATCATGGGGGTGTTCAATAGGAATTGCATGATAACATATGCTGCATACAGGAATATATTCCCAATTTGGGCTCTCGGAGAATATCATTCTCGGGTTCTGCATGCCCAATGAATCAATTGCTGTTGAATCTTGAAGTTTTTTTCAGCACTGCAAGTCTGATTTAGAGGCACACTATCTTCTGTCCTAGTTGGGTGTGTATTATTTAGGCCCTCGTAGTGAGATGGACTTTGTTTCTGCTTTTAAGTGGCGCTTGGTTTTCTGGTACCTTGGTAGCTTCCGGTGTAGTAGAGAAATGAAATAGCTACTATAGTTTCTCGTATGTACTTCACCAGTAATATCATTTATACACGGCCGCATTACAGAGACTGCCCCATCTATAATTAACCGAAGGTGTACAAGAAAGTGGTGGCCCAATGAGGTTATCTTATTGTTTATTTTGAAACATCAAAATTTGGAGAATTATTTTGAAAATGAAATATAAAACAGACCGTCTGGTTATGCTTTGGAATGAGTTTATATAGGTTGGGGGAAATCTTGATTTTGTAATTTGAAATTTAAATATTCCGGTAAATAGTGAAATTGTATGTTTCGGGATCATGCAGAATATAATTTTACTGATTATTGTGACAATAAAGAGAGATCAATTGTTTGAATATACCTGTAGGAGATTTCAATATTGAGGCTGAAACATCACAACAGAAAATGCAAGACGCTTCTAATCTCTACAATCTACAAAAACATGGGAGACAAAAGGGCAATTAATTTGTGCCCGGGAATGAATACCAATCAAGTTCCTTTTTTTCTTCGGTGAATGATGTTTAGAGGTGTGAGCAAGGAGTGAAACAAAAATGACAACGAGAATTTTTGCAGCATTTTGTCGAACGGCAGTTACGGGAGGGAATTGGTTGAGGGTATCAAATTTTTGGGGTAAAATATAATTAGAATTAAACTTTGAAATTTGCAATTTTTTGGTCGAACATTTAGTTTACGGTGATGAATTAATGTCAAACAAATTGATGATGTTCTAGCTATGTTGGTCGAATGGATGACAGCTATAATTCTTAGAGAGCAGAAGAGAAGAGAGCTGATGATGGCAGTGGCTGCAGCCAAGTGAGAAGGCTAATGTCGGGGTTCAATTGCCAGAATTCTACCAAAATGCAATAGGGTAGCTACAAAACTTCAATGCAGTACTACAATATACAAATGCATAAAGCGCAGGCCCGCCATGCATTCCCTGGTGGTTCAGCTGATTTATCCTGGCCTAGCATCAAATGCTTTGAACACACGGAACTCTAGTCACATTCTATCTCTGTATCATAGGTGGTTGCATGCAAAGCACCATCAATCCATAACAAGCGTAGGCCAACATCAAAACACACGTTCTATAATGCAAAACGAGATGATTGAATGAGATTACACAAAAGCCTAATAGTGGTGGAGTACTGGAGCGCCATTCACCTTGATCCAGTAGCATTTCAGTTTTCAACAGTTGAATAACTAGAGTTGATCCTTAGCCATCAAGATGTAATTCTAGAGAATTAAGACACAGTTATACACTATTCATGTTCTTGGTCATCACCTGATAAACAGTTATCGTGTAAGTAGCATCACATATATCCCATTCTTTTGTATAGCTAACAGAATCCATTTCCTGCACAAAGGGACACGAGTGAGATCATTTGGTCCGGACCACTCCCAGCATGTACAAATTACAAAAGACAAAGAAAATCATTCACACACTTAATTAAGAAATTTTTGACAAAAGAAGCTCTTTAACACTTCAAGCTCCTATAAAGTCATATAAAAGTTCCAACGTGTTTATCTTGTTGAAGTTGAGAATTAACTCAACTCAGTTCTTGCAACTACAACTAACAAGAGACAGTTTACCTTCACCTATTACACACGCTCATTATATCAAGACCTCACAAGTTTTGAACTTTCTCATGCTTCATACAGTTCGAATGTTCAATAATGAAAAACTTTACCTCCTTCTACTACTAATTTCAAAAGGCATCTTCATAATTAATTACAGATTTGGACGATGAAGGGTGTTTAAGAAGGTAATTTGAGGAAGTTTTAGAGAATCCAGAATTTCAACTCCAACCATTCCAAATCAGACTGCAAATCATCACATTAGACAATGTCACCTACAAGTAGTTTTCTGATTTGAACTATAATATAAGCGAACGAACTCCATTTAAGAGGTGCTGAAATGTTAAAGCATGAAAGAATGTCTCACCCCAAAACTGACACAATGTTTTG
This sequence comes from Caryopteris x clandonensis, assembly GCA_028749325.2. Taxonomy (NCBI): domain Eukaryota; kingdom Viridiplantae; phylum Streptophyta; class Magnoliopsida; order Lamiales; family Lamiaceae; genus Caryopteris; species Caryopteris x clandonensis. The sequence goes on from JAPYKT020000048.1 coordinate 731,449, forward strand.
CCTATTTCAGTGAGGCATCTTCTCTCCGCAGGATTATAAATGTCCATTTTGGTACTTTCCTGTATTCCGTACACGAATGCTTGCTTTGCTTTTGCAGGGAGCACCAGGTAAGTTGGTCCATGGATGTTAGTAAGTTCCACAAGCTGAAGAAAGCACAATGTAAGTGATGCTTTGCAAAAATCATGATGATCATTTGTAATGAGCGTATGAACTATAGCAATATGTTATGTATATAGAAACCAAAATAACTTGCCTGCTGTAACCAAGGAATTATGGAGTTCACAAATCTTTGCTCCATTAAGTATGAAGCTAAATTGGTTAATAAGTCACTTGCAGTTTTTCTTGATAAATTTTCAAGAACAGGGCCGGTTTTATCCAGAAGCTCAAACAAAAGTTGTTCATTCCTCGAAGACAGCGCTTCAGCATATGCTGGGTCCAGATCCCCATTGCACAAGTGATCTTTCACAACTTTCCATGGGCTACTCTTAATTTCCAATTTATTTACCCTTGACTTAGCAGGAGGAACTGGATCAAATATGACATTTTGTCTTACTTGTTCTTCATGAATTTCAGGACAAAAGCTTGAAGGAGTTGCTTTCCCAAAAGAACCTTTCCCTTGCTTAAGAGTTGCATCTGTCCACATGTCAGACTTTTGCTTCCTGAAACTGTTTGTTCTACTTCTAGTAAATGTGTCCTCCCATACTCCTGCATGTTTGGTTGGCAATAGTGTAGATTGCTTGCTGCTATCCACAGATGTCCTTGGAGTGCACGTGGAAAGTCTAGGCGAAGCAATGCTAGGACTTCTCTTCAGAAGTTTGGTGGTCAGTACATCTGAATGTCTCCCCCCATGAACAAGCTCTTGTGCCATTTTATCAACCACTTCTTCCAGTTTTGAGACCTTAAACTGGACTACTGACACACTATCCATCACAGAGGTTGTAAAAGCCTGAAATATAAGAGCAGCAGGTTCTTGTTCAGTCACTTGTAAAATATTAAATCTCATGACAACCATACAAGTCAATTAGAGGTAGGTTTTAGTTTAACAGAAAGGGGCAGAGAATTTACCCTATAGATGGACAAAGGGTGGGAGATTAATAATATTGCGAAAAAGCATTTTCATGCACTCCTATACTTGAACACCTAGAATGTTTTATTCATAAAAGTAATTTACTATTAAAGCCACGTTTTACTTCCTTAGATTTGGGCATTCCATATGATCAACTCTTGCTGCAGGTTCATAACTTGAGAGCCTGGGTTGTCGAGAAGGAGAGAAAGATAAGATCTTGAATCTTTTAAATATTTTGACTTAATAAGTACATCTTTGTCATTTTAGGGGCAGAGTAGACTCATTTATCTTTTTTCTTTTAGGGTAGACATTTTCCATTTTCTTGATAACCGAAAGCATCGAAACACTACATTTGCTGTTAGATAAAACACCAAGTACGACAAACTTAACAGGACATCACTCTAATTGTTTATATAAATTTGTAGGTTTCTATTGAGAGTTGAGACACAAATGCAATTGAAGGTCAGCATTCTATGCAACAGGGATTGTACAAAGTTCTATAACATGAAACTGAGAGAATTACTACGACAAAAATCAAATTAATGAGTGGTCATGAAAACAAAATAAGTCAGTTACCTTTAACATATCCATCAGACTAGATTGCTTATTCTCGATCTCTAAAAGGTGCTTCCTAATTAAAATGATCTCCTGTTGTGTTTGTGAACAACATCCAGGCATAGTTTGCGAAGTTGATTCGGTGATTGTTGAATCTAAGCTTCTACGGTCATGCATTTTAGCTAAGTATTTTTGCTCTTCAATGCTAACTTCATCTTCTACAAACCTTCGGCTAGTTCCAGTTGACTTCACCAAACTGGTATCATCAAAAGCATCACAATGGGCAGTGACAACTTTTGATCTGATGCTTTCAGTGAAAAGATCAGAAACGGATGAGCATTCCTGTTTGTCCTCCACTTCTATGTATTCATATCCTGCATTACTCATACTTCTGGCATCAGAATTTACTCTTTCACATCTTTTGATGACAGAACTACAATCAGATTCATCATTGGTGTTCTCTAATGCTGTTATATTACGGCTCTTTGGAATTGCAATTTCTATTTTCCAGTTGTTTGTTCCAGACTGCTGAGGTTTCTCGATGTAAGTTCTTCCCGATTTTCTAGAAGAGAGAGGAACCCTTTTCTTGGCCAATTCACTGCCAAATTTCTTCAATGTATTATCCTTCGGTGTCGAGTCATTGGTACTGGTGATATCAGTATACTCATCTCTATAGGATGTTTCTGTAGAAGGTGAATGAACAACAATTTTATGGAAGTCAAATAATCTATCTCCAAGAGAAGAGAAGCACAACAAAATAAACAGACAGATGCTGACATCACATCAAATAACACGATAAGATAACATGCCATCATCTCATGAATATGCATATGAAGATTTGATTCTACACTATATAAAGCTCGGAGGGGCTACACTGGATTCCATCCACATACTGATGCGTCACTAGACACATCAGCATCATATATTAATCCAACGTTGATTGTATCCAGCTGTTTTCATTTGATAATATGTTCTTCTTAGACTATGAACTACAATATGCTTCTTATTATAAAATGTGTGGACCCATGGCAAACTTACATACATTAATCAATTCCAATAAGGTGTCACCATCATTAGTGCAGGTTATATAAACTTTTTCTATAAACCCACAGCCCAAATCATGAAATGTGATTCATCAACGAAGGAACTCAATTGAAGCATCATGTGGTAAGATTATATTTTTCCACCATTGTACGGTAATATGCCAGAAACCTTTCTAATCTCCTTGCAGCTCACATCAAAGAGATCATAAAAACCTCTTCAAAATTCAGATATAATGTCAATTTAAAGGAATGCTATAGTCTGCACGTTATCAGTGTAGGAAATGAATTCCACTCAAGGAATATTTATTTATATTATTTAATCCAATGCAGCCAATGGAAGTATTTATGAGCAACAGAAAGGAGTGTGTGTGTCTCCCAGAGATCATGCTTCCAGAAAAGATATCATGCCGAGAAGATAATAAATGTAACTTCGAATCTCTGCTTCCATAAATTTCTAGCACATCAAAGAGCAGGGCATTCATGAAGATACCTCTGACAGAAGAGCCAGCTTCAGAAGGTTCAGCTGTATTGAGCCCGGGAAGATTTTTCCACAGCTGCAAGGCTTGCAAGGCTATGTCCCTAACTGGTTTAACCTATTGAGATTCAAAATATGATCCAAATTAAGCATTTACAGAATGAAGCTTCTAGACTAATGAATTGTTGAACACACAGACAACCTTGTCGAAGCGACATGATTCGAGACTGCGAATACAAGACATGTGATATGAGCCTAGGCATGCAGCACCGCAAGAAGCAATATCTCCTAGTGCAGTACAGGCAGCTTTCCGTGTTGCCCAGTCACTGTTCTTCAGTGATTCTTGAATGCTTGTCAGTGCAGCAGTTAAAGAACTATGAGTTGGGGCACCACCAGCCTAAAACATAAGACAACAAACAAAGTTGTATTATTTGTGGTACAAATGTACCGATGACTAACATCATTATATGTCAAAATTAATATTCAAAATGCATAATCAGAGGTTTCCAATAAGCTATATATGAGCAATCATTGCATTCTAATGTATTATGTATAGCCATATGAGTGCAAATTAAGGAATAGTAAAAACCTAAAAGCAAGAGGCAAAGTGAATGGTAAAATAAAGCATCGAGAATTCATGAGCAAATGTTCTTCTAATCGTTGCTTGATTATTCCAAGCAAATACTTATATAACCTAGAAAACAGTGATATATTCCAAATGGTAAAGGTAGAAACAGAAAGAACCGTGTGCATTTTATATAGACTGACCAGAATGATGCTCCTATTCAACTCAATGACTGCTGGTTTTGCCATGAAATGAGGATTCTTCAGAAACTTAATAGTTTTTGCCAACATCTTCTGCAAAACCAATGGTGGAGGATCGTGAATATTGTCAATGACCTGTGACAAACACAGCGCGGAACCAGACTGCACTTGCTTGTTCTGCTCACCCAGGGCTTCAAAAAGAGGTTTCACGAGTGTGACGAAAACACCATCTGCTTCCATTCTACCACTGCTCAATTTGGAGGCCAAAACACCAACTGTTTCTATACAAGCATCTCTTACAACTGAATCTGAATCCTTTAGACGCTTAACAATACTTGCTATCATCTTTCCAAGATGAGGTCCAATCAGACCGTCATGGAAAGTCGCCAATGTACCCATCAAGCGAATGCATTCTTTACGAACTGCACTTTTCTTCTCAAAGTCTGTGTCAAAGATGCAAGACAAAAATGGGGCAACCCCATCCGGTGTTAAGCATTCAATGGTTTTCTCAAGCTCCTCCACCCCAAGTTGGTAAGTATCCCTATCTGCAAGCTTGTTGAGTGCAAGAGCCACACGCTGTTTCAGCTCAAATACAGCTTGTTGACTACTCGCCCTTGCAGTTCCTTTTCCTTTAGCCATATTAACTTGTGTCTTCATTTCGGTTTATATTAAGCTAAACTCCCATCAGTCAATGTTCAGCATGAAAATTTTCAGCCCCGACTCCACCATTGTCCCTTAAGATTTGAAATGCATTCTACCAAAACATCAAGATAGATATTACTTGTTAACATTTATATGAAGAAGAAAATCATCAATTAGAACAGGGCTCAAAAGAATCCACTAACTAATAAAGCTGCAAGTTTCATCAGATCCCACCAAAAAAAAAAATCAGGATACAGTATGTAAAATACAAATACATGAGCTAACATCAAATTACCCATAGGAAAGACGGGAAGAACTGACATTTTTAACAAAAATAAAGCCCTAAATGACATAATTTCACACAAGAGGCCAACCATTTCCATCCTTCTGTGTGGAGGACAACAAAGTGATACAGCATCGAAATCAAGCATTGCTTCGAGATTGAAGAAGCAAAAGTAAGCTACTGAACTTATGCGTACATAAAATATGCTAGTATAATAATACTATTCTTCTGCCATGAAACAACTTTAAATTCGAAATTCAAAAATATAATAATGAAAGGAAAACTCAAAGAGAACGAATCTCAGGGACAGAGGATAAAGAAAAACGGAGTTCGAGAACATCTCACCCATCCGTACGCAAAGAGGAGAGACTCAGTCTGTGTGTGTGAGAGAGAGAGAGAGAGAGAGAGAGATGGCGTTCGTTTTGGCGCTCTGGCTTCGATTTTCGAAATGTAGAGAGAGGAGCGTTTGGTAATTACTATGTGGGGCCTTCTTTAAAACTCTAACAACAGAACTGCTTGGATTTTAGCATTTCTTTTGTTTTTATTATATTCAAATTTCAAATTTCTTGTCACAAATTTGATATTTTAGAAGTTTTTTTTCATCATTTTTGTACTATTCTTTATTTATACTATAACACTTTGACAGTAACCATTAAATCTATTAATATATAAAAATCCAACTTTTATATAAATACAAACTAAAAAATTTTGTCCTAAAAAAAACTTGATAAAAGTGTTTGAAATAAAAATAGTGTTCTTTTATTATATTTCTATTTTATTAAATACAAGTATTAAAAAATTAAGTAATAATTAAGAATATTCAAGTTATAAATTTCAATTATACAAATTACATGTCAATCTAATAGATAATACGAAAAATATGCTTGGCCAAATTTGTGTTTTTTATATAAATTATCGACCTCTACGAGGAAGGAAAGACTTCTTACCATCAAGTTAGTGTAACAACTTGTGAAAATTTAGAAACTTCATAAATTTATGTTAATAAATTGGGCAGGCTTACAACAATATTAAAATATCATTCAACTATTTAAGTTTTTTTAATTTTTTTACAATTACTATACAATATAGATAAATTACAATTGTAATCACTAATAAAAATAAAATTTTGCATTTCTTAAAATTCAATATATTTCAAAATAAAATTATTTGCATAAAGAAAAATTAATATACTTACTAGTTTGTGAATTATATTTTGTTAATAAGTATAAAATAACATTTCTATAAATTATTGTCTCCTCAAATTCTAAACTTGACATGTTGTGATATAATTTTTTAAAATTAAAGAAATAATATTATTACATTTAATAATATTACCTTTTAATAGTATTAATCATTTTCTTAAAATATATTAATTTCAAAGTAATATTAATTTGTTTAATTAAATTTAAAATTATATTATATTGTATGTACAAATTGGATAGATTTCAAAATAAAATATACTACATCCTAATAGATTAATTTGTAGAATTAATTTGTGAAATTAATTTTTAAATTAATTTTGATATACCTTCATAAAAAAAATTATAAGAATATTTATTATTACTAGATAAATTATTTTAAAATATGAATGAAAGCCTCATTCATTAATTTACTTTTTTCTTTGTTTGTTTATATGTGTTTAGAAATTGAACAAAGAAAATTGCTCAATATTACTAATTTTTAAAAGAACAAACATTTGACAGCTTGTTAATTCTAGTAAATATTTTATAGTGGGGGAATAATGTGTAGTATCTTTTTTATAGATTAATTGTAATATATTTTAATACTTAATATATTTTTTATTGTGAGATATTTTTATTTTAATATATTTTTTAAATTATGTATTTTATTTTAAAAAATTATATTATTAATTTATAATAATTTATTATATTATGATATTATAAATTATGCAACACACGGAAGATACACTAGTTATTTGAAATAATAAGAAATTAGATGTCCGTATGTGCAATGCACGGGATCTAATATATTTTATTATATTAAAAATTTACAGTAAAATTATATTTATTATTATTATAAAGATGTACATAACTTATTATTAATTAATTTACTTTTTTCTTTGTTTGAAAAATCAAATATTTATATATGTGTTTATAAATTGATCAAAAAAATTGTTCAATGTTATTACTTAATTTTTAAAAGAAACAAACACACGACTCCTTGTTGAATTATAGTAAATATTTTATAATGGGGGAATGATGTCAAATTTTAGCAGGATTGCTTTCTTATTAAAAATGTATTATTTTTCTTATTCACAAGGTATTAGCTTATTATTCAAAAGGTATTACAACTTATTTATTAAATTATATGATATATTTTATAGCAGGGGGAAATGATGTTTATTTGTTAATTTGAAAATGTCCAAGATTTTCTCTTTTTTCGAATATTAATGGTATATTTTTCTTATCCAAAAAGTATTATTTTATTATTCAAAAGTATTACTACTTATTTTTTAAAAGAAACAAACACATGGCTTCTTTTTTAATTCTATAAAATATTTTATAGTGAGGGAATGATGTATATTTGTTAATTTGAAGATGTCTAGGATTATCGTTTTTGTCAAATATCAACAGTATTACTTTCTTATTTAAAATGTATTACTTTCTTATAAAAATGTATTACTTTCTTATTCAAAATGTATTATTACTTATTTTTTAAAAGAAACAAATACAATACTGTTTTTTAAATGCTAGGATATCGAATATCAACAGTATTACTTTCTTATTGAAAAAGTATTATTTTCTTATTCAAAATTTATTACTTTCTGATTCAAAAGGTATCATTACCTATTTTTTTAAAAGAAACAAATACATGACTGTTTTTTAAATGCTATGATATATTTTATAGTGGGGGAATGATGTGCATTTGTTAATTTGAAAATGTCGAGAATTCTCTCTTTTGTCGAATATTAATAGTAGTATTTTTTTTATTGAAAATGTATTACTTTAGTATAGGTATTACATTTTTATTCAAAAGGCATTACTAATTATTAAAAAAAAAAATACATGACTGTTTGTTAAATTCTATTAAATATTTTTTTGTGGAAAAAATGATATGTATTTGTTAATATGAAGATGTCTAGGATTCTCTCTTTTGTCAAATATTGACAGTATTATTTTCTTATTGAAAATGCATAACTTTCTTATTCAAAAGGTATCACTACTTATTATTATTATTTGACTAGGATTCTCACTTTTCTCGAATATTAACAGTATTACTTTTTTATTGAAAATGTATTACTTTCTAATTCAAAAAGTATTACTACTTATTTTTTAGAACAAAAAAAATAAATGACTGCTTGTTAAATCATATGATATATTTTATAGTGGGGGGAATGATATATATATTTGTTAATCTGAAGATATGTAGGATTCTCGCTTTTGTCGAATATCAACAGTATTACTTTCTTATTGAAAACGTTTTACTTTCTTATTCAAAAGGTATTACATTTTATTCAAAATGTATTGTTACTTATTTTTTAAAAGAAAAAAATGCATGGCTACTTGTTAAATTATATGATATATTTTATAGTGGGGGAATGATGTTTATTTGTTAACCTGAAGATGTGTAGGATTCTCACTTTTGTCGAATATTTACAGTATTATTTTTTTATTGAAAATGTATTACTTTCTTATTCAAAATTTATTACTTTCTGATTCAAAATGTATTACTACTTATTTTTTAAAAGAAAAAATATATGATTGTTTGTTAGATTTTAGAATATATTTTATAGTGGGTATGATGTGTATTTGTTAATCCGGAGATGTTTAGCATTCTTGCTTTTGTCGAATATTAATAATATTATTTTGTTGTTAAAAATGTATTACTTTCTTATTGAAAAGGTATTACTTTCTTATTCAAAAGGTATTATTACTTATTTGTTAAAATTGAAAAAAGTAATAATATTACTATTGAACAATTATTTGGTTTGATTTGAATTGCATCTATACTAATATAATAACAAAGTACTCTAAAATAAGATTTTATCATCTATTTATAGTAAATAAATAAATATTACCTAATAATTTCTTAAAAAACTGACTAAAATTATAATTTTTAATACAACTAATCATTTCATATTTTAATATTAGTTTCAAATTAATATATTTTAAGAAAATGAGTAATATTGTTAAAAGATAAAGTAATATTTTTTAAATATAATAATATTATTTATTTAATTAAAAAAATTATATCATAACGTGTGAAGTTTAGAATTTTAAGGGATAATAATTTATTGGAATGAATTTTTATACCTATCAACAAATAAAATATTAATTTTTATGTAAATAATTTTATATTTAATTATATTGAATGAAGAAAAATATAAAATTTTATTTCTATTAGTGATTACAATTGTAATTTATCTAAATTGTATAGTAATTGCAATTTATATAAAAAAATTAAATAGTTGGGTGGTAAATGTAATAACAAAGTAGTTTAAAAAAAAGTATTATTGGGTAAACTAAAAAACGTTACCCGTAATATTTATTAATTGACTTTAAATAAATGATAAATCATTCTTTTAGACTAGTTTGTCATTATATTAGTATAGATTCAATTCAAATTAAGTAAAAAAAATTGTTCAATATTACTTGTTTAACTAAAATGTATTATTTGCTTAACTAAAAAATATTATTGGATTAACTAAAAAGTATAACTCACGCTAAGTGATAATAAACGTAGATGTGATACTTGTTTATTTGAAATATAATAGCATTGTTTGTTTAATTAAAAAAATTCATTTAATAACGAGTGATGTTTAAAATTTAAAAAAAATGATCGAAATGAAGCCTCAACATCAAAACCAAACAAGCAATTAGAAAAATATTATTATTCTCAACATTTATTCTTTAATTTTAACGTAATTAAATTCAAAATAATGATAAAGTTCGAACAAGAAGCAAATGACGGACAAAATGATGAAATTAATTTAGATCTTGAATGTCAAATTTTCACCACTCACACGACGTTAGACAATTTTGATTTTATTTTTCAAGTTTTTTATAAAACTTACTAAAATTTTAATTTTTAATACAATTAATTATTTTATATTTTAATATTAGTTTCAAAGAAAATGATTAATATTGTTACAAGATAAAGTAATATTATTTGTTTACTTAAAGAAAATTCTATCATAACGTGTAAAGTTTAGAATTTTAACGGATAATAATTTATAAGAATGAATTTTTATACCTATCAACAAAATATATAAATAAATTCACAAATTAATAAGTATATTAATTTTTTTTATGTAAATACTTTTATTTTTCATTATATTGAATTTTAAGAAAAATATAAAATTCCTTATTTATTAGTGTTTACAATTGTAATTTATATATATAGTAAAATAATTATAAATAATTCAAAAAATAACACAGTTGAGTGGTATTTTAATATTTTTGTAAACCTGCTCAATTCATTGATATAAGATTATAGAGTTCCAATTTTTGCATAAAAGTATAACCTTGGTGTAAATAGAAAGTAATTTTTTATCCAACTTATTGCATTTAGTTTATATAAGTGAAAATGTATGGAAATAGTAATTTATGTAATCTTTAGTAAGATTTAGTTAATTTTGTTTTAATCATTTTTTATATTTATATCATTTGTCACGAAAATGGGCTAGAAATATTTTTTTGTGGCAAATCTACTAGCGATTTTGAGACAAATAATCTTGTTCGAAACTTCATTGTCAAGGAAAATTAAATTGATTATGATACACACTTATCTCGACAAATAAAATTAAACTTGAAAAATAATTTGCATGTCAATTCAAATTGCCCCGACGGATAGTTTTTACGGCAGATGATAGTGACCAAAACCACAAAATCTATATGTTCATGGCATATATTTTAATGGCAAATGATATAAATGTCAAAAAATGGCCAAAATCTATATATAAAGCAAAATGAGGTTTGAATTCTAAGATACTATTTTTTCATTCTTTGCCCAATTGTTAATCTAGGTATTTTCTTTTGTCTTTTATTCATAAATTTGGCGTGAACACAAACAATTGTGTTGAACAATCCTATTGGTTTATCTTTTTTCTTTTTATTTAAAAAAAATTATTGTAAAATACAAATAATTTTTTCGTTTATAATTCATTTGCAAAATAAAAATTGTTATCTTCTCAATGATGAAATTATTACACCTAATAAATGAAAATAAACCTAAAAATAGTTGATTTCGGACGATCATTTTTCACTTTGTATTGAAATATGAACAAATTTAATTTGATCATATTCACTATTTTAATGTGTAGAAATTTACCTTAATTATCTAATTTATTAAATTTAATACACACACACACACATATATATATGTCATAACTAATCCATTTATAGATGTTAAATTTTATAGATGATGTAATCATAAGTAATATATGAAATACCGTTGTTGTAATTCGTAAGTCAAATGTCGTATTAAATATTGAATTATTATATATTAAAGATAATGTTCTTTTTATTAATTTGTGCAAATGTCAGTATTTACATATTTTTTTACTTTATAACAAAAGTTAATTATTAATTACCTATATAATATATAAACTTAATATGTAATACTAACAATACATATATAATAACTTGGAATAAATTTTAATTTAATTAAAAAGAGGTCATTTAGTTATTATTAGCTAAAAAAATTCAATAGTTATTTATTAGTTTATTTGTATATCTTACGTTATGTTATATCAAATTAATACGGAACACAATTATTTATTAGATACCACCTAATATAAATTACTATATGTTTTATTTAATATCATGTCATATATAGTAAGTGTATATTAATTTTTGGCCAAAAGGGGCACAAAACATATGCAGTTTCTGCATTTTTTTAGAACTAGAATGCGTTATGTTATTATATATTATTACTTTATAATCTAGCAAACTCCGTACCATTACCCGGACACTTAACCTAGATTATTAACCATTTTTGTGCTGATAGTATAAAAGAAGAGTTGTGATAATCTGACAATCAAGTGAAATTCCTCTGGAAATCATTGCCTCTCATCTGCTAATTCAAGAAAGCAAAACCAGGTTCATCTTGTTGTACATAATTGGACAAAAAGGAATATAAAAATTCGATCTTCACAAGAAAAGAATGCTTTCTTTTCAAGTTTGTGTACTAACATCTTAATCACAGGCTTAAAACAATCAACATCCACTGGAGGCTGATCTCCCAATTGGCACTACATCTGCATAAGGATCATAAAGGTCACATTCCTTTGGAAGCTCACTTTTGCTTCTTCCATTAGCTTCTTGATTCCCAACGAGTTCGTCCTCTCTTCTGCTCTGACATTCCAGTTGGATCGGCTGGTTCTTTGGAACTTCGTATAGGGTTATACTACCACCACTGCTCTGTTGAATCGCCTCTTCTCGGCTCATTCCCTGGGTCACGAGTGGTTCAAGTATCTCGATTACTTGGCTCATGATGGGCCTTCCTTTCGGATTTTGGCTGAGACACTGATATGCCAGATTGGCCACCTTCATCAGAATTTTAATGGAGTATTGCCCCTCTATTCTAGGATCCAGTATTCTCAAGAGCTTCTTACTGTGGTTCAGGAGCGGGCGGGCCCACTCAACTAGATTATGCTCTCGGCTAGGCCTGCTTTTATCCATGGCTCGTCTCCCGATAAGCATCTCAAGCAAAACAACTCCAAACCCATAAACATCACTTCTTGCAGTCAAGTGCCCTGAATAATATTTTGCAGTTAATTATAGTAAGCACTAATCAAAATGTAAAGATTCGCTCATAAAACATAACTAACTGTCAGTTGAGTTGTTTTATGGCAGCGGGGTAAATCTTTTTGTTAATGCAAAGAGGAATTTTTGCCGAGCAGCTTTACTACGACACCAAACTAGTTCCAGTCTGATATTGAATAGGCAATGCCAAATGATAAAATTAAAGTTCAGAGTAAGCCTGTTATCTAAGACTCACCAGTCATAACATACTCAGGAGCAGCATAACCATAAGTGCCCATAACCCGGGTTGAGACATGGGTTTGATCTCCTGTGGGCCCAGCCCGTGCTAGTCCAAAATCAGAAAGCTTCGCGTTAAAATCCTGTGGATTTTCTCTACACTTCAGCCATTTAATGAAAATCGATGGAGATAATGAAATTTGCAAAACTAAAACAAAAGAACAGTATAATATAATGGAGGATTTCTGAACAAGAAGGGATTGACTAACTAACCAAATCCAGCAAAATGTTTGAGGTCTTAAAATCCCTGTATATGATAGGTTTTTCAACACCATGAAGAAAAGCAAGACCTCTTGCAGTATCCAAGGCAATCTTCAGTCGTTTATGCCACGTTAAAGCAGCACGTACTCCTACAAGCAAAAATGATTAAAAAGTGTAAAGAATACAGGATAAGAGAACTAGGATGCCTACAAGCGAAAGCAATCGGGAGAAATACATAAATGGCTCAAAACATGCTAATAGAGCAAAATCATCCAGACCTCACAGAGCCTGAAAAAATGTCTCATTTCTGTTATATGCACTAAAACCACTAGTGTCTCTTTTAGCTTTCATTTCTAGAAGAATAGCCCTAACGCCATTCACTTTGCATCATACAAACTCAAAAAAAATGAAGTCTGAAATGATTATTCTTGTAAAAATGACATTTTAGATGGCTATTATTGGACCACAGGTATCCATACCAAGTAATTGTTACAGAAAAATCAGGTGAAAATTCATAAAGAAAGACTATCAGTTGCTCTCATGCAATAATTATTCTCCATTACCGTCACTTACTAAAGAAGAGGTGTTTCTCCAAGCTCCCAGATGCCATATATTCATAAACCAACAGCCTATGGTCATCCTCACAGCAGTAACCAATAAGTTTCACTAGATTAGGATGTCGAAGTTGCCCCAAGTAAATGACTTCTGCCTGCAGATGAAAACCTTAACAGTCAGCGCCAATTACTCTTTCTGATTCAATAATCCTCATTTTCCTTAATAAATGTAACTAAAACTCTCAGTCAACAAACATTCAAGAGGAAAATTCTCGTTAAGCAAAAAACCGTAAGGTGCAGCCGAGCAGTCACATATCTTGCTGACATACATTATATCTGCCTTCAAGTCTTTGTTGGAGCCAATCCTTTTTCAATTCATGATAAAATATGCAACTTAAATATAATTTAGACTCGCTTGAGCAGCATGAGTTTCAAGTAGAAGAATAAAAAATAGGCACAATGTTGGCACAATAACGCACTAACTTATTAACTAACTTATTAACACCACTCAAGTCAGGCAAGACTTTTGAAGAAAATGTAAGTACTGCAAGCAGTGCAGTTGGTGCAGACAACCTAGTTGTAACATGAATACAACTGCTTCAGTTCCACAGTTGTCATGGAATATGGATAGAAGTAACCTTCAACATAGCAGATAACATGATGAACCAAGAATGTTTCAGTATGCGTGAGTGTGGAGAAAAAGGATATATAGCAAAATTAGTTACAAGGAAGGGAAGTTACTTCAATTCATGTCTATAATTTATAGGTATTTGTTAAAAGGATCTTCAGGAACAGTAAAATATAAAAAAATGACATTAATGAATTCACTTATCAGTTGATAATTTAGCGGTACAAGATGAGATGTATGTTATGTAGGTTTTCTTTTCTCTAGACACTTCAATGAGGTAGTGATTTATTTAGTTTCTGCTCTCTTTCATAAATAAAAAATTTGGTACCCTTTTAGGTAGAATTTGAATTTGTTCTATATAAAAACGAGCCAATATTCTCTAAGAACTGTTGAGAAAGCATAGGGATATAAAGTAGCAGCTTTCGTAAAATACTCACTAATTCTAGTGATCAAGTATAATACTCACTTATAAGTTATAAAAGGCTTAGAAAAAAAGGAAATACAAAGCTGTATGAACTCAATAGATTATTAGATCATGATAGTTCAGAGAAATGTACCAGCCATTCTTGGTCCCCTTGTAGACTTTCCGGATCAAGCTCTTTAATGGCAACTTGAGTTGTCTTGTAACCAGGCCTCACATTCTCATCTATAACGCCTTTATAGACAACACCGAACCCACCATCACCAATAACCTTATCGGGCCTGAAGTGCTTGGTGGCCAGCTTCATCTCCTCATACGTGAAGATATCAAGATCACCATTCCCAGGACTTTGGCGTAGGTCCTTTATATTTTTGGGAACTATCACAATATTTGAACTAACAGAGCCCGATTTCACTGGAGATGTGGAATCTACACAAACTCCTGCAAATGATAACAGAAGAAGTTTCATGATTTTGCGTATACACCTAATAGAAAGCTATAGTGTGTGTTTACTGCACAATAACTTTCCGAACATTCTGTAACTGAATCCATTGAGTTTTCGGTCTATTGTTGCATCCGTACTATTACTTGAACTGGCCATACACATAATTAATTATTGTAAGCCAAGCTAAAAAGCATTTGATGATCAACAACTCCACTAACTAATAGAATCAAATGCTTGTGGCCAATATAAAATGGTCATTATGTAATCTTCTATTCAGATGGAAACTAAATTAAAGGGCTGCCTTCACCAAATCTTACAAGGTTCTCCCCACCATCCTCAACCTAATAAATACTAAACTGATGACAGAGGAAATTTAAACATCATTCAACTATACAAGAATAAATGCGCGCACACACACACGCGCACCAACGTCTCTAATTATCAGAAAATCATACTGAATCCCCCTCATGAATCAAGAGCCCTCCCCCCAAGAATGAAGACAATGAACCAAAATTAATCAACAAAACCAACTACAAGGAAGACAAAGACTATCAGTGTTATGAAACATTACCTGGTTTTTTACTAGTAAAATGATTCCCTCTTTTCTGTTGGTCCACTTCCTGAACACTGTGACAAGAACCCATTTTCTAGACCCAACTTCACCGGATTCACGTATCAAGTTCCATGATTCACTAAAATACTAATGCCAAAGATTATATTTTTATGCGCTGGGTTTTACTCCATTGCCCTCACAAATGAAACAACACTTGCAATGAATGCAAAAACCCAAATGAGTCGGCGGCAGATAGAAAGACTTCGCCAGAATCTGATCTGGGTCGCCGGAATATAAAAAATATGGAACGCAATCAAATGAAATCTATCAAGAGTGAGAGAGACACTGGGAGAAGTGTATTATAATGATTGTAACGTTTTCTTGTTTACAATTTGTTTATGCAAATCAGTCGAGGCCCAATAATTTTATAAAATAAAAATCAAATCAAATCAGTCAAATATAACTGGACTTGGTGAAAATTCCAAATCCGAACGAGAAGGTTTGGCTCCACCTGTCCAAATGTTTTTATTTTTCTCTGGAATATCCTGCTATTTCTTCCTTCATTTTTTTTTTTAACTGTCGAGAAACTAAGGGGTCGTAAAAAACTTTTTAATGAAAATGACAATAAAAATCAATGATGAGTTAATTACGATGAAAATTATTAATAAATTGTTAGTATTGGATTTAATTTAACTTTAGACTTTAGTAATGACAATCAGTTCAAATGTCCATTATACCCTTATCAATTAATATAATATTTATCAATTAAATTATTATATATGATAAATATATATTGTATGTAATATATTCATATATAAAAAAATATATGAAATTATTACATATAAATATAATATATAATAAATTTATAAATATATGAAAATGTTTACATATTTATTCTAATACATAATAATTTTATTTTTTTTTATTTTTTATAAAATCCCATATATGTAATAGTAAACAAATTAATTATAATATAATATAATAATATATCACTAATTATAATATAATATAATAATATATCACAAATAAAGTTTCATTAATATAAATAATATAATTTATATTTCATATGAATTTTTAATATATATTAAAAATATAAACTTGTTAATATATATATATATATATTTATATTGATGTATACAGTATATATATCATATGTATATCTCTATTAATATATTAAACTATTGAAATTCATATGTATATGTTATATTATTATTTAATTATATATTAATATTAAATTTAAATATTATATATAAATAATTAAATAGAAAAAATGGTAAATTTGATATAAATGGCATTTTAATTGATCGAGGAGTTTGATTGATTATGGAGACTTGGAAATTAATATGGAGGAATCATTACGTTATTTTCATTCCCATTAAGTTATACTAAGCAATATCAATGAGAATGATTTCCTCCTCATTTCCATTAATCACTTCCAATACCCCTAACCAAGCACCCCCTAAGATTAATCTGGGCTACCAAATTAAGGAAATGTTTGTTTTGGAATGTAGGTGTCTGTTGCATATTGAGATGAGTATATTCAAAAAGTCTACATCCAAATAAATAGTAAAAAGTTATGTCAGTATTGAAATGAAGTAAGGTAGAATGGAGCATGCAGATATCACATCAATAATGAAAGAAAAGACATATATTAAATGATGAAATTCACAATCAGTAGGATTTGGATAGAAGAGGATATCCAATCCCATCCGCAACCTAAAACAACCAAATATTTTGGGATGGACCAACCCAATACAAAAAAGCCCCGGAATAATTAATTAATTCAATATGCATTATTCAATGAGATTCTATTATGATGATATATTTGGATTACAAAATTTTATAATGCACAATTTTTTCCCACTACACCACTAGTATAAACTAATATTTATCCAGCCTGTTGCATGATTTATAATAAGATAATATACCATAATTAATCTATGTAAATATATTTTATATTTAAAAATTAAAATTATTATTTTTATATGCAATATGGATATTAAATTAAAGATTATAAAAAAATAATTAATTTATATCTTTCATAAAAAATGGAGTTGACATGAAAAATTATAAAAAAGAAAGAAAGAGAAATTTTTTTATTGGTTACAAAACTTTCTAAATAGAAAAAGGTATTTTAGGGGGTTCCTACTTTCACTTTTTAGCTTTGGTTCTCGTATTATATATATGTGTGTGTATATATATATATATAGATATTTATTTCATCATCTAGAAGGGATCCAAAATTATGTAAGAAGACGGACCAAATTTAATATGAGTAATTTAAAAATATTTATTTTATAATAAAAAGATATAAATAAATGAGCTGCAAAATTTGATGAAAAAAGGCAAAAACAGGAGGTAGGTATTTTAAGTTACTAAAAGACAATTAATAGAAGAAAACAAAGCAACACCCATTCAAAAATCAACTTGCAAAACGTAAGTCGTAATGGACTGAACTTCTAATTTGAATTTGACGAATTCTTATCACTATGTTATGCAATTTATAATACAGTTTTACATAAAATGTAAATGTAAATGAAAAAGAGAAGGAATAAATTCATTATATGCTATCAATTACTTTATCATAATCTTTGTCTTAAAGAAATGTCAATATATTTGAAATGAATGCCAAAGTGGGCCATGGATGGAAATATAAACTAATTTTGATGTTTTTTCTTCTTTTTCTTTTTCTTTTTTTTTTTGGTAGACCCATAGTTGGTTGAATTTTGCACTAATCTATCGAACTGGCTGAAAATAATAAAAATATTTGTTTTTAACTTTTTTCTTGATTAAACTTATCAATAGTTTATTGATGATCGAAAATATGGTTGATATTATAATTAAAAAGAATATAATTTAAGATAAATATTGATGTATTTCATTTTTTTATTGTAATTAAAATGATGCTTAATATATATATATGTTATATTTGATGTTATTTATATAATAATAAATATGGGACTCGGTCCACCTTCCATGAAGTTGGGGTTGTCCAAGTTACTATTATAATTAATTTTACGTAGACCTGATAAAATAGATCTGATTAATAAATTAATTTGATGATCTAACTCAACAAGCTCGATATTTAAAATGAATTGAATTATATATTTTTATGCTCAAAATATAATTAGACTCACTTGACCCCAAAACAATAAACAATGTCCATAGATTCAATATATTTAATGAAATTTTAGTGTAGTTGGAGAGAGGTGCGGGCCCTAGTCACCAGCCCTAATCCAACTACAATTTGGAGATTTGCGGAACAGGCGTTGAACATCTTTGTTTGACTTGTAAAAGTCCGTAGTTGACCCAACAGTTTACGCGCTTCGCACCGGACAACACGCTTCAACGCTCGTCTTAACTGTTCTGACTTCTACATGCAATTTAGGGGAATACAATAATAAATAAAATAAAAGAAAAAAGTATTTAAAAGTAGAAAATGGTAATTTCAAAAGTGCAAACAAATCAGTCAGAAATTCCCTTTTAGATCATAAACATAATTATGCACTATTCCAAATAACATTGTTTTATTAGGGATTTAATACGTTTAATTTTATTTATTTAATTAAAAAATATTATTTTTTTAAAGATAATAAATAAGTTATAAATTTTTTTAAGTAAATAAGAAATATTTTTTAGTTAAATAAATAATATTTTAAATTAAATTGCAGATGCATTTGATTTGCAAAAGTTTTTGCAAATATATAATTAGGATTTATTTCAAACTAATTTTAGAAAGTGTTAATGTTTGGAGATTTTAAACTTTCTAATTTTATCACGATCTTAATTTTCTACACTGATAGATTATTGATAAGGTTACTGTTATTGCGCTTGATTTATTTTATTGCCATTTTATTTATATCAATTGGTCTTTTGTTAGCTTGATGTTGGAGTAAATTACAAAATTAGTTTCATAATTATATGACGTTTGTAATTTTAATTATGTTTTAATATAAATTTGTAATTATGTCCAATTTTAATTTCGCAAATTTAGTCCTAATTTTGATGGAAATTGAAATTATTTTTTGAAATTTGACACATACGTCTCACGTGTTTTTTTCCGGTGAAACTTTTTTGACGTGATTTCTAAATTTTCAAACCTACAAAAGAAAAAAAAAAGCCACACAAGAAAAGAATATGTCACATAAACAAAAAAAATTAAAATATTTTAAAAGAAAATAGTTGTCTTCTTTAAATGAACTATCCGCAAGTAATCAAAAACCCTAACTCATTTACATTTGATACTTTTAGGTTGTTCATTTAAGAAGATAACCATTTTGTTTAAATTTATTTTTATGTTGCCTTTTTTTGTATTTGTGCGTGTGTGTGTGTGTGTTTTTTTTTCTTTCGTAGAGATTATGTAAAAATTTAAAAGCCACCTAAAAAAAGTTTTTCAGGAAAAAACACATAAACGGACATGTCAAATTCCGACAAAATTTATAATTTTTCCAAATTTTTTTAAATTTTCTCAAAATAAGACCTAAATATGCAAAATTAAAAATATTATAGAACATAATTGCAATTCATATTTAAACATAACTAAAATCGCAATATTCTTATCATACTAATTTTACAATTTCCTAGTTGATGTTGTGCTTGTAGGACCAAGCCCAAAAGCCAATCCAGCCCATACCCTAAAGTCATTGAAGCCCATGTCAGCCCATGCAGAATTTGTAGGTATCTTAGGCAGCCAACTCAGATTACATAAATTTTGGAAAAATACTAACCCTATTAAGGGTAGGGGTATTTATGTCCATGATAATTTTACAGTATAATCTTCTTAAATTAATCATCCATAAAATAAGAATTATTTTAATATAATAATTTTCTTCAGTTCCAACTCGAGGCCCATAGGCTATAAGTATATTTTTAGATAAACTATTAAGATAATAATATTTACTTTTTTTTTTAAATAACTACATGATCCCAATAATAATATAAAAGAAATAAATAATATTACAAATAAAATCTACCAATGACTTTATATCAAAATATGATTCGACTTAGGATACCAATACTACTAATCTTGTAGTAGGTGCATCTCCAATCTTAACTAAGGTTCTAGTTATACTTGTTAATTCTAATTCAGTCAAAAAAATAAAAAATAAAAAAAAAATTGTCAAAGAAAATCATATTTCATATGATATTTATTAGAACAAGTTATAATTTTTGTAGTTTCAAAGTAACAAACTATTTTGTAGCCAAATTTTATCAAGACTAAATTAAAGTGTGTGCGAGTCATGTTTGTGTGTGGGTCATTTGATTAGTTAGGTCATTTGATTATTGCACATAAATTAAAGTGTACTTAACAGCTGAAGGCACTCCATCAAGCTTCCATCATATCACCAATTGGTTGTTGGATGAAACTTTACTATAGCATGATCAGTCTCATCTTCAATTATTGAGTACGCTTCAATTTGTGAGATCGTATCAAGTCCTCAAAATTTATCATATATTTCTATATTTCTTAATTGATACGGATATCACCGCTTTGATACACAAGGAACTATCGAGAAATCCTTTCGGACAAGCACACAAATACATGTAAATTTGTATGATACGTGACACAAGATCAAAACATGATGATGTCACACAATTCTCTCCTTCAATCTAAGAGGCAACCCATCCTTCATCCTCAGCGTCAAAGATAGCAAGCACTCCGGGGACTTGCCCTCTTCCATCACTACCTCCACTTCAAACCTTTGCAAAACCAGAGCTGCAATGGATTTCATCTGAATATACGCCATCTCTCTCCCCAGACAGACCCTCGGCCCCCCATGGAACACCGGAAACTTGAAAGGACTCTCTTGTTTGCAGATCCCGTTTTCAAGCCACCTTTCCGGCTTATATTCCCAGCAATCTTCGCCCCAACTGCTTTCTGATCTTCCCATTGCATATGTGTGGTATGTTATGTACCAATTCCTACCAATGAAAGTTCCATCCGGCAAAATGTCATCGTTTTTGCAGGTTTTTGTGTCGAGTGGTACTGGTGGATACAGCCTCATAGACTCCGATATTGCAGCTTGAAGATACTGCAGTTCGCGCAGCTCGTCGTAACTGTAGATATCACCGATTGCTTTTCTGTGTTTTCGTCGAATTGTTTCGAGTTCTTTCAAGATTCTTTCCTCCACGTGCGGCCTGGAAGATAAGATCCAGAAGAACCATGATAGAGCTGACGAAGTCGAGTCACGCCCCGCTAAGATGAAGCTTATCACAACGTCTCTAAGGAATTCAGGTGAGTTGTTTTGTTGGTTCTCTATGAATCTTGATAGCAGATCATCATCTTTTTGCTCATCTGTTTCTTCCAGCCTTGATCTTATTATCTTTTCTGCAAAATCGTGCACGATGGCAATTGACTTCTTCAACTTCTTCTCAGATCCCATATTGAAGAATTTCTTGATTATGTACAGATCCGGAACTGCAGACATGAATCTGCCTAAACTCAGAGCAGCAGCGTCGTCAAATGCCTTCATGAAATCTCCAGTTACAGTTCCATTTCCGTCCAAACAACCTGGATCGACATTGAACGCAACCTTACATACATTGTCAAATCCGAATCTTACAAGAATGTCCTGGAAATCCAGGACCCTTCCAGCTTCAGCCGCGCTCGCTAGAAGTGGAATCAGCCGCCCTTGCAATTCGACGGCGACGCTTTTCGTGATGAAACTCTTGAGGGATTTGGTGTTGAACTCATGACTCGCGATTTTACGCTGGACTTTCCAATTTTCGCCATCTGCGTTGAAGATGCCTGTTCCCAGAAAATCTTGCATCAAGGCCCTGGACTCGTCACCTCTAGGATAGTTATCGAAGTTGGATTTGAGCATGTGCTCGACAACTAGGGGGTCGGCTGTGATGACTCCCCGAGCATTTCCAAGGAGGCGGAGGACGACGGTGCTGGAAGGGCTGCCGGCGAGGACCTCGGTTGTCCAGTCGAGGAAGCGGTGGCGGTTGCGAATAAAATCCGGCAAGGAACCCACGAGGGGGTAGGTTTTGAAACCATAAGCTGAGGCTTTTCTGAATTTGCAGCGGAGAAATAGAAAATAGAGGATGAGAGAAACAAAGAAGGTGATGGAGATGATGACTTGGAGGAGGATGAAATCCATTTTCATTTTTGTGTTTTTGCAGAAAATGGCTGTGATGGAATGGGAAAAATGAGTTGAAGTACATAAATCTGAATTTCATTAAAGATTAATTGAAGTACAGAAAGTCAACTTTGTCATTGTTTGTTTATAGGTTTTGGGTTAATTAGGCATTTGATTTTGTCTATCTGAAGATTCAGAATGTGGTTCTCAATTTCTCAGTTTAGTTTAACATCAACTTGTATGTTCTCCTCGAAACTATGCACACCACTCTATTATTATAATATAATATTATTAAAATTTAAAAATATATAAAATAATATTAAAAAAATTTATTCAATAATTTATATATGTAACATGATTATAATAAATATTATGCATGAAATTATATGTGAACAGTAATTAATTTTATTTATAAAATACAATCATCAAATTATCAAATATATAATATTTTCTTTTAAAATTGAGAAAATTAAATAAAATTTGATATATCAATATGAATTATTATATATAACATCGAATTTGCTACAAATTCATAATTGATTTGTTTAAATCAAGTAATTATGAAGATATATGAATTTTTTAAAATAGTTTTGATAAAATTAGTATCATTACCAATATTAACAAATAAAAATATAAAAAATTAAAATAAATGTTTATTCGTTAGCAATATAACAAAATTTTCTAAAAATTCGTTTTTCCAACTATGAAAAGAAAAATGGGTTGGAAAAATAATAATAACAAATATAGAAACATTGAATTTATTGTTATTATTATATATATGTACCAATAATAATAATAACAAATATGAATTGATTGACAACAATGACAGAATATTTCCTTATTATATTTGATCATAGTTGCACACGATTAATATATTACATCCAACACAAGTGAAGACAAAGTTATTGGCAAGAGTTGTACGTGATGCTTCTTAATTTGTACACCCCATTGACGAAGCTTGAAGAACACATCGACGATACTGAGCAAGAGCCCATATTGGGAAGATATTCCGATAGGATGAATAGTTGAGTGTACAATTCTTCATGAATACTCCTGTAATATCCTGCTCTCCAACAATTCATAAAAAAAAAAAAAAAAAAAAACATAATATACTACTCCCTCTTGAGACTATAATTTTTTATTTTTTATTATCCTTAAAATCATAAATTTACATTTATTTGATTTTTTTGTTATTCATTGATTTGACTTATTCAATCATATATAACTTGTTTGAGAAATTTAAAAAATTAAATTTTTATGTGGAATAATACAATATGACTTTTTAACTTTTGAAACAAGACTTTATCTTGGGACTAAAATATTTCTGAACTACAATTTATTTTTGGAACGAACGAAGAACCTATTATTACCTGTTGAGGAAAGTCACCATCTTCCATTTGTGAATTTATTAGCAATCTTATTCCACGATGTATAGGCTGGGGATGAATCGCAGCCTGCATATTTACAGGAAATACTCATTAAATATATTATTTTTGTAACACTAGATCAATTTTTATTAGCTATAATGGTCATCTTTGCTAGCTTACCTGTCCAGCATCAATGAGAGACAGCAGAGCCCATGAAGTCTGCACCAAATTTGATCTATTATCTTCAAAATTAGTATACACCTGCACCAAGAAAGATATCAAGATTTACACAGAGAGAGAGAGAGAGAGAGAGAGAGAGAGAGTTGGTGATAACCTTGTTTGAGCTTGAAAGATAGCTCTCCCCCCATCCACCATCTTCTAACTGTTTTGACAGCAGAAAATGACATGCTTTTCTGATAGCAGAAGAAGTGTGGTAATTCATGCCACAAGCTACCAAGCCCTCCACTGCAAACCATGTCCCATAGGTATAACATATGCCCCAACACCCATACCTACACAAGGATTATCAATTTAATTTCTTCTTACATATTGTTGCATAGATTATGAATGTTATGCATATATGTGTGTGTGCGTGTGTGTGTATATATAGAGTTATTGCATACCAAGAACCATCCGGTTCTTGAGTTTTCTCTATATACTGCATTGCTCTTGCAATGCAGCTCTCGATTTCTTTTCGTCTGTACCCCGGATGCAGCTTCTTGAAAAGTGTTAGGCCCTGGATTGCCGAAGAAGTGCATTCCACATAGCTAGAACCAAACAGGCATTGTCAAGAAAATGAGCCAATGGTATTTTCATATATTTGACGCGATTTCGAACTACATTCATGGACTTACTCGCGCTCAATCAGGACATCTTCAAAGAACTCCGTAGGGTTGAACTTCTGAAAACCATAAATTCAATGATGTTTCGAAGAAAACAAGGTATTAAAATGTCGAAATGAGGAGTAATTATCTTTCACCTCCAACCATGGCGCTGCTCGTTTAGGCTCCCATGCTGGAAATCCTCCACTCGCACTCTGTGAACATATACTTTTATTAATGGTCATAATTCATGTGCTCATGAAGTCATTATTTCGTGCCAAATATGTTGTCTCTACCTGTAGGGACAGTATAACATTTACAGCGTCGTACAGACACTCTGTTTCGATTTCTTCTCCCACAAGTTCTGGAGGCATTTGAGAGAACAGGAGTGCAGTCTATAGAAAAAGGGAGAACATAAGACTGGAGAAACTTTTCTTTATTTGAGAGTTCATTAAAAAAGGGTTGATAAATGCAGTTAAATGTACTTTAAGTCCTTCTGATGTGCAATCTGAGACTTGCCAGCCATGATCTTGAATAGCAAATGTCCAAGAACCTTTGGATATGTGGCGGTACATTTTGTGAAAATCTCCAGCCGGGTTGTCCCGAACCTTAATGCAATGCAAAACATCACACTAGCTGTAAGGGTACTAACTACAAACTTTCTGCTAGTTAATGTTGAATGATCAGACAAACCTGTGACGCTTTCACAAAGCTGTGTGCTTTCCTCAGTGTTGGTCCATATTCATCGGAAATATTTGCGGATAGGATCGCCTGAACGGAGAAAGCAGCATCCCATGTTTGACAACCAAAACTCTGCACAAAAAAAGATATATAAGGAAAAAAAGAGGAGAAAGTAGGCCTTCCCCTGAGCATTAATATCTCATGATGCAACATAGTTAGATTAAAGTAAAAAACAGTACCTGCATCTTCATGCCATCTTCGGCTACCCAAAAGTAATCGGGTACACGAGCAAGATGGCGTTTGAATGCTTCAGAATTAGGGTTCTCCACCCAGCAAGCAATAAGACACAACACCTATAAAGATATATGTTAGAAGCTACACACGAAGCCTGTTCCTGTCTACCTCCTTTAAGACAAATCTAAAAGAATATGCAATTTTTGACTTATTAACGCACCTTCTCCACGCATCCGATGCATAGGTACCGACTATTCTCATCTTCATAATGAACATGTTCCATGGCGATTCCTAAAGCCTTCTCTCTCAGTTTAGAAAATGGCCATAGTTTCAGCACAGGCTCAGCAAAATGATGAAGGAATCCCCAGAGCACGTCTTGTATGAAAGGATGAGGATAGTAAAGGTCTTCCTGAGAATCACGTGAAGTTCCATTTTACAATTTGCATTGCCAACATCAATCAAGATTCATTTCTATGTACTTGAAAGAGTATCCAACCTTAGCGCAGGTGTTTCTTGCTTTGTTCCAGTTGATTTGATCATAAGACTCTGTATATATCTCTCGTCTTAACGACCGAACAAGTCCGGTAATAGGTCCAACGAACCTCTTGCCATATAAATACGACATTGGCATGTACACCAATCGACAATAGCACAGCATCTTACCTGCAATAAACTTGAACAACCACCTTAAATACTTGGTCTTAAAACCATCTTACCCGTTGTTTATATTTCTATCTGTCACACCTGAAAACAAATTCTTTCAACCATAAAGAAACAGAACCTGGATGAATGGGGGAGAAGTTGGGGAGCAACCAAAACTCCGGGGGCATCGGATTGCAGCCGTCCCACTCGTAAACTCCCAATACCTTCATGCAGCAAAGAAGAAATGCACTTCATATCATCTATATTAAAATCTTTTTCCCAAAACTGGCAAAGAAGAAAAGCACGGCATTTGTCTTTATTCTCACAGTGAGCCAAAATTTTCCCCATGATGGTATGCCAACGGCGCCGCCGTGGTCAAGTATCCATCTCCGGCCTCTGGCGACTGCCCAGTCTTCAGTGCCTTCCCCCAGCAACCTTAGTGTGATATAGCTCAGAACAGAACCAAAGATTGTGCTGTGGCCCTCTATGTGTATCCCCCAACCTCCATCTTCATTCTGGCCCCACAAACAAATCAAGAATCAAATCCTTAGTACTTATACGATCTTCAAGATGCAGTAATATATAACAATCAAGACTGCATTTCAAGTTTATCAGTCTGCAAAACTTCTGGAAAAGATGGAAAAACAAAAGTAGGAAAAGATTATAACCTGATGATTGTATATGTATCGTTTAATCTCTTTCTGATGTTCTGGGGATAGAACCTCCTGTATTGCTCCAGTGACATACAAGGCCAGAACCTGCAGGTTGTACTTATTTAAATTTTAAATCACACCATATATATATATATATATAGTGGTAAAAGGATACAGACATACCAAAGGAGGGAGGAAAAACAATGGGCCTGCAGATTCAGCGGGCCAGTGTCCATCATGAGCCTGGATCGTTGAATAGTAAGTAATGGCCCGTCGAAGTGTAGTGATGGTTGCTTCCTCTCTTATTTCCTCTCCTTCTTTTACTATGATGGCCCCCAGAATCTCACCACATCCATTCTCCTTTCTAAGCTGCATTTCAGGATATCGAATTCAAGTATTATATTTTCAAGTCTGTAAATATGGAAGTGTTCATCATACATAGAACATTACCAGCAATAAAGCTTAAAAGAGTCGAAACACTATAAAATTTATATTTATTATTACTAGTTTTACATCAACATTATAATAATCTTGTTACGGAAGTAAGAAAATTAAATTCTTAATTTTTTCTTTCTTGTAAAAAAAGACTATTTTTTTGTATGATTTTGATATCTTTATGTGGTGAAAAAAAAAAAAACTATATTTTATTAAATAAAAAGTGTAACTTTTTTTTTTTTTTTTGGATATATAATGAAACATTCTTAAATTAGTGGTTTTGTGTTTCACTAAAATTTATTAATTAAAAACATATTAATTTATTGAGTTTGAATTAATCTATAAATCTCTAAAAAATTTAAAAAAAAATTTATTATATAAAAAATTATTAAATTATGGAGTATTAATTTTGATACAATGGGTGAGAGATGCTGATATATAATCTTTAAGAGGCTGTTGGAAGTTATCATTAATGATTATACATAGTACGATGGATCGGTCGAAAGTCTGTATTAGTTACGAAAAGGAAAGGTACAAGCAGTGAAGCGGCAGTATTTATTTATCCATCATAATTACATATTAATGTATTTATAGTTGGAGTGTCAATATTATTTTTTTAAACTTTACACAAATAAGATTTAAATATAAAAATAAATAACTTTCATTATTTTTATAATTTAATCACACTTTTTTAAACAATACAATTTAATATTTTTGACGATTACATGCATAACTATAACTTTTTGACAGAATTTTGATAACGTGACATTTGAAACTTGACCGTCATAAAAAAAAAAGATGGATAAAGGAGTGGCTAGTGAGAGCATAATTAAGTTATATTTTAGTTTATATATATATAATTTTAAAATATTGATAGTTGCATTATTCATAGAAAAATTCTAATAAGTTTTAAATTATTTTTTTCATGAATAAAGCAAATGTAATTTGCTAAATAAAATATCTACGTTATATTTTTTCCGTACAAAATTTTGTTATATTTAAAATTGTTCTAAAAATATGAAGTAAATATTTTGACTCAATAAAATACATTTATCTTTTACATATTTTTGAAAACTTTAATTTTTTTACATATAAGAACTAAATACTAAGATTTTAGAGAGATAATTGAGTAAAAATAAAAAAAATAAAATATTATAAATATATTATATATATAATGAAATATAAATTTTTAAAAGTTGAGTTGGGCAATTGCAGTCATTCTTTCATTTGTCTTTGATATTGAATTTATGGTACCATATAATGAAAATTTTATTGAATTGCCAAGATTAAAATTTTTTGTATTAAATTATAATGTTTTAAAAAATATTATTAAATTATAAAAAATGTGTGAGTCTCTTATTTTTATTTTTTATTTATTTTGTCTGTTATGTCATTTTCTATACGAACTTAACCCAGCATATTTTAGAAGATCTAATTCTACCCTCGATCAACTATTGGGGCATTTTTATAAAAAAATTTAAGAAAAAATATACTTTATTAAAACTATAGTTTTATTGGGTATTTTTATAGTTAATAAAAAGTTTTTTTTTCCCCTATTTAGTCAAATTTGAAGATTATACTTATCAGAATAGTAAATAGATGCACACACATAATAAGAATTATAAACACACACACAGGGCGGGGTGTGTGAGAGAGAGAGAGAGAGAGAGAGAGAGAGACCTGCATGCGCATGAAGAGGTCGGCGCTTTGTCTGAATCGGAACTTGTTTTCCTTGAACCTCTGTCTCATAGTTTCAACATGAGCTCGTTCCTGGGGAGTTCCAGCTTCTGCGTCGAATTCCCAGTGCTGCCTTCCCACGTGATCATTCGTTGTCGTCAGCCATTTATCCCCGCCGCCTTCTGCAATCTTCAACTTCCACATCCTCTCTCTGCATCAATACATTATTTTCCACAGCTCAGTTTTCACGCACCAACACACAATCTACGTGAACCACAAGAATTTGTAGATAAAACTGAAGAAAATAGGGGGGGGGGGGGGAGAGAGAGATAGCAGCGTGGGAATTACATATTTTACCTACTTCCGAGGCTGCTAAGATTATTTCTCTTCAAGATTTGTGACAAATAATATGCAAATTGCAAAGATCTTATGTGTGTGTGTGTGTGTGTTTGAATCTTTGTCTCACAATGCACAAGTGATAAAGCAGACAATTCAAGTTTATATATAGGAAATAAATTGATACCTACACACAGATACACAGTAATATAAGTGGGTGTAGGTTGTGATAAAAATGTGACAAGTAGGTGCCACTTTGCTTAAAAAATGAGTCGTCTCCCTTTCAATTTCTCGAATTTCTTATGAAGTTCGGAGAAAGTGTGAAATACAGTTCGATTATATAACAATTTTAATGAGAAATTTTACAAACCGAGAAGTAGACTTCCTGTAAGTATATGCATTATATCTTAGTCGCGTCCTTTTTACAATTTTTTAGCAGTTCGATTTTTTTTGTTACATTTGCTCTTTCATTTTTTATTGTATTTAATACATGATATGTGTTAATTAGTGATATTATTTAATATACATAATAAAAAATATTATTATCAAATATTTTCATTGTATTTAATATATAATATGTGTTAATTAGTGGTATTATTTAATATAAATAATAAAAATTATTATTATCAAATACAGGACGTAACATTTTAATATAACAAAAATATATATGGGTAATTTTTGTC
The DNA here is from genome assembly GCA_028749325.2 of Caryopteris x clandonensis. NCBI lineage: Eukaryota > Viridiplantae > Streptophyta > Magnoliopsida > Lamiales > Lamiaceae > Caryopteris > Caryopteris x clandonensis. Next base: position 761,694 of record JAPYKT020000048.1, read on the forward strand.
CTTTATTCCAAAAAAAAAAAAAAAAAGAGAATGCAATGAATTTCAAGTGCATGTGACGTTGTCTTTGCATTATATTTCTATGATTTAATTATGAGAATGAGAGACAACCAGAAGAATTGACTTTTTCGAGATTTCTCTTTTCACATTCTGCTTGTATTTATTATTTTGATAACTCCATTTAACTAAATAAATTAAAATGACTTTTACATTTTAGAAATTTTGGGATCCGAGGAAAGTGATATAATTTTTTTCCATTTTATTGCACATTCTTGATGATCGATATTTTCTATTTCAATATCAAAATTTTAAAAAATGATGGTTTTGTGGATGATCAATCTAACATCACATTTGATGTTGACAAGATTTGATGTTAGGTTACCACATGACGACACTAAAAGTAAGTAAATTGCACACGAGACCTAAACAACGAGTTGGTTGTTATCTCGAAAGGACATAGCACAAATTATTAATTTAGGTTGGACATAATATGATCCTGCTCTCAATCCCACCAACACCGTGGTACACAGTTCACATGAACTACATGTGCTCTTAGATGTAAGTGTAGCACAAGCTATCCGTCAACCCAGACGTATGTAAACAAGGTAACATGCATCGAGCTCAAGTAAATCAACTTGCGCATGGAGCTCGAAGAAAAGACCATAGCAGTATCAAATGATGGCAATTGTCGGTAAAAATGAGATTTTTTGATAAGGGCTTACATTATTGACAAGTTTCGGTTGTGTGAGAGAATACAATCTCAAACATAAGATGAGAACTAAGTTGTCATCATGTAATAGAACAATGAAATCTATAGATAGGATAAAACAAGAGATAAATAAGATTTAAACAAAGTACAAGAGAAAAGAAATAAAAGTATTTATTGTAAGTGTGCATACTTAATATTAATAAATATATAACGACCTCAATTTCTATTGAATAAAAGAGCTTGACAATTTTGGTTTTTGTTTTATATTTATATTTAAGGTTTTATCTATTGTAACTTGTGTTGTCAGAAGATCTTCTTCTTCTTTATTATTATTATTATTATTATTATTATTATTATTATTATTATTATTATTATTATTATTATTATTATTATTATTATTATTATTATTATTATTATTATTATTATTATTATTATTTTATGAAATTATATAAAATAAAATTTTATTTATATACCATTTTTGTTACATAAAAACAATGGTAAAAATATGTAAGAAATTATGATTTGTATATTATTTTTGTTAAAAATATAGTATATAAAAAGTAGAGAAAAATAGTACATATTTTTTCTTTAATTATATAGAATATTTATAAATTCATACGCAATTAATTATCTAATTTGTCTACTTGAATTGTAGTTAAAATCATAATTAGATTAGAGGACATTAATTCTAATTAAAATAAATTTATAAATGTGAGATAATAATTTATTTATTGGTTACATGATCTACCATTTAATTAAATCAAAATGGTAAACATACAATACATTTGTGCAAAAATCGTCTACCTCTGCGATATAACATCACATTCAATTCATGAAAAAGTTATTGCGTGCTTTGGATTATAGGAATTCAAAAGGTGGTACTTGTCATTGCAAAAAATTAAAAGATCGTGATTAAAATGTAAATCTTATAAAATGTTTTTTTTTTTGTGCATTTATCCCTATTTTAAATGTTCCTCAGTTACAAAAATGTTTTTATGTTCCTTAGTTATTACAAATTTGTGGACTTTTAGGAGTCTCTCGATTATTATAAATATAAATTTTATTTGACGACATATGACAAAAGTTGTCATATCCGTTCCTTTCATATTTTGAAATTTTTTACAAATCAATAATTGTTATTTATAAAGATTCTACCTAATATTCTATACCATTTCTACCCAATAAAAAGTCATGAAAATTTTCATTTATTTCTTTCGCCTCGCATAAAAATTCTAGAAATACACTAAAAGCAAATAAAAAAAATCCCTGAAAAAAAATAATTTATGCAGATTCGATGTAACGTGCAATTCAATTTACAATAATATTTGTTTAATTAAAAAATATTACTATTAATTTATTGCATTAAAAAGATAATTATATTTGTTAGGTAAAAAAATATATTTTAGTTAAACTGTAAAATTGGGTACACGGTGCATTCAATGGACAAGAGACTCGCTCTTATATAATGAGAGAAATATCATTTATACACATTTAATATGTGTAAATTCATGGCCCATATAATACGTATATATATATATATATATATATATTTATTAACGTGAGCACCTAAAATATATGTAGTATTCACTGATTTGCGCATGATGGAGTATATGTACTTAACTTACGTGAGAATGTATTCCAAATGCAGGATAATAGTTATTTTGAATCATACACAATATATTTATTAATACATTTGTTTTATGAGTTATAAATTAATATTTATATATGTATTATTTATATATAAATAAAAACACATGAAAAATATATGATTATATATAATACATAAACATAAAAATTTATGTGCATTGAGCACACGTGCAACATGATTTAAAGTATTACTTTTTTACTTATAAATTATTACTTGTTACTTAAAATATATTATTTTTATTAATTATTTTAAAAAACAGTAATACTTTATGGTTCAATAAATAATATTTTATAATTAAATAAATAATATTTTAAATTGTGTTGCGCTGACATTAATACCCCTGAATTTTTACTGCAGTCAACCTAGATTTTTACTGCAGTCAAAATCTGTCGAGATAAATTTGAATGGTTGACTGATGGGTCCCTCCCATTTTCTAGAATGATTTTAGAAAGGGGAATAATTGGAATTAATATTTTGCCTCAATACTAATTACATAATTTATGTTTGAATCCAGAATATGATTTTTATTTTGTGCTATAAATTCCTCACAATAGATTATTGCATAACGAAATAATATAAGTAAATGTATTTTTTTATTAATGTTCGATTGTAATATTTTATCGCCTTATTTTTAAGTAAATGAATTACTAATATTATTTTCATATTATTATAATTGTCTGAATGAAAAATATATATTAAAGTGAATTCATTTTAGCTTAAGTTTTATCATGATTAACTATTTAATTTAAATAGAAAATAAATTACAACCAATATAAACTTTCTAAATATGAATTAGTTTTAAACACTCATTAATGCTATAGGCCCATGAGATCTGATTCTGCAAATTAAATTGCTTTAAGGAAGAGGACATAACTTAATCTGGATTTGGTTTGATAATATTGTGGGAAGAACGAATCTCTTGTGTATTGGGTGTATCATGTGATTCGATCTACATTATTACTTGTTTAACTAAAAAATATTTTTATTTATTAAAAAAATATTGCTATTTTTTATGGTAACAAATCAATTGTAATATTGTTTCAAAAAATCAAAATATTATTAAAAGATAGTGTGTCAACATTTGATTTGTGAAATTATAATTTTTTTTTAATTTGTTGAAATACAAAATATATTCGTCTATAATCAGCTTTTATGTATAATATATCACATTAATCATATTTTTACAATCTTTAATTTTAATATTTATTGTTTATTGAATTGGTTGTATCAGCTTGCTTTGAGCTGCAAATAAACATTAATAATAGTTCCTTAAAAAATATTAAATAATTTAATTTGAAATGTAATAAATCAATTTATTATAGAAACAATATTCTTATTTTTCGATGGAGGAATACATTTTTTAATATAAAATTATATATTTTTATATAGTGTTAATAAAAAATAAAATAATTTGAATATTTAATTATTAATTTACTAAAATTATATTATAAATTATTTTTAAGTATATTATAAACCATACGTTTCCCGGGACAATATATTCTAATAATAATAATAAAAGCGTCCAAAGTGGCTAATCACGCTTTGAATTTTGGCCGCCCACATTGGTTTTTTTTTTTTTTTTTCAAAACCTAGTGGAAAACAAATAATTTATTCCATCCATATAGTCAATTAATCTTTTTAAAAAAATATTTTTTGGAGTCAAATAATGTAATTCCTCTTCACATTGGCCAAAAAAAAAATTAATTAATTAAATTATAATGAATGCAATCTTAGTTGTACCTTTCTCATCAAGTAGTTGTACGCTGTAGTTGCCTTGCCTTCCAGGTTATGTTCTTTATAAACTAATCTATTTTGGGGGATTTGTAAGTCATGCCACGATTAAATGGCGACCTTATTTTTTAATTCATTTTTTAAAGAAAAAAAAGAACAATATTGTTGTGCTCGTGGAAAAGTTAAAAGAATGAAATTTGATAATATATATATATATATATATATATATATATATATATATATATATATATATTACTTTCTATATTTGTTGTGGTCCTATACAATATTGATATTTAATGTTACGCATATTTTATAATTATCTCTAACTTTTGATTTTGTTTGATATGTTAGAATTTTAAAAATTAGTTGATACAACAATTGTAATTTCAGTTATCATGTACATAGTCTGACTGTCACTACTTTACATTAACAATTCACAACAAATTTTTTAAATTTTAGTGAAATTAGACATAAATTGAATAAAATGTCAAATCCTGTAATTACATCTCATTTAATAAATATATCCTATTTATGATAATTATACCTTTTTAATTAAAGAATAAAAAGTAAAACATAAAAAAAGAAAAAAAAAAAGAAGAGAATTAGAACATTCGTATTTTATTCTTTTTTTCGACATTTTATTTTGAATCCGTCGTATGTCTACTCGTATGTGTTTGAACCTAATTTGTCGAGCATATCTGTCTGCATTCGACATGATTGGTCAATCACATATCTTGTGTTTGAAACTTATTTGTCGAACAAGCACATCTATGTTGGCCTAAGGCTCGTTCAAAAATAGTGTTCGGCAACATTTATTGGACGCTACTTCACTTGTTTGACTGGATGTTTCGAATAAATCTTGAACAAACTAGTAATCAAATTTGGTAGATTGAATATAAAGATATTTCAGTCATTTTAATAGTATATTTAATTTTATATAAAAAATATAAAATATATTTAAAGAGCACCCAATAAAAAATCATATATTGAATAGAGTTAAAACTAACAAACACATTAAGTTAATTTAATTACAACCAATTAAAATTCTAAGTTATGATCTTCTTTACATAAATTGTTGAGAATTAAGATCTAGCAATGTTTTCCTTGTTGTGTGACAACGTTTTCTTAATAATCTTCAACCTTTTGCCATCGGTATCATAATAACTTAAAATCGAAGCTCCATATATAATAATGTAGCACTGGTTGTAGGTGTGAGGGCTGAATTTTGTGGGTTGGGATTGATACGAGCCACGTGAAACATCATATCATATACATTTGGTTCCGTCACGAGGAACGAACCTTGTTGTGTAGTAACAAATTATGATTTAAAATAGAAAGTTGAACAAACTATCATCTTTTCCTTTCTTTATATTAAAATCAAACCACTCTAAGAATCTTATTTGTTGTGGTGTTACGTGTGAACTCGCTCATTTTTTTTTTAAATTTCAACTAAAAAATAATTTAATTTTAATTTTTTTGTTGGATGAATTAGTTCATGATTTATTATTTACGATCACATTTAAAATTATAGTTAACTTTTTTTTTTTTTTGTTTTTTTATTGGAATGTGTGTGTGTATATATATATATATCATAGTTCTCAAGTTGAGAATTCATGATTTATCATTAGGTTTTTTTAATATATATATATATATATATATATATATATATATATATATATATATATATATTTTAAAGTTAATGTATACAATCTTATTTTCTACAATAAAATTCTAAGTCCGTCCTGTTGCAGATATGATTGGGAAATGATGTCTACTGTAGTTGCCTTGTATATCAGTGAGTTGATTTTGAGAAGAAGAAGAAGAAGACAACAAAATAATAATATAAAAAAAAAAAAAAAAAAAGAAACTCCGCTGGAGTGGATGGCACCAATAAATACAAATAAATAAATAAATTGCAATCATGTTCCTCTTTGTTTTCTATTTTTCAGTTTTTTCCAAAATAAAATAATCATGTTTGTTACTTTCCAATTAATTCATACTTCATAAATAGTTATTATTAGCACAATCTAATAAATTACTTGCTTTATCCTTCCTAAATAAATTGTAATAAAATCAATTACTTGCTTCGACATATAGGTTAGATTAGAACTTACTAACTTTAATTGAAAATCTTGAGCATCATTATAGTTGAAATAAGAGAAAATATGCGTGAAAAATCCTTGTAAGATTAATGAATATTATTGAATTGAAACCCGATTAAAATGCTGGTTCGAAGTAATAACGAATGGAAAATATAGCTTAAAGGCCACAAGTCATGAAATTTGTCACAAACATCGGGCTCAACAATTTGATCCGCCCTGCGTTGTTTGGCCACCTTGACTTGTGGCATGTAACGAAACGTATTTAATTTGAATATATTTTTAAATTATATTATATATAACGCATGTATATATAAAATATATTCTATATTTTTAATCTTCACTATACATATCATAATTAACAAAAAACCAACTTTCTAAATTATTTTCAAGCCAGCATATATTTACTAAACGTAATTACTAGATCCAATATCATATTATAATTAAAAAAATATTAGTTGACATCAATATATCCAAAAAGTAATATAAAATTATGAACATGCTTCCAATATTGTTTATTTATTTAAGTTTATATTAAATCTATAAAAAAATATTACCATACACTAATATAAATAATAATAATTCAATTTGAAATGAATCACTCCACTGCGGGCTTGGGTTATCAAGAACCCACCCTTCCCATCCTATTTTTGTTTGTAGAGTTATTTCTTAATATTTAGCGCTTATTAATGTAATCAAATGTTTATGAATGCTCCTAAGTACTTAATATTAATACAAGACATTTTAAAGTAATTATTTAGCCTACAAATAATATTTGAAATAATTCCAAAAATTATTCCTTGGTGAGGTGTTTCAATTGTTGAAGAACTTATCAAGATCCAGCGTTCAACCATAATGTGATCATATAGCCAATCGAGATTTTCAAGCTAGGTAAAGATCAAATCAAATTCTCAATTTAGAGAAACCGCAACTAATTTTATATGTTGGATTCGAAGATCATAATATCCAATAGCCCTTCGTCCTATCCCTCCCTGTCAATGTCACGTACATGAAAATATCAATCAAATACACAAGCTATCTCAAAGGTGCGTTGTGAATGAAAACAGTCACAAATATATTATACATTTTCCGTCTTAAAATTAAGCCATATTTCCACAGAACTTTCAGGAAGCAGAGAAGCTAATCAAACAAGTGTAAAGTGTTCTTTGCTGGGAAAACTTTGTATGTTTTCTCTGATACAAATAATATGAATTCTGTAGATCCACTTCTTGGCGTCGAAACTACTTAAAAAGATACAAATTGCACGAACATTGATTATTACCTTGTATGGAGAGGTTTGATTGCCCGGCCCAACGATGCAAATTACCGTCTTCTATACAAGTCCTTAAAATGGATGAAAATTTGCACCTCAAGGATGTCAAAATGCTAGTAGGGAGCACATATTACTCATCTCAGAATGACCTTCAACTTAGACTCAACTTGCTCTCGCACCTTCCACTGCATTTTTTGCAAAATTAACGGTTGTCAGTTATAAGCTTTTAAATAATGGTGCAACAAAATATAGCCACTTTTTCATATGTTGAAATACCTGCAAGTCGTTGATCTCTTCATCAGTAAGTGAGCGTTCCATTGACCTGTATGCTACCCGGTAACAGTGACTGGTCATTCCTTTCTTGTTTGTGAAGTTGTCAATCAATTTCACCTGCCAAAAATATATACCCAGATAAATATATGGACAAGCACCAGCTTACAAGAATTCTTCTAAAGCATAATGGCACACAGACTTGATAGTTGATACCATGTTTTACTACTGGTAGAGAATATGATATTATGATTTGCAGTTTGCCTCGCATATTGCTTTGAGAGAGAGAGAGAGAGAGAGAGAGAGAGAGGAACTCATCAGGACATTATAGGTATTCCCAAAAGTAAAAATCAGTATTTACAACATAAACAAATCTCAAACAAGTCTAAGATCATACAGCAGAGGCTTTTTTCTTTTGCCACACAGATGAATGGTATTGGAAATGACAAATATGCAATAAATTTCTTAGTTTACCCCTGTTTAATAGAAAAAATGGTTACAAAGATGCAGCATATAAAATAGGGGTATATTAATAAGAGAATGCGAATATTAAGTTTAGAAACAGGACTATATATGTAGGACAGCCAAAAGAAGGAAATGTAAGCCCATTTTATTGGGACGGAGGGAATGGTAACTGACATTGGAAATGCTTAATGATGCACTAGCCTTGTTTAATTACTTCAACTGCATGTATCTTATTAACAGTTCTCTAAAGTAGTCTTGTAATTAATATATCAACGGAGCATACCTCCTCAACAAGATCTCCAGCAATACCTCTGATAACTTCACAGAGGTTGTTTTCCGTAAATGAATCACTAATCCAGAAACTCATATCCTTATAACAAGGAGGATACTGCAATTTCAAACGAAAGTCACCAATAAAAAGTGGGCTGTATATAACTTTTTAATCATGGACAAAAAGTTGTATAATGTAACTTAGCAAGTCTTCTCGTAATGGCAAAGGTGTACCTTGGAATATGGTTTAAACTTAACACCAAGCTGGCCTTTGGAGAACTGCAAAAAAATAAACAGGACAATTTAATTGCTGAAGATTTGAGGTCTCACAACAGATACTTCGGAAGGGTATGTACTTGTGAAGTAAACCGCTCATCGGCGGTCCAGAAAAGGCGGATATCTGGAATATCAAATAAAACCATTGCTAATCTCTCCAGTCCAAGCCCAAAAGCCCAAGCAACATTGTCGTTCCTACCACTTCTCTTCAATATTTCTTGCTCCATCACTCCACAACCCAACACTTCCAGCCATTTTTCCTAGATACTTTAAACAAAATCAGTAAAAAATCATTATAGAATACCCACATGAAGAAATTAATTCATTTCTATGATAAATGGAAGGCATACAATGATACCCAGGCAAAAATTGCTATGGTGCATTTTCTTTGGACAAGATATAGCAACATGGCTTATCAGCAACACGCAGATAACTCTCTTAAAACTAATCAGGAATAAAAAGATATACAAAGGGGTTAAATTAAGTTTCGTCATATTGGAAATAAAGATAAAAAAATACCTGAAAATATATTTCCAGTTCAAATGATGGATTGGTGAAGGGAAAATAAGTGTCAATCCAACGCATTTCCACGCCACCTGAAATAGACCTCAAAATTAAAGGCAGAAATGTTTCATAAGTCAAAGGACTCAAGTACCTTGTATTTAATATAAGCCACAATTTTAAGGAATTTATGTTGACTGTGGCCCTAATTTTCACCCATAGTTCACAACTAAAATCGACAACTTTATTCCTCTGACATGTAGGAATGTCAACAATGCACAATTTATATTTAATTCTTTAACTCGTAAAGCTAAAAGATTGGCTATCTAGTTCAATGTTTCGCTAGCACATGACTAGTGATTATGTTTTATACTACTTTCTTATTTGCTTTTCCATTATACCTCATTTTCCTTCTGAGATTAGTGTCTGTGTGTGCGCAAATGCATTTATCACAATTCTCACGGCAGAGCTCGACAAATTAAATTGTGGGGGCTATCGAGAACACAAAAACTTTTTTTTTTTTTCTTTTTGTGCGGGGAGATGCTGCAGCTCACTTTTCCATAGTGGAGTCTGCCTAGCATGTTATTCCAACTGTTGCTTTTGGTAAACAAAATTAACTACTACTCTTTTGACATGGCGGATGAATTAATTTCTAGATATTTTGCAGGGACAAGATAAAAATGATCGTACTCTCCCTTTCTTAAAAAATAAAGATGAAATAAATGGTCCAATTGAGTTGTACCAAATAAGTGGCGTGCTAAACCCTCTAGGCATTTCTTTAGATCCTCAGCTGTATATAGCGTAGCATCAGTACCAGATCCCTCCCAGTCAGCTGGAGTAAAAACACGTACACCTTCCATCTGAATATATTTACAAAAACATGTTATGTAATAACATAACTTAAACAAAACAAGCAGATTACAAGCTCACAAATTATCCACAACAAACCTGATGAAATACAGGGTAGTGGGTAGAGTCTATTGAATCTCTGCGGTAAACATCTCCAGTGACAAGAAAATGAGTATTCCCTTCCCTTAGTAACTCGGCTTGATGGGCGCTCGTATGGCACCTCAAGACAGTTTGAGGATCCACATAATATGTATCATTGTAACTCCTGCTAACATGATCGGAAGGCACCAGTACATCATCAAAGTTCTGCAAGCACACAATAGAAATGATTAACAAACAAAAAGTTTAAACTGTACCAGTCACAACTTTGTGGTGGAAGGCTGAAGAACATAGCAATATGCATCTAAGGAATCAATATCATGACATCTGCAAATGTTTCCAAGACACCCAAGCCGGTGTCTAGATGCTGAGAACTAAATTAGTGTTTTCTCACGAGGCTCTAGAATATGTTCTTGTAGTAAAGTCATTAAGTTTTCATTACATGAACTGCTTTAATTTTCGTATATACATCTCAAGTAAGCCAATAGGTAAGTATCTTAAGAAACAATAGGATTGTTTAAGCTATCAGCTTGGGTCCAGTTTACCCATTGAATCAGTCCCCAGAGCTTTACCATAGTTAAGCTGTGTATATATGTGAGAGCTTATGATATTTTTTGGCAATCAGTTGTTATTCCATAGAACTACCTCAAAACCAGATTCCTTGCCTGTTTGTTAAAGAGTGGTTTTCTCAGACCTTTCTAATCATAAGATGCGATAAGTGAAACAGGAAATCTAGCTACATGAAAGAAGTCACTTCTTTCTTCTTAAAGCCTTTATGATAGCATTTCAAGATAACGTGTACCTAAATAACTATGACACAGCCATACAATTGCATAGTCCCCTCAACATAAGCACATACGACATGAGAAACCAACGATAAGGAAACTTCTACACATTAAGCAACTATCAGCATCAAAATCCCTAAATAAAGCTATAATAGGAGCATCCTGACGTCAGAAAACATGCTAATAATGCAAGAATTCAGTAAAAGAAGCACAGTGAGGCCTAAAGACATTCGTGTAGATGGAAATACAACTTGAAATATGTAACAATCCAATCAACTTACAGCTTTTACAGAAACTATTGGACATAAATTGTCGAACTTGGCAAATTTATTGGGGTAATTGGTGTCAAAATAGTCATATATTGCATTCTTCAGTGTTCCAAGGGGATGCTGATCCCTCCTATGAAGCTGCATGCCAAGCTTTGAGAATATTGAATCAGGAACATTGTTTGTTGGGTCATCCTTCACTATTTCTGCATATTTATAAGTCTAATATCAACGATGCAACAATTTTGAAATCTGAAGAATTGCGTAGTACATAGAACTCCGTAGTAATTTTATAAACAGAAAGAAAGAATTAAAGCTATTCTAGGCATTTTCAAGCCCCTCCACTGAACCAAAAACTAACAAATGTACAAACAAATATCCCATTCTATGAAATTCAAATCGACGGTGCAACTTAAATATCTAATGCATTTTTCAAAAATAGGCGTTGTGATAACCCATCCATTAAGCAACCATCAAGGCGTTGAATTATTATTTGCATAACTTAGAAATTGTATTCTCCTCTGTTAGGCGAATATAAGTGGCCACCTTAAGCAATACATGCACAAAAAAAAAAAAAGATTAATAATAATAATAATAATCACTTTACGAAAAACAGGATACTGGCTCAATGGAGAAGAGAAGAAAAGATTGTCGCGTTGCACGGTACAAATTGGCCAAAACTCACAAAAGAAGATTGAGATTCACATCCCACGGAGAAGATAAAGCATTAATCCTAACACAACAATCAAATTCCTCATAACTGCCAGTCACAGATGAAACCGAAACAAGTGCGCGACTTGCGAGAGAGAGTGTGAGTGTGTGGTGTGGGTGTGAATGCATACGTTTGAAGAAAGACAGTTGCGAAACTTAAATTTTACCATCCCTGGAAACTTTGACGCCACCAAGTTCAAGAAGCGTGGCGGCAATCGGTTGCCTTGATCTCTTCTGCGCGTGAACCTTATTATTATCTGAAAAAATAGCAGCAGAAGATGTGGAGAAAGATGAAATATGCAGGGTAAAAGCGAGGGCTTTGCTCCGAAGGAAGAAGGGCTTTAAGAATAAGGTAGAGTGAGACAACGAAAATGCCATGGAAACACTGCTCGCAAGCTTCCCCACACAGTAGCTGTGGTTAGGGAAGGGAAGAGAGTGGATTTAATTTGGTATTTTGGATAAGCAGTGCACATTTTACAGGCCCGAATCTTTGGTCTCGGCCCAATAAACAGCAAATAATTGCTCAATCCATAAACAAATAACAAGAATGAAAAACTGGGCCGAACTAATTCACAGAAGCTTCTTCTTCTTTATTTTTTATTTATTATTATTATTATTATTATTATTATTATTATTATTATTATTATTATTATTATTGTTTTTTTTTTTGTGGGAAATCCCTTCCTCCCTCTAGTGTTAACATTGAAGATCAATTACCAATTTATCCTAAAATTTAATAATAAATAAATATAACCTTCAAATGCCCTTAAATTATTAGGCTTTTACTTCAAAATTTTGGGGACATTTAAGTAATTTAATGCTATCTCACCAAAAAAAAGGAAAAAAAACACAAAGTAAACATAGTACAAGGGAATCTTCTATTTTATTCTTATTAAAGATCAATCAATCCATATAAATATGAGATTAAAAAAAATTATATTTTATTATATTCGTCACTCACATACACCCTTATCCTATGCACTATAATTTCTTACAACCAAATAAATGCAATCAAAGTGAATGTTACGTTTGATATTTCATCTTGTATTTCTTTCTCTCACCAACTCACTTCAGATTCTCTGTTATGTTTGATATTTCATCTTATATTTCATTATTTTTAACATATGATTACACTTGATATTTTATCTTGTATTTCGTTATCTTTAACATATGACACTTGTTAATCAATCATGTTATATATATACACATAACATACGATAATTATCATAAGATATAAGATATATAACACGATAATATAAAAGGGCAACAAACCTTCAATTCTCATTGTCTTTGGGGGAGTACTTAATTTTAGGACAATGAATATAGAGCAAGCCATGTAATGAAAGTTGAAGCTTAGCTTAGCAGTGAATACCCCCTTCAAAGCACCTTAGTTTGTAGTTTGATAATTCTCACTAAAATATTTACCTAGGTTAAATTAAAAAAACTGAATTTTAATAGAATTTTACAAAAAATAATTGATTATTTTTATTTTATTACTAAAGATGGCTGATATATATATATATATAGGATTATGAAATATTTCAATAAAATGATTTTATTTAGGAGAAGAAATTGCTTGTTGGAATGAAATTCCTAAATGCAGATTGTTTCATCTTTATATAAAAATGGAAATAATATTTTCCATCATAGAGCCGCACGAATTTCTCATTCTAACAAAATTGTGCAACATCTTTGAGATATATATGATGTATGTAAGTAGTATTATTCGTTCGTCAAACATACAACAAACACAAATTAAAATGTTCGATACTTAGTATTCAACCATTAGAAGTTATGTTTAGCGAACCAAATCGAAATGAGGTAGCGGGTAATTTTTTTCTTTTTTATTTTTAGATATTTTTCTTCTTATGTGAAAAAGGACACATCACATTTAATCTCGAATCTTCATCATCTAACCTTTTCTTCTTGATTTATGTTCTTCGATCTTATTCTTCAATGAAGTTACGGGTTTGTCTAGAAATATACGAACCCATATTTTTCTACGAAGGGTTTAAGAGGGAAAGGGTATGGTTTTAGTGTAAGAGGGTAAAATAGAAAATTGATGTAATGTATTAAGCAAATTAAAATATTAAATTTAGTTTGTGTAGCATAGTTAGTAAATATGGTGTGTTGAGAGAGTTTTTTATGGTGTGTATACAAATATCCTATACACATAAACATGTATATTAATTATATGGATATGGTATTGCATTGTATACATATTTTTATTTTCATTTAATATAAAATAATTTACACCAAAATAATGTATTATTATTTATTTCTCTACGCTGTAATATATTCTTGATATAAAAAAAATTAAAAATATTATATTATTTTTTAAATAAATTTTAGAAAAATTAATTATTTGTTGTTAAATATATTATTAAATTATTTAGATTCATATAATTTATTATACTTAATATTAATTATTTGTTTTTAGGTTTATATTTATATAAGTATTATATAAACAAATTAACAATTACATATAAATAATTGTATATCACAATTACATTGAGTTGGAAAGAAGCGATTTTTGTGACAGATCAACATAGGCGATGTTTGGTTAGGTTTTTACTTTTAATTTTCAAAATTTAATATTATAGCTGTAAATGATATTTTATTATAATAGTATTTGAATGTATTTTATTATACTAGAATGACTGCAAGATTTATGATTTAAATGTTATGATTATATATGATATTTTATTAGAATAACATATAAATTGTTGGTAATAAACACGGTTGATGCATTTTTTTAAATATGAAGTACGCTTTTGAGTCGGGAATTTGGCACGAGTCCTCTTCCTTGATTCTGGTATTAGGAGTCATATTCGTGCATTCCTGCCAAATTTTGTATTTGATATAGCGTAAATATACATGTATGTATGCTTTTACTCATTTTTAGACATTAAAAAAAGACAAATAGCTTCGAGTATTAATTAAAAGTGAATGAAAAAGTTAACAAAACACCAAAAAATATACGAGAAAAAAGAATGATATAGAGTAACTTGGACATATTAACCACCCATGGGCCGCGTTGGTGCCAAAAAGGGCCAAAATCACAAAGACTATGGGGCACTCGGTTGACCAAGTGTACCTACCATGCAAGAAATATTTGCAAAGGTGTGAACCCATACTCTAGCCAAGTGGACATGCGGGACTTAAGTTGTGCTTTTTGGCCTGTTTGTTTGATTTTTACTTACTTTCACAATCATAGCATAATACAATTATCTTATGACATATATACTTTATTAGTATATTCTTTCGTACGATGTATAAATATATAATTATTATTACAGTATAATATTATTAAATTTTAAAAATGTATAATATTAATATATGTAAGAGTTCAAGGCAGAGAAATTTGAAGATTTGAAAACGCATGGGATTGAAGTAGAAGTAAGAAGTGAGATTTTCTTCCTTTATTGATTAAAGACATGGATTTTATTAATACTTTGTTTATTCCACGTTTATTGATCTTATTCATGCTTCCCTAATTTGATTGATAGTTAATTCATAGGTCATGTGATTTATGCTTATTTGGTAAATTGAATTGTGAGATATGATACAATTTTATATCATATG
The DNA here is from genome assembly GCA_028749325.2 of Caryopteris x clandonensis. NCBI lineage: Eukaryota > Viridiplantae > Streptophyta > Magnoliopsida > Lamiales > Lamiaceae > Caryopteris > Caryopteris x clandonensis. The sequence continues at coordinate 777,228 of JAPYKT020000048.1, forward strand.
ATTGGATAACATGTTTTTATGAAAGATCGTAATAATATAATCTTAGGATCTCGTAAAATGATTATTGAATTAACAGGGATACAACCTTTAATAATTAATTTATCGAAAAAATAATTAATTTATTATGTGATTACCCAAAAAAAAGTTAATTTTCTTTCTTTTTCGTTTTGTAATTATAACTAACTTATAAGTATCTTAATCGCAATATTTTATTATTTTAAAAAATCATAATACCTAAATTTGACTTTCAAACTTTTTTTTTAGTTAGAACATATTTAGATTATTATATTTAAATGGAATAATGTGGGTTTGTGTGTGTGTGTGTGTTTTTTATGAGCAAAGTTGTAGATATGCGCCTTTTGTCTTCCTGACAAGCAATTTCCTATGTCGGGATTATTTAATTATGTAATGATGTTTTTGGCACAAAGAAGTTGAAACCAAGAATCTTTCTTCTTCCATTCGGCACACAATATTCATATTTACCAAACCAAAGCCGACCCCCATGGACTCATATTGCTTTATTAACTTCCCTATTTCAGTCTTCTAATATTCCCGCTCCTAACTCTTCCCTTATCACTTCCATCCCAACACCACTTCTTCTTACTTAATTTTGACCTGTTTTCTCTCTCTGTAGATTCTATATATACACACACCCCACCCCCTCCATCTCTCATCAACACACACACACAAGAAAGTTATCTCTAAAGAGTACAATGGAGGTCTTCTACGTCTCACTCTTCTGCCTCTTTCTATCATTCCTGTTCCTCTCCCTCCACCTCCTCTTCTTCTACAAGTCCCAATCGGAATCCGCAGTTCTTCCGCCGGGAAAAACGGGATGGCCAGTGATCGGGGAGAGCCTCGAGTTCCTCTCCACCGGGTGGAAAGGCCACCCCGAGAAGTTCATCTTCGACCGCATGGCGAAGTTCTCCTCCTCCGTCTTCCGAACCCACCTTCTTGGAGAGAAGGCCGCGGTCTTCTGCGGCGCAGGCGGCAACAAATTCTTGTTCTCCAACGAGAACAAGCTTGTTCAGGCATGGTGGCCCTCTTCCGTCGACAAGATTTTCCCGTCTTCCACTCAAACTTCCTCCAAAGAAGAAGCCATTAAAATGCGAAAAATGCTTCCCAACTTCCTCAAACCCGAAGCCCTGCACCGCTACGTCGGTATAATGGACCATATAGCCCAGAGGCACTTTGCAGATGGATGGGACAACAGGAAAGACGTCGTCGTTTTCCCTCTTGCAAAGAACTACACCTTCTGGCTTGCCTGCAGGCTCTTTGTGAGCATAGAGGATCCCAACCAGGTTAACGAATTAGCAGAGCCGTTCAATCTTTTGGCCTCTGGTTTGATCTCGATCCCGATAGACTTGCCCGGAACGCCGTTTAACAAGGGAATCAAGGCCTCCAACTACGTCAGAAAAGAGCTTATTTCGATCATCAAGCAACGGAAAATCGATCTGGCGGAGGGGAAGGCGTCGCCGACGCAGGATATACTATCCCACATGCTGCTGACGAGTGATGAGAATGGGAAATTCATGCAGGAGTTGGATATTGCCGACAAGATTCTGGGGCTGCTTATTGGAGGCCATGATACTGCTAGCTCTGCCTGCACTTTTATTGTCAAGTTTCTTGCTGAGCTTCCTGAAATCTACGACCGAGTCTACAACGGTAATTTTCTTTTTTCTACAGTTGTGTTGTGTTTGAATGATCTTGGTTTGAATTGGCACGGGATAGAGTGGGTACAAACATGGTTTTTTTGCTTTTTTCTGAGGTTTCAATGTGTGAAAAAATGCAGAACAAATCGAAATTGCGAAATCAAAAGCTCCAGGGGAGTTGCTGAACTGGGAAGATTTACAGAAGATGAAATATTCATGGAACGTTGCGTGTGAAGTACTGAGACTTGCATCGCCACTTCAGGGTGCCTTCAGAGAAGCCATTACTGATTTTGTTTACAATGGTTTCTCCATTCCAAAGGGCTGGAAGGTAACAAAATTCTATATATACCCCCACCCCCACCTCCACCCCTGCCCTCTTAAGTGTCTGGTTTTGATCCATCCTTCTTTTCTGGTGCAGCTGTACTGGAGCGCGAATTCGACACACAAGAACCCGGAATTCTTCCCGGAACCCCAGAAGTTCGACCCGTCAAGATTTGAAGGGTCGGGGCCGGCACCATACACGTTTGTGCCATTTGGTGGAGGCCCGAGAATGTGCCCCGGAAAGGAGTACGCCCGCCTGGAAATACTAGTGTTCATGCACCATCTGGTGAAGAGGTTCAGGTGGGAGAAGATGATTCCTGATGAGAAGATTGTTGTTGATCCAATGCCAATTCCTGCTAAGGGTCTTCCTGTTCGTCTCTTCCCTCACAAACCTTAATTAGTCAAACTGAACCATCTTTTGTTGTACAATTGTCATCCATGCATACTACATACATAAAGGAATACTCTCTCTCTCTCTCTCCCCCTCTCCTGTTTTCTTTTTTGGTTGATTTTTGGTTGTTTGTTGAATCTTTGATGCTGTTGTATAGTTTCGTTAATAGTTTCATTTGAATGAAGAAAAAATAAAAAGTACTTTTACAATAGTTCCTGATCTTGTGTTTCAATTATGTGTTTTTACTCCATTAAGATCTAAGATTTGTTTCAGACTGAAATATGAATCCCTAATATTCATTTTTCACTTTACTAATTTACTGAAGGTGTAACAATTTTATTTCAATTAATCCTAATGTACATCCGTAAAAAGACTAGTTTATTATTGTGCACCGTGTTGCCTCTTTAATCCTTTACTTCATCCTTATATTGTCTCTAGTTATAATCCTTTCAATTTTTAATTTTGTGCATTTTATATTTGATCTGGTCAAAATTTATCAAAAAGTTACCGATGCAGCAGTTGGGCTGCTTACGTGACAAGTGAAATTAAGAACAACAAGGTCAACAATTTCTAATGACTATTTTGAATATCTGACAAAGCGAACATAAATTTAATGAAATTTAAATTCAGAAATCTTTGTAGAAGAAAACTTCATAATTTTAAAGATCACGTATGAAAACGATCAAAATTAATCGATATAACATGAAATTGCTCTTAGCTTAAATTTTGTTCCCTTAATATGTTAATATTTTGATGTTGAAATTATTTTTATGATAAAATACTTATAATATGGCCCAAATTGTTGTTACTACATTGTCTTAACTGTTTGATAGTTTTCCTCAAATTCTAACTGATTAGGTTCATGAAATTTGATCGACTTGTTTGTAACCGTCCAACTCTGCCGCTCAAACAGATGCAAGATTAGGAGTTCTTCCTCACCCGCCCAAATTCTGTTACACCTTTTGGACGGACATAAAAAAATATGTCAATACAAGAATATAAAAATTTGTATTCGGTGCCGCGAGTAATATTTTTAAGTTAAATTAATAATATTTGTTAATTAAATAATCAATATTTTTTGTTATATAAATAATATTAAGCAATTTTTTGTTTAATTTTCGTTGAATATAGACTAATATAATAACAAAGAGTTTAAAAATAAAATTTACGGTCTGTTTTTCGTCAATAAATAATATTAATTAATATTTATTAGAAAGTTATTAAAAATTTAACTTTTTTGATCAATTTAATCAATTTATTATAGAATAAAAAATATTGTTGTTTATCCATAAATATATATTATTTTGTGGTGAAATCTATTGCTCTTTTTGTTAAAAGATATTAGTTTTGAAGTGTTAATGTATTATTTTCTGTATTCAAATGTGTTATTCATTTAACAATAAATATATTATTGTTATAAGTGTAATGGTATTAATCTTTATGTTAGAAGATATTACCTATTAATGAATGTATTACTCTTTGTGTCCAAATGTATTATTGTTTTAACCTTAATTGTATTATTTTAATTGTACATGTATTATTGTTTAATTGTAAAATTATTATATGTTTACCTGAAATGTAATATTATTTCTTGTTCAATTGAAAAATATTATATAATATCATGTGATGTGAAGTTTTGAGTGAGAAATTTTTATATAAATAAACATTTTCTCGTACTCATAGAAAAACACCAATTCATAAATATGAGATTTTTTTTCAAACAAATAAATAAATAAAATAATTTAAAATAATTAGTTAGGATTTGACGCATTTAAATTAATTCATTTGTTAATCCAATAAACATGTTAATAAAAGTTTTTTTTATGGGGACATATCAAAATTGATTCCACAAGTTAATTCATTCATATTTGATGCAAATCTATAAATTGGTTTTGTGGTTTAATTTTATATTACAATTTATATATTTTATAAAAAGATTACAAAAGTTCACAATTGTTATATTGTATCTATATATTGTAAAATCAATTGAGTATTTGTTTATAACATTTTTCTTTATCTAAAGAATTCAATTAATGGAATGAGTGTTATGAAAAAAAACTAAAAAAAATAAAGAGAAGAAATAGATAATAAAGTAGGTCAAACAAGTAAAAGATATTAAGAGATTATATGGATTCCAGGGACATGCATTCATATAGCTCATACGAGTTCCTTTTAATGTGTCAAACCATATTTAATTCCTATATTTGTATGAGGATCACTAAGATATTTGGATCCTCTCTCTTGAGTTATATTCAAAAGTAGACAATACTGTTCATTCTCAAAATATTATCTAACTCTCAATCGTGCCTAGGATTTATTCTCATCATAATACTTATAATCTCTAGATCTAGCAAGTTTTATGTTATGCATTCATAATCCGTTAACCAATTACTCCATCTCGGACAATAATGGATTAACTATACATATGCAATTAGTCATCACATAATTCCATACGACATTCAAATCAAGGAAGCATAAACAAATATAGGAAGGAATATAATATCATTAAAGAAAAACATATGAAATTTCTGAATGCTTCAAATTACATGGAGAACCAGAGTGGCATAAGAAAATCAAAGAACACGAGGTAAATCCTATGCAAACTTTACTGAAGCAGCAACTGATGAGAGAAGGAGCAATGCTGAATCTAAGGCTAGTCCGCAGGAAAAGGAGTTGGTCAAATTCTTCAGATCGAAGACTCTTGTTCCTAGGCCAGATGGTGAAGATGAGACAGACTATATCCATTTTGCTACCTCAGCAGGTATTTCACATTCAAAGAAACCAGACACATCTTTTTTATTAGCAGATAACATGAGTGATAGATCCTGGATTTTAGACACTGGGGCAAGTAAACATATGTGCATCAATTCTGATCTTATGCATAATCTGTCTATCACCTCTAAACCTATAACAATCATCCTGCCAGATGGGTCTACTAAAACTGTCACACATATAGGACAAGTACATTTGAATCCAAATATCATACTGTATGATGTCCTATATATCCCAATCTTTAAGTACAATCTGCTATCGATTCCTCAGCTTTCATCCAATTCCAGCTTAAAGTGTGTTTTCACGCCCACCTACTGTTTGATACAGGACCTTCAGAATAGTCAAACCATTGCCAATGGAAAGTTAGTCAATGGTAGCATCGTTTTTCCACCAAAAATAATCCGACCAGCGGTCGGTATGCCCACACTGAACCAGAACAGCAGCAAGCAAGATCGTCTCCCAAAGGACTGGCGAGAATTTTTTCTAATCTTTTGATCTGCCAATAATCACGAAAATCAGTAGCAAAGATTTGTAGTTTGAGAATGAAATTGAATATCGAAAATTAAGAAAAGGATTTGTATCAGATATGTAAAATATTTCGGGTTCCAATTAATTCCACTCTAGCTAACTATTTCAATCATCGATGCACAATTGACTTTAATTCATGCAAATAAATTAGTTATAACCACCGAAGACGCTTCTGACGCGGTCTAATCTCTCCTTAATTTCTCGATAATTAGGAAGACGCTCACCAATTATTTCCCTAATCGACTGACAACCCTAGAGACGCTCTATGGATTTAATGAGCCAACAACATTAATAATTAGAGAGATCCAATTCAAAATCAATAAACTCTGACGCAGAATTATCGAATTAAGACTGATCTTCCCTTGATTCTGAAGAATCAATGTACCACTAATTAAATCTAAACTACAATTACGGATGGGCGATTTAATTGGCTACTAATTAATCCCGAACTAATGAATATTTCGAACTACCCAATAGATCTGAAATAATTAACCACAGTAAACATAGAGAATCACAGATACTTGCATCAAATAAAGTATACGAACATATTTGATCTCATAAAATACAATAGCTAAAGTTTCCTTAATTGTTACCGGAATAAAAGAGTTTAGCTACAACCCATAATAGAATCAAGAAACCAAAATAAAAGATAGCAAGATAAAACCGGGCTGCTTCTTGGAGAGAAGAACGGCTGCCTTCTTGGTTTCATGAAGTAGGGTAAGTGTGATGTAAAGTATGATCCTAATGGAACCCTAGTTCAACTATATATATACAAATCCAATGTTAATGAAGCCCATGATTACAAGTTTAACTGATATCTTGCTGTCAAATCCCGTAGGAACCCATATGTGTGGTAGAATTGGGCCTTAAAATCGATCTTGGGCCGCTAAAAAATATTCGGTTCAGGCCCAACTGGTCGGTATGGCCATACCGCCCGTCCTCCAGTAAATCCCTGCTAGATTTTTCCGGATATTTTGCCCCTTTTTTCTTCAAAGTTGAATATTCTCCTACAATCATGCAACAACTTGAATTAGCTCGAAAATATAGGTGTTGAAGGGATATTGATCATTAAAATTACACCAAAAACTCTCCAAAAAGATGTATAAAATAATCACCAATCAAATCCCCCCACACTTAAACAATGCTCGCCCTCGAGCATAACTCAAAGAAAGAAAACTTGACTCGATACTCAAAAGACAAAACAATCATTGGCAGCATTTCAACGGACAATAATCAAGGCATGATCATCAACAAACCACCAACCATTCTCTTGTGGGAAAAATATGCATTAGCTCTTCATTCAAGTCAAGTTTATGCATAAATAATCCTGCCCTTCCAAGTTTCACTCCAATTCCCTCAAATAAGAAATAAGGACAATTTTCATTCACTCAAATCGCAACTTGATGTTATCAAACACATGTTTGCCCTTATGTCACCGTCTCTACCCGAAATATGAGATAAATGTACAAATCAAAAGGTCTTTGCAGGGTTGTAATGGGGCTAGGGGACAAGGTATGATGAAAGGATAGAATGGTTAAAATTATGAAAATATACGAGCATATCAAAATATTCGAGGCACTCCTAAAAAAAACTGATTTTCAATCGAACAAGGCATCACCAACATCAAACAATTAACATCCACAACCCCTTTATTCTGTTTTTTTTAACAGTAACTGGAGCATTGTTACTCCAGAAACTGCTGATTTCGAATTTTTTTTTTCAAAAGACAAGGGACTCGGTGTCATGACTTTTTTATGTCTCGGCAGGCAGCAGTGTGCTATTCACAAATCAAGAACATATATTCACAAGAATCAACATTTCAGCACATAGCATTTTGTAAGTGTAGGAGTTTTCATTTTCAACCCATTCTAACATACTCGCATACTTTCATGGGACAAAAAAAAAAAGGCTAAAAACAGGTTCTGGCTTAATGGTTTAGTGGCTGTAAGCAATAAAAACGGCTAAGGCACAACAGGCTCACTAGTGGACATGTAGGGTTTGGATAATATATTGAGGCCAAAACTGGGTTAATCCTAAATGCCTTAATCACTTTCATACAAGAATCTCAAAAGGGTTTCAACTAAGGCAATCGGGCAAACAGAAAATCCAGCATACAAGTTTGATACACTCATTCAGAATAAATTGAGCAATTTTCAGATATAAAATAATGCTCATCAGGCTCAATTCTCACAATATATAAAGTTGTAATCATGTGATCGACTATACAAATTTTGTCATCCTAGAATACATGCGAGCATAAACACAATTTCACCACAAAAGACAACAACCAAACAATCCAACAGACAAACTTTTCATATTGACCATATCCATGCTGCCAACGACTCGATCAAGACTCCCCCTTTATTGGTTGAGAGATGGGAGAGAGAGTAGGAGATTGGAGAGAGAGTGGGAAAGTGGGTCACTGAGTTAGAAAAAAAAAAAATTGTGCTGGGTGAGAGATGAAAAATGGGTTGCTAGGATGTTGTGTAGAGAGAAGGAAGGTGGGTTGCTGTGTTGGGGAAAAAGGAAGAGAGGTGGGAGGCGTGAATTGCTCTGGAAAATTAGGGCACAATATCCACCAATTTTAAAACATTCTCTTCTTTTGCAATTAGGTCCCCAGATTTTCTCCTTCACCAATTTGGCCCCTTCCTTACTCTTGAGTCAAATGTTTGATCTCCATACCTACTGGTAACCTGCCAACAATTCCATAATAAAGTAAGATTAATTCCATAAGCTTGTAAATTTGCACAGCCTTTGTCGTTTTTTTTCTTTTTTTTTTTATAGAATAAAAAAATTAATAAAAAACTAAGAAGATAAAATTCAAAGAGCTTGGGTTGCCTCCCAAGAAGCGCCCTTGTTTTAACGTCTTAGACTCGACGTATCAGGTGGTTGATCATGAAAGTATCTGGGGAGCTGCCAAGGTCATTCCATCGATGGTAGCTATTTCCATTCCCCCGTAGTAAGGTTTCAACAATTGTCCGTTCACCTTCAACACCTTGGAAGTACTCAAACTTTGAATTTCGACGGCTCCATGAGGGCTTACATTTATTACTTCAAAGGGTCCCATCCAATGGGATTTCAGTTTACCCGGCATGATTCGAAGTCGGGAATTAAATAAGAGAACTTTTTGTCCAACTTCAAAAGATTTTCTTCGAATATATTTGTCATGGAGGAATTTGGTGCGTTCCTTGTAGAGGCTGGCACTATCGTAGGCTTCCAATTGAATCTCCTCTAACTCTTGCAATTGAAGTTTCCTTTCTTGACCAACAACCTCTTGGTCAAGATAACATTGTTTTACTGCCCAAAATGCCTTATGCTGCAATTCAACTGTAAATGGTACTGCTTCCCAAAAATTAGACGGTAAGGGGACATTCCGATGGGTGACTTGTAAGCCGTGCGGTATGCCCATACCGCATCATCCAGTCTGAGACTCCAGTCTTTTCGGTTCGGATTTACTGTTTTTTCTAGAATATTTTTAATCTCCCGGTTGGACACCTCAACTTGTCCATTCGATTGGGGGTGGTAGGAAGTAGCAATTCGGTGGTCAACCCCGTATCTCTTAAAAAGAGCCTCTATCGTTCGATTGCAAAAATGTGTTCCTTGATCGCTTATAATGGCACGTGGCACACCGAACCTATTAAAAATGTTAGTCTTAAGAAAACCTGCAACCACCTTAGAATCATTGGTGTGAGTAGCCTTTACTTCAATCCACTTGGACACATAATCAACTGCCAATAAGATGTAAGAATTTCCAAACGAACTTGGGAATGGACGCATAAAGTCCATCCCCCACACATCAAAAATTTCACACACCAAAATAGGGGTTTGGGGCATTTCATTTCGAGATGAGATGTTACCTGTTCTTTGATAGCGATCACAATTTTTGCAGTAAAAATAAGCATCCTTAAAAATGGTTTTCCAATAAAATTCGGAATCGAGAACCTTACGCGCCGTCCTTTTTGGTCCAAAATGACCACCACATGCATGGGCATAACAAAAATTCAGAATGGATGAAATTTCATTTTCAGGAACGCATCTCCGTATCACTTGGTCGGCACAAGTCTTCCACAAATAAGGGTCGTCCCATATGAAATATTTTGCTTGGCTCTTCAACTTATTCTTTCTAGCTATTTCAATCCCTTTTGGAAAAATTCCAGTGGTTAAATAATTAACTAAATCGGTGTACCAAGGGATCGTACCTTTAGCTGCTAGTAACAGCTCATTAGGAAAATTGTCCGGTATGGGCATACTGTCCGACTCTGTTTTCAGTCTGCTCAAATGGTCAGCAACTTTATTTTTCGTCCCTTTTTTATATTTGATCTCCAAGTCAAATTCCTGTAGCAGCAGTATCCAATGGATGAGACGTGGTTTGGATTCCTTCTTGGAGAGAAAATACTTTAAAGCTGCATGATCGGAATAAACAACAACTTTAGAACCAATAAGATAAGATCTAAATTTTTCAATAGCAAGTAGCTCCTTTTCCGTCGTCGTGTAATTGCATTGGGCAGGGTTGAGTGTCTTTGAATCATAATATATCACATGGCTTTCTTTCCCGTTCTTTTGCCCTAGCACAGCTCCAACGGCGAAATCACTTGCATCACACATGATCTCAAACGACATTCCCCATTTTGGTGGTTGGATTATGGGAGTAGAAGTCAACTTGCTCTTCAAGAGATCGAAAGCTTCCTTGCACTTTTCATCAAAGACAAATGGCACCTCTTTTTGCAACAACTTGGTTAGGGGCTGTGCAATCTTTGAAAAATCCTGAATGAAACGACTATAGAAACCTGCATGGCCTAAGAAAGCTCGAATATCTTTTTCATTAGACGGGTAAGGTAATTTCACAATCATATCAATCTTTGCCTTATCCACTTCTATCCCATTTTCAGATATAACATGTCCAAGTACCATAACTTGTTTTACCATAAAATGACATTTTTCAAAATTTAACACAAGGTTAGTTTCAACACACCTCTCCAAAACTTGTTCCAAATTACTCAAACAATGATCAAAATTAGCACCATGAACAGTAAAATCATCCATAAAAATATCAATGCAATTTTCGTTCAAATCAGAAAAAATATTCATCATACATCTTTGGAAAGTGCCAGGAGCATTACATAAACCAAAAGGCATTCGACGACAAGCAAAAGTTCCAAATGGACAAGTGAAAGTTATTTTTTCTTGATTCTCTTATGCCACAAAAATTTGAAAATATCCCGAATAACCATCAAGAAAACAAAAGAATGATTTTCCAGCCAACCTTTCAAGCATCTCATCAATAAAAGGCAATGGAAAATGATCTTTCCTAGTAGCATCATTCAATTTCCTAAAGTCTATGCACATACGCCAACCAGTTTGAAGTCTCATTGGGATTAATTCATTATTTTCATTTTTTACCAACTGAAATCCAGACTTTGAGGGACCACATGAACAGGACTAACCCAAACATTATCAGAAATTGGATAAATAATCCCTAACTCTAAAAATTTAAGGATTTCCTTAAGCACAACCTCTTTCATGACAGGATTCAATTTTCTTTGTGGGTCTCTAGAAGGTTTACAATTTGGTTCAAGTAAAATTCGATGCATGCATATAGAGGGACTGACACCTTTTATGTCGGCTAAAGTCCACCCAATTGCCGTTTTATACTTTTTTAAGAGCTCGACGAACCTTTTCTCTTGTTCCTTGCAAAGCTCATTGCTAATGATGACGGGCAGCGACTCCTTCTCACCTGAGAAGGCGTATTTCAGATGCTGGGGCAGTACCTTCAGTTCCAGCATTGGAGCTTTCGCTACAAATGGTAAAATAGGTTCTGAACTGGTTGGTATGGGCATTCTGCTCGACAGATGCCGAGTGGGAAATTCACTGGTGGAACACAGCTGCATCATAGCATCACGAATTTCTTCATCTTCTTCAGTTACTACTACTGTTCCAGTTGTCCCATTAAGCAGTACCTGCTCCAATTTGTCTTCCCTAAAATGATTTTCAACAAAATCGTCAATTAAGGCGTCAACAACATCAACCATATACAAACCTTCACTATCCTCAACATGCTTCATAGCTTCAAAAATATTAAATGTAACAGTATCACCATCAAATTCAAAGCTAAGAATGCCTTTATTATCAACATCAATTTTAGTCCTTGCAGTTTTCATGAATGACCTTCCTAAAAGAATTAAAGGCCTATGTGCAGAAAAAGCATCATCTATATCAACAATGTAAAAATCCACTGGAAGAATTAAATCATTAACTTTCACCAAAACATCTTCCACCACACCTTTAGGATATGTATTAGACCTATCAGCTAATTGAATTATCACCCGAGTTTCCTTCATATCTCCTAACTGTAGCTCCTTATACATAGAAAGTGGCATAACATTGATGGAAACACCCCAATCTAGCATAGCTCTCTCAACTTTCTTACTACCAATGATGCAGGGAATAGTAAAAATGCCAGGATCCCTACATTTTTTTCGGTAATTTTCTTTGAATAACAGCTGAAACATTTTCACTAACCTTGATTTTTGCATCTTTCCCATATCTCATCTTTTTATCACATAATTCTTTAAAGAATTTTGCGTACCTGGGCACTTGCTTAATGGCATCAATCAAGGGGCAAGTTAATTTCTACCTTTTTGAACAACTCAAGAATTTCTTTCTCATCATCCTCTTTCTTGTTTCGAACCAACCTGGAAGGAAAAGGGGCTGCCATAATAGATTGAGAATTAGAAATTTTAGAATTCATGATTACCTTAGGAGGAAGAGGTTGATCCGGTTGTTGTGCCTCCTCAACAACTTCCTTCGTTTGATTTTCAATCTTGTCTTTTGCCTCTTTCTCTTTCTTCCTAACCTCTTGCTCGACCAACTCCTTTCCACTTCTCAAAGTTACAGCACTAACATTCTCCTTAGGATTTATCTCAGCTTGGGATGGAAGTTTGCCTTAATTCGCTTGCATTTTGTTCATTTGAGTGGCGAGTTGGGTGATTTGTGTGCCCATACTGCCCAAGGCAGCTCGTGTCTCCTGCTGGAAAGCTTGCTGACTTTGCACCATATTTTTAACAATTTCACTGCTGTGTGCAAGAGTCTTCAAAATATCGTTCATGCTGAGTTCTGATCGGTCAGTATACCCATATTGACCGTCCTGCGGCTGTCTGAATGGCAGATTCCCAGGTACCTTTGGATTTTGTTGTTTTCAACTGAAATTTGGGTGATTTCTCCTGCATGGGTTATGTGTGTTTGAGAATGGATCATTCCTCTTATTCCTTTGTGCATCGTATTGGGCATCCCCCGATCCATAGCATACTTGTTCGGGTTGAGAATTCTGCAACATAGGACAAAAATCACTAGTATGATTATTTTCCGAACAAATTTCACATATAATTTTTTTAGTTTGAGCGACAGCAAGTCCTCTAACTAAAGAGGTAAGAGCATCAATCCTATCATTGACACTTGAACTTTCTATTCCTTCAGTTCCTTTCACAGGTCGGTAACTATCATCATCCTCATCTTCATATTGTTGGCAATTAGAAACCATATCCACAATGAGTTGTCTTGCTTCGGCCAATGTCTTGTTGGTTAAGGATCCTCCACAAGCAGCATCAATGATTTTCCTGTCAAATGAACGCATATCACGATAAAAATAATTAGTTAGCAATTGATATTCAGAAAATCCGTGGTCGGGGCATTTACGACATAGCTGCTGAAATCTCTCCCAATAATCAGCAAGACTCTCTCTTGATTTTTCCTTAATGCTGCTGATAGCCATTCTTAGATTGGCAGTTCTTTATTCTGGAAAGAATTTTCGCAAGAACTGCTTCTCCAATTCATTCCAAGTCCGAATGGAGCCCGATGGAAGGTCAATCAGCCAGTCTCTAGCCTTTCCCTGCAATGTATGAGAAAAAGTTAGTAATCTCAAATTATTTTCAGAAAAACCTTGAGGGCGTAGAGTGGAGCAAACTAAGTCAAATTCAGCAAGATGTTTTTGTGCACTCTCTCCGGGTAGATCACCGAACTTGGGCAGCACTTGGATAAAACCAGGTCAAATTTCAGCGTTTTGTGCAATATGTGGCAGCACAATGCAAATCGATCGATTATTGCGGTGATGACCCAATTCCTTTATAAGAGGTTCATCTTCTTCTTTTTGTAAGAGTCTACGTTCTTCATTATTAGCTATATTTTCTGAAATAACAGCTTCCTGGCTTTTTTCCTCAAGTTCTTCGCAGTTTTCTCCACTTCCGGATCAAAAATCAATTTTTCTGTACGTGAAGAACGGGGCATAAAATTGAAAAAAAATAAAAAATAATTGTTAAACTAGTAGATTAGAATAATCACTGCTTAAAACAAGTCCCCGGTAATGGCGCCAAAATTTGGTAGCGTCGTTTCTCAACCAAAAATAATCCGACCAGCGGTCGGTATGCCCACACTGAATTAGAACAGAAGCAAGCAAGATCGTCTCCCAAAGGACTGGCGATGATTTTTTCTAATATTTTGATCTGCCAATAATCACGAAAATCAGTAGCAATGAAATTGAATAGCGAAAATTAAGAAAAGGATTTGTATCAGATATGTAAAATATTTTGGGTTCCAATTAATTCCATTCTAGCTAACTATTTCAATCATCGATGCACATTTGACTTTAATTCATGCAAATAAATTAGTTATAACCACCGAAGACGCTTCTGACGCGGTCTTATCTCTTCTTAATTTCTCGATAATTAGGAAGACGTTTCACCGATTATTTCCCTAATCGACTGACAACCCTAGAGACGCTCTATGGATTTAATGAGCCAACAGCATTAATAATTAAAAAGACCCAATTCAAAATCAATAAACTCTGACGCAGGATTATCGAATTAAGACTGATCTTCCCTTGATTCTGAATAATCAATGTACCACTAATTAAATCTAAACCACAATTACGGATGGCCGATTTAATTGGCTATTAATTAATCCCTAACTAATGAATATTTCGAACTACCCAATAGATCCGAAACAATTAACCATAGTAAACATAGAGAATCACAGATACTTGCATAAAATAAAGTATACGAATAGATTTGATCTCATAAAATAGAATAGCTAAAGTTTCCTTATTTTTTGCCGGAATAAAAGAGTTTAGCTACAAGCCATAATAGAATCAAGAAACCAAAATAAAGATAGAAAGATAAAACCGGGCTGCTTCTTGGAGAGAAGAACGGCTGCCTTCTTGGTTTCTTGAAGTAGGGTAAGTGTGATGTAAAGTATGATCCTAATGGAGCCCTAGTTCAACTATATATACAAATCCAATGTTAATGAAGCCCATGGTTACAAGTTTAACTGATATCTTGCTGTCAAATCCTATAGGAACCCATATGTGTGGTGGAATTGGGCCTTAAAATCGATCTTGGGCCGCTAAAAAAAATTTTGTTCAGGCCCAACTGGTCGGTATGGCCATACCGCCCGTCCTCCAGTAAATTCTTGCTAGATTTTTCCGGATATTTTGCCCATTTTTTCTCCAAAGTTGAATATTCTCCTACAATCATGCAACAACTTGAATTAGCTCAAAAATATAGGTGTTGAAGGGATATTGATCATTAAAATTACACCAAAAACTCTCCAAAAAGATGTATAAAATAATCACCAATCAGTCGACATGCTCTATGTCTTCAGCCCCGGCACCACTCCTTCCTCCTCTTTGAATCCAAGTTCAGCTCAACACAACAGTTCTACTACTTCTTGTTTTTCTGTAATAGAGACATGGCATCAGAAACTTGGTCATGCCTCCTTAGGAGTACTACAACATTTAAACTTTCTTAAACGCTTCTGTAAAGCTCTTGATGTAAATAGAATAACATGTTGTGATGCTTGTTTAAAGGCCAAGCAACATCGATTGCCTTTTCCACGATCATCAATACAAACATCCACTGTTTTTGAACTTCTTCACATAAATATCTGGGGACCTTGCAAAGAAGAATCAATTACTAACACACCGTTCTTTCTTACAATAGTGAATGATTACAGTAGAGCAACTTGGTTGTATCTTTTATCACACAAATCTCAAGCCATTTCATGTCTAAAAGACTTTGTCAAGATGGTCACTACTCAATTCAATGCCATTATTAAAAAAAGCAGGAGTGATAATGGGTTGGGGTTTCTCATTAAAGAATGTCAATCTTTTTTTTCTTGCCTTGGCATTCTACATCAAAAATCTTGTGTTTACACACCTCAACAAAATGGCATTGTAGAACGCAAGCATAGACATCTTCTTGACATGGCAATGACCTTAATTTTCCATTCCCAGTTGCCCATGTCTTTCTGGCCATATTCAGTGCTTATTGCAGCACACATCATCAATCAAATTCCTAGTTCAATTCTAAAGTGGCAAACTCCTTTTGAGATTCTATACAACAAAACCAGATTATACAAAGTTGAAACCTTTTGGGTGTTTGGCTTATGCAGCAAACTCATCACCTAGGAAATCTAAGTTTCAGTCTAGATCGCACAAATGTGTCTTCCTTGGATATGTTTCTGGTAAGAAGGGTTATCATCTCTTTGATCTAGACTCTAACACTTTCATTGTGTCTAGGGATGTGAAGTTCTTTGAGACAAATTTTCCATACCATACTTCAGCTGATTTCAAGAATGATACTCCTCTACCTGCTCAAATTACTGATATTCAAGACCATCTCCTTATACAATACCTCCTCACTCATCAAATACATTACCTCCACATCCATACCCTTCCTCCACTCCTACTCCACAACTAAGCAGGGGTCATATACATAGAACTCAACCTACTTGGCTCAAAGATTATGTAGTTTATCATGCTGATACACATACTAACCCACCAACTTTCTCTCTTTTTGGTCCATCCATTCTCTCTCGTTCCAATGTGACTTATAATGATGCATATGTGGGTTATTTTAACCATGTTTCTCTAATCAAAGAACCTAGCATTTATGCAGAAGCTAGTCAAAGACCAGAATGGGTACAAACTATGAATAAGGAGTTGGAGGCTCTAAAAAAATGAAATTTGGGAATTGGTGGAGCTGCCTTCGGGCGAGAAGGCCATTGGGGGCAAATGGGTTTATAAAACAAAACTTAACCCAAATGGCAGTGTTAACAGATTAAAAGCGAGGTTGGTTGCTAAAGGATTCAACCAGGTGTATGGCTTAGATTATCAGGACAGTTTCTCGCCGGTTGCCAAGATAGTCACAGTGAGACTTTTTATTACTATAGCTACAATGAAAGAATGGCAAATTCATCAAATGGATATTAACAATGCCTTCTTGCATGGCCACCTACATGATGAAGTGTATATGTATCCTCCTCAAGGGTATTTTCAGCATCTACCAGGGCAAGTTTGCAAGCTAAAAAGGAGTCTTTATGGCCTAAAGCAAGCCTCTAGAGAATGGAATTTGGAGTTCAGTAGTAAGCTGCACGCATTTGGTTTTTCTCAGTCTGCTCATGATCATTGCCTCTTCATTCTGAAAAAATCTGATTCATTCACAACACTCTTGGTTTATGTTGATGATCTACTCGTGATGGGCTCTGATTCTGAGGTTATTTCTGAACTCAAGGATTTTCTAGACAAGACCTTCATAATCAAAGACTTAGGCTTTGCCAAGTATTTCTTAGGTATGGAAATAACTCGTGGTTCTTATGGGACTTTTCTTTGCCAGAGAAAATATATTCTTGATCTACTTACTAATACAGAAATGTTGAATTGTAAACCAGCAGATACTCCACTTCCTCTTGGCCTGCATCTTCAAGAATCTCAAGGCACTCTCTTGACTGATCCTGATAGATATCACCGGTTAATAGGGAGACTGTTGTACCTAAATTTTACACGACCATACATCACTTATTTTGTCCAACAGCTTAGCCAATTTGTGACTAAGCCGCACTCAGCTTATTGGGATGCAGCTGTGCATATCTTGTTGTACCTTAAGCACACATCTTCCTTCGGAATCTTCTATCCTAGCTCCCATGAGTTTACTCTTCTAGCCTACAATGGTGTTGATTGGGCATCTTGTAAAGATACAAGAAAATCAGTTACTGGCTATGGAGTGTTCTTGGGACAATCCTTAATTTTTTGGAAGAGTAAAAAGTAATCTACAGTCTCTAAGTCCTCAACCGAAGCTGAATATCGCACATTAAGCACAACTGTTAGTGAACTTGAATGGATCTCCTTTCTCTACACTGATTTTTGTCTCTCAATTCCTAAACCAATTCGGCTCATGTGCGATAATCAAGCTGCAATGCACATTGTTGCCAACCCCGTTTTCCATGAGCGTACCAAGCATTTGGAGATCGATTGTCATGTTGTTCGTAACAAATACAAGGAAGGGTTTCTTGCTTTAGAACATGTTTCCTCTCATTTCCAGTTGGCTGATCTTTTCACTAAGCTTTTTGGCTATACCAGATTACGGTTCATGCTTTCCAAGTTGAACATGACTCAGTTTTCCCCATGTCCAACTTCACGGGGGAGGGGGTGTAGAATTATATGCATATATGCCTGGAAGGATCTAGAAGATGCCACGACAGTAGCAGAAAAAGAAATGTTGCAGCTCATGTAACCGCCAATTAGTTATACGATGGCACATGGTTATATCTCATTGGTTATGTTTGTTTGACGGTTACATCACAGGTTCTAGTAAACTCTATAAATAGCAGTTGCATTCACCCCATTTGAGACTGAAAACAGATTTCTATGAATAAATAAAACAGGTTCACTGCCTCATCTTCAAGTATCCATTGCTAGTCTAAGAGCTTGAATTTCTACATATTTTTGATAGATTGTATGCTATTTACATATTTGTGTTAGTTTGGGTATTTATAATTAATTAATTTTTTATAATTGTTTATTTAGATCAAGAAAGAACCCGAGTAGGAAAGAAATACTAATATGAAAAATCATGTAAAAGAAAATGTTAATTAAATATTTGAAATAATTGGTGACACATTAAATTTGAAGAATGATAAATGAAAATCAGATCATTTTCAACTAAATATATAATCTCACTAAAAATGTGTCAAATGACACAAAATTGGGGCTACTAACTCCAATAAAATCTTCAAATCGACAACTCAATTTAAATTTTCATGTCATTTTAATAGTATATAATTGTGGAAATATTCTTTAATACATTCAATTTAAATTAATACTAATAAATATGATTACGTAAATTTCTATATTATGTAAAATGTAACAAAATTTGGCAATGTTTGACTAATCTGATTAATATATAAAATTCAAATACATATGTATATCATTTTTTTTCCTATAAATATTTCTTTTGTAAATTAATATTCTATGCTAAATTTTATCAATTAGATTTTAACTGTGGCCAAAATGGTTATTTTAACAACACCACTGCTAACCTCGATTTTTTTTCTTAATAGACAACATTTTTTCCTGTTGTCTATTAGCAAATTTTTTGTCGATTCTATAATTTTGATATGTATTTTTTATTTATTTATGATATTGATAATTACTAATTAATATGTATTACATGAAAATTTTATCCTATAGTTTATTAAGGTTTAATTATTAATTTAAATGATGTGAACAAATATATTTAGTTATCATATATTTTATTATTTATGTATATATATATATATATTAAATATGTATTCACATATTAAGTTTTTATTTCTTACTATTAGAGGTTATAATATTTAATATATTTTAATTCAAAATATTAAAAAATTTACAAACTATTTACAATAACAATTTAAAATTGTTTATTCATAAAATAATATTCGTTATACAAAAAATAATTCTGAAATTTAATGTACATGACACAACATTAAAGCTCTTCAATTTTATTGTTCAATCAAATCTCATAAATTCGATAAGTTAATAAACGATTGCCATATTATTTTTCTTGTAAAAAAATATTAACTCATAAATCAATATTGTATCCCGCCGCCTAGTCACTCGAATGAAGACCACGCCCTGTTGCCCAGTAGGTTAGAAATTGCCATAAATCAGCATTTAGAAAGAGTGAGTTGCCCCGCTTGGCATGACTTCTTTCTTTATCTCTTCTCACGAGCACCGCCTTAAATTTCGGGACGCTCTTTGAACCAATCATAAAAGCTAATATTAATTAATATATATATATATATATTTATATAGAGAGTGTAATTATATTTATATATCAACAATTAAAGTAGAAACACAATTATTCTATTATAATAATATTAAATATATTGTGAATTGCTATTATAACATTTCTCCAATCTTTCCTTTCTCTGATTGGATAGTAGTTCCACCACTTCAGCCTGAGTGAACCACATATGAGTGTGGGAGCCACAATTGTTAACATGACATGTGAAAAATTACAAGTACCTTTTTATAACACGAGTTACACGAAATTATTTATTTTTATTTTCTATTTTAATGTAACTAATATACAATATTGCAGATTATATTATATATAACGTATATTAAAATCTGAAATAACCACACAATAAAATAGTAATCCAAATAATTATTATAGCAACTAAAAAATAATCAACAAAAAATAGTAGATTAAATACTGGATTTTACCCGCCTCAAGATCGTCTAATATAAAAAGCGACGTTTCTTTTAGGATTATGGAATCGTGAAATTTACATTTTAGAATTTTAAGATTTGAAATTTCTAAAAAAATATATGCATGTTTATTTTTAACGCAAAAACTTGTGTGCATCAAATACACCGTACAATCCAATTTACAATATTATTAATTTAACTAAAAAGTATTACTTGTTTATTTGAAAAGTATTATTACCGATTTGTTACCTTAAAAAGATAATAATATTTTTCAAATAAACAAATTATATTTTTTAATCAAAAAAATAATATTGTGAATCGAGTATATAACATATCCAATGCACAAGAGATTCAAGTCATTTTTTTATGGTCATTGATTAGATCATTGATAGATCCAAAATTTAAAAGTTGGGCATGGACCACTATGTAAATGATGCTATATGAAATAAATTTAATTTTATACTTTCAAATGACAAAAAAGTTTTGAAAAATAAATAGAAAAATAATATGTAAGTTTCACCGTTAATATAAATACATAATATTTAGACAAATCCTATTATTTATTTATTTATTTATTTTTAACTAAGATATGCACTTGCATATTTTTATTTTATATTAATTCGTTTTTGGGTAAGATTATACATAGAGATGTCGCATCAATGAATTGTACTCAATAACAATGAAGTGCGTAATACATAAAATGTTAGTTTAAAATTAAAACTAAGGGAATAAGTGAATGGGATTGTTTAAAAAATGAAAAATAATAATAATGTATAATTTATAGAAATTTCAAAATCTAACAATTTAAGTCCCTCAAAAAATTATTTAAAAAATAAAAAAATCCAAGTCCACCCAATTAAACCCCTAAAGAAAAGGCCAGAAGTGGGTTTGGAACTGTGCCTTAAAGGAGATGTGGGGAATCCAAATGTGGAACTGTATAGTTATATTTTATTCATCAAGTATTTTTATATTTTATTTTTTAATTTATTAACATTTTTTTATTTTTATCAAGGCCTTTTATATTTTATTTAATTATTATTAAGTTCTGTTTTGACAATTCAAGAGAGAGTGATGTACGTTCTCAATTGGTGTTAAGTGAAAGTGAAAGTTAAAATAAATTATAATTGGGTGTTTCTAAAGCAACCACTAAATTTGTTTTCCATATCACATTAATTTTACTCACAAAATTAGATATAATGTAAATGACATAAATACCCTATTTAAAAATTAAAAACATACATAGATTTTTATTTTAATAAATGAAATAACAATAGAAAATTAGGGTTTTGTGTGTGGATGAAATAAATATTTATTTACAAATTAAAATTTGTGTATGTTTGAATAAGAATATTTATGTCATTTACATGATATATAATTTTATTAGTAAAATTAATGTGGTGTGTAGAGAAAAACGGATGTTAGACGAGAAACACCCATTATAATTTTGGTCTTTTAACTTGAACATTAATTTCATTACGTTATTGTAATTTATAATTTATTTAATAATGTCTCTAAATTTTTTATGTCTTATTTTATGAAGCTCTTGAAATTTTAAATTTTGTTTTATTAAACTATTTCATTAATTATTGATTATCAAATTATAATAATAATAACAATATTTTATTTTATGAAAGTTTTATTTATTATGCATATTTGTTAAATCATCCATTTCCAATTTATTAGAAGGGTTTAGCAAATACGCATGTTAGAAGAGAAAAACGGATGTTAGACGAGAAAATAAAGAAAAGAAAAAACATGAGTGACATTCATATAACAATAAATTGAATTTTTTTTTTTTTTTACAAATATGCAAATACAAGTATAAAAAATAAATAAGTTTACTAAGATGAAATATTAATAATATTTAATATTTGATGAAGTATAATGAATATATAAGACTTAATAAAATAAAAAATAAAAACTTTAGGGGAAGACAAATTTTAAAATTTTAGAGGCTTAATAAATAATAATTTATAACCTTTTAGCAATTTAATTAAACCATTGTTTAAGTTCAACAACAAAAATCGAAATGTACTCTAACTTTCACTTAACACCCATTAGAAAGTGACACCGCTTTCTCTTTAAAGTATTACAATAAAACTTAATAATAACAAAATAAAAGGTAAAAGGGCTTCATTAAAAGAAAAAAAGAAAAAAAAATGTGGAACGACTAATTGTTACGGGACTACAAAAACACCACTAAATCTATTAATTTAAATTTTGTTACGAAACATTTTAGTTTACTCGTACAAAAATGTATGTAACGAATATATCACAAACACCTCCAACCAATTTAAACATAATAAAAATTTAGTATACGAATAATCTGTAGAGCTGAATTATTAAATCTAAGCTTATAAAAAAAATCAATACGATAAATGCGATACACTCAATATTTTTCCACCCTAGTATAGAGTAATCTATAGAGCTTAATTATTAAATGTCCTTTAATTATGAAGCAAAGTAAATTGGTGTTTGTAGGGTTTGGATTCTCTATTTGGTGTTCTATTTTTTATTTTTAATAATTAATATACGATACATGTTAATTAATATTCTCATGAAATAGAAGATTTGAGTCTACATTTACCGTAAATAATGAATATTCTCTATTAAAAAAGTTATATTCTCATGCGCGTTACATCCATATAACTGTAATAAAGTGTATAAAATCTTATGTTGAAATAAAAGGTCTTGACTCTTGATTTCCTAAAATTATTATAATAATATAAATCCAATATTCAAGGTTATCACGGGCATGGATGTCTAAGTGTTAGCCAATCCTTTCACACATGACTACTGTATCGTGACCACTTCCAAATGCAACTCCTATGAAATTATATTTGGTCTACGTATACTTTTTTAATTTAATATTACCCACCATTCTTAATTAATAAAATATATTGCAGTAAGTTTCAATAATCATTATATTATATAATAAAATTTACCACTTATATATTATTTTAATAAAATACTATATTTAATAATAATATATTAAAAATATAATTTTTTTCAACATTAATTCATCAAATATACTCACCTATCTCAAAAAAATATTTTCCGAACATGATAAAATAGAGCCAATAATACCCTTCAATTATTATTACTTAATGACCGACAACTATTCTGATCCTTACATCTTTTTACTTTATACTGTATAATTACAACTTTATGTTTTTGGCTGAAAATATTTCAGACTTTTCCAATACAACATTTCTTGACTACCCACCTAATGAAGCCACCCAGTATAGACATTAAGTGGGGATTTAACTTAATCTACTTTCTTGGCTTGCCCATATTGACCTTTCATATACATTCATACTCCTCCACTTTCACACTCCCTCCCCCAACACACCTACTTCCCTCTTTATAATTTAGTTTCGTATTTTATCTTATATTTTATAAATAATTATATATTTTGTATATTTAAGTACATTATTAACTAACAAATGATAATATACTAAAAATAATGAAATATAATATAAAATATGAAAGTGGAACTGAGAATGTAAAATGATCAAAATTTAGACATCATCAACCCCTACTCGGCGTTTGTGGCTATAAATATGTCAAGAGTTCTGAACTAAACTTGGGCACACAAAAAGCATTCTTCTGGTTGTTTTCCCCAATCCTGGCTTTTGGTTTCGTAATAGATCTTGCTACCAGTTGGACATGGAGTTGTTCTATGTCTACCTCCTCACCATTTTTGTGACCTTGGTCTCCCTCTCCCTCCACTTCCTTTTCTTCAAGAACAAGCCGACCGTCGGCGCCCCGCCTCTCCCGCCGGGCAGAACCGGTTGGCCCTTTGTCGGCGAGAGCCTCGAGTTTCTCTCCACCGGCTGGAACGGCCACCCCGAGAAGTTTATCTTCGACCGCATATCCAAATACTCCTCCACCGTTTTCCGGACCCATCTTCTAGGAGAGCCCTTCGCTGTTTTCTGCGGTGCCGCCGGAAACAAGTTCCTCTTCTCCAACGAGAACAAGCTCGTCCAGGCATGGTGGCCCGGTTCCGTGGACAAAGTCTTCCCATCGTCCACCCAAACTTCCTCCAAAGAAGAAGCCATTAAAATGAGGAAAATGCTCCCCAATTTCCTGAAACCAGAAGCCCTCCAGCGCTACGTCGGCATAATGGACCATATTGCCCAGAGACACTTCGCAGATGGGTGGGAAAACAAGAAGGAGGTCATGGTTTTCCCCCTCACAAAGAACTACACCTTCTGGCTCGCCTGCCGGCTCTTCGTGAGCGTGGAGGATCCTAACCACGTCAGCAAATTCGCGGAGCCGTTCAACCTTCTGGCCTCCGGTTTGATCTCCATTCCGGTGGACCTGCCCGGAACCCCATTCAACAAGGCGATAAAGGCCTCCAACTTCATCAGGAAAGAGCTTATCTTGATCATCAAACAACGGAAAATCGACTTGGCGGAGGGGAAGGCGTCGCCGACGCAGGATATACTGTCCCACATGCTGCTGACGAGTGACGAGAATGGGAAATTCATGCACGAACTGGATGTTGCAGACAAGATTCTAGGGTTGCTTATTGGAGGCCATGATACTGCCAGCTCTGCATGCGCCTTTGTTGTCAACTATCTTGCGGATCTCCCTCAAATATACGAGGGAGTCTACAAGGGTAAGCCCTCTGATCTACGCCTACCACATTTTTTCGTACCCTTTTCTGTTTCAAGTTTCATTATGGAGTCTAACTGCGTGTTTCTATCTTCTATTTTAATTTAAGAAAAATTATGTAGACTATTTTAAAAATAATCTTTTATTTTTTTAATTATTCAAATTTAAATTTTTTTAATTAAAATTTAAAAATATTGCTCGATAATTACACTCATACACGTCATATTAGCAATTCACATTTTTCTTGCTAATATGTGGCATTTATGGTCATTTTTATATGTTTAATATCATATTGTTTATTACGAAGGACATGTGCATTTCACTTGTTGTGACACAAAAATAAAAATGGTTATTTAACACGATAATGAGTGGTGTAAATATCCAACATGAATTTTACATTTCAGTTAAAAAAATATGTAAATTGAATAAATTAAATAGAAAAAGACCAAAATTGTAAAATTAATAAGTTAAATGACTAATTTTGAGACCACCAAGTTGCATGATTATTTTTGTAATCTTCTGTTCAATTTTATATTAATATCATTATATACACATATGACTATTATAAAATAAAAAATAAAATACAGAATAAAATATAATATTTTAATGGATCAAATTCTCTAAATACATCTAACAAAATTTGAATAAAATTAAATATTATTAAAATAATTAAAATACCCTTATATTCAATCTGCTCAAAATTTATTCGGAACATTCAGTCGAACGAGTGAAGTAACATTTAGCAGAGATTGTCAAATACTACTTCAATTGTTTGGCAGCATCTTCCGAATAAACCTTATGTCAACATGCTCCGACTTTGTCCTAACAACTAATTTAGTGCTGCATATTTTGATTGATTGACATTAAAAATGGAACATTTTAAATGAGAAATCTGATTAGGGGTATGAAAAAACGTGTTTGGATGATAGTATTTTGTCATTTAGGACCACGACTCTGTACTGTACAAAAACGTTGATAGTGTGATAGATAGACAAAAAAAAGTAGGAAGTGTAGAAATAATTTAGCGCTCATGTGGGCCGTGTCCTGAAATATGATAAATTTTGTCCCCTGATACGCTTTCCTTTTATGTCAGGTTCCAAATTCACCCAATACATGTCATATCTAGAAAAGAATTGTATTATTAAATACATAATAAATATTAATAAAATTAAAATAATATATTCAAACCGTATTTATAGTTAGAGGCAGTGGCATTTTCGTCTTTTGTGAAAGTTCCGATTACGTACAAAGGTGGCCGGCTTTAAACTGCCCATTACCAATTTACGTTGACCAAATTCCTGTTCTGTTTTAATCCTATATTTTGTTTTATTAGATTAAAAGATTTATGATTTGTGGTATAATTATTTTTAAAAATAAAATAAAAAGTTAACTTAAATAAATTGAACATATCCTTTCACAAAAATAAAATAATTTTAGATTATCTAATAAATTTTTATTTTATAAAAAAGTTATATGCAACCTACATAAAAAAATATTCCAACAAATAATAAATACGTAATATTAAACCATATAATCAACCAAAAATTAATTGTACTTTGATAAAATAATATCTTATTACAAAGTATACAATAAGAATATCAAATTAAAGATTGTGAATAAAGAATTTATTTTATATATTATATACATGTCAAAAAATGATAAAGAAACAAAAAAATAAAAAAACTATTTGTTTTTTAAATATTCGGAAAAAAGATAAAAACCAATCACAATGTGCTACATATAATCTTTTATTTTATTTTCCATATTCTATTGTTCGTTGATTTTATTGTTGTATTTATTTATGTGCAGAGCAAATGGAAATTGCGAATTCAAAGAAAGCTGGAGAATTGTTGAACTGGGATGACATTCAGAAAATGAAATATTCTTGGAACGTGGCTTGTGAGGTTCTTAGACTTGCACCACCTCTCCAGGGTGCTTTTAGAGAAGCCCTCTCTGATTTCATCTACAATGGTTTCTCAGTTCCCAAGGGCTGGAAGGTACTAAAATTAATTAGTCAGTGGTCGTGTCTTGAAAAAATTTCATTTTATGCTCGTTAACATCGACCCTATTTATTATATGACCTAATTTTATAAAAAAAAATTCTGGTGATTTTTCCACATATAATCACTTATGAATGTTGTTTTTGCAGATATATTGGAGCGCAAACTCGACGCATAAAAATCCAGAATGTTTTGAAAACCCGAAGGAGTTTGATCCGTCAAGATTTGAAGGAACGGGACCTGCGCCTTACACGTTTGTCCCGTTTGGCGGAGGACCAAGAATGTGCCCCGGAAAAGAGTACGCGAGGCTCGAGATTCTGGTGTTCATGCACCATCTGGTGAAGAGGTTCAGGTGGGAGAAGATGATTCCTGATGAGAAGATTGTGGTGAATCCAATGCCAATTCCTGCAAAGGGGCTGCCTGTTCGTCTCTATCCTCACAATATTGCTTAATTATTTGGTTCAATCTATGTCTCATTTCCCAGAATAACTCTCTACTTTGTTTGGGTACCGATCATCTGTGTGTGATCTTTTAAATATCCTTGTATATTGTTTTCCATCGTTTCATTCATTCTGCATTCCCCCAACCCCCCACTTTATTGTAAAATTTATAAAAGTGTAAGTACGCTGAAAAATCAAATTATTGTGTCTTCGTAATCTTTAATTTGATATCTAGATTGCATATATAAAAAGTATTAATTTTAAAATATAAAATACTCTTTTTTATGTTAATTCTGATATATGTTATGATATTTAAAATATTATTATACAAAACAAAATTGTGGAATCTTTTTATGTAGGACAAAATATTATTAAAGATCATATTTTAAGTATTTTATTTGAAAATTTCTTATGTTACTATTTTTTTAAGATTGTGAACTTATTATATAGGAGTGAAAATGTCTCACACGACACCATATTAGTCCTTTTATGGTATAAAAGAAGAAGAATATTGAAAATTCTTCTCTATTATTTTGATATGTATCTCCACACTAAACTAACATGTGTTTTCTACACATACATTCTGAGACTCTTTCCTGTTTTTATTTTTCATCAAATTTTAAAATTATAATTTTTTCATTTTAAATTTGTATAATTTATGATATAGCAAATTATTTATTTTTTGTGATCTTTAATTTAACACCAATATTGTATATATTTACATAAATAATTATATTTAAATAATAAAATATTTTTTTTTATGAATTAAATTATTATTTTTTAATTTTGTTATATGTGTTAGATTTGAATAAATAGTATATTAATTTTTTATATGAATTATAAAAATAAAAATACTATACTATTAATTATATAATATTATAATTTATTGTTTAATAAAAATAATTTTAAAAAATGGCAATGTAATATACTATTAAAAGATATATTTCAAATTGATTTTATGTAAATATAATTGATATAAATAATAAGTTATATATATGCTTTTATAATAAGAATGAATATAATTTTGATATACACTATTAACATAATAAAATATGTCATATTTCATGTGAAAAGAAGGATGTTTTCCACCCATTGTATCCAGAATAAACATGGGCATGGTTTTGTGGCTTCTTGGAAGTGTGAGGGTTGGAATTGAAACTGAAGTGGCATATACCTGATTTCGATTCCGCAGATCCGGTTCTAGAATCATCGGTTCTATGATTTCGGTTCCTGATTTCTTTTTCTTTATTTATTTATTATTTATAAATTTCATACTTGAATTCGTCGGTTTGAAATCGAAACTGCCAGTTTTGAAATCGAAACCGACAGTTCTAATAACCGAATATTCTAAAACCAAAATTGAATTAAAATTGATCAATGGTTAAACCAAACTATTTACCGCTAATTTCAATTCAAAATTGAAACCGTAACCATGGCTAATACGGAAGTTGCTTTTTTCCGACGAAAAAAAACTTATATACAGAATATACGCGTGTGTGTGAAGTGTGTTCTTCACGCGCCACAGCAGGACGTGTGGGTAGGGGACAGAGCTGACTGTATTTGTAAGCTTTGCACACGTTTGCCACTTTTTTTTTTTTTCGAAATCGTTTAAATAAATTGAAATATTTATATTTTTTTATTGTTTCTTATTTATTATTCTTGCAGAATATCTCAAATTAATAATTATTTTATGACTTTAATTTAATATTCGTATTATATATATATAAATAAAACATAAATTATGTATTTTTGTTATGATATTTTTGTTGAATTTGAATAGTTGGATTAGATTTAATAAATGATGAATTTAACTATTTATAATAAACTTATGTTGCAAAATATATAAATAAATTAAATATTTTAATAAAAAAATTGGATTATTTTAATAAAAAATAACTAATTTTCTATTAAATTAGTCTTTTTTTATTACATTCTGTTAATATTTTGTACGAGTTGAGTGTTGATTTGTGTTATCAGTATTTGTAATTGATTGAAATATTTGTAGTAGAATCAAATTTCTATTCAAAATTAAGTTATTTATTTAATAAAATATAAAGATATTGGATTATTTTAAAATAAAAATATTTAATTTAATTTATTTACTAATTTTTAAACTTTATTTTAAAAATTATATAAAAAATATAAATTATAATGTGTGTCTCGCTTGGTAAAAATTTCAGTTTTAAAAATCATGGGATATGGAATTCTTTTAAAGGAAATTATTTCCACGTTCATAAGTAAAATAAATTTAAACTTGTCACGATTTGTAATGCTCATAAACATGTGTGTATTGATTTATTATAATTACCTATAGTTCGGTAACTAGTATTCGGGTGTGTTAGATGATTTCTAATATGATAATGGAATAAGTTATTATAAAAATAGTAATATATAATTTTAAAAAATATAATTATATAAAATATATTTTTAATTAAAAATATTTTAAATAAAAAAATCTCATAATATTAAAATATATTAAATATTAAAATGTACCACAATTAATCCATGAATATATTTTTATGAATAAGGTCGACCAAGATCCATTTAAAAAATTGCTGGAGTAGATGGGTGGGCCCAGGCAAAATAGAAAGAGATTTGAGGGAGATAAGATTCGAATTTTTTACCTCCTTTAAAAGGAGAGAGATCTCTTACCACTAAGCTAAGATGAGATTTGGTGTTAATTGTTTATTTTATATCAAATACTTTGGACATATATTAAAAAATATTAGAAATAAAATAAGTTGGATATAAATTCATGTTTTCTATTAGAATAGATCCCAAATTTTATATTCTTTATCAATAAGCAGACAAAATCTTGTTGATTTTTAAACAATTGTTTTATATTATAGCATATATTCAAAATAATTAAATTTAACAAATTTTGTATATTTGTAATTCTTATCGTGATTGAAAAACTTGAAAAAAAGAATCTAAATTATCTAACGTTGGGGGAGTGTTACAAGGTTGCCATCCAAGATCTAAATTAATTTCATCATTTTGTCTGTCATTTGCTTCTTGTTCGAATTTATCATTATTTTGAATTTAATTACGTTAAAATTAAAGAATAAATGTTGATAATAATAATATGTTTCTAATTGCTTGTTTGTTTTGATGTTGAGGCTTCATTTCGATAATTATTTATTTTTAAAATTTTAAACTTCACATGTTAGTGATAGAATCTTTTTAATTAAACAAATAATATTATTACATTTTAATAATATTACTTTATATCTTGAAAGTATTACTCATTTTCTTGAAATATATTAATTTGAAACTAATATTAAAATATAAAATGATTAATTGTATTAAAAATTAAAATTTTAGTAAGTTTTCTAAGAAATTATTAGGAAATATTTACTTATTTACAGTAAATAGATGTTAAATTTTTCCTTTAGAATATTTTTTTATTATATTAGTATAGATTCAATTCAAATTAAATTAAAAATTATTCAATATTACTTGTTTAACTGGCGATATTATTTTTTTGCTAAAAAATATTATTCAGTTAACAAAAACATATTACTCGTAATATTTATTTATTGACCGTAAATAAATGATAAATTCTGATGTATTATTTTTTTTTTTAATTTAACAAATAAGTAGTAATACCTTTTGAATAAGAAGGTAATATCTTTTGAATAAGAAAGTAATACATTTTCAATAAAAAAGTAATACTCTTAATATTCGACAAAAGCGAGAATCTAGATATCTTCAGATTAACAAATCCACATCATTCCCCCACTATAAAATATATGTTAGAATTTAACAAGTAGTTATGTATTTATTTATTTTTTTTAAAATAAGTAGTAATGCCTTTTCAATAAGAAAGTAATACCTTTTAAATAAGAAAATATTACATTTTCAATAAGAAAGTAATACTGTTAATATTCGACATAAGCGAGAATCCTAGCCATTTTTAAATTAACAAATACACATCATTACCCACTATAAAAATATATCCTAAAATTTAACAAACGCAAAAATTCATGTGAAACAGTTGCATGTGAAACATGATTTAAAGTATTACTTGTTTAACTATAAAGTATTACTTGTTGCTTAAAGTATATTACTTCTGATTAGTTACATTCAAAAATAGTGATACTTTATAGTCTAATAAGTAATAATTTATATTTAAACAAGTAATACCTTGAATCGTGTTGCACGTGCAATCGTCTCACATGAGACTCACTCTTTAACAAATAGTCATGTATTTGTTTCTTTTAAAAAATAAGTAGTAATATCTTTTGAATAAGAAAGTAATACATTTCCAATAAAAAATAATGATATTAATATTCGAGAAAAGCAAGAATTCTAAACATATTCAAATTAACAAATACACATCATTTTCCCCACTATAAATATTTTCTAGAATTTAATAAGCAGTCGTGTATTTGTTTCTTTTAAAAAATAAATAGCAATACCTATTGAATACGAATGTAATACCTTTTGAATAAAATAAAAAAAGAAATTCTTGAATAAGAAAGTAATACTGTTAATATTTGACAAAAGAGAGAATCCTAGACATTTTCAAATTAACAAATACACATCATTCCCCACTATAAAATATATCATATCATTTAAAAAGCAGTCATTTAGTTTTTTTTTTCTTTAAATAGGAAGTTTATCAAAATAACCATTGAATCAGAAAGTAATACCTTTTGGATAAGAAAATAATATATTTTCAATAAGAAAGTAACAATGTTGATATTCGACAAAAGAAATAATTCTAGACATCTTTAGATTAACAAATAGACATCATTCTTCTCACTATATAATATTTTCTAGAATTTAAAATGCAGTCATGTGTTGTTTCTTTTCAAAAACAGTCATGCGATAATTCTAAACATCTTTAGATTGACAAATATACATCATTCCCCTCACTATATAATATTTTCTAGAATTTAAAATGCAATCATGTGCTTGTTTCTTTTAAAAAGTCATGTGTTTGTTTCTTTTAAAAAATAAGTATGTAATACCTATTGAATAAGAAAGTAATACCTTTTGAATAGGAAACTAATACCATTTCAATAAGAAAGTAATATTGTTAATATTAAAAAAACGAGAATCTTTGACATCTTCAGATTAACAAATATACATAATTCCTCCACTATAAAATATTTATTAAAATTTAACAAGCAGTCATGTGTTTGTTTCTTTTAAAAAATAAGTATTAACATTCAACAATTTTTTTGGTTCAATTTCTAAACACATATATAAATATGTGATTTTTAAAACAAAGAAAAAAATTAATTAATTAGTTAGGATTTTATTCATATTTTAAAAAATTAATTAATTAATTAGTGATATAAGTTTTTCAAAATAAAATACATAATTTTAAAATATATATTTTAATAAAAATAATTTAAAATAAAAATATCTCACATTTAAAAATATATTAAATATTAAAATATACTATAGTTAATCTATAAAAATATATTTTATTTTTATATATACAATATGGATATCAAATTGACGATCTGAAAAAATGATTAAATTGACATATTTTTCATAGAAAAAAATTTGAAATGAAAAATTTATAAGTCTCTGAAAATTAGAGTGAAAAATAAATAACAGAAAAAAAAATTAGAGTAAAAAATAAATAAAAGAAAAAAAATTGATTGAATAAAATCCACTTAAAAACAATTTAAAAATTGAGGTTTAGAAATTTCTTAGACCCTATAATTCCTCAAACTTACAGTTCAGAAGTACCAAATGTATATTTCTTGGTTATCGTGCTTCACATAAAGGTTATAAGTGTTTTGAGTTCAACGAACAGGATATATGTTGCTATAACTGTGGAATTTAATGAGCTTGATTTTCCGTATCAATCACTTTTTCCTAAAATCGTTCCTTTTTCTCACCTACACACACCAACTCTATACTTCCCGTTCTTCCAATTATCACACCTATTCCACATACCAATCTAGATGTTCCACCTCCATTGCCTCAACACTTACCTACTTCTAGTTCGTCCACTTCCTCTCAGCCATCTGCCTCTCCTTTACTACAACCTCACATTTCTAGTCATAGTATGATGACTAGATCCAACAATGGGATATTCAAACCCAAAGTATACAATATGACCTCGTCTCTCTCAAATGTTGAACATGTTACTGTCCAACAAGCTTTATCTTCTCTTGAGTGGAAATCTACTATGGATTCTGAATACTCGGCTCTTATGAAGAATAATACGTGGACTCTTGTTCTGCTCATCCTCACATGAATCTTATCACTAACAAGTGGATTTTCAGAATTAAGAGAAAGATTGATGGCACTATTGATAAATACAATGCCAGATTGGTTGCTAGGGGTTTTCAGCAAAATATCGGAGTGGATTACTTTGATACTTTTAGTCCGGCTGTTAAATCGGTTACAATCAGACTTATTTTCACCATGGCTGTCACTAAGGGTTGGAAAATACAAGTCGATGTGAACTATGCTTTCTTAAATGGAGACTTAAGAGAGGTTATTTTCATGAAGCAGCTTGAAGGATATGAAGATTCCTCCAAACCAGATTATGTTTGCAGGTTAATGAAGTCTCTTGATGGCTTGAAACAAGCTCTGAAAGCATGGTATGACAAGCTCAAAAGTTTCTTGCTTTCTAAAGGCCTCAAAATGTCTGTCTCTTATCATTCTATTTTTGCATATTCATGTCAATGGTAAAATGCTAATGGTACTCGTGTATGTTGATTATATTTTGATAATTGGTGATGATCCCTCTCAGATTCAACGGCTTGTCTCTTATTTCGACAAGAAATTCTCCTTAAAACATTTAGGGGAAGTGAGTTATTTTTTTGGTCTGGAAGCTGATAGGACTGTTCAAGGCATTCATCTTACTCAGTCAAAATACATTAGAGATCTTCTACATCAACATGATATGGAAAAATGTAAGCCTTTGCCTACTCCTTGTTGTTCTAGGATTAAATTACATTTGCGGGATAGCTGTCCTTTTGATCAACCGTCCAAATACAGAAGTCTTGTTGGTGCATTGCAATATCTTGTTATGACGAGACCAGATGTTTCTTATATTGTAAATAAACTGAGCCAATTTCTTCATGCTCCCACTGTTAATCATTGGAAAACTGAAAAACGGGTATTGCGGTTTTTACAAGGCACTATTTCCACTGATTTGTCCTTTAAATCTGTTTCTAGAATGGTGCTTGAAAGTTTTGCAGATGTCGATTTTTCTAGTTGTGTTGATGATAGGAGGAGCACTGGTGGTTTTTGCATATTTCTAGGATCTAATCATATATCCTAGTCTTCTAATAAGCAGCATACTATGGCAAGGAGTAGCATCGAAGTTGAGTATCGGGCTATTGCCATGGCTACTACTGAAATTGTTTGGATTCGTAGTCTTTTTGCTGTACTTGGTCTGCCCATTGTTAAACCTTCAGTTTTGTGGTGTGGTAACTTGGGAGCAGTTAAATTGTCCTTTAATCCGGCTTTCCATGATCGAACTCGACATACTGAGGTTAATGTTCATTTTCTTAGAAAGAAGGTGCAGCAAGGACCTGGATATCAGATTTGTTACGTCTTAATATCAAATAACAAACATACTAACCAAAGCCTTGTCCTGTACTCAATTCATTTCCTAAGTTTGAAATTATCTGTCTATTCTGAACCTAGTTGAGCTTACAAGGGAGCATATTAAATATATGTGCCACTTGCAAGGTAGTTAGAAAATTAGTTAGAAGGTTATGCCACTTGCGTGGTAGTTACAACTTGTTTCATAAGTTAGAAAATTAGTTAGAATGTGTTAGATGGTTATGCTACATGCATGGTAGTTACAACTTGTTTCATAAGTTAGTTTTGAGCTTTCAATCTCTTATATAATACGTGACAACTGTTATAATTATTCTTTGATGAATTCAACATATTTTTATTTTATAATTTATTTTTGATACAGACAAGATTTTAGGGTTGCTTATTGGAGGCCATAAATACTTATTTAATACCTTTTGACCTTTGCAGAGGTTGATTTCAGTTGGGCCATAATTTTTGTTTGCAAATTCCATTCATATTGTCCCAATTCATTTGCATATTAAAATTACTTTTATAAATTTGGTTATATATTATCTAAATTTATTATCTGAATCTATTATACATTTAAAATATTGGTCATGAACTATACATCAATTATTATTTTTTCTAACAAAAAAATATAAAAACAACATATAATATGTGCTTCAATAATTAGGGATTTTTGGGATTTTCAAAGTTAATAAATACATTGTTCATTTTAAGCAATTTAACTACCTCAAAATAAATACAATAATTTGAATTTATAATAATTAAACAGTCTACATAAAATAATATTTACATTATGCATATGATTATACTTATGAATTAATGATTAATTAATAATTCAAAATGTAACGTTAAACTAATAATAGTAATTAGTTATTATTTTATTATCTATACTTACCGAATATTAAAATCTGATGTCATCAATGAAAAAATTCAAACATATCATATATATATATATATATATATATATATATATATATATATATATATATATATATATATATATATATATATATATTATTAGTTTAAGATAGTTTATGTACACATTTGACTTGGCTAACAGTTATATAAATTTACCGTAATTAACTAAATTACTACATTTAATATGTGTATATACGGTAAAGATGTCATACTCAACCAATTATGGGATTTAAATAATGTTGTATGATTAAATTAAAAGTGGATAGAATTTTTCAAGTATGATACTAATAATATATATACACACACACATATATTACACCTTTTTTAACACGTAGCAGAATCTTTGTATAGCATTATTTAGAAAATTGTAAATTTAAAAATTATCAAAATTTTAAATTTTTTATTGTAGTTGTTATTGAATTGTTTAAATTTATATATAATTAATTTCTTTAATAAGATATGTGATTTTACACTTTGTAAATACATCTATCATAAATACCCAAACAATTTATGTAACGATATTATTTATTTATAATTATATATTTTTTTAGTAAAATTTTATATAGTAAGATTTTTCGAAAAATAAAATAAAATTATATTATGAATGTTTTACTTAATATCTCGTTATTTATTAAATAATAGAATAATAACTTCATATTCAATAATTTAAAGTAAATTCATTAATAACTTACATCATTATGTGAAACAATACTATATTAATTATTTAG
The DNA here is from genome assembly GCA_028749325.2 of Caryopteris x clandonensis. NCBI lineage: Eukaryota > Viridiplantae > Streptophyta > Magnoliopsida > Lamiales > Lamiaceae > Caryopteris > Caryopteris x clandonensis. The sequence continues at coordinate 813,649 of JAPYKT020000048.1, forward strand.
GTACTAAATGTGCCGTATTCAACTAATGAATGATTTATTGACTAATCTTAAAAAAAAACAATACTTTTTCATTGGGTATACATAAATATATATATATATATATATATATATATATATAAAACAATACTTTTCATTGGGTATATATAAATATATATATATATATATATATATATATATATATATATATTTCAAAAAGGTGAGAGCACTTTAATCTATATGATAATTAGCAATCTTACAAATATTAAATATATTTTTATATATTCATTCAAAATTTATGACAATAATAATCTGAAATTAGATATTTACCTAAACTACATTATTCATTAAGATTGGTAGTTGTGTAGAACATTTCGAAGGTTTGGAAATTCCTACAAAATTAAAACAAAATTTGTTAGCAAAAAATATCAATCAAACATTAAATATAATATATATTATAAACATGAAAGGACGCATAGTATTTACCATTATGACAACTAGTAGAAGATACAAAATCGATTTGCATTGTAGCAGAATTCTTAAAATAACCATTAATCGATGAGTTATCATTAAAAATTTGTTCCATCATTTTCCAAATGAACTGCCATTGGAATCATTTCGAATATATATTGACCATTCCGCACTGTAATAACCCTTAAATTAACACTTTGTTGGCAAAGATCCACATATACTTGATATGAATTATTCATGAATTATATAATATAAAAAAAAAGATTATTAAAAAACATATATGAATACCATAAATAAAATAAAAAATAAATCACTAATCATATCTTTGACACTCAGTTGACATATAAACATAAGTTCAAAATGGTGAGTCCGAGTTGACCTAAAGGTTTAGACGAAGGAATCAACATCTGTAAATGGATTATATGAATCATTTAGTAAGAATCATAAAAAATTGAGCAAATGAAAATATAAATAAAAAATTCAAATGATCAACTATCTTCGTAGGGTGAGGTTGTGTGGATTATACGATAATTCTTATGGCTCGTAAATAAAAATTTGTGAGGATTATGATGGTATAACTGAATAGATTATATTCATAGAAGATATCATATAAGTTGGCCCAACTAATTAGGGTTAAATTTCAAAATTGATCATAAATTGCAAGAGATTTAAGTTTCAAAATTATTATCCTAAAATCTCGTTTTTAATTAAATTAAATTAAATATAGATAATTATTTAATACATTTTGACTTTTGCATATGTTGATTTCGGTTGGCATTGGATCTACAATTAATTATGGTTTAATTTTTAAATTGATCACTTTGCATACGTTAATTTCGGTGGGCATAATTACTACAACTAATTATGGTGAATTTTTTGAAATTGATCACTTTTTCATATTTAACTTATTTAAGCCACATTTTGGCGTTTGCAAAGATATTTTGGTAGGACAATTTTTTGGTTGTGCTTTTTTTTTTAAATTGGTCACTTCTACCAAATGATCAATTATCTTCATAGGGCGAGGTTGCGTGAATTATATAATAATTCTTATGGCTCGTAAACAAAAATTTGTGAGGATTATGATGATATAACTGAATAGTTTTATATTCATAGAAGATATCATATAAGTTGGCCCAACTAATTAGGGTTAATTTTCGAAATTAATCACGAATTGCAAGAGATATAAGTTTCATAATTATTACCCTAAAATCTCATTTTTAATTAATTTAAATTAAACATGGATAATGATTTAATACATTTTGACTTTTTCATGTGTTGATTTCGATTGGGCGTTGGATCTACAATTAATTATGTTTTAATTTTTAAATTGATCACTTTGCATATGTTGATTTAGGTGTGCATAATTACTACAACTAATTATGGTGAATTTTTTTGAATTAATCACTTTTGCATATGGAAACTTATTTAAGCCATATTTTGACTTTTGCAGAGATATATTTGGTAGGATATTTTTTTTTATTGTGCTTTTTTTAAAAAAAAAATTGGTCACTTCTGCCAAATGATCAATTATCTTCATAGGGCGAGGTTGCCTGGATTATATAATAATTCTTATGGCTCATTAACATAAATTTGTGAGGATTATGATGATATAAATGAATAGATTTATATTCATTGAAGATATCATATAAGTTGGCCCAACTAATTAGGTTTAATTTTCGAAATTGATCATGAATTGCAAGAGATTTAAGTTTCATAATTATTAACCTAAAATCTCATTTTTAATTAAATTAAATTAACTATGGATAATTATTTAATACATTTTGACTTTTGCAGTTGTTGATTTCGGTTGGGCGTTGGATCTACAATTAATAATGGATTAATTTTTAAAATTATCACTTTGCATATATTGATTTCGGTGGACATAATTACTACAACTAATTTTGGTGAATTTTTTGAAATTGATCACTTTTGCATATGGAAACTTATTTAAGCCACATTTAGACTTTCGCAGAGATATATTTGGTAGGGCATTTTTTTGGTTGTGCTTTTTTTTGAATTTGGTCACTTTTGCCAAATGATCAATTACCTTCGTAGGGCAATGTTGCGTGGATTATAGGATAATTCTTATGGCTCGTAAATAAAACTTTGTGAGGATTATAATGATATAACAGAATAGATTTATATTCTTAGAAGATATCCTATAAGTTGGCCCAACTAATTAGGGTTAATTTTTAAAATTGATCATGAATTGCAAGAGATTTAAGTTTCGTAATTATTACCCTAGAATCTCGTTTTTAATTAAATTAAATTAAATATGAATAATTATTTAATGCATTTTGACTTTTGCATATGTTGATTTCGGTTGGGCATTGGATCTACAATTAATTATGGTTTAATTTTTAAATTGATCACTTTGCATATGTTGATTTCGTTGGGCAAAATTACTACAATTTGAAATTCATCACTTTTGCTTCTGGAAACTTATTTAAGCCACATTTTGACTCTTGCAGAGATGTATTTGATAGGACAATTTTTTGGTTGTGCTTTTTTTTGAAATTGGTCGCTTCTGCCAAATGATCAATTACCTTCGTAGGGCGAGTTTGCATTGATTATAGGATAATTTTTATATTTCGTAAACAAAACTTTGTGAGGATTATGATGATATAACTGAATAGATTTATATTCATAGAAGATATCATATAAGTTTTCCAAACTAATTAGTGTTAATTTTCGAAATTGATCATGAATTGCAAGAGATAAAAGTTTCATAATTATTACCCTAAAATCTCGATTTTCATTAAATTAAATTAAATATGGACAATTATTTAATACATTTTGACTTTTACATATGGATTTTGGTTAGGCATTGGATGTATTAATTATGGTTTATTTTTTAAATTGATCACTTTGCATATGTTGATTTCGGTGGGCATAATTACTACAACTAATTATGGTGAATCTTTTGAAATTGATCACTTATGCATATGGAAACTTATTTAAGCCATATTTTGACTTTTGCAGAAATATATTTGGTAGGACATTTTTTTTTATTGTGCTTTTTTAGAAATTGGTCACTTCTGCCAGATGATCAATTACCTTCGTGGGGCGAGGTTGCATGGATTATCGGATAATTCTTATGGCTCGTAAACAAACATTTGTGAGGATTATGATAATATCACTGAATAGATTTATATTCATAGAAGATATCATATAAGTTGGCCTAACTAATTAGGTTTAATTTTTGAAATTGGTCATGAATTGCACGAGATTTAAGTTTCATAATTATTACCCTAAAATCTTGTTTTTAATTAAATTAAATTAAATATGGCTATTTATTTAATACATTTTGACTTTTGCATATGTTTATTTCGGTTGGGCATTGGATCTATAATTAACTATGGTTTAATTTTTAAATAGATCATTTTGCATAAGTTGATTTCGGTGGGCATAATTACTACAACTAATTACGGTGAATTTTTTGAAATTGATCACTTTTGCATATGAAAACTTATTTAAGCCAAATTTTTACTTTTGCAGAGATATATTTGGTAGGACATTTTTTTTGTTGTGCTTTTTTTTTTTTCTTTTAAATTTCTCACTTCTGCCAAATGATGAATTACCTTAGTTGGGCGAGGTTGCGTGGATTATAGGATAATTCTTATGGCTTGTAAACAAAAATTTGTGAGGATTATGATGATAAAACTGAATAGATTTATATTCTTAGAAGATATAATATATGTTGGCCCAACTTATTAGGGTTAAATTTTCGAAATTGATCATGAATTGCAAGGATTTAAGTTTCATAATTATTACCCTAGAATCTCGTTTTTAATTAAATTAAATTAAATATGGATAGTTATTTTATACATTTTGACTTTTGCATATGTTGATTTCGGTTGGGCATTGGATCTACAATTAATTATGGTTTAATTTTTAAATTGATCACTTTGCATATGTTGATTTCGTTGGGCAAAATTACTACAATTTGAAATTGATCACTTTTGCTTATGGAAACTTATTTAAGCCACATTTTGACTGTTGCAAAGATGTATTTGGTTGCACATTTTTTTTGGTTGTGCTTTTTTTCAAATTGGTCACTTCTGCCAAATGATCAATTACCTTGGTAGAGTTAGATTGCATGGATTATAGGATAATTCTTATGGCTCGTAAACAAAAATTTGTGAGGATTATAATGATATAATTGAATAGATTTATATTCATAGAAGATATCATATAAGTTTACCAAACTAATTAGTGTTAATTTTTGAAATTGATCATGAATTGCAAGAGATAAAAGTTTCATAATTATTACCCTAAAATCTTGATTTTCATTAAATTAAATTAAATATGGACAATTATTTAATACATTTTGACTTTTGCATATGTTAATTTTGGTTAGGCATTGGATGTATTAACTATGGTTTAATTTTTAAATTGATCACTTTGCATATGTTTATTTCGATGGGCATAATTACTACAACTAACTATGGTGAATCTTTTCAAAATTGATCACTTTTGCATTTGGAAACTTATTTAAGCCACATTTTGACTTTTGCAGATATATATTTGGTAGGACAATTTTTTTGTTGTGCTTCTTTAGAAATTTGTCACTTTTGCCAAATGATCAATTACATTCGTAGGGCGAGGTTTCGTGGATTATCGGATAATTCTTATGGCTCGTAAATGAACATTTGTGAGAATTATGATGATATAACTGAATAGATTTATATTCTAGAAGATATCATATAAGTTGGCCTAACTAATTAGGGTTAATTTTCGAAATTGATCTTGAATTGTAAGAGATTTAAGTTTCATAATTATTACCCTAGAATCTCGTTTTTAATTAAATTAAATTAAATATGAATAATTATTTAATACATTTTGACTTTTGCATATGTTGATTTCGATTGGGCATTGGATCTACAATTAATTATGGTTTAATTTTTAAATTAATCACTTTGCATATGTTGATTTCATTGGGCAAAATTACTACAATTTGTAATTGATCACTTTTGCTTATGGAAACTTATTTAAGCCACATTTTGACTGTTGCTGAGATGTATTTGCTAGGACAGTTTTTTTGTTGTGCTTTATTTGAAATTGGTCACTTCTGCCAAATGATCAATTACCTTCGTAGGACGAGGTTGAGTGGATTATAGGATAATTTTTATGACTCATAAACAAAAATTTCTGAAGATTATGATGATATAACTGACTAGATTTATATTCATAGATAATATCATATAAGTTGGCCTAACTAATTAGGGTTAATTTTCGAAATTGATCATGAATTGCAAGAGATTTAAGTTTCTTAATTATTTCCCTAAAATCTCGTTTTTAATTAAATAATATTAAATATGTATAATTATTTAATTCATTTTGACTTTTGCATATGGTGATATCGGTTGGGCATTGGATCTTCAATTAATTATGGTTTAATTTTTAAATTGATCACTTTACATATGTTGATTTCGGTGGGCATAATTACTACAATTAATTATTGTGAATTTTCTAAAATTGATCACTTTTGAATATGGAAACTTATTTAAGCCACGTTTGACTTTTACAAAGATATATTTGGTTGGATACTTTTTTTGTTGTGCTTTTTTTTGAAATTGGTCACTTCTGTCAAATGATCAATTACCTTCGTAGGGCGAGGTTGCGTGGATTATAGGATAATTCTTATTGCTCATAAACAAAAATTTGTGAGGATTATGATGATATAACTGAATAGATATATTCATAGAAGTTATCATATAAGTTGGCCCAATTAATTAGGGTTAATTTTTTAAATTGATCATGAATTGCAAGAGATTTAAGTTTCATAATTATTACCCTAAAATCTCATTTTTAATTTAATTAAATTAAATTTGGATAATTATTTAATACATTTTGACCTTTGCATATGTTGATTTCGGTTGGGAATTAGATCTACAATTAATTATGGTTTAGTTTTTAAATTGATCAATTTGCATATGTTGATTTTGGTGTGCATAATTACTACAACTAATTATGGTGAATTTTTTGAAATTGATCACTTTTGCATATGGAAACTTATTTAAGCCACCATTTGACTTTGTCATAGATATATTTGGTAAGGCATTTTTTTGGTTGTGCGCTTTTTTTGAAATTGGTCACTTCTGCCAAATGATCAATTACCTTCGTAGGGCGAGGTTGCGTGGATTATAGGATAATTCTTATAACTCGTAAAGTTAAATTTGTGCGGATTATGATGTTATAACTGAATAGATTTATATTCATAGAAGATATCATATAAGTTGGTCCAACTAATTAGGGTTAATTTTCGAAATTGATCATGAATTGTAAGAGATTTAGGTTTCATAATTATTACCCTAAAATCTTGTTTTTTAAATTAAATTAAATATGGATAATTATTTAATACATTTTGACTTTTGCATATGTTGATTTCGATTGGGAATTGGATCTACAATTAATTATGGTTTAATTTTTAAATTGATCACTTTGCATATGTTCATTTCGGTGGGCATAATTACTACAACTAATTATGGGATTTTTTTGAAATTATTCACTTTTGCATATGGAAACTTACTTAAGCCACATCTTGACTTTTGCAGAGATATATTAGGTATGACATTTTTTTGCTTGTGCGCTGTTTTTTAAATTGGTTACTTCTGCCAAATGATCAATTAACTTCATAGGGCAAGGTTGCGTGGATTATTGGATAATTCTTCTGGCTCGTAAACAAAAAATTTTGAGGATTATTATGCTATAACTGGATAGATTTATATTCATAGAAGATATCATATAAGTTGGTCCTACTAATTAGGGTTAATTTTTGAAATTGATCATGAATTGCAAGAGATTTAAGTTTCATAATTATTACCCTAAAATCTCGTTTTTAATTAAATTAAATTAAATATGGATAGTTATTTAATACATTTTGACTTTTGCATATGTTGATTTCGGTTAGGCATTGGATCTACAATTAATTATGGTTTAATTTTTAAATTGATCACTTTTCATATGTTGATTTCGGTGGTCATAATTACTACAACTAATTATGGTGAACTTTTTGAATTGATCACTTTTGCATATTGAAACTTATTTAAGCCACATTTTGACTATTACAGAGATATATTTGGTAGGACATTTTTTTGGTTGTGCTTTTTTTGAAATTGGTCACTCTGCCAAATGATCAATTACCTTCATAGGGCAAGGTTGTGTGGATCAGATGATAATCATTATGGCTTGTAAACAAAAATTTGTGACGATTATGATGATATAACTGAATAGATTTATATTCATAGAATATATCATATAAGTTGGCCAAACTAATTAGGGCTAATTTTTTAAATTGATAATTAATTGCAAGAGATTTAAGTTTCATAATTATTACCCTCAATCTCGTTTTTATTTAAATTAAATTATATATGGATAATTATTTAATACATTTTGACTTTTGTATATGTTTATTTCGGTTGGGAATTGGTCTACAATTAATTATGGTTTAATTTTTAAATTGATCACTTTGCATGATTTCGATGGGGATAATTACTCCAACTAATTATAGTGAATTTTTTGAAATTGATCACTTTTGCATATGGAAACTTATTTAAACCACATTTTGACGTTTGCATAGATATATTTGGCAAAAATGACAAAATATAATGTTTTTCAAAAAAAATTGCAAAATTATAATAAAAAAAAAAATTTTATTTTAAGTAAAGTCGCCCCTGCGAGGGGCGACAATCAAAATAATTTTTTTTTTAATTTTTTTTTTTGAAGTCGCCCCTGGCAGGGGCGACCAAAACTTTTTTTTTTTTTTTTTTTTCAATGCTGGAGCCTTCACTCGGTCGGGCACTCGGTCGCGCGCCGTACTCGGCCGACCGAGTGCGAACTCTTACTCGGCCGAGACACTCGGCCCCCGTATTACTCGGCCAACCGAGTACTGCCATCCACTCGGTCACTGCACTCGGTCGACCACTTCACTCGGCTGGCCGAGTGCGAACGCGGATTCTGATTTTTAACATCCACTTCAATTTTTCTCTCTCTATCATATCTATTACCACCCACACACACCACACATTTATCTCTTCCTCATCACTTTCTTCACTTCTTCTTCACTTCTTCTTCACTTCTCCTTTCAATTATCCTTCAATTTCCTTTCAATTTTTCTTCTATATTCACGTTTCGGGTTTCTCCATTTCTCAAAGGTAATTTTTATCTTAAATTTTATGTGTTTGGGTGGTGTGTATGTGTACTGTTGTGTGGGTGTGTATATGATTTTTTTGTGGTATTTTGGTGTGTGTATGGTGTGTGTGTGTTGCTTTGTGTTGTGTGTTGCTTTGTGTTGTGTGTGTGTAGATAGTGGTTTTTTCTCCATTGCTTGTATTGTATGTTGTAGGTGTGGTGTATGTATGAAATGTATGTATTGAATGTATGTATGGAATGTGGGTATGAAATGTGTGTTGTGGTGTGTGTGATGTATGTTGTGGTGTATGCTTGTGTGTGTGTTGCTGTGTGTGTTTGTGTGTTGTGTGTGGGTTGCATTTTTGTGTGTGATAGGTGCGTGTGTATGGTTGTGTGCCGTGTTTTGGATATGTGTATGTCGGTCGGTGTATGGTTGTTGCTATATATATTGTTATAAATTTGTCGTTGATATTTTTCTGTTATACATTATTTGATGTAGGTACTGTTGAAATTGTTGCTGTTGTTGTGCATTTATCGTAACCCTCAAATTGTTGCCGTTGCGTTGACATATTGATTTATTTCAATTTCAGGTTTGAATTTTTCTATTGTATTAGTTTAAATTAGTTTTATTAAACTTTGCAATAAAGTAATTAATTCCCTATTTTAAGATCATTAACACATCTTTATTATTTAAGATATGGGGTCTTCAAACAACGTCGGTATTGTTGTTTATATTGGGGATTGTAGCGATGTTCCACCTGTTTGTGCAACTAGGGTACCTCGCGACATTGGATATTCCAGCTTGGTATCAAAATTATTTCAATTGACAAGGATTGATAGCAATGAATACAAATTGAACATATCCGCTTCACTACATGCAAACAACAGATATCATCGTATACCAATCAACAACGATGATAATCTATGGTTTTTCTTTGCACCGGATGCGGATAATCAATATGTAGAATTTCATATTGATCCAGAGAAACTGCAAGATAATGTTCTTCCAGATATTATGCCAAGCAATGAGTATTTTCAATATGCTGCTTATTTAAGAGGGGATGGCATTAATAATCCGGCAGTCGTCAGGCAAGAGCATACAGTTGGAACCTCAAGGTCCAATAATGAGGGTATTCCAAGTGAAAGAGAAAATGCTCAGACCGATGATCAAACAGATGATCCATTGGTTGACACTTTTGGTGCGAATGAACTAGAAGACTCTGAACCCGATGAAGACGAGTTGTCTAGTGAATCAGATGAAGATGGGGTGGATATTGGTGATATTCAAACTATGTATTCCCCAAATCAAGAGAGATCACCATCCAATCAACAACCATCATTTCCATCAGGTGCTCAGAGATACTCCATGCATCCGAATATCCCGTTCTTCAATGCATCATCACATGAAATGCTTGCGGACTCCTTTGATCTTCCCAAAAATTTTAGATACTATGATCCTACTGAAGGAGTGCTCACAAAAGGCATGGTTTTCAAAGATAAGAAGAGTTTGCAGTCTGCAGTTAAAGATTTTGCAATACGTATAGCGAGGCGTGAATATCGAGTAGATGAAAGCACACCTCTTATATGGAAAATCAAATGCAAAAATAATAGTGAGACTACACGCTGCAACTGGTGGTTGCGTGCAGGTTACAGAAAAAGGATTGATATGTGGGAAATCACTAAGTATGGAGGCCCTCATACGTGTCTAATGAACGCGGTGTCTGTTGACCATCGGAACTTGTGCAAAAACATGATCGCTGCGCTGCTAACTGGGATGGTTCAGACAGATCCCGGGTATGAGATTAAGTGTGTTCAACAGCTAGTGTCTGATAAATTTCAATATACAATCTCATACGGTAAGGCATGGCATGGTTTGAAACGGGCAAGAGAAAATGTGTATGGTACATGGGAGAGCTCAGTTTCAGATCTACCCAAATTTTTGGGAGCCCTACAAAAATGGAATCCAGGCACAGTTGTGGAGTGGCGCCACATGCCCGAAGAGACAAATGGTATAAAAATGTTGAAATATGTGTTTTGGGCGTTCAGGCCATGTATAGATGGGTTCCAGCATTGTCGTAAAATAATTAGTGTCGATGGAACTCATCTTTACACTAGATACAAGCATAAGATGTTAATTGTTGTTTCCATGGATGCAAATCAACATCTTTTACCTTTGGCGTATGCACTTGTGGACGAAGAAAGTTTTGGTTCTTGGTCATGGTTTCTTCGTATGATATCGAAACACATTGTTCGCGGTAGAGAAGGAATGTGTCTAATTTCAGATAGACACGCCGGTCTTTTGAAAGCTGTGGAAAGAATTCCAGATTTTCAGCCACCTCTTGGAGTCCATCGTTTCTGTTTGAGACATGTGTGTTCGAATTTTAATAGCAAGGTCAAGAATGTGAAGTTAAAGGACATGTGTTGGCAAGCCGGCTCAGCGTTCACAACCAGAGAGTTTGAAAATATAATGGATCAAATTAAGGTGTTGAATGAGAGGGCATATGACTACCTGTGGAAAATTGAAAAGGAACAATGGACTCTTGCCCATGACGGAGGTTGGAGAAATGGAATTTTGACAACAAATCTGTCAGAGTGCATGAATGGCGTGTTAAAAGGTGCACGACGGCTTCCAATCTGTGCCATTGTGCAGGCTACATTTTATCGGTCGATTAAATATTTTCTTGACCGGTTGACACTGGGCCGTGAGATGCAGCAAAGGAACCAGCCATGGCCTGATGAGGTGTACAAGAAGTATGATCAACGACAACGAAAGGCAATGGAACATCAAGTCCATAAGGTCGATTTCACTGATCAAACAGCTTCAGTGAAGACATTCGTGCCAGGAACAACGAGGTGCTATACCCACATTGTCAAGTTGATGCTAAGAGAGTGTAGCTGTGGAGACTGGAGGCAAAACGGCATACCATGTTCCCATGCAATGCAGACTTGTCGACATTTTGGAGTAAATCCGGTGATTTACATGAACTCAGTTTTCAATACAAGTACGTATGTGGACACCTATAGTGGTAAGTTTGAGCCATTGCCTGATGAATATTATTGGGATGAGGCTTCCTTCCAACTGTGTCATAATCCAGCCTTGCGTGAGAAGAGGACTAAAGGAAGAGGCAAGACGAGTAGAATTGAAAATGAAATGGATTGGGCACAAACACGCGCTAGACAACAATATCGGGCACAGGATCAAGCTGCTACCCAGGCCGGAACTTCATCTGCCCGTAGATGAGATTGTTGTGTCTGAAATATTGTAATGGTGCTTGTTTTAGATATTTGACATGTATTTTGATAATGTGTATTGAAATTTGATTTAGCGTTGATGTTAACTTCGCACGGGTTTTTAGTGAGATGGGTTGCAGATTTTGTCTTATTTGATGATTTTATGTAATTTTCCGATTTTATCTAATTTGTTCCATTTTCACTCATTTATTGTTCATCTTATTGATTTAATCTAATTGCAGTATGGAGTTCTACGGAGAATATGGCCCTATTAGTGGGGATATATTAAAGCAACAGCACATGCACCGATCTGAGGATGTATTTGCAGGAGAAATTGACCTAAAATTAAAGTGCAGACACGGAAGTGGTATCTTTTGGAGACTCGATGACCATGATCCTTATGAGGTTGACCCAGACGATGATGGTAGGGAAATACTCAGACGTACACAAAGGTTGCATTACCGAGTCATATCGATGTTGTATCGTATGGGATTTTATGGTGTCTACCGATGTGGTGATTATGTAATTAATAATTCATTAATCACTGCACTGGTTGAGAGGTGGCGGCCAGAAACGCATACATTTCATTTTAGAGTTGGAGAGGCGACCGTGACATTACAAGATGTCGCATTTATTTGGGGACTGCCAATTGAAGGTGGGCCGGTTATAAGTTCAGATATTTCAACCGGTCGGGCATATTGGACTGCACGTTGTGAAGTCCAACTGGGATGGGAACCCAATGCAGAAGACATAAAAGGGTCACGATTTTCACTTTTAGCCTTGGGTACACACCTAAGCATGCACCCTGTTACCGATAACAGCTCACAACAACATGTTGTCCGTTATGCACGTGCATGTGCATTGATTTTGTTAGGATCCATAATGTGCCCGGATACTTCTGGGAATATGGGGTCATTGGTATATTTGAATCAACTAGAGGATATTGATGAATGCAGGAATTTGAGTTGGGGTTCAGCGGTACTAGGTTATTTGTACCATCAGCTGTGCAACGCATCACATAGGGGTCGTACACAAATTGGTGGACCCATGCAACTACTGCAGATATGGGCTTGGTCTAGAATTACCTTTCTCACTCCGCAAATGACGGGAGGCAGACGCCTAAATACAGCGGCAATTGTGGCTGTGGATGGAATTCTACCGGTTGCACCGTACGGTGCTGAGTGGTTACAATACCACAACTTTACAACTAGCTTGACGAACAACTTAAGGGCTATCCGGGAGAGCTTGGACAGGCAAACTCAACAAGAGGTATGTTTGGTACTTGATCAGATTATGTTAAATTTCGATTAAATGTTAGCTAACACGATTTTTATCCAGTTTAATTGGAAACCTTACAACCCATACCCAGCTGCTGTGAGGGCATATATAGACCTTGGCATTATTACAGTGACGGATATGTGGATGTCAAGATGCCCTATGATCCATAATTCAATTGTGGAGTTATATTACCCCGATCGGGTATTGCGACAATTCGGGATGAGACAACGAATTCCAGAAAGCATTACGGATGTGCACGATACATTGCATAATATATGCCGTAGAGGCCGCTCCACTACAAACTGGGTTGAAACACATGCTTTTTTTGTGGAATGGTGGTTTGACAGAAATTGGAATATTGTCTCTGCTCCTGCAATTGGTTGGAATGAGTCAGACGTCGAAGATGGTTATACCAGATGGTATGAAAGAATAACACGTCGTCTAATTACTCCAGGGTTAAATATGCAAGTGGGATATCAACCGCAACCGAATGCACCCATAGAAAAAATGGTATGTGGCAGTATTTTAGTATTCAAATTTATATGTGTGCTGAATATGTATTTCATGTTTTTGCTGTGTATTGACAACTTACTGCAGGAAAGTTTATGGGAAGATTTAAACAAACTTGTCATAGATGAGGAACCGTATCTTAGGGAGCCCTTCAGACGATCAGTAGACGAAATATACACGCAAGCTAGAGCTCACTTTCATGATCGTCGCCCATCATTCCAACGTATACATTCACATTATGATCCCGAACCGCAACATACATCACAATATAGCCCAGAACCACCCATTTCTACCGGTATCGACATGCAAAGTAACAGTTATTACGCCGCCACTGAAGACTGGGATTTTACGGCAGACGGTCAGTCGTTCACTTCTCTCTTAGAATCTGGCCGTTATACATCTCCGCCTCCAGCATCATGCACTTATGGAAATTTTCTGCCTCAGTTCAATACATCCCCGATCTCATTTTCCCATTCTAGCACGCCATTGAATATAGTACATGATCATGTGATTTCGAGGACTGCATCATCATCATCATCAGGTCGTCCATCTTTTAGTTTGAATATTACGACAGATGATAATGATTCGGATAGTGAACCTGTGCCAGAAGAAGAGCGAGGTAGGGGCAAAAGGAAAAAAATAAGGCGTCGTTGTTTTACAGGATCACATTTTGATTATTAGTTTGTCATCTATGTAATTAAACGTACAATGGTTACTTAATTTTACATACGATGTAATTAGACGTACAATCTTTACTATTGTTATTATTATAATTATAATTATAATTATTATTATTATTGTTTTCATTATTAATAAAATCAGAAAAAAGAAAAAAAAAATTTGGTTCGTACTCGGCTGACCGAGTACGAACCCCGGCCGAGTACCCGACCGGGGTCGACCGAGTGCGAAGGGTGCAGGATTTTGTTCGCACTCGGTCGGCCGAGTACCGCAACATGACCGAGTAAGACAACGTGATGCCCGAGTGCGAAGCATTTCGGACTTCCTTCGCACTCGGGCGGCCGAGTATCTGCGCGGACCGAGTGCAGGAGACCGAGTACGAGAGCACGGAAACATTTTATAACCCCTCTTTTCCTCATTCTTCTCACACACAAACACACCCAAACCCTAACCTCTTCCAATCTCTCATCCTCAATCCAAAAATTTTCATTCAAAGCCATCAATTTCTCAATCAAAATCATTGTACCCATTATTTCAAACAACAAATTGCTCCAATTTTGGGATAAGGTGGTGGATATTTGAAGGATTCAACCAAAAACACCAACTTTCGTTTTTTCAATCTAAAGGTATGTTTTCATTAACCATTGCTTTTGTTCATTACATATGTTGATGAGAGTCTTATTAGGAGCATTTTGACATGAAACTTGATATGTTTTCTTGCAATTTTTCATTGAAGTTTTTTATCGAACACTTGGTGTGCATGATTTTTTGTTCTATATAGATATGTTTTCATGTTAATCTAAGGTTGTTGTTTGATTATGTTAATGCTCTACTAATTTGGAGTAATATGGCATGAAAGAATATAGATTTTTGGTTAGTTTTCATTGAAGTTTTTTATCGAACAATTGATATGCATTATATAAATTGGGAATGTGGCATGATTTAGAGTGAGACCATGATGAAATGATCTTAATACCCCATGAATTTCAATGTTGAATTATGAATTTGCAAAGATGAATATTGTATCATAGGAATCTTCATTTTTTGTTCACATGGATTGGATGTAATACTAATTCATTATCATCTAGGTACCCACAATGGAGCATAGCATGGATGTTGTGAATTCTACTTTCCAATGGAGCGAACACTCCATTGAAGAACAACAAGCTGAGTACGAAAGAATTTTAGCGACCATGCCGGATGCCTACGGCATAAACTTTCCTGATTGGGAGACCGACAGTCATAGGTGGTTTGAGGTACATCAGAAAAGAAGGCGAGCCACTCGATGGGCCGATGTTGAGTGCATGCAAGAAATGGGCATCTACGAAGATTTAAAAAAAATGTGCAAGGCTATCGGGTGGACTAAGTTCTTTGGCATGCACGAGAAGACGTATGAGCCTCTCGTTCTTGAATTCTTCTCCCAGCTTCAGGTTGGATACAATGACACGGTGCCCGAATCCGTGATATTTCAGCTGGGGAACGAGTCTCGCTATCTTTCGGCCGAAGACCTCAATGGGATTTTTGGATTTCCCAAGAAGAGGTACTCAAATCTACCCAATGAGAGGGTCAGTTTTCCGGAGTTCAATGTTGTGACTTTTTGGAAGGACATTACAGAGTCTGATCCAGCTCACCCATCGGAGTACCAAGTTAGTCGGTCGAAAGCATCTAGTATTCGAAGCCCGGTCCTTCGATATTTTCACAGGTTCATCGCCAATACAGTTTTAGCAAAACCTGAGCCTGGAGCGGTCAGTGTGGATGAGTTGTTTGTGCTGTGGTGCTTGGTGAAAGGGAAGAAATTCAATGTGGCACCAATGCTGTTAAGGCAATTCGTTCGATCCAAAAAACAAGTTGCTATCCACATTGGAGGTTTGATCACTCCCATTGCTCGCCACTTCGGGGTGAACTTGGAAGGGATGGAAGAGACACCAGGCGAGACAACTATAAACCTGGAAATGCTGTGCAACATGAAGATGTGCCAATTACATCCCGGCACCAGACGATTGTATCTGATTTTATCAGACAAGAAGAGGTTTGCACTGCCGAACTCTCGCCTGACTAATATTGCTGGAGGGAAGGGCCATAATCTTCTACTGAATGGCTCGGCTCATACGGAAGCTATTGAAGAGAGCGAGAATGAATTGAGGAATGAGGAGGAACGAAGGAAGAGGAGGAGAAGGACTACGGATGCCCGATCAGAGCCGATGGAACTTGATGTGGATCATGCACAGGCCGATGAAATGATGGGTGAAGCACAAATGCCCTCGGACGATCAGGCCGGACCTTCACAGCATCCACAGTATCCACCCCAGTATCAAGGGGGGTGGAATGATTGGTCGGATTGGAGAACCGCCTTGGATGCACGTCTGACCAACATAGAAGGGGATGTTGCCGACATGAAAGAGTATATCCATCGTGAAGCTTACAACTCCCAAATTTTACTTGACATGCAAAGGCAACAATACGAGTGGCATGTGCAACAAGGCCATTTCCAGGAAAGGGAATATCCACCGTATCAACCATTCGGCCCATCGAACACACCTTACCGACCCCCTCAGTGAGCCGGCGCCGACTAATTTTTTGTTGTTTTTTGTTGTTTTTATTTCAAACACTTGACTTTGTTGTTTTTTGTTCTTCATTCATGATTTTGAGAACTATTGTTTATTCATGTTTTTGGTTTTTTGTTGTTTATTCATTATTTCTTTATTAAACATAATTTTTACTTATAAAACAAAATTATAGTTATTTGTTGGAAATTCAATTAATCAATACATTTCAAGATGTTATAACAATCTCACTTAACAATTTCATCGAATTTTTACCAAACTAAATAAATTATCTAATTTAACTATAACACGATAAAAAAAAAAGGAAAATGTACAAAAACAGGACGACGAACGAGAAAACGAGAAGAATACAAAAATGAGAAAAATTGAAGTGGATGTTAAAAATCAGAATCCGCGTTCGCACTCGGCCAGCCGAGTGAAGTGGTCGACCGAGTGCCGTGACCGAGTGGATGGCAGTACTCGGTTGGCCGAGTAATACGGGGGCCGAGTGTCTCGGCCGAGTAAGAGTTCGCACTCGGTCGGCCGAGTACGGCGCGCGACCGAGTGCCCGACCGAGTGAAGGCTCCAGCATTGAAAAAAAAAAAAGTTTTGGTCGCCCCTGCCAGGGGCGACTTCAAAAAAAAAATTTAAAAAAAAAATTATTTTGATTGTCGCCCCTCGCAGGGGCGACTTTACTTAAAATAAAAATTTTTTTTTTTTTATTATAATTTTGCAATTTTTTTTGAAAAACATAATATTTAGTCATTTTTGCCGATATATTTTGTAGGACATTTTTTTGGTTGTGCTTTTTCTTTTAAATTGGTGACTTCTGCATATGGAAGTATGCATATAATTATTATTTCTGTAAATTTTATTATATATTGAAAATATTGACCATTAAATATATAGTGGATTATTATTATTATAATAATAACAGAAAAATATAAAAAAAATAGAATATAATATATGCTTCAATACAAATCATTAATTTAAAAGATAATACTACTATTCATATACACGAATTTTTCCAAAAAATATAGCTGCTTAGCTGATTAATTTAATACAATGTCTAAATTCATAATTACTAAACAAATTTTAATAGAATATGCCTATTAACTAGATAATAAATATAGGTAATGAATTTACATAGAAAATTGAATACATAATGTCCTATATGCTGTCATTTGTATTTTTAGAAATAGTAAATATTTTAGATTAAAAAACAAGAAGATTATTAAAAATGTATATCTTCTACTACTATATATATATATATATATATATATATATATATATATATATATATGTATTCATGCAAAATCACTCTCATTAAATAATTTGATTATGACATTACCAAACCCTGCACAATTTTGGCGGAATGATTGATTCATACGACACTATGGTAGAAAATAAATTTCCCATTCTTATATAAATTTAATAATAAGCTTGATATATTTAATTATATGATAATCTTGTATCGACAGCCTCTTCTACAAATAGGGGCTGGAATTCTTTTATATTTTATTTTATATTCTATTTCTTATTTTAAAATAATCATTATATAATATGTATATATAATTATATTATTAATTAATATATAATATATATATAAATATTTAAATTATAATATAAAATAACAAATAAAATAAAGAATTCAAATAAATAAACAAGAGTCAAACTAATGGTTGTCAACGTTGGCATTTATATTTGACATTGATTCGAGAACTTGAGTAAATTTTTCATATGATATGTTTCTTTCGGCACTAATTGTGAGCCGGAAAATTGGATTTTGAAATTTTTGCGTTTGAAATTCTGAAAATTTTATATTTATGTTCGTTTTGAAATTGTGTAAGGTCGAATTTTATGAAAAGATGTCATATTAATATGGTAGTTAGACGTTGTATTATTATAATTTCTCTCTTTCAAAAAAAGTTATACAAAATAATTTAAAATTTTTATTTTTAATCAATTAATTCAAATTTTAACCATGTGGACAAATAATTATTTTGAAAAACAGATCTAATTTTTTTTTTGGACACAATTAGATTTTATTTTAACGCTTTATATATATATATATATACACACACACACACAAATTGTTGGGTTCAAACGTGACTACCTTATTAGGCCATCAACTATTTATTTGTATTTGGGCTTATGTATATTTTGATAAAATTTGGCCTGTTATTAAGTTTAGAAATATTGGGCTTTTGTTAGCATATTGTTGGATTGGTTTGATCAGATTATGTGTGCTTTTTATTATTATTGGTGATTTAATTTATATTTGGTCTATATAATTAGGATTTGGATTATTAAAATAGATTAATTATATTATCAATTAATGTATGGAGAATTTAATTTTATACTGCCGTATACTTGGTACAAAAAATTGTAATTTATTGTCAAATAACACATATTTTTTCCTCTTCATTATCTCTAAGTAACATTTATAATATATATTGCGTATTTTAATAATTATTAACAAAAAAAGTATAATTATATATATTCAATTTTAATTATTTCATATTAATTCATTTCTTTATATAAATGTAGTTGTATCGTCAAATAGGGTGCTTCTAGATTTGTTCGACGTATAAGGTGTTGGATGAACAATTAATCCCTCTCTCATTATTATAACACATTAATATAATCCTTGTGTGATGCACCGCTAGTAATATATTTAAAATAATAAATAAAATATATTTGTATATAAATCAATATTTAAATCTTTTAAAAATATTTTAATTTTTATTAATAAAGACATTTAAAAATAAATAGTTTTGTATTAAAAAATAATAGTCCCTCCATTCCTAAATAAGAGTCTTATTTTTATAATAAATTAATTAATTGTATTAAAGTTTTAATTTTTTTTTTAAATAGTTAATATTTTTTTGTATCACATGTCCAATATAAATAACTCAATACACAAATGTTTAAATATAACTGAAATAATTAAGTTAAAATAAGTGTATTTTTAAAATCTAATATCTCATTTAAATATATTTGTACGAGCGTAAAATAAAGAATTGTGAAAAAATAATTAATTTGATTGATAATATGTCAAAAGCATATTAAAATAAAAAACTATTTATATTTTAACAATTTTAAAAAATAGTTATAAGAAAAGAAGAAAAATAATTGAGCTAATTATTTTCAAAATATATTTCACTTTTCAAAACCAAAAATGAACAAAAAAATTAATATTTTAAAACTAATTATTATATTAATATGGATTCAACTCGATTTGCAACTCCACCCCACAATAGCAATGGATGGTGAAGATCATGCAACCAATGCTATCAACGACGATGGTACGCATTAACATCTTTATTGTCTTCAATTAACATATATTTTGTTCCTATGAGCATCTTATAATTTTTATTTATTTATTTATTTATTTACTTGGCCGACGTTAATGAAACAGATTGTTTATTTATTTTATTGTCATTTCTGTTGTTATTTACTATTTTTACGATTTTGACTTTTTACAAGCTATGGTTTTAAATATTTATTAATCACATCATCTGTAACATACTTACGAACAAATATTAAAACTATTAACATAACTAATAATTATAATTGCTTTACTTTATTATCGCAATAAATTAATAATATTTGTAGAAGTACTACCATTAATACAATTCGCGTGAAAAACACCAGTATTGTTTAAAGACAAACGTTGCTTCAGCCTTGCAAAAGAATCGATGAAACATAGTTAGCTTGTATGCACAATGATATTGCTGCTGGTAATAACAAAAATAATATCACCATTATTAATTGTTTTAACAATTAAGTTGTAACCATCCCGAAATGTCATTTCAGAATTGGGAAAACGTCATTTCAAGTGTTCGAGTCCAAAATTTAATGCAAAAAATATGAGGCACGAAGGCTCAATTTCTATTTTATACAAACAAAAAATACATATTTGTGCACTATCATCCAAAGTTAGTGTTACAATGTATAGTTTTCCCCCTCTCTTCCCAATCCACGTAGACTGCTCGTCAATTTTAGCATATATCAAAAGTTAAATAATGTCAAGCTCATCCTGCTACAGATTCTAAAGCTAAAGAGCTAATTTTTGATATAACACAACAGAATGCATAAATACACATCAAATCTCCTCTATTACCACTAATCAATTCAGTACCTTGAATCCACAACTTAAAAAAAAAAAAAAAAAAAAAAAAAAAAAGAGGGGGAGAGAGAGAGAGAGAGAGAGAGAGAATTAAAACAAGCAGTTAATATTATAACCTCTCTCTCCTTTTCTCCATCCGAGAATGAAATTAAACCTGATACATACACAAAGCTGCCAATCAGTTTCTTCTCTGACCTTTACCACTTCTAATTTTCCTTCTCTTTGTCAATCTGTAGTCATCGGTTGACTCATACAGCACCGGAAGCGAGCCTTTCTGACAGTCGTCATGATCTCGGTCTCCGCAGCCTCGAGCATTCTAACCACTTCACTGAAGGAGGGCCGAACATCAGGATTCCCATCCCAGCAAAGTGTCATGATCTGGCTAAGGGAAAGAAGGCAGTCGTTTGGTATGGTTGGCCGAACGCCTTTGTTGACCACGGCGAATGCAGCCTGTACAGCAGTCATGTTCTGGAAAGGAAGCATCCCTGTAATGAGCTCCCAGAGTACGATCCCAAAGCTATATACATCGACTTTCTGGGTGTAAGACCTATGCTGGATCATTTCTCTGCAGTTCCACAGCTAAAAGTACTAAGTATGACATGTAATGTGCATTGATGCGTTAGTCTGAAACAAAGGAAGGTATTTGCAAAAGGAAGAATAGAGTAGACAAGTGTGTATTGACACTTTAGTCTGAAACAGGGGAAGGTATTTGCAACATGAAGAATAGAATAGAGAAAGTTCAAGTATAGTCGTCGAACAACTTAGACTGTGAACATTTCACACACATGAAGGGCAATTGTCATAGATAACTTCATATTTATTTACTAATTTTCCACAAACACCGCCCTAGGATTCAGAGCATTTGTCAAATGACATCATTAGCCTTATTCTTCATGAAACTGCAGGAGCCTCACAAGTCTATATAAATTAATATTAATTCTGTACTTTCAAAATGGAAACAAAAAGATATTATTCAATTAATATCGCAGTAGATTCAGCATGACATGAGCTATTGTCCCACAAATCAGCTATCTCCACCTAATTCACGATGTGGAATACCCTAGAATGCAGTTGTGGTGCTTCTCTCACAAGTCACTTCGTGATGCCACTCCCTAAACATTTTTTCAAAAATTCAACAACACTTCAAACATTGCATTTACATCCAAAACTTAAAAGGTTAATTCCCCATAGTATCATTTAAATAAAACCACTACAGAGCCAGTGGCTTAAGCATCACTTGTCTGTGAAAATGCGATTGTTGTCCAACAATTTTGAAAGAATCAACCAAAACACTCAGCTCAAGTTCCCAAGATGAGTTTTGAAGGATTAGTAATTTATCTCACATTATGGACAATGGCCCACAAGCAACCGCAACAGACATAGCATTGACCTGTGAAACCATCTAAAGAACATAACAAGCAGTTACGTGATAATACCATCAAACCAGCACCAGTAAGATTTGTCAAGTAAGGGTGCTACGTCACCACAGTACAAAAAGAGGGGTGTTATTAACATTTATTTTCTTAAAACGTTGAGCTATAGATTACTCTATCCAATGTTAGAGAAAAAAATATGCCATTTCAAAACCATTTAGTCACCTAAAAGCTTAGAGAGTAGCCAAGCATCACAGCCAGGTTTTAGTTAGTCCCTAGTTATTAAAATTCAAATCTTATGAAACACTTTCATTTTCTTGAGGAGAGAAAACAAACAGAAGAACAAAGAACAAAGTTATGAGATCACCTCCAAGTGTGAGGCACTACAAATATGCTTGAAAACATTGCAGCCAATAAAGCAACTTCTAGATTCAGACTGAGGTTATATACTATGAAATATTCCTGAACGGCAGAACACTTCACTCAGTTGTTCCTATAGTCAGTTGTTCCTATAGTCCTCATAAGTCACATATTCTGATGAGACCAAGATAAGAGACTGTGCATATAACTAAGCATTTCACAGAGCTCAAATCACACAGTTGGTCCACCACTTGAGGTCATGGGCAAGTAAAGGTGTGATAGTTCCTAATTAGCTAGATTGTTTTCCTATTCCTAATCTGTTTTGGCATATTTAAAAGTATTAACTTATCTGATTCTTTCCAATTGCAGCAACTTTAGAAGGGGGGATAGTACTCATATTACCCAAGCATGGACAAATTACCAATTGTATCTCACTTTCAAATGTGCATTCCCCATACCCTCCATATACAAGTGTCTTGAACATACATAGTTAAAAATAAATATAATAGAGTCGACTTCAAAACCACCTCAATAGGTCAAGGGACACAGAATTAGAACAGCACAAAAAAAATAAAAACTTTTACAATATTTTCAGACAGTGGCAGAAAAAATATTGATTATTCCAACTATTGATATGCAAAGTATGAATTTGGATATTAGTGCGCCACGTAATGAAACTAAGTTAGGTTAGGCCAGGATTCAGTTAAAAAACTGAACTCTTCAATGTATCATCATCATGCAGCATGCAGCACGCAGCATGAATCATAACAATTCTGGTTTCCAATAATATGGAATGATAAAATAATTACGGTAATCAAAGAACATGTTCGATAAATTGGCTAAAAAGGTCTAGAAAATGGAAGGGAACATTAACAAGAACAAAGAAATAGTAAGTCTGAGAAAACTAATTTTTATTTCCTGATTAAGCAGGAAGTTCATGTACCATATAACACATGATGTTAATGGGTCAAGGGGGGAGAAATTCCCACAGTTCATGAATACAAAAATATGCAATGATTGAATAGAGAAAAGGTAAAAAGGATGGCAAAAGGATGAAGACGACAACTTACGGGGCCATCCATCGGTATGTGCCTGTTTCTGGTGTCATTCCCTCTGTCTGAACTTCAATACGAGCTACCCCAAAATCTGCAATCTTGATTGACTTATCAGCGGCAATTAGAAGATTGTCAGACTTCAAGTCTCGGTGAATCAAATTCAACCCATGCACATATTCCATCCCTCTCGCAACATCCAAGGCCTGCTTTACAGCCAATTTCAGGGGCACTGCACGATTCTGGCGCTTTGTCAAGAATTGACGCACAGAACCACCCTTGGCGTATTCTGTTACAATACACCAGACCATGGGTTTGCGACATGCGCCGATAAAGCGAACAATATTTGGGTGCTTCAACCTTGCCAACATCATGACTTCTTGTTGAAACTGCTGCTCCATTAAATGGGCTCTCTCTGCATCATTCTCCGGCCTCTCCAAAAGCTTGATCGCGACATCCTCACCATTATATGTGCCTCTGTAGAGCTTGCCAAAAGCCCCCTGAGCAAAAGCAGGTCCCATGTTGAGCTTCCTCAAGTCAATTGTCCACTCATCATAATTACCAAGTCCCTCAGTAGGATATCGGGGATCGATCAGAGCTTGAGCTAGGGCATCGTCACTCAGTCCATGAGAAACTCTTACATGGTTGACACTGGCAGCGACAGAATAGTTATTGACATGCTTGAGGCCCTGGTGACCCAAGATACGTGTGTGAGAATCATTGGATCCAACACTACTGTTGTCTACAGACATGGCAACAGAACCTCCACCGTTGCTCAACTGCAAGCTCCCATAACTATCGGTTGACATATTTGATCCCTCATTGAGCTTGCGATAAAAGTGCGAGAAATCATACTGGTCATGATTATTGTTTAGGCCTATAATTCCTGTAAACTTTGGAGCCTCCAACATTTTCAGTTTAAACCAATGCAGCCTGCAGCTGAACCTCAAAAATTTCCTTATGGCTTCTGCATTAGTATTTCCAACCTTAAACTCGCGGACCAAAACCTTACAACAAAAATATAAAACCGACAAAAAGAAATATCAATTAAACAAATTTAAAAGTACACTTATTCATAATCTTTTACTGGCAACTCACTAAATGACCCTCATCCCCACCCCACCGGGCCCACTCCCATACCAAATTCATTAAAACTTCAGGAGAAACGAGACCTGTAATCTACCAATGAGCTTTCAAAAACTACTTATGAAAAGTTATACTAGAGGTGTAACACCAGCATAAAACTCACTCATGCTCATTGAGCTTGATAAAAATTACCCAAAAAAATTATAAGTTTTAAATGAAGTAAAACGATCAAGCCCTAATTCCATCATTTACCACTCTTTTCTTTTCAGTCTTTTGTTGATTATCGTTACAGCAAACAGAAGTCATTCAAATAAAAGGAATAAGGTGTTCATTCAAACTTCAGCTGAGAAACCAGAAAATTTAGAACTTCTCCACAAACACACAAGACTCCCAGGAAAATAACGCCAGCTACTAAAGTTTTCTCCCATAAATTAAACAGCGTCGAAACTAAATCCAGTAACGAAAAACTTCATAAACCCTAGAATTCTTAAACATATTTGGTGATCCGAAGGCAGAATTGAGAAATGAACACAAATACACACCTCGATCGAGAGACTAGAACCTTTACTTTTCAGCGACTTCAGATAAAGCCGATAACAATCTAATGGAGCCCAAAGAATTTACAGCTCTGCCCCCTCCCCACCCACTCCTCACAAGCCTTCACCTGTACACAAGAAACACGAGAAGGTGGAGAGAAAACGACGATGTCCGAAAGGGACAGAGTAGAGAGAGAAAGTTTCAGCAGCAGATGAAGAGAGAGAAAGGAGATGAAAATGAATGGATGTATAAGCTGAGCTCCTAGTCTTGGTCTCTTTTTCTTCTTTCTTCCTCCATTTTTTTCTATTCCTTTTTTTTTTTTTTTTAATTAGTTCCTAGCTAAATAGGATGACATCTGGTGTATCCGCTCGCACCGGTGGGTTTGCTACTACCGCTGTTATATGGGACCACGTGGCAGAATCCCTCATCTTAGCCACCGATCTAAGAATAAAAGGTTACAGTTTATGCTGGACCCACATATGATATTGACGACTTACAGACACGCGCCGGTCAACAGTCAGCCGAGCGTGTGGGACCCATTACGGTCATTTTGACTGCCTACCAGAGATACCCAAGGTAGCGTAAAGTACATCGTCTAGACGCCAAAATTACCCAGGGCACCAATTTTTTAAATGGTAACTTGTAACTACCATTTAATGTATAATCATATAATAATGTTTTACCATTTTTAATAATTTAAGTAAAATTTTCATAATTTTTAATTATATTAAATTAAATACAAAATTTAATTATATTTTCTGTTCATTTTTTCAATCGAATTAACACGTGGTTTGAAGGACTTCATGCGTAATTTAATCCTTTAGAAATATATAAAGTAATTCCAATATTTCACCTTTATACAGTTCTGGTTCATTTTTTAAAAATTAATGTTTAATATTATGTCTAAATTTTGAAATATATAAATAAAATATTAAATCAATTAAAATTATGAAATAACCTTTGATTAAGTCTCGAAATGAATGGCATTGAATAAAACTAGTATTTATCTCCTGCAATGCACGGATTAATATATATTTAATTGTTTATAAATAAATTATAGAATTAAATTCAGATAAAATATTAATTATAACAAATCAAAAATATTTATTTTTAAAATTGATTATTTTTTTATGATACTCAAACACACTATTACTTGTTTTGTATTCTTACATATGTGAATTAAGTGAGTACATACAACTAATAAAAGTAATTTGTTGAATCTTATTTGAAAATTATATTTATAAATACTCATATTTTTTAAAATAATTAAGAATAGTTTTATATAATTAATCATATTTATACATATGGTAGCATAGATATAGATTTATTTATTGAATAAATTAAAAATTAAAAATTAAATCAAATAATTTAATTATAGCATTTAGTTTTTAAAGGTTGAGTTATTTGTTTTATTTTGATACGTGTATTAGCTTTGAATAAACTGTAGATTAAATTCTTATATGGATTTGAATTAGAAATATAAAAATATTACATTTATGTATAAATTATTATTATTATTATTATTATTATTATATTTGCTTCGTCTTAATAAGTTGAACTACGTGTATTGATTTTAGGAAAATTATAGTGAATTAGATTATTGCTGTAAAATTTACTTCGAACTATTATACAATTTATTATTTGATAGAGATAAGAATGCAGTAATTCATCTTACTTTCTAATTAGTTTGAAGTCTGCCATCAATATCTAGCTAAGATTTAATTTCTCTACTCATGTACCACAAAAAATTAAAAAAGAGGAAACACATAAATCCCAATTGAGTTTTGGAAGCAAAAGTGTTAAGTTTGTCTAATTGTCACAATTAAAACAGAATTACCAAAAATTTCATGTACATCTCATTTTAGAAATATTTGTTTATATATATCTATATATATATATTATATTTAACTTTGACTAATAAAATAAAATTACTACTGAACTTTCCCAACATGTTGAGAATATTATAAACTATTTAAAGTTTGAAACAAATTATGGAAGAAATATAATTAAAATGATTAATTGCATAAAAAAGTACAACTTTTGATGAAATTTGTAATTTAATTACTATTTTTTAATTTTTACAATTTTATGAACTACATTTTTTTATTTTTGCAATTCAAAACAAGTGACAGTTTTATGCTGAATTTTTTAATATACTAACTTAAATTATTATTACTTAATTCATTATTATTATCTTTGAAATATTTTCTATGAAATTATATAAACGAAATTAGCCTTGTGTATTATTTGTTTTACATATAAAACAATGGTAAGAACATGTAAGAAACTATGTTTTATATTTATGTTACACATGAAAATATAGTAAAAACATGATGCCTCTTTAATTATATAGAATATATGTGAATTCACACATAATTAATTATATAGTTTGCCTACTAGAAACTTGAAGTCAGTATCAGGATTATATTAAAATACATTAATTTTAAATTTAATTATAATTGATCTATAAATATCAAATATTAATTTATTTGTTGGTACATGATCGTATATTTAATTAAGTCAAATAATGAACATATATTACTATTTGTAGCAAAGTTCGAATATTTCACAGATATAACATTGTCTTAAATTCATTGAAAATTATTACATACTTTGAGTTATATAAAATGTATATATAATGATTAACCTTATAAAAACTAAAAGATCATAATGCAAATCTTTTTAAAAATATTGATTTATATGCAATTAACCCTAATTAAAACCAATTGGTAAAAAATAACATAAATATAAGGGTTGGGATTTTATAATTTACAAAAGAATTTTAAGGTTCTCTTATATATATATATATATATATATATATATATAATTAGGTGAAGGTGAATACCGTCACACGTGGCATCATTAAATACTATTAAGAAAATAAATTTATCCAAAATAATGAGGTAACAAAAAAAGTAATGTTTTAACACTAAACCTTATTAAGAAAATAAATTTATGTAGAAGAATGAGGTAACAAAAAAATATAATATTTTAAAATACTAAATGACAAGTTAGAAATTAGCGCCCAAGAGTCCATAGATAGAGAATGTGTGGGGGTCTAGAAGGTGATCTAAAATTTAAATATTTCTTTTATATGTTTATCTATATTTTTTATTAATCTAAACAAAAAACATCGTAAATTCAAAGTCACACAACACAACATCATTATTATTATTATTATATCAAACAAAGATATGTCACTCATTATTATAATTAAATAAGTTCGTTATATCGATCAATATAAGGTCAATAATAAAAAAATCAATTGGAGACATTTACATTAGGAGGAAAAAACAAAAATAAAACGACACCACTTTAGATATTATTGAAATATTTAAGTGGCTAACTTCAAATAAAAATCACATAAAGAAGATTCTTAAGAAATAAAATTAATAAAATTGAATATTATTAAAAAAATTTAAAGAAATGGACATAAAACTGAAATACTGCTCAAAACAAAAGATTGGTAAGTTAAAATAGCACAGAAATAAAGGGAAAAAAATGATAAAAAAGGATTATACCGGTATAATTCTTTTGAAATAGAAAGATCTCGAGCAGTGAGGTGAGGCCGTATACACTCCAAACGAGGAACAGGAAAAGCCCACACGACACTGAAACCTTCGACTGTGAGTTCATTAATTATTATTTAGTATGCATACAATTCACTGACATTGTCGCCGCACACAGATAGCTACACTCGTACCATGATCATCCGAGGTCGCGCCCCCCACCCCGCTTTTAGTCCCACAAACTGCTTCTCCAACTCGTTCTTGGTGCCGCATCTAACGAAATGCAGTTTCAAGAAAAGAGCCACTACATTCAAGCATGAATTGGATAACTGCGACCGATTGAAGACACGGTCGAGCAATTTCAAGATTCAGGCTCTTGAAGCTGATGCCAATCAGGTAATTTTGTCAAGATTTCCGGACCCATTTTGCCTGTTAGTTTAGGCACTTTTAATTCTTGAAAATTTCATGTTGTTTACCATTCATTTTTTACTGAATTCTTTGAAATGGTAAACTTGTTTGGTGGTCGCGAAATTAATTGCTGACATTCTGATATAAGAATATGGAACGTGTTATGGAAAGAAGGGAGGTATTACCGGATATTGAGAGAACTATTTTGTACACTAACGGTGAATGTGACTGCAAGAAGGGAAAAAAAACTTAAAAGACGCAAGCCAAGTGTGGGATACCAAAATGTTAACTAGTACAATGTTAGAGGAAAAGGAAAAGAAAAAAGAACCGTTAGGTGAAAATAATAGGGCTAATTATGTTATGAATCTTTGGATTAGTTAGGATTAAGAATTAGTTGGCATTATACGAAAGGCCTCATAGCTGTCTTGTTGAATTAGTCAGTCGCTGCTATCCTTGATTTTATGAGCTTATCTTAAGTGTTTCTTGTAACTGGTATAAAAGTTGCAAATATGAAGTCCTTAATCCTTCTTTTTTCAGCCTATGTTGTATGCTCAAAATATGGTTCAGCTGCGTCTATTTAAATATTACGCTGAAGATATGAATGGTTCCACAACTTAGCCTTCTTTAGGATTGAATATTGGTTTTTATCTCATTGTTTATTCTGATATCAAGTTCTGCAGCTACATGGTGCAATAGTACAAGGTTCAAGAACAGAGTCAGAGTATGATGATCTCAAATGGCCTTCACCAAGTGATGAAATTCCATTTTGGAAGAGAGAATTTCCTTCTTGGGATGTCAGCACTGAAGGCCCTGTTGACATCCAGAAGGATTCTGATCCAATGCACATTGTTCATGTTACAGCTGAAATGGCACCCATAGCTAAGGTAGGAGGTCTGGGAGATGTTGTGACTGGACTAGCCCGTGCATGTTTAATGCGTGGCCATACAGTGGATGTCTTTCTACCTTTCTATGAATGTATCAATAAACAGCATATCAAAGAACTGGCATTGATCAGTACATATAACTCGTATTTTGATGGAAGTTGGATCCCTACTAATGTCTACCGGGGAGTAGTTTTGGGCATCCCTATGTTACTTATTGAACCATCCAACCACTTCTTTAAGGGACAGAGCATATATGGAGGTTCATACAATGAGCTGGAGGCATATTTATTCTTTAGCCGTGCCTGCCTCGAATGGCTGCAGGTTTTGACCCTGTGGCTCTAAAGTTAATCTGTTGAAGAGCATCAATTTGAATGATTTTTCGTTTTTTGCTACTACTGTCCTTCAATATGTCAAGTATTTTTGAAGTTAAACGTTGTATTTAAACTTTCATCTTTAAGACATAGTGAACGTGTTTCATTGACGTCAACCTTTGTATAGGTCTCTGGAGCCCAGCCTGACATCATTCATGTCCATGAATGGCAAACTGGTAGTTTGCCATTGCTCTACTGGGACATGTATCATTTTCTTTCCCTTAAGGTGAAAGGTTGATTTTATAATAATTGTTTATAGTAATAGCATTTGCAACATTCATTTGGAGGGTTTATATTGTAGATTATGATTCTGACATCTTATCCCTGGTAGAAACCACGAATCGTGTTGACAATCCATAATATGGAACACTATGGAGAATGCAGGTATGTTACCAAATCATTGCTGTTTTCCATTTAAGTGAAGCTTGCAATCCTCTCCTCTTTGCTTTTAGTCGTTTCATTATATTTAATCAACTCTTTCTGGTGGTTCACTTAATTTGTCAGTTCGCCAATTCCATCACAAATGAGATGCTCAATTCTTAGTGAAACTAGTGGCATGATTTCATGGCATATATGATATGATTAGACTAGTTTGGAGAAAATTTCTTTATCATCATACATTTTGGTTGTGATGGTGGGTGGGGTTCTGTATGATCTTTCAGGATCTCCCTTTAGTATTGTCTTAACATTTTCCTTTTCATCGTCCTTTCTATTCTCACTCCTCATCTCAGTTTCTATGTTATAAATGTGTTTGGTTTATTGGAAATACTTTATCTGTTTTGTGTGTGTATAGTATGTGAGTATGAATACCTGTTTCTTATGCAGTTACTTTATTTAAAATGGTAAGTAATATGAACTGGGTCGCTGAGAAATATGAACTTCACTTGTAACATATTGATATACTCATCATATACATGCTAAACCTTATTCAATTTTAGTTTGCCAAACCATGATAAGGAGTGAACTATGTATCAAGATAATATTTAAATTGGGATTCATCTAGAAAATAGGATAGCTAAGAGCATGATTCAGGAAACTAAGAAGTCCATTCAAGGTCTTGCGCATGGGAATGCTACATAATTCTCATGAAATCCTGTCCTGGTCCATGTCATTTCACAGTTGCTCCCCTGGATCACAATTTTCACCCTTTATGGTTTACAACAGGTGCCAAGTACATTGTCAAAACATTACTAATTTGTGAGGCCATATGGGTGGTTTTACATTTCAATTTTCTTTTAGAAACTCCAGTGAATATGAATTGTAAAACCAAGCGACATAATTTTAAGACAAAAACACAAACATTTATCTTGCAACTCCTAAAAAATGGAAAGTAGAATTGTAAAGAATCCTTAAAGTTCTTTTGCTTTTTACTATTAAGTGGTGCGTCTAACTGCACTGTCTGAGTTTTTGTAGATCTTGTCTTTCTTGCCTTTCTACTTTAACCTGTCTGATGTGATTCTTTGGAAGGCAAGAGCAGCTAAGCAAGTGTGGTCTTGATGGATCTATGTATGTGACTGAAGCGAAGGTTAGCCTATAATATGTCTTGCATGTTATACATGTGTGGGATTATATCAGCCCTCTGAACACCTATCCTTTTATGCTAGTAAAAGCATGCAGAGAAAGTAATTTATTGGCAACAATGTTTTAAAGGATAATTTTTGGCTGCTGATTATGCGCGGTTTCTAATTGAAATGGAGTGAAAGCACTGAGTCTTAAGCATGTAGTCTTATGATCATTCAAAAGAAAAAGGAAATTAAACTTTCTTTAGAATATATTTGATTATCATTTCACTGTTTACTATTCTTATGCAGCATCTTCTTTGTAAACTATAATTCAAACGCCTATGAGACGACACCTCGATTTTGTTTTAAAAATGGCAGGCTGTGGATGATAGAACTGTTGGGCATAACCCTGAGAGGTTAAGTTTACTGAAAGGAGGCATTGTCTACAGCAATGCAGTAGTGTAAGTTATTGTGCTTCAAGCGCTTTATTTTTCTCATATATATGCAGTCATGCGGATAAGTGTATTTTTATCTTACTGGATATTTTTTTATATCTAATCGGACAAAGAGTTGCTGGTAAGGAATGTAAATGACTAGATAAAAACACAAAGGGCTGCACCACCTTGCATGCATACATAATTCACAGTAAGTAATTTATACAGTTTCTAATGTTTCTTGTAATCTCCAGTACAGTTTCTCCAACCTATCTCAGTGAAACACTTTGCTCGGGATGGCTTGCTGGCACACTGATAAGGCACCGTGACAAGTAAGCACTAATACGCTTTAAGTCAATGTTGGCAAACTTTGGTAGACTACAAAGTATTCTCAGTTGATAATCCCTTCCTTACTATGTGATTTTGACCACCCTTGAGTTCTATTTCATATAAGACCAACATTTTAATTTACGCCTTAATTTACAATACCCGTTTTGCATTTTTATTGGTTGTTGAAACTGCTTTTGCTGTAACAGCTTCCATCCTGGTCTAGGATTTTCTAACTCTAATTGCTGGGTCAGGTTTTAAAATAGAAGATACTTTCACATTTAGTCAGTGCGATTGAATATTTTATTATCTTCTCTAAAGGTGGGCGGCTAACACCGATTAAATCAGTCTTAGATGCTTTTCCAATCTATTTTATTTTGTATTCCAACAGGAATTGCAAGTATTATGAGAAAGAAAATGAGGAATTTATGGTTCTGAAGGGAACAACCACGTTCATTTGGTAACTTGGGTTGTGGTGGTTTGGCCCAAGGAGTTAGGAGGCCTTGGTATTGGGATTTTGCATTTGATAAGTAAGGGTCCGTTGGGTAAGTGGTGATGAGATTTCAAAAGGAACAAATTTCTTTGGGATAGAGTTATAACAAGGAGATATAGTGCCCAAAATAATGGATGGGTCCATGGGCTTAGCAGTGAGGTTCACTTTCAAAGTCCATGGAAATGTACTTTTAGAGAGTATTTTGGATCTTCTGAAAGCAGCAAAAGTCCAATTCAGGAGTGTGAATATTGTGAGGTTTTAGGAGGATATCAGTTGGGGGTGTTGACCATTTTCAGATCAATTTCCTTCCGCCTTCATAATAAAACCATTTCTTCTTTTGTTCTTTTCAGTTCTGATGTTCATCTCAATCCTCTATATGACTTGCACTTATTTCGTATCCTTTGAGAATCTGAAGTTCTAAATATGTGTTTTTTAACCGAGTTGGTGGAGGAATTCAGACTGTTACAAAAATGGAAGATTCTAGGAGAAGGGTGTTGCACTCATTGGGAATATGCTTGTGCAAATCATTTTTCTTGTCCTTTTTTCCCCAAGGATAACTACCATCCTTTTTCCTTTTTATAATCTGTGTGGAAAGTTCCGGTACATGAAAAGGTTCAGTTTTTATCATAGCTGATGGTGCTTGGTGAAATTCTCACAAGTGATATGCTACAAAGACATTTTCCGCATGTTCTGGTACCCCCAAATTGGTGCATGCTGTGCAAATGTGATTCCGAATATTTGGATTACATCTTTTTGCAGTCCTTTCTTCTTTCATTGTGGTACCGAGTGCTAAAGGAGCTTGGTGTTTTATGGGTTGTAACACAATCTATCAAGGAACTGTCCCAGTTTAATATGGAAATTTTCACAACCAAAAGGGGTGAAGTTCTTTGGGGACTTATTGTTCAAGCCTTATGTTGGTCCCTATGGCTAGAAAGGATTGAGGAGGCCTAGATGAGCTTTGGTTTAAGATTAAGTTTAGGGCTGCATGGTGGTTCAAAGATTTCAGAATATTGTATATATTTGATGTCTGTGCATAGTACTTTAGATAGTAGTATCATCTCCTAATATTTCATTGCTTTGTACTTTCATAACTTTATTTAATAAAAATCTGGTTGTCATAAAAAAAAAAAAAATCTTCTCCTTAATCAGTTCTAATCAGTTCGACAAATAATTACGTGTTATCAAAATTCAAATCAGCACCGTAGGCTGAGTTAACTGTTTATATTGGATAAACTCATAGCCCGTTGGCCTGTCCGGCCATTCCAAAATGGGACCGTTCAGTTTTGGGCCTAAGATAACATAATAATCACCATCCTAGTTGTTGGGCCACTTGGACCAAGTCAATTCTGCCGGCACCTAAGATATAACTGAATCTCATCAAAAGCCAGAATAAATAAATGAATAAAAAAAAGAAAAAAGATGACAAAGCACTGAAATCCATGAAAGGAGGAAGAAGGAAATTGAGGCATATGCCTTTTAGGCTCCCATTGTCCTTAAGTCAGTGGGGCACATGCCTTCAAACCAATGTCAATAAAAATAGAGTTGGTTTTCCAACTTTAGAAGGACCCAATGATCTAAATATAGTAATGAGTCTCAACAATTTTGTTATAGGGTCTAGCACCTAAGGCTTTCAACCAACATCTTTTTTGGAGTACAATTTTCAAGCTAGGGAATCCTCGCTGGGAATCTCATTCAGGGAATGTTAGCGCTAATGTGTTAGGCCACAATGTTGGAAGACTGCCCGAATTATCTCATAAGGCTTAAGGCGGAATCCAGTTTTTCGCAGGGTTGAAACGGTACATGATATAGAACAAAGTGTTCAGAATGGCAAATGTGCGCCTTGGAATCCTATGCTTTTAGGGAAACCTTGAAGGGCCATAAAAGTAGTAATCTGAAAGACTTCCTTGCTGGGTTGAATTGATTGATTAGGCAAGGCTAGTAAACCCAGGTGAAAACAACTCTAGAAAGAAAAAAAAAAAAAAAAAGTATATTAACAATTACTGACTTCTAATGTTTCTGCCATTTTTTATTTCTTTCCTTTCTTCGAGCAACTATTCTCAACCTTCCTATTCATGTTAGAAGGATTTCTCTTCCTCTAGGCTAGTAATCTACGGCTTTATGGTGTTTGTCAT
The DNA here is from genome assembly GCA_028749325.2 of Caryopteris x clandonensis. Taxonomy (NCBI): domain Eukaryota; kingdom Viridiplantae; phylum Streptophyta; class Magnoliopsida; order Lamiales; family Lamiaceae; genus Caryopteris; species Caryopteris x clandonensis. The sequence continues at coordinate 849,069 of JAPYKT020000048.1, forward strand.
TTCAGCCTGGTAGCCTCTGTTTTTTTAATTTTATTATAAAAACCATTATTTTCATTTGTTACATTTCCTTACAAAAAATGTGTATTTCATGATTTTTCTTTTTTGGGGGTAAGGATCCATATCATGGTTTTTACAATAAAGATTTTTTTATTTTTTATGTTTTTAGGAAGAGTTAATCATGCAGTTCCTTCTTATTGATAGTATATTATGCTTTTCATTTCATAATCCTTTTCCTGCCAGTTTTTGATGTGTTGGCTTATTTTCTGAAGTTCTTAATATGAAATACCTTCTCATTTTTAAATGTATTTAAATAAGATAGTTTATGCGGCATGGGCCAATCTTGGAGTGTAGGCCTCCCTAAGACGTGAATGCTCAAAAACATGTCTCTGAGTCAATAAACATGTCATAATAGAAGAAATGATGGACTTAAAAGACTGGCTAATATATTTGGGAAGATGCAAGTTATGTTGACTTTTGCTGTTGAAGGATATCTGGATTATTGTACCATATCTAGATTGGAATCAGACTCTGGCTAAATTAGTCTAGCTTTTGCTTTACATGAGAAATTTAACTTTTAGCATTTTGTAGGTACTTTGGTATTTTGAATGGGATAGATACTGCAATATGGAACCCTGCAACAGATGCATTCTTGCCTGCTAAATTTGATGGTAATTACTTTTTCCCGTTTCACATTTCATCCTGTATCATCACATATCTGTGTATGTCTACTATTGTATTACGCATAGACACCACTATAGTTAGGTGGTGTATTTGGTAACTTGTTAAGAAAGAAGGCTAGACATACCAAATTGCTAGCACATTGCACATATTGCAACTAACAAACTTCGTTGTACTGCATTCTATTGGTGATTGTTCAAGATATTGAATTAAAAGTTTTAAGTGATTCTCCTCACTAACAACTTCAACTTTTCACTGAGGAGACTTAAAACAGAACTGTGAGGCCTTATATAGGAGAAGTTGAGGTGATATTGATAAGCAGTTTAGGTAATCCTGCAAAATATTAAGTTCTATTATTTTTGGTTAAGTTGGCAGAAAATTGTCCTTGAAAAGAATTATGAGTTAATAAAACAGAACTATGGGGCCTTACATAGGAGAAAGACACCTACTTAGAAAGGTTGTTTGGACCTACCGGGTTAGGTAAATTTCTAATGCATTCCCCAACCGGAGAGGTCATTTTTGGAGGAGAACTATGCATTTTTGGGATCTATGCACCCCTTGGTTAGAACCTCTAAGAGGTCCAAATGTGTTATGAGCTTTACCTGAGAATTATAGTTATGACAAGAAGCAAAAAAAATTAGTTTTAGAATCGCTAAAATAAGTTTAAAGATGTCAATGATACCACTGATAGAAAAAGAGAGTTAAAAGGCATGTAATTGGATATGATCGTTTATACCTGAAAAAAGTTCTATGATTGTAAGCAAAAGCTGGCATGTTGAGATTGTAGATAGGGGAAGAGTCATTGAAGAAGCAGAAGAAAAGGAGAGAACAAAGAAGAATAATCTTAGTTTAGGAATAGGGCAGTGAAATAATTAAAAAAAATAAAAATCTGGACAATTAAACGAATTATGATCAATAATCTTACTCGTTATATCTAAATGAAATTTTTGGTGCGAACTTATGTGCTACAAATAATTTGTTAGAATTGACGTGTCATGTGTGCTTGATAAAACTCCTGCTGAGATTGAAAATCCTGAAACAAGTCCTGCATTAACGTTGAACGGAATTGCTGAGGTGTTTAGAAATTGCAAAATAAAAATGGTACTCGGTTTTTTTTTTTTTTTTTTTTTCATAACCAAAAACCTCCCTTAGAGGGATTCGAGAGATCCTCAATCCTGTAAAGAAACACAATCAAAAGTACAAGATTAAAAAATGTTAAAATGGAGAATATAGAAGAAAAGCAAAACAATATGCAAGTGATTTAAGGTAATCTAAAAGTAGGAAGAAGCCAAGAATCCAATGTAACGAGTAGAGCTGTTAAAATGGGTGAGGCCCGCCGAGCTAGCCCGTCTCGCCCCGCAAAATAGGTGGGTTTTGCTAGGAATTTAACAGCCCGCCAATTGGTGGCCCGCAGCGGGCTGGCCCACGTGGGCCACGGGTTGAAACGGGTCGGGGTGGGTTGGGCTGGGCCAACCCGCGGGTTTTTAAGTTATTTTTAATTAAAAATATAACTAATCATAACACCTCAGCCCTATCCATGACCCACCCACCTTCCCATAACCCACCTACCCTCCCTATCTCACAAGTCACAAAAGTGACGACTAGAAGTCTAAACCCCCACTTCAGTAATAATTTATTACCTTCCCCCAATTTACAAATCCCTCGGACGCCCAAACCCTCCCAAATCCCAGTCACGACACTCACGACCATCACACAGCCATAGCCCACAACCACCCTCCCCTGTCCCCGCCCTTCCCCACCCCAATTCCGACGGCCATCGGCATCGCCAGCACCACCCTGTCCCCGATTCCGACGGCCCGTGGGTTGGCCCGCCAAACCTATAACCCGCTGGTGGGTTGGGCTGGGTTGGAGTTTTAGCAGCCCGCCTTTTTTTTGGCCCGCCCCGCCCCGCCAAATGGTAAGCTTGGTTGGTTTTGGCCTGCCCTGCCCCGCCAGCCCGTCTGGACGGCTCTAGTGATGAGTCCTTTGAGACCAAAAGGCAGATCAGATGTGGTAAAAGTTCTTGAATCTTGAGTACAGCAGGCCCAATTAACAAGAAAGTCAGCTTGTCTATACCCATCACATTATATATGACTATAGAAAATGCTGGTGAAGAGAAAGAAGTTGAGATATCAAGTGCTTCAATGACCAATCTCCAGGATTTCTATGAATGTGACGCTCATAGCATCTCTTTCAATCCCAACTGAAGTACTTCATTACTCAACACATAACTTTAATTCAAAAACAATATCATGAACTTCAGCATATATTTTAGAATGATGTCCCAAGTGTGAGAAAAAGAACAAAAAGGTCTACCAAATGAATCTCGAAGAAGACCCCCTGAGCCAGAAAACTCCAGGATTTCTTCGGACGCAACATCCGTGTTAAGATTGAACTAATGAGAAGGTGGAGTAAGTCCAGAGCTCTGGAATAGGATCAGGTGAGTGTTAGAGGGAGGCAGGAAAACTCCATTTTCTAGGAATCACCAAATCATTTTCCCTGAAATTCTGTCTAAGAAGTTAAGCTTGAGAAGCTAATCTAATTTAAGGCATCACCTGTTACTGGATAAATGCATAAGTAATCCGGACATCTTCAAACTTAGCCTTGCTTCTAGTCAACCATAAATGTCAAGTGATCTGGAGGCTGAGCCATTCTAATATGATTAGAAATAATATTAGAGCAGAAGGAAACCAAGCTGACCACATAACAGACATGAAAAGAGATTCCAAAAGTCTGAGCAAAATAATGCCAAACATGTGAAGAGATAGGGCAACTTAGAAAAATATATTGAATATTCTCATCATTATTACCACATGAGGAACACCTTGAAAAAATTTCAAAACCTCTCCCAATTAAAATATCATCCGAAGGTAGGAAATGGGCTAAAAGCCTCCACACAAAAATTTCATGACAGGTGAAACTGCATTGAGGCCATAACATTTTCCTCCATAACTGAACTGGTTTTCATTGCCTAATCTTTTCCCAACTGCTAAAAGTCTTATAAAGACCTTGTTTGCAGACCGAGTGAATTTGACCCCCTGGCATCCAGCATCTTCCAGGTTACAATCCAAGAGCATATTGGAAAAAACTTCCATGGATTTAGTTTTCAAGGGGCTACCCCCCTTCTTTCCAGAGAAGGATAGCATTGAAATCCCCTCTGGCTATCCATGGGAAACAGAATGATTTAAGATTTTTTAATTCATCCCACAAAATAGCTCTATCTTTGAGCAAGAGGCATAAACAAAGGAAGAAAAGAATGAAACACCTAACTGTTTTGTGAGTAATGGAACAATCACTGAGTTGAGAGGAAGAAAAGAGTACTTCAAGATCAATATGATCCTTCTACATAACCTAGATTTTTTAGTATGAATTGGAAGCAATTTGAGTGAATCCTAATGAATAAGCAATGAAGTAATCAGGGACAGGCTTTTTTGTTTCTAAGATTGCAAGAATATCAGGATTTCTTTTCCTACAGAGTCTCTTGAGATAATTTTGGGAACGGGAATTACCAAGAACTCTAATATTCCAAGTTAGAATAATCATTGGCCACGGGATGGAGTTTTCTTGAACTTACTAAATCATCAGATAATTCCAACTGCTTTCTAATAGGAAAGGGAAGTTGCATATTTTCATATAGGTAGTCTCTGAAAAGGTAATGCTTTTCATATCCACCTACATTTTATGCAATATTCGTATGCAAAATAAACTAAAGTTAACAGAAAAAAAGTAAAAGTTGGTTGGAAAGATGTAAGGTTTCTTTCATTGTGTTGAATCTATTATATGACTTTATTGGTCCAGCGTGTTAGAAATGACATGCAGGGGTGGATATGCACAAATTATTTTGTGATGTATATTGTATTCTGTTATTTGGCAGCTGACCAAGTTGAGGGGAAAAAAGTATGCAAACTCTTTGTTCAAAGAGGTCTTGGTTTGGCTCCAGAAGGGCTTCCATTGGACTCCCCTAAGGTGCCCCTTGTTATCTGTATTACTAGACTAGTTGCTCAGAAAGGTCTTCACTTCATTATCAGTGCAGTCAGACATGTAGAAGAACTTGTAAGCATCTCTCTCTCTCTCTCTCTCTCTCTCTCTCTCTCATTTGTTTTATCGCTCTTGTTACGCCTTTGTATGTAATACCTGACTTGTTGTAAAAACTCATGGCAGTTATTGGCCCTGGATTCATTGCTCCTTCTTTAGTCTACATATGACTTATTGTATTAGTTCTACATGACAATATGAGTGTTTGCCCCTCGTTTATGAATATTACCATTCTGTTCTTATTGAAATCATGAGATTTACATCCACTGGAGATGTTTATTGGGGGGTCCTTTCTAGGGCGGACAAATGATTATTTTGGGGACTGCTCTGGATGCTAGGGTTGGAAGAGAATTTGAAGATCTTGCTCAGATGGTAATGCAGATTCAACTATTCTTTATCTATATTGTAGTATCTCTTATTCGATCTGCAAAAATATAATTGAACAAGTTCTCCCAGTAAAAATGTTCATGTTCTGGTTTGAGGTAGTTATAGAATGGAACATGTGCCCCATTCTAAAGTAAAGTATCTTTTTTAACTTCATTGTTGCACATCTATCTCATGTCCATCCTTTGTTAATGATGTACATTTTTCTACTAGCTTCATTCACCTTTTTTTTTTTTTCTCGTCTTAACAATGCAAACAGGAAGGTATAATTTTATGATTGTTTTAAGGTGGTAGTTGTACCTAAATTTTGTTAAGACAACTGATATGAAGCCTGGCTCAGTGGATTGATCTACTATTTGGTCTTCTGTTATGTCGAAGATGGAAGCAAGGGAGAAAAGAATATTTTTAAGTGCTCATTATTTACTTATTTAGCCAAACATGGTCTTTTCAAAATTTCTTCTTTTATCGGATCAGCATTTTGTGCTTCAAGAAGTCCTTGTAGATGTTTTTCTTTAAACATTTGATCCTTTAAATTCTGGTAGGAAGATATGTGAAGCTTACACATTGCAGCCAAGTCTCGTTATGATTTGAATTGTGATCTGGAGAGTATGACAAATTTTGAACAGCTCAGATGGTAGAACAGATATAATATGATAATAAAGGATCTTTTCTTGATTCCTGTTGTGACTGGATCTTTCTACTCTTATCTCTTGTAAGCAACATAGAATTTGAATAAAGATGCATTTCAAAGATTACAATGTTTGCATGTCAAAGGGAAAAACTTTTCACAGTTTTCTATATAGAATCGATCAAAAGATTTGGTGAACCAGGCTGACTTCACTTCTTCTTGTAGCATAACAAAGGTTCTAGCATCCGGATTCTTCTGATGTATAGGTACTTGATTAATCTCATTCGGCATCTGTATCTTTTAAATATGGTTGTGCATTGGATGGGTTCTTATCCTAAGTTCTTCCTGGAGTAAAAACGTTGACCCTGCTTCATTTATTTTTTGTTGTGGATTATGCAGTGAGGAGTTGTCCCATATGCTCTATGCAGCTGGTGACATTGTGTTAGTTCCATCAATATACGAGCCTTGTGGACTTTCTCAAATGATTGGAATGCGCTATGGAGCGGTACGTGCATATATGCTTCAACATAGCTACCACAATATGCAAACACTTTTGCCTAGTTGCTCCCTTTGCCTGATAATCACAAGTATTGTTTCATTAATATCAGGTACCGTTGGTCAGAAAGACTGGCGGCCTTGCAGACACAGTTTTTGACATAGATGATCAGTCGCATCCTGAAATCGCAAATGGGTGATGTGCATTTTCTTGGATCAACCGAGTTGCTATTGAATATATCTTATTGTTTATTAATATATGTAACTTTCATTGTTGAGTACCTAGTGCATGATAAATATGACCAACCATGATAAATATGACCAACAAATTATGCTCATCATTTCTTTATTTTTCATTGCAGCTTTGTTTTTGAAGGAATTGATGAAGGATCTTTGAAGTGGGCCCTAGATCGTGCATTTTCTTACTACCAAGAAAGTAAGTAGATTTTGCAGTCTAAACCTTGCTTACAGCTCTCTCTTTCTCTCTCTAAAAGTGTTGTGATTTGGTTCGGTACAGAACCTGATGAATGGAGGAAAATGGTGAAGAAGGCAATGCAGATGGACAATAGCTGGAACAATACAGCAGGGAAGTACGTTGATGTGTACAACAGCATAAGGGTCAGAGATCACTGACCCTTCACTGCAGATCATTCTTCACATACTCGGATGCAAACAATACTCATTTACACTAATCCATTATCACATTGTTATGTTCAGCTATAATTGATTGAGATTTTAAGTAGATGACATAGTGTTTGATTGCCCCACCAACCAAAGTACCATTGGAGAAGTCTGGTTTCTACTGTTTAAACGGAAAGAAAGAGAGAAAAACGACTATCTTAACTTAATATTTTGTGCGTTTGCTATCTGAACTAATTGAATTTTTGGTCAGTTGCTCCAAATTCTCGCATGCAACAGATTTCCTCCCCAGATTCAAATTTGTCGTGCTCACCATATATTAATACAGTGGCAGATGCCATTTCTTTGACAATCTTCCTCTTCATCGATTGTGAATCAAAAAGGGATTGCTAATCTTCTGGCTGTTCAATCCACGCCTTCCGTTACATAATAAAAATGTCCACCTAAAACAACTCAATTGCAACGATTTGGGTTGGAGAGTAGATCGCACATTGCAACAATTACATATTTGCAGTATCAACTAATACAAGTTAGTACTTTAAACAACTTAGCTCAAAATCACTGATTACTTGGCGAAGAAACTGCTTCATGCAGGTTCAATTTCTATTGCTTTTTAACCCTTAAACATTACAAAAGGAAAAAGAAAAATATTAGTTCTATTTATTTTCTCCATCCGCAATCCAGTATGGGACGTCTGGCAAAATTGGAACACACAGTATTTGCATGCCCCTTGCACAAGGAGACATGCAAAAATCCAAAATAATTGTTTTCTTGAATCTAAACATAAAAATACATCACATCCAAACAATCCACAACTTAAAAAGACACATCAACAATAACAAAGGCAGAAAGCTCAGCTGTAGATACCAACTGCAAAACAAGCCCAAATCCAAAACCTATGCAAGTTAAGCACTTTCAGCTCAAGTAATCCATCCACAATTCTTTAGATGCTACATCTAAAAATGTAACATTTTCCCTGGAATAACTCTGAAAGAAGATCGAGGTAGACAAGTACAATAAAATGGATCGATAGATAAAATGATAGCACATAGTACTGCTACAATTTTACAAGAGAGATAAGAATGATTAACACAAAGATTGAGAGTAAGTAACCAATCCACAGGTAATAGAGCACTTTTCTTTCCCCTCTATTCTCTTCATCACAAGTTCTCAAACTTATCCTGATCAACAAAACATCATAAGGAAAACTATAATTAAAAATACTTCATCTTTCAAGCAGTCATTTAGAATCTTGATTACTTAACAAAAGGGACAACTATTCATTTAATTGCTGTAATATCTAGCAGCATTGCTTCATTTAAATGCCACCTATTTTGAGGCTTATACAAATCGCTACTGCCTAGCAGCTGAAAATAATTGCCCTGCACTTGAATCGAGATGAAAGTAAAAAGAACAAGCAGTATCGGGAATGTGAGGCTTGTAATCCTCCTACGCCTGACACCATCTTAACAAGAAATGAAGATAGCCAAAGAGAGGAGAGAGAGGTAGGGATGACGAAAGAGAGAGAAAGAAGAATAAGGACTGTCCCAAGATTTCAGCCTACTGCTGCCTTACCTAACAATCCCCATTACAACCAACTAATCAGACACACAGGAAATTAGATAACAAGAACTGGCAAAGATGGAGCGAGCCATGATGGCACGCATGAGATGAATTAAATATCACATCAATGATCCCAGTCAGCAACTTCCACTTGCAGTCTGCCATAGTCTGTGAAGAACAGCACTACTCCATGTCCTTCTTCAGAAGGTTTTTAACACCATCTAAACGAAGAGTCTCAGCCAAATTATCTGACAGTTGATTTATTGATTCAGTAGCAAGAGTGGTGGCTGCTGGATTTCCAGTTGAGCTGGTTCGTTGTTTAGCCTTTCTCTCCAGCAAGGTTTTCTCTCGCTCATCATAGAAGTTGAAATCATCGAGAAGAGATGTATCAGCATCGTGACTCTTGAAAATTTTCAACATTTCAATTCCATGTTCCAGTTTCACCTAAAACATAGAACCAACCATCAACAAATAAGTCAAACATGACTGGGTATCTTTTATAACTATAATACAAGAGTAAAGCGATAAGACTGTCAAAGAGCCAACAAGGTGAATTTGGTTAATGAACTCCTGACCCTGCGACAGATGGCATCTACATTACTGTGTACATGTCGGTAAAATGAAATAGAGGTGTTTCATTGAACAAAGCAATTATACAATCTGTAACAATAGATTACAGGGCTCCTTCTCTAAGAAATCCCACAGGAATGCGATAAGGACGAATATAGCTTCCAGACTAACAAAATTTTCATATTTTGATAACCTTCAGCAACTTAAGAGCAATTTTGGAAGGACACATATGCTACATGAATTGATACAACTGCAAAACCTAATATCACATAGTTTCCAACAAATTGGAGTCAAAGATCATTTTGGGCAAAATAGACTTGAGTGACCAACAATTTCTGATTCAGTTTATGAAATTACAAGAATCTGATAACAGTAAAGCACTTTAAAAATAGAATTCAGTAGTGAACCTCTTGTGAATCTCGACTGTGTGTTACAGGCTTGTTGTCATTATTTTCCAGAAGTATGTGGCGAAAGCGACTGTTGGGTACATCTTTGATAATGTGCCATTTGACAGGAAACTGACCGCTCCACCTATCCTGCTGCCAGTAATCAGCATCATTCTCAAAGTCAACAGGCCCAACCATCTCAGCTACACCACAAAACTGTCCACTAGCATTAACCTGCAGGTTGTGCTAAAGTCGTTACAGCAGCTAATATATAACTATGAACATACCATTTTGCAATAACAGAGGTCACAAAAGTGCATGCTTAAACTGACAGATGATGCGAGTCCAAGCAATTATTGATAAAATGTCAAGATGTTGGCAACACATTAATTTCTCTTGAGGAGATTGAAGAAGTAAATCTCACAAGCAATTTTATGTATTGGCAGGCAAGAAGTTTTAAGCAATTAAGAGTTAAGCAGTCAGATTCTCACTGAGAAAAAAAGGAAGACTGGGCAACCGCCTTCTATTTCTTTTGCTTCACGATAAGCAGCATCCAATTTTCGGTTTCCAAGTGGAGTGCTGGCCCAGACATTGTATTTTATGCTTTTATGGATATTATCTTCGCTGAAAGACTTGATAACAAAAAATTTTGCATGTTCATAATCAGTCACAAAATCTGGGGAGTTGAAATGCTGGACTTGAAATCTAGAAGCGGCTTCAACATCTTTAATGCTCACAGCTGACCCCTGTTCAGGGGAGCCCTTGCTCGTGGGCTTCGAAGCCCTAGGTCCTCGGTTCCGATCACTTGGAATACCCAGCATATCCATAGAAATATTTACAGTGTCCCGATCCCTCTCACGCCGTCCACCTTTGTCACCAGTAAATCGAGGCCGGTTAGAACTAGACCCAAGAGTGCTTTGGTAAGAAACACCTTGGGTAAAATGTCTACCCGAGGAATTCATTGTCAACCCAAAACCCTGATATGGTGCCTGCATTACAATATCAGCAACCAAGGAAGATGTGACGGTTTGATTAGTGAATGCTTCAAAAAGGTCTAAAGAAAATATTTTTCATTAATCAACAATCAGTATAATGTGTGTGTTTCAGCACAAGTGCTACAAGCATTGAAAAATCAAGAAACAACCCAAACAAGAGATGAAAGGATATGTGGGAGAGGGTAAATCCGGAATGAGGGACTTAACAAAGGAGAGTAAAGTAGGAGAACATTGTTCAACTAATATAGATTACAGGGAGAAATTGGCTGGCAACAACATAACTGAAAGCAAAGAGGCAAAGCACGACGGTAACAATGCACTTATCTTTAACTAATATTTCCAATTTGCTATGAACATGCAAACATGGTATTGCAGGAAAAGAATGCAATATTTCTCATGCACTACATATACTTAAAAATAGTTCATGACCGCACTCTTTTACCACAAGGTAGTTTTTAGAAGTTTCTAGGCAGGCATCAGTTTCAATGATCAAGCATAATCAATGACCGTGTGAAAAAAGGGCAACAGTTTTCTCCTTTTCTCTCGATGTATGTGGGTGGCTGTGCATTATATTCTTTTCCGCACACTGCGTACATTTCGCTAAAAACATTTAACAAACCTGTGCCATATTTTGCTCATACGATCCAAGAATGCCAATAGGTTGAGGGTATACAGTTCCAGAAATTAATGGAGACATGAACCTGCTAGTATCTAAGGAACTCGAACGACTTGGCAATGGTTCGTTGGATCCAAACTCGCCAGAGAAATTGTAAAGCCCATGACCACTACTCCCAGATATATCACCTCCACTAAAAGATCCAAATGGTAGATAGTAACCTGATCCTGGTCCAAAAAATGCATTGTCAATAAGGTTTTCTTGGCTGCTACTTCCTGATGGTATTAACTCAGTCTGTGAAGCTGGAAGGGATGAAGTAGCATGTGGTGGGCCAGGTGAAACTGCTGGCGGATAGTAGGGAGGAGTCACAGGCATTTGGTGTGGAGAGAACAGCTGACCATCAATCATGATTGGAGATAGAGGGCTAGCAAGAGGGGAGAACTGTCCATAAGCCATCTGGGAGTCAAAGCCATAGCCCGGAGGAAAGAAGAGAGATGAATTGTCATTGTACATTGCCTAAAAAAAGAACAAACGAATTTAATATAACAGGCTTCTATCCACAAGAATCATAAATACACAACAAAAGTATCTAACTCACCGGAGGTATGACATGCAAGTTGTTGGCATTGACATAGTTAGAATGTTCATCCCAGTTACCACTTCCATTTTCATAACCTGAGAAAAAGCAAGGTCAGGTGAACTCTAAATTAGAGGAAGAACGACACCAAACACAGACTACGCATAAATGACTTCAAGAGGTAGCATAGCACCCTAATGGTGCCTGACTTGGCTGCTCCATTCTCTAAACTCAAATACTACATTAATGTTAACCAGAAAAAGTGTCCCCCCATTCTTCAGATACTAAAACATATTTAACCAATGTATTAGTGACTAAAAATAAATGAACTAATTAAACATTTTCTATTCATTCTTTTTTCTTAGGGTTGGGGATAGTGAGTTATAGAGAAAAAGAACTGGTGATCATTTCTCTACCAAAAATGACACTGCTTCCATGAGGTAAATATGTCTGAGAAACTATGTACTAGGGAAACAATGATCTTTAACAACATGATGATCGCACAGTGTGTTCTAAGATGAGATGGTAACCTTAAAATTTCGGAAATGATGTTCAAATGCACAATGGATCAGCCGATCAGGTAACAGACAATGGAATGATAACTATCATAAAATTTTCTACCCCCCCCCCCCCGGATATGCTTGTACAATTGTCAAGCCAAAAACAGGCAAAGCATTATCCGTAAACAAATGACAGTTGTATGCACCACATCCGGACATTATTTATACGAGTATTAATGCACGTGAGAGAAAAACGACGATAATATTTGATAGAATCGATTAGATTCTCTATGGTGACATCAAATTATCTGAACATTTTAATAGACAAAGTTAACCAATAGATAGTGTACAAAAATTACCTCCAAAATAATAACCCTGTTCTTGAGGGGTATATGCATTGAATGGAGGCACTGCACTAAGAGCTACACTTGCTTCTGAAGTTGCAGGCTGATCTTTGTTGTTTCTTGAAGCCCCTGAGATGGCTGCATCTGGAGAAGGATTTGTGGTAACAATTCTTTCATCTTTTGGTGGGGGCGGCTGATAGCAGGTCAAAGAAGAAGCACAAATGGAGTGCATCAGCCGAGCTAATTAAAAACTATGAATCTACAGGCTCAAACCTAGTAAAAGAATAGACTGCTCATACCTGTTCAGTCAAATTATGTAGCTCAACAGCTCTGTCGCCTGAGTCCACCAAAGGCAATGGTCAATCAAAGAAAGAAAATTTACAAGCAACATCCACAGTATGTAGCTTATCTTATTCAGGTATGAAAATTGAATAACAGAATTTCAACAATCTGATCCTTATGACCAATGATATTTCAGAAACCTAGCTATTCATCAAATGCCAACCCTTTTATGGATGATATTGATAAGTGGAGAAAACAGGAATAAGAAGGAAAAAAGTCAAGAAAGCATTTTTCAACCATAAAACTTGATGAATGCATAACAAATTAGATTAGAGATTGATAAAGAATTACATAAAGGCATCTCAGGAAGTAAAAAGATCTGCAGCAAACGCAAGGAATGGGTTTTGAGCCAACAATATGATAAAACCAACTATGGAAGAGATTAAATTAAGTGTAAGCAAATGCAAGATAAGCAAGTTCGTGTATAAGACATATAACAAACAATATAAAATGTGAGCTTATAGAAATTCTCTTTCATCTGAGTTGGCACAAACTCATCCTTCAAATTTTAAATATATTTACCTATTACCCATGCTTTCAATTCCGAGAGCAACAACTAATGCTCGATGAAACTAAACAAGCTCAAATGGTTATCACGATCCATGATCCCTTTTTCGAAAAATAGAAAAATACCTCAACTCAGACTTCTTTCTGAACCATGATTTTTCTAATAAAACACAAACTAAACAAAGACAATATAGATGCAGACTCCAGTATCCTGTATAAAAAAACCCTAAACAGTAAATGTCTAAGTACTAAATCAAGCAGTGAAAATCAAAGAATATGGAAGGGGAAAAAAGAGTATCTTCCATTAATTTCAGATTCCTTCCAAAACTGCCCGAACAATACGATTCAAATTCAATTCAGTAGACTGTGCACACGAAAAAAGAATAAATATTTGAACTTTATCTAACCCCATCTTAGACGCCTGAAACATTCATGGTAAATGCACGGCATGTATTAACAAACGTCACATATCATCTACAAGAAGGGCAAGAAAATTAAAGATACGAGTTAAAATACAAGCTGCGGACGAACCAGGGGATTGGATAGGGGCGAAACGATCGAGGCTCTGTTGGTTCCCGTCTTCCATTGAACTCAATCAAATTAACTTGAAACCAATCAAATCAAGAATTAAAAGGACAGCAACTGAAAACTCAGATCTACCGGAAACCGGAACTGAATACCCAATCGAAGATCCAATTGAACCAATCGAATTACTCGAATCGAGTATACGTTTCTGTATGCCAAAGAAACCCTCTTTTTCCCCAAAATTTGGAATCTGACCAAGTTGCGAGGGTATCGAGAAATGCAAAAAATCGCTTCGCGGGAGGGTTTGAAATCAAACAGACACGAAAGGGTTTTAGAAAGCCATATATACATACATATAATATGCATGCACATATATAAATATATACATATATATATATATATATATGTTTGGTTTTTATCGCTCGTTTGTGAGGCCTAACATACTCTTCCTTTTTCTTTCGTTTACCCCTTCCTTTTGAATTAATTAATTTGGAAAGAGAGAGACCCTTAATATAAATTGGTTATTTAATGTCTTTTCAGAATTAAAAAAAAAAAAAAATTAGTGTTCCTCTTGATATACGATTTGTATTATATTAAATAAAATAAAAAATACTTATAATATAAATTTGGGTAAATAAATAATTTAAATATTTTATCATTTTATTAATAAAGACATATAGAAATATATAAATTTCTAAAAAGAAAAGTATATTCCCTCTATCTCAAAATAGAGGTCTTGCAGACATAATAAATTGATTAATACTATTAAAATAAAATTGTTTACATTTAACAAATAAATATGTAAATATTCATTGATTTATCCTGATGAATTTTACTATCTATTGCAGTGTGTAATTTTATCATAATGTATAACTTCTTCATTTTGTAAAATCTTATTTTGATTGATTTTTCTTCATATATCAAAAGTAACTTGAAATTTTATAATATGGTGCATTTTAATATTATTTAAATGCCTTGTGATGAATTTAATACATTAAATAGTTATATGAAGATTTCTTTATAATTCATATTACATTTGTCAAACTTAAAATTGAAATTAGTGCATGTTTCATTCAAATTGTGCATTATTATAGTCAATAAATAATTAGTATGACTATTTAGTTCTGAAAACCATGTAATGTTTCATATAATTATGGTGATTTGTTAATTTTTAATATTAATAATATATTTATTATTTACCAATAACGAGCAAACTTGCTGAAAAATCTTAAAATCAACAAAAATAAATTATGAAGGTCGAAGTTATATAAAACGATGTAATACATTGCTGATGAGTTAAGTTAATTAATATTTCTATATTTAAAAAAAATTATATATAGCAACTTATTTCAACCTCGAATTACAAAAATATATAATTTGACTTATAATAACAATAATACATATTATTAACTTTATTATGTGTAACGGAACACCTAGTGTTGTTTGCAATGTCTTTGCAATTTTGTAAATTTTATTTTAAAAAAAAATTAATCATAATTCTTATTTTTTATATCCAATTGTAAACCTTTATCATATATATCAATATTTCAATTTCTATTTTTTCATCTTATTTGATTTTATTTAAACAATATAACAACAATAATAAAACTTATAAAATAACAAACAAAAATTTATCAATATTTTCAACATCAAAATATTATTAAAATATCTAAATTTTACTATACTATCATTAACTAGTATTTGTCCCGTGTGTTGCACGATTTATAATATGATAATATAATAAAATATTATAAAAATAGTAATATAATTTTTCAATAAAATACATAATTATATAAAATATATTTTGATAAAAATTATTTAAAATAAAAATATCAAACAATATAAAATATATTGAATATTAAAATATACCACAATTAATACATGAAAAAAGTATTTTATATTTAAAAAATTAATATTTTATTATATATGCAATATGTATATCAAATTGAAAGATCATGAAAAATGATTAATTTGATATATTTTTAATAAAAAACGGAATAGAAAGTTGATTTTGAACAGAAAAAATGATATTTCTATAGATTAATCCAGACTGTGCTACTTTTATATAATTATAGATGTTATAAGTAATGTATAATTAACAAAAAAGTAATATATATATATATATGCATAAATTATTCAACTTATTAATTTCATGGGCTTTACACTAGTAATATATATTGGTTTAATTTAAATTTTTTAAAATAACAACTATATTAATCAAATATTGGGAATGTGTACTATATTATAAGAAACGCAAAGGCCATGTAAGTAAGTTCAACCCGTATTATAATATTATGAACAAGTCTTATATGTATAAAATTAGCAGCGGACTCTAAAGTTCAATATGGAATACGATGGATGGATAATAAAAAGAAACACACACACAAACATTGTTTACCATTTAAAACTATACAACCAAAACACACACTATTTATCGTTGAAGACCATAAAATCTCTAGAGATTTCATTGTCTTAAACATAAATTGTCGGAGATTCTTTTTAATTGTCTTAATTTTCTATAATTAGTCGGTCGAATTTTACAGTTCGCCGATTTGTCTGAGGAACACGATCGAGTTGGAATGCTGTCGAAGGTGTAAAGAGTATATTTTATGTAATTTTTATTTTTGACAAGTTTTAAATATGCTATAAAATTTGATCTTCAAACCACATTAATATTCTAAACGAAATTAGATATGGTATAATTTATAAATGTATTTTTATTAAAAATAAAAAAAATCACATATGAATCACTAGACGGACGAATATTGAGCGCCTTATAGAGTGTTCATCGCGCGTGTACCAAACATAGTTAGATGAGTTGATGAGTAGGGGTGGTTTTATGGTGTGTTCGAGAGTATTTCTATTTTTTGTAATATAAAAATGTATGATAAGTAGTTTGATATACTAAGTATAAAATATATATTATTTGTTGTGCATTTAGAAAAAAGTGGTGTGAAAAACAATTTTTTTTAGTGTGAATTAAAATAATTTTTTTTTGTACATGATCTTGAATAGAAATGATTTGGTGCAATTTGGATGTTTTTAATATAATTTTAAATCAAATTGTCAAATAGTTCAATTGGTTTGTGGCGATTTCAAAGTTAAATTATTTTGTTATATAATATGTAAATATTTTAAACATTAGCAATAAACATTATAACTCATAATTATTAATATTTTTTCAACTAAAATAAAAAATGCATAAGAAGTAATTGTATATAAATAAAAAACTTCATGAGCATTTATAAAATAGAAATAACTATCAAAATAAAATTAACCATAATTATTAATAAAATTTTAACTATAGATCTTATATATATAATAGTTTGAATCTAAAATCGTAATCAACTTATTGAAGCTGTACGATTTAACTAAATATTTAAACGACATTAAATAGAATAATTTAATAAAGTGATTTGATGTGGTGGGATACCGTTGATTTTTGTGATTAACGATCAATCAAAATCCATTCGGTTGATTTCCCATCAAAATTGACACCTGTCTCTCTCTCATAATCAGAAACATGATAAAAATTTAACAAATTTAATGCCAACACGACATATAGTCTACAACGAATGCAAAAAAGAAATAACTGAAAGTTCACCTTGACATGCAACAAAACAAAATCCAAATTTTCATCCAATCATAAGTACCTTTGGCTTGAATAAAACCCACTAGAATCATAAGGTGTTTTAAATAACTGATACTCCTGCTGATTAGACGAGCCTGCATTGTGCAAGCCCATTGAATGCACCAAAGAAACTGGAGGAACCTGTTCGACCGGCGCCTGAAACAACGACAAGTGGTGTGACTCCGTCTCTGTATGCCTCATCATCGTATTATAGTTACCGTGCACTAATCCATCCATTGTAGATGATTCACCCTCGTTCAAGCCCCAACCATTGGATGACAGAAGAGAGTGAGCACTTAGCAGATCCGGAGCCATTGGTTGATTGGTACTTGGTACAAGTAAACCTGTATGATCATAATTAATGTTGCAAGAAATCTAAGATCGATTTGTTCCACATATCCTACACTCAGAGTATTACACTTGGTGCAATATCCACCGCAGATTTACACACAACTCACAAGAATGTGCGTTCGGTGTGTACCAATGTCAATACACCCCCCACGCAGACTTACATTGATCAAGAAGGCGAGGATTTGGGCTGTGGATGGAGGGCATCCTCTCTGAATCCATATGTAGATTGGAGATGGAGCTATGAATCTCATCACTCGAGAAGTTACGCGTTGCATTCAATCCTCGGGCCTTAGAAGGCCCGATGACGGCCTGTCTTGACATTGAAGTGCCAGCATTTTCCCATGTTGGATTTGAGAGTGAGACTGGGAGTCCACTCAATAATACGTTCTGCTGTCTCTGATCTGTTTATCAAAAGAAATCAAGAAAGGTTAAAAGTGGTAGTTAAGGCACAGAGAAGGACAATAATATCTTGAACCAATTAACGGTATACATGCCCAAAAGAAACATATTACAGTATCTGGATTTGTCTTAAGCTATATAGAAACTTTTCTATTTTTATTAAAGATATAATTAGCAACTGGTAAATTAAGAGAGAGAAGAAATTCAGAGAAAAAAACACCATATAATGAAGAAGATAGCCCTGCTGAGCTGAGCTGAACCGACTCGGGCTGCACCCTGCGCCGCCTAGCGTTGTGATCGGAGAGGCGCCTTCTACAGCTTCTCTTCTTATCATCAAACTCCGACAAGTCATGGAACCTAGCAAACCATCTTTCCATTATTCTCAGTCTTTAAAATCTGTTTTAGAAAATCTTGATTCCACAATTAAAAAAAAACATAAAAACAAAACTCTTTTTTGGGACGGAAAGAGACGTACCTGCTGCATTGCTGGCAGAAGCGGCGTTCCTTCCCGGCAACAATAACCCGGGGGCTTTTCGAATGGCTCTCACAAATTCTATGCCTCCGGTGATAATCTTTGGCCGACTTTAGGTCAAGATTGCATCCTTCGACTTGACAGCATGGATTCTGCATATTCTGATAGGAAGCTCTAGATCTTTTTGTGGGAGTTGATGAAACAGGAATTGAAGTTACAGTAGAGTTAGAAAGAAAGCCGTCTGCTTGGTCCTTCTGTCTTCCAAGCCCTAAGCCGATCAAGGGTTCACCTGAGCCGCCGGCAGAGGAGAAATTCCCTCTCATATTCTGCATCCTGAAAACATCATCATCAGGACGAAGATACTTTGGGTACGTGGAAGAGCTTCCGAAGTCACCGCCTAACGAAGAAGGCATGGGAAAGCCAGTATGGTGTGGGAACTCAACTGGCTTTCCACTGTACAAAGCAAGATTCTGCCATTCCAACCCACCGGAACTCACTGAGTTGGTTTCCATGAAACTCGGGAAGGCATTATATCCCATACATGGATGAATAAGTTGGAACCAGAGAACAAAGGGGGTGAAATGCCTGGATATAAGGTAGGTGGCAAAATGGTTTAGTGTTCCCTCTATGAAAACAGGCTACATAGGTTGCTAGGAGACCCACAACTTTGAAGGCAACAGAGACAGATGGAGATACCAACAATGGACTCTGTCCCCTTACCATTTAAGTCCTTCACTTTCGGCCCCCGCCCCTCTTAAGTCATTCATCACTTTGCATACATATACATACACAAATACATACATATATATATATATATATGTATATATAAGTGTGTGTGGGTTTTCATTCTGTCAGGCTCTTCCCATGTGGGTTCAACTCTTTCATTTTCAGCCACGACAAAAATTCATGCGACCTCAAGTCTTCACTGGAAGGACTTAAAAATGCATCATATTCTGCTCTTTTAAACCACAAATCATGTTCATCTTCCGTTGCTGTAAAAATTGATTGTTGGTATAAAGTAAATTAAACTGAAACACACACACACACATATATATATATATATATATCTACGGCCTGGATTCTTGTTCTTCAAAGCCTAGTACGTACATACATAGGTTATGGGCTCAAAACATCTGAGTTACCACAACCCACTATTTTTTTTTTTTTTTTTACCTATTCCAACTTCACTTCTCTCCTCTCTCTCTCTCTCTCTCTCTCTCATGAAAAGGGTTGTTGAAGAAGCATTAAAGCAAGACTGTTATTGTTCCTGTCAACATACAGCTATTGAATCCAATGAATAAAAACTCAGTTCTTGAACGTTGACGGATCTAAGAAGAAGAAGAAGATGTTTCCACTGCATTGTAGGGTATAGAGAAGTGAATTCACTGGCAAAACGTGCACCTTTAAATTGCTAAAAACAAACACACATCTCTGCAAACAGTTCCTCCACATTCAATCACCTTAACAAACTCCATAACTTTTTCCTTGAATTTTGGTGGATACAGTCTTAAATTCACATGCCCATTGGAATTCATAGTAACCTGACTTGTAAACACTCAGTCGGATTCTTGGGAATGTCGTTATTATGGGTTTAAACATTTTCGCAATCCTATACTGATCAACTATGAATGCGTCGTTTTGTCTCTTCAAAGTCAACAGGTGCAATATTTGTTGACAAACCCTTCTTTACTTGGTCATTTGATATGATTAACTTGTCTTTCTAATTACCAACTTATATGCATGGAGCCATCCTGCAATCTCATACAAAGTGTCATTGGTTATTTTAAAATAAAAATAATATTACTTTTCAAGTAAATAAGTAATATTTTTAGTTAAACAAATAATATTATTGATCGAATACATAGTGTATAGCTGTATATGGTGCATAAGAGACACACTCTTTTAATTATACAAATATTATTTTTATTTAAAATATATAGAATATTATATAAGAAAAAATAAAAAATATTGAGCATTTTATTCCATGATAAAACTAAATGTAGGTTTGTGTGGTGTATGAAATAAAATATATTTTATTATATTAATTATATATTTAATTATACTGTCCAAATAATATTTATACAACTAATTTCAATTTAAAACATAGATTTTCTATATGATATTGCAATGTCCAATTTACTATAATTCTTTAAATTTAATATAAATGATATAATTCTGTAAAAAATATTAAGATGAAAAATAAATTATATAAATTAAATCGTATAATATATTTAAAAAAAATATATAATATTCTTTATATTTGTCTATCAATTTCATATAACAATCCACTATTTATACATATATCAAAATAAAAATAAATAATTCAAGTCTTTAAAAATAAACTAGTTATAAATAATTTCAAATTTAAAATTATGAAAAACATAATTTTATATATTATATAACAAATTTAAGTTTAAAAATGATAAAATTATTTGAACTTCAAATTTTTGCAGAACAACCAAGATGAATCTCTCCTCCACTCGCAGAGTCGTGTCCGAAACTTACTCAAGTTGCTCAATCTCACAGTTAGATAATATATTCACCTCCTCTTGTCTCTTCATTGGACTCGTTTAAGACTAGCATGTTGCAATTACTTCAAAGTTTAAAAGTGTAGTCCATTGATCGTTAAAAAAAAAAAAAAAAAAGATCTAGCGAATTATCCTTTTTTACCCTCCAAAACTTTAAATACCCCAATCTGTCCCATTCATTAAATTTATTATTTACACGTGACATAAAGTAAGTAGATAAAAAATTACTAATTTACACTCAGATATAGAGATCCCTAATTTACCCTCAAATGTAATTGAAATGATCATGACCATAGAAAACAAACTTTTTTTTGGGTAAATGGTCAATCATGAAAAATATACATGCATGTTGAGTTAGTTTTTTTTTATACATTTAATATGAAAAAATATATCATCGTCTTGCTTTATTCAAATTTACTGTAACAAGTAGATATTACACGTTTGCTCATATCTTAGTGATTTCTCGTGTTTGTAAATTGTTTGACTTTGTTTGTGTAATCATAATACAACTTCATTATTTTGCCCATATCTTGTGTTTTATATATTCAATCGAGATGAATTTTGTTGCGCTGAAAAGCTAATTAATAGAACTATAATTTCATGAGAGATAGTCGTCAACGTTACCTAAATAGGGTTTCTAATATTCAGAAATTTCAGGCTCCATCATTTTTTCTCCACCATATTTGATGGGAAATATACGTATTCACCAAAAATGCAAGTGAAGATTAGCCCTGATGAGTGACGGCTAAGGGCCGGGGTGGGGGACCTACATTGTGACATGTGTTTGGTAAATATTTTAAATGAGGGCAAACTTAAATCTTTCCATAAATAAAACTATAAAAAGATAAATATTTAGGTAAAGAATAGCCTTCATTTGTATTGGATTCTGGGTTTTTTCTTTTTTTTTTTTTGAAATAATATAATTTTGGTAAATTATAATTGTTATGGTTGGTGGATAGTTGATAAGGATAGATGACAGGCACTTAAAAGTGGGTAACACCCATTTAATAAAAAATAATGGTGACAGTGACCAAACTAAGTGAAGTATTGCAAAACAATAAGTAATAGGTGCCGCAAAAATTCAGATGTTGGTTATGTTAAGATCCCATCATAGCAATAATCTACTCCGTAATTATAACCAATAATTTCACTTTTTCCCCGCTACGGTTCAAATGTCTTGGACAAAAATACCCCTCCGACAACCTATTCCTAAAAAGCATAGAAAAACAAATTCATATTTAACAAAAACATTGTTCCAAAAAAATACGAATGAGTCCCTGGTACATCGGGTAGACTTCACATCTTATCTACAATATTAATAATTTTGCTAAAAATTATTGCTAGTTTATTTTTAAAATATTATTACTTTTTTAAAAGTAGAAAGTCAGTACGTTTTAAGTAAATGAATAATATTCTTAAGTAAATAAGTAATATTGAATATCAGATTGCATGATGTACCTGATGTAAGAAAATTTTTACGAAAAATATTCATATTTTGAATTTTAGGGTCTTGTTTTATTAGTCGTTTCTTTAAAAAAAGTTAAATAAACGAAAAAAATTATAAATGCCAATTTATGATTTTTAAAAAGTGACGTTCATCAAATTGAAAAAAATAAAAAATTGTAGTACACCTTAGAAAATAAGATTTTTTTTGCCAAAAAAATACTATATAATATAAAATACTCCATCTGTCCTTCCAAAAAAATCATATCTTACAAAAATAAATTTTATATTTAGTTAATTTATTTTATCCACACGCATACTTTTCTTGCTATGCAGCACAATGGTCTTGCTAACCGATTTATCATGAACATATATTAATGTATAATTTATTGTTGTGTTAAAATTAGATAATAATTAATTATTTTTTATATAATATTAATAAGTGAAATCTTGAAACATTATTTTATAAGAGTTTTTCCAACAAGAAGTTACTTTGGCATTTGACGTCAATTTTCACCTTCCAGCAGTATTCCATTCTCTGCATTAGCTTGAAGTTTTTGAAATTTTTGCACTACTTTTAGCACAGATTTTTTATTGAGCTACTTTTTTTTTCCTTTTTTTTATATGATTTTTTTAATATTTAATGTTGTAATTTTTTATCTCAATTATCCAAATTGAAATTAAATCAAGTTTTTTAAAATCATATGATGTTTCATTTAAATAATAATAAAAATATAATTTAAATAAGTATATGAAATTTTAAATATTATATACAAATTTAAATAGAATTGCATAACATGACCCGACATTCAATTTACATATATATTTTTTGAATGTGATAGTTTAAGAATATAAGTAAAATAAATATTATCTCAAAATTTAATGTTAAATAAAATTACATATATAATATTTTTAACAAATATTTAGTAATAAAAATAAATATTAAAAATAACGAAAATAAAAATTATTGTGTAATATTATTTTTTAGTGGAGAAAGTAGTGCAAACTGTTTTAGTAGAAAAAGTAGTACAAACTGTGGAAGAGAGTATGTAAATTTTACGTTAAAGTGGTGCATAATTTACATTAGAGTGATGAACACTATTTGAGATAGTCTAAGATAAATTATCTACATTTTTTTTTTTTTAATCTTGACCGGTATGGCCCAGTTTCTGCTACTTTGAAATCATGATAAATAGTTTGGAAGGAATACAATAAATGATAAAACCATATATATTTCTAGTTCTGGTATAATGCTACAGCATAGCTTCTCCACTCAAATATCTACGAATTCAGGACCATCTTAATTTTGCACACGAACAATAAGCTCGTTGAAAATAATTAAATAATTAATGCTCACACAAATACTTTCTTATAAATAGTGATGGATGAATAACTAGGACCATTACATCAATGCAACTATATATTACTATAAATTTTACTATAAAATACATAATTTTACGATTATAATACTCTAATTTTTGACGTCCTCGCTATTTGTTTATATTAATGTCCATTTTGGAGTTGCAGTTCTAAGATTGTCGTTGCTTGTGAGACCATCTCACGATATCTTATGTATGATCACGTCCTTTAAGAAAATAAATAAAAGATTGATAAAAGAAATTGAAAAAATTAAAAGAACGTACTAAAAAGTTTTTTTAAAAAAAAAAACTACAACATTAACAAAAGCCCTGCCCAAAAAAAATTTGTCTTTTTTAATTTTTCTAATATATTGTTAAAATAAATACGATATAGTTGATATTATAAGGATAATAAAACCATATGGTTACATTTTCACATCAAAGTGAAACATAACATTTTTTTTCTTTTAATTCATATCTATTGGTGTTCTAAAAGTACCATTTGGAGGTCCCGGAGAGAAAGATGCATATTGGGTTGACGTATATTGCAACTTGTCGGATATATTGGGTCATATGGGATTTGAGACAGTTTTATACACATTTTTACAACAATAATTTATAGTGACAATTTTAAATAAAATTTTGACAAATATATTGTCTATGAGCACACAAACTCGTTAATAGACGACAGTATAATAAATCCGTGGTTTGATTATTGTCTATTAGCCTTTTTTGCACCGATAAACCATGAATAATAATAAAAACTGTGGTTAAATCTCAAAACAACGACATTTCATCCAAATTCGTAATTTTTAATAATAAAAGAAAAAGTATCTCAAAAGTACAAATATAAAAATAATGGGCCAATTATCAAGCCTGCATATATACTTCTCAAAGCTAATCTTGCAACTAGAATACTTTTTAAAGGATATAAATTTAATGACAAAATAAATATTTCATAAAAATATGTATAAGTAATAATATTAAAAAATTAATGTATTTATTTTTAATATATTCAAATAAACAATTTATACTCTTATGTTAAGAAAGGTTTTCATTAATAGCATGTTATAAATTTTCTATTTTTAATATGAATGATACTATTCAAGGCGGCAATTAATAATTAATTCAGTACAAGTATCTAACTATCTATAATTAATTAATGTTAATTTATAATGATAATGATATAACAATAAAATAATACCAACAAATAATTCGAGGACAAGTTGAATTCATAACCTAATACTTCCAAAGTTTTGGGACCCCAGTCGATATAGTTCACATATATACATATATATTTATATATATAAAATGAATATTTTTATTTTTATTTTTCGCATAAATGGTACTATATATTTAGAAAAAATTGTTGACAGAAAATTTATGAAACGGAAATTTATTGTAATTGAGCCGAAGTTTTACTTTATTCACAAAATATAGTATATACTTTTCCATATATTGTGGAAAAATTGTTATTGAAATTTATTATTGTATATCTATATAGATTATATAAATATGTATACATAGTATATGATATATATACTTCCACAAATTTCGGGTTTCATATTTATCGAAATTTATATTATTGAACATTATATATAGATTGATATCTAAATAAAATTTTACAAAACTCTCTCTACCATACAATTTTTCTCTACAATACTTTAATTCTTGATTAGTAAATAAATAACATATTTTTTAATATTTAAAACACACAAAAATAATAATTTTCGTGTTTGCATGAGACCTCTCACTAATATATGTGGAAATAGAGCAAGAAAATAGAAATGATTATTATTCTTATTATAATAGGGACTTTTATTTCAAATTATAAAACTAAGTATTCCTAAATTAGTAACCTTGGTACCAGATAATCTATTAATTAAAAGATGTACTAGATTATTAATAATAATTTATCAATATATATATATATATATATATATATATATATATTAGAGAGAGAATATCTTAGGATGTAATTTTTTTACTTGTAATCTTATTAGATAACTATTTTTATTAATTTATATTATTATTGGAATCACGTATGTGTGTGTGTATTATATATCTTAGAAATTAATATCATCTTATTTTATCAAAACTAGTAATTTAGCTTATAGGCCACAAGTCGAGATAAAAAAATATTATTATATTTCACTTATTGTGTATTAATTTTAAAAAATTTAGCTATGTATACATATATTTCGAGTCGAAAAAAAGGTCTACTGAACTTGAAAAACGAATTTACATCTTAAATTTTGTAGCTCGATATTACATGAAATCAATCAAACATATTTGAGTTTTATAATTTTATGTTTTGTATTAGTAAAGCAAAATATATATATATATGTAAATCAATAATTATTTAATTATAAATTAATATAATTTAATCACAATCTCACGTAACAAAATAAATATCTAACAATTTGACAACTACATAATTCATATATACGTGGGGATAGACTTGGCCTAAAAAACAAAAGAGACACAAAAAGAGTAAGAATAGAATTTTCATTATTAATTTAACCAAGAAAAAAACACATAATTAAAAAAAAATGTTTATCCAAGTACACCTTTTGGTAAATTAATTGAAGGTACAACATATACTAAGTTATAAATTTTAATTATGTTCATTATTTTATTTTTGGGTTTATCTAATGAGATTTAACTCTGCATTGCACTTTTATGAAGGCATTACACAAACTATAAATTTTACATTGTACGATCCACGATTGGTAATATATTTATTTATAAAAATTATAATTAAATATAAAATTTTAAAAAAAAATCTTCTATATAATAGAATTGTTGTTATCTAATAAATTTATTCGATAAACAATCTAATAAGGTTCAGTCATATTGATATCCATGAAGGCACTTAAAAGAAATGAAAACATTTTTCAATTGGTTAGAATTTAATTGTTCATTAAGTTTCATATAGGAAAATATGATAATTGACTTTTTAATTTTCAGCCTAATATAACATGTCTTTTGAGAGCAAAATTTATGCCAATTTTTTCTTTCCACATATTGTTTTTGTAGAATGATAGATTTCATTTAAAAAATAATATTTGCCTTTTTTTTTTTGTGTTTTTGTATAATAATAGATTTCATTTAAAAATTAATATTTGTCTTTTATTTTTTTGTGTTTTTGTATAATGATAGATTTCATTTAAAAATTAATATTTGTCTTTTTTTTTGTGACAAAAAATGTTTCATGGCACAAAAAAAAAAAAAAAAAGAAGAAGAAGGAAGAAGAAGAGTATATTGACATATTCTTGTAAAGCAACAACTTCGGTGCACTGAAGTGCATCGTGCAATACGATCGTATATTTAGTACGATTGTTTATTTAACTAAAGATATTATTTGTTAATTTAAAAATTATGACTTATTATCCCTAAAAAGTATTTATTATTATTTTCAATATATATTACTTATGATCCTATACGGCAATATTGATTCTTTTTATTTAATAAATTTATTTATTTACTTAAAATATATTATTAATTTACCTAAAAAAATGTTATTTAATGGATTGCAGATGGTGCACTAGTTTCACATAAACCTTACTCTTAGGATTAAGATTATAAAAATAACTTTTATTTGAAAAAATATAAACTTAGTCATTCTTACCTCCAACGTCAATTTAACAATTCCTAATAATGAAATATAAATTTACAAT
Source organism: Caryopteris x clandonensis (assembly GCA_028749325.2). Taxonomy (NCBI): domain Eukaryota; kingdom Viridiplantae; phylum Streptophyta; class Magnoliopsida; order Lamiales; family Lamiaceae; genus Caryopteris; species Caryopteris x clandonensis. The sequence goes on from JAPYKT020000048.1 coordinate 876,715, forward strand.
TAAGGTGTGTGTGTATATATATATATATATATATATATTATTTATTGTATTAAATAAAAATAGCCTTCTGAATTTAATAAGCAATTCGATTCCATTATATGATTATTTACTCAAATCCCGGTTCTATAATAATCAACCAAACACTCTTAACATAGTTTTTGTGCACATTTATTCTTTATAATTTTTTGTATTTGTCATAAAAAATCTTTTTTCCTTGTTAAAATAAGACTTTTAGTTCTTAAACGTTAATTTTTTGTTTGTTAGATAATAGTAAAATATAAAAAAAAATTAAATTCACTTATACAACTAAATTTATTTATTGATTTGATTTATTCAATTACACGTAACTTATTCATAAAATTATTAAATTTCAAGAATTTTACTAATACTAATAAAAATAACTTTTGAAGCATAAGTTCTTATTTTATAACTTTTTTTCTCACTAAAAAATCATAATCGAATCGTTTACTGAATATCTAAATTTAATATATAATTTTTGGTTGGTTAGATAATAGTAAAATATAAAATAAAAAAAAAACTTATAAATTCACTTATACAACTAAATTTATTTATTGATTTGATTTATTCAGTTTCACGTAACTTATTCGTAAAATTATTAAATTTCAAGAATTTTACTAATACTAATAATAATAACTTTTGAAGCATAAGTTCTTATTTTATAACTTTTTTTCTTACTAGAAAATCATAATTGAATCGTTTACTGAATATCTCAATTTAATATATATGCTACTATTGCTTCCGCACAACAGACAATATGTAATATATTTAAAAATTATATAAATATAATTATAATATAATTTGAGTCAATTAATATTTAAGAATACATATTTAAGAATATTCAAAAAATGATATTATTTTATTGGTAAAAATATGTAAAAGATAATTAAAATATGTACTCCCTCCTCCCAAAATAAGTCTTTCTTATATAATAATTTGTTAATTGTAAAAAAAATAAAATATTTAATAAGTTTTATAAAAAATTATTTGAAGTCCAAATTCAGTGCAAAGTAATCAAATACACAATACATTTTAAAATCTAAACAAATAATCAACCAAAACAAGTTGTTTTTTGCTTATAATTCATTTTAATAAATGCAGTGTGGGTGTAAATTAAATATCATGAAAAAATAATTAATTTATTAAATTATATGTATAAACCGTAATTAAAATGAAAAAGTTATTTGTATTTTAAAAAATGCAAAAAAATATTTCAAAAAAATGAAATTCAACTAATCAAAATCTGATGTATTATTTTTTAAAATATTTTTTATTTTTAGAAATTAAAAATAAACCAAAAAGTTAAAATATTTTTCATTATTATATTAAAATAGATATAGATGTAGAATACAAATATAGATATGTGTGTGGGGAGCGGTGAACAGCGTATCAGTTTTTCTATTTGTTTTTGATTTGATAGTTCATACATTCTAAATATTCTATTTTGGCCATTTGGAATTAAATTATTTTTCCGCATTTATTATCAAGGAATTTTCTATTTGTAGAAATTGGATAAAAGAAATTCCAGGATTATCCACCAATCAAAACTAGTATTTTTATCCTCCCCGTCTAAAATGGGTAACTTTCTTATCATTTATTATTGTTGTTGTTATTGTTTTTTTTTTTTAATTTCCTTATTTCACGTTTGTGCAGCTTCCACGTTTTCTGTGACCTTCGAGAATTTTTATATTGAAATTTATTTTGTTGTTATCCAAGTCTTCCCGATTTTCTTTGAGGGATAGTTGAAATGTATTACTTTTTTTTTTCATGCAACAAATTAATAGTAATATTGTTCAAGTAAACAAGTACTACTTTTTAATTAAACAAATAAGAGTGAATCTCCTGTGAAACGGTTGCACGTAGACACGATTTAAGATATTACTTGTGTAGCTATAAAATATTATTTAACTATAAAATATCACTATGTTTTAAAGTAACTAATCAACAGTAATACACTTAAAGAAATAGTAATACTTTATAGTAAAACAAGTAATACCTTAAATCGTATCTTCGTGCAACCGTTTCACAGTAGATTTTGCGAACAAATAGTATTATTGACCATATTGTATAGCACATATGATGCAAAAAAAAATTTATAATAATAATAATAATTTTCATATATATATATATATAAGTAAAGTAAACTATGGAATAAAATATAATTATAAATTTACGGTGTTGGATCCAAAAATCAACTTCTACAGAGCTAGAATTAATTAGTAGTTTCTATAAAGTTATTATGTGTGTAGGCCATTTTGACAAACATAAAGCCCAATTTGTAATTAAATAACCACCAACTTTTACCAAATGCTACAAATTATTATCCTATTTTTTTATACCCTATTCACCACATGTTCAAATAAGAGCCCTAATCACTCCATAGTTGCAGTTCATAACTCTATAAATTATTATTTCAAATATTTCTTTACCACTTATTACTGAAATAACGATAATATACAGTTCAGAGTAAAATTTAACGTAGATTCACGTATAAAAAGAATTATAATATTAGAGATATACCAATGATCTATCATCTAAACAACTTCGTATTAATGACCTGAAAATTAGCCAAAAATGTATTAAAAACGAGAAAAGAAAACCAATAAGAGATCAAGGGGTAATACTTCACTGTGCCCACTTGATATAGTTAAACTTTATTTCTGACAAAAAATAAAAGTGTTTTTTACTCACGTGTTATATCGGCGGGTGAAATTGTCCTTTTCGCTTCCTTTTTCATTTTTTCAAGAATTTAATTACTCCACCTTCCATTCTTCCCCGTTAAAATTGTTGGGGGGACAAAAAGTGTAGGGAAAATTTATTGAGAATCAAAATTTATTCGAAATGGGAGTTTCACGTGAAAATGCTTTTGGGTAGGGGTAAGATAGGAAGTTCAAATTTGAGTGAGAAAACAGGTAGCATAGGGCAGCTGCTAATTGTGCATAATTCTCTGAGCTGGAAGCCACCCTTCTCTCTAACTATTTTATACTCTTACTTATAACTACGTCCCTTTTAAAATAATTAGATTATCGTCCCGTTTTATTAGTCGAAATTAAAATTTAAGAAATTTAATTTTATAAATAAATTATGTATGATTGAACGAGACAAACCAACAAATAAATAAAGTATAAGCAATAACTCTAATTAACAAAATATAAACAATTGTATCTTGCTAAAGAAGATAAGTTTGGGATAAAAAGAGTATTATTTATAACAATATATTTTAATTCTTTTTTTCCCCTCAAACATGGTGTTTTAATAATATTGTTTTAACAATTTTTATCTTAATTAGTTTAGAATTTAGAAATTCAGATTTAATGAGAATTTATTAAAGTACGTGGTTCTTTTATTATATTAATATGGGTAAATTACAAAAATAATTACGACATTTAGGTTGATTTTCATTTGTAACATAACTTTTAAAATTTATCAATGTTTGTCATATTATTTTAATTTCTTTTCATAACAACATCATCATCATCTAAATTCATTATGTAGCTGCATTTTCACCACCGTCAATGGACGTACTTCGAAGAGATCATCATAGATCCACCAATGAATCAAGGTTGAAGTTACACTTGACACGTCTTCCATTCTAAAAATACGATGATTTGGTGGCGGATTGACAATTAGATAATGGAATTGGGACGAACTTGTCAATGTGCGTCCAATGAAGGTGGAGAAGATGCAATTTAACTTTAGGATTAAGACAACGATATTGTAATTGAAAAAAAATATTAATGTAACAAACATTGATAAATTTAAAAGTTGTGTTACAATTACAAATTGCCTCAAATGTTAGTGGATTTTTTTTATAATTAAACCTATTAGTAAGACACAAATTTATTTATAGAATAGTAGTAAGATTAAAAAATAAAATAAATGTAAAAATAAAATCTAAAAATTATTTTATAATTTTTATAACAATTATTTATTAATTTTAATCTGTAGCCCAAATTTAATATAAATAATCCCCACAATATACATACAACTCTAATCCAAAGTGAATAAAAAAATAATTGCATTTTTAATATAATATTCTATTTTAAAATATACAATATGAGTGTCAAATTAATATATTAGACATATAAAATATGTGGTATATTTATCTTCTATTTGTATTTATATATAGAATATATAATATGCTGTATAAAATATATAATTAAATAATGTGAAATTGTCCCAAAATATAGTATTTATAAAATATGAAGGTAATTAATTATTTATAATACAATTCTTGCATAAATATAATATATTATATCTATATTTATATATTTAATATAATGTATAATATATTATAAACAAAAAGTTAATAAACTTATATATAAATACTATATCATATATTAAAATAAAATCAAAATAATATTTAAATTATCATATTATTAATTTATATTTTATGTAATAGGATTTTACATAAACTATAAATAATAAAATGGTTAAGCATATATGTGTGTATTACTGTAAATAATACATATATATATATATATATCTTAATATATATTATATATACAAATATTAATATCTTTATATAATTTATATATACACGTATATTAGTATATTGTATTATTACACCAAACAACATGAATGATTTCACCTTAATTTCCATTGCTCGTCTGCAATACCTCCATAAATCAATTAATCCACCGTTGGTTACCAAAATTAAAGAGTTTTGGCTAAATTTTTAACTGCATCAACAACTTTATAATTAACAATAATTGTCAAAAAAATAAATAATACAATATTGACACCTAACTGATGACTTTAATGCTAAAGAGTAAGTTTTGCCGTCCCACCTTAGTTATCGAATTGCATGAATAAAAGAAAATAATAATAAAAAATCTATTAAAAAATTTATTGTTTTTTACCCTCTCAATCTCAACCACTTAAATCTCTAGCTCCGGTGGCGATAGTGAAAGCACTTCCAATGTATTCGTCCCATATCCACAACTTATTTCATTATTCTCTGTCATTGCCTCAATGTATCAAAGGCAAACAGTGTGGTAGACTCTTACTTTGAATCTTCATTCTCCTAGGTCTTCGGTTGCTATTTGTTACCCGCGACAAATGTTAACGTAGCCGTGCCGTTGTGATTTTGGATGTGTGTACGAATGTGACTTAATACACCAGAATCGAATGCAGAAGAAGAAGAAGAAGATGATGATATTGATGATGATGATGATGATGATGATGGTGGGACAGTATTTAAAACCCATGTTTTTCGCATTTCCATCCAAATGCAGGTCAAGATTTGCATTTCTTTCACCTCCCTCATACTTAATGAGTGACCACTCCAAATTTCATTAACACAGGTCGTTGACTAGTCTTGGTCTTCGGATTCACACTCCCAAGAAATTGGGAGCTCTTCCCTTGTCTCAGGTGTGTCCATATAAAAAACACACCTGGAAATAGCGAGGACCACACTCTAACAACTTGTTCCAACATTAAAACCCTTTTAAGATACATTAACTTTTATGTCAGAACTCTGATCTACAAATTTATAGTATCAATGTGTACGTGGAGGTTCTCTCCATGCTAATCATACATACGATGCACTGACTGTTTTTCACTACATATTTTAAATATGCATCGAGCATCAAATATAGCATGAAAAAGACTATAGAACGAGGCTTAAAATACAATTGAGCTTAACCATATCTCGTCTTTCACATATTCCTGATTCATGGGAAAGATAATAATATGATAAAAGCTCAATACAAGATAATAAATGTGGAGCCTGGATTGGAGCTACTGGAGCATCCGCGGCTTTAATGCTGGAAGGTCCTACAACTCTTGTTATTACAGTAAGATAAGGGACACCACATATGATCCATATTTTTTTCAATAAAAGCAAGAGAGTAGTTCAAATTTCAGAAATGGACCCTGAAGAAGAAACAAGGAAAGAGAATGAGGTAAGATTTATTCAATTATGCATGAGTATTGTTCAGAGAAATCGAGAAATATATTTTTTTCTACTGCAACCTGTATAAATTTGATCGATGTCCTCACACAGTACAAACAGAATGCGTATGAATGGCGCCAACACCAAGGTTCGACATGCTAGTGAGATTTAGGTACAAATATTGTGGAGAAACAACGCTCTATTACAAGGAATAACGAATGAAAACACAAAAAAAAAAAAAAAAAAAAAAAAATTATCGTATGGAATGAATATGAGTCTCAAGTGGGGAGAGAATCCATATAACGAAAAAAATTCTTCCTAATGTCTCTTCATTTCCTGGAAAATAGTTGCCACCTTCGGGGATATTCTAGGCAGAAATTTAAACAACTGAAAAGCAAACATTAGAACAGTGACTTAGAATACATTCAGCACAGGAAAAGTGTGGGAGCTCAACACATAATGGAAGAAACTTTTTGTAAAAATTACTATATATATGAGAGTGTGTGTGAGCGCGCGCGTGTGTGTACTAGAAAGACTGTATCGTTTGTCATTTTTTTGTTTTTAAGGGGAGTTGAGCAACAGTAAAAAATGAGAAAGTACCGACCATGGAACTGACAAATTCAACATGATTACCTAAAAATCCAGTAATACTAACAAAAAAACAACAAACTATGCCTTTATCCCACTGTGTTAGCTACATCATTCATAAATCACATCAGTTGAAAAACATGCTCTCATTTATGTTCAACATGTTTTTTCTAAAAGATTCTACCCAATTCTCTTTAGGTTTTGCCCTTCATCTTTTAATTTGAGTTAATAGTCCTCCATTTTCTAAACTCCTTATGGAGGCATCTAAAGGTCTCCTATACATGTCTGAATCATCTCGAGATCTATTGGAGCTTTACCCTCTTCTACTCCAATGCATTCGGTACTTATTCTATGACATTCATTTCAGCATTCTCAGTTCTGCAACCCTTATTTTTTTGTTCATTATGGAAAAATGAGTTTGAAGAACGCCTCCCGTTTCAAGCCACCAAACGATAAACATTTTGGACCAACTTACAGTACTGAACAATTGAAGTAGCATACAGAAGCAGCAGTTTCACGTGTGTTGAGTTTGCAGGTCCCAATATATTAGAAAGAAGGCTGATAAATCTAAGCATGCCTGGTAATAAGAATCTCATTTAAATATATATATGTGTGTGTGTGTGTGTGTGTGTGTGTGTGTATATATATATATTTTATTTCATTTTTCTTGGGAGGTGATTTGAGGCAAGACTTTGACTTCAATAGAAAGAGCAAACAGTAGCATTATTCCAGGAAAATTGACAGGGCATAAGATAGATAAACCATACCCAGAGCTTCACACAAGCATCAATTATGACTGGAATGAGGCATACAAAAATTGTTATGGCAGCCTGATCCACATCAAGCCCATAGTGCTCAATCATGATCTCTAACAATGTCTGCCAACCCGATTCAGAATGATATCTGCAAGTTACAGTACATAATCTTAAACTAGAAGGGGGCAAATATCACAAGAGTGTGCTTATTTTAAAGTGTGCTTTTTTACACAAAATGCCTGCTTCTGGTCGTATATTAAAGACAGGCAGTTATTCTTAAACTCGGTCTTCTAGGAGAACAAGCACAATCACTATAACGACAGAGCCACAACTGTTTACCAACATATGTTAAGGAACTAACATTGTACACATGCAATAAAATTTGATGCAAGCTCTTGTAAAATAAAAAATAAAAAGAAAAGAACAAAAGAACTTAACACAGCTTCTATTTTCAAATTCAACAACTTATCATAGGTCCATATAATTTGGGTGAAGAATAACAGAGAATATTACCCTAAAAATATATCAGTGCTGAGTATTATAAGAAATGCCTTGCCGGTGTCTGTGATGTTATTCAGTATCTTATAACCCGTAAATTTTAGCAAAGCGACCTGCAGGAGTACAATTTAAACAAAAAAAAAAAAAAAAAAAGCACAAGAATGAATAATGAGAAACAATAAGATCATCCTTGAGTATTTAAAGGGGGGGATGGAGAGGGGGAAGCAAAAAAAACTTTGTGATAAATGAAAAGAAGAGAGCAGATTATTTGATGATAACTCACTTGATTTTGATAGCTGTACAGAAGAATGAATAATGAGACCCCAAACACTATATCCGACCAGATGTTTGCAAATGCTTTTCGGTTCTCTAATCTATATTCATCTCGCAGCTCTAATCTGATAAGTAACAAAGAAGACAGTGGTGATCTTATTACTTTGTTTGATAAAGCACCAAGAAGACTTTTTCTCAAAGAGTGGCACACAACACAAGTCCTCCAAAACAAAATGAATGATAAGGTATACCAGATAAGAAAACCAGGTTCACAAAATTGAATCGGAGGGCCTAAGCTGATGTACATTATTAAAATTTCTTGTAAATTACATCTTATAGCATCAATGATTCAACTCTTTCTATGAACCCATAAATTACATTACAGAACGCATTGTTTTTGAAAGCTTGTCAATATTTTTTCTTTTTTCTTTTTTCCACACAAAATATAAGCTATTAGATGAAATATAGTTAAGCATATGAGACTTCACAAGCTACATCCCTTTTATGCACCAGTGAACAAATTTATAGCTTAAACTAGTAAAAAACTAAATTATTCTGCAACATTACCGAACAACTAGGTTCCACATAACAGGTGTTTCTATTCAATGCTACTAAATCCTGTTTGAAAATAGTGAATGAAAAACTTAAGATATTTAGAACCAAAGGTTGACTGAATAACGCTGAAAATGAGTCAATAAAATGAAAATTGTTGGAAGAAATTTTCCCATTGTTACACTTCTCACTTCTTTCAGACAGAGCAGTCTATAAGCAGAGTAAGAACTTATCTATTCTGGAAAAGGATCAGGAATTTACTTGTTGATCCTTTATCTCATTAACTTCAGGTTAGTTTTCTACCTTAAACAAAAAAAATTGGAATGACAAATAGCAAAAAAAATAAAAACATTTTGAAAATACATATATGCAAAGAAACTTACGCTCTATGTCGTAACTCCAAGTAAAACTCCTCATCAGAAAGAGGTGGAGATTTACCAATCTCAACTTCAAGCCGATATCGTGCTTTCTCAAGATTTAGAGCCTTGACCATTTCAAGCTTTTGAGTCTTCCTAACATCAAGAATCTGTGCAGCAAGTGGTACTGTTTTGACATATCTGCTCAGGAAAACATATTGCTCGATCAAGTCCATTCACCCAACCATATTAAAAGTTCAAAATTATCTAGTTGGAAATGGCCACTTTGCACAGAATTTAGTAATGCTCATATAAGCTACAGATTTGGAAGTAGATATTTTCCAAGTTTAAAAAGATATATTAGTACTGTAGATTCTCTCATACTTTAGATTTCCATAGTTTGCTACGTCTCAAAATTTGAGCTCAAGAAGATCAGACATGCAAGGCAAACCTGTACCAGACATTCATGGAGTCATAACCAAGTCCACATAACTCGATGTATATCTGGAAGGTGATAACAAGTAAAGGGAGTAAAGGCCAGTTGGAGGGAATTTTTTCAACGCTACTCATTAGTTGGTGTGGAAAGATTATGAATCCTGATTTTGGAGTAACATTGAATAAATATGTTGGAAATCGCACGATCAAGAGAAACAATATATGATAGTCATTTTGACTTAGTTGGTACATAGGGTTGCTATCCAAAACTTCAGTTAAAATTTATAAAGGATACAAAGATCATCACTAGATATTTCTTTGATACAGAATGGAATTTGTTGTGGAGTGGCTATGGTCGCTTAATAGTTTCTTTTCCCCAATGCAGTTAGGTATGACCACTCTTTCACTTCCCCTAGGGGTAATAACCATCTTTTTACCATCGACCAGACTAAATTTACCAGAACTACACTTATTAGGTTATCTTTTTGTTATGGAATGGATGAAGATAAATTATTGGTGGATTATCTCTGGTGAATATTACCTCCTGATCCTCACATATGAAGTGAAATAAAGACAAATAATGGACTTCCCAAAGAAACTAGACTTCAAAGATGAGAAAACTCATTATGTAATTATTGTAGTACTTACCTATCCAGAAAAGGCATAAGAACATAATCATGAACCAAGAAATCCAAAGCCCATGGAACAACGATGAGGACTGCCAGAAATTTAGCCTGAAATAAGGAAGGATGTAATGAAGTTGAGCACACAAGACATTTCCAATTTGAAAAATAAATATTTATGAATAAATAATATTCATCAAGAACACTCGATATGGTTACTAAGAATACAAAAGGTTGGACCCAATGTCAATAATGATAGCACTCCATAAAAATCTACTCATAAGCAACTCAATTGGGCAAAGGCAGATCTGATCACTGAATATTGCTAAAAGTGAAGGTACAAGCATCCAAAAAGTAAGTATTTCGATGCTTAGTGGCTCACCTCACTCATCTTCAATAGGTTTCTCACTAGATTACATATCTTGACAGTTAAGCTGCCACCCCCCGCCCACCTCAAGAATGTTCAATTTACACTTTGATATAGCTTCCACATATATAAAGGTTATCATAAGCTTTGTGCTTCCTCAAGAAAATTGACAAGAAAGGGAGGTATTTGCTTTCACCGATAGAGATCCTCAAAGGACACTCTACATTTTTTATTTTTTTTCCATAACTTCTATACATTAGGAAAAATGATCTTATGTTTTTCCATCATAAGCCATGGACTTAACGTGCTCAAAGTGGGATAGTAGCTGGTGCATTAACTAAAACTATGTTCTCTTGAATGCATTCTCTTTTACACATAATAGGTTTTCCAATACAGTTGAATTTAGAAGATAATGTCTGTGACTTGATCTTCTAAATTAATACAAGACAGCAAGAAACATACAAATGAATAGTAGGAGCTAAAATTCTCAAGAAAAATGCCATATAACATCAACATAAACAGGTACATTTAAAAGACCCGAAATGAGCCAAACAAAATTGAACTCTTGAAACCACTCACCGAATTGAATGAAGCATAATTGAAAACTTGATCTTCATACAGAATATCATCCTCTTCCCTACCAAGAATCAAATTCCTAACAGACTTAACCAATCCTCTACTAGAAAATACATCATCAGTTTCGTCCCCTAAATCATTACTTGGTTTTTCAATCGCACCATTCAAGTTTTCGGACCATGATGCACCATTACCAAAATCACCATAAGACCCATCCACAAGCCAGTCCTCCCACCTCCTATTCTCCTCGTTCTTTACATCTTCTTGCGCTTCCCTCAGTTCTACTATCGCCTCTGCTCGCCTTTTCCATGCCTCAAACTTCTCATTCTCAGATAACTCATCATCATTGGATTCCTCCTCTGAATCCAGCACATCGAGTACATTTTCATCCTTCAAACCAAGCCAATTTCCTTCTTCATCAAAGAAGAATCTCTGCCACCAACTCCTCCTCTTCGCGTGCCTTTTCTTGGCATTCGGAACCAGCCCACAAGATTTTCTCCTGCCACGACTCAATTGAACCGCAGGAAACAATGCATTCCAAGATGAATATGAATTTTCGGAGCTACTTTTCTTGGCTAAGACTAAGTTTTGACATAAGACCACTGAACTGCTCATGAAGAACATGTAAAAACTCCCACATTTTTCAGCCTCATAAAGCCGTGAAGATGCAGCCTTGCTCAAAGAAACCCAACAAACACGAACAAGCAAGCATTGGATCAATCAAACATGCAAAACCCACAAAACATCACAATATACCAACGAAAATTCAAAGATAAAGCTAAGGGATGTCCCGAAGATAATATAACCAGAAAGCAAAGTAACTCAACGAAATGTGGAAGCCTGATCCTGTAAAGCTGGAACTGCAAAGATAGTACAATACTTTGAAGAAAAAAAAAAGAAAAAGACAATCAAAAATGTTTTGTGGGTTTATCTATAGGGATGGTAGGAGCCAAGCGGGAGAGGATAAAGCTTTTTCCACTGGTTGCCACTTTGCCAGTCTGAATGTGGCTTTGTGGATGATGGTGTTTCGTGTGATTAATGGCAAAATCTGGGTACAAAATGGGAACTTTAACCTTTTCAACTTCGACGTCACTTAGATTAAAATTTCCTGAGGCATTCATGGTTGCTAGCAGTAACATCCTATCTTCTACTATCTACACTCTTCTATAAAAAATATTTTATAATTTAATAGTAGCACTTGTGTGACTCCATGTTGGCTTTTCTTTTTTGTACCAACCGACTAATCTGAAAAAATAAAAATATAAGAAAACAAACTAAAAAAAAATCCTAATAAATTGAAGAAAAAAAAAAACCCTAACAAACTAAAAAAATACAAATCTAAAAATTCCAAAATCCCCAAAAAATAAAGCCCTTGGAAAGAACAAGAGAATTGCAAAATTAGGTTAAGAAAATGATCTCCGTCTCACATAAATATATTCACTTAGACGATCTCATTTGTCATAATTTAAATACATTCGTAAGATTCATTAATTTTCAGAATAAAATATTTGTTATTCAATGCATCTAAACTTAATAATCAAATGAGGTGAATAATTCTAACACCAATTGTTTCACGCAAATCGAATACAACTTGAACACCTTAAAGTATTCGGCTAAAGCGAATAAAACTAGTGTATATTTATTCATTGGGGCTTCCTCGAACACTTTTTGTATAGTTGTAACATAAAACAAAAATTTAAGATCCAAAAGAAGCAAAATTTAAAATATCGAGTTTGTGTGTGGTTAGTGCATTTTGAAAAGAGAATTCGTCAATGGAAATGGTAGGAATGTGAAAATTTTGAGTTATTTTTAGTATAATTTTATTTAACTTTTTAAATTTAAATAAAATGTATTTAAAGGGCTGTATAGTGTTAAAGGTGACGAACTACCATTAGTGAAAATGCTTATTTTCTTTAATAACACTGTGAAAATGTTTATCAAGCGCCCCCAAAAAAAAAAAAAAAAAAAAAAAAAAAAAGGAAAAAACATATATACTCATATAGAACTTACACAATAATAATAATAATAATAATAATAATAAAATAATGCGATACCTTTAAAATAAATAGAACACGTCAGTAGGAATATGAAACCGGCTAGTCCCTCTATGAGTTTGGCTTTATATATAAGCGATTTAGCCTTATAATGTTACAGGCTAGATATATGTCGGAATAAATATATTATTTTATACGGATTAATAAAATTAAGTTTTATAAAATCCATACATGTTAATAAAGGTGATCATTAAAATTTAAAAATTGTCAAAACCCACCGCACTACCCCGCAACAGACGAACTGATTTTATTAAATTATTATATTAACCTCGGTTTAAATATTTTACTAACACTGCACCGCTTTAATGGTTTAATTATAATTTTAAATTTAAATTGCACCAAACCGCAACACCTATAATTTATGTATGTGTATATATACACACACTTACCAATAATATGTAATATTTATAGTTAAAATTTTATTAATATTTATAGTTTAATTTATTTTGATATTATTTATAGCATAAAAATTTTATGAATTATTTTTTTATATATAATACTTCTTATTTTTTTATGAATTGAATTTATTATAGAATATGTATTTTTTATTTTGTTGGGGAAAAAATATTAGTAATTGTGAATTATAATATTGATTGCTAAAGCTAAAAATATTTACATATTATATAACAAAATAAATCAATTTTAAAATCGTTGTAAACCATAAAAATTGCAAAAAATCAGATATTTGATAATTATTTGAAAATTATAATTTTAAATTTATTTGTTAATCAAATTGTAATTGATAATTTACCGTACCATTTCACACCCTGACATGTTAGTACACCTTACACTATTAGCTGCAGTTTTATCGGTCCGGCCCATTCACATATTTAGTCCATTAATTACAATACGATCTATTTTTTGAGACCGGAGGAACGGCCCAGCCTGGCCAAAGGATCGAACGACGTCGTGGTTAGGGAAAAGAGGGGTTTAGCAGGGGACTGAGGTTGAAGGTTTCGAAGAGAAATCATCGATAAGCAGGATGAAGCCGGTGTTGGGGGTGGTGGTGTCGAACAAAATGCAGAAGTCGGTGGTGGTGGCGGTGGACCGCCTCTTCCACCACAAGCTCAGCAACCGCTACATCAAGCGTACTTCCAAATTCATGGCTCATGACGAGAATGAGCAGTGCAGCATCGGCGATCGCGTTCGTTCCTCTTCTTCCATCAATCAATGCGCATATATGCATGTCTGTGTGCCTGTGTGTGAGTAGACTATGAGAGTGACGTTATTACCAATTTTTTATTGCAGGTGAGATTGGACCCTTCGCGGCCGCTCAGCAAGCGTAAGCATTGGATTGTCGCCGAAATCCTTAAGAAAGCGAGAATATATGTGTCACCGTCCCTGAAGAAGGATGTTTCTACCCTAGATGGTTCAAGCAGCAAGGCCTCATGAGGTAATTGTGAATATTTGGCAACTCACTCTTTTATATTTGTGTGTGTGTGTGTGTGTGTGTCTTTTTATTTTATTTTATTAAATTACTTTTGTTAATTTTATAGCTTATCTGTTGGAATATTATGCTACTTCTAATGTGTGTGAAGGGTTCGATCATTAACGCTGATTGTAGTTTTCTCAAGAAAAAAAAAAGGATTTTGTTGGTTAATGGTGCAAGTCTTTTGAGTTCGTGGCTAATATTTTATTATGAGAACTAGAACTTGCTGAATTACGATTTTGTGTTATTCTATCCGGTAATTTGTGAAGTGCATGAAAATGTTGATGTTTGTGTGTGTGTGTGTACATTCCTGTAACTGAAATTTAAGGAACTGGATATCAGCTTTAGATAAGAAAATCATATAGCCGCGTTTTTGTATTTTGATGTGGTGGTAAAATGGTTGGTATAAATCAAAGCTAGAATACCCTAAAAAATGCACAGGTTCTACAGTTCTACTATGTCTCTGTGTCCTATGTTTTTTGAACCCTACAAGCTTCCAATGCATCAGATTCTCTCGAAAGAGTTTTCATGGTTATGTTGTATGATGAGGTTACTTACTAAAATGCCTAGTATGGTGAGCACTGAGCAAAGATTTTCATCTCAAACGGAGGCACATATTTTCGCCAAAGTTTCCATGTCGGTTGTTAGTCGGGCCCGGGATAATATTAACACCTGTTTACTTACATGTCCTACTATAGGAAGATGATAGATATTGTGGGCATTGTGATTTTGCAGTCGTAGAGTATGAATGAATGGAACTCACTGTTTTCTTCTTTTTGATTTCTTGCCACCCTCTATTGTCATAGGAGGTTAAAGGCAGAAGTAATAAAAATGATTCAGGCTATTTATTAATGAACTCTATATGTTCCTTAATTAAAAGTGAGGCATGAATGCTTACTGTAACCATAGTCCCTTAATCAAAATTGAGGCCTGAATTATACAGAAATTTTTTTTACAATTTATCAACGTGAAGCATTATCTTGACAACCAATGTTCTAACTGAAATACATTCTTGATTGTAAAATGTTTAATGGTATTACATTTTAATTGAAGAAATTCATCACATAATGTAAATGTTGGAACCCATATAGTTGTTTAATTGGATTATGATAGTTTTGCAAGATAATCCATGGTACTTAAAGTTTACAAGGATTTTGCTTGCTATTCTGTAGGAGCAGAAATATTAAAATTTCCTATGAGGATGAAATTGGATCCTTGCATAGATCCTGCAACCATTTCTATGACTAGTCTTCCTCATTGCTTTGCATTAGCTGATGAGATTGAAAGACAGGGTTGTAGTTCATAAGATCTAACTGAATTTATTTGTGTTCCAGGTGAAGTTGATGTGCAGATGTCTCTTGGATCCAGTTCAAGTGTCTGGAATATCTGCAGTGTGTGCAGACGGATGCTATTCCAAGGATACCTTCTTCACAGTGTTTTGAGTCCTTAGATTCTTTAGAAGAGTTTCATTTGTAAGATGTTACATATGATCTTCCCAGGATTTTGTGTTACTGCTGAACGTGGCTTACCAATTTTACTGCTGTGCCTGTTCTCTTTGATATTTTTATCATCTAGGTTCCAGAAATGGTATTCCATAGAATGTTCGATGATCTGGTGCTGGTGCACACACACACACACACATATTTATATGTGTGTTTTGCTTCTACAGACCAAAGAGTGTTCGATTCTATGATCTGCTGCTGGTGCACATATATATATATATATATATATATATATATATATAAATGTATTATATATATATATGTATATATATGTGTGTATGTGTGTGTGTGTGTACTTATGAGTGCGTTTTGCTTCGACAGACCGATGATTGATTATGAACTGATGCATTCTCTTGAATATCCACATTTCAAGATAATGATCAATAATCCAACTACTCTTGCATTGCAATCAAGATTCACAGATCATCCGTGAAGCAAATTCTCTTCTCCACAATTTAGTGATTTGGCACTTCGACGGGCTGCATCTCGCACCTAAATTTTGCTAAAACTAGGGTTCTTCCACAATTTTCTTTCCTTCATGAATCTCCTAACCTCTTCTACCCCAGACCAGTTACCTGATTCAGCATACACCATACTCAGCATGTTATAATTACCAGCACTCTCAGGTTCCATTCTCACAAGGATATGTGCTACTGATTCTGCTATATCTAATCTCCCATAAAGCCTACAAGCAGCAACCAAAGAGCTCAAAATTCTAGTGCTAGGGCTCACCGGCATTCTACACACAACATTGTATGCAGCTTCAACATTTCCTGCTCTTCCCAGAAGGTCAATATAGCAAGCATAGTGTTCCATGCTCAACGACACACTTACATCCTTCGACGCCTGATCAAAAAGCCGCTGGCCTTCATCTACTAGGCCAGCATGGTTGCAGGTCGATAACACTCCAAGATACGTAAGCCGATTGATCTTTACTCCACTCCTTTGCATATCATGAAAAAGCTGCAAAGCTTCCCCTGCATACCCATATAGCCCGTATGCACTAATAAGAGTGCTCCAAGAAATGCAGTCTCTAGTCTTCATTTCGTTGAACACTTTTACTGAACCTCCAAGGCTACCACACTTTGAGTACATGTTGATAAGGGCATTTTGGATGAATAAATCGGCATCTAAACCCAATTTCAAAGAGTAGCCATGAACTCCATAGCCATCACTTAGCGATAGCATACTAATGCATGCAGAAATCACTGCCAAGACGGTAGCATTGTTCGGTCGAATTCTTTCCATCTGCATTCTGTTAAACAGCCTGATAGCTTCTCGTGCACCATCTTTACCCTGAGAATAGCCTGCAATCATAGAACTCCACATAACAACCTCCCTATTCACAGACCTATCAAATATAACCCTGGCAATCTGCACAGCTCCTCCACATTCACAATACATATGCACAAGTGCCGCTGAGAACTGAGCATCCAAATCATAACCATGCCGAATAGCGAAGCCATGAATCTCTTTCCCATGTGTTATCGAGCGCAACTCAGCGCAAGCTGGTAAAATGCTAATCACTGTCACCCTGTTTGGTTTTACACCCTCAAGCTGCATTGCTCGTATGCAATGAAGTGCTCTAGTATGATCATGATTCTCAATGCATCCACAGATCATTGCAGTCCATGACACCTCATTTTTCTCCACGATCCTATCAAATACACAAAACGCTGTATATGGATCATCAAATCTCCAATAAAAAGTTACTAGCGATGTGGTCACAAACTTCGAATACTCCATCCTCTTATCGAGGAAGAAAAGAGCATGTATTGCTCTTCCCAATCTCCAATTCTCAGTCTTACCGCAAGTTGCAATGCAACTGGCAACCAATTCGGGTTTCGGCACCAAACCATGTACGTACATTTCCCTGAACACTTTCAGTGCTTCCAAGAGGAACCCGTTTTGGGTATAGCAATTTATCATAGAATTCCAAGAAATGGCATCTCTGCTGGGCATTTCGTAGAACACCTTCTCCGCACTCTCTGTATCCGAGAAGTTCGCGTACATGGAGAGCAAGGAATTCGATACAGTGAGTTCCGTATCGAACCCATTTTTAATCACGTTGCAGTGAATCAGGCGGCCAAGAAATTGGTGGGATTGAGAATGAGCGCATGCTTTGGTGATTGAGGGAAGGATGAAGGCCGTGTTTATGTTTAATTGGAAAGGGTGGACATGATGTACGTAGAATGTAAGGGCTTGATCATATAACTTTTCTGAAACCAGATGTTTGATTTTGGAGTCGAGTGATGTAATGGCGCCGGGAGAAGTTGATAATGTACAGCGTTTGATTGAGAGATGAAGCATGTCCTAGTGTTCACGGCCGAACCATCCTCAAATTATACATGAAAGGGTAGAGATTATTATCTTTATGGGGCATAAAAAGCTAATTTGACACCTGAATAATCAAAATTTTAGGTTTTAGGTGCCTTATGCATCCTTCTCCGGCACACCAACGGTGATATATATATAATTGATCAGTGAGGGAGTCAAGAATATTGAGGTATTATATAGAAATAAGATATTTTTTTGAGGGTATAAATAGCAAAAAAAAAAAAAAAAAAAAAAACCTAAATGAGATGTATTTAATATTTGGATGGTATTTAGAAGACTAGTCTATCTCCTTCCACCACGATTTACATCATAATTTTTAAAATAAAATACATAATTATATAAAATATATTTTGATAAAAATTATTTAAAATAAAAATATCCAACAATACAAAATATATTAAATATTAAAATATACCACAATTAATGTATGAAAATAATATTTTATATTTAAAAATTAATATTTTATTATTATATATGCAATATGAATATCAAATTGTAGATAATGAAAAATTGATTAATTTGATATAATTTTCACAAAAACGGAGCTGAGATGAAAAATTATAAGCTTTTTAGAGTAAAAAATAAATAAAACAAATAAAATCTAATTACACTTTCTAAAAATAGAAAGGGAATTTTGACTCTTTAAATAGCCGCCACATGTTATTGTCAATGGATTTGCACTTGGCTTCATCATTTTAGATGTCCCATCCTCTAATTTTTGTATAACTTTCACATTTTGTTATAGACCAATGCATATATAACGTCCATATCACATGAGTAGATGTCTCTATTAAATTTAGGAGATAATATTTTTTCACACATACGGGAGCTTATTGGGCACATCTCCAGAAGCACCAACATAACATTCTCAAATTGGCCTCCATTTGACACCTCTGCTGTACTAGCCAATTTTCTCATAATAAACAGTAAAATTTACAACTGTTTAAGGTGGGTTTGGCCGGCCAATCTGATTGATCTGGCAATTGTAGGGAGCAAAGACTCTATTGCAAGAAAGTTTTACTATTATCAGCCCATCACCTCTTCTGAATCACTTTAGCTGCAATATTCATTTCACATTTCACTTGTTTTGAATAACTTTAGTTTCAAGACTCATTTTGTGTCAAAAATGACCGCCATTTTTTATTCTTCGCCTACACCTACGACTCATTTGTGAAAAAGAAAATAAAAAGGAGCACATGATCCCTACCAATCATTAAACCACAAGAACATCAGTCAAGTTCCTCCCCTTGGTCTCAAACGGGGAGAGCAAGACGCTGAGCGCTGACAGAAGAATCATAACCTGGAAAAGAATAACAGCATACGTCTGCTGACAACTACCAACCAACCCGATGGCTACCAGAGGGCATATCATTCCGCCAATTCTCCCAATACCAGATGCTACTCCAACAGCAGTTCCCCTTATATTAGTCGGATAAACCTGCCACACAATGAATGAAGTCTCCCATCTTTATGCGAACTAATAAACAGATAAATGAGCAAATTGTAGAAAAGTTCATTTACGAATAGATTTCCAGGCTCTGTGATAACCTTCTCCTTCAAAGTATGAATCACTTCCACAAAGTTTATGGTTGAGATCTCCAAGCATATGCTTTCGTTTGAGATCTAAGGTTTCTTTCTAGATTATGGCGCTTTAGCACAAATGTAGGAATTCTAGAGTATTAAACAATTTCAGTTAAATTAATCTTTTCCATATTGAAGAAACAAAGAGGAACATCACTTCTGAATCAAACATATCGGCAGTACACATGAGCTGATAATCACATTGGCTTTTCAGAACCCCTAACTGAATACATACATGCACACAAAACCAATAATGGGAAGAGAGGTCTTGGTCACATAGTTGCATATTGTGTGTATATATGTTGCTGTGTGAGTGTTTTGCTCGCGCACGTGCATGTTGAAGTCTGAGAACTGGATTTGATATATGTCAAAGATACTTAATTAATATCCTTTTTTATGTGACACAACAGGATAAAGACATGCAGGCATGCCAAAAGGCAGAACCTTTAAGTGTTCAGGTGGGGACTACTAACTTTTATTTTTGTGAGAAACTATGCTTGTATAAAGTCTTTGCAGCAAAATGTAAAAAATTTCACCAAATCAAAATCTAAAGAAAGGCATACCTCTGGGGCGTAGATACAGGCAACAACGAAGGTTGCCGAAACTAATGCACGAGCCCCAAACAACAGAGATGTGGTGAAAATCTCATTCTGATGGATTAATAGTGGAATTAGTAAGATTGAAGCTACCACAAACATGATTATCATGCAAAGCTTGCGTCCCACTCTGTCCACAATAAAGGCTGCTATGATCATGCCAGGAACCTCTGAAGGAAAATTTGGAGTTAGGCTAATCTTCAATAGAACTAGTAAGATAGTCTTTAACACTTATCACGCCATATTTGGTGTTACCTGCCAAACTGGTAACAAATACGTCTAAGTAGAGGTTAGCATTTCGACTTTTCTCTGAATGCAATGTGATTGTTGCACATTTACCTTGATCACTGCTTAGTTCGGAGGTCAGCAATACAATACCATAGTACGAAAATGTATTCCCAAAATATAAAAACCATAGTGGAACATTTGTTCTGATTAATTTCCTAGAAAAAAGCAGAAATAGTGATGAAAAACTGCTTATGTAGGTGCATGTTTTATCCATTCTTGAGGAGAGCAAAGGGGTATGTTCTGATGCTTCAAACTTGGCATTAGTGTTGTGCATACAATCAGCAACAAGCCTTCCAGCTTGGAGTGTTGTTCCATTAACTGATGCTGCTTTTTCCAGAATATTATGAGCCTCATTAGTTCTTCCTTTCATGCACAGAAATCTTGGAGACTCTGGTGCTAGACTGTATAAGAAAAGTACAACGAAAGAAGGTCCAGAAGAAAGTCCGAGTAACCATCTCCAGCCAAAAGTGGGCATCACAATCTGAGAGAATAAAGTAGCAATTAATTGCTTAAGTCCAAACATGCTGTCTTGTTAGTGGCAGAGCAATGTTCACAATACAACACTTATTGCATACATATTACAAGAAAATGAAATTGGTCAGAGCTTAGTATGTATACAAGTCTGATAATAATCACCTAGTTGAATTATATATTCAATAATCTAAAAGGCGCAGCGTAATAACATACCCACGCAAGAGCAGCCTCAAATATTGTTCCAACCGTCCAAAAACTTGCAAAGACAATCATCCATGCACCTCTATTTGGTATGGGAACAAATTCCAGAAACCATGAATTGAAGATATGCATACCCCCAAGACCAAGTCCAGCTATGCAACGAAGTATGATTAATGATGAGTAATTTGGTGAGAAAGCACTTAACAGTCCGGCGAGGGCTGTAATAGTGGCAACACCTAGGATGGCCTTCCTGAAAAATAAATAATAAAAAAAAAAAGAACAAAATATATTTTGTACAATTACAAACTGTAAAGAATAGTCCAAAAAGGACTTGAGGGCATAAGTCCACGCGTCTTACTTTCGTCCATAACTATCAGATATAACACCCCAAAAAGATGCTCCAACCAACATGCCTGCAAAGACCACAGTTGATATCAAGCTCTTCTGACCAGGAGACAAATTCCATTCAGATTGAACTGCTGATCCGATAAATGAGAGAAGCATCATTTCCATAGCTTCAGCTACCCAACCAAGTGCTCCATACACAAGCAAAAGGCCTTGGTATTTACCAAAGCCAATGATACCAAGTGCTTCATCCAGTGTGTATACATGATCTGAATCCCCCATCTGAACAATTAATAAGTGAAGAGGAAGAAATTGCATTTAGCATGACTTTAATAATACCAACTGAAACCTTATGCAGGAAATACAGACTAAGAAAACACATAATTTATGCAACTTATGCTGCATATAAAATAAACCAGTTCATTTTGGCAACATATATGGATTAACATGAAAGGAGTCCCAGAAGGAAAGAAAGCAAAATAAAAAAGGAAATATGTACGAACCCCACTAACTGAATCATGTGCCATTGGATTGAAAGTGTATCCTTCCTCCAACGGCAAAGAGGAAGCACTCAAAGTATTATTCCTAGTAAGTTTGCCCCTAATTGTTCATAGTTTTATAGCGGTAAAAATAGACTCAAGAATTTTAAAGAAGAACTCAAGATAAGGATGCATGTGCTAATCGATGTACTCTACATATCCCTCCAATTAAGCACAAATTACCACAGTGATCATACAGTTATGAATACTCTTCTTCCGTGTTTTGTTCCTATTTATCTATTTTAAATACTATATTTCGAAGATCACATCTGAAAATTGCAAAATGATCCCTAAAAACATGAATTTCACGTCACAGCTTAATTCTTATATAACATCTTCAAATATAAGGCTAACAAATATTCTAACCATTGCTGTTCTACTGTCCATGTAGCATGTGCTGTAATCTCAACCTCTAGAGCAACAAAACTTGCCAAAGTCATGCAAATTCTGAAAGTTATAACAACAATTATACAAAAAAAAAAAAAAATTATATATATATATATATATATATATATTATATATTAGAAAAGGAAAGGAAAAGATGAGTTCATAAATAAGAAAAATAGAAAGGGGTGATATTCGAGAAAGTCAATGCACCCTCGTACAAGCAAAACTAGCGAGGTCCGCGTCACAAAATTATCTCCACACTATATAGCATAATTGTCCATAGCCATACCACTATATATGCAAACCACGCAAGCAATCATTTCCACAAATACCATAAAGGTGAAGTTCCATTTTCCCCTGAAAACCTCACCTGTAGCGCCTCTAACAGAAAAATCTAGCATCATCTCAGACGGAAAAGATTGATCGTAATAAGGAAATCAAAAAATTATTGAGCTTCTCAAGGCAATTGCACATCCTCATTAATCCAAGACTCCATTCTCTCGACTAAAGTTTACAACCTGTACAGATACTGCTAATATACACAAGAAATAAGGATTTCTACAATCAATTTTCGTAAGCATACGTCAAAGTGTGGGTATGTGTGCGATTGTGGGGGAATGGACGATTGATACTGCATCGACAGCATAGATTACAGCAGAAAGAAGAAAAGGAGAAATGATTCTTACCAAAAGCTTGCTCCTATTGAAGCTGCGCCTCCTCCGGCGACGGCAGAATGAAACAGAGGGAGTTCAACAGAAGTGAATGATGACGGGGTCGCCGCCAGATTGTTTTTCGTCCACTGTGATTCATGTGCTAAAATTTAGAAATGGTATATTCTCCACCCATTTATGCGAAACGTGGTTCCGCATTTTGAGGTTTGTTTTATATGATTTTTTAATAAAATATAATATATTTTTTTATATACCAAATATAACCAATGGGAGTGGCTGATCATGAGATTTCATTTGCCCCGTGTACACATGGGCACGGTTCGTCAGTTTCGATTTCGATTTCAAAATCGATTGTTGTTGGAATCATGGAGGGTGGAATCAAAATCAAACTGCGCTATATATATGGTTTTGATTTTGGTTCTGGAACCGGCGGTTTCACGGTTCCGGTTCTCCGGTTCTTTTTTTCTTTTTAATTAACAACTTTCAAATCGATTTCTTCCACGGTTCCGGTTCGAACCGACGGTTCCTCCAACAATTGCAGAATCTCAGTCATTGGAGATCAACGGCTAGTTAATCTCAGCCGTTGATATTCAACTGCTATAATTTTCAAAAAGGCGGTTAGAACTGCCGGTTCAAACCAGAACCAGAACTGGCCTGGAACCAGAAAATAGGGAACCGAAATTGTGAGTCAGACAATTTTGGTTCCGATTTAGAACCAAAACCGAGTCAACGGTTCGATCTCGTGCTTGAACAAGAGCTACAAATATTTCTCTTAATATCTATCTGTATGATTTTTTTATTTGATATTTTTAGATAATTAGATTATGCGTAATTATATATCTTTTTTTAAGATTATTTTCTATTCCTATTTTTAATAAATTTCTTAATATTTAATTGGAATATTAGGGTGAATCATTAAATTAAAGAGTTTATTATATTTTATTTATGAGGTGTATTTCGTTCAATTCACCGCATTTTGTTTTTAAAATAAATTAGTAATATATTATAAATAAATAAATTTTAAGATTGAAATATTAACAACAATATTTTTTAGAGTAATAAGTAATATATTTGCAAAATAACAAATAATATGTTTAAGTAATAATATTTTTAAGTGATCAAATAATATTTTATACTAAAATAAATAATAATATTAAATAAAATTGTACGCTACACACGATAGAACAAAATTTTTTGTCATCAAATTATATACAAACATACCTAGGATTTGGAAGAAAAGCAAGAAATAAGCTAAAACTATTTGAGTTTTGAGTTTTGAGATTACCATAATTCTTCAAGGCAAAATGCCTATAAAAATGTGTAATATAAATCTTTAACGCATTAATTTTAATAACAATTAAGAGTGAGTTTTTTATGCATCGGGTGAACCGTAAATCAAATTTACAATATTATTTATTTAATTAAAAAATATTATTTATTTACTAAAAGTATTACTTTTTTTAAGGTAACAACTCAATACTAATAATTTTATGTTTCCCATGTGGCTATTTATTATATAGACATTAAAAATTTAAAATACAATGCATAAGATGTAATATAGTTTATTACATTAATAAATTGTGAAATTTATATCATTTTTATAAAGGACTATAAAATATTTAAGTAACATGCGATGCGTGAGATATAATATATTTTATTACATTAATAATATGTGACAAAGTTGTATCATTATTATAAAGGACTATAAAATATTTAAGTAACATGATATGAAAAAAAATTAAAACTTATGATTATATAAGGAAGTAAGAGATTATTAGTCGAACAAAACAGGTATGAAATTCAAAATATTAAAAAAAAAAATAATATGCATGTAACAAATACACTGTTCAACATATGTGCATTTATCTTTTTTAAAGAATCCAATTTTAATGTTGCTGGATAAAATATATATATATATATATACATACGATATAATTTATATAATATCAAATGAAATAGACAAATGAAAATATACCTACCATTCAATAATCAAACAATTGTGTGTCAAAGAATTAAGTAGGAAATTACCTGTTTTTTTAATCTATTTATAATTGATAACAATGCAAATAATATCCATATTTATGGAAGGATGAATCAAATCAAATATTTTAGTATTTAAGATTTACCAAAAATAGTGATCCGCAAACAAAACATATCCTAAATAATAGATAACAAATTACGTTTTATTAAGACCACGTTTAGGCTTGAAAACAAAATATAAGAAGTCATTTTACTATTATATATATACTAGTGAGACTTGTGCGATGCACAAAAAAAAAAATTTTCTTATATTTTGTAATATAATCATATATTAAGTTAAATAGTATATTATAGAAGGTGTAGATTTGTAATTCAATGATTATTTTTTTGTATAATGAGTAGAAATTTGTTGTAATTTTATGTTTCGTCTTTTCTTCTATTAGAATTAGGCTCGTTCACAAATTGATAAGCATGATATCCACGATTTATAGTAGGTTGAATCAAATTAAATTAAAAATATAGTCATATCAGAAGATTAAGGAAAATAAAAATTTGAACAGATTTCGTAAAATTTGCCAATTACAAAGTCAAATTAAGGGCAAAAATATTTTGCAAATTGCTAATTAAATGTAATAATATTACAAAAATTTGAAATTTGATAGAAACAAATTCTTTGAAAGCTAATGAAAAATCGCACGGTGTTTATACGTCGAAATAATTAGCAGATCTCAACAGAAAATCACAAGAATAATCAAATGAAACATGAAAGAGATGGACGGATTTTTTGTTTAAAAATAAGAAAGAAAAATAGTTAAGAAAATTAAATATGTTTATGATAAATTGAAAGTAACAGGTGAATAAATTTTTTTAAAAATAAAATAAACCTAAAAATAATATTTTGAAGAGCGTAGACTTTTGTGATAATTGAAATATGACACATATTATCGTACATGTCTTACCATTTATTTTCTCAAAACAGAAAACGCAAAACACTTCAAGAGGAGGGAGAACAAAAAGAGGAACCTTAAAATATTTAGTAATAATCTTGATAAAATATATAGAAAGAAGAGAGAGACAAAAATAAGAAATAATTTTTAATTATGGTAAGATTGTTGAAAATTTAATTTCATATTTGACAAAATCATATTATGCACGTGATTGGGTGATTTTAAATAATTGATAGTTTAACTATAGGAAAATTGTTAATAATTTTTCATAATATAATGAAACTACAATGATTTCATGTTCCTAACAAATTTATTTCTTATTTTGAATATATTATGAGTTAACAAAAATTCTTTAAAATTCGAATTTATTTATGTTGAACAACAAAAACAAAGCAAATCCCGAAGATTGTTGATATTAATCTCTTCAATTAAATTGTAATAATGTATGTTAAAAGAGTTGCATAAGTACATATACTTTTACATTTATATGGTTGAAATTTAGGCCGAAAAAACAAAATTTAAAAAAGTAATTTTACTTTTCTATATATATATGTATATTTGATAAATTGAATCAAAAAAATTGAGTCATATATTTGTTAGATTTCATATTTTTTTTAATTTCATAATTCAGTTATTTGATTAATATTTGATAAAATATATAGATTTCGAATCATGTATTAAATATTGCAGCATATTCATCTTGATATCATCTAATTTTGAAACACCTAAAATTTTGGAATAATTTAAATTTTGAAATCGAATCAAATTTTCTAAAATAAAAACGTCTAATTTTAATTTAATAATAATATAATTATTCTAAATAAGTAATGAAGTTTAGGCGGAAAAATGAAATTGGAAAAAGTCTTTTTGTTTATATATATATATATATATATATATATATATATATATATATATATATCACATGTCCACCAAATGATAAGGGATCGTTTGTTTTACTTGATGCGCATTTGTTTTATTTTATGCGATAATGTTTGATACATAATATTCAAATTTGCTATTCAACATTATGTATCAATCTAGTATTTGTTATGCAAAATTGCAATACATAATATTCTATAGTAATATATATTATAATGTTTGATTCAATATATTAAAATTATTTTATAAGATTCTCTATTTTTATGACGAACATTATTGCTAAATTGTAAGTGTATTTTATTTAAGTATTTGAAAGGTATATCTACTTGATTATAAATGTATTACTTTTTAGGTTAATAAATTATATTATCCACCATAAATATATTACTTTTTATATTAAAATATATTATTATATTAAATTTACTATTATATTAACCAGTAAAAAGTTAGTACTGCTCACTGCTTAGTCATGAAAGTATGAAATATTTGACCTAAAACTGGAATGTAATAGTATCGAATGATATTTTACTGTTATTTTTCCATTCAATGTTATTATGTTTTTCAAGTCAATATTATTATATTTTTTTTCATTCAATAAGATTATATTGAAATTTGGATGTATTAAAAATATTACCATTATATTCAATACGAACCAAAAATTTTTGTTTTACTACAAATTTTGAAATGGTACTTTGCCGATACTGACAAGAAATTCAGTAACTAAATTTTTAGGCATCGATATACCAAAATTTTTGTTACGTACTGATACGGATGTTTTATATACCAAAAAAATGTTATTTAATATACATTAATTTGATATTAATGGTATATGAACCTAAAAAGAAATAGAGATATGTTAGAATGCATAAAGTTGAAATAGATCATAAAGGTTAAGAATGGTGGTCATTTCGTTCATACTTGACATGAAATTCTGCTTATTTTTTATAGTACAAAAATAAAATTATTTTGATCAGATATAGTTTGAAAAATTATTTATTCGACATGTATAGTAGTACAGGCTATAATATGAAATTTGAGTTCCAAAACAGATCGATTGAAAAAAATATAAGATTGAGGGAGTATTTCTATGTTTAATTTTTAAAGGACATGTATGATAATTAATCAAAAGGTTGATTAATATATTCAATTTTCCTTAAACGTATTCCTTTTTTTAACTACTAGTATTTCTCCCGTGATGTACAATTTATAATATTTGTAATAATGTAATAGTTAGTAAATTATAATTAATAGTATTTAATTATTAAATTTTTCACTTTGTTTTGTGTTTCATTACCATACTGTGTTTGATTTTGTTATTTTTCTGTAATAAATAAATAATTTTATAAAATAATAGTATATTTTTTTAAAATAAAAATTCATAATATATAAATTATATTTTTTAATATAATTCTATTTTGTATAAAAATATCTCACAATTTTTTATTTTAAAATATTTTAAATATCAAAATATATTATAATTGTTCTAAAAATATTTTTGTATATGCAATATGAATATCAAATTAAAGATTTTGAAAAATAATTTACTTGATATATTTTTCATGAAAAAATAAGTTGAGACGTAAAAGTTATAAGCGTTTAAAATTTGAGTTGAAAAATAAAATAAAATAAAAAAGTAAAAAAAAATTATTGACCAACAATTTATGCACCATCTCACGTCCCCATATTTTTGTTATTTAATTAACATATTTTTGTTATTAGTTGAAGGTTATATATATATATATATATATATATATATATATATATTCTTGTTTATTATTTTTCAACTAGTAATTTTCTAGTGGCAAGATTTGTAATATTTATAATAAATATAATAGTAAATTAATAATAATTTAAGTATTGAATATTTCATTTCTCGCTCTGCGAGATTCTTACCTCTATATAATAATTAATAGTCTTATAGAATTAGTAAGAAAATTTTGAATAAAATAAATAAATTTCTAAAATATATTTTTTAATATTATTTTACTTAAATAAAAGTATCTTATAATTTATTTCCTTATAAAAATATTTTAAAACTCAAATATATCACAATTAATTAAGAGAAAATATTATGTTATAAAAATTAATATTATATATATTTGATATAACATTGAAAATCGTGTAAATAAAATTAATTTTACATAAAGAGCAGAATTGAAACAAAAAATTAAAGACTTTTGAAATTTTATGTTAAAAGGCAAAAAGAGAAAAAAATCAAATTTTGAAAAAATTGATAGTTCATCTAACTCGCTCCAGCTGTAGGCACCTTATTTTTTTTGGCCAGATTTTATTATCACCAAAACTATTAAGGGAATTTTATGCACGAAAATGCTTGTTTTTTTGTTTTTTTCCCTGTAATTCTCTTATTATGCATACATTCAATGTTTACACATACAATACATTAATATATATGATAATTTTATAATTTTGTTATAATGGAGTATAAAATATTTAAGTAACATAATATACAAATAAAATGAAATTATAATTTATAATAATACAACAAAGCAAGAAATTTTGTTGGAACAAAGCAAGTGTGAAATACAAAACACGACGAAAAAAATAATTAAATATACATATGACCAATATACAGTTCATTTTTTCTTTTTTAATATTCTTGTAGAGAAAATTTTAAACTAATAAATACATGAAATAAATAAAAATACTGCATTTTAAATAGATATTTTGTACATTTTGTTATCATGTATAATAAATAAATAAATAAATATATATATATATATATATATATATATATATATATATATTATGAGTATACACAAATTTTATTTACAAAATCAATTATCAAATAGTATTTTCAATAAGTCCACATACAAAGTTAGAAATCTCATAATTTCACTCAAATTTTTTTCAAATATCATTTAGGGTGTTTCTATTTACAACACAATAACCTCTTTTCACACCACAAATATTTTTTAAACAAAAATATTTTTATATTAAATGTCTAATTTATCCTTCTTCTCAAATCAAGAGAATTCTCCATTTTTTCATTAACCTTCTTCTTTACCCAGGAACTGTTCTACATTTGTTTTTTCAATCTTCTTCCGCACAAATTTGCTGCCAACATCACCTTCACCGATCCATGAAATTACGAACAACTCTCAACAAAAGTTATTATAAATTAATAAGAATAATAAATGTAAACAAAAAATTATTGCTAATCGTGATTCTAATAAGAATTACTCCATCTCACCCTTGAACAAACACAAAAAGTCGAAATAATTTCTTCTATTAAAAACCCATTTGCTCCCATATCCTAACTTGTGAATCGAAATTTCTTTTCTTCTATTATTTGTTGCTAAGAATTTTCAAATCCATATATTTAGCTTGAGATAAAATTTCAACGAGCCAAATATAGAATGTCCAATTAGTATGTGTCGAACTTTTTTAAACTTGTGTAATGAATCATTACCGAATGTCACTGAACTGTTTTTGTTAAAATATTTTTTCAGTTTTTTTGCATGATTGTTTTTCAAAAAATCATAAAAGTTTTTTGGATAAACCTTCTTTAAATTCGGATTTATAAAAAGACACGATTGTGAAGAATTCAAACATTCATCAAATCAATTCAACAATTTTAAATATGATTTTGAATAATTTTGAATTTGCAGAAAAAGAAGGAAGAAGAAGAACCGTAGAAAATTTATGATAACTTTTTGTTGAGAGTTGTTCATAATTTCATAAATTAGTGAAGGTGATGTTGGCAGCAAATTTGTGTGGAAGAAGATTGAGAAAACAAATGTAGAACAGTTGCTGGGTAAAGAATAAGGTTAATGAAAAAATAGAGAATTCTCTTGATTTGAGAAGAAGGATAAATTAGACATTTAATATAAAGTTATTTTTGTTTAAAAAATATTTGTGGTGTGCAAAGAGGTTATTGTGGTGTAAATAAAAACACCCTATAATTTATTTAGCTATATTACATTCTCATTCGACCACAAGAATGTCTGTCAAGTTCCTCCCTCTAGTCTCGAAGGGGGAAAGCAAGACACTGAGTGCCGTCAGAAGAACCATAATCTGGAAAAGAATCACAGCATACGTCTGTTGACAGCTATCAACCAACCCGACTGCTACAAGTGGGCATATCATTCCGCCAATCCTCCCAACCCCAGCCGCCACACCAACAGCAGTTCCCCTTATATTAGTCGGATAAACCTGTCCAATGACAATGAAGATGCCCAATTTGACGCTATATATGTGAAACAAGAAAACAGAAGAGTTAATCATAAAAAGCTGGCCAGTAACAGTAAATACGCGGAAGCAATATCCGTTAAGGGCATAGATTTCCGATGGTCTGTGATGAACAGATTATGGTTTATAGTAACCTTCTATTGATTATAATCCATGCTTATCTGAATTCTTGACAATAAGGTAAACAAAAGGGAACTTTGATATCTATAAGTTTATCAATTATGGTACTTTAGCTCCTCATGATGCAAATATAGGAATTCTATGAAGTTTGCCAATCTTAGTGAGACATTAAGTCATGCAAAATGATTTTGTGTACGTGTGTGTGTGACAGAGAGAGGGGGGGAGGGAATGAACTGGGAGCAAAAATAGGGGATTAGTTAGGTCTTTCATGAAAAAGAAAATCAATTGCTATAACATAATTCCAGAAAAGAGCTGTCGACATCCATCAGGCCAGGATTATTTTTCACCAGAATTTGAAGAAAGACGTACTTCTGGGGCGTAGATACAGGCAACAAGGAAGGTTGCTGAAATTAATGCACGAACCCCAAACAATAAAGCTGTGGTGAAAACCTCATTTTGATGGACTAATAGTGGAATAAGTAGGATCGAAGCTACCACAAACATGAGTATCATACAAAGCTTGCGACCCACTCTGTCCACAATGAAGGCTGCTAAGATCATGCCCGGAACCTCTGGAAGAAAATCTGACGTCAGATTAAACTTCAATATAAATAGTAGTAGGACTACCATCAAACTACTTAAACCACATAATTTTCGGCTTTACCTGCCAAACTAGTAAAAAATACATCCAAGTAGAGCCTTGCATTTTGACTTTGCTCTGAATGCAATGTGATTGTTGCACATTTACTATGATCACTGCTCAGTTCGGAGGTCAGTAGAACAATTCCATAGTATGAAAATGTATTCCCGAAATATAAAAACCAGAGGAGAATGTTGGTTCTTATTAATTTTCTAGAAAAAAGCAAAAATGTTGAGGGGCTGACTTTACAGTTGTATATATTATCAGTTGGGGAGAGCAAATGGGTACTTTCTGATGCTGCAATCCCATCATTATGATCCAGCAAACCATTAGAAATAAGTCTTCCAGTTTGCAGTGTTGTTCCATTAAGTGATGCTGCTTTTTGCAGAATATTATGAGCCTCACTAATTCTTCCCTTCATGCATAGAAACCTTGGAGACTCGGGTGCCAGACCGTATAAGAGAAGTACAATGAAAGAAGGTCCAGAAGAGAGTGCGAGCAACCATCTCCACCCGAAACTGGGCATCACAATCTACGGAATAAAAGTGAGCAATGAAATGATTAGCTTCAACTACACAGTTTTATTGTGGCAGAACTACCAAAAATAATTGGACAATAACACAATTACTGCATATATGTTGAAAGAATATGCAATTGATCATATCTCAGATGCAGTAGCCTGTAGTAGCCATACTTCGAAGTGGAGATGCAGTGATCTATTGAATAATCTAACAGAGACAATGTAAAAACATACCCAAGCAAGAGCAGCCTCAAAAATTGTTCCTACTGTCCAAAAACTTGAAAAGACAATCATCCATGCACCTCTATTTGTTATGGGAACAGACTCCAAAAACCACGAGTTGAAGATATGCGCACCCCCAAGACCAACTCCAGCAATGCAACGAAGAATGAGTAATGATATGTAATTTGGTGAGAAAGCACCTAAGAGCCCAGCAACAGCTGAAATAGCAGCAACACCTAGGATGGCCTTCCTGACATATAGATATATATATTGTCCAATTATCAATGGTAAAGAATAGGCCAAAAAAGACTTGAGGAGATAACTGGAGAATCTCACTTCCGTCCATAACTATCGGATATGACACCCCAAAAAGTTGATCCAACCAACATGCCCGCAAATACTACAGTTGATATCAAGCTCTTCTGAGCAGGAGACAAATGCCATTCAGATTGGACTGCTGATCCGATAAATGAGAGAATCATCATCTCCATAGCTTCAGCAATCCAACCAAGTGCTCCATAAGCAAGCATAAGAACTTGGTATTTACCAAAACCCACAGTAGAAAGTGCTTCATCCAGTGTGTACACAAGGTCAGAATCTCCCATCTGTACAATCAAGAAAGTGAAGGTGAAAACACTAGCATGTGGTTGGAGTGAGAAATCACATAATTTGTATGTGAACTAGAATGTAAAGGAGTCCCATAAACAAAGAAAACAAAGTTAGAAGTTAAATAACAACATCAACATCACTAAAGGAAATCAGGTGTAAACTAATACTGAAGTCTCACGACCCACACTAAGTGAAACATATGCAATTAAAAGTGTTCTCTTCCTCCAATGGTAAAGTCGAAGGATTCAAAGTGTTGTTCCTAGCAACTTCGCCACTAACTGGCCATAATTTACAGCTGCAAAAGAGATTCAAGTAGTCTAAAGGACAACAAAAAAATTGAGAATTGTGCATGTATGGATGCATACTCTGCACATCCCTCATCTTCTGTTGTATGTTGCCTATATCAAATACCATTTCTCATCAGACCTTGATCCTTACACAACACTAATAAGCAATTCTCACCCTTGGTCCTGTACTTTCAAGCATGTGCTTTTATCTTAACTTCAGTGTAGCTTTCAATACCTGGAACAATCATGTGAACAATCAAAGCTGTCACAACAAATATAGAAAAAATGAAATTAGAAGGGGGGTGTGTTCATAAAAAAGATTGAGAAAAGGATGATATTAGAGAAGGACTGAAAGTCAAAGTACCCTTCTAAAACATTGAAAGACGGAAAGTAGTTAGCAAAATACGTGACTGGCGATATCAGCGTCACAAAATTATCTGCAAATTGTATTGCATAATTTTCCATAGCCATAGAATGCGAGCAATGTTTTCCACAAGTACTGTGGAACTATAGTTCAATCCACCTGTAGCACTGCACCTCTAACAACAAAATTGACCATCATCTAAGACAGAAACGATTGACTACAATAAGGAAATCAACAAGCAACAGCGCGATTAACAAAATATCCGACTAATATTATCCCAAACGGACCGCACACGCACACACACTTGCGGGCAAGTTTGAGGCTGTGTGCAAAATGGACGACTGATACTGCATATGTAGCACATGGATTATACCAAAAAGAAGAACAGAAAAAGGTAAGTCTTACCAAACGCGAGTTCCTGGTGGAGCTGCCGCTGCCGCCGACAACACCGTCGGAATGAAACAGAGTTAGTTGCACTGAACTGTAGTCAATATATGTGTATGTGTTTGGTATGGTGCGGGGACCTCCAGTTTGTGTTCCCATATTTTGTGGCCTGCATCATCCGAAAAACAAAAGCATTCTCCCGTCATGTTGCGTACAAAATGGTCCCTCCCCGAATTGGAGAGAACTGCATTATTTTGTTTTTTTTTTTTTTTTTTTTGGGAAATATGAATTAACTATTTCAAAAACATACAACGATTGCGCAACTTCAGAAATTTCAGATGGATGCCACATATCTTTTTGAGATCTCGAGATTTTAGTCGGTGAGCTAAGTTCAAGTCAATCATTCTAGGTCTTCGTGAACGAGCTGTCTAGTTGTAGTGAGAAAGATATTAAGTATATGTGCCACTTGCCCGTTAGTTAGAAAATTAGTTAGACGGTTATGCCACTTGCGTGGTTGTTAAAAGTAGTTTCACAAGTTAGATAATTAGTTAGAAATGTGTTAGATGATTATGCAACTTGCAAGATAGTTACAACTTCTTTGATAAGTTAGTTTTGAGCCTCCAAACTTTTGTATAAATACATGACAACTATTATAGTTGTTCTTTGATGAATTCAACATATTTTCATTTTATAATTTGGTCGAAATAGAGGAAGAGGTCGATTTTTTCAAGGCTCTCAAATGGTTTGTCAAATTTGTGGTCGGAATAATCATGTGGCGATCAAATGTTATAAAAGGTTTGATGTGAACTATCAAGGTCTTGAGAATTCAGGTTCAAGACAATATTATTATTCTTCTCCACAAGCAAATATGGTTTCTGCTCAACAAGGCATTGCTTCTCAACCTACGGCTCATTTTTCACATCAACAAGAAAATTTTTATCCTAATGGAAGTCAGAATTCCACATCCGTTACACCTTCTGGTCAGTTCAAATTTGACGTGCATGGCTATGGCTCTTCTCCCTCCCCTTCTGGGTATGGATCAGCCTCTGATTGGATTGTTGACAGCGGGGCAACTCATCATATAACCTCAAGTCTTCAAAATCTCCATGTGCAGACTCCTTATCATGGTAAGAAACGGCTTGTTGTCGGTAATGGAAGTTCAATTCCTATTTCTCATATTGGTTCCTCTACTCTACCTAGCCTACATTCTTCAGTTTTATTTGATCTTAATCACGTTCTTCATGTTTCGCACATTACTAAAAACCTTCTTAGCATTTCTCAATTCTTACAAGATAATTCCGTATATGTTGAATTTCATACTGACTGCTGTGTTGTCAAGGATCTGAAAACACACAAAATTCTCTTGAGAGGACTGCTTAAGGATGGGCTTTACCAACTTGACCTCTCTCATATACAAAAACACTTCAATCATTATGTCTCACACTCTACCACAACTTCTCCAAGCATTCATACAACCTCTGCGCGTCATTCCACAAATTCTAAAGCAACAACTACAGCAACTCTTTGGCACAAACGTTTGGGTCATTGTTGTAGTAGAACTCTGAATAAAGTACTTCAACATTTGAAGATATCATGCACTCATTCAGAATTTTCTTTTTGTGAAGCATGTAAACTTGGAAAATTTCATCAAATGCATTTTCCTTCCGTCATTCATACAACTACTTCTCCTCTTGAAATAATACATAGTGATGTTTGAGGACCTGCATCCACCTTATCTACATATGGTTACAGATACTATGTTATCTTTGTAGATGATTTCACTCGATTTACATGGATTTATCCTTTAGTTCAAAAATCTGATGTTGCAAAAGTCTTTCCTATCTTCCTTGCCATGGTTGAAAGACAATTTTCAAATCCTTTGAAAATATTTCAATGTGATATGGGGGGTAAATTTCAATCATTATCAAATATCCTCAAAACTAAAGGTATTATTTCTAGACACTCTTGTCCCTACACACACCCTCAAAATGGCTTAGTTGAAAGGAAACATCAACACATTATTGAGGTTGGCTTATCTTTATTTGCTCAAGCTTCCATGCCTCCTAAATTTTGGTGGGATTCTTTTCTTACTGCAGTATATACTATTAATAGACTTCCTACCCCTGTTCTTGACAATTCTTCTCCGTTTCAGGTTCTTTTTAAAAATAGTCCTGATTACACATTCCTCAAGACATTTGGGTGCGCTTGTTTTCCATTTCTTAGACCCTATAATTCCTCAAAATTACAGTTCAGAAGTACCAAATGCATTTTTCTTGGTTGCAGTGCTTCACATAAAGGTTATAAGTGTTTGAGTTCAACGGGCAAGATATATGTTGCTAGAACTGTGGAATTTAATGAGTTTGATTTTCCATGTCAATCACTTTTTCCTAAAACCATTCAATTTTCCTCACCCACACACTCCAACTCTATACTTCCCGTTCTTCCGATTCTCACACCTATTCCACCTACCAATCAAGATGTTCCACCTCCATCGCCTCAACACTTACCTACTTCTAGTCCATCCACTTCCTCTCAGCCATCTGCCTCTCATTTACCACAGCCTCACACTTCTAGCCATAGTATGGTGACTAGATCCAAAAATGGGATATTCAAACCCAAATTATACAATACGGCCTTGTCTCACTCAAATGTTGAACCTGTTACTGTGCAACAAGCTTTATCTTCTCATAAGTGGAAATCTGCTATGGATTCTGAATACTCGGCTCTTATGAAGAATAATACATGGGCTCTTGTTCCTGCTCATCCTCACATGAATCTTATCACTAACAAGTGGATTTTCAGAATTAAGAAAAAGTCCGATGACACTATTGATAAATACAAGGCCAGATTTGTTGCTAGGGGTTTTCAGCAAAATTTCGGAGTAGATTACTTTGATACTTTTAGTCCGGTTGTTAAATCGATTACAATCAGACTTATTTTCACCATGGCTGTCACTAAGGGTTGGAAAATACAACAAGTCGATGTGAACAATGCTTTCTTAAATGGAGACTTAAGAGAAATTATTTTCATGAAGCAGCCTGAAGGATATGAACATTCCTCCAAACCAGATTATGTATGCAGGTTAATGAAGTCTCTTTATGGCTTGAAACAAGCTCCGAAAGCATGGTATGACAAGCTCAAAGGTTTTTTGCTTTCTAAAGGCCTCAAAATGTCTGTCTCTGATCATTCTCTTTTTCATATTCATGTCAATGGTAAAATGCTAATTGTACTTGTGTATGTTGATGATATTTTGGTCACTGGTGATGATCCCTCTCAGATTCAACAGCTTATCTCTGATCTTGACAAGAAATTCTCCTTAAAACACTTAGGGGAAGTGAGTTATTTTCTTGGCCTAGAAGCTGATAGGACTGTTCAAGGCATTCATCTTACTCAGTCAAAGTACATTCGGGATCTTCTACATCAACATAATATGGAAAAATGTAAGCCTTTGCCTACTCCTTGTTGTTCTGGGATTAAATTACATTTGCAAGACAGTCGTCCTTTTGATCAACCATCCAAATACAAAAGTCTTGTTGGTGCATTGCAATATCTTGTTATGACAAGACCAGATATTTCTTATATTGTGAATAAATTGAGCCAATTTCTTCATGCTCCCACTGTCAATCATTGGAAAGCTGGAAAACGGGTATTGCGGTTTTTACAAGGCACTATTTCCACTGGTTTGTTCTTTAAACCTGTTTCTAGAATGGTGCTTGAAGGTTTTGCAGATGCCGATTTTGCGAGTTGTGTTGATGATAGGAGGAGCACTGGTGGTTTTTGCATATTTCTAGGATCCAATCCTATATCCTGGTCTTCTAGGAAGCAGCATACTGTGGCAAGGAGCAGCACCGAAGCTGAGTATCGGGCTCTTACCATGGCTACCACTGAACTGATCTGGATTCGTAGTCTTTTTACTGAACTTGGTCTGCCTATTGTTGAACCTTCAGTTTTGTGGTGTGATAACTTGGGAGCAGTTAAATTGGCATTTAATCCGGCTTTCCATGGTCGAACTCGACATATTGAGGTCGATGTTCATTTTCTTAGAGAGAAGGTGCAAAGCAAGGACCTGGATATCAGATTTGTTCCGTCTGAAGATCAAATAGCAGACATACTAACCAAAGTCTTGTCCTGTACTCGGTTTCAATTCCTAAGTTCAAAGTTATCTGTCTATCCTGAACCCGGTTGAGCTTACAAGGGAGCATATTAAGTATATGTGCCACTTGCACGGTAGTTAGAAAATTAGTTAGACGGTTATGCCACTTGCGTGGTTGTTAAAAGTAGTTTCACAAGTTAGATAATTAGTTAGAAATGTGTTAGATGGTTATGCAACTTGCAAGGTAGTTACAACTTCATTGATAAGTTAGTCTTGAGCCTCCAAACTTTTGTATAAATACGTGACAACTATTATAGTTGTTCTTTGATAAATTCAACATATTTTCATTTTATAATTTGATTTTATAAAAGGTAGTTTCAAT
This sequence comes from Caryopteris x clandonensis, assembly GCA_028749325.2. Taxonomy (NCBI): domain Eukaryota; kingdom Viridiplantae; phylum Streptophyta; class Magnoliopsida; order Lamiales; family Lamiaceae; genus Caryopteris; species Caryopteris x clandonensis. Next base: position 915,692 of record JAPYKT020000048.1, read on the forward strand.
TCAAAGTACAGACGAACTTATCATTGGACAAAGTGAGTTAATCGAGTTAATCTCTAGAGCTTTTGAAATCATAACAAGCTACCTCGTCCTTTTGGGCCAATCTAGTTGCTAATCCCAGCAAATTCCAGGCCATTGGGTTTGGATCAAGGCACCAAAACAGCGCCCAAGCTTATAGGTGGAGCTAGTCTGCACACGGGCTTTTGAAAACAAATAGTATTTTAAATTTTAAACATTACCTTGTGGGAATTGGACATGCAGTGACAAGTGATTAGATACATTTGTTGGAATCAATCAATCCGATGTATCCTTATACGTGGCATTCGCGGCATTGACCTATCAAACAACATGCCTCCTCATTTTCAATAAAAGTCTATCCTTGCTTACAAATATAGTTGGCATCCCTCATTTCAAGCTTTCCAAAACTCTAGCATCCCTGTAAACCCTTCGCAAATTTGTGAACTTGTGATACTTTCTATGCAATCGAGCTATTTTTCGACAAACTTTTGGACTTCCTGCACATTCTTTTAAGGCAAAGAATCACGCTATTTTGTGACGAACTTTTCTCATTTCAATCAAATTCCTACTATCTTCCATAAAATTTTACCGAATTACCTTATTTATTAAGTTCTCCCTCTTGTGTATTATGTAACACATCACATAATACGTCTTTGGTTGGAAAAACCAACAAGGATCAAGAATGCGACTAATTTATATGCGACAACTCATCTTAGCCTGTAAAATTCGATAGCGTATTTCTTATCTTACAGGTCAAGGTGAGTTGAGCGCAAGTTGCGCGTATTAACCATGCGTGTAACAAAGACGTACATATCATATAACATGTATGTGTGTTGGCTCACTTGCCCCTTAAGTGAAGTCATCTTGGTGTTTGCATCCCGCTAGTGGAGTGGGTAGAAAAAATCATCAATCACATTTTTTCATTGCTATCATGAATCTGAAGTTAAAACCCTAACATTATGCTTCACATCATCTGCAGACTGCTTTCTTACCTATCAAGAGCACTTCTTAAGATGTTCATTATTGATGAGGATTCAAACCACAGACATAAAAAACACATGAAATCGTACTATTATCATGTATCAATCTTATATTTTTATTTTACCAACGCACATCACATGTACTATGGTATTGTTCACACACGTGACATATATAGGTGAAATAAATTACGAGACTATAACTAAAAAAAGGGGCAGCAACATTTTTATACATGTGGCAATTGTTGGTAATCCAGGAATAAGAGATAGAAATAGTATTTAAATAGAGGATCTTGCATGCATTTCACGTTGTACCATGGTGATCTGCTAAAAGAGCTCCCTCTCAAATTCTAGCAATCCCTTGACAGACACACACACTCTCTCTCTCTCTGCAGAATCAGTAAGTTGTCAACTTCTGAAATTGAACAAGAGTGAGCTCGTTCAACCAATATCAGCTTAATATCTAACTATGAAAACAATATAGATAAGGAGAACACACAGCAGTCTCAAAATACAGGAAACAGCATAATGTATAATGGAGTGCAGAATTTAGAGTAAAAACTCACATAATTTGGCATTAACCAGAAAATAAACATTCAAGAAAACAAGAGCTCGTGTAAAGGTTAGCGGGCCACAGCCATTATACAAATTATACGAGAAAGATACACAAACTCGTTCTAGCTTAGCATTACATTTCTGCGACATCATTCTCACCTCCGTCACTCTTTATTCTCGACAGAAGTTCTTAACCTCGAGTTACTGCTCCTAATACTTTCAATGGTAAAATCATACTCTTGTAATCCAACCTTGCTTTTCTAACAGCCAATTGGACAACTTAATAAACAGACAGGATCAAAGAAAATAACGCAAAACAGCAATGACAAAGGTAAAGATGGAAGTTAACAAACATGGTGCATAAGAAGCTGATTTTCAAAGACTAACATATGTGTGATAGCAAGTGAATGAAATTCTAAAATAGATAAATTATGCATCAGCAACTTTCTAGTTAGCAGGAAATTTAGTTATCCCAATATTATGGCTATGCAAAATTCCTTTGCAGTCAGCTCTCGGGCACTAGTACTTCATGATATTACAACTAAGGATCGTGCCAGTGGTTATTGCTGAACATGAGCCGTAGACAACCATGGAATTTTAATCATAACCTCCGTTAGGAACATATTATAAAAGCTCACCACCACAAAAACATGTCAGCCATAAAGAAGAAGAAGGAGTTCAAGGTATTACTTACAAGTAAATGGAATTTCTTCACATAAAGGTCTTAATTCTGTGCTACCATTTCGATGTTACAGGCCAGAAGTAATAAATATTTGTACGTTTTCAAGCAATATGTTGATAGTAGAGGAATCTGATTTGGACCCAACAAAATAAGTGGACATATACATTTCTTAACAATACTATTTACTAATATAAACTTTGTTCTAATATATGCTATTCAAATCTAATTATTTGCAGTAACAATATCACTCAGCTCTCTTCCCTTGGTTTCAACTGGGAAGAGGAGCACACTTATTCCGGACAGAATTATTGCAGCCTCAAATAAACTTATCGCAGCCATCTGACGGCAACCAGAAACCAACTCCACGGCTACAAGAGGACATATCATGCCTGCAACTCTTCCCACAGCAGTGGCAACACCAACTCCTGTTGTCCTCACAGATGTCGGATATAACTGTGGGGGGGGGGGGGATACTGGGATCACTGAACTAATCATATCTAAACCTTTGTTTGCAAAGACGAGTGAATAATTGTGGCTTTCGTGGGATTGGAGAAAAACAAAGGAGATGTAGACTCTGATTTTGCAGGCAAAAGAATTAAAAGTGATCAACGGTGGAAATGAGAAATAAGACGATTATAGTTTTTACCTCTGGGCAGTAAATACCAGCCACTGTATAGTTCCCAATGATAAACATGCGGGCTCCAGCCAAGAAAGATGTGGCTATTACTTCTTTTTGATGGAACATCAGAGGTAAAAGACATATGAATCCAAATGAATACATAATCACCATTGACATTCTGCGACCAACTTTATCGACAAGGACTGCTGATAAAATGAGCCCAGGAAGCTCTGGACACGTATCACACCATGAATGTGAGTAAAAGTAATAATCAAACTTGCGATATTGTTGGATAGAAGACCAACTAATCGAAAAAATCGAGCTATCTTAATACCTGCAAAGCTGCTGATGAATGCATCTCTATAGAGGCTAGAATCTGCCAACTGCTTCGAGTGCAGCATATTTGCCCAACATTTACTTTGACCATTGCTTAACTCCGAGGTCATCAACACAACCCCATAATATGAAAATGAATTTCCAAAGTAGACTACCCACATGAGAAGAGTTGTTTTTATTAAACTTCGCGATAAAAGTGTGAATAGTGAGGAGAAACCTGGTTTAACAACATTAATTTTGGGTTCTCGGATGGAAAGCAAATGGGTATCTTCTGAAGGAGTAATATCCTTGTCTGGCACGCTTAGCTGTTCAGAAACAAGTGTGCCAACAAGTGTGCCAGAAGGAAGTTCCCTTTTGTTGATTCTGGCCATTTTCTTCAAAACAGTATGTGCATCAGTGATATTTCCCTTCAGGTATAGGAACCTTGGAGTCTCCATCGTAAGAAAATACAAGGACAATGCTGCAAAACAGGGTGCTGATGATAGTGCAAGCAGCCATCTCCATCCCAGTCTTGGAAGAATGATCTGTAGAAAAGGTACAGCGGAAGATTACAGAAACAGATTATTGATCGATCTGCAACAATACACGGCTGCAGAAAAAGCAAATGCAACACCTCCGCAACTCATATATACAGCTTGATACAACAAAAGTAAAAAATAAAGATTGTCAGACCGGACCCAATAAGAGTTTTGAATAAGCCTATGGGTAGGGGAAGTTGTACACATGTAACTTGACTACATAACAGATGAAAACAAGATTTATGATGGGCTCTATCACTAATTTTGTAATTGAAAAGTGGCAGCTAGTACCATTGTCAGGTTACAAGATCTAAATAACAAAAATGGATAATGGAATGGGACTAGTGATGCACGAAGAGAAGAAAGTATGGTCTAACGGAGAGTTGAGATAGCAAGAACTTCTTTAAAATTGCAATCTCAGAATCACCTTTACAAGCACCAATACTTTGTGATAATAAGAAGAATAACATCGAAGGAATATTAGAAGAAGAATTGCGACGTCAAGGAAAAATAAACAAAAGAAAGCTTAGGAGGAGGATAACTTAGAATAGAACCTAGAAACCTAATTAGATGTTGCCACAACTGATTGTTTCATTACAAGCCTGAATAACATTTTCATGTATTTACATAGGTTATAAAATGTTAGGTTTTGCTTGTGCTTTACCGCATTCCTTCAGAATTTTATAAGATAGCGTTACAATAGCTCAGTGGTGATATATCAGTTGTTAAAAAACCAAGCAATCTTTTTTTTTTTTTTTTTTTTTTTGGCTATAATCTCAGGTCATATTTCAGATCCAGCAGACAATAGACTTCTGAACTGACATGATTTTAGATAAGAAAGCAGACCAAGTAAGAGGAACACAAGTATCATTACATATTAATATTTATAAAGTGTCTCCATTTCAACAGATAAACGGTCAATTATTTAGGATAAAGAAAAAAAAAAAAAAAAGCATATGTGACCAAAAGAAAAAAAGATAGGGAGAAGGAAAAAGAAGGGCAAAAACACTCTGCAATCTGCATTTTGTCAAAGAAATGCTATGGATTGGGATTAAAAGATGGGTTGCTCAATTTTCTCTATTAAGATCATACTAGCTTAACTATAGATGCTACAGTGAGTGGGAAAAGTCAACATGAGTGATTTTTATAATGGAGTAATGGACTGTTTAAATACGTACCCAAGCCAATGAAGCCTCAAGTATTGTTCCAATAGACCAGAAAGTGGAAAAGATAACCATCCAAATGCCCCGGTTTTGCACGGGCACAAATTCAAGAAACCATGATGTGTACACAGGTCCACCACCAAGACCTATGCCAACTACCATACGGAAAAGGACCAGCGAAATATAATTCGGGGAGAAGGCACTAATTAAAGCAAATATGCTAGTCACCACAGCAACACTTAGAAGGCCTATCCTGGTGGCCAGAAATATTGTTTGAGAGTCAGTTACAATATATGTGCATTAGGAAGTTATACTAACTTGAAAACTCAAATAAGGAGAAGAAATCATTCATTACATCTTCTATCTAAGTCTTGAAAGATCACTGAATTGTCTATATAAAGCGAGAAACGAAACCTCAGAGAGACTCAGCCAAGAATTGGAGAGCTGAGTTCTAATCCAAATTTTGAATGTGAAAACAAAACCAACAAACAATTTCGTTGAAAACCAATTGAGCTCTGTTGAAGATCAACACAAGCCCAAGTTATTTGTTGAGCCCAAGAACAAACAAAAGTCCAATCCATTTAGTAGAAGATTGTGGAAGAAAGATATTTGTGTGGAAGAGTGTGGAAATGCGATATTTTGGTGGAAGTATGTAGAAATGAGATATTTTAGGAGAAGTATGTAGAATGTGGTATTAATGTGTGGTTAGGATTTTTTCTTAATATAATAATTGTATGGTGGAGAATGCTTGGAGAGTAGTATAAATACCCTCCCTTGCATTTGTGTTATGCATCCACCAAAAACCAAATATTCCATTCCTATAAGAAGTGTAGTGTCTTGAGTGTGAGTTGTGAGCTTCCTATTGAGTGTTTGTATTTCTCTTCAAATAGTGAGAGTTCTCTTAAAGTGTTGTAGTGTCTTCTATTGTGGGTATAATACAAGTAATTTATTTACTTGTTTGGGTCCAATATTAGTATGTTTAGAGTTATACACTCTAAATATTACTCAACAATTGGTATCAGAGCGGGACGGTCAGGGATCGTTCTTGTTGGAGCTATCTTGAGTCGTGAGGAGTTTGGTACTCTGCAAGTTTGTGAGTTAAGGTTGTTCGGTATAGTCGAAGTCTTGCCGGCACAATGGGTGACCTTCAAGTTGTTGGAAAAATCAAGAAGCTCAACAACAAAAACTACAATACTTGGGCGAAATGCATGGAGTCTTACCTACAAGGTCAAGACCTTTGGGAGGTTGTCGGTGGCGGTGAAGCTACACAACCGGCGGCGGAAGATGTCAACGGCGTCTTGCGAAAATGGAAGATTAAAGCAGGCAAATCGATGTTTGCTTTAAAGACTACAGTTGAAGAAGAAATGCTGGAACACATCCGGGATGCCAAAACACCAAAGGAAGCATGGGACACTTTCGTTAAACTCTTTTCAAGGAAGAATGATACAAGGCTACAACTTCTGGAGAATGAGCTTCTATCAATGGCGCAACGAGACATGACGATTGCCCAGTACTTTCATAAGGTAAAGTCGATATGCCGCGAAATCTCAGATTTAGATCCGACAGCTCCTATTGGGGAAACCAGGATAAAGAGAATAATTATCCATGGTTTGAGACCCGAGTATCGAGGATTTGTTGCCGCTGTACAAGGATGGCCAACACAACCATCGCTTGTAGAGTTTGAAAATTTGCTTGCAGGTCAAGAAGCTATGGCCAAGCAAATGGGAGGAGTCTCATTGAAGGGTGAAGAGGAAGCGCTCTACATCAATAAAAGCAAAGACAGTTTCAAGCGGCACACTGATGGTGGATCTGAAAAGGGTGATAACACTGTAAAAAGCCACCACGGAAAGGGAGGCTCTCGTCCAAGGGGAGCTTCGAAGAATCGCGGTAACAACAAAAGGTTCAATGGAGAATGTTACAACTGTGGGAAAAATGGTCACATTGCAAAAGACTGTTGGAGTAGGAAAAAGCAGGTTGAAGGTAATGCTGCTACCTCTAGTTCTAAAGAGAATAGTGAAGATGGTTGGGATGCCGATGCATTATTCGCCATGGAGGAAGAAGAATTAGCTCTCACGGTAACACCAGAACATATTGACTACAAGAATGATTGGATCGTAGACTCGGGCTGCTCAAACCATATGACGGGTGATAAAGAGAAATTGCAGGACTTGTCTGAATACAAGGAAGGTCGTGTGGTGGTGACAGCTGACAACTCAAGGTTGCCGATAGCCCACATCGGTAAGACGATAGTTACTCCCCGATATAATTCTAACCAGGTGCCACTTCAAGATGTTTACCATGTCCCAGGAATGAAGAAAAATTTGCTATCTGTGGCTCAATTAACATCATCAGGCCACTATGTCTTGTTCGGTCCTCGAGATGTAAAGGTTTATCGTGACCTTAAAATCTCAGAAACACCGACTATGGAGGGACGACGATTGGAGTCAGTCTACGTGATGTCAGCAGAGTCTGCATATGTAGACAAGACAAGAAAAAATGAGACAGCAGATCTATGGCACATGCGGTTAGGTCACGTTAGCTACTCCAAGCTAAGTGTGATGATGAAGAAGTCAATGCTTAAGGGGCTTCCTCAACTTGAGGTGCGAACAGACACAGTATGTGCAGGATGCCAGTATGGTAAAGCGCACCAATTGCCATACAAGGAATTGAAGTTCAAGTCCAAAGAACCATTAGAGTTAGTTCAATCTGATGTATTCGGGCCAATGAAGCAACCATCAATTGGTGGTTTGCGGTACATGGTGACATTTATTGATGACTTCTCCAGGTATGTGTGGGTTTTCTTTATGAAAGAAAAATCTGACACATTCTCAAAGTTTAAAGAGTTCAAAGAGTCAGTCGAAAGAGAAGTAGGAAAGAAGATTATTTGCTTACGCACAGACAATGGGGGAGAATATAGCTCAATCGAGTTTTCTCAATACTTAAGGGAATGCCGAATACGTCATCAATACACTTGTGCCAACACACCACAACAAAATGGTGTGGCTGAGAGAAAGAACCGACACCTTGCAGAAATTTGTCGAAGTATGCTCCATGCAAAGAACGTACCTGGAAGGCTTTGGGCCGAAGCAATGAGGACTGCAGCCTTTGTGATCAACAGACTTCCTCAACCAAGGTTAGAATTTATTTCACCCTTTGAAAAACTATGGAATATGAAACCCACAGTTAGCTACTTTCGAGTATTTGGCTGTGTGTGCTATGTATTTGTTCCTGATCATTTACGAAGCAAGTTCGACAAGAAGGCTGTTAGATGCATCTTTGTGGGATACGACAGCCAAAGAAAGGGGTGGAAATGTTGCAATCCAACAAGTGGAAGATGCTACACTTCACGCAATGTGGTGTTTGATGAAGCATCTTCTTGGTGGTCCTCAGAGAAGGAGGTGCTACCAGACTCCATAGAATTTGGAGAAAAGCTGCAACAGAAGATGGGGGAGCATACTATCCAACTCAAACCAACTTCAGATGAACCAGGAGATCCAAACGGCAACAATGTCGAAACAAGGGTACCACAGAATCCTTGGCAAACTGGAGTGTATCAACAACCAAACGAAGAAGATGGGCTTAATGAAACGGAAGAATCAACTCCACAGTCTCAACTTCAAAGGTCAACAAGAACACGAAGGTCAAATCCTAAGTACGCAAATGCAGCCATTATTGAAGAAGCAACCGAGCCTGAGACGTTCGAAGAAGCATCGCGGAGGTCTGAGTGGATGATAGCTATGAAAGAAGATATCAATGCACTTCAGCAAAATCAAACTTGGGATCTCGTGCCAAAGCCAAAAGATGTAAAACCCATATCCTGCAAGTGAGTTTATAAGATAAAGCGTCGTCCAGATGGGTCAAGCGAGAGGTACAAGGCACGATTGGTAGCTCGAGGTTTCTCTCAACAGTATGGACTAGACTATGATGAAGCGTTTAGTCCAGTAGCAAAACTTACAACTGTTTGAGTCCTACTTGCACTTGCAACCAACGAAGATTGGAGTTTGTGGCAGATGGATGTGAAAAATGCTTTTCTTCATGGAGAGCTGGATCGAAAGATCTACATGATCCAACCAATGGGCTTTCAGAATCAAGTTCATCCTGGATATGTGTGTAAGCTGCGAAAGGCACTCTACGGCTTGAAACAAGCACCCAGGGCATGGTATGGTAAGATTGCTGAATTTCTAACTCAAAGTGGTTATTCAGTAACACCTACAGATTCCAGCTTGTTTGTTAAAGTGAATGAAGGAAAGCTAGCTATCGTGCTAGTATATGTGGATGACTTGATCATAACCGGTGATGATGAGACGGAAATTCATCGCACGAAGGAGAATTTATCGGTTCGTTCCAGATGAAAGAACTTGGTTAGCTCAAGCACTTCCTTGATTTAGAGGTTGATCGCACACAAGAAGGAATATTTCTTTGTCAGCAAAAATATTCCAAAGACTTGTTGAAGAGGTTCGGAATGCTCGAATGCAAGCCAATTTCGACGCCGATGGAACCGAATGCCAAAATGTGTGCATATGAAGGAAAAGATTTGGAAGATGCAACGATGTATCGACAATTGGTAGGTAGTCTAATCTACTTAACCTTAACTCGACCTGACATTTCTTATGCAGTTAGTGTGATAAGTCGATACATGCAAAATCCAAAGAAGACTCATTTGGAAGCAGTTCGACGAATATTGAGATATGTGAAGAGTACAATTGACTATGGTCTTTTGTACAAGAAAAGTGAGGACTGCAAGTTAGTTGGTCACTGCGATGCTGATTATGCAGGAGATCATGACACCCGAAGATCAACAACAGGGTACGCATTTAAGCTGGGTTCCGGAACAATTTCTTGATGTAGCAAGAGACAACCGACGGTATCATTATCAACCACTGAAGCTGAGTATCGAGCAGCGGCAATGGCAGCTCAAGAGAGTACATGGTTAATACAACTGATGAATAATTTACACCAGCCAGTAGATTATGCAGTTCCGTTGTACTGTGACAATCAGTCGGCAATTCGTTTGGCGGAGAATCCAGTCTTTCATGCAAGAACTAAACATGTTGAGGTTCATTACCATTTTATCAGAGGAAAGGTTTTGCAGGAAGAAATTGAGATGAGGCAAATTAAAACAGATGATCAAGTTGCAGACTTGTTCACCAAAGGCTTGAGCACCGGCAAGTTCGAAACGTTTCGTCGTCAACTCGGTGTGGTACAAATAGTAAGGGCTAGTGTTGAGGGGAGTGTTGAAGATCAACACAAGCCCAAGTTATTTGTTGAGCCCAAGAACAAACAAAAGTCCAATTCATTTAGTAGAAGTTTGTGGAAGAAAGATATTTGTGTGGAAAAGTGTGAAAATGAGATATTTTTGGTGGAAGTATGTAGAAATGAGATATTTTAGGAGAAGTATGTAGAATGTGGTATTAATGTGTGGTTAGAATTTTTTCTTAATATAATAATTGTATGGTGGACAATGCTTGGAAAGTAGTATAAATACCCTCCCTTGCATTTGTGTTATGCATCCACCAAAAACCAAATCTCACCAAAAACCAAATCTTCCATTCCTATAAGAAGTGTAGTGTCTTGAGTGCGAGTTGTGAGCTTCCTAATGAGTGTTTGTATTTCTCTTCAAATAGTGAGAGTTCTCTTAAAGTGTTGTAGTGTCTTTTATTGTGGGTATAATACAAGTAATTTATTTACTTGTTTGGATCCAATATTAGTACGTTTAGAGTTATACACTCTAAATATTACTCAACAAGCTCTAGCGACTAAACTTCCCGAAATGATCACGCCAAAAAGCTAGTAATCGTACAGATGCAAACTCGAAAATATGATAGCAAGAGTACACTATAAGTCATATTCAATTGCTCTCTACAAGACATGTCAAGAACTAATCAATATACTTCAAAAGCTGCAATTAAAAGAACTTGCCTCCTGCCATAGTTGTCAGAAATTAGGCCCCACAAATAAGCTCCAATTAGCATGCCAGCAAAAACCATTGTGGTTAGCAAGCTTTCTTGCCCAGATGAAAGACCCCATTCATCTTTAACAGAGGCTCCTATAAAAGAAAGTATCATCACTTCCATTGCCTCAGTCATCGCTCCAAGTCCCGCATAAGCCAGCACCAGCGCTTGGAATTTCCCAAACCCCACCACTGCAAGAGCTTCATCCACTGTGTAAACAACCTCAGCATCACTATTGCTAACCACCTGTTCCCCCCAAACCAAGAGATCCACTATCAAATTTTGCAGCTTCTTTCAATTGTGTAAAATTCTCTTTTCAATTCATGATGCCATTTGAAGAACGTAAAGAAATCGAGAGATGAGAAACGCCCTTTGCAGGTCGTCTTACTGTATTTTCCATATTTTGAGGAGAAGCACCAAGGAAACGAAATCCTTATAATTACCTCGGAGTTCATGGTGGCTCTCTTGCGTCAGCTTGATTAATTTTTAATTTGGGGCAGGAATTCTGAAACCTCAACAAAGTGCGGTGAAACAGTGATACTCTACATGCGTCAACAAAATATCTCCAGTTGAGTGACGCGTTTGCACTACTTTGTGCTATAAAAAAAAATATTTTAATAATTCTTTATGATTTATTTATTTTTAATTTATATTTTAAAAACTTCATATTTATAAAATATATAATTAGTAATATATTAGAAATAATTTTTTATATGTAATATTTTAATTTTTTATTTATAAAATTATTTATATATAAACATACGAATACATTTAATGTGTTCGAAATTTTTTTCGGACATTGGAGGGTCAAGTCTTTTCAATTATTAGAAATTAGGTTTAAATTTAGTATCATGTATAATTTCTATTAAGTATTGATGCCAGTATTGACGCCAGCAAGTCGAAAGCTGGCAATTGGAGATCAAAAGCCCCTGTAAGACCTGCCTCTTAAGTATTATCTTAAATAAGCATGACAGTTCAACCTCTTCAAAAAAGTAGCTCAAAACCATAATAAACCACGAGGAGGTCGTGAAACGTGGTTTTTTCGGCCCACTATAATTCAGAATCAAGAGAAGCCCTGGCTGGAGATGCTTCAGCCGATGACGAAGTGAGAAATGCGTGTGCGAATAAATAGATAGTAGGTCGAGGAAGCACTTGCAGGGACGGAGCTTCCCCGAAGCCCGAAGTCACTACTAAGAAAACGCCCCACAAAACGCAATTTTCTAATATTTGAATTTGAAAATAGTTAGTAGAATCTTTTAGAAGAAAGAAACTTGCGCCCCTGCTTCTTCAGGTGGAACTCCCGGTTGAGGTGTTACTCGGAATGCATAAAGAAAAGATAAAGAAAGCTTTCTTGTAGTTCATCCACGGTCCACACAGTTGTCCATGTACCAGTAGAAGATTCGGCAGCTACCGCGGCCCCTGCTTCTTCAGGTGGAACTCCGGGTTGAGGAGTTATTACTTCTCCTTTCTTTGTCTTAAGTCCGGTAATGGATTTGTCCTATTGACCCTATTTTATTTTCGAGGAGCATGTGTGGGAGGAGCTGCTTCGAGTTGGTTACTCAGTAATTTCATATAAAAAAACTAGATTAAGGTTCCACCATTGCAGAACCAATCATAGTCAAATAACAGACGGAAGAAAGACAGAGAGCAACATGTAATTAGTTCAAGGCGCTGGACAGTTAGACTTGGAAGAAGAGAAAGTTTTAATTATGTTGTGTAATTTTATATTTTGTTTAACTTTCTAATTTTTAGTTGTAATTGTATTTTTGATTATTTGTGATTTTATCTATTTTTATTTTATGGTTGAATGATAATTTTATAAATTTTATTGTATTATTTTTATTTGTAATTGAAATTACATATTTTTATTAAAATTTAATTAAAATGATAGCAAATTAATTAAACTTTATAAAACAAAAAAAAATATTATTAAATACAAATATTAAGAAACATATGCGTCAATTTTACTGCAAATAATTTTTTTATTTTTTAAAACTTCATAATGGTGCAAGCTCCAGCGCAGTGCTCGTGCCTGCCTTTCCCTCATTTTCACCACTTCGACGTATTGCTGGAGTTGATCTAAGCCATAACATATAAATTTGATGTAGCGAGCCACAAATAACTAATGTTTATTTTCAAGGAAGTCAAAATTTGACCAAAAAAAAATTAAATAAATAAATATATATATATATATATATATATATGTGCATATTCCAAACAACTTTTGTTCGAATCTGTTTAACTTATTGTTCTTAGTTTCTTCTACATTAATAATAAAAGTGTTTAAATATAAATTTTGCACCTATTTTTAATTTCTAAAAAAAATAATATATCAATTTTTAATTAAATTTTAAATTTCTCTTTCTTTTGATATATTTTTTTTATTTGTTATGTATAAACAACTTTTTCATTTCTAAGGTATAATTTATTAAATTAATTTTTTTTAAATTTTTGATTTTATACTCGTATTGCATATATTAAAATGAGATATAATATATAAAACATAATTATTTTTTGTTAATTATTTGAGGTTATATGTTATTAATGATTGTATATTAGATTAGTTGTATTGAATTTGACTTCAAATAAATATTGATTAAAAAAGCTTTATTAAAATTCTTAAATAATAATTTTATATAATTAATCAATTTATTATAGAAATATATTTTTTACAACGCAAGGAATATATCTCTATATCTCTGCGTATGCTAGAGGTGATGTAACCATTTTTAATGTATTTATTTATGAAAAAATTAAGATAAATCTATAACTATATAAAAGCATGACAGGTGACAAAATTTATAGTAATGTCATGTTCCCACCGAAATCAGTTTTCTATTTTTAAAAACTATGATATCCAATCAAATTTTTTTGTTTTTTTTTCAGTCCAATTTTTAAAGAGTTATAACTTTTTCATTTCAATTCTATTTTTTATAAAAAAATATCAAATTAATCATCTTATGATCTTTAACTTGATATCCATATTGCATATATGAAAATAAGATATTAATTTTTATAAAATATTTTTTCATAGATTAATTGTGGTATATTTTAATATTTAATATATTTTTATATTATTAAATGTTTTTATTTTAAACATTTTTTTATAAAAAAATATTTTATATAACTATTTATTTTATTTTAAAGATTATATTACTATTTTTATAACTACTTATTACGTTACCATCTTTTATATCGTGCAACGCACGGAAGAAATACTAGTTATATTAATAAATTTAAAATTGTACTATAAATGTGTGTGTGTGTGTGTGTAGTTTTCTGAATATATTATAAATTATGTGCTGCAAGGGAGCAATATTAGTAATTTATAAGGGCAAAAAGAGAATTCCTTAAAATTGGAAGAATACTTAAGGTGAAAAACATAATTATTTTAAAAAATGGACTCCGACCTGTTGTTATATATATATATATATATATAATTAGTAAAGATTATTGATTTTAAAAAATTAAATCTAAAAATTTTCATTTATTGATTCATTTATTGATAAGTAGAATTTAATTGATTTTTATAAAATTTATTAAATAATTAATTTATAAAGAAAATTTATTATAGAACAAAGACCATTATTTTGGATATGTTATAAAGTGTACATTGTAGCAATACTAATAATTTATAAGGATAAAAAAAAATTACTTGAAATACAGTACGATTTAAATGGGAAGACAAATTTTGTTGTTATATATAGGCCTAAAAATCAAATCAAGCTATTCGATATTCGATTCGAAGTCGGTCGTTAAAAGCTTATTTGAACTCGAATTGATAATAATATCAAACAAGCTTGAACACAATTTTATGTTTGTTAAAATTTAGAGCTCGAGTCGAGCTCGAGCTCGTTAAGAAAAATTCGTTAAAATAAGTTTAAAATATCAAACTACTCGAACTCAACTCATGTTCAGCTCGATTAAAGCTCGTTCAAGCTCGACTCGATTAATAATCAACCAATCCCAAACAAAATATTGTTAGAAGCTCAACATTTCAAATAATCTTGAACAATAGTATGTTTGACTCGACTCGACTCATTTACTACTCTGATTTTACATATATATATATATATATATATAATATAGATAAGTAGTTATATAATTATATTAATAATTAGCACAAAAATTATTGATTTTTAGGAATTGTATCTAAAAAAATTCATTAATTGAATCGTAAAAGTTACGTTGTATAGTGTGCAACAGAACATAATGTTGAATTGAAAATCACAAAAAAGAAGTAGCTGGGCAGGATTTACAAACCACAAATCAGAGGACGTACGTGTAGGGCAAAACTTTGGGCTAGTTTGCAGTAAGCCTAAGCTCAGGATAGAGCCTAAATCGTATGTCCAATCCACAATCAGTTTGGGCCGGCTGCCCGGAAACCCGAATAGTAGCACGACTAGACCCGGATAGAGAATTCCAGAAGGGCCTCCAGGCTCTATCATTAGGTTTTAATATCGACGATTAAAATAATTTAACATGTGCTAATCAAACACTCTCGGCCTTAAAAGAGTCAAGCCGGTCAAAATTGAACCACATATTTTGCGAACTCTCGCGAATCTGACCAAACCCCACTTCCCCCATTGCCAAAATTTCAAACGATTCATAGATCCTTCCATAGCATTCTCATCTGAGTTTTGGCCCGAATCCAATTGCATTAAATGGAGGGAGGTGCAGCGGTATCGGCGGAGAAGGCGTCGGAATCAGCTTCGTATACGTATTGGGTCCGAGAGGTGAGCCGTGATGCGGCGCCTTTGCCCGTTCCCAAGAAGATTGACCCTGCGGATGTCGGCGGTCAGCCTAATCAAACCCACCTCGGCTCCGCCTGGAATCGGGTATGTATTTTGGATGCATGAAAAAGTTTAGACTCCTTTTGCCTTATTCAATTGCACAAAGCTTCTTATTTTTCTCCTTGTTTCGTTTGGATTAGTTGTTGTTTATTGGTTTTGAAGTCACGAGGGATTTAAATTTTCTGTGGATGAAGTTATGGAAAGATTTAAAGCGGTAGATAATGGGATGGTAATAGTGTACTGAACTATGGGAAGATGTCTTATTCGTATAAAATTTGAAGCCAGTGATTGTGTGTGGCTTTTAGGAATTGAATATTCATAGAGGACTTGTGTTAATAAGAATTAAAAGATTTTTCTTCAGTCTCTATGAGTTTTTGAGAGATAGATTATACATTTCAATGCTCTGTGCAGAACCAAAGTGTGTCTTATCAATGTTGCATGTGGTAAATGTAAATATTCTGAAATTGATCGTAAACTGTATTTTTATTCCTTGATAAAAGGGGCTATATTGTCCACTGCTATTTAAACTGTATGGAGACCAAACTACAATGTAACTAAAACCTGGCTTATTTTCTGCAATACCTCTTATCAATGTTGCATGTGGTAAATGTAAATATTCTGAAATTGATCGCAGACTGTATTTTTATTCCTTGATAATAAGGGGCTATATTGTCCACTGCTATTTAAACTGTATGGAGACCAAACTACAATGTAACTAAAACCTGGCTTATTTTCTGCAATACCTCTTTTATGTGGGTGAAGGGAAGACTTATGGTTGGGAAACGCAAAGTAGATTTTACATGCCATATAACATTTCCCCCTAGCTAGCACCTCAGTTTTGAGTTTTAGATTTGGGTTGTTTGAGTATATGGTTCACAAACATGTAGGCGTTTTATTTATTTTATGCTTGCTGACCTTAATTCATACTTTGCAGGCGGGAACATGGGAGGAGAAAAACTTGAATAAATGGGCAACTGACAGGATCAAGGTTCGGGCCTATACATATTTCATACTAGTAATTTTGCTGATTGCTACAATCCTAGAAATCTCATCTAAAACCCTGTTTAAAGTTGCAATGGGTTGAATATTAGGGATGGAAGACAGAAGAAAGCGAGTACTGCGAACCTAGGGAAACCATTACAAAATTCATTTCTCTTGTAAATCGGCAGTAGGATAAATAACAAACTAGACCTTAATCTCATTATGTAAGGTCGGCTACATGAATCATATCTGGTCATTGTGCTCGGTTGAGACACGTGTTCTCATTTATATCTTAGTATTACATGTTTTTCTCGATAGATTGTAGCAAGTCCATTTAGGTTTTCCTGTCCCCATTTATTCTGATTTAATGATTTCTACCTTCTATAAGCTGTCCTGGTGTACCTAAATGTCTCCTGTGTAAATATATAAATCTAATTTTCTCAAATTTCTCATCTCTAACACTATTCCTACTTTGCCCCTAACTCTTCATTGCTTATTTTATCTGATTTAGTGAGTCTGCACATGCATCTTAACATCATAATTACCGAAATGAGATAAACTTTTAGTTTTATGAATTTGTGTTTGAGCTTAACCATTTTTCAGAAGAGGATAATCCAAGATGTGCCTCAAGTGGTAGATTCTGAATCAAGGGCTATTCTGTTAAGCCCATACCATATTAATTTCCGAGTTGTTTGTGTATTTATGGTTAATGCCCTGGTCTTGCATTAAGCTTGGCCCTTTTGATTTCAATTATAATTTTCTTTTCTCTTTTATTGCAGGAGTTGCTGGTTTCTATGGGATCCCTGGAGTTCTCTGGTGGCAAGGCAGAAATAGCAGAGGTTACAAGATGCTCCGGAGATGTGAGTGCATTTTTATGTAGTTAGCAGTTGAAGATGATATCTGTTATTGTGGCATAGCTCCTAGATATCAGTTTTTGAGTGAATTAAATCAATAGAATTCAAATCAACCCCATTCTCAATCTAATTGGATCGCTGTTGGGTCCATGTTGCTGTCTGAAATTTGTGTGTTTCATTTGTTGGTCTTACTATTTTGGGCGGAAGTCCTTTCAAAGTTTGTTTTTAAGAGGCAAATCTAGTTCCAAGTATTATACGAAACAGGCTGGGTATATTTTTTCAAATGAAGATTACTGTAGTGCCTCTCCTGAGCCTGACCTTGTCTGCTGCTGCTGTGTTTTCCAGTTTAGTCTTTATAAAGAGCTAAAAACTTAATATTTTTAACACTTGGAAAAATCTTGGATAGAGAGCGGGGTTGGAGGGACCTACATTTCAAAGTTTTGTTTATTTTTATGTAATCATCTTCAGGATATTGATTGTTATACACAAAATTTTCTTTCGCTGCTACACTTAAGCTTATAATCTGTTCATTCTTGTCCGTTCAGTTTCCTAGATTTCATATGTTGCACATTGTAATTTGAACCTTTGCATGTGTAATGATCTGAGCATGTGCTGAGTTCTCAGCCAACAAAATTATGATGACTTAAGATATAGTATAGGTGCGAAATGTTAATTTCTTGAAATTTGAATGTCTGTTGAAAAAACAAATTAAATTTCTTCGTAGCATCAATCCTTTTTCTCAGCAACAATGAAATAAGAAAGAGAGGACAAGTTATGATATGGAGAAGGGATTATCCTAGATTGTAGCAGAATATTTGCATGTAATTTGAGGTTTAGATTGCCTATGTTTGATATACCCGTTCAAGGAAGTTTGTTTTTGATCTGGGAATCTCTATGCATCTGCATGCAGGCATTCTTGGTTACTGTTCGAAACAAGAAACGGGTTGGCTATACTTACGAGTTAACATTACAAGTGAAAGGTAAAAATTATCCGGGCTTTGTTAATTCTACATCTCCCAAAACATCTCTTTCAGAACATGTTGTTAACATGGCGCCGCACAAATTTATTATCATACATCATGTTTTCCAATACATACATCTAAACTTCTTGGGGGAACTTATCCCCTGAACCCCCTTAAAACAGAACCAACCGCAATATTTTCCCCGACTTTTTGAGAGATTGTTATTTCCATTTTTCCTGGTTGCTTCTTTACATTACTTTTTGCATACACCTCAAAATGAATTCAGGAGAATGGCAAATTGGAGGGGAGAAAAAGAAAATGAAAGGCCACATAGATGTCGAAGAGTTCTCTTTTGGCGAGCTGGATGACTTGGAGGTATACCGAAAATGATTGCTTTAGATTATCTTTTGGATGAGCTCAAAAGTAGAGAAATATATGGCAAACACTTGTGAGAGACTTCTTGCAAGTAGCGAGTAACTTGATTTTGACTGGTGTCTGCTATGCTATTTGATTTTGCAGATTAAAGTAAAGCTGAGCGAAGACAAGGACGTCCCGCCAAAAGATAAGCAGCAGATCATCCAGGACATGAAGTTATTTTTGCAGCCTCTTAGGGAGAGATTGCATCAGTTCGAGGAGGAACTCAAATCCCGGTAACATTTTGTTCCACTTGCTATGCTGCTTGTTTGTCTCTCTACTATTCAATTTGATTGTACTTAAATGTAACCATGCTTCCCATTTTATTTCATTCCAAAAATAGACACCAATGTCTTTATGATTCCTGTCATCGACTATGGAGCTTGTGTTTCTATTTTTTTTTTTCTTAGTCCTTCTAATTTCTTCAATTATTATTGATTTCGCAGGTAACTAAATTTCCGGGCCAACTAAAATTAGTTGGCTTGAAATATAATTTAAATTCCAAGTTGTATCATTTTTCGTGCCAATGAAATATAATTGTTTCGTTGGCTCTATAATTTATTTCTGGGCTAATTAAGATGGATTGAAATCTAAATTGCAAAGCCAATAAAATTTTGTATGAGCGAGTCTTTCGTATATCGGTATATTGTGTATTTTTAAATTGCAAAGCCAATAAAATTTTGTATGAGCGAGTCTTTTGTATATCGGTATATTGTGTATTTTTTATAATATTACTTGTTTAATTGAAAAAATATTAACTGTTTATTCAAAAGGTACTACTCTGTTTTAAGGCAACAATTAAAGTTATTTTTAAATAAATAAATAATATTTTTTTATTAAATAAGTAATTATGTAAATTGAAATGTGCATGCATTTGCTGTGCATAAGTTTTTGCAAAAATTTATATTTAACACAAATTAAGTGAAGTTTAGGATAATCAAGTTTTTTTTTTCCCTCCTAATTCCAAGTAAAAATTTGTGACTTCTTTTTTTTCCCTAAACACATTTCAAATAAATAGCGTATTGTTTCAGACATCTTATATGAGTAAGATTCATTATTTGGACAAAAAGGCTAACTTTGAAAGTATATTATCGGAAAATGGACAATACCAAAGTTGAGTTTTGAAAAGCATGAAAACTTAATTATAATCAATTATAATTAATATTTATTACATTAAACCAACCAATACATATGCCAATTCTAAAATGATGATCACATCCTATTTTTTATTTTTACAAAAAATATGAAGCTTAATTATCAAA
Source organism: Caryopteris x clandonensis (assembly GCA_028749325.2). Taxonomy (NCBI): domain Eukaryota; kingdom Viridiplantae; phylum Streptophyta; class Magnoliopsida; order Lamiales; family Lamiaceae; genus Caryopteris; species Caryopteris x clandonensis. The sequence continues at coordinate 935,774 of JAPYKT020000048.1, forward strand.
GTGTAATAGTGATTTCCTTTTCAGAAAACGAACTTTAATTTTTACCAAAGAATTTTAGGAATAAAAGTTTCAACAATTTCTATTGAAGATTGGTTAAAATATTTTTTTGAAAATTAAAAATTATTTTGTAAAATCTATTAAGAAACCATTGAGGCACCTCAAACTGAGCCAAAAAAAGGCATGTAAATCTCATTATTTTTATATATTTTTGCAGCCCTACTATATTACATATTTATACATGTAGAGTAGAACCTTCTAGATGCTAAATTCCTCTCACCTCAAGCTGGAATTGTGAGAAATCGACATTCCAAGCTTGGAGACAAGAGATTTGAACTGTAAACCTGCAAGCGGCTTAGCGAGATCTCGACAAGTTAGTTGTGCATAGAAATATGGTCCAGCAAAATCAATATTTTATCGTTTTCTTATAATGATCGTGAATAAAATAAAAGTTGATAACTAAATGTTTGGTACGTCAATAAAAGATGGGATTCTTAGCAATATAAATGGTGAGTAGCTGTAACAACAGCCATAGAGAGAATGCAAATAATGTCAAATTTATTAGGTATCAATTGATGCAAGTGGCTTTGTTATGAAAAATATATTTATAGGAGGTGAGCACACATAGTAAATCATTTGGTGACCAATTATTGGCCAACAAAATGATTCTTCTAAGTCAACTTAATTAACAACCCTTAGAGGAGTGTATGTGTGTGTGTGTATATATATATTATTTTATTTTATTTTTTTGAGTTCAATTTATTCCGATGGAAATATCAGCTCGTAGTACACATAATCTGTATGGATTTCAACTCGATCATAGGTTGTAAAGCATTTAAGTCTCCTAATGCTTGCTTAGACGTATCAGGTTCAATATATGACGTATTAAGATATCTAAATGTTGCCTATATTTCGTCGATTCTCACGTCTAATTTCTTCTAATGCCTCCATTTCTTATTCTATATAATCTAGTGCGCCTGCGTATCCATTTTGACACTCTCCTTTCCAATGCCCTCTTCCAATAGTTTTCTTAAGTTGTAGAGTAGATCAAACACACTTCATCTTTTCTTCTTAAAATGAAGAACAAATGTAAAGTGCGGTTTGATAAGATTTAAACAATATATTGTATTCTTGGTGACGAAATGAATTTAGGATTGACCATGTGCCACGGTACAGCAGGCTGATCCTCGAGATTGTTTGGGATTAGGTCGGATTATCTGGGATTAGCTATCTGTGACGCGAGTGGTGCGCGCACCCGAGGAGTGTCGGTGCGCTGCTCGCAGCACTGTCGGCTTACCAAATTAGGCACTTACGAAGTGGGGACTTGAGAGCTGCTTCAATGGCAAACACTTTGAGTCATGAGGAAGATCTCCACCAAGTGTGGTTGCAATCCGAGGCCGTTAGGCCTTGCGGATGGCCAAGCGAAGTGGCTACTGAGTTCTTGCGCGAGTGCGGGAAAGATGCGTTGAGCATAGGGCTTTGAAAGAGTTTTTAGAACCTGTTCAAGTGGGAACTCCCTTGAGGTGTTGGGAGAGTCTCCACCAAGTTTCACCCAAAGACGTGTTCGTTTGAGTAGGATCCGTCGACGAGTTGTAAAGTGTGGCAGTGCAGTGGCACGACGGAGATTGCAGCCCATTGCGTAGGCCACCCCAAGGCGAGGGAGTATCGAATGGGGCTGAAACTTTACAGAGTTCATATTGAGAGCGGAAGCTAATTTGGAGTTCGGACGAAGGAGATACGAAGAGTCGCGTTCCTCGGCCAAACAATGTCTAGTGGTGGCAAAAGGTAATTTTTATTTTTCCATATTATAAGGGGGAATGCTCTTCAGGAGCCATGGTGGGCAGCGGCCAGCCCTCCACGTACTATCGAATACTAAGCGTGCAACTACCTAGAGGTATGAGGGGGACCTCTAAGGACCGGCTCTAACCATTAGAAGGGTGCAAAGAGTACTCGGTCGATTTGGGGATCGATCAGGCAGCATGGGATGGCGAGGTCCATGTTGGGCGCTCCCTTGGGCCGTGAGGTTTGGATGAGATCCAGAGGTGCCCCGTGGGCTATGGAAATTATTGGGCACCGCCTCTAGGCCGAGAGAGTGATCGAGGCATACATCCCGAGCCCTCGTGAGCTAACTCGTAGAATACGCTGTAGGTTCTAGCCATATCGCGAGGGACCGTTGGCTTGAGACATGTGGTTGCGTGGCAACACCGCATTGTGGGTAATTGTGGGCATGTGTCGGCATGCAAGGTAAACGTCCCGAGCATTGTGTGGGGCGAATATGAGATGGCACAATATCTAAGCCAAGGTTTGCAATGTTGCCCGTCTCGGGTGAGGCACAAACGAGGGGCCTTAGGTACAGCATCTAGGACACCCGAGTGCGTGACGAGCACGAGGAGTTGCGCTATGAGCGTGCGAGCGACCCTCAGTGTCTTGATGGAGCGCGAGTGCTCCAAGGCCATCACGAGTTGTGCCGAAAGGACTTGAGAGTGTCAACAGAGCATAGTAGGCGTGCTAGCTAGTTGGGGGCTGATGCCAAGACACACAAGGCGTGCGATAGGGCGCCTTCGGCGAACATGGTCATTGAGAATAGGTGAGTTCTTGCACAAGGCATAGTGCAGGGATGCATTTGAATGAGTATGCTGGTAAGCTTGGTGTGCTATATCGAGCAACGAGTCATCATTGTACTCGATGAGGCGAGAAGGCCAGACAGAGGCTGCGAGAGTCTTTATGGCCGCACAGGATTGTTCCGCTGCGTGAAAATTCGACGTCTTGAATAACGGAAGGCCGCGACCTGTGATACCATGGCACTCAGGGATAATTAAATTGTACCGAAAACATTGAATCAAAAAATATATATATTGACTATTTGATGTTTTAAAAAGAATTGAGTTGTATCGGAAAAAAATATTATGCGCCTGTTTACTTGGCCGGATAAACTCGGATTACTGGAAATAGTCCGGTTTTATCCGGCGTTTACTTCGTCGGATAATATCCCGGGTCAATCCAGTCGACCCGGGATATATGACTAATCCTGGGATAAAACGCCGGATTGTTATCCCGCCATGTACCCTGGGATAAAATTTATCCCATGGGATAAGGAGAAGCAATTTACTGTTTTACCCCTGTTTTACCGGAAGTGGGAGGGAGTAGGGTTTGTAAGAAAAGTATTAATATCAAGGGCATTTCAGTAATTTTACACTTATCCCCCTTTATCCCACAATGTAAACGGGTGATAGGATAAAAATCAAATCCGGAATCCAACAGTAATCCAACAAAGTAAACACAGGATAAAATTTATTAAATTATCCATATCCCATATTTTATCCCATTTCCTATCCTATCCTATCTAATCCTAACAAAGAAAGTAAACTTACCCTATATAGATTAAATATTTAGCAGATTCTTGTACAAAGAATTGCATTGAACTGCACTTAATTGTCCTGAACAATTCCAAAATGAAGAATCGAGATTTAAAAGGTGAGTGTAAATGTATATCACAACTTAGGATAATAATGGTTGTTCTGTTATCCACATATTATTTAAATAGTTAAAGGGACGATTATTCGATACCCTATATTTCTATTTTTTTTATATTGAAAAACAATCATTTTTTAATTATATTCTAAGTTTATTTAAATATTAAAATATTATAAACATACAAATAATACTATTAATACATTAATTTATAAAAAATATTAGTTTCTCAGACATATTGGGTTTCTTAACGGATCACCTTACTTCAAATTTTCACTATGGCCTAATGTAATGATAAAATTAATTTGATAATTTTTCCAATTTCAACTTTAATACAAATATCTTACAAAAATCTTTGCATATTTGAAATTTTCATACTGACTCAAACAATTCCTTTCGATTCGATTAATGTATCGAACCATCTCAAATTTTGTATTGATTCAATATAGAGATTACAAAATTTGATTAGATTTTGGTTTCAAAACTTTAACTAGAATCTTTGAATTTTAGCTCGGTTCCATAATTTTATAGTTTCCGAAGTGCAAAATAAGTGAAGATAGAGAGTGTAATTGTGTGTGTGTGTGTGTGTGTGTGTGTTTAACAACTACGCACCTACTCTTATGACTATAACCATTTGACAAAATTAATTACGACCAAACTTGTGTCATTGGATGTACTTCCTTCACTCAAACCAAGTGTGATCATAAACTATTAAGAGATTCCTTCATGAATTATTAAAGATAATGTGGGCCCACAAACAATAATTAAAAGATAAATATACTACTAATAATAATTAGTAATGCTAAGTGCCTCAATAATACAGCCTTAAGGTTATTTTTAGATTGTTTCCCCAAGTTTCAAGTCATTAGGTTGATTTGGTAATGTAATGCTTCCTCCTTGTGCCAATCAGAGTTTGCCAAATGCAACAAATCCATTCCATGTTTCGTTTTTTATACTATAGCAAATTTTTTGTTTTGAAAGTGACTTTTTTTAGGAGGCTTATTTTGTAATTAATGTTTAATGGATCAGATTCAACTCAAAAAGTGTTAGAAATATGTGGATTTTAATTTGAATCCGATTAAAGTTATGCATTTCGATTCCACCACCTTAATCGGAGATCTACCACGAGCCTGATGGAATCATGCACGGCAAGCAAGACAGTGACTAATTGAGGGGTTATGATCTTCTATTTTATCTTATATTTTAAAATAATCACCACATATAACATGCATATAATAATATTTGTAATTAATACATGACTTGTATTGAAATTAATGGAATAAAAGATAAAACATGAAATGAAACATATATTGAAGTCCCTGATTGAGGGCCTCTATTTATATCTATATATATATATATATATATATATATATATAATAGCAGAACAAGGATTTTTTCGTTCAAAATACCTTTTTCTTTTAAAAAGTCTGATAACCATTAAGATTTTTCTTTCTTTTTCTATTTAATTTTTAAAGGCTTATAACGTTTTCATCTCAACTCTATTGTTTTTAAAAAAATATATCAAATTTATCATATTTTTAGGATCTTCAATTTGATATTCATATTGCATATATGAAAATAAAATATTAATTTTAAAATATAAAATATTTTTCATAGGTTTTATGGTATATTTTAATATTTTTATTTTAAATAAGTATATAATTATGTAATTATATTTTTTTACATATATTTTATATAATTATGTATTTTTATTTTAAAAATTATATATTCTTATATTTATAATAATTTATTATATTGTTATATTATAAATTATGCAATACACGTCTAAAATAAGAATTTCCTGAAAAAAAAAAAGTAAAAGCAAATGACGTCGGAAAATTTTTGTAGAATTCTATCATTATTTAATGAACATCCATTTTTAAACAGAAAAGAAACTTCAAGAAAGTATATAGAAAATGGATATATGTGGAGTTGCATCTTTATAAGTGTGTTTTACACATCTGCGAGTTTAAGGTTAATCAAATTGACGCACCACCCTTGTACCCCCCCCCCCCCCCCCCCCCTCTCAATAAATATTTTAATAATAAATATACTATCTCATTTTAATATATATAAATTTGGAATTTCTCTTTAACCTCGTGACCCAGAGCACTCAATTTAAAAAAAAAAAAAAAAAGTGAAAATACTTATGTATGTGTGTGCGTGTATGTATTGGTGCGTAGATGTTTTGATAAACTTGTAAAAATAATATTTACTAGTCAAAGTTATGTGAAATTCACATATTGTATAAAAAAATCATAATTTTTTAATTATACATTAAATTATAAAATTAATAATGATAATAGTGAAATTTATATATAGTAGTAAAATAAATATTTAAACATTATTTGAAACCTCATAAATCATTTCAGTTTAATTTCAATACAAAACCATCTTAATGTCTAATTTTTATTTCATGAGTTGTATGTAGTATTTTCGTATATCGATCGATCTACAAATTGTAGCATAGAATCAATTTGTTAAGAATCATAGGATTTAACATAAATATATGGCTCTATATATTAAGTATGTTACGGACCAACACCCCACCCTTCCCCCACCCTATATTTGAAGGTGATGGAGAAGTGTGGTTAGCCCTGCGGTATTATTTACGGGTTCTTCACGCCTTTCTTGGTGTTGGAAATATGTTGCAGAGACCCATATAACATTGTTCCTTCGGGTATGGCTACCTCTAATGATTGGATGGATATGACATGACATGATATGGCCATGCCACGTGCCTTCTCTTCCGGTGACACCCCTCGTGCCCCCTCCTCCAACCCTTTATAATCAAATCAATCTCTTTGGGCCAAAAGGTGAAATTCCTCGCCCCAGGACCCCCACCCCCCACTCCGACAGAGATTGATGGAGGAATTAAATCATGGTAACTCAGCGGCCCATTAGGTGGGAGGAACAGTGCCTGCTGCCCACAAGGAGCTATCTTCCACATTGGAGGGATAAAACTCCCACACTGCGGCCAGGAGTCAAATCAATCTCTGCCCATACATATCATTCTTCTTTTAACCTAATTTTATCCTCCATCCCTTTGGAAAATCATAGTTCAAAAGTATTTAAACATTAATTTGTGACTTTTTGTTGTAATAGTAATTTACATTAATGCTGATTTGTAATTTATATTTTTGTTTATAATTATTTATTTCATTGTTTATAATTGCATAATTTTTTTTTATGAAATTTACATTTTAATCATGATTTTTTAATTTTTACAATTTCAAGCAACATCGTTTCAATTTTTGCAATACAAACATATAATATTTTATTTTATAGTATACAATATTGATATCAAATTAAAGATTGCAAAAAGACAATTAATTTGATGTATCACATCACATGTCAGAAACGAATTTATAACAAAAAACTTATTTGAGTTTTATAATTTTAGTTTAAAAAACTACTTTTTATTTACATAAAACTATTTTTTTCTATTTGTATATTTTTAAATTTTTTTTATTTATATTAAATATAAAGTTTTTGTGATGATAACACACGACAATGTACTTTCAAATAAATTAATTAAATATGAATAATTATTTAAAATTTGTACGAAATATATACAAATTTTTTATCTATAAATATATACAAGCGGGACAGTTGCAAAAAATTGTAGAAATACTATTTTTCCTCCCAAATCATCTTTATTTTTAGAAAATATGCTTTCCAATCAGAATTTGTATTTATTATTTATGTTTTTTAATTCAATTTTAAAAAGCGTATAATTTTTTTATCTCAATTCTAGGTTTTTAAAAAAGTATACTATATTAATCATTCTTTCATGATATTCAATTTAATATTCATGTTGCATATATAAAAATAAATATTAATTTTTAAGTATAAAATATTTTTCCATAAATTAATTATGATATATTTTTATATTTAATATATTTTTATATTGTGACATATTTTTATTTTTTTAAAATATATTTTATATAATTATGTATTTTATTTTTAAAAATTTATATTATTATGTTTATAATAACTTATTATATTATTATATTATAAATCGTGCATACGAAAGAACACCAATATATAAATATAGCTAAACTTTATTTTAATATATTATTTCACTAATTTCGTTGGTCATACTTTCCCTTTGAGAAAATCAGTACCTAATATTACAGGGTTTTATTAAGAATCTGTTTGCTGATAAAATCATAATATTCTTAATGGATATATATATATATATATATATTAATAGATAAATACATTATTTCTATTAAATATTTTCAAATTTCCATAAGTACATTTAATTATTACGTGATTTCCAAATCACAATAGTCATATTTGCCAAATTGTTTTAATGAATTATAATAATGAATGTTAATATTCATTACATCAACAATATCAAAAATTAAAAAATTGTGGGTATTGGGTGTATCGTACAAATTAATTTATAATAATTTTTAATTTAGTATTTTAGTGTATCGTACAAATTGATGTATAATATTATTTAATTTAATGTCATGGCGCAATCAGTATAATGGGTGGATTGACGAAGAAGATGAGACAAATCAACACCAGAATGCAATTAAATAGAGAAAACTTTGAACCATAACAAATCCACACCAACACGCCTCGCTATATATACACACGTCTGCCTTAATTTGGTCACTGTCTGCACCTATATTACTCAGCTTCGTCCCCACCATTGAAACTCGATCGTGTTTTTCCAGCCACCATGGATTCCGGCGGTTTTCCGGTGACAGTGAAGCGGAGCGAGGTGGTGGCCTCCGTGCTGCCGGTGCAGGAGCACTGGGTACCCATGTCCAACCTGGACTTGCTCCTCCCACCCCTCGACTTCGGAATCTTCTTCTGTTACAAGAAAAGTAACATCACGCCGGAAAATATGGTGGCGGTGCTTAAGAAGTCCCTAGCTCAGGTGCTGGTCTCCTTCTACCCATTCGCCGGAGAAATCGTGCTAAACGGCCACGGCGAGCCGGAGATTCTCTGCAACAATCGCGGGGTCGATTTCACGCATGCTTATGCTGATGCTGAGCTGAAAGACTTAGATTTTTATCGACCGGATGTATCTGTGAATGGGAAACTCGTTCCTGTTAAGCTGCATGGTGTTCTTTCCGTTCAGGTAATGTTTTTAGGGGAAATTTTCAATTTTTTATTTAATTTACGATATCTAATTTTAAAGATTTTTATATATTTTTTATTTTTTATTTTTTATTTTATTAAATTTACTTTTAAATTCACTAAAACTTAAAAAATTTGCTATAAATTGTTAATGTGACAATCAGACTGGCTGTCTGTTGTAAAAATATTGTGTTAGCATATTCCGACAAACTTTTTAAATTTTGATAAATTGAATATAAATTAAACAAATCAAAGTTGAATATCATCATTAAAAATTTATAAAATGAAAAGTCATATATTAAACCGAATTCATGTTAATAGGCATAAAATAAATTTTTATATATTTTAAATAATATTATATGTATTACATTTATCAATTTATAGTTGTTAAATAATTTATATATTTTCTTTAATATATATATATATATATATTAAACATATTTTGAAAAAGAACAAATTATTGATTCCATCTCAACACGCACACTGATATAGCATTATTATATTATCGTTGCACATAACCTCAAACGTGAAATCAAAATATAATAAATAAAAAAAATCAAGAATATTTAACTCCATTAAAATTTTAAAAATAACATTTCCTCCTATTTTTCAACATTTTAAGAATGAATATTTGTATGGCTATGTATGATTTGAAAAACATAAATAATTTTTTATTTTTCTAATACAGAACAAAAAGTATATAATTATGATAAAAATATATAAAATAGAAAGTATTTATTTGAAATAAACTAAAAGAATATTAGTGACTGAAAATGTAATGTGTGAGATGATTTTAGTAAAAATTCGTGGAGTTAGCCAACCGTCGCCTTTTAGCAAAATTATATATATATATTTTTGGCTTAAGAAAACGACCTTTTACTTTCCTCATACTAATTATATCAACCAATCCCATTGGTGGACACATCTTACCATGTAAGAAGTTATCTTGTTCCAAAATTTATTTAAAAATAGTCCATACCTTTATGTTTAGTGGTATCTCATCACCTAATAATAATAATAATAATAATAATAATAATAATAATAATAATAATAATAATATCAACAACAATTGAAAATGAAACCATTCACAGCCTTACTTAAGAAACAGAATTGTCGAATTAAGAAACAAAATATAATAAACTTGGAATTTATATTTATATTATTATACACTAGTTAAAAAAGGGCAGAAAAATGAATTTTGGATCTATAAGCAAAAAACTTGTTGGCATTTGTGGAAATCACGAGCAATATTATTTACTGCATGCCAACGACTATAATTGGTGCAGGCGACGGAGCTGAAATGCGGCGGCCTAGTCATCGGATGCGCTTTCGACCACCGCGCGGCGGACGCTCACTCTGCCAACATGTTTCTCACTGCATGGGCTGAGATTGCCCAATCGAAGCCCATAAACCTTCTCCCCTCATTCCGCCGGTCTATTTTCAATCCTCGCCGGCCTCCACAGCCACACAAGTCACTGGACAACCTGTACGCGCCGCTGATCTCTATGCCAACACCTCCATCTGCTGATGACCACGATGTCCTCACAAGTCGAATCTACTACATTACGTCTAACGAAATCGATCGCCTCCAGTCCCAATCCAGTTACAACGGCACCCGAAAAAGCAAAATCGAGTCCTTCAGTGCATTTCTCTGGAAAACTATAGCCAGCGGGGGCGGAGACCGCTCCAAGACGGTGAAATTGGGGATCGTGGTCGACGGAAGAGCGAGGCTGAGCGACGAAACGACGTCGTTGGAATGCTATTTTGGGAACGTGCTCTCGATTCCGTACGTAGAAGCGAGTGTCGGCGAGCTGCAAACGACGTCGCTCAAGGGGGTGGCCGACATAGTGCATGAATGCGTAGCGACGGCGTGCACGGCGGAGCATTTCCTAGCACTGATAGACTGGGTGGAGCTGCGGCGGCCGAAGCCGGCAGTGGTGAAGGTGTACTGCAAAGATGAGAACGATGAGGCGGCGGTGGTGGTCTCGTCGGGGCAAAGGTTCCCGGTACAGAAACTAAATTTCGGGTGGGGCGGGCCGGAATTCGGGTCATACCAATTCCCGTGGGGCGGAGAGACCGGTTACGTTATGCCAGTGCCGAGCGCAAAGGGAAATGGGGATTGGATCGTGTACATGCATCTTAAGAAAAAACACCTGGATCTGGTTGAGGCGCGTGCGGATCACGTGTTCAGGCCCCTGGATTGTCACTATTTGAATCTTGCTTAGCAGCAATGCATTTGGTTTTCGTTTAGCTGCTAATTATTGTTTTAAATACAGCTGCTCGCTGTCGAAAATCAATAAAATTTAAAATATAAATTAAAAAACAGAAATAATCTTTAAAATATTATAAGATTTTCTTTGTAATTTTTGTTCATATTTCTATATTTTTTACCGATTAATTTGTTAATCTGTATTTTTTTTAAATAAGTTATAGATTTAAAGTAATTATTATAAATTATTAATTATTATTTGATAAATTTTGGATTTTAAAATGATATATTGGATTTTATTAGTCATTATTATATTTATTTTAGTATAATTTTTTTATTCGTTGATTTTTACATTCTTTGAAACTATTTTTTTCTATTTTAATATAAAATTTTCTAATAATTTTAATTTTATATATGTTCAACTAATTTTAACTTTTTAAAATGATTTTAAGAATTTCTTCGTTATTTATTTATATGTCAACAATTCTTTATATATATATATATATATATATATATATATATATATATATATATATATTCCCATTAGTTTTGATAAACACATAGTGGGTGACCAGTGGTGTAAACGAGTCGAGTCGAGTTGAACGTATCATTGTTCAGATTTGATTGAAATATTATCGATTTTCTAATATCTTATTTAAGATTGATTTGACTATTAATTGAATTGAGTTTTAATCGAGCCGAACACGAGTCGAGCTCAGGTAGTTTGATATTTTACACTTATTTTAATGAATTTTGCTTAACAAGTTCGAACAAGAGTTGAGTTTTACATTTTATCAAGCGTACAAATATGTTAAAACTTGTTTGACATTATTATTAAATTAAGTTTAAATAAATTTTTAACGAACTGAAATCAGTATCGAATAATTTAATTTAATTTTTAACACTATCCCTAAAACGGGCGTTTGAAAATGTACTTTATTGGCCACTTCCTTTAAAGAGGAGTGAGCAGCAGTAATTTTTGGTGAAATTTAAGTATAATTGCAATACATACATATATATATATATATATATATATATATATATATATATATATATATATAAATATTTCCTACTAATTCCTGTCTATACGCTGGTAAAAGCATTCCTGTATCCTTTTCGACAGTGGGCCCATGGGCTTCGGCTAGTGCTCGGCGGACCAATGATGTTTGGGCTTTGTGTATTCATTAATCTTTAGATATTCGATATACATATTGAATATTTTTGTTTAGATTAAATATAGATTTAATTTATTATTCAATTTCTATATTAATTTTTTTTCTTTAAAATAAAATAATAAATGTATCTCTCGTTTAACTGCCTCATTATTATTTTCTAAATTACTAATAAATAGTTTCATAGGGTTCATAGGAAAACTTTCTAGTTGAGCTTTCTCCCAGCCCAAAAAACAATACCGAAACGACTGGGCTTGGCCCATTAACCTGACAAGACTCTAATTAATTGCATCATATACATTTCACACCAAATAGACAATACTTGCTTAATTTTTCTTTTTTAAGTTTGGACTTTATTTTATTATTATATTTTTTTTTAAGCTTGGACTTCCTTTTTTTCTCCTTTATTTTTTATTTATTTAAAAAGTCTCATTTAGTGTTTAGTGGCCAATGCATATGATATGATGCTAGAATCAAATTTGAATACCAATAAAAGTGTAATGACTATATTTTTATAAAAATTAAAATAAAACATAAACCCAAGATTTCAGAAAGAAATAATTGTATATAAAGAAAATTTGTAAGGTCCAATTTAATAAAATTCAAAATGTAGAAACAAAATGTGGGCTCTTTAGTTGGAAATTGGTTTTTTTTTTATTAAAGTTTTTTTTTAAAAAAAATCCTCTTTTGGCTTATTTTCCTGGTGGCTTAATCCAAGTTTTGAATAAATAGGTGTAAGTGATTTAATTTTTCAAAATTGATAATTGACGAGTCATAAAGAAAGAGGTAATGATTTATAAATTATAAAGCGAATGCATTCACTTTTAAAATCATCATTTAAGTTCAATTATTACCGTCATCAATTTAGTGTCGTAAATTAGCATAGAACCCGTAAAATTCATGGAATGTCAAAAAATTATAATAAATACTTTGAATTAATAATAATCTTTGTGATTATATCAACATAATTTTTTTAGTTAAATTACATAAAAATTATGCAAGTGTGTGAATTATTAGATTACATATTTTTTAATAATGAGAATAGACCAAATAAATATTAAAAAATTAATAAAATAAAAAATATATTTTATATGAATAATCTACCATAAATAAGTACATATATCTTATATTTTTTAATATGATAAGTATTACATTTTTTTGTTATTCACTTTGATTGTAATTATTAACTAAGCCTTAAAATACATTAGTTTGATCCTGTAATACATATTAATTGCTAAATGTCAATCTTACAAATATAATAATACATACTAAAATTATAGGATTTTATTCAAAATAATTAAAATGATCGCTATTCATATTGATTAATATTTTCATATTTAATATTAAAATAATTTGTTTTTATATAAATAATCTATGCATGTAAGTTTTTATGTTTTTATTAAACCTCCAAAATTTGATAAAATTCTAACAAGAATATTTTTATTTATATGTTTATAACTATTTTAAATAACTTTAGGTATGCATAAAGCTGTTGTACCCTTGGAAAGAGTTAGAATTGATCGGCATGAGCACTAAATAAGAATTAATTAATATTTTTTGTCAGAAAATTATTGTATAATTAAATAAAAGATTATTTAATTTATTTTAAATTTGATTAACTTAATTATATTTTATTAATAAATCTAGATATTATGTAATAATACAAAAGTGAAACCTCCAGAATCAGAATAAATTATTATTTTTCCCGCTCAACATAAATGAAGTCAGAAATATAGTAAATGGAATAGTTGTGTTGTGAGACTTTCCTACCAATGTACAGCGGACAGCCTGTAAAGAAGAGAACGGTGATTTGTTTATTATTTCCCTCTATTTCTATTTTATTTTATTTATTAATATATATTATAAAATTGCATAATTTACAATATTATTTATTATAATAAACTTACGTGTAAATGAAGCCACCATATTCTCCTAACCGATACCTTCACAGCCAGCAAATTAATTATAAATAAAAAACTAAAAATTTGAGAAAACTAATAATATTAATTGACCTAAGCGACGCGGTTTGCGTTTGAATTTTGGATGGTGGCGACGCTTAAAGAGAGAGAGAGGGGGGGGGGGGGGGAAGAACGTGAGAACAGTCCGAATAAGTGGGGCCCCACTCTGCACTGGCAAACATACATACACAGCACAAGTCTTTTCCGTGTTCTTTCTCTCTCTTACTTGTCTGAAAAATTAATTGATGGTTAGAGTGAGAGGTTGGCGTTGCTAAATGCCAATTGATGTTCTATTAATGCTGCCCTTTCGCTACACACCTATTTTTTAACTTTCTTTCTCCCGCGTTTTATATTTAAACGTAGTTCCTCTACTTTATTTTATATTATAAAGTTGTTTTTGTAATTAAGATCGATGAACGGTTCTTAAAATTTGATCGTAAAATTATAAATTATGCAAATAGATACATATAAATTGAACTGTACGAAATAAAAAGTTATAAATACTAAAAAAATATAAACAATCGTACTTGAGGAAGATTTCAGATATGTTCGTTTGTTCTCTAGTTCAATTAATTTGATTTCGTTTAATTAGTTCATTTTTAAAGAATTATATATTGTAATTTCAAATGATAACAATATTTGAATAATATCTAGTTTTTATTTTTTCCGTACAATAGAATTAACTTTTACAAATTGAAATTTTATTTTAATTGCTAGAAGAAAACTTTAAAATGGAAAATTAATATTACAAAATATAATAAGTATAGAATAAAAAATTATATAAGAATTTGTATGTTCATTTGTTCCCTAGTTTAGTTAATTTGTTAATGCATTAATGGACATAAAAAATCAAATTTGTGGCGTTTTGTATTTGCTTATTTGGGCTTTAATATTCACAATTTCTTTCTAGATCAAAATTTAGAAAAATTAATAAATCAATTAAATTGTAAAATCAACCCAAAAATTTGCAATTCTTTTGGCTCCATCGACTTGACTCTTGATATTATATTTTGATCTTATCACAACTCAATATAATATACGCGTTGAACTATTAAAACATAAAAAACTCCTAAACTTATAGAATCTAAGAAGTTGGATTGCGAGTTTGACAACATTAATTAGAACTAAACTTTACTTTTAGAATAAAAATTTATTCAATTCATATAAAATTCTCACCAAAACTTATCATTTTCTTTCTCTTTTTTTCTCTCATCGAGTTATCTTAAAATCTTAAAAAATACCTTATAATTGTATTATTATTTAATATTAAAAAATAATTTTTAGTACTTTTTTTATGTATTATTTAATTTATAAATATTATTCTATTCAGTCACAAAACAAACACAATAATCACTATTTATTAAAAACGAAACAACCTAAAATCTTTGTAGATACATTTATCACGCACTCTTTCAACCTTAAAAAAAAGAAATATATAACTAATATTTAATATTTTAATGTATAATTAAAAGAATATAATTTAAATATTGTGAGACATGGGGTCTTTTGAAAGTGCTAACAAGCAAGAAGAATTAATGTTTGTTTGCCGCCTCAATTATAATTTGTATTTTTGCCTTTGCTAGTTCACACGGAATTTGAAAAGGTAAATAATAATAATAATAATAATAATAATAATAATAATAATAATAATAATAATAATAGTAATAATAATTAGGTGATATATTTAAGTCATGTCCAGCACATATTTATGAAGGGCAGTGGCTTCGCTTTTACCTGTCTGTATCTTTTTTTGAATAATTGCAACGTGCTGCCCTGTCACCACCTTTCTTTTATTTACATTTTCTTCTTTTATTCTTTTCCTTTTTTCCTATAAAAAAATTAAATAATACTACCAATCTCTTGAAATTACAAATAAGATTGAAAAATAAACTTATCTTTTAACATTGAGATTGATCCCAAAAATTTCTCTGGTACACGGTTCATCAGATGCATCAGAAACTTACTCAAAATTGATCGCTAGAAATTCCACTTCCTCCTATCTTTCGATTTTAATTGACTATCGCAATTTTTTCTACTTCAAGCCCGATTTTTTATAATTTGTATAAATTTGAACTAATCATATTTTCTGAGCAAAAAAAAAAAATCATTAACTACAATTTTCAAATAATGTTTTTCTTTTTTCATAAAAATATTAATTCATACTATTTATAATGTCACTATTATTAAAGATATTCATTTTCATATAAATGTTATATAAATAAATTCATTATCTCTGTATATAGATAAATTTTAAATCTAATTTATACATGAAATGATATTTTTTATTTCATAAATAAATCATATATAATTTAAAAGGTCACATTAATGAATAAAAAAACACATATAAATGCATTTATTAATTTTTAGAAAATTACAAGTTCATTATATTAACAAAAAATAAAAAAAATATTTTTCACCACAAATTTATATATAGCTACGTAAATTATGTGATGTATATAGGGGTATTATAAAAAATAATTTTTTGTGTACCATACATTCAATTTACAGTATTAATTTTTTTTTAAAAATATTACTAAATATTTAAAATAATAATTTATTAAAAATAGTTTATGTATAAATAAATAATATTATAAATTAAATTGTTTGATATACTCGATGGACGTAAATTTTGTGTTTAAAAATAAATGAACACGGACGGTGGTAAGAGACTTGATAAAAATAATTTTGATATTCCAAAAATATAAATTTAGAAAAGTGGAGAGAGAAAGGGGAAAAGTGTTAGGCATGTGCCAGTTGGGTACATGCGACAAATTCGAAGAGAAATGTAAGGGTAAAAGATTAAAGCAATGGGGAATAAATTGAGACAAACACATTACATTATTTACTTGTGTCTGTCAGCTGGAACCACTCTTCTCTGTTCCCTTTTAATGCGATCATACTCCCTCTCTCTCTCCTCATTTCCATTCTCTCTCCTTTCATGACTCCTCCCTCCCCCAAGCCCCGGCCAATGCCGCCCCCCTCTCGCCGGCGCCCCTCCTCTTTCTTCTTCCTCGCTGCCCTCCTTCTCTCCCTCTTCGCCTCCCACTTTGGCATTGCCTCTGCCGGAGAGCATGATATAAACTTGGGCGCTATCAGCGCCGCCGCGGGAAACTTAACTTTCGAGAATCCAAGCCTTCGCCAGGCCTACATTGCCTTGCAAGCATGGAAACAAGCCATTTTCTCCGATCCTTTCAACCTCACTTCTAACTGGACAGGCGCTGATGTTTGCTCCTACGGAGGTGTGTTCTGCGCTCCGTCTGTGTCCAACTCCTCCTTCAGGGTGGTTGCCGGCATTGACCTCAACCACGGCGATATCGCCGGGTACCTCCCCGATGAGCTTGGCTTGCTCACCGATCTAGCCCTCTTCCACATAAACTCCAACAGGTTTTGTGGCATCGTTCCGAACAGCTTCAAGAAATTAAAACTTCTGTTCGAGCTCGATTTGAGTAACAATCGATTCGTCGGAGGATTCCCTGAGGTGGTTCTCTCACTGCCTTCTCTGAAATTCCTGGACCTTCGGTTCAATGATTTCGAAGGTGGCGTTCCTTCCCAGGTTTTCGACAAGGAATTGGATGCCCTGTTTTTGAACGACAACAGATTCCGATTTGGCATACCAGAGAATCTCGGGAACTCGCCGGTTTCTGTATTGGTGCTGGCCAACAACAATCTCGGAGGCTGTGTTCCGGCGAGCATTGGGAAGATGGGGAAGACTCTGAACGAGCTGATTTTGATGAACGACAATCTGACTGGGTGCTTGCCGCCGCAGATTGGGATGTTGAGGAAGCTGACGGTGTTAGATATCAGCTTCAACAATCTGCAAGGGCCTCTGCCGGCGGAGATCAGCCGTACGAGAAGCCTGGAGCAGTTGGATGTGGCCCACAACCGCTTCACAGGGGTGGTGCCGGCCAGCATTTGCACGCTGCCGCGCCTTCAGAACTTCACATATTCGTACAATTATTTCACAGGAGAGGCGCCGCAGTGCAGCAGGTTCGGCGGCGCGTCGGTGTTCGATGGGCGGGAGAACTGTATTCCGAACAAGAGTAATCAGAGGTCTGCTAAAGAGTGTTCTTCGGATGCTGCTAAGCCATTCGACTGTAGCAAGTCTATGTGCGGCGGTGGCGGACTCCCTGCTCCGCGTAGGCCCCCGCGGAGATCTCCTCCTCCGCCTAAGCCATCTCATGCACCAAGGCCCTCGTTTATTGTTTCCCCACCGCCTCCGCCTACCTCAAAGTCTTCACCGTCTGGTTCGGCTCACCCTCCACCCCCTCCGCCTACCTCTAAGTCTTCGCCGTCTGGTTCGTCCCACCCTCCACCCCCTCCGCCTACCTCTAAGTCATCGCCGTCTGGTTCGTCCCACCCTCCGCCACCGCCTGTTCATTTTGCGCCCATGAGTCCTCCACCTCCAGCCTACACATCTCCACCCCCACCACCTTCGTCTTCCCCACCGCCACCTTACGTATATTCATCACCTCCTCCACCTTCACCATCGCCTCCCCCACCGTATGTATATTCCTCACCTCCCCCTCCTTCACCATCGCCTCCGCCACCATATGTATATTCCTCACCTCCACCGCCTCCTCCTTGCCCACCTCCACCATACGTTTACCCATCACCACCTCCACCTTCACCATCGCCTCCGCCACCTTATATTTATACCTCACCTCCACCACCTTCCCCGTCTCCTCCTCCACCATATGTATATTCCTCACCTCCTCCGCCCTCACCTTCTCCTCCACCACCATATGCATATTCCTCACCCCCTCCGCCCTCACCATCTCCTCCACCACCACCCTATGTATATACATCACCACCCCCACCCTCAACTTCCCCACCACCGCCATATTCATATTCATCACCACCCCCTCCACCCACTCCCGAATGTTCATCACCACCACCTCCGTCGCCATCACCGCCTTACAAGTATTCATCTCCACCACCTCCGGCGCACACACCTCCTCCACCATACAAATATTCATCTCCACCACCTCCCGTCCACATACCGCCTCCACCATACAAGTATTCATCACCGCCACCTCCCTCGCCATCTTCGCCTCCACCGTACAAGTATTCATCACCACCTCCTCCACCCGAAAACATACCACTGCCCCCAATAGTAGGAGTGTCCTACGCATCTCCGCCGCCCCCTGTCATCCCATACTACTGATCCCACGCAACGTGCTTCCACTGCTACCAAAATCTTGGAGAGGGTGAAACACAGTCAATTCTTTACCGGCAATTAAATTGGTGTTACTTCTGACCATCATTTCGAGAAGCTGCTGCTGCAACAATTAGTATAGTTTTAGTTTCTTTTCATTGAACTACTCATTTTAATTATGGGTTTATTTCTTGATTTTTTTCTGTTATATGAAATTATTGTTGGTCTAATAAATTACAGTGTATTGGAGAGGACTGTTATTGGGACAGGGAACATAAGTAGTTCACTTTTCTTACCATTGTTTGCTAGTCTTCAGCATCAATATTTTCTTGGTTTTCCTATATTTCTGTTTCGAATATTGTTTTTATTTTTTTCAACTATTGTAATTGTATGGACTTGTATAGATTACACCCCTTTATGGTTTTGGAGATTCCTAGAATGGTACGAATTGGTGTAGTAAGATACCTTAAATTTTGATGGATGGTGTGATACAGATGGAACACATTGTGGAGTCGACTATATGAATCACGTCTCTCCATTGTATTGGGTCAAGTATCTTTAGGTCTGCTGTGGACAAATGCAAATTGAACTGGAGATACATAGCCACGAGTATGAGCTCAAAATACAATTCTTGTACCAAATCCATATGTAACACTGAATAAGTTTCTCCCAGCTTGAGATCCCACATATATACATATACACATCGACATATAATTAAAATTGACAAAACAATCATCCCAACTCGGAGACAAATTTGCCGTCATTCACATCTAAATCGAGAAACACCATGCACTCGACTTTTCCCTATCTCAAAATGGCATGCGATACAATTATCTACTCCCAACAATTCTGTCCAAAAAAAAAAAAAAAAATCTAGCTACTTCGATTCTATCCAGCGGCAGTTTACTGATCCAAGCAACAGTACCACAATTTTCCCTTTCCAAACAAAACTATTCAACAAGAGCAATCTGCAAAGCAAGACGTGTTCAAGATACCCGTCTTTCTTGTCTTGATTTTTCATGGGCATCATCCAAAGCGTATCACAATGCATGATATATCATCTTTACTTTTTCTTGCCAAAGCCTCTGTGGTCAGACGCTTTGCAGCAGCTTGAGGGTCCTTCATGCCTTTAACCATGTCAACTGCCTCTTGGTTGCTCATCACCTGCCAATTGTAAAATCTCAAGACACGACAAAATTATGTATCATAAGCGTAGAATTCACTACGTGCTTGTGAAGAACTCGCGATATTTACATGACAATTGACTCCAGGTAATTAAAAACCACACAAGAACTCATGCTAGATCATCCTGCTTATTTCTGTGAGTTTCTTCAAACAACTTATTATAAAGGAGCAATTCAGTTTAAAGAACCAAAATTAGAATTTCAGATCTTCCTGAAAAGACAAATTAAGTTCTAAAAGCTTTAGCAGTGTTACAGAAATTGCTAGGCATTAGTCAAGCGGCTAACCGGCGCCTGGCACCTTGGTGAGGCCTAGGCAGGACCTAGATGACCTAATTTTATTTCCTGCTATGTTATAAGTTGATTTTATGTTATTTTTAACATGTTAACTCCAATATTTTGATCCATTTCATAGGTTGAAGACAAATACGGAATTCATGCTAACTTAAAAATGTTTTCTTGAAGGTCACTAACTCAATTCAAGTTGGATGTAAAATGTAGATATAATATAAAAATTGTAATAAATAACTCAAACAGCCATTAAATCCTATATAAATAGAAAGAATTGATGATTGATGCATCAACTTGTAATTAGTCAGTTCTGGTCAAAACTAAAAACAAAACAGACAAGATTAAAAGGCGTCGTTTTGGACCTTTTGGTCTCTTTTGTTTCCTACTACAGAGGATAAAGATTCAAGCCACTTGAGACGCCAAGGCAATGCCATTTATCATGCCGTGCAATCCATTTATATCTTTATAAGTTCAAAGGAAAGGGATAGGATTTCATATGCAGATCACTAAACAAGGAAATGAGTGTCACTCAATTAGCTTGAGTCCCAAACAAATATAAACCCGAATCAGGATTCACAAGTTTGTTTTCAAAAAGAGGGATGATTCTTCACAGGAATATCAGAAAACTGACCTTCCACAAGCCGTCACTTGCCAATATCGCGAATTGTGTACTTGAGTCAATGTGTACATTTTGTACATCAGGCTCTGAAGTCAGATGTGCTTTAAGGTTTTCATCTCCGAAAGCACGTGCAACAGCAAGCTGGCCATTAACGCGAGGCACGTCTCCTGAAATAAAAGTCTTAATTATTATTGGTTATTTATCACTATTATTATTAAAAAGCCGTAATGCATCATCAATTGGGCTACAAAGTTACCTCAAACGAACTATTGGAGAGACAAAATATTACCAAGA
Organism: Caryopteris x clandonensis; assembly: GCA_028749325.2. Classification (NCBI taxonomy): domain Eukaryota; kingdom Viridiplantae; phylum Streptophyta; class Magnoliopsida; order Lamiales; family Lamiaceae; genus Caryopteris; species Caryopteris x clandonensis. Next base: position 957,221 of record JAPYKT020000048.1, read on the forward strand.
AGAGTTGTCACAAAACCACAACAAAATATTACCAGGAAGAGTTGTCACAAAACCACCCTGCTTCTCAATCCGCCTCCTCTCACTATGTGGCTCGTGATCCACCGTAAGTTGGTCCGCGATTCCATTCCGACAGATGACGGCCCTAGAATCTCCAACGTTCGCCACCCATAGATCTTTTCCGTCAATTACAATTGCAGTTACTGCAGTTGAGCCACCTGGTCCTAATTGCACGGATTTCTCTAGGATAAGTTTATCAGTTGAATGATAAGCATTTCTTATAGCAGTCCTAGGGTCCTCCCAAAAATTAGGCTGCAAAAGTTAATAAAAAAGGTATCTTCAGAGAAACAAGGGCCGACATGATATAAGTAGAAGAAGAAACTTCCATGAATTAGACTTCTGCTTTTCAGAATTATCTAGCAATCATTCGCATCATAGATAATTCACAACAAGTAGAGTTTTTAAGGCATTATATCACACGTTTCAAGGAAATCTGCAGCAAACACTTCATTAATGTGAAAACAGGATAATTCTTGCAAGACTTATCGCAAACATAATTGCAAGTTCTGTCTTTAGCATTTAGTTGAGCATAACCGTTTTCAATTTTCAATAGAAAGGAAAACATGTTTTAGTAATGAGCAGAATCGCAGTCAAGTTGATTAAATAGAGCTAGAATCTTTAGTTGCTCACAGCATACTGTTGCCATCCTTTTAGCTTATTCAATATTATGTGAAGCTCAAGATCTAATATGCACGAACTGAAACATTGTTTATGACTAACAAAAAAAACCTCGCCCATAAAATTCAATGGCATTGAAAAAGCTCATTTCTTTTTTAGAAACTAGTTCGATGGAATGCCTATTGGAGATCAAGGCCTAGCTGCCAGTGGTGGCATGGAGTTTATTGAAGTACAATCGCAATGACAATTATAGACTCCCTTTTTCTTGTATGAAAGTGAGAATGGCCCCTAAGTAGGAAACTGTTTGTTCTCATTAGATAGCAAAGGTAAAAAATTTCGATTATTGCCAATAAAATTTTGAAACAAAAAATTATTAGTAAATGCTAAGTTAGAAGCTTGGAGAGAGGCACTAGTGATAAAGGGGCTTTTACTGGAGTAGAGATAAAACTAATAAATGAAATGCCATTTCTGTATGCGTAGAAGCAGTAACAGGATAAATGCATACATTGGGGACATGAATTGTATACATCAAAGAGTTCCAAATAATTAGGATCTATCATCGAAAAAATGAGGGAATTGATAAAGATATTACACATAGGATCCAAGCAGGTTGGAACAAATGGAGAAGCATGCTCTCTATACTCTGTGATCGTAAAGTACCACTAAAATTGAAAGAAATTTTTTAGAAAACAGTCACAAGCCCAGTAATGCTTCATGGATCAAAGTGATGGGCGATTAAATATGAACATGAAATCCAAAAATGTTGGGTAACAAAATTGTGAATATTAAAATGGGTGTATGGACACTCTGGATTAGAAAAAATGTTAAATAACAAATGATTGCATTATAAAGAAGGTGGATGTAGCCCCGATAAATGAGAAAAAATCGAGAAGCACACCTAAAAGGTACACACATGTGCACGGGAGGCCTTTAGATACACTAGTATGATAGGTAAAAGTAGAGATTCTTTAACTAAGATAAAAGGGGAAGGGGAAGACCGAAGAAGACAGGAATCAAACTATATATAATTAAAAAATAAACATTATATTTAAATATATGAGACCATGCATCTGAACAAGAGAGGACGTTAACAATTTGTATTGCATTATTTTCTTCAAAATTGTTTTCCTAGGTCATCTGGAGATGAAGCTCTTGCTCCTGCTCCATTAATTTTATAATAATCACTAAAATAGTTAAGGAGATGACCACGCCGACTACACTGCATCATGCCGCTATCTGTTTGTTGTGAAATACGTTAATTTCTCAGTAAAAGAACATCAAACTTTATGATCAATCTTTCCTATCAGTAACTAATTGCTAATTTCGATAAGAGCCTTTTAACCCTAGTGTGCCATTTGAGTAATTCAAATTACCCCAATTAGAAATGGATCTCCATACCATCTGCAGCCTTCATATTAGGTATAACTTACCAGAAAAACAAAGTGATTAACACTATACGTGCATGTATGCGTGTGACCACTATTAACATTATCACCTCTACCAGAACATAATCTAGGTTCCAGGCAACCTCAGACAATACAAAGTTGTGTCAAAATATATCAAAGGCCCAAAGTCCCAATGCAAGAATAGTATGATGCACAAATGTAGACAAATAAGAAGAACGATATTGACCAACAGAGACAGACCTCCTGAAGTATATTGTCGAAGAGATTATCCCTTAGATAACTGGGGACACGATCACCTAGGTGCCCGTCGAAGATTGCAAATAAACCAAGCACATGACCCTTCGTTTTCCGGTACTCGGCAACATGGTAGTCCTCCATATCATGACCTGATTGTCCTTCCACCAAGTTGAATCCATGACTCAGTTTATTTGTGATTGATGATGACTTATAATGACTCTTCCCTTTTCCAGTATCTGGGGAAGATCCATCCAAACATGCAACTTTCTACAATTCCCAAAAAAAAAAAAAAAAAAAAAAAAAAAAATAGATCATGAAAATCAGCCTTCAATCGTTTGCCAAAGCATCATCACCTCCCGACTTGCTGTAATCAAATCTTGATCTTACCATAACTAGACAATACATGAGAGCCCATATTTCCTAAATATTATTCTCAGCAATTAGAATAAAGGATCACCTATAGCATCAACTCATCCTATGCATATAAAAACATTCCCTGATGATATGCAGAGTCAAGATTCATCACATATATACATAGGAAGTACATCATATTCTAATTAATTTGCACTATAACAATCACAATTCAGGCCATAGTTAAACTAATTCTGTAAATAGCAGACAGTTCCAGGAAAATACCTTGATCACGCCAAGAACACTGCAGTCTTGTGAAGGGCGCTTTTTCTCCATCTCTCTCTAAACTAGGAATTAATTAATCATATAAAAACCTACCAAACCCACATATATAAACAGTTTCTTGGTAAAAAATTGAAAGAAAAACAACAAAACAAACAATCACACACAAGGAAGAACAACGAAAAGGGCAGGGAACGATTTCTTGAACTAATATTCTTCTTTCCGACAACTGTCCAAAGTCTTGGGTACGGCTATAGATGGGAAAATGAAGGACGGTTTAGTCCGAGGCTGGAATTTCAAGGAGATTCATAGAAATTTCGTTTGTCCGAAGTACTGTGTCTACATAATACTGCCATTTTGTCGATAATGGTTGCTATTATTATTATTATTGTATTGCAGCTGAGGAGTTGTGACGTGGGTTGACCACTTCAAAGCGTGTGGTTGTGTTTGACTCGTATTGGTTTTTCCATGAAGAAGAATTTGAACTTAATCAAAATACAATTCAGATTATATTAAAATATTCTTCAGTGAAACAAAATCCGTTGACCCAAATTAGGCACCCACCTTATTTTATATTTCAATTTGTTCCACTTGTTTATACAATTTAGTTGTTTAAAATATAAAATAATTTTATTGTGCGATATTAAAAAGTTGTTTATAATGCAAATAATAATAATAATAATAATAATAATAATAATAATAAGAAAAAGATAGATTGAATGGCCCAAATAGAGGACGAGGGTTGAAATATCTTATTTTATTGCGTATTTTATTTTTTATTTTAAAATAATTATCACATAAATTGTGTGTATATAATATTATTAATTAAAATATATTATATATTAAATATTTTAAAACAGATAAATAAAATACAGAATAAAATAAATAATTCAAACTCAAAAAAGCTACGCATAATCGATCATTGTGAAAGTTGGTCTGCCTAATGTATTTGACAATTTTTTATTTTTTTGTGACAATTTTTTATTTTTTTGTGTAATTAGCTCAATATGACATTCTTCAATAATTTATATCTATCCATATCTATATGTATATATATACTTACATATAAATATATATATGTTATGTATATACACACACAACAACTAAAATAAAATAACAGTAGTTATTCTCGTCCAAATAGTATTTAGTAACTCTAGAAATAATTGTGTTAGGTATCTAATGTTTTTCTTTGATGCAGTATGCGAGTTTTATCGATTGCAACAAATGTTCTATTTTAAACCAAAATGCCCAATTTTAAAGGCGTTATAATTATTTTTAAAAAATTATATAGAGATGTTGTCGAAACCTAATGACTTGTATGATACAACCCGGAATCATTTGAAAAGTCTATAGAAGATAAACAACATGTAAAGGAACAACATCTTCCAAATCCAAGAGATTTGGAGACTTGTAGCTGTAGTTTTCAAAATTTCAAATCAAAATCATAAAACATTTTAAATGTGAATCGAAGTGACCGAAAATTCATATAAAATAAAATAAACATCTAATTAAGCTATAATTTTAACGATACCTTTTAACCATAAGAGGGAATATCACACATAACATAAAATTCGGACGTATTTAGATAGTATTTTTGAAAATTTAAATTATAATACTTGAAGATTAAGTAAAAGTAAAACGAAGTGAAAATAACATTGGCGGCTTGACAAACAACCTTTGCATCAATGGTCAACAAAATTTCTTACAACAAATTATTATTCTTGTATTTACACATGTTATGATTGTTGAGTCATTATAAGGGAACTTCTGTTGTATTATCTATGTGGGCAGTGTCTTAATATATTAAATGTGTGTCTTAATATATTAAATGTGTGAAACATAATATATAATTATAAATAATTAATTAATTTTTTTTAATTTTTAACGATGTAACATATGACACATATTCAATAAACATTAATACAATTTTAATAAAATCTCTTCGTTATAAGATTGAAATTGTGGTATTTAATTCAATCTTTTGGGCTCAACACTTTGGATTGGACTGGGCTTTTGGGTTGGGCTTGACCTTTGGACTCAAATTAACTTACAATTAGATATAAAATAAAAAAAATTAAAATAAACAGGATGCGTGAATTTGGATTCTTAATTGGACAAAAATATGGTGCTTTACAATTTGTACTTTATTAACACATTCAAAAACTGCTTCTTGAATAATATAATTGATTATCCTTTTAGTGAAAGGTAACCACAAAGTTTCATAAATTAATTAAAATATAAATTATTAAGTTTTTTTATAAGTTAAAAGGCCAATTTCTTTTATCGTAACAATTAAACCTTGTGGTAATTACATATTATTGGAATTTTTAATTTTATATATATATATATATATATATATCCTTTTTTACCTTTTTAATATGATTATTGCGATTGCGGTCTCTGTAAATTTTAACTTTTTAATTTTAAAATAAACATAAATTTATAATATTTATTTTGATTCACAAGATAAATTTATGATGCTACACTGAATCGTAATCAATCATATCATAATAAATATAATAATTATTGTAAAAATAACATTCCATGGATGGCAAATTTTGTTTTACTAATTTCACCAATAACATCTGCACAGTAAAAAAAATTATTTTAAGGGTGCAGTTATTTACAGCAGAGTCCTTTAAATATATTTTAAACTTTTTAAAATAAAATTAGATACGATTAAAATAACTAAAAACTTTATATTTACTGCTCAAAACTCATTCTTAATATTTAGACAAACAAGTGAAGTTATATTCGTGGATGTTGTCGTACATTACTTCACTTACCGCCGAACACTACTTCACTTGTTTGGCAGATATTCTGAATAAGCCTAAGGCCAATATACTTGTTTTTGTTCGATAAATAAGTTTCAAACATGATCATATGTTTTGGACCAATCCTATTGAACACAAACATATTTAGGCGAACAAGTGAAGTAGTGTCGGTGGATGTTGTCGAACACTACTTCAACACTACTTCACTTGTTTGGCAGGATATTCTGAAGAAGCCTTAGGCTAATATATTCTTTTTTGTTTGACAAATAAGCTTCAAACATAATCATATGTTTTGGACCAATCCCATTGAACATATACGAGTAGTCGTGTGATAAGTTTAAAACAAAACGTCAAAAAAACGAACAAAATACAAATTTTTTTTATTAAAAAGGTATAATTGTCCAAAATAAAATATTTAGTAAAACAAAATAAAAATTAATTTTAAATAGAGTGTATTTAAAAAATTTGAGGTGCAAATAGCTGCACCCTTAATTTATTTTAACATAAATTGTGCAGATAATGGTAATTATGATTACCACGTGCAGGGGTGTGCAAATTTTGGTTGAAATTGAATTAATTGATCGAAATCGGGCAATTCTTAAAATTTGGATCAATTGTCTTAAGATAAATTTTGGGTTCGATTTTTAATTTTTAAAACTTTGGTTATTTCAATCTGTTTTGATTTTGTTGGATAAAATATTTGAAATAATCAAACCGACCCAATTATTGCATATACTACATGAGAACTCTTAATTTATTTGATATTATTTGTAAAAGTTTACTCACTTTTTTTTTCTTTTTTTTGTACTAATTGTAATTCATTCTTCATACAACATAAAAAAAAGTTAATGTTGTTTAATTTTAAAAAATCAAAATAATTAAGTTTTTTTAGTTAAAATTAGGATATTTTGATTAACAAAAAAATTGACTGAAAATTTTAGTTCGATTATGATTCGGTTTTAATCAAAGTTTTTATTCGATTCAATTTTTATTTTCTAAGCAATCAGTTATTTCGATTTTGATAATTCCATCACCGACCAATTGATACCCCCAGGCCCTAAGCACGTGACCGGCCGAAGTTGGAATTGAAGGGGTGGAATCAACGGCCAAGGGGTATAATGATAACTATTTACAAGGAGTCTCGTTTAGCTTTAAATATAAAATATAACGATGAAAGTTTGGGTGAAATTGTTTTTGATCATAAATTGAATTCGCCAGTCAGGAAAGAGAGTTGCAGTAGTTAAGATGGAGAGGGAGCCCCCGCCCTTCGAGGAAGCCTCCCGTTGCGATGTCTGCAAATGCAGCTTCTCCGCCTTTCGCCGGCGGGTAATTCTCCGAGTTCTGATGTATTTTAAGTCTGTGTTACTTCTTCTCTATTTTTGTCCTTTTTTTAATCGCTTGTGATTTTTATCGAGCAGTTGTGGAGTGGAATTCTGATCTTGTTGTAGAAATAGTGGCCACTATGAGTTTTTGAGCTCGTTTTGTAGGCTATCTTACTCAATAAAGTGTGGGTTAATCGCACAGGGTAACGATTGATTTGATCGGATTCGGGTTGGATAATAATGAGAATCAATTGACTGTGTGTGTATATGGTCCTCAACAGACGCCTTATCCTTGTACGGTAATTAGCATAATTGTATTCTAGTAATCTAGGATATGTAGGATGTTTGTGATCTGTTTTTACAATTATCAGATGGATAGATCAAGTAAGAATTTGGAAACGAATTTTCAAGCATGTGATGGTTCCAGAATATCTTGTTGATTTGTTGAGATAAGTTGATGCTATAATGCTGACTGACTTCGTAAAGGGAAATGAGAAATCTGATTTCCTATTCAGGAGACTTAGAATTTGCAGTTGAGGACACAAAGATCAGTAGTTTCTGACATACAGTGATGTGAATTGTTATGAGCTGGAAAGCGTATTAGTATTAAAAAAGCTAAGCAAAATTTTGGAAGCAGATAGATGCACTTTGCTCTGGAGCAAATCAACAATTTTTTGCTGACAATGGGTTAACGATAGTAGATACACACACACATGTAACACTCTTAATAGAAGTGCTGGTATAGACAGAACAGTGTGCGAGTGAGCTTAATGACCTACATGTCTAGACTTCATTTTTGCTTTAACAAATTTAATGTGGCAGATGCTCATCATTCACTCAATGGTCACAGCCTATATATTAAGTGCAAATCTAAACTCAGGAGTTGGATTCTTAGTTGTGCTATGAGTAGTTCATGACAACATTTATTTTTATGGACTTGTGCAGTTGCACTGCAATTTTGAACATGTAATGAATAAATTGAGCTTGCTGCTGTTTTAAAGGGCCACAATAGCATTGCACCATCCACTTTGAAAATTTTGAACATGTAATGAATAAATTGAGCCCGTTTAAAGGGCCACAACTGCATTGCACCATCCACTGTTGAATCAGTGTAAAGTCAAATCACGTGACGAGGTTTTAACTTTAAAAGAGGGTTGTATTAATTCACTTCTATACTTGTTGATTAATGGTGTGGAATATGAATATATCATGGTTACTTCTATGAGCCAATATCTTCTTGGGGTTTATTACTTTATTAGTCTTTGATGGGACTTAAAAGGAGCAAAATAACTAGGTCTGAATAATAGGCATTAAAATTTTAATTATCAATTCCTAAACCATAATTTTGATACTGAAGTGTAGTAGTAGTAGTAGTTGTTGTTGTTATTTACATTTTAATAATGATAGTTATTATTATTTTTATATTATAATAATAGTGATTATTATTTATTTTCAAATAAGAAAATTGGATGGTTCTGGTTGATGTTATATCTTTGTGGCCAGATTATATGATCAACTGTTGGATTGGATTATTTGAAGCCTTCAACAGGAAACAAATTTCTTACTCTAGTATTATCACACTTAATCTGGATGCTTCACAACTTCACTTCTCTTGTACCTGTAATACTGAAGCATATAATGATGTATGGTTAGTCATAAAACTTAATCAACAAGCATTCAGACTTGTGTGGGCTTAATTCTCTTTACTAAACTGCCTCCTTGAGATCTAAGTGATTTATAAGATTTGAGCATCTTTTGGCACTGTTTCCTAAGGGTTAATTATAATATTGGTTGTGAAATAGTTCTTGAGAAGGTGACTGGGAACTTGAGAACCCAAACACGTAGAATTTTTCGTCTGACATGGACTACATTCTGTAATATTGTATGAGGTATATGGAATTATGGTTCAACTTTTAAATTACTGTATAGAAACACTGAATTTCTGGAGGGTTAAAAGATATGTAGGGATTAGATTGCAAGTTTGGTCTTGATGCAGAACTATTATTGAGAAAGGAAAGGTTTGGAGCTTGAAATGCCAAACATGCACAGAATCCAGATATTTCTGAGAGTGATTTCCATGGTAACACATTAGGAGGGTTGATTAGATGTAGGTATATGGTATTTTAAATGCGGCCCATTCTTAAGATTTCTACTGAAGCTTATAATCAATGTGAACTGAGTTATTTAAAAGGTATTTTTATACAGGGTATGTAGAAAATAAATCATGTTGGTATTTTGCACCTTAAATCACCAAGTCTGCATGCAAATGTTTGGATATCTAGTTGCCGCCTTCAAGCTAAGTGCCTAACCAATGATTGAAGTTGGACAAACACCTGTGTTCTTGTCTCAGGATTATTAGGACCATTACTGAGTCACTGATGGTTGTTGTCAGTTACTCAAGCGTCCAAATTTATTGGGACGGGAAAATTATGTGAACTTGGAAAATGAAAACTTATTTACTGGTGCATAGAAATAGCACATGTAGGAAACTGATCCACACATTTAAAGGGACGAAGTGCTGAAAGATAAAGTCAATTAGAAGTAAACTACAAATAGCGTAAGTTAATTGAATTACAATGAAACCTAAATTATAGTATGTATTTGATAGTAGTTCAAGAATTTTTAATGCTTTGCTTCAAACAACAGATATACGAAAATTGTTTACCTGTCATAGGTCTTGGGAAATTCTCAACTATAGGAAAATTAGACAATCTCCTTCTAGAGCCAGGCCTTTATTCCCAATATTTTATGCTAGAAAGTATTTCTTCATTGTATAATGTATTATGATGCCCAATTCTTTTTCTATTTTTGACCCACATAACAGACCGTCCTTCTTGTTTTAAATTGGAAACATTCATGAACCTTTTAGTCAGAATAATAAGAGGTTTATTGTGCTTGATTAAGGTTTTGCCTGTTTATCCTTCTGTCCCGAAAAAATAGTCCTATTTTTTGTAACTAAATTTACAAACAACTCTTTTCTTGGGACAGAGGGATTACTATGTACGTAAAGGAGTTGGATTGCATTTGACATCACTTTATGTAATTATTTAACAATGAATTTTTTATTTGCAGCACCATTGCCGATGTTGTGGCCGAACTTTATGCGCGGAGCATTCATCGAATCAAATGGTACTCTCTCTGCAATTACATCTACGTATGTCAAGACATTTGAAACTTTCTTAATCTCACTCCCTGATTTCAGGCCCTGCCACAGTTTGGTATTCACTCAAATGTGCGAGTTTGCGCTGATTGTTTTAATGATGGTCCTAGGTAATTTCATTTCTACATGGATATGGATCTTAAAGCCAATTTACTTTGACTTTGTAAATCAATTGTATTTCGTGTTCTTTTTGTCCCCCCCTTCCCAAATTTCTTTTCTGCATTACTTGGTAGCTGGCTTTCTTACTTGACTCTGGAAATTAGTGTTAACTGAGTGCTTAAGAGTTCTTTTGGGCATCACCATGAAAAGGTGACTGGGTTGGATGTGTCTGTAAGATGTTTAGAACTGGCATAGTTCTGCACACCATTACCTTTGTTGACCATGTTTTGTTCCGATGGAACTCAGCCTTTCTTTTATTTATAAAATTGGTGGCTTTCCTTGCTAGCGGACTTTATTGTTTTGGCTTGGCATGGCATGGCATGGCATGGAGCTCTTGAACTTCAAAACTTATCTTTAGTAATGCAAGTACTTTTTTCGTCGCAAGTTTTAAATATCTTACATAGTTCAATGGTTACTCTAGACTGAAGCAGGATGGTGTACCAGCTACTACAGATCAAGTTAATGCTGTAAAAGATTCAGTTAATGCTGTAAAAGATTCAGTTTCAAGATTAGGGATCAGCGAAGTTTCAGGTGATAAACCTGAAGTTACTGCCGAAAAATCTTCTTTTCCTGGCAATTCAGAATGCAAGTGTGGGATGCCCTTGTGCATTTGTGAAGCTCCAGCTCCTCCAAGGGCTCTCATGACATCACAGGCAAGAATGTTATTGAGAAAAAAATTTCTGTAGTGAATTTCATGGGTCCTTACGCATTCCATTGCATTACAGCCATCAGCCACTACCTCAAATCCCCCTCTCCGTTCAATTTCAAAATTGAAGGTGGAACCAACTCCAAAGAGCAGAGGTTCAACGTCAAAAAGTAGGCAAAGGTACGCAGATGACCATTTTCCTAGCATGTTAGGAAATTTCTTCTTCTCTTCATTTCAAACATTATATTTCATTCTTGAATACTTAGCATAAACAAGTAAATCTCTTGCAGTAATCTTTTCAATCCTGGTCAAGTTGCCAACTCTTCTGCTGATATATCATCCATTGAATATGAAACTACTGGAGAGGTATGCATAGCTCGGCATACCTAGACTAAGGGAACCAGGATTGTTTATCCCTGAGTTTTATGTCATTCCTAACTTTTGCTTAATGCTTAGGGCTTAAGAGAAGCAATAAAAAATGGTGATACAGCTGCTGCTAAGAAGCTTTTGAGTCAGGTACCTTTGTTTTTCTGGTCGGTTGAGCCCTTGTGTTTGCTATTATGATATTGAAAATCATCAAACTTGCAGGGAGTGGATGCTAAATATTGTGACAAGCAGGGCTCATCTTTATTACATTTGGTACTCTTCCACTCCTCCCACCCCCACCCCCAGAAAAAAAAAAAAAAAAAAAAAAAAAACTTGTTTCACTCTCCTTAACCTCTATCTTCAAGTTTAATATGAAAGTCAAGTGCATTTGATTTACCTCTCAGGCAGCAGTCTTCAATCAAACTGAGATAGCTTTTGCCCTCATGGACCATGGAGCAAGATTGGACTGCAAGAATGCACAAGGTAATAGATTTCAACTAGTTCTGAGTTTCCCATTTGTTGTTTTCGATAAAATACAACAGGTGGAATTACGTAGTGGTTATCTCTAGTGCAAGTATACGAGTCATTAAGTCATCAGGCAACCGAATATGGTCATTGATTTTCATCCAATTTGAAATTGCACATGATTTTCTATATTGAATGAGAGAGAGAGAGAGAGAGCAGGATTAATTTCGATGCAGTAACTGCTTTTGCTGTCAATCTGTTTGTATTCAGGTGAAACACCTCTGGATTGTGCTCCTGCTACATTAGAGTACAAGATAAAAAAGAAGATGGAAGAAGATTTACGGTGGGACCCCTCACATGCAATGCACGAATAACATCAAAGCCCTACATTAAACTGTAAAATGCTGGTATTCTTCCTTGAGTAACTTGAACTTTTGCTGAGGTTCGTCTATTTGGTTTGAAGATGAAAGAGCGAACTCTACAACAAATTGACCATTCTTGATAATGAAATAATCACATTAGTGGTCAAGGCTGCTGTAAACTGTCCGTTTACAATCAGATATGGGTAGGAGCTTGTCGTAGAACCATTCCCAAATTCTATAATGTTTTTACGTTTTTCTGTTCTTCTAATATTCCTGTTATTGCCTGAGTTTTGCACAAATTGAATAATGAGAACAGGAAATGTGGATTTCCAACCCTTTTGGATACACAAAATTGGGGAACGGCCTCCAGTTCTCCTAGTCTTGTTCATGTTTGTGCATGTGCATATTTGTACCTTTACAGGAAATAAGGTGGGCATGATGATTTCTGGAATTTTATATGCAAATTTTGTGGCAAAACCATGTGATGTGGTAGGGTTGGTTTTATCTTACTTTTAGGCTTAGAATTAAGTGTATTATTTTATTCATGTCTATCTAAAGCTGCACGTGGGTTGCTGGGTGCCTAGCCATAGCTCATAGCCTCCATCTCATTTGTCTCACACATTATCAGTCCATTTTAAGTCATCGTTGTCACTTCACTAATACATGATACACACACCGACACATATATATGAAAGGAAAAAAAAAAAAAAAAGCTTATGGGCAATTAGCATGGCTCCTGGGAAAGCCACCGTAAAAGAAGCTACCATCTTATGCTTCTTTAGGATGTTAGTTTTTTATTTTAAAGGGTGGGTGTCGTGGGATACTATTCTTGCATATTGGAAACCCATATTTGAGGCTCTGCGGATAATCTGGGCTCTCTCATTGGGGTCCCTTGGTTAGTATGAGCTATCATGTATTGGGTCTTTTGAGGGGCTGCACATAAGCTTAACGAATAGATGTTAGATTTCGCATGAAACTCGCTATAGCGCCCTTTGCATATTGATATTCTTTTGTAGTCCAAGTTTTTAGGTGTAGGGATTTTTTCAATCTCGTAAATTTAGCTAGATTTTTTTATTAATATTTTTTGATTTTTTTTTAATATTTTTTGCGGTGTGCGTACTTTTAAAAGGAGTACACATATTCATAGTATCGCAATCTCCGGCAACGTCAATGTGCTGCTATATTGTACGTGCTTCCTCATTAACACAATGATCAAACCTTCTTCTTTCATTTCAATTCTTTGTTGTTTCATTAAAGCGCCTACTAGTTCGATTGCATCGCAACAATACCAGCTCTCAAATAAATTTAATTTAAGATAGTTGAACGAGTCGATTATTGCCTTACAGTGTAAAACTCACACATAAGACAAGCGCTGTGTAATTGGAGTACTCAAAGAAAACATATAAAGCGTGACAATGCCAAAGCAAATTGGATATGGATTCTGATAAGTGATAAGTTATTCCCATAACAAATTCAGGTACCTTCCCTCCCTTTTCTTCTTCCCTTTCACCCCCTCAACTAAAATCAGCAGTCTAAAGCTACTTTTAAGGGTGGATAAGATTGTATTCCCCCCCCCCCCCCCTCCCTCTTTATTTCACCTATTTTGATACGTCGGATAAAGACGGTTTGAAATTGCTGGCATCAGAAAGTATTCCCAAAAGTTGAAGTATGAAGCAAATCTGATGTGTAAAAATGTCATCTTTTATGGCATTTGGTATTGTGGGTGTCATTACCACCCCTCCCATGATCAAGATTTGGTTGTAAAGTCCTCACCTTTGGCTGCCTAAATATGCCCCCTCCATGTCACCACCCACCCCGCCCCCCTTTTTATTCTTACTGGGTATTATAAAGCAAAGCACCACAAAAGTAAACTGTAAACGTCACCCCCAACCCACCCACCCACCCCCTACCGTCAGCCACTTTGTAAAGCTTCAACCTCCACATCTGTATCTATATCTATATATACACCACTTCTGGCCACAGAAATCTTCCCCCCCTCCACTTCCTTCACCTGTAATCACTAGCTAGGGTTTTCAAGATTCCATTCCAATGGTTGTGAGCGATCAGTTTGTGCTGTGCAAAGCAGCTTTGATATTTGCAGTCACAAGATGGCTCTTGTCCTTTGCACTCAACCTCCTCACTTCTTCAATGGGCCCACTCTCATCTTCCTCAGATTCTTCCTCTCAACCTTCTTCCTGCTGCTCTTCTGCTCCATCTTCACCGCCCAACTTGAGCATACTGAGGGACAGCCTCTCCCTAACCACCTTCGGAAACATGGAGCGCCGCCTGCCGGAAAGCCACGGCGCGTCGTGCGCCGTCTGCCTGAACAGGCTGAGGAAGAACAGCCCGGTGTGGGAGCTGGCCAACTGCTGCCACGTCTTCCACAAGCACTGCCTTGAGAGGTGGCTGTCTTATGACAACAAACTGACGTGTCCGCTCTGCCGGGCCTCCCTGCTGGAAGCCCGGCCCGTGCTGCCGGAGCCGCCCAGCTGGGCGGTGGAGAGGATGCTCTACTTGTTTGGAGATGATCTGCTTCCCTGAATTAGTTGGTTTCTTGAATCTTGATCATGGGAGGCAGTTTTTTGGCAATGTCCCTCGGATCTTGAGATATGGTTGCAGTAGATGGATTATTATTTATTGAGTTGGTAGGTTAGATTTGTATATATATAGATGGTTCTTTGTTTGGGTTGAAGATTTATTTGGTGACTCGTAACAAGATACATTATCAACAATTTTCTTTATTGGGATCGAAGTGATGCATTTGTAACATTGTCTAGAAATAAAATCATCCATTCTTTTCCCAATTTCAATTATTACCAAGTTCGTGTTATGTCCTTTTATTGATTGTTCCAGCTTTTAGCTAATTTCCCCATTTTCTTGTTAATCTTTTTTGGTTATAAGATCCGAAATTTTTTGAGTTGGACTCGATTCAGATCTATTGTTGCAATCATTAACACTTTTAAAGAGTTCGTGACTTGAATTCTACCCACAAGCTAAGTCCTCATAAACAAGACAAAACATAACAAAACAAAAACAAAACTAACTTGGCCACAATGTTCTTCCATTTAATTCTTTAACGGTTGTGTAATTAGAAATATTATTGCAAGACTTAATTTACACTTAGCATTATGTGAATAAGCATCAGTTGTCCGTAATTTAAATTATATTATTTAATTGAACCCACAACTAATCTTCATTCGACTCAAATAGTATATGCTCCAAAATCAAAATTATAATTAAAATAAAATAAAAGAAAAATATGCATGCATCCTTTTTCACTAATAATTCACCCATCTGGTTTCAAATTGCTTTTGTTACATCCTTTTTATCATCGTGGGAAAGCAAAGACAGCCAATAAAAAGAGAAGAAAAAGTAAAAGGAGCAACTTTAGATAGGTTCCCTTGACCATCTTCTTTCCCGGGACTTAAATACAATTCAATCAAATTATTAGGATCCAAAGGGAGGACTTAGATAAAAAATTTAAATTTTGGGTAAACAAAATAAATATTTTTAAAGATTTAAGTATTATTCACCAAATTTATAAGTATATGTGGACTAAAATTCAAGAATAAAACGCACATATTCTTTTTTCTATAAGTTTGTAATATAGGGAATAGAAATAAAACGAATGCATATTGCACCTGATCCACAAGACACTCGTACATATCAAAATTGATCACATATCTATTTTATAGTTTATGGTTCAAAGTGACGGTCATAAATGATATAGGATGATTTATGTATAAATAATTATTTAAGAGTAAACTATAAATTTTAAAATTCTTTGAGGGTAAAGTTATAAATTATTCGACATTTGGAATAATAAAGCCCCCATTGATTCTTTATAATGAAACGATTAATTATTATATTACAAAAACTTTACTTGATTAAATTTAGGTATTCAAAATTCTGAGATTAGATCAAAATTTTAGGGTAAAAAGTTCCCTGTCAGAAATAAATTAAAATATAAATAATTATGTTTTATTTGTGGTTAATTAGATGCAATTTTCATTATTGATGTTGTCGCGCAGGGGCGGGCCATCGTTGATGATGTCTGCAGGGGTTCAGCCCCCCCGCCCCCAAAAAAAAAAAAAAAAAAAAAAAAACTCTCAACTAACCCCTACCATATACATATATATACATATATGTATGTATATGTATGTATGTATGCATTGTTTAATTAAATATTAGTAATTTGTAATAATCTAGGCCCCACCCCACCAACATGTGGATTAAAGACGTTGAGTATAAAATGAAATGAATTTTTTAAAAACATTAGTTTTATTTGTTTATATTATATATATAATAGTATAATAAGCTAAATATAATGACGTATCAAATTTTGATTAGTTGAATTTAATTTTTTTATTAATTTTTTTAATTTGTTAAAAATACAAATAAATTATTTTATTTCCATTATATTTTTTATACGTTATATATTAAATAAAGTATATTTTTATAAAACTTATAATTAAATTTATATAATTAATAAATTTATTATAAAAACAATACTTTTATTTTACGCAGAAGGAATATATATTTAAATGCAAAACTATATTTTTACATGTTTTACTAGTACAATAATAAATATTTCACTATTCTTAAATATTAATTAACTTAAAATTATATTATAAATTTATTTTATTTTATTTTTAAATATATCATAAATTATGAATTATGCAGTAGGATTACTAGTCCATACTATTATAATAACAAAATAGTCTAAGATAGTTTTCTGCCTATTTTTAGTTCCTATAAGTGAAATATTTTTGGAAACTGATGTGTTGGTTTTTGATTAGTTAAATATTTTTTATTATTTGTTTTTTTGCAATACTTCTTCAATTTGGTTCAATACAAATAACTTTTTGTTTTAAATCTATTTTTTATGTAATATATCAAACTAATTATTCTTCACAGTCTTTAATTTTAAAATTATATTGCATGTATTAAAATACAATATTAGACGCAAAAAATACAATTATTTTTAGTTGATTACTTGTTATATTTTAATATTTATTGTATATTGAATTATTTGTATTAGATTTAGATCACAAATAAATATTACTAATAATATTTTAAAAAATATTGAATATTTATTTTTAATGCAATTAATCAATTTATTATAAAAATTAGACTTATTTTTGGACCAAGGGAATCTATATATGTTTACAAAGCTATTTACATATCTTTACTAATAAAATAATAAAATAATTTAAATATTCTTAAATATTTAATTTTAATATTAATTTACTAAAAAATATATTATAATATTGTAATCTATATTACAAACTTTCATCGCACGGGAGCAATACTAATATATATAATAAATAGATCACAACAACAATCAGAACAATAAATATTTTTGCGCAACAAATTCTTGACTACTATGTTAGCTAATCGAATAGTTTCATATTTTCAATTTTATTTTTCACCCGAAATTAAATTTTTTTTATAACTTTTTGATAAACACCATTTTTCTTCTAATTTGTAAATTATGCATTGGATCTTACTATTATGTATTTGCAAATTGAATATATATATAATCATATGATTAGTTTTGATTCGCTTCCATGTGTCGGTAGACTGCCTACATAACAAATGAAATTAAAAGTATCACGTCAATAATTTCTAAAGAATTTTTAAAATTCTCATAAAATTTGACATAAAAAAATAGATGTCATTATCATAACCGTAAAATTAGATGTCATATATAACGGATCCAAGGATTCTTTATAAATAAGTAGTTTTTGAAGTAGGGAAGAAATGTTGGGCATGCAAACTTAAGGTGCTTTACTTGTGCATGCAATTAACTCAACTGAAGGAAAAACTTGGCGCCAACCATCACCCCCTATTCCTTTCTTCCCAAACCCCTTCTTATTCTTAATTAATTTCAAGTTTTTACCATCTGGAATCCAGTTCCTTGCTGCAATTAATTCTTTCCCTTTCCCTCCCATAAAGTACCACCTTTCCAAGCACTAATCAATCAAAAAAAGCCTTCATCTTTCTTGTTTATATTTAAGTTAATGCACGATAACCAGAAAACACACCCAATCAAGCTCGTCCCATCTCCCACACCATGGATTTCCAGTTCTTGTTCACCATTTTCTTGGTTTCCAGCATGCTGGGTGCGCGTTTATTCGCGGATGGGCTCGCCTGCAACTGGGGATTGCAGGCGACGCACCCTCTCCAACCCGACATTGTTGTGAAGCTGATGAAGGACAACGGATTCAACAAAGTGAAGCTGTTCGAAGCCGACCCGGGGGCAATGGAGGCGCTGGGCAGGTCGGGGATACAAGTGATGGTGGGAATACCTAATGACATGTTGGCGGGCATTGCGGGTAGCGTTCGAGTTGCAGAAGAATGGGTGTCCAAGAATGTTTCCTACTATTTGTCGACCAAGGGAGTCGACATAAGGTAAATCTTCTCTCCATTTACCCAAGATTTAAATTTGATGGCCAGTCCAGGTAAATATAGAAGTTTAATTTGATACAAAATTTGGGTTGTGGAATTTAATTTTTGTCACATGCATGTAACTAGACGTAAGCTCAAATATATGGCTTAATTTTGACCATATCCAATATATGTACGACATATAATTTCATAAATTTTTTTGTAATAATTTTGAGATTGATTTTGTCAGAATTTAGCAAAATTCGTCAAAATTATTAACACGACACTCTTTAATTTTACTTGTGAGGTAGGGCGTACAAATTAAACAAGGGCCTTAATAACAGAACTATGAATCAAATTTCTTTGTTGAAATAATGCAAGAAGTGATGATCAGAGACGTATATTAATCTTGTCATAATTTTCCAGATACGTTGCAGTCGGAAACGAACCATTTCTGAAGACGTACAACAACAGATTCACACAGATAACTTTCCCGGCGCTCCAGAACATCCAGGCGGCGCTGATCAAGGCCGGCTTAGGCAGGGACGTCAAGGCCACTGTTCCCCTCAACGCCGACGTCTACCAGTCCGATTCCGGCGTCCCCTCCGGCGGAAATTTCAGGCCCGATATCCACACTCTCATGGTCTCAATCGTCAAATTTCTAAGCGACAACGGCGCACCCTTAACCATCAACATCTACCCTTTCCTCAGCCTCTACGCCGACCCCCACTTCCCCGTCGATTTCGCATTCTTCGACGGCACTTCTTCCCCCGTCGTCGACGGTTCCATCACCTACAACAACGTCTTCGAAGCAAATTACGATACCCTGATCTCCGCCCTCGAAAAGAACGGCTTCCCGTCGATACCCATCATCATCGGGGAAATCGGGTGGCCCTCCGACGGGAACTCCAACGCCAACCCGCAGATGGCCCGGAGATTTAACCAGGGCCTGTTGAACCGGATCAATCAGGGCCGTGGAACCCCAAAGCGGTCCACCTTGCCGGATATTTACCTCTTCTCACTGATCGACGAAGATGCAAAGAGCATCGATCCCGGAAACTTCGAGCGCCACTGGGGAGTGTTCTTCTTCGACGGCACCATAAAGTACCCGCTGGACTTAGGCGGCGGGAAGAACCTCACGGCGGCGAAGGGGGTCCGGTACCTGCCCAGGCAGTGGTGCATAATGGCGCCTGATGCTAACGTCATGGACCCGAATCTGCCGGAGAGCATGAGCACCGCCTGCACCTACGCCGATTGCACGAGCCTGGGGTTCGGGTCGTCGTGTGGGGGTTTGGATGCTAAGAGCAATGCTTCATATGCTTTCAACATGTATTACCAGACGATGAACCAGCAGAAAGGGGCGTGCGAGAGGTTCCACAACCTGTCGGTGATCACGAGAATCGACCCGGGTTATCGGGGCGGGTCTTGCAGGTATGAGATCATGATAGACACTGGCAGACATGAGCGGGTACGAAATCCCGGAACTTCGTCGGCCGGAAAGATGTCTGGTTTTGGTTTCTTGGCAGTAATGTTGACCTTGCTGCTTTCTGGTTATCTCACTCGATCATATCAAATTGGATTGTATATATAGTTTCCTTTGTTCATGAAACCATTTTTTCCCCATCTCCCTTACAAAAGTTAATTAGGTTTTGAATGTATAAATTTCATAATTACCTTTTGGTTTCAAAATAAAGTTTCACATTGACGATCTATATGCAGGTTATCAACGAGTCAGTTTGCCTCGTGAGGTGCTCGAGTTTGGTTTGGTCAAAGTTTGACTCGACCAAGCTTTGTTCAAGCTCAAATTTGACTTGAAACATTAATGAGTGAATCAAATTTATTTAAGATCAACTCAAAAGTTTGTGAAAATGCTCTATCATTTTTTAATTAAATAATTTATATATATATATATTACCAAAAAAATAGTAATAATTAAAATTTATCCAAAAAAACTTGTGGAGAAAGATATGGAGTATGGAGAATTGAAAGTAAGAAAGACAATTATTGATTATTTTATAACAAATTCTGAAAATATGTACTATTACACGATACATGTATAATATATAAATCAATTGCTCGATCTTGATATATAACTTTGCAATTTTCATCTTAGTGTTGTTTAAAATATTCACCTTATTTAGTTTTTCTCTCTCAATATTTTAGTTTGTTTGATATTAATAAATGGAAAAAAAATAATTTTTTTGTAAATTAATTTTGAAAATAACACAAAAAGAAAATATCAATATATATTTTAGAAATTTTTGTAAAATACTGGTTGGTTGTCATATCAAATTTGGTTAGTTTGTAGGACAAGTTATAACAAAATTCGGAAAAAAAAACCTGGAAATGTAAAAAATATTATTAAAATGCAAAGTGAAAAATTAATAATAATTCTATAATAGGAATGATCTTATAGGAAATTAAGAATATAATACTAAATGGAGCATATAATGTTTTCTTCAGCCAACATTCCTTCATTTGAAGCCCATTTTGAGTTTGTAAGATGCCTTTAAATATGATTTGGGGTAGCAATTACTGTGAAATAAAATAGAAAATTTGAAATTTAATTAGTAAATCATAAAAATTATCGAGTTAAACCCCAGAGTTTTAACAAAATTATTAAAAAAAAAAAAAAAACTGAAATCCAAAGTTCAACATTTGAATCTCCTCCTAGGGCATCATTTAATGTTAGAGGTCAATGTGTTTATCATAAACATATCATTTATTCAAAATTAAAGTGTCACAATTCTTATAAATATTCTCTTAAATTTTATGTTTAATTTATAAATTATTAATAAAATTCTTGTACTTCTAAAATATTATCAATCTATTAATCGATATTATCATAAAATAAATCATTTGTACAAGTTCATGTCAAATTTATTATAGGAGGACGCTAACACCTTTTTTCGTATCTATTTTTGCAGATTTATAGCCAAAAAAAAAAAAGCCCAAAGTTTACAAAGTTATATCATTGTGGTGATTTGAAGTGATTAACCAACTTTTATGTAGGTTAGATCATCCTAATTGCGCCATTTCTTCAAAACTAATCACAAATATTCTCAAGCGGATAATCTATATTCTTGAAAGTATATCTGTCACACAATGTAATGCTCAAAGACATTATATATTAAATTTGCCGAATTAAATTAGTCTTTGAAAATGTCAATATATGCGAACATCGAGTATCTTTCAAGAACAAAATAGAATTGATAACTATGATCGAAACCCGCACAAAAAATTGATGAATTGTCATCTTATTGACTCCTCATTTTAAAATCTTAAATGGTAGAACTATAAGATTATCTAAAATGTGGTTTGCAATCTAAATAGGTAATTATCATCAATGATTCGTGCACTAATTGGCATATGCTTATTGCAATTATCAAACTAATTTACTAAGATAATTAATTATTAATCAATACTTGTCTATGTAATGATATATTCTCACCCAAGAATATCCACTACGAAGCCGATTTACCCCTTTTGCCTTTATAATTAATAATTTTATTCCAACTTTTGTACTATAGTAATGATGTACCACCTAATAAAAAAATAATTTTAAATTTTAGACTTATTCTATAAAGTATATATATATATATATATATATATATATTATATTAATTTAAACTAATCGTTACCAACACATATAAAGTAATCCTAAATCTTGCAAATTAAATCGAAATTATTTTGAATTTTGTACATATAAATGTTAAAATTTTTATCATTTTTGGAAGTAGATTAAATTGTGTTAAAATATTAAAATAACTTAAATAAATTATCAATCATATTAAAAGGATCGTTTGAAATATCATACCGAACAACTAAAGTAGTGTTCGACAATATATGTTTTATTTTTTTAATTAAAAATGTATAATTATTATAAATAAAATATTATATTTAGAAGATTTAGGGATGCGAATAGCCTCATCCTTTCTATTTTTGCATTTATATAAAATAAATACATTAACCTCATTAAATAAAATTTAGATTTACACTAGATATGTTTGAAAGATTTAGATTTTTTCAAATTATAAAATGATACTCATATTAGCAACATATTTATTGGTCTATAATAAAAATATATTAATATATTCATCAAAATTTATTAACGTTAGTGACATAAAAAATGTATATAATAAAATTTAATTATTTAAAATTAATGATAATACATGGACGATAAAAATCTAAATTTTGCTCAAATTTATTATTGTAAGCATGAGTAATATATATAAATATATAATATAATATTATTGTTTTTATTTTATTTTTCCGTTCAACAATACTTTCTATATTTAATTTTTTTGTAAGCTAAAATATTGTAAATATGGAATGTCTTTGACCAATTTTTACGTTGGTCATAGATATCTCTAAAAAAAATATTTTTTTCTTAATATTTGTATAGTTTGTTTATAATTTTTTAGTAAAAATATTATTCAAAAAAATATGTATCTAATAGTGTTGTGCAATATTTTATTTGAGAATAATTAATAATACAAAAACATATCTTATGCAAAAATCATCCATTATATCATTATTGAAAAATAGATTAATTTGAATAATAAAAATTGACTATCTGATTTTTAGATATTAATATTAAATTTGTACCAGATTTGTGTTGTTTTCAATCAATATTCAAATTATTTAAATAAATCAATGTTTAAATTTAGAGTAAATTTAATATGTCTTAATCATGAAAAATTATTAATAATCTTTAATTTAAAATAAATTCATATTCAAATATAAAAATATAGATTCTATATCACATATAATAATTTTTTTAAATATTTTTAATAAAAAACATAAAAAATAATTTTCAGCACAATGTCTCACATTAATATTATTATAAAGAAAAAAAATATTAAGCATAAAATAAAATAAATTTAATTAATAAAGATATATACAAAATAAGTACAGTCGTTAGAAAAAGGAAAAAGAACAGAGATATCAATCAATCAATTATTAAAGGAAAAGAAAAAATATGAAATATGAACCATACAAAATAAATAAATTTTTTGCCCCCCATTAAATTGCACTCCGCCTTCTTCTTTCTCTCTCGAAACTCGAAAACCATTTCTTTATCAATCATATTGCAAATTCTTCAGTCTTTCTGTTTCACTATTCGATGTAATTGATCCCCCATTTCCATTGATTCAGCGCCTTCAATTATATGTGACTGTTGTCATCTTTGCAAACTCGTTTCAGAATATCTGCCATTGTTTTTTAATTTTGCTTTAATCTTACGGATTTCTTGTTTTCCGTTCGAACAACCCATTTATGTTAGAAATCATGACATTGATGCAATCTTTCGATGTGTGAGAAATCGGCATGATAAGGAGGCGGTCTTGGCTAGCAGTTTCGGCCAACACTAATCGAATTTCTGGATTCCGCCATTTGGGGGTGGGGGGCAGTTTTATGGCGGCGACCTCGAATTTTATATTAGGTCAAAGCGATTGCCATATGTCTCTCAGAAGGCTTTCCTCCAATGTATCTACTTCATCAGTTATTGATATTAGTAATGGGAGGCTTTCCACAAATGGCTTCAGGATTAAAGACTGCTGTTTCGAGAACTATGGCCATGTATTGCGGAATAATAATAATAATTTCAAGAGTGATCATGGTAGTTTTAATGGGCTGCAGAAGGCGAGGGCACATGGTCCTCGCTTCCCGCAATTGCTGCGTGTTTCTGAGGAGGTGGTGAAAGGGGAGGAGCAGCAAAAATGTCTTAATTCTAGGGCTGTTAATGGTGGCGGTGCTGCTAATCGAGGAAACTTCGCCGGAATTCTGGACCATCCCTCTCAAGAGAAAATCATGCTCGCAGTTGATGTTGATGAGGGTAATTGATCTCAAGTTTATTATATGTTCTGCGTTCGACGGTCATAGTAGTAACGCGCATTTATCGATTATCTTAAAAGCTATTTAGTTGCACTGTTGAATATTTTATGAATTTGTCAATTTTCTAGGTTCTGGTATTGAATAATCTTGCCCCCGGGATATTAGCTGGATATTGGTCAAATAAGAAGTATTTAGCCTTGCCAATTGCAATTGGCATGATTGAGAATCATGTTTTTGATGTTGTAGTGGTTGAGGTTGTTAGAGTCACTTATGTTTTCTCATATTTTGAGAACTTTGTGATGATCTCAAATTGAATGTTGTACTTTTGGCTTGACCCATAGAAATTTCTGTCGAATGTCTTCAAATCATTTGTTCTTCATGAATTTTGATAAACTTTATCAATTTGTTTGCAGTTCTTGGGAACTTTGTTTCAGCTCTCAATCAATTCATTGCAGATCGTTATTCCCTAAATCACTCAGTTTCTGAGTACCACGTCTATGAATTCTTCAAGGTAAAACCCAATAGCGTTTAAAAGAACATGCATATAATACAATAGGCTCGCTTTCTTTACTCTCTTATCAAAGAAAAAAGTGATGTTCTCTTGGTTAAGATTTATCATAGTGAAATTTAATTTGCTTCGTTTGTAAACCTTGACTCTGCATTGGAAGATTATATATGTTTAGCTACACGGGAACAAGAATAGGAAAGCGAGATAAATTATACAGTAACTATTTTACCAGCTGTTATGATGTCATGTTCTTCCTCATTGAATTGACTCAATTTGTTGAACACACACACACACACACACATATATTAGGGTTTGGTTTTTGATTTCATCTCTTGATTTGGTGAATATAAGCATGCTCTCTTTCTTTCATCTGTCATTCCATACTTTCATCTGTCATCTACAGATGTTATTACTTCTATTTCTCCACTAAAAAAATTCTAGAATAGAGGCTGAAGCTTGCCATTAAAGCGATACCTTCTCATAATAGCCTGATTCGCTTCTTATTTTCTTGCAGATATGGAACTGTTCCCGTGATGAAGGTATCATGAATATGCTTCTTTCTTGCACATGTTTATTTTGTTTTATGTGGAATTGGTGATTGGAGGTCATTGTTAGGAGGTTGCTTTGATCATCAATTTCTTTGCATATTTCTGAGAAATCTTTGCTTTTATGTTTGCTTTGAATGAAAAAGAAAGTTCATAGTCTTTTGTTTTTAAAAAGTAATATTGGCTTCATCAACAATGTTCATGCACCCTTGTCTATCTTATCTTTGCTCAATTGGTAATAGGGGATTGGTGTTTATATCTATGTTAGATGCCAAACAGAAGGACATGTAATTGTAACGAGTGCCTGTAATGTTTTACTTTTTCATAATATTGTTTAATTGATTTGATTTCTCTGCATTCACTTATTGGATATGAAAGGTATGGTTGAACTGTACAACATCTTCTCTTGCTTCCCATGATTGGATATATTTGGAATGAGAAGTTCTTGCTTTTCTTGTTGCAGCTGATCTTCGTGTTCACGAGTTCTTTAAGACACCTTACTTTAAGAAAGGAATATATCCAATTCCGGGTGCTCGAGAAGCTCTTGAAAAGCTATCTGAAACTTACAACCTGTCCATCGTCACGTATGCTTCCTGGTCTCCCCTTCAATCAGCTTTCTTTATTAGCCAGCAAAGATAATAGCTTCTCCTTTTATTTTTGTTTATTTTCTTTTCATTTTTCATTTTTTGATTTTCTCTTAAATGATATATATAGGTCCCGACAGAATGCTATAAAGGAGCACACAATTCAATGGATCGAGAAACATTATCCAGGGCTCTTTCAGGAAATTCATTTTGGCAATCACTTTGCTTTAGATGGACAGTCCAGACCAAAATCGGAAATTTGCAAGTACAAACTAATACTCTTTTTCCTTTTACTTTTTGTTTGCTTTTTAATTACATCATCTCATGTGCTTAGGGCATCGTAACTCCCAATAACCTGTTTTGGCAGGTCCTTGGGAGCAAGGGTACTGATTGACGATAATCCAAGATATGCAATGGAATGTGCGGCAGTCGGGATAAAGGTTCTTCTTTTTGATTATGAGAATTCATATCCTTGGTGCAAGGGGGAGTATGCTCCCCAACATCCTCTTGTAACCAAGGTCCACAATTGGAAAGAGGTAGAACATCAATTAGCCTCATTGGTTGTATCCTAAGCTCTTTGATTCAGGACAAATATGACATTTTTATTGCCATTCGATCAAAATTTATGGAGAAAAAATTATGTCTTGAACGTGTTATGATGGTCGTAAGAAGCAGCTTGACAAAGGCTTTTGCTGTAAGGATCTACTCTTCAATCTGTTGTACAGGAATGGAAAAAACTGAAACATAGAGATGCAGGACTTTTGGGTTTCAAAATTTTGTAGGGAAGCTCCTACAGCTTGAAATAGCTCAGGGTAGCTTGTTTCTGTTGAGGATATGTGCAATATCTGATTGCTTTTCAAAGGTACATTTAGGTGTAATCTATATATTGTCAGGTTCAAGCTCGCTGAGAATTTGGTGGAGCTTAATTTTTTAAAGCTCGAGTTAGGTATTGATGAATTCAAGCTTTGGCTTGATTTGATCCCATAGCTCTATTCAATTCAATAATATATATATATATATATATATATATATATATATATAACTAAAGGTACGTAAATGACTGATAAAGTATACTTCATTTACTTCTCTATTGAGATACTAAATAAATATATTGAGCGAGTCTAATTGTGATATTGTTGAATTTGGCAGTTGCTAAGTTTACTTAGCTTATTTATTTTCAAATAGAGTTATCTCATTTTATTTATTTGAAGTTGATTGCGAATAGTTCCCGTGCTACCTCGATTTAGTTCATTAGGAAAGCACACAAAAGAGGGATTAAAGTAGGATCCGCAACATGTGATTACATTCATTTTAAGTTTAGCTAACGTTTTGTTAGCAGTTCCATCCAAATGTTACATATGAATAAGTGTTACCGAATGTATTTTATCAAGTGTGGTATTTGCAAAACTGTTAGATGTACCATTTTCCCATTACCCCTTTCCTTTTTATGTAACTTGGATAATTGTTTGATAAACATATTTTATATGCCTTGAAATATTTGCATATCTGGCCTGCACTGGTGCACTCCAGTTTACAAATAACCTGGTTTATTCGAAATTTCATTATACTTCATATATACATGTGAGTGCTCTGCTATTCATCAATCCTTTTTCTCCACCAACTTGAAACCATAAGCCTCTAGAATATGCAGAGCTGCAAAACAGATGTATGTAAGTGCAAACAATACCTTTACAGAGAGACAGACAGAAGGCGGTGGGATTTACCTGGTTCATAAACTTCTGGATCTATAGGCCTCAACACACCCTTCGCTTTTACCTTTTTCCCAAGTAAAAGCTGAGAATATAAATCACAATGAGATTACTTTTGGTTTCTGTGTATGCGAACTGTGTAAGCAAAAACAGAAGAAAAAGAACATACCAGAGCTCCAATGGCTGCAGGGATCCCAACTGTCAAAGCCATGGCTGTGTACGACCTCACTCCTTCGGTTCTTCCAAATTCGAGTAGTGTTGCTCTGTGATATTCGGTTGGCTGCCCAGTTGGGAAATCCACTTCCACTTCATGGTGCAAAAGGACCATGTCCTAGTCACAACACAAATAGACTATAGTCATCCTCTAGGCTCTAGCTCTAAGGCCAACCATAATTTTTCATTATCTATTTACGCAAGGTCTAATGGAACTATGTAAATAAATAACAAAAATCCCAAGATACCTTCTCATTGCTAGAATATGCCAACCTTTCTTCCATCCTTAGGCAGGTAACATCGAATGCACATTGGCACGATGTTGGAATTTCTACCTTCTCATTGAACCCCAAAAATCTAATTGAATACACAGAGAAGTGCAAGTAAGAAACATCCTTCACCAAATGTAATAAATTCATCAAGGAGGGGCATCTCTTATGAACTTACATGATAGTTTTGGCAGTCTTGGTTGCTGTTTCTTTGTCCTTGCATAAACCAAGGGAGACAATCTGATCTGCAATCCTTTTCTCACCTATGACTAATTCATCCAAGTTTTCAGTGTGACAATCAAGCAGTGCTAGTAAGAAGGCTCTGTATGTGGGCTTTTTTTCGTTTTTGAGAACAGGAGTTGGTTCTGTATTGAAGAACCCGATTCTTGCTAAAGCTCCCATTATTCCTCCAAAACCTGCAAAAATACATCCAGTTCCTTACTAGATATCAATTTATCTTTCAAGCAGGCCATGCGAATTGAGTATGTTGGTTCACTTAAATTTTCATTTGAAAGAGTTTTGAGAAGGAAAAAGAGAATTGCCTTCATATCTAAGGGTTCCCCGAAAGATAGTTGAGGCTTCATTTTGTATACCATAAAGGTCTCCATAAACCAAGGAGTTTCGATTGGGAAGACATTCCAATGCAAAAGCTGGAAAATCTGGTATCCGTATCCTTGAAGCAGAATCATAAAGCTTGTCCCCTGCATAAAATTTTCCCAGAAATCGCATGTAAAGATGGAAAGATATATTTATAAAATTAAATTAAATTAACCATAGGTTAGAGATGTGATTTGACTGAGTAATCAGATACCCAGCATTGCTAAAACAGTGTGCACGGAATTGGAATTATGAAGACATTAGGCAAGTAAGATTTGGTTCTAAAACAATGAAATATAGCAGAAGAAAATCAATCTATGCACTTACGAACATGTCGTATAATGCCGATACATTGGTTTTCATGCTAGTCACGACTTACCATCAACATGCAAGACTTCTCCATCATATTTGTACACAGCTGGATTGCGCCCGGCCCTTATAGCACCAGCTGGACTCCAACTGAAATAGTTTATGAAAAATATGCTTGATCATCAGCAGTTTTATCATTTTCTGCCTGAAGGATAAAATAAGTAATATTTCGATATTATATAACTGAAATTTTGGGAAATATTCAGATATTGTTAATGCAGAACTCGCAAACAATCTTCTCATGTATCCTTTTTCTAGTTGTTTCTCAATCCTTTGTGCATATTCAATTTAATCCATCAAATTGGAATTTATTACATGAAAACTCTGTTCAACCTATCCTTTTATTGTAACGTGAAATATTGTTAATGAATTTCTGCGTGTAATACTAGGCGAACGTGTTGTTTGCAGTTTATGGATATGTGCATGCATGCAATAAGTAAATATATCAAGTCTCTGAAGAAACAGAAATCCCATACGAAAGCATACCTAAATTTGTAAGCTAATGTGTTATTTGCAGCATCTGGAGATGGAAGACCACCACAGTAAGAAGTGAAGGACTTGATCGTACCCCCTCGAACGTGGGCATCATTGATCATCTTCATTGCCATCATGTGGTCTGAATAAGACAGTATCATTGGTTAATGTATCTCTTATCCGCCACACCACAGCGCATGCTTAAAAACTTATGTACTAAATTTTTTCATGTTCTACCGTAGTTGATGGCTACTTTTACAAACCAACTCACCGTGCTTTCTGCCACCATCATGCGCATCATCTCATAAAGCCGAAATCGACTTGTAAACTTCTATACAAACATGATGTAACTTCTAAACACATCTATAACCTCTTACTCGGTGTTCTATAATTCTATACAAAGCAAGTTGTAGTCTCCCGTCATACAAAAATTCACTTTTAGTTTTCCGGAAATGTTATTCTAAGTGATATATTTGTGTCCATATTGGTCAAAGTTGTACGCTATAGTTTTTTACTTATGGATCTCCAAGATGATTATCTTCTTGATGGGATTATTTTAATAACATATAGGCAGGCCAAAGTATTTGTAGGACAAAATCAAATTTTGATTTTGCATTAAGAGGTTGGTTTAAGAAGATTTCAGGAATTAGACTAATTTAGAAAGATACAAATTTAAACATGTTTCAAAACAGTACAAAATAGACGCCGGAAACATCATGTAAGAGTATAAATTTTTTTTACCTATTCCAGGGTCCAAGCCCATCTCACAAAGAATTGTAACACCAGAAGTTTTAGCTAATTCATCCAGCTTGGACATGGAATCATCCACATAGCTAGCAGTGACAAGATGTTTCCCCAACTGTGTTTGGAGGCATGATATTAGATGTTTTAACATGTAATAAAGAAGGTTGATGCAATTAGAATGCAACAGTATGAAAAATTGATGACAGATTATCAATGTCATGATTGAGAAGTTGGGATATCCTTTTAATGAAGACAAATTTATTCATCTTGCTACTTTCAAGAACATCCATGTTCAGAATCGTTAAGAACTTAGTTGACATGATTCATACAAATGGAGGCAAACTAATGCAATACCAAAAGACAAAAGCCAACACTTAACACTTAGAATTATAGAAGAACTGCCGCTATAGCAACTTCTTTCTCTTAAAACCTCATTACCTAGAGTTTCTTCTTCCCTAATTTACATGATTTCATATACAACCTAAGTGAAAATGAATGCATTGCGCAATTTATTAGATCTATAATTTAAAACTCTGAACCTGAATACATGCACTGGCTATGGTACTGTGGCAACTTGGAGGCAGTAAACTGATGACTACATCAACCTGCAAACAGCAGGGAGGCATATCAGTCATTCTTTTCAAATTAAGAAACAAAACTTCAAAATACGTAATCCAGTATTTGGATCTTTTCCAGCCAGTCCTTTAAATGTACTTTGAATGGGAATTATCTTATTCCCATCTTCAATTTTAAGTTTAGATGAACTATGCCTGCATTTGAATTATTAGTGCACGTGAAGTACCTGTGAAATGTAGTTGCTCAGTTCTTCCTTATTCATTATGTCCAGCTGAACTGCCTTCGCATTTGGAATCCCTTCAGTGATCTGCTCCATTTTATAAAATGTGGATCTCCCGTTAGTATTTGTATTATAATCTTCAAGAAAGACAACATTAAAGAGAATTGAAAATGTCAATATGTCAGGCTAACCTCTTCTGCATCTTTCAGGAAAAGAGAAGCAACAATAACATGAACCGAAGTCTTCTCTTTCATGTCTTCTGTAATATATGAGTTTAACCATTTTTTTGATGAACCACGGCCAACTGACGTTAGAAATTCTGCCGCTGGTCGACAGATTCGGCCAGCCCCTAAAATCAGGATGGCGGCTTCACTTCTTTTCTCATTTTCCTTTTTGGTGTCATTCTCTTCGAATTTACCAAGCATAAGGGATAATACATCATTTTGACTGTCTCCATGACCCTCCCTTGGATTATTAGCAAGTGAAGTCAAAGAATCAATAATTTTATCTAGGACTGCTTTATCATCTGCACCAATCTGTTTAGAAAATGATATGATCGTTTATAAGAAGAAAAACAAAACATAAGGCTCGTATATCTGCACACAAAGTCACAAATTAAATATATAGGAGGTGACAGTGAAATTCATATAACCGTGAGATAAGATCTAATCGATAATTAGGGTACTAAGAACATCAGTTCTTTCTTCACTGGAGCTGCTACACATGCAATAAAACTAAATTATTGTGATGCCTAGAATACATTTTATTTTGGGTTTAATGGTAATAAATCATTTTTGGTTACCTTGAGGGGTTGTTTATTTCTATCATTTGTTGGTTATGATCCTTTCACTTCTTAAAATGGATATAGGAGTGAACAAGTTTGTGATAATTCTTTCATGTAAAGAGCTCACATAATAACTTCCATCATATCCACATTATATTTCGCTAAGATCTTACTTGAACTTCTGAGTATGACATGACATTTGTGCTTTGACCGACTTGGCATTTCACCAAGTGGAAAGAACCACCCGCTGCTTCAATGATATCCAAAGCCTCATTTATTAGAAACTGGTCGAACAAATGGCCGCTCAAAGAAATCTACAAGATCAAATCAGCAGCAGTGATGTTAACTAAATCAGACCTAAAATGATTATAGAGAGAAATAAATAATTTTACAACTTTTCTCCTGTCCAATCATAAAAAAGTCCTTTGATGTTCGTAGGAAAAGCATTGTCGTTCTTTTCTTCTAGTATGTTAAGCCTGCTCCTTCCTCTCTATGAAGAAGGTAAATTTTCATATAAATAATGATCACACATGCATAAGCAAAAGGAAATATACCATCTTTGTGTACTTCATTTTTGCAGGCTGCAAAGGTTGCTGAGATTGTGATGAATCCCTGACAAGTATAGAAAAGGAACCAGTAAATATCAGATAAATCTGAATCTGACATCATAATGGTTAGAGAGTTGGGAAAAATGTGATTGGACATCAATTGGAGTATTGCCAACAAAATAGCATATAAATAAGACTAATTGTTTAGATGAGATTCTCCCAATGCCATAATAGATAGTTCACAAAGGATTTTGGCATTTTGTTCCCTGAATGCATCTTAGAATTTTTTCTTAACGAGTATACTTGTAAGAAAAAACATAGAACAAGTAATCAATAATTTATATAATTCAAAATTTTATACTAAATTAATATGTTGCTAAGTTGACTTTAGGAAGCAAGAAACTAAAAGCAAAATGCCTTATAATGTACAATATGGGGCTAAAAGAAGGTGTCGCCTATATTAGATGCTCTTAAACTAATAAAACAACCTTCAATATCTTCCAGTCCGTGGCAGAATAATCTAAATTCAATGTGTATAGATGAATTCAGTATGCCGCTTTGTCAATTCTAACCCCAACTTTATTCACATGATTGCTGGTTATAAGCAAGTAAAATCCAATTAAATAGCGAACTCAACTAAAATTTATCATAAATCCAACTTAATATTGCTAGTGAATAGCAAAAGGAATATAATGTTTGGTGCAATGCAATTCATTTTGTTCTTTATATATGTATTGCTTCTTCAAAGCTTTTATGCTGTTTGGTGCTTTAAGAGCGCATGACAAAATAAAGCAGAAAGCAGTACAATAAATAATGATCAAATCAAAGCAAGATGATATGGACAACTTACTCGATGTCAGAGTTCCTCATTCGAGGAATATATTCAAACAAGGGGGTCAGTGCCCCAGCATGGACAATGCAAGCTCTTTTCAAGTGTGAAGGTAATGGATCAAGACATGTTGAAGAAGCTAAGCTTCCAAGAAACTGGGACAAAATATCACCAAAATGTTGGGAAGCCTATATTGAAATGAAACTTTGTGTTAGAATGCCAGGGACAAATATTTCCACTTAGCACAAGTTTTCACAATATCCCCTTTTACCTCTCTTGCAAACTCCGTTGGAAGAATGTCAACGGCTGAACAGATAACGCCATTACCATCCATGTCTTGATGATATGAGTTATCATCTGGATCATATCTAGATTCCATATTCACCCAATTATTAAGACTATCAAGAATATAAAAGGGGTGGGGGCGGGGGGTGGGGGTGGGGAAGAACACTACTCCTTAAATGAGTAGAAAAGAAAACTGCACTCATGCAATTTAAGAACTGTAATATTGAAATCCTGCACTGAAAACTATACCTAATGAAAGGCGAGTCAATAGTTGTCGTTCGCTGTACAAATTCTATTGAGCCACCAACATCACAAGTTATATCGCAAATTCCGACAAGCGGGCGCCCTTTCCTGATTAGATCTTGTAGCTGTGTAGTAGTCAATAACGGAGGAAATCTACTTTCCCAATACATACAATTGACTGCAACCAAAAATAAAATAGTGCCAGTATTCATATACATTAACCAAAAAAAAAAAAAAAAAAGAACGGGAGATTGGACTTCTAATCAGTAAAAGAGGAGCAATTGTTTCATTTATGAGGGTATTTAAGGTTATTTGGTAAATAAAGCCCTGCTAGGCTGCAAAATAGCTTTCCCTCAATTCTGATTACAATCTGAGTCAGAAGGTCTAGATGGCAAATCACACCTTCAGACTTCAGCTATATAAGAGTTGATACAAAAGGTATTGAAGGCGTGTTAGAGGCTTGTCAAGGCACTAACCAACGAGAATAATTTATGAAAGTAACAATTATGTTGCTGAAAAACTTCAACATTTTGTAAGAAATTAGATTACAAATATTGACTGTCAAAGTCATGCCATGTTGCTCATGAAAGTTGATCAAGGAAGATTGTGAGTAGCGATTTAATTATATACAATTTCCAAAGAGTAATAAGAGTTTAGCTTCTGGAATCTATTTCCTCCAAGAAGATCTTAAGAATCCATTTTCGCTCCCTCATAAGTTAAAGCATTCAAGTATCTGAAATCTTTGAAATTTTAAATTCATGGTATCTCTGAAGTCGAAATGTGTGCGTAAATACAAAAACCTAAGGTGTGTGCGGCATCAACAAAGATTTTCAGCAGACTAAGGAACATAAAGAACTCTTTCTGTAGCTAAAGATTGGGAAAATAACAGCTGTCGTGACAACTGTCAATCAATGCACATAGTGTAAAATATACTGACCTATTACAGATGCACATGGAGCTATTCTTTCATGGAAAACAGGTGTATAATTTTCTGGATGTGCATAGTAGTCTGCCTGATAAGAAGAAAAATGTTCATTTTTAGCATGCATGCTTGAAGATTAAACAAACAAGGTTAAGATGTCAAGTTCTTTGCTTCACCTGCAAATGAACAAGGATGGAAAAATTTTAAATAGGTTAGTTGATTACAAATAGCAATCTCTTGAAACTCAGGGCTAGTACTTCTTAAGAACCAAAGCAGTAGACTTGTTGAACAAAGAAACAATTTTTGAACTTTTTCCTAATGTATAAAGTAGAGATTATTCAAAACATAATAAAAAAAATCTATACCACAAAGTGAAAATAAATCATGCATCAACAAAAGGTGAAATTGAAGTTAATCTATATTTGAACTGTCATGATGAATTTCCTAGCCTTCACTTTGTACAATGAGATTCCAGCTTCTAAAACTCATTTTATCATTCACTCGAAGACAAATTAATGTCCTTGTAAATTTCCTAGTACAGATCCTGAATCATGCCTTTGCGTCTATCTTTTATCTATGTTATTTGCAAAAAAATGATTATTTATCATCAGGAAAGATCAAGAATGGAAGACCTACATCATAAGAACTCACCTTATCAAAGACTTTTGAAGGGTCTTTGTGTACCACCATATCTTGGCTGGTTACAACACATCCATATACTTGAAAGAATCTTTTGGAACTTTGTCCTGCTTGAGTATGATCTCTGGCCTATATACAAACAAGAACTATCTTATGACAGATTAAAAAAAAAAAAAAAAAAAAAAAAAGGGGAATAATCTAGATATCCAGTCAATGAGGACTAACATAAGAAGTAGTGAACAGGAGAGAGGGAAACAAGAGCAGAAAATAAAGATGGCACTGAATGGTGCTTCTCTCACAATAAAAAGTATAAATGCTGAAAGTCACAGATGTCAACTCAAAGAGCTTAAAAGAAGACTGCTGCAAATAAGAATGTTGAGATCATATTTACAATTTTTTTCCTTGCTGGATTCTGTTATGGAACATCTTTCTACTCAGAGGCCGTATGAAAACAAATAATTAAGACTAAACAACTGGTAACAAGTTGCATGAAATAGAAGTGAAGAGTTGAATATGTTTCAGAGAAAGATATACAAGAAAAAAAATCTAATGAAGCTGAAGCAACAATAAAAACTTGAGGATATTATCATAACTTCAAAATTCTCAGCTAGCATTCAAGACTGGTTATAGGAACAACTACTTCGCATAGTCCTTGATTTGGCAAAAATGACCAACCCAAGTTACTTTAGGAATCTATACGCACTCCAAAAAAAATTCTTCTATTTTGGCTCACTTAATCGATATGGATATCACATGATCCAACTTCTTGCATACATATAAGAGATGATGGATTCCTCACAATGATCATATGAACTCAAGTCTTAACAACCACTGTCATGCATGTCATTTGATGATGCAATATGGCAATCTACGGACATAATAGATGAGATGATATACTAATAAAAACCCAGAATTAAGGCTTCTATTTAGGACAATGAAAATTGTATGATTAAATACTGAAAATGTCTTCAAGAGTAGGCTATTTATGGTCAAAAGTTGGAGCACTTAAATTTCACTCGACAAGTCACTTATAACAAGTTAGGGCCACACAGAAGCCTGTGAGCAGTGAAATTCACATGAGTAAACCAAGTAAACAGTCTAGAATGAGTATTTAGTGAAATTACCGTCTCAAATAGATCAGGAAGTCTGCTTGGGTCCACGAAGGTGTGAGGAAGAAGCTTAAATATTTCACGGGCTCCTTGAGAGACTACAGAAAGCATAAATGTTTTTTACAAAAAAAGAACTCATTATTCAAGTTTCCCAACTCCACTACAGAACATTGATAATCACAGGCAGCATTGAAGATAGACTGCTATAAAACGAGTGCACATAATTCAAAACTATACTGAAGGAACAAAGGGTATTATCTTAGGAAAATGGAGTTCAATTACATACGTATAAGTTGCTCACTGTTGGGAATCATAGTCTAACCTAGAGTTTTGATATCAAGGCAATTGACATTTTCTTAAAGCATATCAACAGTTTGTCATACCATTTCCTGTTCCAGTGAAAACAAAGACTAGAGGACAGATTCTTGATGGAAGTCCCATCGTAGCTATCTCTTCTCCCACAGAAATTACTGCAGCCTTTGCACTAGCCAACGAAGAATACATGTAAGAAGAACCCAAAGATAGAAAGGGTGTTGAATATCCAAGACTGAGAAATCCTGAAACCAGAAACAATTGAATGTTTTGGATGATTTCATTTGAGTTTCACTTGCTCCTGCATAGACTTCTAATGACAAAGGAAACAACAGAGATATATTGCATACGCTGTCCCAGGCCACTCAAAAAATCAATCAGTCCAGCTCTTCCAGCAAATTTCCCAAATGCCAGTAATCTTCTACCATGGTCTCCAGTTATAAGCTCATAATCAAACAAAGTAGCCCTTTCGGCTAAAACCTAAACAAGAGAACAGTTAAACTGAAAAATAGACATTTGATGAAAAGATTTTATTGTGTATTGCATGAGAAAACAAAACACACCTTATCAAGAAGCGGCATATTTTCTTTTTGTGCCTTATGGGTATGGGAGAAAAACGCATAGGCCCTGTCAGGAATTATCATCTCCAACTGCACCAAATATAAACATTGGTAGACTTTCTTAGTTTTTAACATTGGAGGAAACCAAAATCAGTACCAGTAGTAAAACTACCTTAGGTTGTTTGATACCCAAAATGAAACCACATTCAGACAAGTCCTCTGATATCTCACAGCCAACATCCTCATAGAGTGCGTCATGATGAATGCGCTTTGTAGAGGGTTGCACTATGATGCGAGCAATTCCAGTTTTTCCTCTACCCCCATGCAGCAGCCGTGCGCAGTGTGCAGGTGTCAGGGGTACCCTCCTCTCCCACTTATTTGTGGACTCAGAGAGGATTCCAACAACTCCATTGCCAAGCATTGTGTATCCTTACCTGTAGAAACAAGCAGTAACCTCTAGCTCAGTTGCTAATTGCACTGCTTCTGTATGTAAAATTACAAATTTTCAGTGCTGGTTTTAACATCTGCTGATTCTGTAACAAGTTAAAGTATAATCTCACAACACATGAGCTGTTCCTTCATATTAATTTTTAGTTTTTTATTTCACTACTACTCCAGGCTGATAATCACAATTGAAAGCTGAAAAGGATACTGACAGATTCTTCACACAAGACTAATATGAGAGCCACGTGACGGTTACAGGATTGAATAAAGAAAGATGTTATGCTTGGATATGTTCTCCCAACCATTCTCCGTTCCTTCTTCCTGAACAGAGCTAGTACATTCATATTTTCCAATAAAATTTCTCGCACACATCAACAACAACAACAAAAAACAACACATTTAAGACTTATCCCACTATGCACAGTCGAATGTATAAATTATATATCACATTGTGTTCATTCAAGACACATGCTCCTGTTAATATTCAAATATAACATGCCTTTCTTACAGATTCTTTCTAAGTCTTCTTACGTCTTCCTCTTCCCTTTTTTATTTGAGTTAAAAGATTCTCAACTTTTTGGGTATCCTACTCTCTAAGTTCTAGTTCTCACACACATCAATCTTTTCAAATTCCTTCTCCAAAACATCTCCCCACAAATGCTCCCACAGATGTCTCCAAAAAAAAAAAAAAAACACATCCAAACATATAAATGATATATATGCACACACACTCAGACAAACACTGACAATTCTTCCATTATTTAGATCACCTCCCACCACGATCACTTCCCACACACAATACAAGGTGAAAATAAAAACTGTAAAGACAGAGCTTCATAACAGAGCAGTGCGGGTTTCAGAATCACTGCCATTATGTGTAGAATACACAATGCACTACCAATTAAACATGCATGGAGATAAAAAAAGCATCAAACTAAAAAACAATCAAACGCAATCAAGAAAAAAATGACAGGGTAATTCAGTCGAAAATGTGGGCACTTTCAAAAAAACTTCTTTCTTCTGCGTTGTCGATGATCACTAACAAAAGAAACCCCAAAACTTAAAACACTAGTCCGATGAGAAAACCAGCCTCACTGCTTTCTTCTGTGTTGTCAACGATCGCAAACAAAAGGAACACCAAAACTTAAAAACACTGGTCCTATGAGAAAACCAACCAGCATCAGAGACTTTGTTGCGTTCAAATTGGTAAACCAGGGGGAAGAAGAAAAGGTAAATCATGGGCAAGAAGGGAAACCTGCCTTTATCGTAAATGTCGCAGTGAAACCCCTTTTAGAACTTTGATCGCAATGTAGAAGTTCGTAGGCGTATTCCTCTGCAAAATGTCTGTATCTGTCGCTTCTCTACGGTAAACAAGCGTGGAAAGGGGTCGAACTAGAGCTTATCATTATGCAATGACTAGCAAGCGACACGTGAAGTTTATTATTATATTTCCCTTTCAAAATAACAAGAAAAACAAAACGTATATTTATTATTTTTATTAATATTTTTCCATAAAATCTTGGATTCCTACTTACGTGTATATTAAAAATTATATTTCTTTTTATATTTTTGTTCTCTTAAACTGGGTGACAATCCATAATTTTATAATATAGTATTAATAAAAATAAAATATATATTATATTTCGTGCATTACACTAACAATATTACTAGCTTACAACGAATTTTTTGATATAAATTTATATAAAAAAAAAAAAGGATTTGGGTTTGCCCAGTACTGGGGTGGTAGATCAAGTGCAGCACGGAATTGGGTGTGCCCATTAATGGGCGATAAGAGAGATGACGTGGGGATTGAAAAGTTTGGAAAAATATGAGTGGGACCAACCTCTTTCATCAACTTTCTTCCTTCTTTATCATATCCTCTCCCTAATAAAGATTTCTCTTAAGAAAGAAAATAATATAAAATATCCATATTACAAATCAATTTTCTTTTCCCTCTTATATCTTAATTTCTATAACTTCCCACCCATACTTTAATTTCCATTTCTATGTTTTGTATTCTTTTCCATAAAAAATAAATAAATCAACCACTTTAATAATTTTAGACAATTTGGATGAGGAAGAACTGAATATTAACCTTATTTCTAGTAGGATAAGTTACGTATCAATATTTTTAACGTGCGTTGATATGTTGGATTAAAGTTAATTAAAATAAATTATTTGAGTTGATTCCATTAACAAAGAATATAAATTAGTCGAAATAAAACTATAGGAGCAAAAGTATTAAATTGTATGTAAGGGTAAAAGTTATAAAAGACATGAAAGGGCAATTAAAAATAATTTCCAATAAAATATTTGTATGATTCCATTCGCAAAAATTTACGTGCATAAGTGCACCGAGCAACATGAGCTACATTATTATTTACTTAAAAAAATATTGATATTAATATTTTATATAAAAAAATAGTAATAACATTTAAGTAAATAAATAATAACATTTAACAAAATGAATACTACTGTAAATTGATTGTACAAAATATCCGATACACAAAAATATTATCCCGATTCTATTATACAATTTTTGGACACACCCCTTTCCATTCCATCGTAGGTTTAGACAATGAATAGATGTACATCACCTTAATAATCGAATATTCAAATGAATTAAATAATCCAACTGGGACAAAAGATTCGATAATTGATCCGGACAAAAACAATATTATATGGAAGTAGATTAGAAAAAATATATTATCTATGGAATTATCAGTAAGAAGAAGAATACAAAATGAGGATGACGTGACGGCTGCTGCAATAAGAAGTTGATGTAAACGGGTAACGAGTTCAATCGTTTGAATGGCTACACGTGTCATCACATGTCAGACAACTGTCGCTTTCATTTAGCATTGGCGTGAGTCAGCAACGTTCATATCGTTGTGTACCAACTGAGTTAACTCGAGAATAAAGGTCATTTACCAAATAAATCAAGTAAAATCTATATTTACTATAATAGAAATATTACTTGTAAATAATAAAATTCCGTTAAAAACTAGTTTTTGATTTTTGAAAATATTTTTTGATAATTTTCTGTGAAAATAAAACAGAAAAATTCTAAATGATAGCTTCAAGTGGTTCAATTTTTTTCCAAATATTTTGATTATACATAATTTTTGTTGTTCCTTGTAAATTTTTTACTCAATATATTAAATTAATTAATTTTTAAATCTAATTTGATATTTATATTATATATTTTAAAATAAAATATTAAATTTAGAAGATATACTTTTTTAGGTTAATAATTTGAATTATGTTTGTATATCGATTGTTGGTCAGACTAATTATATTAAAATGGGCTGCATACAAAAATAAGTTAACTAATTAAAATTTTATCTCTTTAATTTTTGAAAAAATATTTAAGTATTTTTGTAAATAAATATATTATATATTGGGTATGAAATTTCTAATACATGTAAAAAACCAAAGGCATATATGCTCTAAGAATAAACATCATTGGCCATAGAATTTTGTAGAAACTATCACTATATAAAAGATAATTCATGAAAAAGAAAATTAACATAAGAGTTTTATCTTCCTTATGAGCTCAGGTTGTTCCTTACAAGATTCCTATTACAGCTATGGTGAACTGTTGGTGAAGACCACAAATGTCAGTGGACTTACCTCTCCCAAGAATATAAGAACACGAGTTACAAAGACTTTTAGATAAGTATGCTATGTCGTTTTTGTAGTACAAGTATATATTTTATTTTCTATTTCCAAATACTAATATTTAATTTTTCATCAAATAAAGCCGGACTAATACTAGATCAAGATGTCATATTCTAACAAGAACAAAACACACAAAAAAACTCACCAAACCACACACATAGTGTTCGAATTTATTAAAATCAAAGCATTTATAAGTATAGTACAGTAGTGGAAGCAAAAAATATTCTAGAATAACCACAAAAATAAAACTGAAATATAAATAAAAATCACACAAATTCACATTGAATTTCTAAATTCTACTAACATGCAATACCAATTCTAATTTGTGATGCACGAATGCAATAAAAGTAATAAATGGGAGGTTTAACTCGTTTTATCAGAACGAAGTTTTATGATAAGTATTTCGTAACCACCTTAAGAGGAATCAATTGGCCGACCACACTAAAATGAACATACAAGTTTGCGTCGGTTCATCTTTATTCACGCATACACATCTCATTTCTAGCTATTTTAGTACATAAGCCAAATGGATTTTTCTGGCGTTGTTATTGAAATAGGCACAACCAAACCATTACCACATCTTAAGCTTATTCAAGCCATTTTTGTGCCTAGCTTCAAATATAATTTACTGTCTATAGCTCACCTTGTTCAAACCACCAATGTGACAGGTGTTTTCACTTCATCTCATAGCCATTAATAGGACCAGTGGAGTAATAAGTCGTTAGCTAATGGCAAAGCAATTGGAATGATATATTTGCTTGATCCTAAAGAGTCAACCACCTCCAACCTTCACCCTTTAGTACTGACATTACATATTCAAGTACATCACATCTGTCTCTTTGGCATCATAGGCCAAGATATGCCTTGTATGCAACTTTACATCATCCGCCTTTTCTTAAACCTTTCTCTAAATTAGGCAACCAATATGTTTGGGCTTGTTTGGACACAATTAGATGTGGGCTGTGGTTCGTGTTTATTTACAAAGTCGTGGGTTGTGATTGTGTCATTGACAACACTATCCTTTCTACACCTTTTTTTCCTCCCCCATCTCTCATCATTCCTAAGAAAACTACTCAATATATAATTTTTTCACAAAAAATTATTAAATACTTATAACCTTTTTTTATTTCAAATTCATTTTTTATAAAAAAAATATATCATATTAATTCTCTTCTCAAGATCATTATTTTGACATCCATTTCTCATATATAAAATACATAGTTTTTTAAATATAAAATATTTTTGTGAAGTAAAATATTTTTTATATAAAATAAAAATATGAGATTATTAGATAAAAATATTTTTTAGAAAAATAAGATTATTTAAATATTATAATAAATATATCATATTAATTATCCATTTGAATATCTTTATCTTGACATTTATTTATTATATATAAAAATAAAAATATTTAAAATTTATTTTTTATGTTTATGATATTAAATTTAATTTTTATTTTTAATTTTAAATTATTTTTATTTTCAATTTTTTCGTAAATTATTATTTTTGCAGATTTTGTACATTTCAGAAATTATTATTATTTTCAATAATGATGAATTTATTATTAAATATAAATTATATTAATATTATATATATATATATTACACAATTAAATATTTAATGATGCACAATGGGATTTGAATTATGTACAACACATTCATATATATATATATATATATATATATATATTACTTTTGTTTTTATGTATTATTTTTATATTATTTAATTTTTTCTATCATTTTTTGTATGTTAGGAATATATTAATATAATAATATATTTATTTATTAGGAATATATTAATATAATAATATATTTATTTATTTATATTTTTTATATTTTAAGAATATATATATAATAATCCATCGTCAATTATTAAATTCACAAATTTCTATTTTCATAATATAATAATACAAACAAAATCCTACTAAACTTACTGATTTGACATGTACAGTGACAACCTACCACCAAAACAAACATCAATTTTTATTATGTATTTGATTGTAGCACAACCTCACAACCCACAGCTGATTGTGCTACGAAAACCTCCAGCATAGTCCAAACATCGACTTTCTGTGATGTATTTCACAAATCCAAACATAATAGATTTTTTTTTCTCCTACTACTATTAATTATATATTTGTATTGATCTTATTCATAGTAGGGCTACAAGGGCATTCATGTTATCTCAAAAAACACAAGTGGCTACCCTAATCACCACATTCATCAAGAAAATACAAACTCAATTCATCACAACTATCAAGTGTTTGAGGACTCATAAAATTTCTCATCAATACAATATCAAAAATTTTGGTGTACCAAATTTCGGTATGATAGCAATGAATATAAATAGCAAGCTGACAAAATTCATGTCGATATCCATAAATACTATTCCACACCAAAATTTCAACATGCTGTATGCCAAAATTTTAATGCACCAAAATTTCTATATATATATATATATATATATATATATATATAGATATATGATATTGCAGTATATACTGAAATATTGAAAAAATTATCTTTTAGTATATACCAAAATACAAAAATTCAATTTTATCCATAATGTACCACAAATTTTAATATATTACCTATTTTTTTTGGATATTGCAACTAAGAAGTGCCAATATTTTTGTTATTTTTCCCACCCTAAGCATGTATCATATAAAATCAGGCCGCTCCATCGAGTTTGGAGTTTGTGGGTCAACTTCTCTCTTGGCCCAAAACCTCGTCAACCATGATTTTGGAAGCCCAACCCATATAACCAGATCCGTCGGACAAGGACAATTGGGTGGTTTTAATTCGGATCTGAAATTGTTACCCCAGCCCAACCTAACATCAGGTTGTTGGAGTTGACCCATTGGGTTGGGCTAGAATATTACAGCTCTGTATAATTGACAAAAAAAATACTAATCTTCGTTTTAAAAAAAATTAACGAAAATTAAATTATGGATAGAAAGTTTTTTTTTTTTTTTTCTTCTTTCTTGCACAAATGGTTAAATTTGAGGTTTCAATATTTAAATCATATTGTGTTAAA
Source organism: Caryopteris x clandonensis (assembly GCA_028749325.2). Lineage (NCBI taxonomy): Eukaryota > Viridiplantae > Streptophyta > Magnoliopsida > Lamiales > Lamiaceae > Caryopteris > Caryopteris x clandonensis. The sequence continues at coordinate 1,001,851 of JAPYKT020000048.1, forward strand.
AGTCAGATACTAAATATATACTAGAATGAAATTTCACAGGTTAGTAAAAAATATAATATTTTAATGTAAGCAAAGTTCTACTGTTTATCATTATTAATTATTCAATTTAGCTATTATTTTATGATATAAAAGAGATATACATTAATATATATTATAATTCATTTATTTTTAGAAATTTTGTAAAATTTTACAATAATTTTTTATTATTTGGTTCCAGTCGATTGAATAGGTTAACTTGTGAAATAAGTGTAACATGTTTGAGTTATAATTTTTGACCCAAAATGCTAAATTATACTTGAATTCGTAAAAACTTTAACGAAACCCACAAATTCGCAACCCGACTTGACTCAAACTCCTAAATACGACATAGAAAGCGAGACTGGAACCGCGTTTTATGGGCCCTTATTTCTTGGCTTTAATTCCATTCTTAGGGTTTCATATTTTTGGGGAAACTACTTTTTTTTGTTTGCGCGTTGCAATATGCATGTGATTCCTTATCCCCTTTCATTATCTAATCTTTCCTTTATTTAACTAATGCTCAATTATCATACCTTTTCCAGTCTATAATTAGAAACTAAAAAAATGAATAAATTGATAAAAAAAAAAAATCATCCTTCTAAACATCCTGCATGCATACATGTTCTCCATATATAATTTATATGTAATAAATAAATAATATATCTACTATATAGTATATACAAATATAAGTGAGTCTAGATCAACAATTTAAAATACTAGGGGTGCATATGGTTCAATTTTAATTTGGTTTTCTTTTTCTTTTTTTAATTGAGACCAAACCAAAATTTAATTTAGTCTATAAAAAAATTAAAATTCATAATCATCCAACAAACAATTTAAACCATGATTTTCAATTTCGATCGAATATATCGAACTAATTTTTACATCCCTATTAATTACAAATACCAATATTGATGTCGTAAATAAATATCCAAATATTAATGGTTAATAGTTGATTTCTTACGCCGATAAACATGGAAAAAGAGGAAGCCTGAATGGAAATCCATACATACGAGGTATATAAGTTTATGTGTGAAGTTTAATGTTGTTTGTTATAGTAAGAGTGAATCTTTTGTACATTGAGTGAATCGTGCATCTAATCTATAATATTACTTGTTTAAATAAAAAAATTCTTGTTTACTTAAACAGTATTTACTATCTTTTAAGGTAATAAATTAGCACTAACATCTTTCAAGTAAAAAATTAATTTTTTAATTAAGTAAGTAATATTGTAGATTGAGTTTAATCAATATTTTTTAGTTTAACAAATAATATTGTAGATTGGGTTGCACACAGTGCACTCGATGTCCAAATTTTTTTATGTTATTGTAATAGATATATAAGAATAAGTAATGAAATAATAATAATTTTTAAAAATAGAAAAAATGAAAAAAGAAACATGGTTACAAATTTTGCACAATATTAGAGTTGCTTAGGGAAGAAGGAAACGACAGTCCTGAAAGAAGTTCTCCTCAAACCTGGAAAGGCCTCAACAAGAAAAAGGTTTGCTGTCACCCACTTCTAAGAAGAATCATCTGAATCATTTCCATCCATCCTTCATTCCTTATCTTTTTATTTATTTATTTACTAACATATATATATTTATATATATAATCATTTATTAATAAAAAGTAAAATAAACACTATAGGACAGTAGCAAATTCTAGAATAAATAGTGAAAGTTGAAGCTGAGTCCATGCAAGGTAACTGTTGATCACCAAGAAATCCCAATGGCGCCTTCTTTCTTGCAACTTATGTTCTTGGTAACTGTACTGCTGGGCTTCTTGGGTGGTGTTCATTCGGATGTCGGCGAGTCGGCATGTTTGAAGGTCCCTGCCAAGGAATTCGCAGGGACTGTCAAGTCTACGCTCAGCGTAGTCCAGAAAGTGATTTCTACAGTGTCCAACTTCTCTGGTAAAATAGGCGATTTCCGGCTTAGCAACGCCGTTGCTGACTGCCTTGATCTCATGGACCTATCCATGGACCATTTGAGCTCCGCTGTCTCTGCTTCCCAGAATCCAAATGGTAAGATTCTACCTTGTCAACTTCTTTCTGGTGCTGCATGCAATGCCATAATGTTATTGATAGCGGGTTTAGATACTCTGCTGTGTACGTTAGCTGGTTATGTTGACTCACCAAAAAATGTTATGCTACTTTAAAATGTGGTATTGGGCTACAAAGGATCTTGATCCCGTACAAATTACTCGTCCGGATTGTCTAATAAGTAGGGGGCACTAGTTTATTTTAACGACGGTGAATGGCTTGATGATATTGTTTGTAAGTCTCGAAATAAACTTTACAGGGTTGTTAATGTTTATAAAACTTGAGTTCTTGGAACAGTACTATCAATCGAGCCCTATAAATAACACTATCAAAACTTGCAAGTTCTATAAATCAACTTTTACGGACGCGTTTCTTTCATTATTCTAGGTGATATAGGGTTTTAACCGTGCAAACTTGCATTACTGTAAAGAGACAAGGTTCTTGGTTCTTGATGCTTGATACAAATTAAGTACATGCGAATGATGAAATTAATTAATTGATCCTTATACACATATTCAGGCAAAGACAACAGCACTGGAAATGTGAGTTCCGACATAAAGGCACTGCTGAGTGGAGCACTGATCAATCAAGACACTTGCATAGAAGGCTTTGACGGTACAAACAGCCTTCTTAAAGATTTGGTTTCCGGCGGCGTAGGCCGAGCTACCTCGTTACTCCACAACCTTCTCTCCATGGTAAAGCCAAATCCCGGCGGCGCCCGAAGAAAACTTACTACAACTGATAATGAATTTCCGAATTGGGTGAAACCCCGCGACCGAAAACTCCTCCAAGCCGCCGGAGTGGCGGCAGACGCGGTGGTTGCGGGCGACGGCACTGGAAATTACACGAGCATCGTGGAAGCGATCCGCGCGGCTCCTGAGTACAGCAGCAGAAGATATGTTATTTATGTGAAGAAAGGTGTTTACAGAGAGTATGTAGAGATCGGAAAGAAGAAGCGGAACATAATGATGATCGGAGACGGCATGGATGCTACTGTTATTTCTGGGAATCGCAACTTTGAGGATGGTTGGACCACTTATCGCTCTGCAACTTTCGGTAAGATTTATCCTTTTCTATTTACTACTAAAGGGCTTAACATTTTAGATTAATTTTTCGTATTTAATATTATGTTTTAAATTCTTTAATATAGGTTACATGTTGATTAATAATATAATTTAATATTTATGATATAATTTTATAAATTTAAAATATAAAATAAAATAAAAGATCTGATGTACATATTCAAACACTATCAATATGAAAAATCTAATGTTTTAACCAAAAAAATCATTTAAATAGATGTAGTTATATATGATTTCACATCAAACCACAATTTAGGTATCATACATGTAGTTATATATGATTTCATGATTTTTTATCTTAGGGTCATGAGGCTGCGCTGATCCTCTATTTTATTTGGTGTTTTATCTTCTATTTTAAAATATTTAATACACAACATGTACTAAACATTGATGTTATTATATACACGTGTTATATGATAATTTAAAATAAAAAATAGAACACTAAATCGAATAGAAGATCAGAATCCATGAGGCCATCCCTTTAGCATTACTTATAATTTGCTCTTAGAAAAAAAAAAGAAAAAAAAGAAAAAAAAAAAAAAAAAGCCAGACTTGTGTGCTCTACACATGTTGAAAATGGGCGCCATGTTTTTGTGTTTCTCTATTGCAATCATTTATGTACATGCATGTTGGGCCATGTTTCACAATAATTCGATTTCGAATTCTTTCATTGGAAAAGCAAATTCGAATATATATTTTATTCTATTCCCAATATTTGTATTAATGCACATAACTTTTATTTTTATAATATCGTCGTTAGAATGTAAAACCGCACTATTAAAAATATTAACCAAAATGAAAAGAATACACCAACTCGATTAAATTTTAAATCTTTAATCGAATCAGTTTTTTATTTTATTTTATTTTACATTTTATATTTTAACTTTAGCAACACACATCATGTGTTTGTATAGAAAATTAGATGTTGTTCAATTGTAATAACAGACAAAATATATGTTTCTTGATGTGATAAATACAGCTGTTAAGGGTCAAGGATTCATAGCCCGGGATATCACATTCGAAAACACGGCAGGCCCGGAAAAGCACCAAGCCGTAGCGTACCGGTCCGATTCCGACCTATCGGTGTTGTATGGTTGTGCTATTAGGGGGTACCAAGACACCTTGTATGCTCATTCCATGCGTCAGTTCTATAGGGAATGCAAAATCACGGGCACAATCGACTTCATATTTGGCGATGGGAAGGCCGTTTTCCAAAACTGCGAAATCCTGGCCCGAAAAGGACTCCCCAATCAAAAGAACACTATAACGGCTCAGGGCCGGAAGGATTCGACCGAAGAAACGGGCTTTACGATCCAGTTTTGTAACATTTCAGCTGAGCCCGAGGTTATAGCTTCATTGAGTTCCAGCCCGACATATCTTGGCAGGCCCTGGAAACTGTATTCCCGCACAGTTGTGATGCAGTCGTACATTAGTAGTGCCATTAGGCCCGAGGGATGGCTGGAATGGAATGGGAACTTCGCACTGGGTACTTTGTTCTACGGTGAGTACATGAATTACGGGCCGGGAGCAGGATTGGGGGCCCGGGTGAGATGGCCCGGTTACCATGTGATTAATGATTCTGCTCAGGCGAGTGAGTATACAGTGGCCGAGTTTATTACTGGGAATTCATGGTTGCCTTCCACAGGGGTGAGATACACGGCTGGCTTGACCAATTAATTATAAATTTCATTTTTATTTGATGGAGGAAAAAATTACGGAATTTGATCTTGATATGATGTTTTCTTTTTTTATTTAATTTGGACAGTTTTTTTTTTTTTTTTCCAGAATTGTATTTTATCTTTTGTTATTTTTATATTAATTAATGTCCAACAAGTATACGGATGGCTTGACATAATATTGATACATATCTTTGTATATTATTTATTTAGTATTTTAGGAAAAAAAACATTATTATTATTTTTCACATAAGAAGATTCCCTTTTTTTTTAAAAAAAAAAAAAAGACCTAGCTGGTTATGAAATATGACGTCTTGATCTCAATCCAAATATTTTTTGAGGTTTAAGTTCGAGATTTATCTAAAAATTAGAAAAAAGTAAATTTCGTTTAACGTAAATATTAACAACTTATATCCTTCAATATACGATTGTGTACGTAAACAAGTAATGTATTAGTCCAAATACGCCCTAGCCTATACATCTGCATTCTTCTTCATTCGTGGCAATGTGTGCGCTAGCATGTCTCAAGTAAAGTTCTTACGTTTGAGTAACTCAATGCCGATCTATTAAATTTAAAGTTGTTGGATGTATTTTTATCTTCTTTGACCATACTAATAGCAGAATTGCAATTATTATTTGATAAACTTATATCTAATTTATTGTAATATACATAGATTATAGCAATTAACAATTTGCTTCATTTGCTGCAAACGTCGATCTCATCATAATTCAATTGATCAAATGCCAATATTTCATTAACTATCTTGTCCTCCATTGACATTGGCACTGCTTCTCCAATGTCCGTAAAATTACAAATAATTTGTCGCATGTTATGAATAGAAATAGTTAATGGGTGGGATGAATAAAATAAACATCAAATAAAATCCAATCTAGAAGAAAAATGTATATCCGATCAAATAACAACAAATGTTAGAAAAAAAAAAAAACTACATATATAAGAGCATCTTAAGTTATTAGACGGTTAGTGATAAAAGACAAAACAATCGTTCATTAGAAAGATAGAAGATAAAACTACTTGTGAGAGTTCAAAAAGATAAATTATTGATTTTAGAATCACTCATAAGTTACGGAATGAAGTTTATAATTTTCCGTCCGTTTATATAAATTTTTGCAGATATAAAGAGTTTGGTCTGGGTTGGGCACGACCGGTTGTGGGTTGTGTCACAACCCAGCCCGTATTTGTTTACGAGGTTGTGGGTTGTGGTTGTTCCATCCACAATCCCCCACTCTACACCTCTTTTTTCCCCCTCTTCTCTCATCAATTCCAATAATACTATTCAATATATATTTTTCACCCAAAATTTTTAAATACTTATAACTTTTTTATTTCAAATCAAATTTTTATAAAAAATATATCATATTAATTCTCTTTTTAAGATATTTATTTTGACATCCATTTAGCATATATATATATATATATATATAATTCATTACCACTTATTAAATTCACAAATCTTTATCGTATAATAATACAAACAAAACTCTATTAAATCTATTGATTTGACATGTCAGTAACAACCTACCTTATCACAGCCCAAAACAAACACCACATTTTACCATGTATTTGATTACGACACAACCTCACAACCCACAACAAATTGTACTACAGAGACCTCCAACCTATTTCAAAGATCCCCTCATGTTCAATGGATGTTAAATCTGGTGGAATACGAGAGGGAAAGATAGGTTAGAATAAACGCGGCGGCGTGAAACTAACATTGTTTTAGCAAGTAGGAAAGGCAAGTTGCAGCGCACAAACTACACAGACTGCATGCGCTTCCACTGACTTCAGCTTCAGGGGAGAATACGCTTCATGGATTTAACACGCGCTTTTCTTTGTTTTTATTGTATTATTAAAGCTTCAAATTGCCAATGGCCATATATTTGATATTTTCAAATATCCCCCTCCCATTTTAATTTTAAGCCTGTTAAATTTAGTCAGATTTTTGCGTTTTATTCTGTTCAATTTATGTTCGAGTTTGTTATAATTTTAAAATTTGAAGTGCTAACTTCACATGTTAGTAAGCAGTTTGATTGCCGTATCATCAATTTTCGAGAACTTTAAAATTTATGTAAGAATGTTAGGATTGGGATCAATGAAAATGAGCAACTGATACACTCCACACCACACACTATACACATTTCACACACTAAACACTACACAAATTTCACATACTACGTAAATATTGCACACACTCACACACACTACATAAATAGAAAAGTAGATAAAAACACTCAAACAATTCAAATTACTAATCTCAAATTCAAACATCCAAGCAAAGGATTTAAAATAAATAAATTTTCAAATACAAATAATTTAAAATCATTTTAATTGAAATCATCTTAAATTTTAAATTCATCCATCCAAATAAAGTTTAAAGACGTTGATCAAAATAAGATATTACTTATTTGGGGATGAAAAACAACATTCTATTACAAAACACTTCTTAAAAATTTATCAGTCTTTAAGCATTTTATAAGAAAACTATGCCGTTGTTGCTTGAACACGTTCCTTCTAATTTAATTTAAACCACTTATATTTTTAACTCGATTACAATACATGTATGGTTCCCATAACTCCAATCGCAATTATTCTTCCCACGAAAAGTTTTTGCGCTCTGGGTAAGACATGCACTTTGAGGATCGTAACAATAGTGATTTGACATTTACACGTTCAACTAATCTATTGATTTGAGATTCAACATTTACAATAAAAGTTTATTATTGCTTCTACAATTAGGAAATAATTTAATAAAATAATAATGCATCTTTTTATGGTAACAAACAATACTTAAAGTATGTTCAGATTGGGATGAGTCTATTCGGAATCTCATTAAAATCATACTCTTCTATCAAATCAAGGCTAGTGATTTAATATTTAAACATCTAACCAAACATATTGATTTGTTAACTATAATTTTATATTTTTATAAAAATATACTTTTTTTATTATTTATTTAAATACAAATATTTATTTATTTATATTCTAATGTAATACAAATAGTTATATTCGAGAGTAAATTTAGAAGCAGGCAATGAGAGGAAAAAGCAGAGTGCATCTGTCTATATACTAATAATGCTAAAGATTTGGCTGTTTATGAAGAATAGGAAAACTCCCCAACTTTTACGTAATCAAACAAAATTATTTCACATGCCACCCATTGAATAAATATTAGGCAAGACAGAAGACACACAGACAAGCAATTTCATTTATATATGTGTGTGTGTGTATGAAAGGATAATTTGGATTTTGTGCAGTCGGCAGCTTAATGCAGACCCCCTATTTCTAGTTTGGGATAATTACAAAAAAAGGTTGAATAAACACAAAAACTCCTGTGAAACGTTTGATCGTGTGACACGATTTAAGGTATTACTTATTTAACTATAAAGTATTACTTATTTAACTATAAAGTATGCCTATTTTTTAAATGTATTACTGCTAATTAATTATCTTAAAAAATAGTAATACTTTATAGTTAAACAAATAATATTTTATAGTTACTCAAGTAATATTTTAAATCGTGGTGTTTCACAGAAGACTCATGTAGTTATTTATAAAAATGTGTTGTGGGTTTTGTCGGTGACCTACTATTAATAGTTTATGTGGCTAATGTGATGCTTTTCATGTGCCACTAACCATATCATTTCTACTAAACTCTAAACATAAAACTTATATTAAAGACCTAAAAATAAAATGGTAATTTTCAAATTATTCATTATATCTGGAAATTATTTTTAGAATTTACGAATTATTATAAATTTAAAAATTATTTATACAAATAGAAACATATAATTGAATATGAATATTATACATTGATAATAATATACTAATTGTCATATTAATCATAACATTATTTTTAAAATTTATGAAACCAAACTAACAAAAAAAAAAGAAAAAAAAGAGGAAAATATATTAAATTTAGTGAAAATTTGTATTGATTTTTTTATGGAAATTATTGTAACAAAAATCCAAAAAATAATCAAACACGCTTTTCAAAAATTTGGAAGAGAATGAAGGTATTTCGAAATTTGATGAAGCTTTGAGCTAGATCGTATGTTTTTTCTTTAAATTTTATATTAACCCCCAAAAATAAATTTCATATAATATTTTATAGTTGATTATGATTTTTATTTTTCTGACAATGATTTATTATACTAGATTAGCAGTAGAAATCGCATATTTTCAAAATTTTATATTAACCCCAAAAATTTTCATACAATATTTTATATTTAATTATGATTTTTGTTTTTATGTCAATAGTGTATTCTACTAAATTAGAGTATAAGTAAATGTCTAAAGATGCATAAAAAAAAAAGTTGAGATCTTCAATTTTTTTCATATTTTATCTTGTATTTTAAAATAATTAGAACACGTTATGTGCATATAACGACATCACTATCAATACATAACGTGTATTAAAAATAATAAAATAAAAAATAAAATAGAGGGTCCAAACCGGACCCGTCCCCCTAATTCCAATTGGGGATACCGATAATATGAGGTCACAACCATTTGAAACCAACAATACATAATAAATATATAATTATTGAATATTTTTTGTAATTACCCCAAATTTAGAGAGCATTATTTCAAATTCCTCCTTCTATTTTGGTCACTATTATTAATTTATAATCTCGAACAAAAATAAAAAATAAAAAATTATATAGGAATAAAACAAAACATAAAAAGTTAGTGCCAATAATTTATATGCATCGGACTGCTGTGTCTCGTGAATGCTTAAAAACAAACAAGTTATTGTCGCGCTATGGCTTTTCCAATTTATAAAATTATGCAGAATCCCATGCACTATCATTTCCAAACCCCATAATTTTCATCAATCAATCACAGATTCTTGTCAACACTAAAACATTATGATACTCAAATTTATTTTGCATAATTATGTACTCCCTCCTGTTCTAAAAGTTTTAATTTTATTAAAAAAAAAAAAGTAACGATTCGTTAGAATTTCTCAAAATTATATTTACATAATCGTGTTTTTTTATTTTTTTATTATGTAAACTGTTCGTGTTTGTAAAATTATATTTTGCATTTCAACTCAAATTTGAAACCCAACTTGGCGACAATAGTCGAATGATTCGCACTAGTCATAACCACTTGACAAATTATCTCTTTATTGTTATATTTTTTCCATGTAATTTGCAAAAGCCATTATGTGAATATTTTGTTTTGACTAACTTGTGCGAAGAAGTTACATCCACAAATATAGAGTGAATTATTTTTAAATTGTTTGACTCTCTACATCAAAGGAAATTTTATTAACGATGATTTTATACTTTGGAGTTTGGTAGGACACAATTTCAAAGATTGTTCTACATTCTTGATACTCAATTTTTACTTGCTAGTCAACCTAAATGTGGCATAATTCGGCCACTTCTTAGTTTTAGAATTGTTAGTTCTTAGAATCTGTGGTGGAAGTAGAATTAAAATCGAGCTCATATATAGACGGTTTCGTTCCAATTTTTTGTTCCCATTTTTTTTTTCTTTCCATTTTTCAAATCTGAAACCGCCAGTTTGAAATTAGAATCAGACCCAAAACCGATCATTTGAAATCTAAACTAGAACTGAAACCATCAATTTCCGGAATCGACTACCTTGAAACTGAAATCAAATTGAAGTTTTCGATTTCAATTCTGATTTTGATTTAAAAACTCGTTGATTTCAAATTAAAAACACGTCCATGTCTAAGTCCACACTCGTAAATTTTTGGGTAGGGTCTAAAACACCATTAGAACTCACATTCACGCATAGTTTCGAGAGCACAATGCACAGAGTCATTACTGTTCGGAGTCAATAGCAGTAAAGCTACCGTTTTTTTTTTTTTTCTTTTGACAGAAACTGTTGTATAAGAACTTCTATAAATTTATAACAAGAGTTGACAATTCTTTCATTAATTAATGCACCTCTTCAAACCTCTTACAAGAAGAAGAACAGCTCTGTTTCCTTCTCTTTCATGGCTTCCACTCTTCTGAAATCTCTCCTCCTCTTCCTTTCTCTCTCTCTTTCTACATCTTCTCCTCTCAATCTCAGCTCCTCTTATTCTTCTTCTTCAGAATCCCATCTTTCTTCTGTAAAATCACTCTGCAGATCCGCCCCTTACCCTGATGCCTGCTTCGATTCCCTCAAGCTTTCTCTCTCCTTCAACATCTCTCCAAACTTCCTCAACTATTTCCTGCAGTCGCTCAGAACTGCCCTATCCCACGGCCAAAAGCTCTCAAATCTCTTCTCCAATGCCGGCGGCGCCAACCTTGTCGAGAAACAGAAGGGCACCATTCAAGATTGCAGAGAACTGCACCAAATCACACTGTCTTCCCTGCAAAAATCCATGTCCGGACTCGCCGCAGGCGATTCCGGAAAACTAGCCGACGCTAGAGTTTATCTCAGTGCAGCCCTGACCAACAAAATCACTTGTTTAGAGGGCCTGGATTCAGCCTCCGGTTCTATGCAGCCGTTGCTGGTGAATTCTGTGATCTCTACTTACATGCATGTGAGCAACTCACTGTCAATGCTGTCGAAACCCGGTTCTCCCGGAGTCGGCGGCAACGGGCGGCGGCGCCTCCTCGGCTTCCCACGGTGGTTATCGAGGAAAGCGCGGAGGGTCCTGCAGAGCTCCGGTGGAGAGTATGATCCGAGTGAGGTGCTGACGGTGGCTGCAGATGGGACTGGAAACTTCACCACCATTTCTGATGCAATAAATTTCGCCCCTAACAACAGCATTGACAGAACAATTATATACATCCGAGAAGGGGTGTACCAAGAATATGTGGAGATCCCAAGCTGGAAAAAGAATATCGTCTTGATCGGAGACGGAAGCGACGCCACCGTCATCAGCGGCAACCAAAGCGTAGTCGACGGCTGGACCACCTTCAGAACCGCTACAGTTGGTAAGAACCATGTTAATTGTTGAATCTTGAATCTTGATAAATCTTAAAAGAATGTTTTGTAATGGATAATGTAATAAATTACAGCTGTCTCCGGTTGGGGATTCTTGGCACGTGACATAACGTTCGAGAACACGGCCGGGCCGGAGAAGCACCAGGCTGTAGCCCTTCGCATTAACGCAGACTTGGCGGCGGTGTACAGGTGCACCATCACGGGCTACCAAGACACCTTGTACGTCCATTCGTTTCGACAGTTTTACAGAGAGTGTGACATCTATGGAACAGTAGACTACATCTTCGGAAATGCAGCAGTTGTGTTCCAAGGTTGCAACATTGTTTCGAGAATGCCAATGCCGGGCCAGTTCGTCGCGATCACGGCCCAGTCCAGGACCGAGATTGGTGAGGAAAGTGGGATTTCAATCCAAAATTGTTCGATTTTAGCAACGGATGAGTTGTACTCGAATTCCAGCACTGTTAAGAGCTACTTAGGCAGGCCCTGGAGAAACTATTCCAGGACAGTTTACATGGAGTCCTACATCGATAATTTTATTGCACCCGAGGGATGGACTAATTGGAATGGGGATGAAGGACTAGACACATTGTATTATGGAGAGTACGAGAATAACGGGCCTGGGTCGAGCACTGATAACCGCGTTTCTTGGCCCGGTTATCATGTAATGGACTACGACGAAGCATCCAACTTCACGGTTTCCAAGTTTATACAGGGACAGGCGTGGCTAGACTCGACTTCGTTTCCTTATGATGATGGGGTGTGACTGAAATTACACATATTGGAAGAGTGAGATCTCTTGTCTTGTGCATGAGTTCTAAGTAGGATATGTATAAGAAGGGGAGTAGTTAGTGGAGATGTAAAGGAAGAGTTGTGTTTTTCTAATGAGCATTGAAGCTGAAAATCGTCTTCTCTACTGAATGTTCTTAGTTATATAATATGACCTAACATCTCTTAGGATTTAAGGATTCGCGTTTATATATGTACCAGCCAGTTCTGTCTTGCTGTTTGCTTTACTTATGTAGCGCATAACAAATTAATGACATTAAAAAAAAAAAAAAGTGAGATTATTTATTTCATTTATCTTTTATTTTTGTACTATCAAGCGTATTTAACATAGGGATGAAAATCAAATCAAGTTATTATATACTTGATTTAAACTCGTTCATCAAAAGCTCGTTTGAACTTTGTTTGATAATAATGTCAAACAAGCTTGAACACATTTTTACGTATGATAAAATCTAAGCTTCGATTCAAGCTCGAGCTCGTTCAACAATTTTGTTTAAAATAAGTGTGAAATATCACACTCTTCAAGCTCGACTCGTGTTCGTCTCGATTAAAGCTCGTTCAAGCTTGACTCAACTAATAATCAACCAATCTCAAACAAAATATTAAAAGCTCAATAATATTTCAAACAATCATGAACAATGGTACGTTCAACTCGACTCGACTCGACTCATTTACACCCCTAATTGAACATGTATAAAAGGACACATTGTTGTCGGTATTTAAACTGTTTGACTTGTGTATTGAAAAAAAAAAAAGTGAGATTATTTATTGCAAATGTTATTTATCTTTCATTTAAACTATTTGACTTGTGTATTGAAAAATATTATTTTAAAAAAAATTATATACAACCAATATGTGTATCTCTTCGACTCAATTTGGATATGTGCAAAATCATGCGAATTTGGTGCTAATTGTGCGGGTGCGCTTGTTCTACTCTGGCGTGTCTCGCATTCGATGTTTTTTTAAGAAATATAAATAAACTTAACAAATTTTCACAATAAAAATATTATTTTTTGTTGAAAAAATATTATGATTTAAGAACCATAATACAAAATGGGCCTCAAATTATAGCATTATACTCTCATGGCCCAATTTTACACTTTATCTATCAATTTTCCTACATTCATCCCTTAACAATATATATATATATATATATATATATATATATATATATATATATATATATATATATAGAATTACTACACAATTACTGAACTAAACAAAAAAAGGGAATTGGAGTATTTAGAAAAAAAAAAAAGGAATATATATATATATATGTATAATTTCAAGAAAGAGACAATGCATTAAAAATGTACAAGTTCAAAAGAATAACATAGATTTAAAATACAAAAAAATTGTCACAAAAAGTAAGCTGATTCTCTCTCCCTGTCTCTCATCTCCTTCAATCAAGACTTTATTTTTTTCCTCCAACTATAAATCACTTTCATGTCTTGATGTTGCCTGTATGCCTTTGCAGTCTCCACATCCGATGCTTGTGCGGCCTCCGACCTCCATCTTCGATGGATACTTTCATGTTTGTTTTGTTATTGTTGGAGATTGTCTTGTTTCTCTAGTAACTCTGCAAAACTCATGGTTAGCATTACAAAAATTGATCGTGTAGTTATTTTTCATTTGGAATTCATTTATAAAGTTGGAACGAGTCTCATTTGCCAAGGTTGCACCGATCAAACTCAAACAATATCAAAACTTGTAACTTCACCCTATGGCGTTGCTCTCCAACAGCTTTGTTTCATGTACATAAAACATGTTACTTTTTTTTGTGAACAATAATATATTTTGAATAAGAAATAATTTTCTTTTTAAATTCTCAAAAATATATCACTTTCCACCATAAAAATATTACTTTTATTGAAAGAATTACAAAAAAATAATGAATAAATAACTAATTATTTAAAATAATAATATATTGGGAACAACTTACAAAAATATTACTCTTTACTAAAAAACCAATTCCAAATTATATGTGTGCAGAAAAAATATGCACGCACAACAAGCCTCGACTCCATGCATTTTTTTTATACAAATCTAATAAAAAGTGCTAAGCTCACCACGTTGTCATTTTGGAGTGAAATACGATCCTTTACATCTAGTAAGATTCTTACGCATATAGTGTATATAAGTTTTTGTGTGTTAAAATTGTTGGTAGAGTAGTATTCCTAATTTGTTTAGAGTTCTATGTACTTGTAAACTCTTTTACTTTCTTAAAATTGAAGCAAATATGTGTATCTTTAACCCCAAAAAAAAAAAAAAAAAAAAAAAAAAGAAATTGTAAACTCTTTTACTTTCTTAAAATTGAAACAAATATATGTAGCTTTAACCCCCCCAAAAAAAAAAAAAAAAAAAGTCTCAGTTTAATAGATAAAATGAGAGGGTAACACAAACATTAGTTTACAGCAAACTCCCCAACAAATGGGTTTCCAAATAAAGAAAAAAAAAATAACATTACCAACAAATACCCATAGAAGATAATATAGTTTCTTAGTTATTAAAAAATCTTGATTTTTAATATATCAAACATATTTTAACTATATCCCGATTTTTTTATTGCAGCATAAATTTAAATATACCATCAACAAACAAACAAAATTGAGATCAAATTAAGACATCACAATCATCATTCAACGTGCATCAACGACGTTGTCTTAGATTCACCTGCCACAACCAAGAACGAAAGGCAAAATAAACTTTTACTATCACATTTAATTCACAATGATGATACCAACTGAACAATGAAATAGGTATTAGATTTGGAACAGCCTCATGAAGCCGCATCCAATAATGGTGATGACCTTACAATTTAATGTCAAAAATTATGATCGAAATTGTAATGGAAAAAAGAATTATAATTCGCAAACTTTTAATTTTTTTAAAGCTAGTATTGAAATTAAAATTAACACATAATTATAATTTGTATGAAATGGATGTATCATTCTAGTCGAAGACTTATATATCAGAAGTTAAAAAGAAAAAAAAAATCAAATAGCTGAGATTGAAACTAAGACAGAATAACTATTGAATTATGTATTAGGCCAGCAAGAAGTAGTTAGCAAAGATAACATCACAACGAGCCAGCCGGCCCTGACTCTATCACATAAATTAAATTTAGAAAAGTATTGTTTCTTGAAGAAATGATGAATAATTAGCTCCTTTCTAAATATATGGATGAGATGTAAAAGATCGGGACGGGTATTTGAAGATTTTAACTCATTATATTTTTAAATGAGCTGGACAAAGCCGATTCGTTGCGGGTCATAGGGTGGGAGCGGACGATCAGTTCTGATTTATTCTTTTATTATTGTAATAATAATACATAATAATATTAGTATAAATTAAAATTGTAATTAAAAACTAATTAAATAATATTGAAAATATGTTTATAAATTTATATTAACCTTTAAAAATTGTTGAAAGTCATTTAATTTTTTTAATTAAAGCATGATATTGTATCTTATATTATATATTAATATATAACGGGTCCAAATAGACGGGTCAGGACAAAAGAGTTACCTAATTCGTCCTGCTGTAGGTCACAGATCAAGTAGTTCCAAACGGAACATAATAGAGCAGGTCAGCTGTGAAACGGGTCAAATTGTCATCCCTACTAGATATATTAATAAATATTTATGATGATTGGAGTGAGCAAACGAAAATTGAATTTTGGATTTTGAAGGACCAAAGTGAATCGAACATATTGTATTCGTGATTAATCATTTCCACCTAGCTTAGAACAAGTACAAGCAGAAACTATCTTGACCAATGAAAAACCATAACCTCTTATTACATCCAAAATCAATATTGTATTAAGAAACAATCCATAGTGAACAAATTATGAAAAGATTAATTACCCGGCCAGCCATGACTTGGACTAATTATCAGTTCTGTTCTGATGAGCTCAACCCGCGTGATCATCATAACTATACTGTTCTATGAATGTCAACATAAAAATCGAGATACATGTAGATGTTCAAAATTAATCAATTATATATTATATCAAACAGTAGAATCTAATATTATTGAATAATCGGAAGAATCGAGATATCTGTTTGCATGGAACAGAGACACAGAGTGCAGGGTCAACATTGGAACCATCGATGCTGTGTCATATTCTGCTGAGCCGTTTCACTAATCCACACAGTTTGATATTTTTTTATAACGTGCTCTTTGTGTTTGAGACAACTAATTTCATTACATAGTATAATAGTCTACAACGAACAAGACTTGACCGGCACTTGGCGGAAAAATAGAACACCTTTAGCCCCTACAATGTTGCTTTTAATAATTCATATAAACTTGTCTTAGGACATGGTCAACAATCTGTACAATCACATATTACAAGATTTGCAGGGACAAATTGGGAGCGATGGAGAAGATGGATTTGTCGGACAACACCTTCAAGAGCGCGAATTTTGATGGAGCGGACCAGCAAGAAGGTAAGAAAGCTGGTGAATCAGCTGAAATATTCGAGAGCATAAAAGACGAGGAATTTGATGAAGAGGAGTACCGTAGGAAGACGCGCAGACGTCTGATCATCATAGCTCTTTCCTCCATCATCCTGGTGCTCATCCTGCTCGGTGCAACAATCGGAATTATTGTTCCAATGCACAAGAAAGACAGCTCCTCTCCGTACTCCATTAAGGACAGTGATTCAATCAAGGCCATTTGTAACTCGACTTTATATCAAGATTCTTGCTTTTCCAGCATATATTCTCTCAAATTGTCCACCAGGGAAAATGCAGGGCCTGATCCTGATACCCCAAAGGGAATTTTCATGCTATCTTTACAAGTTGCACTGAATGAGCTTGTGAGGCTGAAATCCTTCGCATTCAAGAATCATATGAATGATTCCATCACTCAAAACGCATTGGATGTTTGCGAAAAACTTGTCCAGGACGCCATTGATCACGTCAGCATGGCGATATCTTCTCTGCAACAGGACAGCAGTGACCAGTTTACAGTGGACGATGTTAGGACATGGCTCAGTACTGCAATAACAGATCAAGAAACATGCTTGGATGGGCTAACAGAGTTTAAAAACATTTCTGTGCCCATCCAGGAAGAAATGAGGGCATCGATGCAAAATGCTACGATGTTTACGAGCAACAGCCTAGCAATTATTTCTAAAATGCCTACAATCATTCAAAGCTGGCCAATTCCGGTTCACAGAAAAGTGCTCGAATCAACAGTAAAGAATTTCGACAGGAGACTGCTAGAGTCCACGGAGGTAAAATTGAGGCCTAATTTGACAGTTGCAAAGGATGGCAGTGGGGATTATCGGAATATATCTGAGGCTGTCAGTGCTATGCCGAGAAGAAGCAAAGATAGATTCTACGTTTATGTTAAAGAAGGCGAATATGAAGAAAACGTGTTGGTTGATTCTGATTCTTGGAATTTGATGATATACGGAGATGGAATGAAGAAGACGATAGTTTCCAGCAGCCTGAACTATGTAGATGGAGTTGGTACATACAGCAGTGGCACCTTCAGTAAGTTCACTGTCCTAATTCTGACAGGTTTCCCGTTACATCACATTCATTAAACGGCCATTAATGTAGTTATAGAAACACAACTCTTTTTCAGAAACAGAAGAACAACTGCTTAAAGAGCCTAACATGCTTATTTGGCAAGCCTTGAGTAGATAAAAAAACAGTTCAACTCTATATTTGATCAATTCAAGGCTTACCAAATAAGCAGTTTGAGCTCCTTAAGCAGCCTATCATTGGCTTTATATCAAAAGTCGTTCCCTCTGTCTGTATATACATATATGTGCGTGCACGTACCTTTTCAGATATATGTTGTTAAGATGATAACACCATATATATGATTTGCAGTAGCAGAAGGGAGAGGGTTTGTTGCAAAAGACATAGGATTCAAGAACACAGCCGGCCCGAAAAAACTCCAGGCAGTAGCGGTCAGGTCTTCGTCGGACCAATCAATTTTCATCCGGTGCAACTTCGATGCGTATCAGGATACTCTCTACATCCATGCGAATCGCCAGTTGTATATCGAATGTGTAGTTACAGGGACCATTGATTTCATATTTGGAAATGCAGCTGCAGTTTTTCTAAACAGCACCATTAGGCCCAGGCAACCAGTGCACGGACAGTACAACACTGTCACAGCTCAAAGTAAATCAGACCCGAATCAGAATACAGGAATCTCAATCCAGCAATGTAGCATAAGCCCGCTTGGGAATTTGACAGCCCGGACTTTCCTGGGCAGGCCTTGGAATAATTACTCAACCACTGTGATCATGGAAACAGAGATTCAGTGGGTTATTGATCCTGCGGGGTGGATTCAATGGGAACCTAATGCTGAAGTACCTGATACAATATTCTACGCTGAGTACAAGAATTACGGGCCTGGATCAGCTCTTGATGGGCGAGTAACATGGCCCGGGTACAGGCCCGATATTACAGAAGAGGAGGCTGAAAAGTTTTCTGTAGAGGAATTTATCCAGGGAAACAAATGGCTAAGTAGAGCAAATAGAGCATGATTGCAAATAAGATTGCTCAATTTCCCAATCTTTAACTGGTCTTTTTTCTGTCTTTATATTGCATTATTTTCAACTGTATATTATAATTTAGACTGTAAAAATTTTTTTACTACCCTTTATTTCTTTTAGAAGTTTGAGTAGCGATTATAAGAAGAAGAAGAAGAAAAAAATAATATATATATCTACTACAATCTAAAAGTGTGATGTTTTGTCTTTTATATCCATAATGAGTTTTAATTATTAAGGTTAAGTTAGCAACTTAATAATTATATAGTTTTATTTATTTGGTCATGTATATAGACATGGGCACGGTTCGGCAGTTCCGGTTTCGGTTCCGGAACCGCCGGTTTTCAGAACCGGGAAGAGTGGAACCGGAACCGAACCGTCATATACACGGTTCCGGTTTCGGTTCCGGAACCGCCGGCTCCAACGGTTCCGGTTCCGGTTCCCGGTTCCGCCGGTTCCTTTTTTTTTTTAATAACCAACAACTTTGAAAATTAATTTTTTGTCTTTCGAATTTGATTATCATAAAAGATTGAATTGAATATATAGTTAACTTAACTAAAACAATTACATTTTACAAAAAAAAAAATTACAACAATCAAAATTTAACATTTACAACTTATAATAAAATAAAAAACAAAATAGAAAAGTTACAACAAAAATTTAACTTACCAAAAAACATTTACTTCTTTTAACAAGAGATTACAACTTTACAAGTTTTCAATTACAACATATTAAAAAAAAAATAGAAGAGAGAAAAAAAAAAGACTTGAACTTAACTATAAATTAGAAATTAAAATTTAATTTCTAATTTACAATTAAGTTGCCTACGTATCCTCATAGTTGAGGAATCAAAGTCGACGTAGTTCTCTTACGGTCTTACCTTGATGCTTGGCGAGACTCAATCACTCCCGGATGTGGTCGAATTCTCGGTTCCATCTTCATCCTCATCGTCTTCATCAAAATTTACTTCTTGTTTTCTTACCTCGGCGTTCGACCAATCATGAAGTAAAGCTTGATTTTCTAGATTTTCCACCCTTAAATTGGATCTTCGAAGATCCAAAATGTAACCGCCGGTGCTAAATGCTTGTTCAACCGAGACGGTGGATGCCGGGCACGCAAATATTTCCTTTGCCATTAGAGATAAAATAGGAAGTTTTTTGCTCTTCGAGACCACCATCTCAAGAGCTCGTTAGGTGTATCAAATCCAAGTTCTTCAAAAGTAGTAGATAGATAATTATCTACTTCTTGATAAAGACTATTACTCCTAGTTTTTTTAATTTTCTAATATCATAAAAACCTATAATATTGATTGAGGTGTTGAAAGTTCGGATCGTGATGATGTTCGGGTTGATCCGAAACCGAACTACCTCCACCAATATTATCATTTCCGTGACCGCTTTCACTATTTAAACTATCACCATACAAAATTTTATATTCTTTAAAACAATCATAAAGTAATTGTTTTGTGTTACCTACAATTATATGCGGATTAGGAGTGTCATCATCCTTAACCGGAAATAATGCATCATAATACATTGTTAGTAATTCTTCTAAACCATCTTCTCTAATTCTAGGATCTAAAAGTTTTGCAATTAAAAATAAATCGGAAATTTCTTGATAATACTTTAACCATTTAATTCTCATTCTTGCAATGCAATTTTGTAAAGAGTCATGCGAATAATATGATTGTAAAATAAGTGTAATTTTAACACAATGATCTACAACTAAAGGAGAAGTAGGATAGTAACATCCGGATAATTCTTCCGTTGCATCTTTAAAAACTTTCAAAAAAGACATTAATTCAACACATGTATCCCATGAACTCGGAAATAAAGGAATGCCTAATTGTTCTTGTGAAAAAAATGTACATAATTCATTTCTAACCTCATAAGAAGAATTCAACATTTTATAGGTCGAATTCCAACGATTATGCACATCTTTAGTGATTTTTTTGGGTTCCGGCATACCATATGCTTTACAAAATCTTCTCTGTTTTTGCATAAAGTTGCATGTCTTTTTAAATGTCCAATTACTAATCTAATAGGACCTATATGTGATTTAAAATGTTCCATGCCATCTTATACACACAAGTTTAAAACATGACACATGCATCTAATGTGAAAAAATCTACCCTTAAATGATAGTTGACAAATTTGAATTAATAAAGGCAAACTAGCAGTATTAGCACTAGCATTGTCAAATGAAATTGAAAAAATTTTTGTAACTAAATTATATTCTTGCAAAATCGTATGAATTTTATGAGAAATATTTGTGGCTGTGTGTGTTTGATCAAATTCTCTATATGCAAGTAATCGTTTTTGCATTGTCCATAAATTATCTATCAAATGACAAGTAAGTCCTAAGAAGCTATGTTCTCTCCAATGATCCGCCCATATATCCACATAAATTTTGTTGTAAAGAACCAAACATATCAGTTAAAGAAAACTTATATTCACCTACACTTTTTTCAATATCACGAACTAATGTTCTACGTGAAACACCGGACACTTGAGGGTTCATTGATAGTGACACAAGGTTTTTACACAAATCATTTTCAGCAAAATTAAAAGCTAAAGACATGCCACAAACCATTTTTGATAAATATTTTCTCATTAAAGGTTCGGAATATTTAAATAAAGAAGGCGTACCTTGTGATTCATCGGTGGATCCGGTGAATCCTCTAGGACCTCCACGAGGTAGTTGTGTTTGACGCCGATCGATTCCGACTTTGTCCGGATGGACACGTTGTTTTTTGAGCGTGTCATAACCTCCTTCTTTTTGAAACATATATTCTACCTCGCAATAGTTGCAAACTGCTTTATTATTTTGGATATCTCTTTTGAAGTGGACGGCAAAGATATCCGATCTTAATGCCTCATCTCGTCCACTTTGAGTTTGTCGCGTACTTTGACTTTGACTCTCTTCAGTTGGATGCACTTCTTCTTCGTTAGATTCGTTTTGTGCACCTAAATTGATAATCAAAATAAATTAATAGATAGTTGAGAGAGATATTTAAAAAAAAGTATAAAATAATATTTAAGAGGGATATTTGATAAAATAAATACAAACCTAATTGAGCTTCAAAATCTTCTTGCCATTCGACCGGAATTTCAATATCTTCACCGTCAAGATTGAGATATCTTGGAACCAAAGGAGATGGTGGTGGCATTCCGGTTCCGGCACTTGTACTCGTCGGCATAACCGATTTTCCTTTTGCTTGTCGAGATAAAGAAGATGATCATCTACCTCCACGTCCTCTTTGGCTTGAGCTCGACATTTTGAGAGAGATTAATAAAGATAAAGAATATAAATAATCAAGATGATTGAGAGAGAGAGATTGAGAGAGATTGAGAGATATGTGAGAGAGCTTGAGAGATGTGAGAGAGATCGAGAGAGATTGAGAGAGATGTGAGAGAAATGTGAGCGAGCTTGAGAGAGATCGAGAGAGATTGAGAGAGATGTAAGAGAGATTGAGAGAGATTGAGAGATGTTGTGAAATGTGAATTGAAATGAGATGGAAGGGGTATTTATAGGAAAAGAAAAAAAATACAAAATAACCGTTGGGAACCGCCGGTTCCCGGTTCCGGTTCGGTTTCGATTCGGAACCGTCGGTTCCCAACGGACACATGATCTTGGCCGTTAAAGATCAACGGCTATTTAATCTCAGCTGTTGATCTTCAACGGCTATATTTTTTAAATTGCAGAACCGGGAACCGGGAACCGTGAACCGAAACCGTCGGTTCGGAACCGGCGGTTCCGGTTCCAAAAATATCATAACCGAAACCGAACCGGATGTATCCCGATTTCGGTTCCAAACCGGAACCGGAACCGGTCAACTGTTCGAACCGCCGGTTCCGGTTTAGAACCGGAACCGTGCCCATGTCTACATGTATATGATAAGAATCCTTATTTTCTTCAAATTCTTCTTAAAAAGTTAAGTTTAATGCTTTCTTTATATATATATATATATATATATGTATATATTAGGATTTTAATTATAAAATTCTATTATTTTAATCTTTTTATTTTCCTAAATTCACAAAATCACAATATATGAATTTACCGATTTTATAGGCTGAAATGATCAAGGTGGAAAAGAAGTTAAGAGTTAGCCCCTCTTTAGGGATATTGGTGGACAAATGGAAGTGGACTTTGTCCATCAACTAACTGTGAAATTAAAGGCTGAATTTGTGAGAAGCAAGTATTACTATGCCAATAAAAGGCAGAAGAAGATATCAGCTGCAGAGAGAGATCAAACGATCAGTGTACGTGTTCTTATGAGTGTTGAAGCACATCTGATCTCAGTATAGAATCAATTTCAGTATGTCTTTTAGTCCCCGTGAGTGTTGAAGCACATCTGATCTCAGTATAGAATTAGCACATGAATGCGTATTTTAGTAGTTTCCATTGAGATTGTAACCGTTTATGTATACACAATGGTGAATCTTTTTGCCATTAGGCAATCACAAGTTATTTATAACTTAGTTTTGCGGCACAAATTTTCTTTCAATTTATATATATATATATATATATATATTTTTTTTTTAAATTAAACAAAATTAATGTTGTATTAAAAGTGATTTTTAAAGCTTTCCAACAAAATATTATGAGCACATACGCATGAATTTGTCTGAAGAGATTTTAGATGTTTAATATTTGGTATTATATACTAAATCAAATTTTGAAATAATGATATTTTTATAATATCTTTATGATTAAAATATTTGTTATAATTTAAAATAAAAAAAGATAGTTCAGTTAAAAATCATCTTAAGAAAATATTAAGTTTAGGGATGTAAATGATTTGAGATCGATTGAACTTGAAATGAGTATTTTATAAGCGTTGAAGTTGGAGAATTAAACTTTTGATTTTAAAAGGACTAAACAAAAATAGTTTAGAGTCAAAATATAATTTTTAAAAATACCTTTTGTATCTGAATTTCCAGAAATAAATAAATGCATAAACAATATAAAATAAAATAATTAAAATAGGATAAAACCCAAAATTCCCCCAAACCTAAAACCCTAAGTTGCTGCATCCTTTTTCCACATCCAGCGCTGCCATGGCCGGCAACCAGGGCACAACTACTGATCGGAACCCTGCCCCACATCCGGCGACCCCTTCCACGCCAGCTCCGTCATAGCTTAACAAAATAAAATTATGATTTAAAATATTAAATTACTTAATCATGTCTTTCTTCAATTTACTCCACATAAAGTCATGAAATCAAATAAAATCATCAAAATTTCTATAGAATAACTTATTCATGAAATTAATAAATTATGAATTCCAATTATATAATTAAAAGGTTCAATTAACTTCCCAAGATCAATTAATTACTTAAATATGCTATAATTTCAATTTAATCACATAAATATTTAATTACTTATAGAATCATATGAATTCTTATAAAACTTTGTGATCGTAAAATCAACTCAAAAACTTATGTACATCGAATGCAGTGTGCAACCCAATCTAGAATGGTACATGTTTAATTTATAAGTATTACTTATTTATTTAAAAAATATTACTACTAATTTGTTATCTTTAAAAAATAGTAATTCTTTTTATTTAAACAAATAATATTGTAGATTAGATGCATGGTGCACCCGATACACAAGAAACCCACTCTTGAAATTATGTCATGTAACATAGAATTATATTAAAATCATGAAATCAATTTAATTAATATAACTATCACATAAATTTTTCATATATGTCAAACATGAAATGATCTTTATAAAAAGAATTGTATTAATACTATTAAAAGATTCAAGTTATCACAAATAACATAATGTGCGTGTGTGTGTGTGTGCTTGTGATGTTTTACTTAATAAATATTATTGTAATAAATGTCGAAACTCTGTCATTGAGAATACAATATAAATGTCTAAGAAGAATACAGTTGATGTCTTAAACTCTGCACAAATCCAACAATATATTGAGCATATTTTGTTGCATATAATTCCATCTTTATAATTTGTTATCCTTATTTTCTTTTAGTGATCTATTTGTCGGTATTGATTACTTGTCATATAACGTACTACGATATGATTTCAATTCAACGATCTTCGAATCTTATCTTGTATTAGATTATAGGCATTTCTGATCAAGATTATATAAATCACTTAAAAAAAGATATTGCATTTTGAAATTATTGATTACAAAAACTAAATGCAATAAGTTGCTAAATTTGACGAGTAATTTTTTGGGTGGAAAAATATTTTACTTTCTATGTTTACCAAAATTTTACTTTTATATATTGATAGATTTGCATATTTTTACTCTTATTAAAAAATGAATGGAATTTGAGTTTTTTAAACAAATGTTTGCTACCATCTCCACCAGTTTGTATTACTCTTGTATAAATCATGCACCACTTTAGTGTAAAATTTACATACTCTCTTCAACAGTTTGCACTACTTTCTCTACTAAAAAATAATATTTCACAATAATTTTTATTTTATTTATTTTAAATATTTATTTTTACTACTAAATATTTGTTAAAAACATTATATATGTAATTTTATTTAACATTAAATTTTGAGATAATATTTATTTTACTTATATTCTTAAACTATCATATTAAAAAAATATATATGTAAAATTGAATGTCGGGTAATATTAAGCAATTCTATTTAAATTTGTATATAATATTTAAAATCTCATATACTTATTTAAATTATATTTTATTATTATTTAAATTACACATCATATGATTTTAAAAAATTTGATTTAATTTTAGTTTGGATAATTGAGATAAAAATTACAATATTAAACATTAAAAAAAGATATAATTATATAAAGAAGTAAAGAAAAAAAGCGCAATTAAAATTTTGCGGTAAAACTGGTGCAAAAATTTCAAAAACTTCAAAATAGTGTAGAGAATGGAGTACTACTGGAGAATGAAAACTGAGGCTAAATATAAAAAATATATTAATTTGTATTAATTAAGTAAGAAATTATAAATATATTAATTTGTAGAGAGCTTATTGGCGTTGCAATTGTGACACGTATTTATTTAGAATTAATTGATTTAATTGTATGGATGGTAGAAAAAGCGATATTGGAAAGGGATTCCACTCATTTCCACATGCCAATTTTCCCTGCGGACTCAACATGTCAATTCTCTCTCTCTCTCTCTCTCTCTCTCTCTCTCTCTCTCTCTCTCTTGTTTCTTCCATATATTATAATATAATTCAATTATTAAATCATTGTCCTCCGCAAATATTATATTTATTGAAATATTGTCGTCTTATATATAATAACTATTGACACATTATTCCAGAATGCGTGGTCCCACACGACTTATTTGATAGCTCTATTCAACTTTCATACCTCTCTTCAACTCTCCCTTTCTCATATCTTTTTTAATATAATATATATATATATATATATTAATTTAGAAATATTTTCTCACAATAATAATAATAATAATAATAATAATAATAATAATAAAAAGCATCTAAAAGATATGCGTCCACAGAATTGGCGCGAGCGATACATGCATTTGGGGTTTTGAAGTCTTTTATTTTTTTCCTAATATTATTAATTGAATAAAAAAATAATTTTTTTATAATACCTAGTTTAGTTTTTAATCTATTTTTATCTATAATATATTTATTATATATATTTTTATAATTTAAATTTGATATTTATATGGTATACCAAAAGGAAAAGAAAATAAAAGAAATGGCTGGAAGAAAAACTAATATGAGTGGAAGAGAAGAAATAATTAATTTTGCATTTTTTTAGGCCTCAAAACAAATAGACATGAGTTTCCAGCCAACTATAATAAATGCCCTGATTGTCGGCAATTTCCTAACTGTAATCTAATGCATAACTCCTATTTTAATTTCTCAACATTTCATACTAATGTATATTTATATAAAAATATATATATACATACATACATATATATATATATCAGCATTACCATAATGAACTTACCATCAATAATTATATTCACCAATACATAATTTTAATTTGTCCAATTATATATATATATATATATATATTGGCATATATTTTGGCATATATATATATATAATATTTGGCATAATATTACAAATTATATCCGCGTGACAAACTGCGGCGGATACATAAAGAGTAAAATACGGATTAAGGATGATAATTTGACATACTTCCCAGTTGACTCATCGTGCCCCATCTCGTTTGCGGCGTTCCATAGTGGGTTCGGATGGGTGTGGGTACTTTTTCGGTCTCACCCAGATCCGTTCTACATTATATTATTTTAAATATATTATATATTTAAAATATCTAACATATATAAAGTATTTTTTTAAACTTACCATAGATAACATAAATAATTCAACCTTACAAATATATTTTGAGTCAACTTATATGTTAAAATATAATGTAAGATACAATATCATATTGTAATTAAGAATTCTAGTTGATATCAACATTTTTAAAGGGGAATATATAAATTCATAAATATACTTACTATTTAAAATTTTAATAATATTATTATATATTAATATTTCAATAATAAAAGTTCAATTTAAAATGATTCGAGCCGCCCCGATCCATAACCTGCAGCGAGTGAGACCCGCTCCATTATCATCCCTAATGAGGTATAACTTATATACAAAATAAGTTGGACCGTAACTATATATATATATATACTTTTTATAAAAGAGTTAAAATACAATATCTCAATTTACCAAATATTTAAATATGAACCAACTCAAAATTGAAAAAAAAAAAAAAAAACAACAACAACAACAGTTGAGTCAGAGACATCAGAAATTGGAATGCAAGTTACTTGTCAAATTGGAACATAATTATTATAAATTTTGTATAAATTAAAATACAACTAATTTAGATTTTTGTGTATGAAAGTTGTAATTCGAACAGGATTCATTTATTTTGTGGGTTGATTAATTGAACTTAAATAATAATAAAATATTATAAAATTTTACTAACACATACAAAAATAACTGAATTATAAATATATATATCAATGTACAACTCTACAAATTTACAAAATAATAGTTGAAATTAACAATATATAATAAGTTGTAGCAAACATTTTCCTATATGTATATATATATACACACACACACACATTATGTTTATCCAACAATAACCTTGTGTTTCCTATAAAATTATAATAAATTATTATTTTATAAAGAAATATAGGTTATCGAATTGTTCCGACATAATCTACTTTATATTCTGTCATTTGGGTACTACTCAATTTCAACTCAAACCCACAAAATATTAAAAATCATAATAGACTATATTCATAATTAATTTGTATTGGAGTTATGACACCGTGTTGCAAATCACCACCTCAACCTGCATTGTTAGTTTCAAAATAATTAAAATATAATTTCTTAAGCCTGTTGTAATCTATAATGAAATGTAAGAGAATCTTCAATCTTCTTCATCTAAGTAGCACAACCCCGTTGTGGGTATTATATTATTAGGTTAACTTGTTAATGAGATTTATTTGTTGAATTTAGTTTGTTAATGAGTTTAATTTTAATAAATTTAGAGAATATATTAGTTGTTAATGAAACACAATTACAAAGGTTGGTCGAAGTTTATTATTTGATTTAATTATTGGGTTAGTTTGTTAATTAACTTTGAAGTTATTGTTGATGAAGCATTTACTTAATAGGGTTTGTGGGTTTTTTTACTACGCAAGTTGTACTTTAATTTGGTTGTTATTTATTTTCTTTTGTATTTTTATATGTAAGATTGTAAGATTTTAAATAGTAAATAATATTTATGCGTGTGCATTTTAAAGTTATATATCGCAGTCTCAATTTTAAAATTATGGATATGTCATTACCAATATAATAGTAACTCATATATAAAATTATGTAAGCGGTTATAATCTTATAAAATTAAATTAATTTTCATATATAAATATAAATATGTGAAATTTATCATTAAGACATAGACTAGATTTCATGAATTATGTGTACCGACTATATATATATATATATATATATATATATATATATATATATATATATATATATAATGGGTTAAATAAAACTCGTTCAATTAAAATATTTGAATTTATTTATAAAATTTGTTTTAATTTTTTTTTCTCAATACCCTATTTATTATTAATAAACGTATTTAGAGAAATGAATAATTATATAGAATCTTTTGGGCCTCTCATAATAATGTAAAGCAAACGAATTTGTATCAAATTTACATATTTTCATTATGAAAAAATAATTTAAACAACTCGAAAGTTATTGAGAAACAAGAAAGCTAATATTTAAAGAAATATTTTTATTTTTTTAATTTCTTGCATAATCATACACGTTTTAATATACAAGTACTTTAAATATAAAAAATATTAGAATTAATGTAAGGAAAAAGAGTAATGTTTATGATAGGAGAAGTCTCGTTAAGAGATTGGTTAGTTGGGTTGGGATTGACTACCTTGGGGTTACTGCTTGACTGGAGACTTCTTGACTGACTGCTGTTGGTTCCTCGTTAAGACTTAAGAGAGACTCCTTTTGTCTATTCACGGACCACCCATCTATTAGCCAGCCCCTTCTTTCTGTAGATGGGCATGTTCGCGTGAATACGGGTGGCGTCCCCTGTTCTGAAGCACTACTTCTTCTCTTCTTAGTCTTTTCGTTGGAAGGGGTGGAGTTTTTTATCTGAGTTCATGAAATTATTTAATATATTTTCATAAAAAGAACAGAGTTGATACGATAAATTTATAAGGTTTTGAGATTTTGTTGGAAAGGATCAAATTTAAAAATTATAAAAAATATAAAAAACTCAGAAAATATATAAAAGTACAAAAAGAAACATAATGTAGAAAAAAGTAAAAGTTAAATAAATAATCTTATTTATCTAAAAAAAATTATCTTACAATTTTTATATTAAAAAAATTTAAATATAAAATAAATCACAATTAATCTAAGAAAAGTGTTTTATCTTTTAAAATCAATATTTTATTTATACATATGATATATGAAAATCAAATTAAAAATCGATAACTAATTTGATATAGATTTTTGAAAAAACCGAGTCCAAACAACAAAGTTACGATATTGAAATTTTGGTGAAAAAACAAAATATCAACGATCATTTTTTCAAATGTTATAGTTCCATGCTGATAAATAATTTCATCAATATATGATATAACTATACTCCCTCGTGTTAATAATAAGTAACAGTTTAGAACTTCTAATTTTTTGCATAATAAGTGATGGTTTACAATTTTCAAGGTGAATAGTAGTGTGTTATCATAATTTGCTCTTAATTTTTTTTTTGTAACTGTATATATAATGTGTCATTTTTCCACTAACTGTGTTATTTCATTTTCATTAATTAAAAATATATTAAATATTCAATTTATTTTTTAATATGTAAAATTTGTTTTTAAAATAATATTTATTTTAAATAGGAGGGAGTGACACTTTATTATATCACACAACAATAAATAACAGAAAAACCGTCTGATCCAAACAATCAATGTCCCCCCAAAACACATGAATTCCTTTATGTGTGTTTACTCACTCTCATGTGACTAGTTTCAGAATTTGTGCAACAACCTATTTAAGATAGATTTGTAAAAAAAAAAAAAAAAAATTAATAAAAATAATAATAATAATAATAATAATAATAATAATAATAATAATAATAAATGTGATTCCTCGCTAATAATTAATAGGTTATATACTACTTAATAAATGGTAAAGCACGCGTGGATCTTAGTCGACCTAATTCACATCTCTATTTGTGTTTTTTCTGCACTCACATATTTTGGACCTTATATTTTTCATTAAAAATGCAGTTCTTTTAAGAAAAAAATTATTTTTAAACTTGTTCAAAAGATAATACTTTTTAATGAAAAAATACTATGATTTTATCTTTTTTTTTTGTAATAAGTCAAATAAAAATAATAATTTAATCATAAGAAAATAATTTTTTTTAACAATCTAAATGTATTATATTTTAGGTGGCGGTTATTTCATTATTTTTAATATATGTTATGAGTTAATTAATGACTTTATTTAATACATATCTTTTCTTATTATTAAATTACATTAGATATAATAAATGTATTATACACACACCCATATATATATATATATATATATATATATATATATATATATTATATATATATATATATAATATAATCGAAGCAACAAATGTATTTAAGAAAATATAAATCGAACCCCCCCAATTAATAAGCGCAGTTCATTTTTTAAAATATCAATTATACCGTTTGTTAATTTGTAAATAGAATAACTAAGAACAACAATCAAAGATAGAAACCCGGTGACCCTTGCAGCTCCGATTCGCTAATCTAAAGAACATGAGTATAAAACTCAGTGAGAACACTATATTAATTGAGCAAACACTATAATAGATGCATCCCCGCTAAAACTCCAAGATTAACATTGGGGATGTTAGCGTTGGAATATAAATGTTCGTAACATATTCAGATGGATATATTTAATAAGTTAACATTTAAATGAATAGTAAAAACTATGTTTCTACTAAAATAAAGTAGGATAAAATAAAACTGTAGATATTGTATCAGTTAGAGTTACATAAAATGATGAAATATTAAACAACCACAATTAATAGAATTTGAATAAGAACATATGGCTGATCCCAATCTTAACATATATAAATGGATTGGTGGATTTATCCAACCCAAAACAAACATCGATGCTCTTGTTTGATCAACAAAGTCGACTAGTATTAGTTTTAGACAAGGTGCAAAGATGAAAATCAAATACTTGATCCATTTTACAAAAAAAGTTGAAGTTTGATAAAGGTTTTTTGTGGATGAATTTAATAAAGTATAATGTTTTAAAACTGTAAATTGCACTTATATTAATTTTCTATTCGTTAATAAACTTATTCGGTCATACATAATTTGTTTGTGAATGAACAAATTATACCTAAACTTTGTTTTAAACTATTGAGAAAATATTAAATTGATTTTAATTATGAAAATTAATTGCTAAATAACTTTAATTAATTTATAGACATTTGGACCCCTTAGTTCCTTACCATCCTGTACTCAGCAATTAATATATTTCATATCACTTCATAATGGTGGTTAGATATAAAACACTTAATTTCCAATCCATGCATCAATGAATTTGGTCTTATCTAACCTATAACGCAACTTAATTAATGATTAACTATAATATGTAGACATACGTATTATTATACATTAAATAAGTTTACAAAAATGATGTATGTTCTTCGTCCGATGCTATATATTCTCTATACGATCGATGCACAGATATTAATATATAAAATTATAATTTATACTATATAATGTTAAAGTAGTTTAAAAATAATTGTTTTCAATCAATTTTTAATTTCTAGAATGCAAAATAATTTTTAGAAAATTATGTGTCAATATGTGATTAGTTGAATTTTTTCTTTAAATTCTAAGTATATTTTTTAATTTATTAAAAATCAAATAACTATTTTGAAAAAATTGGTAATAACGACTCGTGACTCTTCACTAATTTTCAATAATTCTACAAATGTATGAAAGTGTCTTTTGCTTTTGAAAAAGTTGCTAATAATGCTCTATGGCCGACTTTAACGATAAGTAAACCGGTTAAAGTGATGTGCCAAGTCAAAGGCTGATGTGGCATGTAGTTTAAATGTTAATAAAAATATATAAATATTACTTAGAAGTTCAAAAATCATTAAAAAATTCTGAAATCTTATTATAAAATTTTTATATTAAAAATTCTGAATAATATTTTTAAATATTTTTAAAAACTTTAAATATTTGAAAAATATATAAATTTAGTAGATATTATAAATATTTTAAAAATCTAAAATATATTTTAAAATATCCATAAAATATTTGAGAAAATATATAATTGATTACAAATATGATAATTATTTTAATGGATCTAAAATACTTTTTCAAAAATATTTAAAATATTTGAAATTTATTTTAGAAAATCTGAAAATTATATTTAAAAATCTAAAACAATTTACGAAATTTAAATTTTATTTTAACAATCTTAAAATTATTTAAAAAATAAAATTTTATTTTAATTTCAATTTTTCCTATAGTAACATTTGTTATTTTCTCTAAAATATAAGAAAATACACTCAGTGTATGTAAAAATTATAATTATAATTTAATAGTAAAAATTATTTTTAAAAATCAGTAATTAATTTTGAAAAATGTAAAGGTTTTATTTTAAAATCTTAAAATTATTTATGAGAATTGTATTTAAAAATATAAATATTATCTTAGTTGTCAAAAATATATTTAAAACTCCAAAATTATTTCCAAAATATGAAAAAAAATAATCAAACATATGAAAATTATTCAAAAAAAATCTAAAATCAATTAAAACTCAAAAAAAAAAAAAAGAATAAAATTATAATTAACAAAAATATATAATGTTCTATAAATAAATGTTTCCTTTGGTATGCAGTTCAACGTCCCTTCAATCGTTTCTTCTTCGAGTAGCTCGACCACCATCTTCAACCACTTTCTCAACTTCAACTTTTGCACATCGGCAGAGTGTCACCTTGACGTGGTCATCTCCACCTCTATTTTATGAACAATCGTGTTGGTCGAACCCTTTCAAAAAAAAAAATCTTTTGTGGGTCGTAACACTTGAAAGCAACCACTATCCTCTCATTTATATTGTTGGCAAGTTGACATACACCATCATCACCAAAAAGAAGAAATAAGCAGGAGAACTGTATGCAGAAAAGAAGAATGTTCACATATAGCAGAAGCATCATTCATCATGTTCAGATAGTCAATAAAAACAACTAAACTACGGATATTGTTGTTAGCATCCTAGCTACCGGAGATTGTAGTATCAATATTACAGACCCTTAGAAATTTGTTCAATAAAAACATCCCAAATTCAAACAGAATCACTCCCAGATTTCCATTCTTCTTCTTCCTCAGTATCATCCACTTCAGTTTCCTCGGCCACCCTTTTTCTTTTTGTTGCCTTGCCTGACACCTTCCTTTTTCCTTTATCCGCGGCAGAGACCAGATGGTCTCTTCTCCCCCTTTTTCGAGCAGCCTGCCAAAGGAGTAGAATCTCTGTGTGGTGCGCCCTGAGAGGGAACATCCAGAGATTTCAAAACATTAGTAAAATAAAGCTTCTGGGCAGCTACCTCAGCAGCTAGAGTATCAAGAATCTCTAGTTGCTGATGTAGAAAGATCGGGAGATTGGCCGCGACTTCCGAGGGAGGAAGTGTGGGTGCAATGGTGCGTGGCCTATAGGCAACATTTGCCTCTCTGGAGGCCATGTTCAGCGGAGGGGCGGCTTTCTGAAGGACATCAGTGGACTGAGCCTGGATGCCCTGATGCGATAAGAGGCCCCAAATGAGGGTAGGGAACGGAAGCTTCTTGCGAGAGTCGGGCTTCTCGGCAAAACTCATGATGGCCTCAAATGCTATCCTCCCAAGTCAATCGGTATGGCCTTCAGGACCTTAAAGATGACCTGGCACTGGGCTGATGTTAGGTGAGACTTGTTGGACGTGGGTGTCCAATTTTGCCTCCCTATTTTATGAAGCCAGTTGGCCTCCTGTGTCAGTATCGAGGGAGAAATCTCAGGCTTAGTCCAACGGGTGAGCTTCCCTTCGCTGAGGAAGTCGACCACCTCTCCAAGGTCGACTTCAACCTCCTCTTCCTCATCCAGGCCAGTCAGTTCCAAATAATCATTAATGGCGTCAGGACTGAAATTAACAATTTTATTTCGAACAAAAACTCTCCCGAACCGAGTGGATTCAGGATCCTGAATGCCAGAGACCAAATTAGCATAAAATTCATGAACAATGGAACTATAAAACCTACCCAAATTTGTCACAGTAACTTCTAACCCAGACTTTTTGATAAAATCCATAACCGATGTTTTTGCAAAATGCTTGAGATCAAGGTTACGCTCAGACCAGAAGTCCATACCAGAAAACAGTTTGTAGCGGTCGGAAGCTGCCTTTGTGTAGAACGACTTGGAGAAGGCCTTTCTTCTGACCAGCATATCATTTTCGTTGCGAATGCGCCATGGAGATGACCCAGTAAAAGTAGCAGTAGCAGGATTTTTGTGGCGGTGCGAACGGCGAGGCGGAGATCTTGCCACTTCGTCCTCGGATGAGGACTCATCAATGAGATGTCGCCGTGGCGTAGGAATCGGGGTTTTTCCTGAAGGTTTTGCCTTGCGAGGAACCTTGGACCTTGGAGGTGGATGTGAGGTCGTCTTGGAAGGGAGATCTTGAGGAGGAAGTAGAGATTCCGCCATGGGCGAAGGATCTCCTTCTTGAGGAATTGCAGTAGCAGGGGGCGGAGTAGTCGCACTGGGCTGTGGAACATCAATCGGAGTGGTTTCGATCTGAGGGGCATCGGGACACGGCGGAGATGAAGGACCGGGAGAAGGCGTGTCCTTTTCCTGGTCGCCTGATGGTGGTTCATCAGAATCGGGCGGAGGGATAGTTTCTAATGGTTCTGGGTTCAAGAATGGAACCAAGATCCATCTTGGTCGTCTGCCGCTGGGTGAATCTCCGTGGTCAGCCATTACACCTCTGCAAAATAGATGTTGAAGAAGAAACACAAGAACACAGGCGTGAAAGTGAACTATGAAAGAGATTAACCCTAGTTAATCATAGCCTGATAATGATGTGAAATGAGGAAGGCTGACGCCTCGATTCCTGTCTATGTCACGAGTTTTTATACGGGCTGCTTAAACCCTTTTCGGCGCCCACACATTACAGTTATATAGTCATTAAGGAACACAATCACACGTCCAGACGGTTGAAACAAGGAAGACCACGTCCCCATTTTGACACGTGTTCCAAAAATAAGTCACAACTAAATAATCATCCGGGCCCATTTTGCACAAAATAATCCATATAATCCCAGGAGAAAAAATAAGAGAGGCTGATATATATATATATATATATATATATATATATATATATATATATATATATATATATATATTTATATTTATATATATTGGAGGAATGAAATCATAGATCACCATATTAAACACAAGTCTCAGTCAGGCAATAATGTTTGAAAATGCACTAAGAAAAATCCGCAAGTCTTCTCTTCCAGTATATGTTCACCTCATTTTGATTGCAAAATGAGTTGTATCATTTTTCCTTATTGCTCCTTCTGCCGAATCCTTGTGTAGTAGCTCGCAAACCACACAATAAAGTACCACACTGGGAAAACCCTGTGTGACGAGCTCAGAACCTTGTAACCCCTGTATTTGGTGCAACTTAGAGGTGAACATTATTAAGGAAGCTTTCACAGACTTGTCATTTTCTGTGCTTGGTGCTCTATCACATTGGTGACAGTATTCCACAGCATCATTTCAAGGTCGTAGCTCTTTTCCTTATACTGGGAGAAGAAATAATGGATTCAAAGTTCAAGACAAACAAAATTTTGAACCTGTGTGAGACTTATAGTTATCCTAGGCAATCCGAGACTTCCACCTCCCCTTTATTTTTATTTTTATTTTTTATTATTAATACACAATTTACATAGCACAGCAAATCCCTAGAGATTTTCTCAGGGATATGGATTTTTGCGCATCTAGGGCCTTTGTGAAAATATCAGCCAGTTGACTTATGGTAGGAACATGTTCAAGGGTAATGACTCCATCTTCAACCAACTCTCGAATGTAATGGTGTCTAATGTCTATATGTTTAGTTCTAGAGTGTTGCACAGGGTTTTTAGACATATTAATGGCACTCAAATTGTCACAAAACAGAGTCATGGAATTCATGTTCATACCATAGTCGCACAACATGTGCATCATCCATACCAGTTGAGAGCATGAGCTCCCTGCAGCTATGTATTCAGCTTCTGCAGTTGATAGTGAAATGCTGTTTTGCTTTTTGCTTAGCCAGGATACAAGATTGTTTCCAATAAAGAAGCATCCTCCTGAAGTACTCTTTCTATCATCCACGTCGCCGGCCTAATCGGCGTCACAGTAGTCTGCAATGAAAGGTTTAGTCTCAAAGGAATATTTCAAGCCATAGTTAGTGGTACCTGCCACATATCGTATGATTCTTTTTACGGCCTTGAGGTGAGACTCCTTAGCGTTTGATTGGTATCTAGAGCATAGTCCAACACTAAAGCTTATGTTAGGTCGACTAGCAGTGAGGTACAGGAGACTTCCTATCATGCTTCTGTAGAGAGTTGGATCAACACATGTTCCACTTTCGTCCTTGGATAATTTGGTATTTGTCCCCATGGGTGTGTGAGCTACTTTGCATCCTTCAAGTCCAAATTTCTTTACCAGGTTCTTGGCATACTTTTCTTGATGTATTGTGATTCCACTTTTGCATTGTTTGACCTGTAGACCAAGAAAGTAGGAAAGTTCACCAACCATGCTCATTTCAAATTCACGAGACATTACCTGGACAAAGTCATTCACTTTTTGTTTGGATGTGGATCCAAACACAATGTCATCTACATAGATTTGTGCAATAGTGATATCCTTGTTCGACCACTGGATGAACAGAGTCTGATCGACTCCTCCTCGTTTGTGACCTTGACCGATCAGAAACTTTGTCAGTCTTTCATACGATGCTCTTGGAGCTTGTTTCAACTCATAAAGAGCCTTCTTCAGTTTGTAGACATGGTTCGGAAAGTGTGGATCTTCAAATCCCTTTGGTTGTTCAACATACGCTTCATCTTTCAAGAAACCATTCAAGAATGCACTTTTTACATCCATTTGATAAAGAGTGAATTTCTTAAGACATGCAAATGAGAGAAGGATTCTTACTGACTCCAGTCGTGCAACTGGAGCGAACGTTTCCTCAAAGTTAATTCCTTCTACCTGTGTGTATCCTTGGGCCACGAGTCTTGCTTTGTTTCGAGTGATGTTACCTTGTTCATCAGTTTTGTTCTTGAAGATCCATTTTGTTCCGATGATGTTCGCACTGTCAGGTCTTGGTACAAGTGTCCAGACATCATTTCTGGCAAACTGTTCCAATTCCTCATGCATTGCTAATATCCAGTTATCATCCTTGAGCGCTTCTTTGACATTTTTGGGTTCAACCACAGAGGTGTAGCAAGCGTGGTGAACCAGTCCTTCCATTTTCCGATAGTCAAGTTTTGGTTTGCATCATGTCTTTATCCCTTCATTGAGTTCTCCAATGATGAGTTCCTTGCGATGTTCTTTCTGAATCTTGGTTGAGGGTTCACCTTTATCACTGTTTTCATTTGTTGGTTCTAGGTCAGTTTCTATGATGTTCTCACTATTCTGGTTTCCCATTGGTCGACCTGCTGATGAACCTGCTTCTTCCAAGTAAACTTCCTGTCTTATCAAAGAATCATCAAATACAATGTTAGTGCTTTGAATGAGTGTTTGAGTTCTCAAATTATAGACACGATAGGCTCTACTATTGGTCGAATATCCTAGGAACATACCAACATCACTTTTAGCATCAAATTTACCTAACTGTTGTCTATCATTGTATACATAACATTTACACCCAAACACATGAAGGTGACTTAAATTAGGAGTTTTTCCTTTCCAGATTTGATAAGAAGTCATTTCTAATCCTTTCCTAAGATATACCCTATTTGTAACATAGCATGCTGTATTTATGGCTTCAGCCCACCATTTTTGGGCTATTTCCTTGCCTATCATCATAGCTCTAGCCATTTCTTGCAGTGTGCGATTTTTCCTTTCTACTACTCCATTTTGTTGAGGTGTTATAGGTGCAGATAATTCATGAGCAATACCTCGAGAGGCACAAAATTCAGTGAATGCAGTATTTTCAAATTCTCTACCATGGTCACTTCGTATTCGAACAACAGAATCCTGTTTTTCATTTTCTATCAGACTTATTAATTTTTTAAATTCATCAAAGGTGTCTGATTTATCACGAAGAAATCTTACCCATGTATATCTAGAGAAATCATCAACACAAACAAAAATATATCTCT
Organism: Caryopteris x clandonensis; assembly: GCA_028749325.2. Lineage (NCBI taxonomy): Eukaryota > Viridiplantae > Streptophyta > Magnoliopsida > Lamiales > Lamiaceae > Caryopteris > Caryopteris x clandonensis. The sequence continues at coordinate 1,040,844 of JAPYKT020000048.1, forward strand.
TACCTCCCGCACTTTCAGTTTGAACAGGACCCATCAAGTCCATATGTAGCAAGGCCATGATTTGTTTAGTGCAAACGTCTTGTGTTACCGTGTGTGAGCTTTTTACCTGTTTACCGAGTTGGCATGGTCCACATATACCTTGATCTTTGCTTGGGAGTTTTGGTAGTCCTCGTACACATTGTGATTTGGACAAGGCAATGAGATGTTTGTATCCTATGTGTCCCAACTTTTGATGCCATATTTCTGTTGCTCCCGAGCTAGCACTGTAGCATCCATGACTCCTGTCAAGAAGATAACAGTTGTTAGTGGACCGAGTTCCGGTAAGCGTGCATTCATTATTCTTGTTTAACACCAAGCATTTGTCATGAGTGAAGTTTACTTCAAGTCCTTGGTCACAAATTTGGCTAATGCTCAACAAATTTGCCTTAAGATTTTCAACAAGATACACATTAGACAATTTAGGCATACCATTTATATTGAGAGTCTCTTTCCCAATGACTCGCTCACTCTTACCATCACCAAAGGTTACTGACTCTCCTTTTATTGGGGTGATATCAGATAAGTATGTTGCATTACCTTTCATATATCGTGAGCATCCACTGTCAAAGAACCATGTTCCAGTGTTGTTCGCCCCGAGTGAGACTACTGATGAAGTAAGGCACATATTTTTCTTGACAACCCAAACCTTTTTCACATTTGTTTTACCGTTTTTGAAATTTCTTACTTTCGAATAGTCTAGAGACCTATGATCTTTTACAGGAACACCATATAGATTCGAAGTTGAAATATTACCTGATTGTAGGTCATGTTTCATTCTGTAGCATCTTGGTCGGATGTGTCCAGGTGCATCACAGTAATGGCAGATAGGAATAAATTTTCTCATACCTTTTGTGTCTTGTTTCTCAAGTGTCTTGTAGTGTTCTGTCCTTCATGGTCGAACGTAGGAACTATAGCTGGTACAAAGACTGTTGATCCCGATGTTCTTTCTTCAATATATCCTATTCCTGTTTTATTGTTTTGTGGTCTTCCATGTGCCAAGATTTCATCAATTTTGGCTTTTCCTTTGTTCAGTCCTTGTATGGTTCGCACTGCTTTGTCCAGCTCGGCTTGTAACTCTGCTAACTCACGATCCTTATCCTGCAATTTTGAGGAGTAATCTGTTAGTTCATTTATAATGGAAGAATTTACCTGGTGATTACTTGTTGTAGTTGCCCGGGCTGTTTCAGAGTTGGCTTTAAGTGTATCAATTCTGTCTCGTAAAGTTGGACCTGATGTTTGAGATTCCTCACATTCTTTTGGGACATAATCAAGTCATCTCTCAGTCTGTTATTTATTTCCCTAGTGATGTTCAATTCATGTTTCACTTGACTGAGTTCCTGATTTTCCATGCTTAGTGCATCTTTACTTTTGTATTCCCTTGCTTGGTTCTCCAATATGGTACATCTGGCAGATTTGTCTAGAAACAATTTCTCTAGATCTTCCAGAGTTGGATCGTCAAAATCAGATTCCTCAGTGTACTCTAGTTCCTCCTTAGTTCGAACAGCAGATGTGAGACATCCTAGGTCCTTGGCGTATTCTGTCTCTTGTTCGTCAGCTTCTTCTTCTCCTTCAGATTCAAATTCACTCCTGGTGGCTTTTAGTGCTTTGTTCTTTCTTAGGAAATTTGGACATTCTGCTTGATACTGTCCGTATCCACTACACTCTCTGCATTTTGAGTCCTTTTGATTTACCTGCCTAGTGTTTGAAAATTTGTTTCCACCTTTTCTGATGTTCTCTTCAGTGTTCAGACCTTTGTGGAACTGCTGCCCCTGATTGTACTTTTTCACAAGCTTGCTGTAATTTTTCGTGAGAAGTACCATTTTGTCAGCAACTGATGTCATATTATCCTCGAATTGTTCAGTTGTTGTCTCCGTCTTTAGGGCTATCCCTTTGCTTTTTGGTGTGTCCATACCATTGTTCAACTCAAACGTCCTTAACTCTCCCATCAAGTCATCCAATGTCATCGGTGTGATTCTCATGAATGATTCTAGAACTGTGATTTTTTCTCTGAATCTAGGAGCTAATGTTCTCATGATTTTCATGATTTGGACATCTTCCTTGATAGCATCACCGAGGGTGTAACATTGATTCACAATGTCACTGAACCTAGCGTAGTACATCTCAATGTTTTCATCTTCATTCATTTGTATTCCATCAAATAATGTGGCCAATCTTTGCAATTTTGACTTTCTTACGGACTCATTTCCTTCAAATTGTTTTTGTAGAGCATCCCAAGCATCTTTGGCGGTCTGGCAGTGTATAATCAACTTGTGTCTCATGACATCGACCGAAGCAAGAATAGCATACAATGCTGTGTAGTTTGCCTCTTCGGTACACCTTTCGTCCTCCGTCCATAGTATTCTTGGTTTGTCTACGACCTTAGTTATATCCGTTCCATCCTGCATCTTAGGCCACGTCCACTTTGTTTGGATTGCTTCTCCACATCGTTTGGATCTTAGATAGATAAACATCATTGATTTCCAGAACGGATAGTTTTGTCCATCAAGCGAAGGTGGGCGTAGCGTGGTCCCCTCTGTACCCATGTGTCTGTCCCTGGATCTACCTGTTTAAGAAAAAAACTGGAACCTGCTCTGGTGCCAATTGATAGATCAGAATATGTGCGCGTGTGTATGTGTTCAACAGTAGTTCGAACTGTAAATGAACATGCGGAAGCTTAAAATAAGATTTGATTTTAAGCGAGGAAGAAATCCCTTCTTCCTCTCAAGTAATTTTATTAGAAGACATATTTGTTCCCACAAATGTTACAGTAGAATTTACACGTATTTGGCTTCCCCTAAATACTTGTCTACCCGTGTAACTAATTCTTCTAAAACACTTACTTGACCATCTAGTCCCCTAGATGGATTTGAATACAAACTCCCGTCTGTATTGAGTTGAGATCTCCCGAAATCAACGTGTGATGAATTTCCAAAGTAATCCAGACTCTGCGAGGTTCGCCTTCGGTTCGCCCTTGAGTTCTTCCCAGTCTGTTGTATTCTTACGAATATAACAGCACACTCATCAGCCTCTCACTTTCTCTCAGCCCATATAAATGGTAAATGAATATATTGGAGAGTTACAGTCTCTACAACTTGAGATTGTATTTATAGTCTCTCATGTTCTCCACGAAATCTGCCGGTATCTTCTCATATCTTGGTGGTGATATGCATATCTTTGTATATATGGCCTGGATATGCATATCTTATATCTTCATCATATCTCTCAAAGATTTGTTCATAGATTTACTCTTGATTCTCCTTATTTTTAGCCATGTCTTTCCTTCATTTTCTCTTCTCATTCAACATTGACTTTCTTCCAAGAATATCTCCACAATATCTTTTAAATCTGCAATCAATAATAAATCAATTAGAATTTTCGAATAATATTGACAATAATTACCTTATCAAAATTATTTGTAGTTGCAGTGCAAATAAATATTAGCCGATAATTTATTTTGAAATATTAAATAATTTAATTTTAATACAATTAATTATTTTATTACAAAAATAATATTCTTACTTTAAGATATAAGGAATATTTTTATATTAAAAAATAAAAATTCCGCATTTCTTTTGCAATAAAATATTTTAAATATTTTTTTATTAACTATTAACTTACTTAAAATCATATTATATATTAAAATATAATACAAACCTGTGCATCGTACGGGTATTGCTAATATATATGAATAAAATAATGATATTGTCAGAAATTAGAAGATTTAGATTGATTAAAATATAAAATATGAATGATTAGATCAGCCTACTTTTGGTGCCTACCACATAAACTATACTAAAAAGAATATTTTTAGTAAAGGAAAATGACATGGGGTGGGGGTGGGGGGTCACTAATCTGTAACACTTTTTCATAATTATTTAAACTCTATATCTACGGACTTGACCCTCCAATTATTGGTGTTACCAATTTTTGCTGATTTACCTTATAACATAAATCAATATATTCATTAATTAGATTAATATATATTACAGGATAAATCAATATCTTAAAACTAATAAGTTTCAATTGAATTTAGTTAGGACCCCACAATTATTAGAACGAAAGACAGATACTCATATATATATATATATATATATATATAATAGTAAACTGACTGTTTCTATATTTATTATTACTATTTTTTTCTCATTTTTCTTTCCACAAATAGAAAGACGGATTTTTTGAAAATATTGTTATATTGCTAAGTAATAAGAATTCATTTTAATTTTTTTATATTTCTATTTGTTAATATTGATAACGTTACTAATTTTATCAAAACTAGTAAAAAAAATCATATATCTTCATAATTGCTTAATTTTAACAAATCAATTATGAATTTGTAGCAGATTCAATGTTATATATAATTAAAAAAATGTTCACATTGATATACCATATTTTATTCAACTTTCTTGATTTAAAAGAAAATATTATGTATTTTGTAATTTGATAATTGTATTTTATAAATAAAACAAAATATTATATTTTGTAATTTCAACTTCTTGATTTAAAAGAAAATATTATATATTTTATAATTTGATAATTGTATTTTATAAATAAAATTAATTAATGTTCACATATGATTTTATATATAATCTTTATATCCTTATTATAATCATGGTACATATATAAATTATTGAACATAATTATATATATATATAGAAAATATTAATATTATGTATTTTAAAATTTAATAATATTATATTATAGTAATATGTTCGTGCATCGCACGGGAGAATATACAAGTACCCTAAAAAGCGAAGTATAAATATAATAACTTCCTCATATTTACTTTTTTTTTTTGTAATTCTTTTTTTCCATTTATTAACAAGCATATATTCCAATTTTAAACATATTATATTTAATTTTAACTATATCAGTTATATATTAATAGTATAGTTACAAAATGTAGTATTTCTAGAATAAAAAAATAGAGAAATGATAACAACTATTTAGATGGTAGCGTATATCAATTCGGGAAAGTTGTGGTAAGGCAGCCCCAAATTTTACGGCAAGTACAGAGTAGTCTAGCTCCTAGTACGTACGTACCCATTATTGTCAAATCATGAAAATAACTCCTAACCTGGGTTTATTTGGATCCATTTACTTCACTCTAGCTACATAAATTTAATTTAATTTTTTAAAAATAATAAAATACAGTTGGATTGATAGGGTTTCGTGTAAGGACCGAAGTTAGATAGGTCCAGATCGATTGGCCTACACTGCCCCAATACAGTCCCAATCAATATTGTGATGCTCCTAGAAAAGGTATCCACATATTAGGATGGGATAGTCAGGTGATTTATGAGATTTGTTCGCTTGTTAAATAACATCAAATTCGACCAACAAAAAGATCGATAAAATTGGTAGTGAAAATTAAATTGTTATAATGACCGTAAAATGAGATTTTGATATATTTGATTGATATTTTTGTTCAGAATATAATGATGTGCTTGAATGACAAATGGGGTTTACCCATCTTAATTGAAGTTCGAGGGGCTAAATGCTTCTAATTACCTATCACAAACACGCTCGTGATCAACAGTAAATAATCAAATTCAACGTGTTCGAAATAATCCTTCAGCCGAGGACCCAAGTAAAGAGATGGAGACTCCAAATTGTTGGGTGCAATATATGCTTTATGGATAACCTAACTACATCAAGACATAACAAGGAGTACTACACTGGTCTTAACAGATGGTCTCATTATCAACAGTCAAGCTAAGAATATGAGAGTTTTTCCAAAAGGCCAAAAGGTGTCTTGACGACATGTAAAGTATCATCCTAAACAAAATTGACAACCAACCTAACTCCTCAAAGTGTTAGACATGCATGCCCTAAAGCTAAGCCCCCCCTCTCTATAAAAACCTAACTTCTTAAGCATGTAAAGTATCCATTCTACTTTTAGTCATACAATTAGTTGTGTTTTTTTAGCACAATGGGATCCCTAAATTGCATTGTTTTTTGGTTTTTAATGATATCGTGTTTTGGCACACTTTGCTGGGGCTCAAACTCTGGGTATGAAGATGAGATAACAAGTCAGTGTGGGTTCACCAGGTACCCAACTTTGTGTGTCCAAACTTTGACAGGATCATTGTCTGCAAATCCAAATGCTGATTTCTTGTCTGCCCTTGTTAACACCACTATTTCCCAAACCAAGTTGCCTGTTTCCAATTTTGAGGTCCTCAGTTCCCATTTCGTCTCCCCGGAAGCACAACAAGCCCGAATGGCCATGGGTACGTGGTTCTTTTTCTTGATCAAGTGTCGGTGCGCATCTTATATATGGTGTATGATTTTATTGTAACTGACGTATGATTTATTTCGTGTTTGATCATCAGATTATTGTCGCGAACTGATGAGCATGTCCATGAAAAGGCTGAAGCAGGCCTACGACGCACTTCAGAAATCTCCGAAGAAGTACAAGGCCGACATCCAAACATGGCTGAGCGCCGCTCTCACTTTCCAGGAAACCTGTAAGGATTCAGTCGAGGGTCACACGCCGTCGAATGTGTACATGGCTGATATTTATAAGCAAATGGAGCTTCTTTCTGAGCTTGGCAGCAACCCTTTGGCCCTGGCCAACCGAATCACCGGCAATCTGAAAGAGAGAATTCCGACAGGTCGCCGCCTTCTTGAAAGGGAAAGTTTTCCCGGGTGGTTGTCCGCCGGCGACCGGAGATTACTTCAGGTTGCAGAAATAAAGGCCAATGCTGTCGTTGCGAAAGATGGCAGTGGGAACTTTAAAACGGTGTCTGAAGCCATACGGGCTGCAAGTGGAAGTCGATTTGTTATACATGTGAAAGCTGGAACTTATAATGAACAAATTAATACTAATAAGGATGGGATTACCTTAATTGGAGATGGAAAATACTCTACTATCATCACTGCCGGCGGTAGCGTCGGCAGTGGTTCGTCACTTCGTGGTTCTGCAACTTTCAGTGAGCTCTCTCTCTCTCTCTCTCTCTCTCTCTCTCTCTTTCTCTACTTTCTTTAATCAAATGCCGCCACTTTGCATGCTGTCGGTTGTGAGAATTTACGATTGTATTATACTTGTTATATCATGGTTGTCTGTGTCGGGACAATCACACTGTTTAAAAAATTCTATGCCCATTTTATGTGATGGGGACATATCAACTAACTAAATAACAATAATTTTACTAATTCACTTTCCTTATAGCAATCACCGGCGACGGCTTCATTGCTAGAGACATCGGATTCCAGAACACGGCCGGCGCTCAGGCTGAGCAAGCGGTGGCGCTGACCATCGCCTCCGACCACTCGGTGCTGTACAGATGCAGCCTCGCCGGCTACCAGGACACGCTGTACGCGCTCTCCCTCCGCCAGTTCTACCGCGAGTGCGACATATACGGCACGGTGGACTTCGTATTTGGCAACGCTGCCGCCGTGTTCCAGAGCTGCAATCTGGTCCTCCGCCGCCCACGCAGCCGCGGCGCGTACAACGTGATCCTAGCGAACGGCCGGACTGACCCCGGGCAGAACACCGGGTTCTCCCTTCAAAACTGTAAGATCACTGCCGGGTCGGATCTCTCCCCCGTTAAAAACTCTGTCATATCCTATCTGGGCCGGCCGTGGAAGCAGTGTTCGAGAGCCGTGGTGATGCAGTCGAACATCGACGGGGCGATCTCGTCGCGGGGGTGGATTGAGTGGCCGGGGAGCGGCGGCTTCATCTACAAAACACTGTATTTTGCTGAATATGCAAATATGGGCCTCGGCAGCGGGACTTCCGGCAGGGTGAACTGGCCGGGATTTCATGTTCTAGCGAGGGCGGAGGCAACGAAATTTACGGTGGCGAGTTTAATTGGTGGGGATTCATGGTTGCCTTCTACAGGGGTCACTTTCATTTCCGGGCTTTAATGAATTAATTACTACGGTCAAATCGTGGTTTTATATAATTGAAAGCCCAGATAGTGATTGCAGTCAAACTATAAACACCCCCCCCCCCCCCCCCACCCCACGCCCTCTCTCTTTCTTATTTTAACTTTGGTTTGAAACATGTAGATATAAGGACTGCTGCTATGGATCTTACTAGAAGTTTCCATGTGTCATATAGTCCTCAAAATATGTGTGGTTGCTGGTGAAAATTGTAAATATACTTTTTTCATATGAAAAAAGAAGTTGGATTTTTTTTATTTAATTTTATATTTCATCTTAACACATAATGTAGAATAAAAATAATGGAGTAGAGAATAAAACATAAAATGAATAGAGGATCAAAATCCAAAAATAAAAAAAGTACCAGTACTTGTTTAGGTAAATAGAAGATTTTGTGTTAATTGTTTACAGATACATAAATATTTTATATACATCATCGAGTGTGCGGTGCAATTCAACATAAAGTATTATTTGTTACCTTAAAAAAATAATAATATTTATTAAGTAAATAAGTAATATTTTTTAATTAAAAAAATATTATAAATTGTATGAACATTGCACACACTGCTAAAAAAACTCACTCTTACTCTAAGTCTCAACTATCTCAATTTCCAACGAATAATCTAATAGAAATATTTATGTGAAATACAAATATGATAATAGAGTTGAAAATTAAATTAGATTATTTTTGTCGAATTTACAGAACGCTCGAAATAAAATTTCTTATAAAAATTATTATATTTTTTATTAAAAATAAAAGCCTTATTTATATAACTAAATAGATACATAAATCTGAGTCTTATTCGAGAAAAATAAACCAACTATATTGACTTAAAAAATGATAAAAGTCGTAGAACTAGTGGGTAGGCGGCCGGCCGCTATAACAATTGCTATGGTAATTGTTTTACTTATCATTATCAAGACTATTACATGAAAAGAACATTTATTGATGTCTCCATCAAAGATTACATCAACCTAATATTTTGTACAATACAAGCATTAATATTTCAAATCCCATTAATCAAAATAAATTTCAATTAACCCTTTGTAATATCCCTAAATACCATTATTTCTAATTAATTTTGTTGGTACAATTTTCATTCAATTTCTTTATAAGTGTCCTTATAGAATGATGATGAGCTAATATGACCCGCACGAGAAGAGGCTTTTGCGATCGTAGGACAATAGCATGACCCCTATATAGGCCGGCCGATTTTTTGTTCTCTAATTCGTATTTTGTATATAGTGATAATTTTTTTAAAAATATTTACTTGAAAAAATCTGTCAACTTTTTTACTTATGGAAAATTACTTTATCAAATATTATTTGTTTTCGCAAAAGTTCCTATGCAACGGTTGCATTTGTGATACGATTTAAGGTATTACTAGTTTAACTATAAAGTATTATTTGTTTAACTATAAAATATCACTATTTTTTAAGTGTATTACTGCTATTAGTTATCTTAAAAAATAGTGATGTTTTATAGTTAAACAAATAATACTTTATCGTAACACAAATAATATCTTAAATCGTGTCACACATGCAACCATTTTACAGAAGCCTCACTCATTTGTTTTAGTTTTTATGATAAAAACAAGTGTTTGTAGGAATCCTGAATCGTGACTAGTTCAAACTTCTGAGCATCAAAACAAGGTGACCCAATGTGCATAATCCCTTTTTTTTTTTTTTTCTTACAAAACAAAAAAGTTTAATAAAAAAATGTGCTTCTTTTCCTTTCCTTGCATTTTCTTTATATGTTTTTTAATAATATTTTTAGAATTTAAAATATCTATCAATAATAAAATGTATCCAGTAATATTCCTGAACCGAAAGGTCTCGTATGATATTTAATATTGAAATAAACAAATAAATGTATATTTTTTAAAGTAGTTAGAATATATTTACTTTTGGAGTTCAAATAGGAATAAAATTAATAATTCTGATGATAAATTGGTCGATAAAAAACAGACACACACAGATTGGGATTGAAATCTTATATTCCATTCATTGTTCTGTTTTCTATTCCAAAATAATCACCATATAATATGTATGTATAATAACATCATTAATTTAATACATATGGTGTATTAAATATTTTAGACAAAAGATGAAATATCGGATAGAATAGAGGATACAGACCCCCACAAATCGACCTCAAGAATTAAATGTTAATGTTTTTGAATCCGTGACGACATTTGATTCTTCTTTTATTTTATATAGAAAAAATATTGTTCATAATTTTTATTTGTATAATAAAAATTTGTGAATAAGTAAGAAGACCATTTTGTTAGGGCAATTAATTAATCACCAACAATTAAATAAGTTTGCTCTTAATCTTTAAGATGGTTGTTAAGATTGCTCCAAAATTAGGCTAATAAACAATTTAGCCATTGTACTATCAATAACTAATTGCCAAATGCATATTGTTAAATTCTTCAATACATATTTGGCAAGTGAACTAAGAGAAGCATCTATTAATGATTTTCAACATTACTTTCCTTATTTTATATTAATTATTTTATTTTCTTTATTATTTTTTTATTTATTATTTTTTTATTTTTTTCATGATAATAATGAAGGTATATTTAAGTTGAAATTATGAAAATAAACATATTTTTAGTCTCTACCTTTTATCATGAAAGTGAAATATCCATGTCTCAGTATCAGAAAGGCAACAAAAGAGTTGAGTCCGGATCCTCATCAATTGCGTCACAGAACTAACCTCACTTCTAACAACAATTAATAAGAATATATACGTAAGAAATAATAAAAACTAATTAATTTTTCGTTAATATTGCTTAAATAAATCATTAAAGTTACTATTTATAACTTTAAACTTATAATAATTTTCCTTCTAGTTGCGAAAATTTATAGAAATGCTATTTTCCGTCAAAATTGTCCTACTACACACTGCAACTTTGGAAAAAGTGTTCTTGTGAGTTGGATGCTATAAATTTATTGTTTCTGAAGATTCAGAGTCATCTGAACTTAATCTTGATTATACTGCTTGAATGAGAAAGGATTAGTTTCTTATGAGTTAGATACTTAATTCAATTTTCGAATCCATGCTTGGTCTTGTTCATAAATGTTTTATAACTTCCTGAGAAAGGAGATTATTATACTCTGCTAGAGAATGTTTTGAAAATGCCAACTACAGCAGAAAGGCTGCTGGACAAAATATTTTGGATGATGATATGGTGTTGTACCTCTTTGTTGGTTTAGGATCCGAGTATGATTCGGTTTTATTTTTTCTTACTTCCAGAGTCGAGTCAATTTCTCTTACAAATTCATGAGATGAGGATGCAACAAGCTTAATATCATGATATTTTACAGTCCTCTCTAGTCACTTCATCTACTGATCCCACACAACAGAAATCTCACAATGCCATCACAAAGACAGTATAATGACAATAGGGCACCACATAGAGGTTGTTATGACCGGTACAGAGGCCGGTGCAGGTTTTCCAGGGGAGGTTCGAGAATTATTTATCGGGTTTGTAGCAAGAACAATCATTTTGCAGCAAGATATTTCAAACATTTTGATGTTAATTTTCTTGGCCTTCATCCTAGACTTATTAGGGCTTCTCTTTTACTTCTTCAGATCAAGCTTCACCTAAAGCTAATGTTGTATATGGTCAATATTCTACTCAAATTGCTTGTCAAAATATGCATCCTCCTCCTCCTTCTTCTTCTTCTTCTACAGGTGTTATGGTTTCTCATTCTATTGTGTGTGGTTATGGTGGTTCTTCTCGTACTTCTACTATTGATTCAAATTGGTATGTTGATAGTGGAGTCACTCATCATGTCACTTTTAATTTGGATAATCTGACATTGCATACTTCATATCGAAGTAAAAAATAAACTTGTTGTTGATAATGGTCATTTTATACATATTATACACCGGTTCCACTTATGTCACTAGTTTCTATTGTGATAAAACTTTCTGATGAAATATGAAAATTTCACATGTGAGTTGTCTAACATCAAGAAAATGAAAAAAAAAAACTAACTTAGATGTCGAGTGAGTCATTCTTTGTATCACCAATTGATTTTAGAATGAAACCTCATTAAGGTTGGCTAATCCCACCATCTTATTTATTACGAAGAATTTGACAAGTATATTTCAATTATTGGAATGCAATGTGGGAGTTCTTTATTCCTATTTAATTGGATGCATCCACCCTCCTTTCTTCCCTTGTCCACAAAAATATTCTCCTAATTACAATGTATTTAATATAAAATTTATGATGCATTTTTCATTAAAAAAAATAACAATAATATAACTGAATCCGGATACAATAACACAATTTACCACCGCCATAATGGTCTGTTTGTTTAGTTATAAAGCAATTCAGTTTGTGTGGTGGTGCTTGTGGTTGACTATGTTGTTAACTTGTAAGAGTGTGTTTTATAATTTATATTATTAAAAAATAGTCAACAAACCTAAAAAAGTCAATCCTTGCATCGTCACCTAAGATTCAGTGAACAGTCTTGAGGTCCCTTCATTCTTCCCTTTGTCCCTAAATTTGGTCCACGGCCTTAACTTTAGTCTTCAATCAACATAAGTTTCTAAATTGAGAGAAATTAAAATACATAAATTCTTTCTCATGGTTAATCAAATATTAGGTTGTATTTGAATCGAGAGATTTAAAATATCAATAATTTTCGAGTCTTTATCTCCACAAAATCGTCAAATGGTATTAACTTGATTCTTAATGGTTAGGTGGTTGGCTTTTTAGCCAATGGGGTCCAAAGTTGAAGGATATAAGCCCACAAATAATAGCGTACTTACTCAAAAGTCAAATTATTTAGTCGTTTGCTATTGTGATGTTGTTAGTAAAAATGTGTATTATATCTATATATTATTTGTATCTGTGATATAATTAAAAAATTAAGGCAATACAAACCTTTCAATCAAAACTATATATTGTACTAATTTTAGTATCATATTATCTCTGTATATTCATAAGTTCGTCCATTATTTATCACCATAATGTAACACCATAATTTTATCAAAAAAATCAAAATATACATAAAAAAATGCTATATTATTCCATAATTTTCTAACTAGGTTATGGTGTTCAAGAAGTTGGTGAATTTATCATTAGATCACCAAGAAACATGGCCTATGGGCCTCTACTACTACTGCTACCACCAGCTTTAGCACATTCCTAGGTAGTTGCATCTTTTTTTTTTTTCTTTTGGTGGGGGGTTGGGGCGGGGGGGGGGGGGGGGTGGATTTGTCCTAACATTGCACCTATTGAGAAAACAAAGAAAATGGTTGATTGGGGTGAAGTTGGTTGTACTTTAACGACCAGGTAATTGCACATGAATTGTCTCTCTGGCTATGACCAAAACCTTTAACGTAACCTTCAAAACAAAGGTGGTTTCTTTGCTTGCCTATATCAAAAAGAGTTAATCACTCCCAAAGATAATCCAATTATTAACAAATTATCCCAACATTTTAATTAAAAAAAACCCATCAATCATACCCCAATAATCAGCCTTCTCTTCAATCATGTGACCTGATTCTCATCCTTCGCCTTTGATCCAGGAAAAAAACCCAGTTTTCCCTGCATATTTATGCATGCATATGTGCTCATTATTTGTGAGTCCAAACTCTTCCTTAAAAAGAAAAGCAATCTTGTGATAAGAAAAAATGGAGGTGAAAACTAATCATGAAGAGCAGAAAAAGCCAGTTTCTGTGCTTCAGGGTGATGGACTCTGCATAAACAGAATTCTTGCAAGGGAGTCTTCGGTCGGCCAATCTTCGCGTATTTTTTATCGCGCTGCAGAAGGGGTTCCTTTCAAATGGGAAATGCATCCAGGGACAGCCAAGAACCCTCAGGAAGAAGATGATATACCACCACTTAGCCCTTCTCCATTGATGCAGAGCTTGGGCCTCCCTCTGCCTAATCTGGATCATGATAGGCCCGGAGAGTCGGCCTTAAAAGTTTCGAAGATTAGGAGGCTGAGGAAAATGGTGACGAAAAGGATCAACACTGATATAATCAAGAAAATTGAGGTAGTACTAGGTAGAAGAAGTGAACAGAAAGAGAGCTCAAGGTTAGGAGATTCTTCTAATGGAGAGTTTTTGATTAAAGATTCGAGCTTTTCTACGAATTCTTTGTCTTCATCGTTCTCTCCGAACAGTCGTGTATTGGATGAGTCTATGATTGATGGCCCCTTCTGTTGCAGTCCATGGAACGTCCCTGCCATACTGGTTCGTGTGAGTTTAATTTTTTTTTTTTTTTCTTATATAGAACTGAATGTTTTTCCAATGTATATCATGATCAGAAATTATATGCAATAGAAGTTCCAAATTTTATGTGTTTCGATGAACAGGTTTCATAATGATTACCTTACGTTTTGTTTCTTGAAACTAATTGTTAAATAGGAAGAAGGGAACACAACGATATATTACTGCAGCCAACACCAGGCAGCCTTTGCTGTAGAAGAAGATGGTTCATTTCTGAGCAGAATTCTCTCAAGAGTTTCTGCCGGAGACCAGTTTTCCGGTCCATTAAGCGCCGAGATTTCACCGGCTGGGATTCCATTCAGATGGGAAATGCAACCAGGAACACCAAAGCACCCACAGGAAAACGAGCTCATCCCACCTCCCAGCCCTCCACCGGCGGTGCAAAGCCTGTCGCTGCCACAGCCGAGCCTGCACCCTGGCGGAGAAAAGGCCAAGAAGTGGACCTGGAAAAGGGCCTGGTATTGGATACGCCATTATAAAAAAAAGAAGGAGACTACTGAAAAAGCTCTACATGAAATCAGCTTCAGGTGTAATGGAAACAGGAAGATTTGCAGCTCTGATGAGGCATTTGAAGCTTCCTTTCGTGAATCGGGTTCTGTCTCGTCTGTATCTTCAGTTGCTCCATTGTCAAAAGGCGGCTGGAGAGTGTCGAAAATCAGGAGGAATTTGCAGGGGAGCTATTTGAACTGTGGTCCTTGGAGAAAAAGAGACCTTCTTGTTTTTGCTAGAAGAAAATTGAAGTCTTTCACATCCTAGAAAGGCAGTGTCAGTGTTTGTTTTGCAATGATCTTTCTTGTTCTTACACACGAGACGTATAATATGTGCAAACTGTGTTTAATAATTACATCTGTCGAAAATCAGCTGTAATGTTTCTCTTAATTTTATATCACAGGGTAACATTTGTGCATAAACCATCAAGTCAGCTGCTAATTTTGTTGTTTTGAGTTGTTGATGTGATCATAATGTAAAATATTAATATATTAAGGTATATTTATTGAGGTAATCGTGATATAAAATATTATTATATCAAGGTGCACCTGGCGGAAATCTCTGTACTGCCGCCTGGAGTCTAGTCCCACTTCGGAAAATAATAACCGGTTGCTCCTACCAGCTGAAGTTTACAAGAGGAGATATTCAATAAAAAAGAGAACAAAAAAGATTTAAGGATATTCCTATTCTCTTTTTTGTCCATTTTATCTTTGTGGTGGGTTGAAAAAAAAATGGTAAGATTAATAGAATCACCCTTCAAAATAATATTATACACAAAAGTATTTTGAACAATACTGCACATCACAAGGCAAAAAAAGGAAAAACAAAAAAAAGCCAAACAGTTTGTTGGGGGATAAAAATGGGCAGAATTGTCAAATTATGGCAAAAAAAAAAAAATTTAATAAAATATAGTGAAAAAAAATTTAAAAAAATATGTAAAGTCGCCCCGGCCGGTGGCGACTTTAATTAAAGTTGCCCCTGCCAGGGGCGACATCCAAAAAAAATTTTTTTTTTTTAAGTGTCGCCCATGGTTTTTTTTTTTAATTCCGAAAAAAAGGAAGAAGCAGGCACTAGGTTGGGTCACTCGGTTGAGTCACCACTCGGCAGGCCGAGTGGTACCTGTAACGCGGTCACGGTACTCGGTCTGCCACTTTACTCGGCCGGCCGAGTGACGTAAAGGATTTGGATTTCTAAATTCGTCCGTTTTTTTTTTTTTTTAATTTCCACTTCAATATTTCTCTCTTTATCACATCTATTATCACCCACCCACACCACACATTTCTCTCTTCTTCATCTCTTTCTTCACTTCTTCTTCACTTCTTCTTCAATTCTCCTTCAATTCCCTTTCAATTTTTATTCAGTATTCACGGTTCGTTTTTCTCCATTTCTCAAAAATTTGTTGAGGTAATTTTTTTCTAAATTTTTATGTGTGTGTGTGGTGTTTTGTGTGTGGGTGGTGTGTGTGTGTGTGTAGTGTTTTGTGTGTGTGTATGTGGTTTTTGTGTGGAGTTTTTGTGTGTGTGTATGGTGTGTGTGTGGTGCTTTGTGTGTGCTGGAGTGTGTGTGTTGTGTGCTTGTATTGTATGTTGTGTGTGTGGTGTATGAAATATATGTGTGTGATGTGTGTTGTGGTGTGTGTGATGTGTGTTGTGGTGTGCTTGTGTGTGTGCTGGTGTGTGTGTTTGTGTGTTGTGTGTGGCTTGCATTTGTGTGTGTGATGGGTGCGTGTGTGTGGTTATGTGATGTGTGCGTGTGTGCCGTGTTTTGGGTATGTGTATGTCGGTCGGTATAAGAATGAATAATTTGTAATAAATTTTGTTTAATTTTTTGCTATATAAATTGTTATAGATTTGCTGTTAATATTTTTTTGTTATACATTTTTTGATGTAGGATCTCTTGAAATTGTTGCTATTGTTGTGCATTTATCGCAACCCTCAAATTGTTGCCGTTGCATTGAGATATTGCTTCATTTCAATATCAGGCTTGAATTTTACTAATTTATTAGTTGAAATTAATTTCATTATACTTTGTAATTATATGGCTTAATAATACCTCTTGCATGCAAAAAAATGGTTAACTCCATATTTTAAGTTCATTAATACATCTTTATTATTTAAGATATGGAGTCTTCAAACAATATCGGTATTGTTGTTTATATTGGGGATAGTAGCGATGTTCCACCTGTTTGTGCAACAAGGGGACCTCGCGACATCGGATATTCTGGCTTGGTATCAAAATTCTTTCAACTGACAAGGATTGATAGCAATGAATATAAATTCAACATATCCGCTTCACTATATGCAAACAACAGATATCATCGTATACCAATCAACAATGATGATAATCTATGGTTTTTCTTTGCACCGGATGCGGATAATCAATATGTAGAATTTCATTATTCAATTGTTGAGTTATATTACCCCGATCGGATATTGAGACAGTTTGGGATGAGACAACGAATTCCACTAGGCATTACTGATGTGCACGATACATTGCATAATATATGCCGTAGAGGGCGCTCCACTACATATTGGGCTGAAACACATGCTTCATTTGTAGAATGGTGGTTTAATAGAAATGATCATATTGTCTCCGCTCCTGCTATTGGTTGGAATGAGTCAGACGTCAAAGATGGTTATATCAGATGGTATGAAAGAATAACACGACGTCTAATAACTCCAGGGTTAAATATGCAAGTGGGGTACCAACGTAATCGAATGTATCTATAGAAGTTTTGGTATGTGGCTGTATTTTGGTATTCAAATTTCTATGTACCTTGATTATGTAATTCATGTTTATGTTTTAGATTGTGAATTTACTACAGGAAAGTTTATGGGAAAATTTGAATAAACTTGTCATAGACGAGCCACCGTATCTTAGGGAGCCCTTCAGACGATCAGTAGAAGACATATACTCGCAGGCTAGAGCTCACTTTCATGATCGTCGACCATCATTCCAACGCCATCACTCACAGTATGAGCCTGAACCGCAACATGATCCTGAACCACAACATGATCCTAAACCACAACATACATCACAATATAGCCTAGAACCTCCAGCATAATGCACTTATGGGAGTTTTCGGCCACAGTTCAATTCATCCCCCATTTCATATCCTCAAGCTGGCACGACAACAAATATAATACACGATCATGTGACTTCGAGGACTGCATCATCATCTTTTAATTTGAATATTACAACAGATGATAATGAATCAGATGGCGAACCTGAGCCACAAGAAGATCGAGGTAGAGGCAAAAGGAAAAAAACAAGTCGTCGTTGTTTTACAGGATCACATTATGATTATTAATTTGTTCTCTATGTAATTAAACGTACCACGACTTAATTTGTTCACTATTTAATTAAACGTTCAATTACTTAGTGGTGATGTTCATATATTATAATTATTACTATTGTTATTATTATTATTATTATTATTAAAAAAATCAATATATAAAATTACAAAGACTGATTTCCACTCGGTCACCCGAGTGGCGTGCAAGACCGAGTGGGAGTGCGAAGGTTTCAGGATATCCTTCGCACTCGGCCGGCCGAATAAAGTGCGCGACCGAGTAACCTGACCGAGTGCGAAAGTTTCAGTATTTTCTTCGCACTCGGCCGCCCGAGTAAAGTGCGCGACCGAGTAAGCCGACCGAGTGCGAAGCCACAGACAGTTTTAAAGACCCACCTTCTCTTCATTTTTCTCACACACTTTCACTTCCAAACCTTAGCCCCTTCAAATTTCTCCTCTTCAATCCGAAATATTACCATCATACAACTCAATTTTTTCATTGAAATCATTCAACCCATCATTTTAAACAACAAATTGTTCCAATCTTCCAAGAAAGTGGTGGAAATTTGAAGGATTCAAGCAAGAACAACAATTTTCATCTTTTCACTCTTAAGGTATATTTTCATTAACTATTGCTTTTGTTGATTAAATATGTTGATGATGGACTTATTTGGAGTATTTTGACATGAAACTTGATATGTTTTCTTGCAATTTTTCATTGAAGTTTTTTATCGAACACTTGGTATGCATGATATAATCTTCTATTTAGATATGTTTTCATTTAACATTGAGGTTGTTGTTTGAATATATTGATGAGGGACTAATTTGGAGCATTATAGCATGAAAGAAGTTATGTTTTTTTGTAAGTTTTCATTGAAGTTTTTTATCGAACACTTGGTATGCATCATATAAATTGAGAATGTGCCATGATTTAGTCTGGAACAATGATGAAATTATCTTAATATCCCATGAATTTCAATGTTGAATGATGAAATCCCATTAATTTCAATGTTGAATGATAAATTGCTTGAGATGAATATTGTATTATATGACTCTTGAACTTGTTGACATGAATGTAATATTAATTCCATGTCATCTAGGTACCAACAATGGGATCATAGTATGGATGTTGTCAATACTACCTTCGAATGGAGTCAACACTCCATTGAAGAACAACAAGAGGAGTATGAAAGAATTTTATCCACCATGCCGGATGCCTACGGAATACAGTTTGCTAATTGGGAGAATGAAAGTGAAAGGTGGTTTGAAGTCCAAAGGAAGAAAAGGCGAGCCACTTGTTTCGCCGATGTAGAATGCATGCAGGAAATGGGCATATATGAAGATTTGAAAAAACTGTGCAAGAATATCGGGTGGTCTAAATTCTTTGCCATGCATGAGAAGACGTATGAGCCCCTAGTTCTCGAATTCTTCTCACAGCTTCAAGTAGGATACAATGAAACGGTGCCGGAATCCATGATATTTTATGTGGGAAACGAGTGCCACCATCTTTCGGCCGAAGAGCTTAATCATATTTATGGATTTCCCAAGAAGAAGTACTCGAATTTACCCAATGAGAGGTTCAATTTTTCCGAGTTCAATGCAGTGACTTTTTGGAAGGAAATAACAGAGTCTCATCCAAATAAGCCATCGGTCTACCACTCTAGTAGATCGAAAGCATCGAGTATTCGAAGCCCGGTCATCCGATATTTTCAGAGGTTCGTCTCCAATACAATTTTGGCGAAACCTGAGTCTGGAGTGGTCACCTTGGATGAGCTGTTCGTGCTATGGTGCTTGGTGAAATGTAAGAAGTTCAATGTGGCACCAATGCTCTTAAGGCAGTTTGTCCGAATAAAAAATCAGGTGACTAATCATATTGGAGGTTTGATCACTCCAATTGCTCGACACTACGGGGTCAACTTGGAAGGGATGGAAGAGACACCAGGCGAGACAACTATAAACCTCGAATTGCTGTGTAACATGAAGATGTGCCAATTACATCCCGGCACCAGAAAATTGTATCTGATTTTATCAGATAAAAAGAGGTTTGCACTGCCCAATTCTCGCCTCACCAATATTGCTGGAGGGAAGGTCCATAATATTTTACTGAATGGCTCGGTTCATATAGAAGCAATCGAGGAGAGTGAGAATGAATTAAAGAATGAGAAGAAACGGAGGAAGAGAAGGAGAAAAACTACGGATGCCCGAACAGAGCCTATGGACCTTGATATTGAACAACTACAGGCGGATGAAATGAAGGGTGAAGCACAACTGCCCTCATACGATCAGGCAGGAACTTCACAGCATCCACAGTATCCACCTCAGTATCAAGGGAGATGGAACGATTGGTCGGATTGGAGAAACGCTTTGGATGCGCGTCTTGCCAACATAGAAGGGGATGTTGCCAACATAAAAGAGTATGTGAATCGTCAAGCCTACAATTCTCAAATTTCACTTGACATGCAAAGGCAACAATATGAGTGGCATGTGCAACAAGGCCATTTTCAAGAAAGTGAATATCCAGCTTATCAACCATTCGGCCCATCCAACACACCGTACCGACCCCCTCAGTGAGCACGTTCCAATCCAACACCATACCGACTACTTTTTAAGAATGTATTGCTTTCATTTGAACATCTTGACTTTGTTGTTTATTGATGATTTCGAGTAGTATTAAATTTAATTTGAAATTTTTCCTTATAAAACATAACTATTATTATTTGTTGGAAAATCAATTCATCAACACATTTCAAGAAATTATAACAATCTCATTTAACAATTCCATCGACTTTTTACCAAACTAAATAAATTAATAAATTCGACTACAACACGATAAAATAAAAATAAGAGAATGTACAAAAATGGGAGAACGAACGAAAAACCGAGAAGATGAATAAATCAGAAAATTCACTCGACCAGTCGAGTGGAATTTTAATCGACTGATTCGGCCGAGTGGAGAGATTATACATTTTAGAGAATTTTCCTTCGCACTCGGCCAGCCGAGTAAAGTGGCAGATCGAGTGATGTAGCCGAGTTCATTCCTCGAACTCGGTCGGCCGAGTAATGTTGAGGCCGAGTGTCTGAGCCGAGTGACAGGTACCACTCGGCCGGCCGAGTGGTGACTCGACCGAGTGACCCAACCGAGTGCCTACTTCTTTCTTTTTTTCTGAATTAAAAAAAAAACCTACTAAAAAAATAAATAAAAGTTTGATGTCGCCCCTGGCAGGGGCGACTTATAATTAAAGTCGCCTCCCGCCAGGGCGACTTTACATATTTTTTTAATTATTTTTTTATCCACTATATTTTAATAATTTTTTTTTTTGTCATATTTTATTAATTCTGCCATAAAAATGGCGGCAAAATACTGGAGAAAGGCGGGAATACTCCGATTAATAATACCACCGTTCCTAAAACCCCATCATATTTTCAAACACAGGCAGATCGCCAGGCAGCTCGGAGCGAGAAAATGATGTTCGAGAGCAGCCAGTTTAATTCGCCGGCCGTGGGCGACGGCTTCAGCTTCGTCTCTTCTCAAACCCCCGATCCTTCACCTACTTCTGCCAAGGTATGCCTATTAACAAAATGTAAATTGACGTTATTGATAAGATGTAAAGGAAAAATCAGCCAAAAATTAACACTTCTCTTTTCTTTTATTCCCTAATAAACTTTCAATCCTTGAACTTGTGAACAGAGTCGGGATAACCAACCGATGTATCCAGTTACGGTGAAGCAAATAATGGAAGCAAGTCCGTCTAGCGATGACAAGTCAAATTTCATCATCGACGGCGTTGGCGTATACAATGTGAGATTTCTCATTATCTAAAAATGTATTCTGCTGTGACCTATCGGTTTCAGATTCAAACTTAATTTTGTGAAGAAATTTGACATCTCGATTTGCTTTTTGGAGTAATTTCTTTTTTTCTTCGTGATGTTGTTTTGTTTAAAAATAGATTGTAACTAAGAAGCCTAACATCTTTATGGTAAAGCACAGTCGCTGGTTCACTATGTAGTTAACAATTACTGTGTGATAAATGAATGTATAATGTCGGTTGCACACTGTATTTTGTTTTTGGGTCAGTCTGATGAAATATTTGTTTTACATGAAATTTATGTTGTGGCCAAATTTCAATTATGTAACTTTTGTAATTAAATCAGAATTTAACTTATGAGTTAAATAATAATTATTTCACTGAATGTCTTGATTCGCGCCCTGTGAGGGAAAGTCTTTAGTTGCACAAAGCTGGTTCTTTCCTGCACCTTTTCAAATATAAAGAAAAACAAAAGAAATTTCTAAGATCCTTAATGTTCTATTTTCTTATTCTTGCGGAATTACAATGTTTGGAGCGGGAAAAAAATTATTCTCCTAAGTAAGAATGGAGGATAGTATTAAATATGAAATTTCTGACATTTTGTGCTTAGAAGTATTGAACTAATGCCTGGAATCATGGTTTCACATTTTATTTGGTTATTGCAATTTGTTGTTAATCTGGCACTCAGAATGTGACTTAAGGATCTTACTGCAATTTCCAGTGAGTTCATGACTGTTCTATATCTCAGAGTTGATTACATTTTGTAGGTGAAAATGGTTGGAATGGTATCTGACAAATCAGTAAGGGTTACGGATGTCTCCTTCGTGATTGATGATGGCACAGGGCGCATTGGCTGCACTAGATGGTGAGTTCTCTGAATTGTAATGTTGATTACTATTCCAGGCTTATAGCTTAATTTGTTGGAGTGCTTCATGCTAAATTTGTGCTTGGGAGATCCTTCTGAAGATCATTTTACCACTTCATTTTTCTCAGTATGCTAATGTAGATTTGGGCATTTCCTTTTGGTAGGGTAAATGATCCACAGGACACCCAGGAAGTAGAAGAATTAACGTAAACTTTCAACCTTTGTGTCTTTGTGAATATAATCTTTTGTCATGATTGAGCTTTGATTTTTGATTTGCTTGTACGATTTTTGCTCTAAAGCAGAGATGGGATTTATGTAAGGATTCATGGCCATTTGAAGAGCTCTCAGGGCAAAAAGCAAGTGGTGGTTTATGCAATTAGGTAATGGCTGCTTGCAGTAGTTAAAGACTTTATTTGTTTCTTGATCGATTTGATTATCTATGGGGTGAAATGTATGTCTAATTGAGTAGTGGCTTTCAGTATCATATGTACTTGCTTACAAAAGTGTAGATCTACACACATATTTCAGTTATTTTTTATTATATTATCTTGTAGAAGCAGGTCAATGCTGCATCTTTGTCTGTTGGAAGGATGACGATGCAGGACCAACTTAGGAACAGTAATCAATAGAAAGATATATAAATCAGGACCAGTGTAGTAGCTATATTCCAAAGCAGTTAAACTTTTCATGCTGAGATATACTCACCACACTGCTTTTCTATATAGATTTTTCATGCTGAGATATACTCACCACACTGCTCTTCTATATAGAATAAATGAAGTATCTGTGGGGTTCGCTTTCCGTTTTGATCTGCTACTTCTCTAGAAGCCTTTTTAAACCAACTTCTCCAGTGCCATCCAACTATAATTTTTATTTGTTACATTTCATCTTGGCGAACAGTACTTTTATCAACTACTTGTAAGAATTGTCTCTTCATTGCTCAGCCCTTTGCCATATATTGTACTAGGAGTTGTTGCAGTTATACTCAATCTTAATGTTTGGTCAAATCTACTCTTGTTTCTTGCATCATTTTTTGCATGTAGAAATCAACGAGTGATAAATTCAAACAGGACGTAGCCAATTCGATAAGTTAATTAATCAATATAGCAAACCAACTCCTTGTCCCATTGTGTTTCAGGATTGGGGATACCACGTTTCTTTTCCATTTTCACAACAGAACGAAGCTTCAGGTCTTCATATTGTAGATATATTTATTTGAATTTATATTCTGTTATATTCAGGCCTGTGCATGATTACAACGAGGTTGCAAACCACTTTATTGAATGTGTTCATGCCCACTGCTGCAACACTAAATTACAGGTATTTTGTCCTTTCACATATGCTTCTCATGCAAATTCATGCGTGAGAGGTTTCTGTAGTTTCTTAGTTTTGTTATAAATAATTATTTAAGTTCTACATATTCTTGTTTGCAATACAGAACAATGGCCCTGGGACTCCAGCTTCCTCAACTGTCATCACTTCTAATAGTGGACATTCAGTCTCGTCTAGTCAAGTTAGTTAATGACAATTGTGTGTGTGTGAGAGAGAGAGCGAGAGAACTGCTCTTTATTATCCAAAAGCACGCTTATTACTGTACCTAATTTTGTTATCATGTGTAGCCCTCTCATGACTATAACTTGGATGGACTTGGGAGCATCGATAAGATGGTTATAGACTATCTTCAACTACCTTCATCCATGTAAGTAATTAGTTTGCTGCGTTTTATTTATAAGTTTAATTTTCTATGTTTTGTATTTTGCGGTTTTTGGTTGTATTTTAGTCAACTTATTTAATTTAATTTAAGTTACACTAATTTCAATGAATTGACAGTTATAAAAGTATTAACCAAAGTAGCAAAAATTGGGCTTAGTGATTTGGTAATTTTAGTGCGTATAATGATATCGAGTGCTGCTTGGTACTGTTAGCAGATTGGCTGCTACTTCTGTTCTGAGCTAACCCTTTTAAGCTCTTACTGTATTTCAGCTCACAGGAAAAGGGTATCCACCGGAATGAAATTGCACAGGAACTAAAAATTCCCCAGGAAAAGATCATGTATGACTCTCTCTCTCTCTCTCACTTGAATTTATTATCTTACATGACTTGTTTTTTCTTGTCGTCCTCAACAGAGAAGCTATGGAATCTCTTGAATCAGAAGGACTGGTCTATTCAACAATTGATGAGTTCCATTACAAGTCTACTGCCTCTTAAGCTTTGGGGATTCAGTTTTACAGTTTAAACATTAGAAATGCTTTTCCTCATTTATCTTAATATGGCATCTTACTAACAGATGTTGCTTCTATTAATTGTGTTTCAATCTTTATGAAGAATACTATTACTAGGATGATGTCTTCAGACATATACATGCAATCAGAAATGTTGTTTGGGTGGGAAAGTGGGTTAGACCGCCCACAGTTTCAGCAAAGCCTGATGTCAAACATCGATTGATAAGTAAATAGGTGATTGCATGCATTGCCATTTTGCGAAATCAGCTGACGCAGAGATAATGAGAGAACCCACGTGCATCTGCCTTAGATATGGGCCTTCTCCCAATTATAGACCTCCTCTTTCAACAACCGCCACATTTATTACCCTTCATTATTTTCACATTTTTCTTTAACATAATGTTTTTTAAGTCATTAATTATTTTCTTACATTTAACAAACTAAATTATTAATTTATAAAGATTGAGCTTTTGTTATAGTGCATATATCGTAATAATTGTTTAGCAAGAAAAAAGGGTGAAGAAATAGGAAAGGTGAGGGAGAGGGTGATGATGAGTTGAGGTGATGATGGGGCAATTACTATAATTTGGGGTCGAACGTGTGGAATCATTTGGTCCAACTCAACAAACTTTGACCGGAGACAGAGGGAGCGACCTTAAATTATGACTTCGTTCTTCGCCGTCACCTTTGTCGTTTAAGTAAAAATGAATTTTTTTTAATAATTTTAAATATATGGCATAAAGAGGATTTTCTTATATTTTGGAATATTTAAATAAATTTTAAAACTCAATAAATAAAATTAGAAATAAAAAAATAATATCAATAATTTATTATATAGATATAAAATATAAGAACACTTGTTTTTTTATAAATAAAGTAATGAATAATAAATTAAAAATTAAAACATATAAAAACAAATAACAACCCCCCAAGATTGAAACTACTTTTTTCTTTTTTTAAACCAGTAAATGAATTTTATATGCTATTTTGCTAATTTTTATGATTATATATTTCTAATTTGATTTGTTATTTTTTTAATTTGATTAGTTGACTTGATAATAAGAAGAGTCTAAATTATCACCCATTTAGAACTTTAGGGCTTATGAAACATATTTTAAAAATTCAAAATTATTAAATTTGCTCACTTTTTCCTTAAAATTTTCTATTTTATTTGCAATTTTTATCTTTTATTTTAACTCCTAAATTGCAGCTATTAATTTGAATAGGGTAATTGAAACATAATTTTCTGGAAAGAAGAAGTTCCTTTGTGCAGTGAAGTTAGTAAAATGTGGAATTGCCAAAAAGAAAAATATAGTTTAATAAATGAATAATAAAGAGCGCGGCGCCGAATTGGCTTCTCGTCTCATCTTCTGCTCTTTGGTTTGGTGCCTTCTTTCCCTTACTTCCCACGGAATCTTCTTCCTTTTTTACCCTCTAGATAACCACAAAATGACAAAAACATGGAATTAGAAAGAAACCTTAACAACATCAAGCTTCAAGCACAATGGAGTTTGAGGGTATCATCTCAACACTTTGCAATTTATATACTGCTCCTCCCTGCGATGCATATTATTATTATATAATTATATTCAATAATTTATATACACTATAATTATAATAAAAATATAAATATTATATATAAAATCATATGTGAACATTAATTAATTTTATTTATAAAATACAATCGTCAACTTATTAAAAATATAGTTTTTTTAAATCAAGAAAATTAAATAAAATATGGAAAATTAATGTCAATATTTTTTTATTATTATATATAACATTGAATCTACCAAAAATTCATAAATAATTTGTTAAAATCAAGTAATTATGAAGATATATTAATTTTTTATTAGTTTTGATAAAATTAGTAACATTACCAATATTAACAAATAAAAATATAAAAAATTAAAATGAATGTTTATTCGTTAGCAATATAACAACATTTTTTAAAAATCCCTTTTTTTATTTGTGGAAAGAAAAATAAGCAGAAAAAATGAAAATAACAAATTTTTTGAGCCCTAATCAAACAATATTCAATTTTAAATTAAAATAATGATATATTTGAGAAGAAGTCTTTCATTATTAAAAATATTAGTTATTAGAATTTGAAAACAAATTATTTTCTGTCTCTCCATTTTATGATCGATATGTCATCTCAATTTTTTCTTTAATTTTTTGTTGCTAATTTATCATCAATTGAACACTAATAATGTGAAGAAAAAAATTATTTCTCTTATTATTTTGTTTAAATTTGATTGCTATTTATTGATCGATTTTATCCATCATTAATTTCTATTTCTAATACAAATTTGTCTTGTAGTAGTGAATGCAGTAGCGCCCATTTAAATTATTCAAAATGTACTTAGTTCATTATAGCCATGTACTTTAAATCCATAACTCAAATCTTTCTATTTATAAGTGGTCGACATTAATTTGATCACCGAACTAATGTGGTTGCATCTGCAGAACAGGGTTGTTGGAATTCTTAACTAGCCATCCCTTAACTATAACTACTCAATGATCAAGTTGGAAATATATTATTATTATTATTATTATTATTATTATTATTATTATTATTGTTGTTGTTGTTGTTGTTGTTGTTGATATGTCTTGAATCACACACTTCGCAGAGCTGTCACGGGGGTCTCGCCTTAAGCCCAATTTCGTTGTTTTATCTCAGTACTATATATATGGTCTTTGAGATCTGTAATCTGTAACATATACCACATAATAAAATCCGTTCTCCTCTCTGCCCGTGGACGTAGCCAATTTATTGGTGAACCACGTAAATCCTGTATCTTCTTTATGTTTCCTGTTTCTTGTTTATGCTCTATAATCCTATTCTGTCACAACAATTATTATTGGACTTGTAGTTTTTTTTTTTTTTTTTAATTGGACTTGTATAAACTACGATTATATTTGACTTCAAAAAAAAAAAGTTAATAGGTGAAAGGATTACTATATGTTATTGCTGTAATATATACGGACACATTTTCTTTGATTTTATTTTCGATTTCAAAACTGCAGGAGCTGGAACTGAAATCAAACTGTTATGTACCTAAATTTAATTTTAATTTCTATTTAAAAGTTTTTTATTTTTTTTAAAAATTTCACATTTATAACTGTTGGCTTAGAACTAGAACCATGAACTTTAATCAAAATTGAAATTGGAACCATAAGTTCTTGAAAACGATTATTCTAAAATTAAAATCAAATTACTGATTAGATAGGATTCATCAATTTAAATTAAAAACTAAAATATAATATAATAGAAACTTTACAAAACAGTAAATAGGAAGCATAGCATGGTAGAGTTTGAAATTATATAAATATAAATTGGTAGAATATTATAGAGAAATTGATAAAGGTAATGTGACATAATTGAAAAAGGAGTCGTAATGTACAGATGTGGAAAAAGAGGCGTGGGATTAGTTTGGCGCGCGGAAGAGTATATGATAAAAGTGATGGAATGACACGTACCCAACAATGGGCATGTCCCCTCCTTGCTTCCCCACAAACTAACAAACCTTTCTTTCCAAACCCCCATTTTTATTTTCTTTTTAATAATATTTTCCTCATCTTTTTCTTCATTTTATTTTATATTTACACTCTATTAATAATATTTTTAATAGTAAATGGCGCATCTTTCTGTTTGCAAACTATGTAAAGAATATTATTTTAATTTTTTATTTTGAGTGAAGTTCTTGTGTATCCGATTTATAAATATTATATTTTTTAATTAAAATTTTTTTATTTAAAAATTCTTTTTTAAGACAATAATTTAATAATAATATATTTCAGTTAAATAAGTAATATTAACATGGGTTGCAAGATGAATCTGATACATATATTTTTGATATAGAGTATTATTTTATTTAACTTAAAAAAATTAGTACTGCATACAATATTTTTTAATTAAATAAATATGTTATAAAATACTCTAACTTAATTGCTTAAAGTATAATTATAATCGAAATGCTATGAAATTGTGGGATTAGATATCATATTTTAAATAGTATTTTATTTTGTATTTAAATTTTATTGTATAAAATAATATTATAATAATAAAAATAAATTTGTAAGAGTGTTACGGTAAGGAGACAGGTAGAGGAAGGCCGCCCAAGTGATCCCATAATAGAGATCCACTTGCCTTCTTCTGCGCGACTCCGCTTTTATTATTCTACACATCTTCTTCCCAAACATCAATCTTTTATTTCAAATCTCACCATTTTTGCATCCTAATTTTAATATTTATTATTAATAATTCAACACAAATAGCTAATAATCTATTTAAACAATTATTTAAGAGGGTTCATAATTAGAAAACCTTAATTATAATTAATCAGAAAAATACTGATATTGAAAGTGTGAAAGTAAATAGAAATTAATTTAGGTCCAAACTGTATATATTGACCTTAATCCCAGATGGAGAGTGACAAGAGAGAGGAGCCTCGTTCGCCGTGCATATCCTTTTCACCACCTCTATATCTGTGTTCCTCCTGCCTTCGTCATATTTACACACACATAAAACTACCTCTTTACAAAGAAATCTCTTTCTCTCTCTCACAACACACACACACACACAAACTGAGAGTTCAGCGCTGTTTCCCAAAGACCCCTCTCATCATCTCTCTGTCTGCCTAATTTTTCACGCTCACCGACGGCAATGGATATGGATTCTTCTCATCCCAACTGGCTCGTCTTCTCGCTTTCCAACCACTCCCTCTTCCAACACTCCTTCACCCCCACCACCCCCTCCACCAGTAAGTTTTTTTATAATCCCTTCCTCTTTTTCCTCACCGATTTAAAAAGAGACGATATAATTATTACTGTTTGTCAGTACATGCAGTAGTATATCAAGGGATTTGCTCCTGTTGATTGTGTTTGTGTTTCATTGTCTCAAGGTAGCGGCACCGTTGTGGATCCAGATAATGGAACAGATCATCATCATCACCTTCCTGTTCTTGGCGGCGGAGGGCCGAAGCTGGAGGATTTCCTGGGTGTCTCCGGAGGTTCTTCCGGCGGAGCTGCGGTGGCTCAGTACGAAGCTGGAGCTCAAGGGATAAATATGGGGGATGTGGAGTTGTACGATGATTCAGAGCTCAAGTCAATAGCTGCTAGTTTCTTGCGAGGGTTTTCTACCGAGCAGCCCCAGAAACAGGTGGCGGCAGTTCCGCCGTCTGAGCCTCCGGCGAAGAAGACCGTTGAAACTTTCGGCCAACGCACCTCGATCTTTAGAGGAGTCACTAGGTATATAATATGCATATAGAGTACTTCCTCCTGAATACCAAACAAGATCGAACTAGGGTTTTCCTTTCTTTTTTTTTTCTTTTTTAATTTTATTTTGTTTGAAATTTAGACATAGGTGGACTGGAAGATATGAAGCTCATTTGTGGGATAATAGTTGCAGAAGAGAAGGGCAAAGTCGGAAAGGAAGGCAAGGTCTGCAAATTCTACTTTATTAGGGTTTTATCTATCTTTTCCATTAATTGTCTGCAACATATATAATCCGATCCTGATAATGTTTCTTTTTATGGAATGTGGACGTGGCGAATGATTGTTCTAAACTATCATTTTGCAAATATTACAGTTTATTTAGGTAAGCAGTGAATCTTTTTTATGTCTCACCTATTTTTTTTTTTTTGGTTAAATATAATTTTGACTCATCGTCTGCAGTGTTGAGATTCTCATTGGATTCCCGTTCCAGTGTACTAAAATTTTGTTTTTATTTTTGAATGATTTAATAAAAAGGTGGATATGATAAAGAAGAGAAAGCAGCTAGAGCTTATGATCTTGCTGCCCTCAAGTACTGGGGTCCGACCACCACCACTAATTTTCCGGTGATGTTGATAATGTTACATGCAATATTTTATTTTATATACATATATATAATAAATTATTGTATCTATAATGTGAGACTTCATTTTCATCGAGTTTAATTTATGGTTCTTTGTATGCAGGTACTGGACTATGAGAGGGAAATGGAGGACATGAAGCACATGACGAGGCAGGAATTTGTTGCTTCACTTAGAAGGTCTTTATTATTATTAATATATTTTTTAAGTTACGAATCAATTTTTATTTGTTTTTCAACAAAATACAAAGATGTTGGATTATTCAGGTGAAATTTTAAGATTTCTTGTTCATCCTTTGCAGAAAGAGTAGTGGGTTTTCTCGGGGAGCCTCCATTTACAGAGGAGTAACACGGTCTGTAATTTAACTTCATTTTATGACTGCATACCTGAATATATACATATATATATATATAGAGAGAGAGAGAGTATGTGTGTGTGAGTGTGAGTGTGAGAGTATTTTTTTTTTCTCACCGGAAAGTTGTGTTTGCAGGCACCACCAGCATGGCCGGTGGCAAGCGAGAATTGGAAGAGTTGCCGGAAACAAAGATCTCTATCTTGGCACCTTCAGTGAGTTTTTTGGTTTTTATTTAATATAGATGTATTATATGTTTATATTTAATTATTGTTATTGTTGTCATTACATACCCACAGAATGTCAAATAAATGCAAACTTTAATATATTTTAATACTCAGTATATTCCTATTGGTCCGCCGTGGCGGTGGATGCCCTAAAATTAAAATATCTAGAAGCTTGCCAAATCCAACGTAACACTAATAAATGCGTTACGTGGCAACCAGTATTTGGTTTATTAAACGGTGGTGAATAATGTGAATAAATCAAGAATTAATAAATTCCCATTTTCCCATTATTTATCATCCATTTTTTAATTATTTTTTTATTAGGCACTCAGGAAGAAGCAGCAGAGGCTTACGACATTGCTGCGATAAAATTCCGCGGCCTAAATGCCGTGACCAACTTCGACATGAGCCGCTACGACGTGAAGAGCATCGCCAGCAGCAATCTTCCGATCGGCGGCGCCAACAACAAGGCGAAAACGACGTCGGAATCGGTATCCGCATCGGACAACAAAAGCGTGGAGGGGATTCCATC
Organism: Caryopteris x clandonensis; assembly: GCA_028749325.2. Lineage (NCBI taxonomy): Eukaryota > Viridiplantae > Streptophyta > Magnoliopsida > Lamiales > Lamiaceae > Caryopteris > Caryopteris x clandonensis. The sequence goes on from JAPYKT020000048.1 coordinate 1,072,669, forward strand.
GGAGGATAGCAGCAAAGACTTCTCCTCAGCCACCTCAATCCCATACCCATCACAAAATCCTTCCCCCACTTTAAATTTTGCTCTTCCCTTAAAGCAAGATCAGTCGTCAAGTTTCTGGGCTGCTCTAGGCTACCACCAAAACGCCGCCGTAGCTACCAACCACCCCAAAAGCCCTAGCACAAGCACCACCATTTTTCAAGATTCCAACACCAGTGGTACAGCCTTGCAAAGTACAACACCCATAAGCATGGAGTTCCACCCCATTGAGACCAACAACAGCAGCAGCAATGAGGGGTTCTTCAATGATTGTGGGTACTACCAGGAAAGCAGCGGTACAAGTTCGAGCTCGGGGTCTCTTGCAACACGCATGGTGTCCAACAATGGTGCAACTCATGATGCGGTGGGTTACAGCAACAATGGCAACTGGATACAACCATCGGTGCATGCTTTCCAGGCTGCAAAAACCAATCTAGGATCGTTTCAGACACCCATATTTGGGATGGAATGAGAAAAAAGGGGGGGAATGATGTTAGTGTTGTTTAGTTGGAATACAAGTAGAGGTGGGTTGGTCAAAAAGAGAATGTTTTTTGCTTTTTTGCATGGATTAGAAACAAAATGGGATTGGCAATCATTTCTCACAGGCAACTATCGGCCAAATATTGTACTATCTGTGAATCTTTTTGTTTGTGAGGCTATGCTTCGCTTTTACTTTTTCTTTTTTGTACTTCGTCGACATGTTTGTAGAAATTATGTGTCTGTAGGGATAATTAATTATCTCTTTTGAAGCCTAATTCAATAATGGCCTAGTTATTTAAGAAGTCTAATATTTGGGCCGCGCAGTAAAGCTCAGTCCAACCCATTGAGCAACAAAAATTAAGCACTTTCTGATGCTCAATCAATTAAGCAATTTGGGATGCTCAACCCAACCCGTCAACAGACAATGACTTAGGTTAGAATGGGTTGGTTAGCTTCAAATTCCTTTAGGGTTGAGCTCAGACTTGGGTTAACTTCAAATTCCGTCGTGGTTGACCTAGCTCAATCCAATTTGTGAACGGACAATGACTAAGATTAGATTGGGTTAGCATAAATTCCTTCATGATTGAGCTCAATTTAACCCGAGTCTGATGAGGTTGGGTTAGCTTTAAATTCCTTTGTGGCTGAGCTCAATCCATCGATGACGGACAATGATTAAAGTCCGATGAAATGGATCAGCTTTAAATTCTTCATTTTCTTAAATATTGAGTGCAATCATATTCAATATCTCTAAGAAAAATAAAGTTGTTTCCGTTTGGGTTGGATCCGCTTTAAATTCCTTTCATTTTGTTAAATATTGAGTACAGTAATGTCCAGTATCCCTAAATAAATTGAAGTTCTTTCCGTGTGGATTATTGGCCTATTTAGCCATGGTTAAATGGACTCGATCAAAGTTTGAGCTTCAAAACTACAGTTCAATCTTTTTAAAAATATCAATCATATTTTGAACCTCAAAACTTACCGCTCAACCCGACCTTCTAAAATATTAAACTAGTCAAAATGGTCCATATAACAAATTTTGCCAACTCATGTCGGGCAAATTTGATACAGAGCAAATCATGGAAACTATCCTTTACAATAAGAAAAGTTGTATTTTTCCATTATTATTGGTTCATTATTCTTTTGAAATTTTGGAATTATAAATATATAAACATGTGTTGGTGAATCGATCGAAGGATAATGGTGTCTAGAATGAATGAGAAACAATATCTATTTATATCACAAGACGCAAATTACTAAAAAAAAAAAAATTGATCTTTTCCTTTGTGAAACATCACTATTTTAAATATTATGCAGTAAATTATCATATAATTAGATAATGTTTAAATAAAATATAATAATCATATATATATATATATATATATATATATATATATATATATATATATATATAAGCAACGCAAGTGTTGAAAACTAATTACATAGTATGCGTGTGTGTGTGTGTATATATATATATTTTAATTTAATTTAATTTTTTTAAATTAGTCCCTTAACTTAAGGTCAATTCAAAATAAGTTCATAAGGTAAGTTAAATTTTAATCAAGTATATATATTTATAGAATTGCTTGATTTGAGGACAAATTTTTTGGAAGGTTAGATATTTGGCAGAAAATGGTGGCGTGAAGTGGTCGTGATTCATTAATTTGGGGCTTTTCCACAATTAGGAACACTTATAATGTGGTGGACATGGTCAAAATCGGGTTTTATTTACTCGTGATTAATACAAATATTACACCAAAAATCATTGCATAAAATCAAATAGAATTTATTTTAATAAATTTGTAAAATAGATATAATTCCACTAGGATAGATTTTAAATTGTACAAAATATATAATATATTTCTTAAATGCAATATATTTCAAAAGTATTTCAAAATCTGAAGATTTTCAAAATAAATCTGAAAATTATAAATAAAGTCTAAGAATTTTTAAGATAGCTTTTAAATAACTAAATCAATTTAAAAATTACTTAAAAAATAAAAATTCAATAAAACAAAGCTAATAAATTCTATAAAATTAAATTATATCAAATTGTTAAAAATATACAATAACATCTATAAACTCAGAAAATTTACAAATAAATATAATACAAAATATGAAGAAAAAAATCTAGCATACACAGATCATATTGTATATACCGGAATTCCCTCTAAACCTAAAGGGAATGAAGGCACTTTCGGCGCTCCCTTTGTTGGTCAGAGTTGACTGTGTACTAAAAGCATTGACCGCAAATTTGACTCATTTATATGTCCCTATATATGCTTTCAACTGGCCACCATATTGTATGGAGCTTTTGCGTAAATCTCTTCAAGTTTTTGAATGCTGCTATACATTCGCATACGAGTGACTCTTTTGTGTATCAGATACATCGTGCAATTGATTTATAATATTATTTGTTAATTAAAAGGTTTTATTTATTTACTCAAAATATATTGCTATATATTTAAGGTAACAAATCAATATTAATATTTCTTTAAAAGAAATACTTAAGATGCATTCACTGAAGTTTAGATTTAAGTGGGTCGTGAAAAATTTTGACTTTGAAATCATGGGACTGTTGAATAGTGATAGTTTTTGTTTGTTTTGAGACTATATAAGATATGATTATACTGTAAATATCAAATCAATGATGAATGATTTATTGTAATATTATATTGTGTTGATAAATATTTCATTATAAATTACATTTTGTTTTTCCAACAAGAAAAAAAAAATTATGTTTCAAAATATATGTCTCGTTTTATTAAAAATAATAAAAATATTTCAAGTTTACAAACAAGTTACATGTAATTGAATAAGTCAAATATTAAATAAACAAAATCATACAAGTGATAATTTATAATTTTAGAACATTGCAATTTCATCTAATTTACTAATATATATGTATGTGTATATATATATATATATATATATATATCTTCTTCAAGAATATTCAAGAATAGACTTGTAAAATTATCTTGTAATTCTTATAGTTAAAATGTGTGTGTCGGAAATTCTAAATATATCTTCTTCAAGAATATAATACGCCCGTTGTCACAATTATAAAGTCTATTTCTAAATTTAATACATTTTTTATTACTTTCCTAATACATTCCTATTTTATATGAAAAATTACAGCCAACACTTTTTATTAAATAAGAAAAAAAAATTAAACAAAATTATCAGCCCATTCGTCATTTCCAATATCACTTAATTAATCTTAACATGCAGACCAGACTTTCTCTCCAAAATTCACAGAAAGAAAGTGTGGAGCACAGAGGATCCATTGCCGCATCATTATGCACGAAGCAGTTGGGTCGTTTTTATATGTAATGGATAAAAAGACTGCATTTTGAACCTCATGTAGTTGCAAGAAGTACACATAACAAACTGCATGTGAAGCAGAAATACATACATATGTACACCTGAACAACAGCCCGCATTACTGCAATTGTTTATCCTATAGACTCACTTCCAGCTAAACCAACATAGATCTAACTGACCCTCGTCGATCCACCGATAAATTATTACTACTCACTACAATAAACCATAGATGAATGCCCCCAAGACTGAAAGCAGAAGAAACATGGCAGAATCAGGCCTCCGTTCATAGCCGCCGCTTTCGACGGGGGGATCCACAAAATTGATCTGCTGCCCTCTCACCACCTCCACCGGGAACACGCACTCGTCCGTCGACGGATCTTGCACCGTCACGTACGCCATTCCGTCGAAGTCACAGGCCCTCTCGTCCTGAAACTGAAACTGAAAGTACATGTTGAAGGCATACGACACGTTCTGTTCGAAACTGAGGTTCCCACAGGAGGCGCCGGGAGCTAGGCTGGAGCAATCACCATTCTTACACGCCACCTCGTAGTTCTCCTTCACCTTGTCCAAATGCAGCAGATCCATATTGAAAACACACCACCGCTCTGGCATCCGCATGATGCCCTTCATGGTGATGGGGTCATGTCCCGGCCCTGGCCGGACAGGTCGATCTTGTATTTGGGTTATCCGTTGGACCTGTAGATCCCCCAGTGGCGGGCGAAGGTGAAACCCATCCTGTTTTCGTCGGTTAGCGCATGCACGTAGGTGTCGATGGGGGCTCCAGGGCGCATCGGGGTCCCCTTGTTGCTGGCGACGAAGGGGAGGAGGTGTTTGAAGTAGCGCTCGGCGTTCTCGATGGAGGCGCCGGTGAGGCCGTCGGTGGGCCACCCGCTTTGGGCTATGATGATTTTGAGGTCGGATGCGTTCTGTTTCTTGAGGGCCCAGTGGAAGGAATCGTGGTTGAACTCGAAGTTGTTCCTGTATACCGCGCCGTTGATGTCTTTGATGACAACAGGGGACTTGTTGTCCGGAAACGCAAAACTGTGATCGAATGAGTTGTCGAGGAGGGGGGAAGGTTTCGATGACGAATGGTGCATTGTTGGACTGCATGAAACGCAGATGTGTGGACATATCGACCTTGATTTCGTCGCGAAATTCACAGTCGGATGGTCTTTTTGAGGGTTTCAATTCTGCAACGTAATGCAGGAACGCCACCTTGATATCTTCATGCCCAGCCTCATTCAGAGCATTCTGCAAATACTCCAGTGAGTTCATTGCAGAACGTATTTCGGACCTGTTGTCAATGTTGTCGCCGAACACATAGCCTCCAAGATAAACAGCCCTGATCCACATCATGCATTAATAAGAAATATATGATTGACATGTGTTTGGTGAAGTCCAAAAATAAGACGAAATATAAAGGGGTTGTTTGTTCAGGGATATAGGTATTCGTGTCACATTTGAATGAGTACATTCAAAATGTTTATATCCACATAAATTGTAAAAAGTTATGTTTGTATTGAAATGAAGTAAGATATAATAAAAACTATAAATGTCATATGAGTAGTAAGAGAAAGAGAGATGACAAATAATTGAATGTCACCTCAATCACAATCATTAAAGTTGGGATAAGAGAGAATATGTAATCTCCATCCTTCATCCGAATGGGCACATACCAGCACAAAACATTGATTTTTTTTATGGGAAACATCCCGATTGATAACATAAAATAATAGGGTGGGAAATTTTTGTCCAGATTGGGAATAGTATTCAGAATAGGGATTCCTCAAGTAGAATGCAACGGAAAATGGTATGGCTTGTTATTTATGTTCCCAGTCTTGTTCCCTTCCCGAATCAAACTCATCCTTGTTTAGGGAAAATGAGGATTCACCATTCCTTATTAATATTTTTTATGTTTATAAATATTATATATAAAAATCTAAATTATTGTTTTAATTAGGTTTTTAAAATTAGAAACAATACATGAAGACTTATATAGTGTGGTGCATTTAATAAGATTTATGGTTAATTTTAACTACATTAAATATGGTGGTGTTATTTGATGAACTATTATTATTTTAGTGGCTTAATTATGAGTCATGGAATTGTGATTAATTTTAATAAAGTTGATGCTAGTTGGTAATTAATTACTTTGATGTTATTCTTTAGTTTTGTCTAAAAGATTCTTAAAATCTTGAATTTAAATTCGTAAAAAAAATATGGAACCCAAAATCCATGTGGGGTATTCGTTTTCAAATCGGGTATTTCGAATAGAGATAATAACAGAAATGATACTTTGTTTGGTGGTTTTAATACCATCCCCCAATCCAACCATTACCTTATATTGCACGGGCCAAAATACGGGCCGTTTGTTTGGACCCATGATCTCGCATCTTCAATGGAAGTAAGTTCGGTAGCGTTCAATATGGTTACAGTGAGGTTAATCCTACTGTCATAGAAAGCATTTCAATAGATCATCCTCAACAGAATAAACTCTTGCGTGTGTAACTCCATTCTGCAAAAGCAAATCCACCACCTGCGACGGAACGAGCCTCTGAGCGTTCCGTCTTCCCCAGTTTATGCCGATTATGGCTTCTCCGCCCTCGCTCATCATCAGCAGAACCACCATACTTATAATGTATGCCAACAATACCCTTCTGTCCAAAGCCGAAGCCATGGCTTGGTTGCGGGCCGGCCTGGATTTTACATATGTAATAACATCATCATTCCCTTTGGTTTTATTATGAATGATGATGCATTTTTTTTTTCTTTTTTTGTTCTTTTCTAATTTATAGAAACAAAGAGGCTTTAATTGCATGCATCGTCAATAGAATCTCAACCACGTAAATATGGTCTAAATATAGTAAATATGCAGTCAAATCATCAATCCACCAAGACTGTAGGGATTTAAATTGGGTTGAATAGTTAAGAATCCCATGGACTAAAACTTGATAAGTACTTGTAACACATGACGTTGGTTTGGAAGACATTAACAAAGATTTCAATTTTCTTTCTGTAATAAAGAGCCTCGCGTGTCTTAATTGGATATATTTGTGCTTCACAATGGTAACACGACCATAGTTTTCATGACATTATTTTAATTTATCATATTAAATATAATAATATTTGTCTTAAATGAAAGAAAAACAAAAAGTTATGAGCTAAAACTATTTCATAATGCAGTAGTCGGCCCGACCCACCAGGCCCAAGATAAATTCTGGGCCGGGCGTGAACTAAATTCGAGGCATCGCGTTTAGAGCCCAAGTCCATCTTCACTGTTATTGAAGCCGAGATAAAGTCAACATTCAGAATTCACGGTGGCTGATATTGTCACCATGGAAATGGGCCGGCCCAATATCTCCCTTGGGCTCTCAAATAATAATTTAATAATAACTCCACATTTTATTCTAATGTTGTATGAAAATTAATGTGGAAGTTTCTAGAGCAGTGGTAAGAGATTGAGATGCAAAGAGTGTGAGGATAACAAAAGGATTAGGTTATGTGATGAAAGTGAAAGCCTTTACGTTGGACATATGTGATAAAGTGGGTCCAGTTACGTGGCACGTGACACAAACAAAATTGGCTTTATGTGGCAATACCAACGTCACCTATCTTTTATATTCTATTTAAGGGTATTACACTTTTTTTAAACAAAATCTTTGTTCCACTAACTTGAAACTTTGTTATAAAATTAATATTTTATGATTAAAATGTAGCATAGCATATATTGCAAAAAGTAGAGAGTTAAGGTAAATTAAAATAATTATTGAGAGAGAGTACTTAAATTTAATTGATTTTGAAAAAAATAACGTGTAGATTGAGAGAGTGATTAAGGTCTAAAATTGATTACAAACGTCAAAAAAATATTATATTTTTCAAGAGTTATATATATATATATATATTAATTAATTGATAAGGGTATCTGAATAATTTTAATTAAAATGTACCTCTAACTATATTCGGTATTAAAGCCACTTTATCCAGTTTCTAATTTTCTAATTTTTCATACATTACTGCGTCTTGCTTTATTCTTCTCTTAAATTTCATTTATTAATTAAATATATGTATTGTTCATTTTGATTGAATCAAACGAATAAAGGAGAAAATCAAGGCGGATGAGGTTCAAATTGTCCATCATCAGAACTCGAATATAAATATAATCTTAAGAAGAAGTACTTTCTAAATTTCGCGCATGACAAAATTTTATATGAGATCATATCGTGGGTGATGAATGTCGAAATTAACAAATATTAAATGAATATTTTTAACTGATGAGATAATGATGAATACAATTTTATTTACATAGAATTTATTCTTTTATAAAATTAAAATAAATAAATACAGGTCTCGAATTTTGAAATTCAATGGTTAATAAGATTAAATAACGAGAATAATAAATAAGATTTGATTGTAGTAAGTTTAAAAAGATCCAGCCAACAAAAATTAACTTTTAGAATTAAGTGCAAAGTTTTATTCTATTAGTTAGATTTAAAATTATTTATAAGTTAAATTAATCAAAAAAATTCCTTTTAAATATAAATCTATAATTTTTAAAAGTTAAATCTTAATTAAAGTAATCAAAGATAAAAAAGTTGCAGCACTATGAGGAGCAGAAGTGTTTTTTGTCGGAGGGAAAGGATTGGATTGAATTTAGTTTTAGGAGATTCCCATTAAATATGATTGAACTCAATACAACGTGGGCGACCAATCACAGGCCACCATGTAAATTCTTTTTATTTATTTATTATATATATAATTTATAAATGGGATGTGTTAGGGAAACGTAGCTTTCTCCATCATTTATGAGTGAGAGCCCAGCATCAACTTCTCAAAATTACTATTTTATTCACCACCCAATCCATTCTCCCACTCACTTTATCGGAATGGAATATTAATCGAATTTCAGAAAAGAAAAAAAAAAAGGTCATTGGCTTAAATAATTAATATATGATTTATCTGATAATAATTCCCAAATATTGGTGTTTGTCTTTAAGGGACTACTTCAGAATAACGTGAGAGGTGGGCTTCCAGATTTATTATTTTATTATTCATTGTTATGAATGTTGCATGCAGAATCTTTTTGTTTTTTTTTTTGGGCCGATAAATTATTGACAAACTATACTATAAAACGGATTTTTTTTCCTTTTTTTAAGGAAAGTACTTTAGAAGGGTTAAAATGGGAATAGGAAGTAAACTTAAAGTGACACTTTTAGAAAAAATTTAGGAGTCAAGTTGAAAGTATAATTAAATGTTAGAGGGGAACATTTTTTATGATGTGGGCTCCAATAAAATTGGGAACCACTTTGCATCTCTAGCAGAATATTAGGAACCGAAACGCTATGCCACATTTTGAATTTTTTTCATATTTTGAGGGTAAAATGGTCCATTGCATGTATTTTGTCCTTCGACTTCCTTTTTTCTTTGCCTTCCAAATTTGAGAAGAAAAAACTCAAGCAGCTAGTTCCTATATAGATAGGTGAAAGTATTGGTACTCCAAAATTTTTAAATATATTCTTAAATTTAAAGACATTATATGTAAAAATTAGTAATTTTTATTTTTACTAAATATATTCCATTTATATTCCTTATACCCTTCTCTCTAAAAATAAAAAAAATAAAAATAAATCAGTAGATTTACACTCTCTTTTAACATGCACCTTCTCTCTTCTCTATCAAGAAATTCAAAAAAAAAGAAAAAAAAATCCTCTTTGTTTCTCAGGAGAGACGAAAATGATTCTCGGTGAAATTGAAAAATGGCACAAATTTAGGATCAGCGCCAAAACAAATAACTTTGTTGTACGTGGGTGACTTAGATTTTGAAGTTGTTGATTAAGATCACCTTACTTATCAAGTTTGGCCTTCGCGGTGAAAGTTTTGAGATTTGGAGCAAAATCTCAAGAAATTTGTCTAATTTTGTCAAAACTTATGTCTAATTTTGTCATAATTATTATGGAATATATTTAGAAATTTTGGGGTATGAATAGGCGTACCCATTTTTTTAATTATCAAAGTTCCCTATGATTTTAGATATTTTTGAATTCCCAATTAGCCCCTACATTAACCCTAAAGGGAAAGCATAGAAATTGGAGAATCTTGTGGCATTTCAGTTATTTTTCATGTTTATAGGGCAACAGAATCATAAAAGATTTTATCCATCTGCTTTTATTTTTTTCTTTTCTTTTTTTTTTTTAAATTGCAAGTATTGGTGGGAATCTTAAATATATATCTTCACTTTACATAACTTTTGGAAGATATGATTTTCTAGAAAAATGTTCTTAGCCCCTTTCATTTTCTTGCTAAATTTATTATTTTTTAACTATAATACATATGATAATGTTCATAAATATACAAGTTGGTATATGAATTAGAAGTCAAGAAAAAAAAATATTTAGAAGAAGGTAAAATTTATATATATTGGGTATTTTGTGTAATTCAATATAGAGTATTACTTATTTATTAATAGATATATTTTATTTTTTTTAAAAAATATTATTACTAATTTATATATTTAATCAAATAAATAAGATTATAAATCAAATGATGAACGAGGAAAGATAAACATTATTACAGAGACAGCGGGCGTGTCTATAAATATTAAATAGTGGTGTCCAAACATGGATGGGGAACATTGTGATGATGAATCATTGGAGGTCCCGTAACTATTTCGTCACGGCCTGTTGCTACTCAATACTATGCACATCATTAGAATATATATACATACATACATATATACATATATTAAAAGAATCAAATATATTTATTTGATTTGTGATTTAAATTCGAACTTTTCTAATATGAGTATTTTTCAAGATTTGATTATATATCAAATATGAATGTAGTGATCTGTAATTTGAATATTTAAATAAGTAAAATGAAATAATATTTATATATTTATGTTATGTAAAATAATATAAATATTTTTTTAAATAAAATTTATAATATATAAAATATATTTTTATTTTGCATAGAAATATCTCACAATTTTATGTTATATCAAAATATATTACAATTAACCTAAAAATAGTTTATATTTGTAATAAATTATATTTATATATGCAATATGAATATCAAACTAAATATTTTAAATAAATATATTAATTTGATATATTTTTTATGAAAAATAAGTTGAATTTTGAAATAAAAAGTGAAAAGAGAAAAAACTAACAAAAGTAAAAAAATGTGATTAACCAATAAATTTATGCACTATTCCACTTTGAACCGGAGTTCCGGTAAATTTAACAAATTTTCTTACTTTTATATTACTATAGATATAGATATCTTTCATATATAATTTATTTATAAATAATATAATATTTATTTCATTATAAATTTATTGTACTTATCTATTATATATTTGTACATATACAAATATATTATATATATTTAATTTATTATAAAATTTAAAAAATCAAAATTTCAGATGGGAGTGTATTCAGTTAGATTCAAATAATATTTTTGAAAATAGGTAAACAGTTAGTATAAGCCATTAAGATAAGGTAGATAAATAAAATAAAAATAATTGGAAGATGATGGGGTCCACTAGGTCAGATCAATTACGATGCCATAGTCTTTTAATAATGCGTACAACTAAGGCCAATGATTTCTGGACCTCCTGCCAAAAAATATAAAGCCTATATCCTACCAATAACACCCCTCCCCCCACCACCACCACCACCACGACACACACACACACACATAATCAAAAGAAAATAATGAGGGTATAAGAGAAAAAAATTAAAAAAGAAAACAAAAGGAAGCAAGTTTTGCCGGATTAAGTATATCAGAAGTGCGTGTGTGTGTACCTGTATATATATATATGAGCTGGCAAAAGAGTGGTGAAAATTGCAAAACCTCACAAGGTAGGATTATGGCTGTCATTGACCCGAGCTCAGCTGAGTTTGGGTAGGCTCGACTCGAGCTTGAAGCTTGTTGAGCTTAAAATATTAGGCTCGGCTCAAGCTCATAATATGCAATCACGAGATCGGTTTGACTCGAAGCTCAAAGCTCGAGCTTAACTCATCTCAAAATACAGGTTATTTTTTGTGCTCTATAAATACGATTTATACATATTTCAACATTTTCTAACAATTTTCAACCTTCTCAAGAAAAGAATATAAACTTAACATTTGAAAATAATAAATTTAACAAAGAAAATTACAATGTTCACAGTTCATAATTAAACTCTCACATCTCACAACATAAAAAGTTCAAAATTTACACCATTAAAAAAATTTCACAATAAATAATACCTCGTATTTTCATAAGTAAAAAAATATTACAAAATAATCAACAGTTGTCGTCTTCCTGGCAATTCTTTTTATTCCATATTTTTTTCATAAGTTTTTATAAAGTTTTTAAGTAAATTATTAATCATTTTTTGGATAATATATATAAATTAATTAATTAAAAAATAATCGAGCTTTCAAGCGGAGCCTAAGTAAATTTGGCTCGACTCAATAATGTTTCGAATCGAGTTCGAGCTTGAGCCGAGCATAGTTAAGTTAGCTTTGATCGAGTCAAGCTCGAACATCTCGCGAGCTAGCTTAGCTCATTAACACCCTTGGGTAAGATGTTGGTTTCAGTTTGACATAGAAATTGCAATATTGAAATCGTAAATTTGTTTTAATACACTTTATACTTGAATGAATGCCTGCAATAACTTTTATTGAAACCAAAAAATTATTTTTTGTGGGCAATAAAATTATAATATATTTATCTAAAAATAATAATACAGAGTAGATTATAATATTTCCATTTTGAAAGTCCTTTAATATTTATATATTCATCTCAACTTATATCATATTGAACTACAATGGTCACATGCAACTCAATTAACCATTTCGAGAGCCAACACACATTACAAGAATTGTGGCTGAATGTATACTTTTAACAGATAATGCTCATCAACAACAATTATATATGGAGACAACATTCTTCTCATTATAACACTTTAAGCACTAAAAGTTATATAATTAGTATGAAGATCTAATTATAACCTCAATCTTCACATTCATATAATATTATTTGTCTATAAATATATATATATATATATATATATATATTCTTTTTTGTAGGACCCTTGCCTTTGTTTTAAAATAGATATAGAATAACTTTTTTTTTTATATATATAATTTTAGACATTAGGAACCACAATCACTTTGTCTCGGATCATGAATCTGATACCACTTGAAAAATCAATAAGAAATCCACGATTCATCTATGATTTAATGATGCAGTAAGCTAGAAAGAAAATTTTCAGATACAATAAAATTTATGTATTAATATATATGATTTAATGATGCAGTAAACTAGAAAGTAAACACGTGGTTAGTCGAGTTTGTTTCAAATACATCCACTTTTAGTTGCAGTTATTGATTTTATTTATGATGAACAATTGTTTTTCGATAAATATAGTTTTACAAAAATTTATATGCATTGATTGCACCTTGAAACTCGATTTATAATATTACTTGTTTAACTTAAATATATTACTTGTTTACTAAACATTATTACTTAAATATATTATTTATTACTTCAAAAATATTACTATACTTTTCAAGTAAACAAGTAATACAGTGAGACAAGCCGAGCAGTGGTATACGATTGCCAGAGCGGATCACGTCGAAATACCCTTCGATTCTGTATTCCAACTCTAACACCCATTTAAGTTAAATTAGTAATATTATAGCTTGAGTGCACAGTGCATCTAATGCACAGGAGACTAATTTATATTTTATATGCTTTTTAAGCTCTTTTTGTTAGAAAAACAATAGAGACTTGCAACTGGAATCCAAAATATCCGAAGATACAGTTTAAATTAATGATTAAGCAAAGAACGAGTTATTACCCCATAAAAAATAAAATAAATAAATAAATAAAGCTAAAATTTCAGTAAATACTCTTTTGAGTGAGCTTCCTGTAAAACGGTTGCACGTGCGATACAATTTAAGGTACTGCTTGTGTAATTATAAAATATTATTTGTTTAACTATAAAAGATCATTATTTTTTAAGATAATTAATCAACAATAATACACTTTAAAAAATATTAATACTTTATAATTAAACAAATAAAAATTTAAATCGTGTTACACATGCAACCAGAAGTTTTTGCTTAGTCTTTTCCAAATCTTTCATATTCGAAAAGGAAAGATAACGGAAAAGTAATAATGCTCAAATCTTTCATTTTTTTTTTTTGGTAATTTTAGAGGTTAAATTTTTTCGAACAATAAATTTATGGACCAACAATTTTGGAAGCAATTTTTGTAGTTTTGGTAATTGAGAACAAGTTTTGGTGCGAACAACTCAATCGAACTTTTAACACGTTTGTATTGTAGACGCGGCTAAATTTGAGGTTCTTTGAACTGAGTTGTGGACATGGACTACTAATGAAATAAATTTATTTGGAAAAATTGTTCAATAATTTGATTTATATCCAAAAAATTTGAAAAAATTAAATATCTAAAAACATTTTACAAATATGAAAAATAAAAATATGGAAACAAAATAATTAATTAATAAATATAAAAATTATAACTTAAACTAAAATTGTTTATTAAGCTGAAAAATATCTAAATAAACTTTTATTTTTTTCAAAATTCTAGAAAAAATCAAAAGAATATGAAAATTTATTTTCATTATTCTTAAACTATTTTTTTAATTTTAGTTTGGCATTATTCCATTATAAAATAATATTTTTTGTAAAAGTGAAATTTTAAATTATTTAATTATTATTTCAACTTTATTAGATTTGTTTGTTAATATTTAGAATTATGAAATAAGTTTTAAATTTTATTTGGAAGTTTTAATTAATTAAAATGTTTTCTATAACTTTAATATTCATTTATTTTTTTCAAGGTAATTTTTAAATTAATCAGACATATTCAAAAATTTTAGGTATTTTTTTGTGTAAATTTTGCATTATGATTGTGTGGCTTAAGTAGGAGTTCATGTGCCCCTCACGTCACCAATTCCAGTCCAATAAACCTTAAAATCAGATCACACGTGCACTTCACATGAGTTTTAGATACAAATGAAACATTCAGGCCAAAATTATTCTTAATTGGTGAAACTAAATAAGCTATCTTAAATTGCCGACCTAAAAATTTGAATGTGTGATAAATCAAACCCCTAATTTTATTGAAAATAATTAATAAATATCCAATTAATTGCATATCAACCCAAAAAGCCCATGAATCTAGAATAATCTAGAGTCATATATATATATATATATATATATGCACACAAAGTTTTGATATGGGCCCAACACTAAATTGCTTGGCAACCTCTAACTGCTGATATATCAATTTGTATTATTGTGGCCACATTAGGTTTTAAACTCTTTCAAAAACCTACTGTTGGGCTTTACGTCAAACTCTCCCTTCCCTACATACGCATTTCTATATTTATGAAATTCTTTTACAACTTTTATGAATTCAGGCTCTAAAATAATAAATTACCATTATTTCGGATTAATTTCTTTTTTTAGATATTGACTTATGACTTGAATCATTTGGAATATCAATTAAAGACAACGATATCTAATATCATGTTTGATATTTTAATTATTTAATTTATTCTTTTTTTAATACATAAATAAATAGAAATTCATAGCTTATAAGATGTTACGTTTTATTTTAAAAATAAGTTGTTGAAGTACTTGGTTAAACTAAAATGACGGAGCTTAAAAGATGCTAGTAATGTCATTTTATAAATAAAATAATTACATTTGAGGGTGTTAATCAAAATAAAATGGCCCCTCCTCACTTTTTTAAAAATAATTTATACCACTAATATCTTGTTGTGATAAAATAAAACCTTATTTTTAAAATACTTTAAAGAACTTTATAAGCTTTCAAACAACTTATAAGACGAATGTAAGAATATAAATTCTGTCAAATATTCTCTTATTTATTAAAAAAATAACTTATAAATTTATAAAAATCTTATTTTGAGACGAAATAAAATATTATATTAAAATTTTTACCAAACATTTAGAAGAAAGCGCTTATAAGTTCAGCTGCACGTATAATTTTATCAATAAAAAAATGTATATGAAAAGTAGGTAAGGTGGAGGTTTGAACCCTAAATCTTATGTCTGAATAAAAAAGCATGTGTCTGATAATCCACACACGAGCCTGCATTAGGTTATTAAAGATCCACAATGGCTTGAATTCAATGTTGAAAGTTTTCACATTCATAGAGTTGAAGGCTGTGTGTGTGTGTGTATTTTTTTTCTTTCTTTTTAGACATTCGTTGATGCTTAAAGTAAATTTAACTTAACGTGGAGGAAGAAGGCTGTCATATATATTGAAACATAAAATGTTGATTTAAAAATTTTATAAGTTGATTCAAATATGATTAGTGGTGTTAAGCGGGTAGGTCTTGGTGATTTTGTGTTCGTTTTATGGGTTTTGGGTTAATCAAACTTTAAATTAAGCAGATTGTTTCAAATGGGTTCGTAATATGGTGAATTTAACTACATTTCTATTGATTTTCAGATTAATCGAAGCATTATCAGGCTATGAGTTGAAATAGTTAAATTACATATTTAAATTGAAAATTTTAATCAAATGCATATAATATTTTATTTAAAATATAAATTTATATTACATTATGTATATACATATATTTTATAAACTATATATCACAATAATAAATTTTAATTTTCAAATATTCAAGTGATATAGTAATGCTCTCAACTATAGCTTTAAGGACATCTATGTTACAATATTTAAAAAATATGTTTTTATATTTTATTTAAGTTTAAATTTAAATGATATTATATAGAATTTTTTAATAATTAAAATTAAATTATAATTGCTTTTATTAAAATAACTATATTATACTAAAATTATTTTAAAATATTGTCTTTATTATTTTAATACTAGAAAAAATAATAAAGATGAAGAAGTATAGTTACCAAGCCAATCCTAACTCCTGAGCAGACTAACCTTATAGGTCGTTAACCTAATCAACTTTTGAATTAAACGAACTAACAAAATCAAATTTATCTTATAATTTATGGGCTAAACGAACTATTTTTAGCATATTTTATAACTATGATAGAAATTATATAAAATGTATGACAAAATCATGTTCACAAAATAAATTGGATCTTTTTTTGAAAGAAAATTGTTTTGAAATCCGCGAATATTGGATTGGCGATTTGATTCATGAAGTTGGGAAGAGATACTGAGAAATTGACGAATAAAGAAGAAAGAAATGTGTAATTGATGCATGGGTAGTACAAGAATGCAAGAAGTTGCAACAGTGGTGAAGGGAAAAAGGTGAAAAGATTTCTATATTCAGCCGCTTTTTTCCTCTGTAGCTTGGCCTCTTATATTATTCGCTTCATACTTTTCTGATCTCTCGTCAACTGCTCATTTTTTCTCTCTCTCTCTCTCTCTCTCTCTCTCTCTCTCTCTCTCTCTCTCTCTCTATATATATATATATATATATATATATATTATTCTATTTTACGCACAAAACACACAACACGATACATATTTATTTGTATATAGAAATTGTTATAGAGTAATGAAAATCCCTTTCATGAATTTCTCCTCCTCTCTCCTTGGTACTTGTTTTCTTCTCTCTCTTTATATACAGATATGTATGGCAATAACACACACACACACCCCGTGAGTTATTTCTTTCTTTTTTGTACATGGAGAGATGCAAATTTTGTGTATTCAGGTGAAGGCGAAACGGGTAATGTGGGCATAGTCTTTTGTTATTGAAACAAACTACAGCCATGGATGCTTTGCCGCTGGAGGGTAAGGATTCTTGCCTTCTCCTTATTTCTCTGCAATTTCCTTCCTTTATTTTTCTGTATTCTTGACAAAATTTTTCATCTTGGGTTCTTTTTTTTTTTTTTTTGAAGGATAGCAATGGTTTTCGATACTTTGATGTGCCAAGATTGAATATTTTTCCAGAGTATTTTTTGAAAAATGGGATTTCAGATTCATACTCGATCTGTTTAATAGCCTGATTCAACGCGTGATTTAGTGTTTGTTGAGTTTTTATTCTTTTTCTTTTTTCGGATGTCTTATTTTGATGAAATTGACGCCACGCATGCTCACACAGTGCACGCACAGACTCCATTGTTGCTTTTTCTTCTATTTTACTTGCCTTTTAATTGTAAGTGAAGATGACACAGCTCAGAATTACCTACCCTTTATGGAGTTTAACGCTTTCGAAATAATTTCAAAGATGCTTGTGGAGAAAATAAGAGTGATGGATTGTGAGGATGAAATGAGTTGCCACCTGTCCTTTTGTTGATTTCATTATTATCTCCTGTCTCAATTTCAAAGATGGTTGGTGTGATCATTATGCTAATTTGTTTAATTGATTTGGTGGATTGGTGTTTAGTGGTTAAAACATTGCACCGATTTTTTAGTTTGGCATCCCACACATAACAATGGGCCCAATTTGGAATTGTGAGATGAGGGTCCGTTTCGTCGACCTATTCTTAATAAAATCAACATAATCAAATGACTTAGGAATTGATTTTGTGTTTTGGAATAGTCTCCTAACTATATTTCTATTGCTTCGATTGGCCACATGAAATAGCTGTACTTTCTGTATGCTTAGTATGTAGGTTAGCTGTGCTTTTTGTGTGTGTGTGTGTGTGTGTGTCGACTTTGCCATGCTTTGAAGGTATGACTAGCCAAATCCCAAAAGAGGAAGAATGTACTTCAAAGAGAGTGTATTCCATGAATGCTCTCTACTGGTGTTTCACAGATCCTTTTTCGATTTCATTTGCATTAACTAGTTGCGTAACTTGAGAGTATTAATTTAGAGAGTAGAGAGGATCTTTCTTTTGTGCATCAGCATTTAAGGGGATGATTTGTATGCTATCATTTAGAGCTAAGCATGACCTCGTGTGAATAGCTATGAGGGTATATTATGTCATAAAACCAGTACACAGCTGTGATAACTTGATTTCACGTTTGATTTCAGCATTGTTATTCGATCCATTAAAGTTTAGTAAGTTGAGTATGGAGCAAAAGAGAGACATAGTATATGAAGTGTCCAATTGGTCAGATAGTGCCGCAGAAATACTACACACATGGAGCCGCCAGGAGATACTGCAGATCCTCTGTGCAGAGCTTGGAAAGGAAAGGAAGTACACTGGCTTAACAAAGTCCAAAATAATTGAACATCTTCTCAAAATTGTATACGACAAGAAAGCCCAGGAGCGAGGATCTGCAAATGTTTCAGAATCGCAACCCATGTCAGAAAATGGCGAAAGGACTCCGAAAAGGCAAAGGAATTCTGATCACCCAAATCGTCTGCCTATTGCATCAAATGCTGCTGCTGCTAGTGCTCCTGATGGTGATTCGGGTAATACGGTGTATTGCAAGAATTCAGCTTGCAAGGCTAAATTGAATCGCGAGGACGTATTCTGCAAAAGGTGTTCGTGTTGCATTTGTCGCCAATATGATGATAATAAGGACCCCAGTCTTTGGCTATTTTGCAATTCAGACGCGCCCTTTCATGGGATGTCATGTGGCATGTCATGCCATCTTGAATGTGCACTACGGCATAAAGATTCTGGCATTTTGAAAGATGGACAGGATAAGGAACTCAAAGGGAGCTTCTTTTGCGTATCTTGTGGGAAAGTGAATGATCTGCTGGGGTAATTATCTTGGTCTTGATACTGATCTTTTATATTTTTTTAATTTTCCTGCATTTATGGAAACGCTTTGATTGGCAGCACTAGATTTTCATTGCTTGTATGTTTGCTTGCATAAACTTGTTAAAAAAGGAGGTGGTGTGAACTTTTCTATGGTACATACTAACATTGATCCTGTTTCCTTGTGGTGCATTGACTGTTGATAGGATAATGTTGCCTGGACTTTTAGATCCTGAACTGAGTTGGCATTACACTGAGTATAGTAATCACCTTTGGCTGAAAAACACACACATCCATATGGATGTGTGTGAAATTAAGGATGGATATTACACCCAATTTAATTCACTAGGTGAGGCACCATTCCATCATGTTTCCTTGTGGCTCAATTAACATCATTTAAGTTGCATTGGGTGTCTTTAGGAGACTACTTAAGTCTTGAGAACGTTTGTGAATCTCCGAATATTGTGTTGAAAGGATACTTCGGTAAAATTGACAAAAAACCTTAGCTTTTTCATTGATCTGGCTTTATTGTTGACAGAAATTGCAGTTCATGGTAACTATGTCGTTTTGTTTTCCCTCTTGATTAAGATTTCGATCTAGTCGTTGTTTTCCAGAGATAGTGCCTCCATTAGGTTATGCTACTATCTGAGATAGTGGAGAGAGTTGTAGTTTGTTTTATGTAAATGCTCATCTGGGTAGAGATAAGAACGGGAAAAAGAAAGAAACATGCTGAAGTATTATAGTAACAATGTAAAATGAACAATGCAGCTCTTGGAGGAAACAACTGGTTGTGGCAAGGGACACCAGGCGGGTTGATATATTGTGCTATAGGCTCTCCTTATGCCAAAAGATTCTTTTGGCTACTAGACAGTATCGAAATCTATGTAGATACGTGGATGAAGCAGTGTCAAAGCTCGAAAAAGATGTCGGGCCTCTAACGGGTTTACCTGTAAAGAAGGCCAGAGGGATTGTGAACAGGCTCTCATCGGGCCCAGAAATTCAGAGGCTTTGTGCTTCTGCAGTGGAGTCTCTTGACTTGATGCTCTCTGAAAGAGTGTCCGATGCGCCTTCTGGTTATCTCTCTCTCTCTCTCTCTCTCTCTCTCTCTCTCTCTCCATACTTTAGCATTATTATCTGACTTATTAATGGAATTTGAATTGTTTAGATTGCAATGTGGATGCATCAAAACTTATCCAATTTGAAGAAATGCGCGTGTCATCTATTACTGTGATAGTGAATTCTGATGATTCAAATATGGGGAATGATCGGTGTTATATGCTGTGGCATCGTAAAGCTGGTGATAAGGACTATCCTGCACAACCCATTTGCAGATTGTTCACACCAGATACAAAGTTTCTTCTCTCCAATCTAAATCCTGCCACAGAGTATTTTCTCAAAGTCGTGATCCTTGACAAAGATAGAGAAATAGGGTTCCATGAATTTCAGTTTAGAACCGAAAGTTCTGAAGACGAGAAGCGAAAGAGTTTAGAAGTAGAAAGAAGTCAAAGCCCAGCTACAAACTGCAGCAGTCTCTCCAATCCTTCGTCTGTAGAAGATGAGAACAACAATGTCTTGCCATGTAGCAATGAAGACGAAAACAGAGGCGACAATTATCTCGTTTTCACTGCTAACACTGATAAAACAGAGGTGAAGGAGACTAATGAAGACGTAATCTCTTTATTGGATGAAGAACATAGCATGAGAAAAATCCAACGGTCAGATAATGAGAAAGAAACAAGCACTGATAATGGGTCCAATACGCCTCGAACTGGCTTGGAATGTGTCCCGTATGTGGACAGCCTGCAAATCAGCCCCGGCAAGACAGAGACCGAAAAAGACGGAGGTGGGAGGAAAAAGAGACAGAAAAATAATGGCAAAGGTAGTATCGACCTTTTGGCCAAGAGGGACGAGGAGCCTCAGGCAGGTAGCTCTTCGAAAAAGAGGAGTGCAGAGAGGAGGGAGGAGGAGTGTACGGGCATTGGGGATAAGGATTTCGAGTACTATGTGAAGGTGGTACGTTGTTTGGAGTGTAAGGGGCATATAGAAACAGGGTTTAGGCAGAAATTCTTGACGTGGTACAGCTTGAGAGCGACGCCTCAAGAGGTACGCGTTGTGAAAGTGTTCATAGATACATTTATTGAAGATCCTGAATCACTTGCTGGGCAACTTGTGGATACGTTTTCGGATGTGGTATCGAACAAGAGGTGTTCGACTGTGCCCGCTGGATTTTGCTTGAAGCTCTGGCATTGAGAGTTGCTTGGTTTATTCTTTTGAATTTGGAAAATTGTTGATTAATCTTTATTCAAATAGCATCCATTTGAAAAAACTTGATAGTTAGCATTGCACCAGTTTTTTCTGCTGTAGACCTTTCTAAGTTATTTATACAATTTTAATTAGCTTCAAATTTTGGAGTGCAGTTACAGGTTTTCTGTTTTCAGATATTCTGAGACACCAATGAGAATTGTGAGACAATCCCAGAAAGGCAGATACCCTCTAGGTATTGCTTGATTTTGTTGATGCTACGTTTGGTAAAATACGCCTTTAATAATCTGTTAAAATAATATCATTTTACGGTGACCAATTGTTTGGGGCATGTTTGAACCATGCTTTCTTTCTTTTAAAAATGAAGAAAAAACATATCTACGTGCCTCTGATTTTATTTTTGTTTAAGACAAATAACTTATATGCATCAAATGTAATATATAATTTGATATAACATTATTTTTTATTTAACTAAAAAAATATTATATATTTATTTGAACTTATTACTATTGATATATATTATTTGTTTCTTAAAAAATTATTAATATTAATTTTTTAATAAAATTACTTATTTACATAAAATTATTATTAATTTATCTAAAAACTATTTCGTTGAATAAAAAGAAGAGCACCTGCAAAGTCGAATCTTTTAAGGAATCTTGGTTGCGTGTGAATAATTTGAGGGAAACAATTCCAAATAACTTGATATCAAACAAAATTCAAATTCATTATAAATTAAACAATGTCAAATCCTTGTGGGTGAGTCATTCCATAGAGCCTCAATCAATCAAAATGAAACGGTGGGCTGTAAAACCACAGAAAAATCACACACCAATCACTTGTTGCCACTATGGGAAGGACAACAATTTATTACCCATAAAATAATTCAAAGAGCATATGGGGTAGGGGGTGATAAAACCTATGCTTGCGTGCCTAACAAACCCTCCCTACTTCTGCTTTGTCCTTTTCCCTACCCTCAACAACTTCAAGAACCCATTTTCCAGCATACAGCAGCATCACCACCGTTTCTCCTCCAAACCTTAAGAAGATTAACCAAACAGGAAAGATGTCTGCTGCAAGCTTCTCAGCTGCAAGCATTGCATTTGCAGGGCTCAAATTTAACGGCTCAAAGCTTTCAAATGGGACTGACTCTGTTTCTTGGAGCAACAAAACTGTTTCCAATGGTTCCAGAACACACTGCATGAAGGTATGAACAATAACCTCAGCAACCAGACATAGCACAAAGTTGGTCCATGCTAACTGAATTCTTGATTTCCTGCTTTTTCTTTCTGCTTCTTGTCAGACTTGGAACCCCATAAATAACAAGAAATTCGAAACACTTTCCTACGTTCCACCTCTATCAGAAGAATCAATCGCCAAGGAGGTTGATTACATGATCAGGAAGGGATGGATCCCTTGTCTTGAATTCGATGAGGTACAATATTTCAACACCAAATATAAATATAGGGGAAATTAGACTTTGCCATCCGAACAAAGCAAGTTGAATCATGTTCGATTATCTGAAAGCTGACGGACATGATGACAAAGTTTACAGAAAGACTATACAGCTCAGGCGTAGAATGCAACAAGAGGAAATTTGTATGGTGAAGTGTGAAATTCGGATGGCAAAATCTAATTTGGCAATATCTACACCTATATTAAGTTCTTGAATGATGAAAATAAAATGTTTGTTTTTGCTTCTCTCTATAAATTACGTTGGGAAGGTGGGATATGTATACAGAGAAAACAGCAGGATGCCAAACTACTATGATGGCAGATACTGGACAATGTGGAAACTGCCCATGTTTGGTTGCAGCGACTCCTCTCAAGTTTTGAATGAAATCGAAGAGTGCAGAAAAGCATACCCAACCGCTTATATTCGCTGCCTAGCATTCGACAACAAAAGGAAGGCGCAGTGCATGGCTTTTCTCATCCAGAAGCCAAAAAACACTCCCTCCTAACTGATGTTAAAGTTGCTTTTTTTCTCGCAGTTTCTCTCCAGTTTCAATGTCGTTTTGCTTGTATGAGAATGAATAAAAGCCTGGACATATTTAATGGCCATAGCTAAACTAACCCACAGAAGATGGACAAACTTTGTTTCCAGATGCTGCACATGTCACCCTTCTTTTGAGCATTATCCCAAGGTCGCGTTTTTGTTTGTATTTAGGGATTTAAAATTTTAAAATGCAGTAGACTTGAAATCCATTCAAACTAGAGTGGATTTTAGATCTACCTAGATTCCTTCACAATTAGTTCAAAATGCAAGCAATGGATTTCAAATTCATATCAATCCAAACAATCAACTACAGATTTGCTATTATGAATTTCAATTTCATCCTCAAATCCTTCAGTAAAACACAACCTACGGGCACTTGATGTATATAAAAGGCATGAACATACTTTTATTACCAAGCAAAATTTGATCGTAAATTCGGATTAAGATGCCCATAATCTGGTAGATCACAGAAGACTTGTCTCAGATGTGAAAATGACAATTTTGCGAAGTACAAATACTTCAACTCCTCAACCTCTAATGCAGCTTGATGTCAAGTATTCATTTCCTACTACGATGCTACCCCAGTGAGGCATTTTTGGTAGAGTGATGGTTTCGATGTATGCTGTAGATTAGCCTACCATAGATTGTCTGAAGACTTGGTCCATCGCATGAGTTGAGTCGTCTAGCAGTCTTATTCATGTCATATACTTCAAATATTTTCCAAATATGAACATTAGTTCAGAACTTAATTGCCATAGCAACAGTTCAAATTCAGCAAGGAAGAAGACTCTAACACCACTTTTCTACATTTATTTACTCAGTTTACCACTAGAATAATTCGGATTTGAATTCTTTGTTGTGCAGAAAACACAGTGCCATCAACAGAGGGCATAGCTTATAAGCTAACTGAGGCGGAGACAAAATTAGTTCATATTAACAAATGAGAAAATCAATTTAGCTAACTAACTCGATTAGCTCGTGAGCTAAATGATTGCAAAGCTAACTCATTTCCTTTTTATGCAGTGGTTAAAAAGGCGCACCTAGGCGCTGGGCGCCAATAATTCGGCAACGACGCCATATGGGGGTGAGGCGAAGCGAGCTTCGGCGAGGCGCCGCCTAGGCTCACCAAGCCCCATCTGTTGTTTTTTTTTTTTTTAAATTAAATATATTTCCTAACCCTAACACACCAAAGTGACCAAAAGACAGCCGCCCAGTCCCCCCAACACCCATTCTTCCTATTTTTCCTCACCGGCGACCCCTCCCACCGGCGAACCCCCCGCCGGCAACCCCTCCCACGGATAGTGCTGCAGCTAATAAGTTGGCCGAAAAATATTTGGAACAAAAGAGACCTCATTTATTTTGGACTCCTTGTACTGCTAATTGTTTGGATTTGATGTTGGAGGATATTTTCAAGACACCTAATCTGAAGAAGACATGGACAAGAGCTATTAGGGTTCATGGATATATCTACAACCGACCAACTTTGTTGAATATAATGAGATACTTCACTCAAAGAAATGAGTTGTTAAGCCTGCCAAAACTCGTTTTGCAACTGCCTTTCTAACACTACAAAGTTTTCATCTTCAAAAGGCGAACTTGAGAAAAATGTTCGTATCTGATGAATGGAGTCAAAGCAAATGGGCAAAAGAGGCACAAGGTAAAATGGTAGCTGATATTATGATGATGCCTTCTTTTTGGAATCATATTCACACAGCCTTCCAATTTTCTTCTCCTCTCGTTCATGTTCTTCGAATTGTTGATGGTGAGGAAAAGCTTCCAATGGGATACATTACCGAGGCAATGGATAGAGCAAAACAAACAATAGCCGCTTCTTTTCAAGGAAATGAGAGCAAGTATAAGGAGGTGTTTGAGATCATCGATCGGAGATGGAGTGTTCAGTTGCATCAACCCTTGCATGCAGCTGGTTATTTCTTAAACCCTAAATTTTTTTACAGAGATCCCAAAAGTTGTCTTGTTAATTCTACGATCTATAAGGGTTTATATCAGTGTATCCAAAGATTGGTTCCAAGTATTGATACACAAGATCCAATTTGTATTGATTTGGACAAGTATAGGAAAGCTGAAGGACTTTTTCGGATGCCTATGACAATTAGGTAAAGGAATACAAGAATTCCAGGTAATGAAGTTTCAATAGTTTATAATTTATTATTTTAATTAATTATATTATTTTAGCTTAATTTAAGAAATTTGGCAGCTGATTGGTGGACAGCATTCAGTTCTGAAACTCCTGATTTGATGAAGTTTGCTATCAAGGTGTTAAGTCTTACTTGTAGCTCTTCAGGCTGTGAGCGAAACTGAAGTGTATTTGAGCATGTAAGTTCTTCAACACTTTGATATTTTAAAAAAGTAGCATGTATGAAATTATGCTAATTTCAAGTTATACTGACAGATACATGCTAAGAAAAGAAGTAGTATGGATCAAAAAAGGCTCAATGATTTGGAATTCATCAAGTACAATAAAACATTGCAATGCCGATTCTTGAATCGAGGAAAAATCGATCCACTTGCTTTGAATGAAATTGATGAAAGTAATGAATGGCTAGTTGGAATTACGGAAGAAGAACTAGTGTTTGAGGAAGATAGTTTAAGATGGGACGATGTTGCAGCAGCTGCAAGAGTTGAGGAGCCTACTAGGACCACTAGAACATATACTAAAAGGGCAACAACTTCAAAGACTTCTAAAACATCATCATCTAGATCTAGTTCTTTTGGACTTGTGGATGAGGAAGATGAATGGGAAGATATGGGTGTGGATTCAGATGAGGCAAAAGAATAAGATGTGGATGGATACAAATCCGATGATAATCCACAATTTGACATGAACTATAATGATGATTAGTGCCTTGCCTTAGTGATTATGCTTAATTATTATGTCTTGAACTTCAATATTTAATGTTTTGGTTCATGTTTTGATGAATGTATTATGTTTTTATTATGGTTAAATGTGTTTATATATCTACATTTTTTTTTAATTAGGGCGCCTCGCTTGAGTGAGGCAAGCGCTTCGCCTCACGCCTCGCGCCTAGGCAGTGAAAGGGGTTTGGCGCCTCGGGGCGCCTTATGCCTTTTCAAGCACTGTTGTTATGTAAATCAGTTAGCTTATGAACTAATTGTCTCAGTTTATGAACCAAATGTCTCAGTTAGCTTTTCATAGCCAACTATCTCAGGCAAGTTAGTATTTTGCTATATGAAAGGCCGTTGTTTGGCGTAACAATACATGTTGCTACGTTTTATGCACAGAAGAAGATTAGGATCTAAATCATTCCATGGCTGTCAACCTGACAATTAAAATGCACCTCATAACACACAC
This sequence comes from Caryopteris x clandonensis, assembly GCA_028749325.2. Taxonomy (NCBI): domain Eukaryota; kingdom Viridiplantae; phylum Streptophyta; class Magnoliopsida; order Lamiales; family Lamiaceae; genus Caryopteris; species Caryopteris x clandonensis. The sequence goes on from JAPYKT020000048.1 coordinate 1,099,733, forward strand.
TATCAGCACACTAACAATCAATCCAATAGCTTGAATAAGCACAACCTTCACAATATGATATATATAGCAGGTGCAAAGCCATGAGTTAAGTAGTGATGGAATAATTTTTGAAGCCAAACATCCAAAGAAAAAGGAGAATATTTGGCCCAGAATGGGATTGCTAGAAAATATATACCTTAGCTTTCATGAGCAAATAAGGATGTTAAAGAAACACGGTGTATTAACAGACATTTCCAATAGTTAAAACATAAGAACCAAGGACAGACAATTTTGAGCTGCCAATTTGATGTTATGGTTTACACTAGTCAGAGCAGTACGAGCGCATTGAGAAATGGCAATCAACTCACAATTGTGAGAAAATGGCACAAACGCATTTTCCATTTTACAAACTAATGTGAATCTTACATCATCTGCACTTGTCCCACGATGTAAACCAAAGAAGATCTTCATGTCCAAGGAATGGAATCGGTGCACTTCTAACTGCATTAAGACCCACAACCTAACACTTAAAACAACAGATTAAGAGAAAACTTTCCAAAACTCTAGAACATAAAAGTAACCACAAAAGAATAGGCAAGAAGAATAATCAAATTAACTAGAAACAAAAAAAAAAAAAAAAAAAGAAGCTTCAACCTGAAGAATACAGCAAGAATTTAATGGCTATAACAAATTACTGAAGAGACCAACTTCCCAATCTTAAGCATCAACGCAATTAACAGTTAAGCTAACTTATGAATGGTGTGACATAAGGAAACCCTAACCTTAGGGGAACTGAAATTCTCCATCTCTTAACGATTGATTTCAGCAGGCAAAGGTCGATTGAACCCCCCACGGCGGTTCATGTACTGCCGTGGCTGCCGCTTCGTGACTTTCCTCACGGCACCGACGTCGTTTCCAGCGACTGGCTTTCCCTTGGTGGTATCGAACCCCATTGGAATCCCTAATTTCTTCATCATCTCCATATCATCCTCATCCATCATGTCTACATCCTTATTGCCCTCATCGTTGCTAACGGCATTTTCCTTCTGCTTCTTATCTTTTGAAGAAGCGTCGTCCTTGCGCTTGTCCTTGTCTTTAGAAACGACATCGTCCTTGTGGCGTTTACGAGGAGGGGAAGCGGAGCGGGACCGGGAGCGGTGGTTCCTCTGGCGGTGGCGATGACGGTCTCTTTCGTCCGGTGAACGAGTACGAGATCGCGTGTGGCGGGACCGAGTGCGGTCGGGTGTACGGGAACGGGAACGCTTGCTTCGTTCACGGTCACGATCTCGGTCAAGGTCCCGGTCGTCTCGATTTCTCTTCCGATCCCGGTCCCGATCACGATCACGATCACGGTCTCTGTCCCTGTCCCTGTCCCTGTCTCTATCTCTATCCAGGCCGCGGTCCCGGCGGTCGCTCATGGTAGACGGAGGGAGATGAGGGGTTTGGAAATGTTTTCAGCGATAGGGGGGTTTAAAGCTAGCTTTGTGCAAACTAAAGTATCATTTGGTTTGGCAGATTAGTGTGGACAGGATGACCAGCTCATGATAAGTCAAGGGAAAATTCAAAAAATTAAAATAAATATGTATATTTGTATTATAAACTTTTGATTTAAAATAAAAAAATTAAAAAAACACTTCAGTATTATGACGCTAAAAGAAAATTTGAAAGTTTAAAATAATAATTTGGCAATCCGCCAATCCGAATTTCTTATTTTCACTTTTTCATTGATTTAACTTATGTCCAATTATATTTAATCTATTTGTAATATTTAAAATAGAAATGAGATTTTGGAAATAATTTTTTATTTAAAAAAAACTGTTATTTTAAGATTCAGGGAGTTTATTGTAGCACTGGATGCTTTTTCCTGGGCTTTATTGGGCTTTAGCATATCATATTTGACATTACTGAAGTAATGGTCAAGATGGCTGGGCCTGGGCCTATGCAATGGCATTGATAACTTCGGAGGCTTTAAGGTTCGGCCCAAAGAAAAGTTTCAGCCCAGTCCAATTTTTTATCTGTTTCAACTTTCAAAGCTGGGCTTGGACTTAAGGTAATCACAATTCAACTTAACGATTATTCAGATTGGAATAAATTTTAAATTCATTAAAATCATTTAATTATTAGTTTAGAGAAAAAGATGATGAATTTTAATTTACATCAACCTAAAACAAAAAATATTAGCTATAATATAATAAAATAGAATACTTTTCCTAACAGTGTAATATATTGATATGATTATTCCTAAATAAATTAATAAATAATCATACGATCCACATAAACTGACTTTAACTCGTACAACAAGGCCGTGAGCTAAAACTTATTCTCTGTTTCATTTTGTGTATAAATCTCTTATGTTCTAACTTATATATTTATTGATATTATTATTTTATACATATAAAATAAATTAATTAAAAAACATAAAATAAAATAAAGAATCACGTATATCTCAATCTACCCACCTCCAATCCTCTTTTGCAACTCATATTCAAATAAAAGAATAAAGACAGTCAATAAATGTGCAATGCACTACAAATAAATTTAATTAAAGTGAAAAAATGGTAAAAGATATATCCACTTTTTTTAATTGAGGAATCAAAATTCAAAATGTGTGACATCTGATATCGTAACTTGTACATTAAACAACATATAAATAAAAAATAAAATCTGAAAAAGGTGATGATATATAGAACAGGTACAAACAACATCCCCTCCTTCTCTCTCTATTCCCATCCCATATCTTTCAAACATACACATCACATGACTTCGTCTTATATCATGAAACACTGCAGGAAGCAGAGGATCCGCACCGTTGCATGAATGTCAAAACTTATGAAATTTAGAATGGATAATAAAATATTAAATTAATAAACTTATTTTTAGATTTTTCGAGCTTGCGTGAACAGATCGGCCTCTTAATACCATACTTTTTGCGGTGCTATTTTAATTTTGAATCACCCAAAAAAATTTATACTAATAAAGATATGTCCACATTTATAAATTCACGACTATCCTCATATATATCTAGTCTTCGGTTGCCCATCTCGACCATCACTTTCATTTGCACTTTTTTTGTTTTTTATTTTCCTGCACTTTTATTTATAAAACTTCATTTTTATACTTCAATGTGCATTAAAATTGGTGTATTTTATAGCACATGGATATTCAATTTTAATGCAATTAAAAGTATGATGTTCATGTTTTTGTGACTTGAAGCAAAATGACCTAATTAATGCAAATAAAAATAATGACACCCCCTCAATCATTTTGAATTATTTTAATATCGCAAAAATTGATGTGAAACAGTTGCACGTGTGACACGATGTAAGGTATTCCTTGTTTAACTATAAAATATTACTTTTTTAACTATAAAGTATTACTATTTTTTTAAGTCTATTACTGCTGATTAGTTACCTAAAAAATAATGATATTTTATGATTAACACGTAATACTTTATATTTACACAATTAATATATTAAATCGTGTCACACGTGCAATTATTTCACAGAAAACTCACTCTTTTAATACATTAGGAATTTATTTTTGCATAAAATTATTTATAATTTGTAGACTGCTCACCTACCTACGAATAATATATTGAACATCACTATTTTAAATTTAATAATTATAAATTATAAAAATTTTAATTTTACACATCAAAATGAATCCTTAAATCCAAACATAAAGATTAGAGCAATTTTGTGGATAGTGATATTACATGGTCAAAAAGCATTCATTGAGAAGAGGAAAAAGCAATTCACCAATTACTAATTAGATCCGACGTTCAAACATGCAGAGGTTATAGAGACACAACAGGCATGCCCCCTTTCACACTAATCCATAATAAATAACCCTAACCATTCTTTTGAACCACATTTATTCTCATAAATCAACGTCCCTGTTTTTTAGGAAAACCATGCACCTCTACCAAAACCAATGCTGTCAGGAGATTCTATGCTACTCCGCAGGGTATTGCTGTAATTTTGTTGAATGTGTTTTATATATTACATTACTAAAAGAGTTCATCATTATTTTTTTAATTGATGCGTTATGTCACATGTATTTAATGTATTAATATAAGTTCTTATCATAGTTTCAGCCAGACGTATAGTTATCGTGTGCTATTGTGCTGATTATAAATATTGGTATTTAAAAAGTATATAAGAGCACATCTTAAATAATGTACGTGATTGAAATTTTATAAACATGTATGAGTAGACTGTACTGGGGTCCTGAGTTAACATTTGGCTAAACCTTAAAAATCGTAATGTCATAATGCCTTTCAAATCATTTAGCCATTATCCTACTACAATAATTCTTGCTAGGAGGAATGTCCATGTTGTTGCAATTACACCTCATGTTGTGGCAATTTCACCAAGAAGGTAATGAGTTGCTCCTAAAGCACGTCCTAGCATAATGCTCAAGGCTTTTGGTTGGATAGGCTTTGGCGAATGGTCTGTTCTCCTCGATTAGAATAACATATGTGATTGAAAAAAAATACGAATATGAATATTTGTAGTTTAAAACAGTGTTAAAATATCTTTATCTCTTTTTTTTTTTTTTTTTTTTTGCCACGAACACTAAACTATACTTATCCTACTATGATTCAACTCATTGTACATTAAACTCGCTCGTGTTCTATTACTAGATTTTCTTTTTCAAAATTGAATCTTTTATTGACATAATTGGATATTGCATTATTTGATTAATCCGATGTTGACACAAAAACCTTATATAGTTGCATCTCTAACTACATAAACAGTATATCTTTCCGAGCATTAATAATACACAAATGATTTATAATAAATGCTCGTTCCAAAAAATAAAAGATGGTTCAATTTTTCCTCGGAAGTACAGATTTTTTGTTTTGTTTCTTCAAGGACCAGTTTGGAAAACGTGATCGGACTTGTCAATTATAAATGTGTTTGGTTTTGAACTTAGGAGAATTTCAATCCTTTTTTATTTTGAAATTACTTAAACCCGTTCGACAAAATTCTCTGCATAGAATAATAGAGTCAGAACCAAACTTACCAATAGCCTTCTTTTCGAATTTCTAAACATCATTGAACCAACTATGGAATTTAATGCTGCATATGTCATATAACCTATGCCTTTATGAAAATTCATATTCAATACAACTGTAGATGGGTCGGATTTATTTTGATTTTTCTTTTTTCTTTCTATTTTTTTGTAAAAGCTAGTTTTTTTTTTTTTTTCTCCAACTGCTCCAATGATTTCATGTAGGATTAAGGAACACCTGTGTTTTGGCTAATAATTTATGCCCCTGTAACCATTATGGCCATAAATAGATACTCCCATTTGACTCTTTCTCCAAGCATTGTCCACTTTAGCGTGTTTGTGTGTCCGAGAGAGAGAGAGAGAGAGAGAGAGAGAGAGAGAGAGAGACTTGTGGCATACTACAAGTATTACTTAAACCTGTTTTCTATTCTGTCCTGTTATGAGTGTAGAGTGGAGCTCCATTCTGTACTTTGATTCTGTTGGCCTCTGAACACAAAATTATTACAAGGCTTGTAAAATCCTAAGTACAGAACATGAGATACATTCGGACAGCCAGCCTTAAGAGGCTGTTTTCCCTCAAACGCCACGGTTTTGCTGAAGAATTGCCTAAAGATTGCGAAATCAGTGCTGAAGAAAATAAGGTCGCCGCCGTCCCAGAACCATCGGAGCATTTTCAGAAGCCCACCTGGAAATGCTTTTCCTATGAAGATATCTTCTCTGCCACCAATGGCTTTGCCCCAGGTTCACTCTCATATTCCTTTCCTTGAGAATTTTCAGTTGAAAAATGCCATCTTTTTTTATTTTCCTTTTCTTTTTGGGTCATGTTGAGATATTTCTCTCTCTCTCTCTCTCTCTCTCTCTAGACAATATGGTTGGAAAAGGAGGGTACGCAGAGGTTTACAAAGGAATTCTTGAAGATGGGCAGGCAATTGCTGTGAAAAGATTGGCAAAAACAGGAAATGATGAGAGGAAGGAGAAGGAATTTCTGACAGAGATTGGAACGCTTGGACATGTTTCTCATCCAAATGTGACAGCACTTCTGGGCTGTTGTATTGACAATGGGCTTTATCTCATTTTCCAGTTCTCCTCAAAGGGTTCTGTTGCTTCTCTTCTCCATGGTATGGGTAAATCGTAATTTCTGTTAATTTAGACAATGACTTATAATAATCAGATTTAGGCGCAAAGCCCTTGTCATAACTTGTAAGAAATTCCCTTGTCCAGATGAGAAATTGCCCACTATGGACTGGAAAACGAGATACAAAATTGTAGTTGGAACTGCAAAGGGGATACATTACTTGCACAAGAACTGCCCCAGAAGAATAATTCACAGGGACATTAAATCTTCAAACGTTTTACTGGCTCCAGATTTTGAACCCCAGGTATAGTTTATTATTTTTCAAAATTGTAACTTAATTTTCTCAAATATATTGGACTAAGTTATAATTCATGATTTTTTTTTTCTCGCAACTCGATACATGATCTTGTTTGTCTGTTACAGATATCAGATTTTGGGTTAGCAAAATGGCTCCCATCACAGTGGAGTCATCACTCAATTGGTCCAATTGAAGGAACATTTGGGTACACAATTATTTTTTCTTTTCACTTTCTTAATTTTAGATCTTTTTTGAAGTAATTAACATAGTTTTGATGAACATTCTGCAGGCACTTAGCACCAGAGTATTTTATGCATGGAGTCGTAGACGAAAAAACCGATGTTTTTGCTTTTGGGGTCTTTTTACTAGAGCTTGTTTCTGGGAAAAAACCTGTTGATAGTTCTCATCAGAGTTTGCATAGTTGGGTAATGCCTGTTTCTCTAATTAATTTTTTTTTCTTTAAATTATAGCTTATATTATACTTAATTCTCATTTTTTAATGAACAGGCCAAGCCTATACTGAACAGAGGAGATATGAAAGAAGTAATTGACCCAAGGCTTGGAGAGGATTATGATGTAATCCAACTCGACAGGCTTGCTTTTGCCGCCTCTCTCTGCATACGCCCGTCTCCAATTTGGCGCCCGACTATAAGTGAGGTGATTACTTATTTCATCATAATATTCGATATGTTTTTACGTAACTTTGTCTGGTTGCAGCTAATTGAACTATACATGACATCAATGTTTCCCTGCTAATCCTCAAGATATGCTTGTTTTTTACAGAGATTAAAGTAGCTTATTTCCCTTGTCTTTTCTGATTTAAAAATAGAATACTGAATGAGTTTGAAAGCATGCAAGGACAGAAGAAATATTTTAATAATTTGATCATTTTTATTACTCTTGAGGCGGAGAAACAATGATCCTTGCTTCTGAATGTATACGTTGAAAAGTATTACTCATTTCTCGTGTATTCCCTTGATTGTTTTGCCGAACAATTGGGGAAAAAATAGAACCTAGTGTCTCAATCTCCTTGATATAAAATTGTTTCTTGAATGGATATTCTTTGTTCTTGCATTACCATTTCTCAATCTTTATCAAAGTCTTAAGAATTCTACCGACAGATGTGAATGTTTTATTAAATTCATGTCATTTTCTGATCTAGTCCTACGCCAAGTTTATGAGGTGATTCACCTAAACTTATTCTAAATCTTCATCTATGATTGAGTTTACTGATAATGACGTGAATATCAACTTCGCACGCCTGTTTAATTTAATCAATTTAGAGCTTTTCTTAATGAAGACAGAGTTCATGTAGGTAACAGAACCTTTTTATGGTTGACCCGCCGACTGCAGTTTTTCGTAATTTATAATAGAAAAACAGATAAACAAAGATTATGTGGACTTAACTATTATCTGCTGATAGAAAATTTTACACCATATGACTTTAAGGGGCATAATACATGAATTAGCTCTCTTTCTATCTTGCTCTGGTGTTTAATTTCTTTCTCTCTCTCTCTCTCTCTCTCTCTCCATTCTAATTACTGTGTTGATGTTTGTGGCTCACCTAACTATAAAGTTTATGCTTTAATAGGCATGGATTATCTGGCTCGTTCATGTGATTAGACGATAATTGTGAGATAATGACAGGCTAAAACAATAGGGACAGGGTCCCTTGAGAAGGGTGTCTAGATTCTTTGTTCTTGATCTAATACTAGCGCAGAAAATTTTAAGACAGGATAAATACCATTTACAGTAAGACAGACTTATTTGCTTCCTGTTGTTCTTACAAAGACAATGGAGTGAAATAATTTAAACTATAATCCCACTTGATTATTTAAATCCAGCATTGACAGCAAATGCTTTTAGTTTTGTCTTTTCCACTGTTTTTATATGCTTAATCTGTGTATAATTACAACATAACTATGATATGCTGCAGATATTTCATGTTATAATAATCGTAGTAAAAGTTTTGGGGCTGCTGATTTTGACAGGTGTTGGATGTAATCTTACTGGAAGAAGAAATCGACAAGGAGAAATGGAAGATGCCCGACGAGGAAGAAGAAGATCAAGAAGAGTTTTGGGGGTTTGAAGATCTTGAGTGTGAATGTGAATATGATGATACTTCTTCTTTCTCAAACTCCCCATATGACTCCGGGAGTTCCTATAACCAGAAAGCCAGTTCTGCCCTCGTAGTAAATTGACGCGTAAATATCAGAACAAACACTAAGATATAAGAATTGTTACTATGTAAGAAGATCATATGTTGTTTTCCATATTTAGTAACTAATGTAGCTACACTATGCGAATTTTGATCCTTTCTTGCTTGTTTTTAAACTACTGGGCTCCCGACCCGACAGATGTCGAACTTTGATTGCACAACCAACGCGATAATTCGAAGATTTAAGTTATAGTAGTCGTTAAAATATAAATGACAAAACAGATAATGCGAACGTGAAGAAGGGGCTAGTGATTGGACTACACTAGGCAGGACAACTAATGTTGTGTATGTATATATGAGGTTGAGGATAAGTATTGAGTGTAAGAATGAATGGCAACAGGGCCAACGAATTCCAGCGTGAGAGAGGGGCAACTCTGTCGGGGTTCTTGAAAAAAGAAAACAGAAAATAATTGATTTGGTTTATAGGATACTGTTTGGTGGTGGGGTCCTTTAGAGAGAGAAGAATATATATATATATATATATATGTATGTATGTATATAATATATGTTTGGGAATACATTAGAATGCTAAGAAGCATAAACGTGATGGGAGATTGACTGAATCTAAAGCCTTCTTAATTTATTACCAAATTATGACTGTGGTTAAGTTTTGTCTGTATAAACAAGTGGGGTTTTTTAATTCAACCAAAAACCAATGGGGGTTTTAAGCAATATATATATATATATGTATCTATATATTCTTTTTGGTGGAATTAATTACTATATTATTGGCAAGAATAATGCCTTTTCGAGGAGACTAATTGGAGTAGATTAAGATTTGTAAATGTGCTTTATCTTTCTATGTTTTCTTTTATGGCTTTATGACTACGAGATCAAGAGAGAGACTCGTAAATGGGCCATTCCAATATATAATAGGATGCATGGGTTTTAGAGTATATTTGGAATAGGGTCCCAAAAATCTTTCTTTTTTTTTTTCGAAATTATGAAAATATAAAATAAAAATGAATAGTAATATTGAATAATTATTTTGAAATTGTATATAGTAGATTTTGCTAGTGTGTCAGATCAATGCTGAGAGATGTGGATTCCAACTTTTAAATTTACACAAAACTCTAATTTTTTTTTTGTTCTTTTTTTTGGTATGAAAGTTGAAAAAATATAATTAAATTTATTGTTATTAAAATTGAACTCACAACTTAAATCTATGATAGATTGTTTGGTTCCTAAGCTAAGTTAAAAAAAAAAAAAAAAATTCTGTCGCGGAGCACTATAACATACTGTGTTATACCTAAAAAAAATATATTATTTCATCTAAATTAATATCGCATCGAATACAATACTGTTTTAAACAAAATAATATTATTTTGAGGCATTAACGTAACACTGTGATGCAAAGGATCAAAATCCAAGTATGAGCCCCATCTAACCTGAATTCTGAGGGTTGAGCCATTGACATATGATTTTGACGCACATTACTTCATCAATTTCATTAAAAAGAAAGAAGAAAACAATAGTGTGTGTGTGTGTGTGTGTGTGTGTGGTTTTCATCACACACTAGTGCATGTGTGAATAGACAAAAGTGTAATGTTTTGTACACTGCAAACGTGATAATGAAGAACCCATTTAATACATGGCACTATCATAGCACGGGTGCTTTTTTTTTTTTTTTGTTTGTCCAAAGTCATTGGCAATGGCCCCTTTTACTTAATTTTTGATGAAACACGTACCAACTCTCAAATTTTGAAATAATTACTCTGGAATTTGAGATTTTATAGATGCAGCACCATTGCAAATTTAATGTTTAAGATACCCATGCAATGTAGCTACTTATAATGTGATTTTGTAAGAAAATTATGTATTTTAGTTAAAATATATGGATACGATTTAAAAATATTATTGGTGCACACATTAACAAATATCCATAATATTAGGTATGTGATCATTCTGATATTTATATATAACAGTGTATATATATAGTTATATAAATAGTATTTATGTATATAGTATAAAGAAAGAATATTGATTTAATAAAATTAAAGAAAACACATATTTTGTCCTTAGTACTGACAATTTCTTTCTATTTTGTCCTGTACTTTATTTTCTAACTTTTTGCCCCAGTCATTTTCATTTCTTTGCCTTTTTCCTCTTTTTTTATTTTTTATTTTTTTCCTTTCACTTTTGCATCCTACAGTTTCATTTTTATTGTTGATTTTAAAGGGATGAAAGTTAAATTAAATACATGTATATAAAGAAAATTAAATAAAAAAGAGAAAATGTAAAACATAAAGCACATGGAACAAAAATTAAGAAAAACAAAATACAAGCAACAAGAGTTTAAAAAATAAAGTACCTAAGATTAAAAAAAGAATATATATATATATATATAATGAGTCTCCTGTGAAACAGTTGCACGTGTGACACGATTTAAAGTATTATTTGTGTAACAATAAAGTGTTACTTGTTTAACTATAAAGTATCACTATTTTTTAAGGTAACTAGTCACCAGTAATACACTTAAAAAAATAGAAATACTTTATAGTTAAACAAATAATACTTTATAGTTAAACAAGTAATACATTAAATCGTGTCACACGTGCAACTGTTTCACAGGAGTTTATGCAATATATATATATATATATATATATATATGTAAAGAGGGATAAAATACATTTTACCCAAAATTAATCAAATATAACATATATTATAATACCCCTATTATTAATTACACACCAAAATATATAGTATGATTGAAGTTGGTTGAGAATTGCCCAACTTTTATTAAGGAAAGCTTCCAAACCAAGTCACAATACATTTAGCTGCTACGTCCTTTTATTTATTTCTTTCCCTATTCTCGGCATACAACAAATTGATATATAACTAATTAATATTATTATAATACAATATGTAGATAAATTACTTGAGTTTATATATGATATGATGATCTTTTTCATCACTTATAATATTTATATTTGTTGTGTACCTGATTAAATATTTTATGATCTAAATTCGATTGGTTCAATTTCAAGATTCAACACATATGTACGCTCACATCTCTTCAACTAAACGGTTTAAATCCCGTTTCAAGCTTCTCAAACAAGCTGTTTGATATCTTGGCAGCTGGACGTTCTTTTTGCTCGACTATGACCGACCAATGTGCTAGCCACTTGTATTTCAAGAAACACGTGAAATACATTTTAAATTTTATAATTTCTCTTGACTGACGTGCTACATAAGATCTTTGTGCTATTACTTTAATCGAAAAAAGATAATAAATTAATCCCTTTCAATGTGTAAATATATATAAACACACTACTTAATGCAAAATGCACTTCACTAGCACAGTATCAAAGATGTTTTACAGACCAGGCTGCCCAAAGTTTTTAGCCAAAGAGAAGTTGGACTAGCACTATAAATACATGCATTCAATATTCATTTAATAATTCAAGCCTTTTACTAATGGTCTTATCCTCAAGAGATTTCGCATTAAAGAAGCTTATCAAAAGCAAATTAGCCGAGCTAAATAAACAGCCAACTCGTGGACTATATATTTTTTTTCTTATTGTTGTAGTTTGTTTACCAAAAAAGGCACTTAGTTGGCAATAGTTCTTCCAAACGGGACATTAAAAAAAAAAAAAAAAATATATATATATATATATATATATATATATGAGTTGTATGTTTTTTATATTTAATAAATCATTTATAGTCGCTTTTAAGGCATCTTATTAACTTAATCGACTCGAACTAATGCTCTCGAAACTTAAGTAAGTGTCCTCCAAAAATAAAAAATTCAATTAAATAATAGAAGATGCTAAACAGTATCATAAAAATTGCAATAACAATTAATTGAGAAAGTGAACCTATGTTTAATCAGGACACAAGTCCTTTGCTTCTACAATATATGGGGAGAGGCAACAGCTGTCTCCTTTATAGAGGTGACAATGCTGTTTCAACTACTATTTATATGGATGCTCAACAATTTGAATAGCCCTAAAACATATGAAGGAAAAACAAAAAAAAAACTCTAAAATTTATTTATTTATTTGGTGAAAACCTAAATCTATAATTGAAAGGAATAATAATTTGAAGAAGAGGAGCATGTGAGTGGGGGTTGATGAACAGATAAGTATTGGCCAGTTTAATCATGGGACTCATCAGTTGCACATTAATGCACCAAATGCCACTCCAAGACAGGAGTTAGTTCAACCTCCGATGCCCCCTTAATCTACAGTTTAAAGGGCAGTTACCAGTTTTTTTTTTTTAATCTTGTAATTCCAGTTTAATCCATGTATAGAAATTTTATACAGTGGTCTGAGAAATTTAGGGTTACCCAATTTCCGTTTCCACTAGTTTGTATCATTTTTGAGCTCTCAAGGTTGTTCGATGTTCATTAACAAGAAAAAAAAAAAACTGTATGGAAACTTTTTGGTGATCAAAGCGATTCCACAAGAATTAAGAATGTGTTCAGTTGGATGAGATGGCGTGGCCACTGGACAGAAAGTTTAAGATTCTTGGGTACATAGATTAATTGTTTGTTAAGTATGATAGGTTTAACCACTTCATACTAAAAGATTACAAATGTTTCTGGTGAATATAATTAATAGAACCTCAACATTTTTTTTCATTATTTTTTTGCTTTTGACTTCACCATTACTCAATGTCTATAGATTAAAAAAAAAAAAATCAATAAAATATTAACATGTAGAATGAGAATCTGAGAAACTGAAGGGCCAGGTGGAAGAAGGGTAGCCTAGTGAAGGAGTAGTTGAAATTGCAGTTACATTACCTGAAAGTAGAAAGCAACCATAATGCAAGATATTGCAATATTCAGTTAGTAAAAGAAAAGAAGTACTGAAATGAATAATCAGTTACAATTATCTTGTTTTAATATGTTTGATTCAATTAGTAATGATGTTTGGTCCCAAGTTATAAAGATATTCAGCTCTAATCTTGCCTTAGAAGTAGAGGCAACTCTAATTCAGATCAAGTTCAATCATGGCCCTACACTTTCCACACAAGTAGAAGGGCAAAAGGGTAATTCCTCATTTGGACACAGAGGAAGTTTATTGTAGCTTTAGATTGTTTTAGGTAAGACTTCTTGGTTGTATTTTGATTGAAGAATTTGAAATTTATTTTCAGACTCTGGTAATGGAGTCGACAAAGTAAAATGGAGGAAACTATAAATTAGAGCAGGTTTGAAATTCAACAAAATTAATAATTTTGCATTAATAAATTTCAAATTCATCTTAAAAATTCTTCAATACATACAAAACCTTAAACAATGTCCACCTTAGAACCAACAGTCAATTATTAGTATAGTTAACAGATCAGCTTACAAAATTTGGTTTTCTAATGTGAGTATGGGCCTGGACGGATTGGGCTGCTACAATTAGGCGGCTGTCAGCCTGGGCTGGTCCATGATATTTCGGGCCATTCTGTTGGGCCTAAAGGATCTCTAATTCAATTTCTCTATTGGCCCATGAGTTCATGTTCAAATAGAATAAGGGCGGAAGCAAATTGACCATGGTCCATATTGAGTGCTGGTTTAACTATCCAAAATTGAGTGGGGCATTTTCACGAGCACTTGAACTCTATATGATTCATAATGTTGAAGCCTCCACTGAATTCAAGCTACAGAATATTTTGCAGGCATGATTTCATGCATGGGTATTGTGCATTACTGTCACGCGTACAACGGCGATGGATGACCTCCAGTAAAAGGGTTCAAGACCGCAGCAAGAACAAGCGAGTTCACGACCTGGAAATCGCGACTGAGAAACACAAGATTATCTCCAAAATCCTACATTTGTTCGAGGTTCTCAAAGGGGAGCAAGAAAATATCATTCCTTTAAGAAAACTCGACCAACATCGAAGGCAGCTCAATCTCCCCAAGCCCCACAAAATCTCGGATTTCCTCCGGAAGTCGCCTAAGCTTTTTGAGATGTACAAAGACCATAGGGGCATCGTGTGGTGCGGGATGACTGAAAAAGCTGAGGAATTGGTGAAAGAGGAGGAGGAGATTATTGAAAAACACAGCGAGAAAACTGCAGAATATGTAACTAGGATGTTGATGATGGCTGCAGATAAGCGGCTACCCCTTGATAAGATTGCACATTATAGACGGGATTTAGGCTTGCCGATGGATTTTAGGAAGCAATGGGTCCATAACTATCCCGAAAATTTTAGGGTCGTTCGGCCATTTAGGCCCGTCGATGAGGGTGAATTCTTGGAGCTTGTTTCTTGGAAACCTGGTTGGGCGATCACAGAGCTCGAAAGGACGGTTTTGGGCATAAATGAAGGGCAGGATAATAGTGATCATGTCCCTGGGTTGCTTTCATTGGCTTTTCCTTTAAAATTCCCTGTCACTTATAAGAAATTGTACAGATTCGGTGGAAAAATCCAGCATTTTCAGAAGAGGGAGTATTTATCTCCTTATGCTGATGCTGGGGGTTTACGGGCAGGGTCCAAAGAGTTTGATAAGAGGGCGGTTGCAGTGATGCATGAGCTGCTTAGCTTTACTATTGAGAAAAGGTTAGTGACTGATCATTTAACACATTTTAGGAGGGAGTTTCACATGCCACAGAAGCTGATGAGGCTTTTGTTAAAGCACTGTGGGATTTTCTATGTTTCCGAGAGGGGGAAGAGGTTTAGTGTGTTCTTGAATGAGGCTTATGATGGTTCAGAGTTGATTGAGAAACGTCCATTGGTTCTTTGGAAGGAAAAGGTCCTGAGTGTAGTTGGATATAGAGGAAAGAAGAAGAAGATACAGAGTTTTCAGGATTTGTCAGACCTAGAAGAGAAGACATTGCTTAGTGGTGATTCTGAAGATGACCATATGGAGCTGCAACTTAGGCAGGTGGACACGATGCATGATTTGGGGAATGCTTCAGATACTTATGGGTCTGAAATGGAGGTTGAGGAGGTTTGCAGGGCATACAATGACCGATTACAGTGAGGTCATTATCTCTTTCTGACTTCTCTCTGCGTAAAATGTGCAGCTATTTCATATCAGTGAAGATCTATTTGTCTTTTTTTATGCTACTTCACTTTGCTAAATTTAACTTTTTGTATGATTCGTGGTCATCGTTAATTCATTTCTTTAATAAATTTTCCATCCTGCCAAAATAAGTTTAACTGAGGAGTGGATGTTAACATCAATGCCTTGCTCGAGGTATTTCTTTTCTGCAGATGTGGTTATCAAATGTGTGTCTGACATTGAATCTATATTAGTCAAAGTTAGTTGTATGTAGTTTTTGATTGCTAATCATATGAATAAGATATATAATGTAGATATGCTATTTCTTTTGAAAGTTGAGAGGTCTGGAATGCCAAACTAGAATCCATAGTAACACGTACATATGTGACATGCCATTCTTGTAGCTTAGCCCTTCATGTGCTAACGTTTGGGATCTGACCCCAAACAATTTCATTAAGCAACACACATTGTTATTATTCTGATGGGAACATGTTACATCTTGGAGGCAGATTGGTGTCCAGTAATGCTGGAGGAGATAGATGATTGGAGGGAAGATACACATGCGTTTCTGGGAGCAGCAGAGAAGCTTCTTAGGACTGAGTTGTGTTGGAGGCAAGGTTTTAATAGAGAATTGTTATTTCAGAGAGATCGGTGGAGCTCAGGACAGACATTGAAAAGTTGCGAAAGGATGATGTGAAGTGGCAATTGACATTACTTTTTAGCAACTGATGCATATATCAATGATTTGCTGCCCGATTGATTTAGATACACTATACTAGGTATAATAGAACCTATGTAACTGTAATTGGTTAGTACACGGGATCATTGCTACAAGGATTTACCATCAAGGTCCAATTTTTAACACACAAATTACTTTGGAGTTTTAGATTAGGAGCTATTATTCTGGAATGCACTCAAGTATATGTGTGTGTGTGTGTGTGTATTCAAAATTTGACTCTTAATAGTTCACTTCCATCTGGTAGATTCATTATCTTGTTTAAATGCTGTGAGTTTTTGGTTCTATATGAAGAGACATTGACCTTTTGGTCAAATTACATTTATCTTGCTGAATGTCTTTAACATTATTGTGCACATTATTCTTATTGTTATGCATATGCAGGCATAATATGTGTGTGTGTGTGCGTGTGGTTAAGAAAAAAAAAAAAAAAAAGTAGATATGGATGCTTTGTCCTGGCTAAAGATCCTTGCCTTTTCCTTATTTCTTCTTACTTTTTTCACTTATGTTTCAGTATTTTCTGGTAGAAGTTCTCATCTTGATTCTTTTTGTATTGGTATTGGCCTGGTTTTCAATGCTTCGATGTGAAGAGACTGAATTCTTTTTTCTGAATATTCTGTGAATAATGAGATATTACATCCATAGTGATCTGTTTGATAGTCTGATTTCACCAGCAATATGGTATTCTATTTGTTTCTTTGTTTTTAACTTTTTTTTTTTTTTAAGAGTTCAAGAATTACCCACTCTATGGTTCCATCCGAAATAATATCGGAGATGCTTATGAAGATAAGATGGGTTGCTGGTTGTCGGTTTTCTGGTCTTCATTATTAGATGGTGGTCTGATCACTAAGCTAATGAGTTTGATCAATTTGGTAGATTGATTTGTATTGCTTACAGCATTTCACTTATGATTTGGTTTGGAACCCCTCAATGAAAAACGTTGTGCAGTGAAGACTAGGTATTGGTTGGCTGCCCATTTTATTGTTTATAGTGTCCTGGCTTCATGTCTGCTTTGTCCATTGGTCGCATCAATTAGCTGTTCGTTTTCTAAACTTGCCATCAAGAATAGCTTTGCAATATTTTCGTTGACTCTGTATAGACATCCACCTATGACCAATTATATACCAAATTGGAAAGAGTCCACTTCTAAACCCTTTTGTTCCAAGTATGCTTTACTTAGCTATAAGCAATTAACTTTTGTAACTTGGTTATGTGTTTATGACATTTATCTTTGTTCTGTTCCATTTTATTTTCTTTGATTATGACTTATGTAATTGTTGAATTAATTAGTAGAAATATATTTTGAACTTTTGTTATTTTAGTTTTAATGTTATATAAATAATTAACTTTAATCATAGTTTTTGAAATAATAACTACAATTCACAATATATATATATATATATATATATATACTTTAAAATGGTGTGCTGAGTTGAACTAAGGTTTCAGTAGCTTACTTGTTTTTCGTCCTGTCTGTTGTTGATAACGATCGACCTTAAAGGTGAAATTTTTTGAGTGGTCTATCGATTGATTAGAGTTGGCGCTTTGAATCATTCGACCTGAGCGACTAGGCCATGGTAGATAGGGATGACAATTTAACCTATTTTACTGCTGATTTGCTCTGCCCTGTTTCATTTGGGGCCATGATAACTCTATATAATAGAGTTAATTTTGTACCCTTTAACTTAAATTCATATAGAAAATAGTGATGAATTTAGTGAATTTTAGTATAATATAATATAATTAGATCTTTGTTTTGTTTTGTAGTTTGTATAAATTAAATGTGTAATTTTTCTTTAATTTTATGTAAAAAAATAGGGTTGGAGCCGAATTTGAGGAACCAAAACTAAAAGTGCAGAATGTTTGAAAGTCAATTTCTTCACCAGGAAATTTAAATCCAAATTGCTGACTGGACAAATTAAGTTTGCCAAGCTGGCGTGGGCCAGTTTTTAAAGTAAATGAGTGAATGAATCAGTAGGGAAGTAATCATGGGCCAACTAAATGGGCTACCAAAAGTGAAAAAGAGAAGTGGGCCTTGATCCTTAGGGCAGCAAAGGGAGGAAGGCAGGCAGGAGAAAACGAGAGAGGCAGAGGAGCACGCAGGAAAGAGGGAGAAGGAGAGCGGCTGGACCAGGAACGAAAATCCATCATCCTCAGCAGTTTTTCATCTAGAATTCAAGGGGAAGAAGAAGAAAACAACAAGAAGAAAGAGA
This sequence comes from Caryopteris x clandonensis, assembly GCA_028749325.2. Taxonomy (NCBI): domain Eukaryota; kingdom Viridiplantae; phylum Streptophyta; class Magnoliopsida; order Lamiales; family Lamiaceae; genus Caryopteris; species Caryopteris x clandonensis. Next base: position 1,118,205 of record JAPYKT020000048.1, read on the forward strand.
AGAGGAAGGAAGCTCGAAAAACAGCACTCCCAACAGTTTAATCCTCTCTTCTTCAATCTTTTTTATTTCTCTGTTTTCTTTTGAAATTTAATTTCAGATTTTTATGGATGATATATTAGATATTTGGACTATATTTTCTAAGCTAAGCATGAGCTAAACATATTGAAGACTTGAATTGCTAATGGACTTTGAATCGTTTTATTGAGACTTTTATGCATTGTTGAGTGATTTGTGCTATTATTCATTCAAGTAGGCATATGATTATTGTTTGTTATTGTTTGGCCAGCAATGATAAGCTAGATTTAATACTGGAAATGTTAGGTCTAGTGAAAATTGTTTGAATGATGCAAGTGTATAACCAAGTATAGGTGGTTGTTGTGAATGGTATAGGAATATATTGTTCGCCTTGCATAACTATACGAATTGATTATTACATTGATGTTCCAATTTCTATTAGGCATAGGAATATGTTCAATTAGAAAAAGGAATGTATAATATAGCATTTCAAAAAATTCTATGTGTTAAGAGAGAATCCATGTTAACCTTAGAACATTTCACTAAAAAACAATGCCATTTAACATTGATCAATAAAATTCGATTCAAAAGAAAATTAGTAATTCAAATCTAATACATCCATCTTGTGTAATTTCTTGCTGCCATTGATTGTGAATTGAGCAACAAATTGTTGGAAATGTTTTCTTTAATTCTTGCTTAAATTGTAGAAGTAGAACCAAACCATCCACCCAACTTATCATTTATTTCTTTGGTTAAAAATTGCTAGTAATTGGTATTTGCAATTTATTTTAATTTCAATCCCTGTGGAGACGATAAAACTCATCATTATATTACTTGTTGATTACGTGCACTTGCGTATCAACCAACAGGCGACCAACCTGCGATTTGCAGAGAGGCAGGCGGGTTTAGGTACCTCTTTTATTAAGTCCTGATCCATCCTATTTTGATATGTTTTAAATTAATTTTATAATAACATATACATAATATAAGGTATAATATCATATTCTATTTAAAATTTTTAATTGATGTTAATATCTTTTAAATGTAAATATAAATTTATAAACATACATATTGTTATATATTACTATTACAATAATAAAAAATTAAGTTAGAACCGTGTCATCCCATTCCCCCTTGGGAGATGCAGCGGGTCACTCTCACCCTGACTCCGTTTAAAAATAAAGTAGGCTTGGATCTTCAAGTACCCGCCCGATGTGAACAGTCGTTGTGGGTCACAAAAAGCCAACCCACCTATCAAATATGTGACATGAACCAGCTCAGTCTCTTATCTTGCCGATTGGGCTTTTCCCAAATTGATGGGTCTAATCATTTATGCGGATAAAAATAAAACTTATTTTATTTTGTAGTCACCTGCAGTTACCTCGTATATGTAACTAAGTGGGAGTTGTTTATATTCTTTTTTATCAGATTCATCTTCAAACCTTTCTTGTATGAGACTTATCGAAAGTATTGCCACACTTTAGGCGTGGACTCTGGTGGAGATCAAAATACACACACACACACACACACACACACATATATATATATATAATGTAATTGATTACACATATTTGTCTACTTGTCTAGATCTGAATGATTTAATAAATTAGTAATAATTTGGTGAGTTAAACTACGAGATATGAGATCTATTCCCTATGTCAATATTTGTAGTGATCTTTCATTAATTAATTTTCAGACCCCAAGAAATACCATATCTGTTGCTTAAGCCTTACCCTGTGGCCAATCAATTTATGGGGGATTGGACTGGGCTACACACCACTTCATCAAATCTCTGATTATCCTTAATACTTAAATTGTTCCACTTAACTCTACCCTATTTAGGATGTTTTAATGTCTGATCCGTTTGACTGTCTTAAATGATTTCGGAACTTGACATGGAACCTAAATCAAGAAACCTAGATAGTCCATATCACAAAAGTTTTATGTGAGATTAATTTTTTATAAATAAAAAATAAAAAATGAATATTGTCGAAAAATCTGTGAAACAGAAAATAAAATATGAATAATAAAAAGAAATCCTATAAAACTGAACAAACAATGGACTTGAACTGCTGAGAAAGTAAGAAAAAAAAACTGAAAAATATATGATAAACTAATTAAATAAGTTCTTAAGAAAGAAACCCTAGAAGAAACAAATTAGCAATCTACCTTAAGTCTATGGTTGAAAGATATCAAAGAATATCTCCATAGACAAAATCATCCTATGTACTGCACACAAAATCAGTATGCAAGTGTAAACTAAATAATAATGTAATGGTATTGCATATTTCTAGTCAAATGCATAGTTCACATATTTAATAATCACTTTATTAAAAAACTTTAAAAAAATATAATTTTTATGTAGTTTTCGAAGGGGGTAACATGTTTCAAAACTTACAATATATATGAAATTCATGAACTTTAAGATATGTTTGTGTATGTATTAATATCATCACCTTATCTAAAAAACTTATGATCTTCAACATATATTGGATGAACACAACCTTGAGATATAATTTCTTGAAGTTTATCCAACAATTTAACTCATAGGTATACATCTCGAACATTCAAAACATTTAAGATCTTTGAGAAATAGCTAAAAAATCTCTATCAATAACTGTTCTAATTTTTGACACGATGATCAATTAAACATAAGATATACTGCATTGCGATTCTCTCACCGATCCCAAACGAAAATAGATACACAGCAAGACCAACAGAGATACGGCCATAAATGGGAGCATTGCCATCTTCCATATAAGGAGTGAGCCAACTCAATGCCAAACAGTGGGTTCGGTTGCTTCCATACAAGGTTGGGAAACTAATTAAAAATAAAATAAAAGAAAAATAAAAAATGTGCTCCAAGCATGTGGAAGAGTATGGGAACGGAATCAGGAATTAAAAATAATTATAATTTTAAAATATTAGAGGGACAGATATGATTTGAAGGTTTAGGTTTTTTGGAGGAAAGCGGTGAGTGGGAAGTTTCTTATCCCTAATCTCAAATCTCGATGATAATTATTATTCTTAATTATTTCCTATCTCCAATCACTCCCTTAATCATCTATATTATCTCTTCTGTCTACCTATTATTTTAGTTTTTTTCTTTTCCAATTAAATGTTGGTCGCCGATGTTTTTATTTTTAATTGGAGAGTTAAAAACAAAATTAGTTGGCCCGTCACGATTTGATCTTGCTTATTTTCTCTTGTAAAAGGTGGTGGGATGGATTGGCAATCTTTTGTTCAAGAATTGATCGTCGCTTAAATTATAAAATTATGTTAAATTTATAGTTATTTGAGAAGTTGTGCTAAAATTATCATCGCATTCTAAACGCAAGATTATGAAAATCTCGGATATTAAATCAACTGTTGACCAACGATTCAAACCACCAGACGTGCAACGTTGATGTGGAATGAGGAATACAGTAAGAAAAGCTGCAATAAGATTATTCCAGCAGTGAGGATAAAATGAGACGCCAGAAGCAGAAAGAAAGGGATTTATACTGCCTGCAAAAAGAAAAACCTACTTTTCTTTTTCTTTTATTTCAATCCACCTTTATTTATTTATTTATTTATTTAATCTCATTCTAAGAGCAGCTTTTTCCAACACCATATTCTCATGTTCCTGCAAAAGAACTGCCTGGAATATTTAGTTCACAGGCCTACATTGGATGAAGTTGAGGAACTGCAGATAGATACAATATAAATATATCTATAGATGTATGTATATGTATCCATTACATATTCCTTTTGATTCTCCTGTGGGGCCCATCTATTGATCTTCCTAAAACACAACACTCCTAAATACAATGCACAGATTAAACTAAACACAATATACTAACTAGCAACAGCTACCCTCTTCTTTCTCGCTCATACACAACACATGCTCATAGACAACCCAGCCTGTCAACCCTGAATTATTTAAAACCCCATGATTTTTTTTCCAGTCTTTATTAGCAAGAGATTGATTTGTTGTTTCTCCAAGAAAAAATAAAGAACAGGACTTTGTAGTTTGGCCTGGCAAGAAATTGCTTGTTGGTTTATTCAGAATCATACACATACATACATATATATATATATATATATATATATATATATATATATATGTTGTCATAATTTAATAGTACAGGACTTTGTATTTAGCTCTGGCACAAGATTGTTTTGTAGTAATTTCTGGGTTGTCTGAATTCAATGTGGGATCGCCATTTGGATCGATTCTGTGCATGCTGACCATCTGGTTCGGTTGTTGGTTTCTGAAGAAATTTTGTTATATCTGAAGCTGTGGATGAGGGTGGGAGATGTTCGATGAAATTCATGAACGAGTTCTATGTTAGTTTCCAGGTATGGATGGTTTTCTTGGCATTTTACACCTTATTTTCTGAATTCTGATCTTGTATTTGCAGAATGTAATGTGGCATAAATGTTACCTGGAGTATTGTAGTGGTTTTTTCTTTTATTTTAATTTCCTTGCAACTGGATTTGTTAGTTAATATAAAGAAATTCAATTATGCTGACACTCCATTGATGATCAGCCCTTCAGCAATGAAAATTTATTCTTGATTGTCTCCTCTTATGCACACTAATGATCCACAGGGATTATCAAACTAGAAATTGCTCTCTCTCTCTCTCTCTCTCTCCAAGTTCCAACCTTCAAAATGCCTTTCTGCAGAAAACTGAGAAATCTAACATCCTAAGACTTGTATCTAAGAGTAGATAGTCATATCAAATCTCCTTGATTGATATAATTGTCAACATTAGGCAGATTAAAATAGACAGATCTGCTTTGTAAATGTTATCTTAATCAACAAGTCCCAAGTTGATAGCATCCAAATGCATATAACATGCAGAGAGATAAAATAGTTGCCAATGTTGCTTTCTTTATCAACAACTAGCTTAGATCACTTCTGGAATCCATTATATCACATAAAAAGAATTCTGGGCCACTTTTTTTGACTTTTTTCTTTTAAATAGGGACAACAACTTCAAAAAAAGTTTATGATTTCATGATAGCTACTGGTTTTAATAAATAAAGTTTTCATCAATTTTATGTAGGAATAGATATACTCGAATAATTACACTCATAATTAGGTGAATTGTGTATTAAGTTAGTAAAAAAATATTAAACGTTACTCTCTTTGTTTAATAAAAAAAAATCAAGAATAAAACTTTTTGTTTTTAGTAAGTTAGATTAATTTATATGCTCTTAAAAACTATATATTTGTATTTATATGATTTTTTTAACTTATTAACTGAACTTATTTAATTATATATAATTTGTTTGTGAAATAAATAAGTTTTTTTTTTACTAATAAGATGAGACGTTAACTTTTAAAGTATGATTTTTTTTTTTGTTTACAGAAGAATATTTTAAAGATAATATTTAATTTTATTTTCGGACGGAGGGAGCAGTAAAGATTACCAAATAATTAGCCCTCCTTTCTGGTTTTTCCGTTTTCCCCAAGTTTGAACAGCCCCTTCTCTTAACTTTACTCCCAAGTCTTTCTCTCTTTTGACAATTTATATGTTGCTTGCAGTAATGATGTTGTTTTTGAGGTTGTCTGTTAGATTTGTTGAAATCTAAGTGGCCGCAATCTCTTGTCTTTCAGGCATGACAACTAAACTTCAATATTCAATAAATCTTTTGACAACACCTCCACACTGCTTCTCTACTCTGAATCAATTATTGAACATTCATCACTCCTGTCGACAACCAGAACCTTGCCTGCAGAGATTGGCGTCTTCTATGGACAGGATTCTTGAATTGCGCAACGTTGAGTCGATGAGGAAGATGATGGTGATGCAAGAACAAATTTTTAAACATCAGGTACGATCACATGTACTGGGAGAATGAACTGCATTAAAACTGCATGAATATTTTCCCAGGAAAGAAAGACAAAAAAGAAACCAAACTATTCTAACTGGTCTTGTCTCCAATGTTCAGGTTCAGGAGCTGCACCGCCTGTACAGTCTCCAGAAAAAGTTAATGAATGAAATCGGAAATGGATTGAAACCACAAAAGGAAATAACAGCAGTAGCAGAGAGAACCAATAGTTATTTTAGTGCAAGAGATGATCCAAAGGAACTGAGTGGTAGCAACTCAGGAGAGAGTTCAAGAATGCTCCTCAATTTTGCTCTTGAAACTCCAGCAGAAAGCACTCGATCGACTGTCCGTTGTTTCGAAGAGCGAAAGGGCTTGAAAAAGATGGAGGAGGAAACTGATGTGGAAGTGGATTTAACACTGAGTATTGGACATTCTTCGAGGAAACAAAGATCGAATAGCACACAGTTCACACAGTCGCAAGGTTCTGATCGTCAATCCAACGAGGTTCGCGAAACCGGCTCTTCGTCGTCTAAAACAAATAAAGGAGAAGAATGTGGTGAGCCAAGCTCGATTATCAGCAGTTCAAGCATGTGTCAAGAAAATACGCGGCGGCATTGGCTGCTACAGGATCTGAGTTTAAATAGGACATGAACACTTTCAAGAATTGCTCTGTTGAAAGGCAATTCTTTGGGATTTATTTCTGTTAACTTAACATGTTAAGATTCATTCATCATCATTTGAACAGTACTGTTTGTAGATGTAATAATTGTATAACTTATCTAACACTTAGTGCTGTAGAAAAGTGTTTAGATTCCAACAATTTGGACACAAATTTCAACTAAAACAAGAATTATTTAAAGTGCTCAATTAGAAATCCTTTTTTTTTTTTGTTAAAACGCAAGTGGATAGAGCACTGCGCTAATATTTTTTAACCCCTACATAGAAAAAGACTCGAATGGACTCTTATCTTTGTAAAACTTGGTAGAGACATTTTCCCAAACACATAAGGATCATCGCTCTAAGATAGGGTTATCATACTCATTTGTTAAACCTCTTTACTCTATGACTATCTCCAGCTTGCGGTTAGGAACACAACCATCATCATACAGTTGTAAGCTTTGAGAATTTAATAAAAAGACATAATTTTTAAAATTGCATTAGAAGTATTGCTGAAATTGAATTATAATCTACTTCTAGCAAGGATGAAATAGTGGTATATATATGAAGTGGGGTGCCACCGTAGGGTGACATACTGTTATTTCAAAATGTGGTATTTCATTTTTATAATTTTGGTATGTAATTTTTCTTTTCTAGTTTGCAATTTATAGTAGACAATTTTTTTTTTGTTTGCAACCTTAGAACAATTTAGTCAAAATACAAAAGTTTAGAGTTATCTTAGTTATTTTTTAAAAAATATTGAAAATTACAGATTTTTTCAAAAAAAAAAAAAAATCTCAAAATTGTTATTAAAAAACTAAAATTTATTTTTAAAAAGTCAGAAATTATTTTGAAAAAAATTAAACATGAATTATAAAAGTTAAAAATGATTTAGAAATCTGAAATTTATTTATTATAATGTAGAAATAAATATAAAGTCTTATTTTTAGGGAAAATCTGAATGTATTTACTTTTGAAAACTTTTTAATAAATTTTTTTCAGATTTTTAAAAAATAATTATCAGATTTTAGAAATAAGTTAAGATTTTCCAAAATAATTTTACAGCATTTTTAATAATTTATAGATTTAAAAAATAATTTTCTTATTTTACAAACAATTTAAAAAAAAAAATCTCATGTACCCCTAAAATTTCAATCTTTGACCGAATTTTTTTTGCCTGGGTTGTAAACAACAAAAATCATGTAACATGGGTCATAAACTAAAAAATTTTAAAAATCTTTAAATACCTAAAAAATAAATATTACGAGTTGTAAAACCTAATTAGTCCAACAGTACTAACATCTATGCCAGGGAAGTGGCTTCGCGCCTCAATTTTTAAAATTTATATTTTAGTATACGTATTTACTTAATTGGCAAATTATTAAAATGTTAAAAGTCTTTTTATTCTTGTAAATTGTTATTATTATTATTATTATTATTATTATTATTATTATTATTATTATTATATAATTAAAATATCTATTACATAATTTTCTTACAAGTCAATATTAATTTTTATTTTTCAAATTTATTTACTCTTTTATATATTTATTTTTCTTATAACATAATATTTAAAAGAGTGTTTCTATTTGCACCACAAATTTTTTTTTTCCACACCATATTTATTTAGTATATCATATTTAATTTTTTTTTATTAAAATATCTTGAAAGACCACATAAATTTCCCACACTACCCTTTCAAGAGGAAGGAGTACAGAAGACAAAGAAGGAGAGAAAATAAGCTTCCACGCATGAACATCCAGCAAAAATAAAAAGGGAGAAAGGGATTGGACACCAGACTTAAATTCCTTCCACGTCCAGTTCCCAGCAGCGTGTGTCTCTCCTCAAATGACCGAAAACCTCAAGCCATCACCAATGTTGTTAACCCCTCTTCAATTAATCACTCCCCTGCCTGTTAGTAACTCCCATTTGGTGTTTGCTACTGATTTTTTGATGTTCAGCCAGAGAATGCCGAACAAGCAACAACACGTTCGGTGTTAGCTATCCAAATGGATCTGCATATGTACAAAATCCTTTGGCCAAACCATGTATTTGACAGGCCACCACTGGAAATTATTGGAGAAGAAGGGGATTGTTCAAAGATGGTACGTAGTATTCTCAAAACAAGCAATGAAAAAACAACAATTTCTTCTTTTTTTGTGCGCGTGTGGGTCTGAAATATTGAAAATTTTATTTTATAAATTTCTCAAGGAAGCCATGGAAGCAATCCAAGCTTGTCCAATCTGGATTTTGGAGCAGTGGCAACAACGTATCTGAAGAAAGAAGATAGATAAGAAGATTTGTATTATACCGGGATATTTTAGTCCTTTTTATATGTATTTTTGTCAAAACAAGAAATGTGGTGTAAAAAAAGTTTTTTGTGGTGTTAATAGCAACACTCTATTTAAAATTACTCATATACAGTCTCGTCCTCATAGAAGATTTTAAATTCTCCTTGTATTTGGTTGTGGTAGATATCATATCTCCCTAAATCAAAGCAAATTTGGCTTCACCTCAAGACCATGTGTGTGTGTGTGTGTGTGTGTGTATAGATAAACAAATGTAATATTTAGTAAAATAAAATTACTAAATCAACTGAAAAAATTAAAACTCAACAGGGAATAAATCCCTCTAGCAATGTTAAAACATTGCTGAATGTATTAAAATCTTTTATTTTATCAAATCCATTACAAGTCACTCACTGATCATAACAAGAAACTGGAACAACTACAGTTATTACAAAGAAAATAATGAATCATGTCCCCTGTGACAACGGGCAAAACCGTTGTTGCTTAGTTTGGCCTGGTGCAGTCAATCCTGACTTCACCCTGGTTCCCTGTAAGCACCCCAACTCTCCCCAGCTTCGTCATCGCCTGCACAAATGCTTGGTTGAAAGCAGCATTGCTCGATGCAAAGCGATTGACAGTGGGCCTTGATCGAGTATCTGTAAACAGCACCTGATCGGAGCTGAACAGACCTCTTCCTCCCTGGAGGTTCCTAAAATAAGCGTTGTCGAATGTTCTTGGAGTTGCTGGGTCCATGTTAATGGCGATTCTCGGGTCCACGTTTATCGGGCACATTTGCCTCAGCTGCAATGCGTACGGGGGATTGAGCGCTGGGTCAATTCTGCTCCTCGGGGAGAAGTTGTAGACGCGCTTGGAGAAACGGCTGCAGTGGGAGAAACCAATTGTGTGTGCACCTGGAGAAGAAGGCAGCTGATGCTTTAGACAACGGTTCTTGGTTTGAATTTCGGACAATCAGATGATCAAGAAATTATTTAATACAAGCTTGTGAAGATTTTAATGATTGTTAAGACTGACCTGATAATGCAACCAGATCAGTGAGGTCAAGGCCGTGGCCGGAGAAACTGGCGAGGAGCTGGTCCAAAGTAAAGCCCGGCCCGGGAAGGCGGCGCTGAACACTGGCCATACTAGAAACTCTCCCATCTCTCCTTCCCAGTTCCACTTGATAAAATGGGCCTCCAGCCTATAAAAAAAAAACACATATTTATTCAAGAGAGAGAGAGATAGATGGATATAGATATAGAAGTGCTAGTGGGTTGTAGAAGCATACCAAGTTGACAACATCCCTTGTAGCCAATGCTAATATATCAGCACATGAAACTCTGTTCCTACACTGAGGATTGCTGTCCACTGCTGCTTTAGCCCTCACAACTGTGTCAAATCCATCTCCTGCCAGAGAAAGGTTATCGGGATGATCCTTCTCCGCCTGTCCGTTTGGCGACGCCAGCATAATCGACGCATCACATCCCTACAGAGAGAGAGAGAGAGATGAATACAACACATTATTACAATGTGACAAGAAGTAGAATGTTTTTTCTACTACGTACCCGAACAAAGCAATCGTGGAAGAAGAGGCGGAGAGTGGCGGGAGCTGTGACGAAAGTCTGCCGGAACTTCTGCTGGACGGCGGACCGGACAAGGGACTCAACATTAGGACACGTGCCTCTGTAGAAATCTGTCCTAAGCTGAGCATTGACAGTGTTGCTTAGGAGGAAAAGAAGAGGCAACAGGGACAGGAAAACCGTTGTTGTTGTTTGATTCTTCATCTTCAATTTCGTGTTAGACTGTTGTTTCACATGCAATATTGTGGAGGGGTATTTATATGTGCTTGCACAAGGGCTCAAAAGACAAATTACAAGAATCCAAAACCCTGTTTGAATTTTCTGGGCAGTTACAGTCTGGCCAGTTGTTTGTGATTAGATTGAGGTGGGGTTGTCTTCAGCATTTTATATGAGTTAAAACTCTTTTCTAGAGTGGACTAACTAGTGATGATTGCCATGAATGCTGCCCTCTTTTTTTACTTTTACCCGTGTCAGGATGTTCCACCCTTGAAAGAGTGGTTGTTCTTAAATTAAATAAGAAGAAAAAGATTAATAATGGCTTTAATGATTGACATTAGAGTATAAATCACTTGGTCATGATTTTAAATATGCATTTACCAATTCTTGAGAGAATGCAACTGGAACGTGGAATGCAGTTTGTGCTTAGCACATGGACTTAGTTGCGTGGGACCCCATATGATTGACTGCGGATTCGCAAAGTATGCAATATCAAAATAGAACGAGGGATAAGGTAATGAGATGCTCCATTTGTTTTAAAATAAATCTTATTTTAATAATTTATATAAAAATCTATACAATTTATGCTCGATTTTATCAAAACAGTCCATCTAAAACAAATGAAATACTAAAAATGGCCTAGCATCTTCCCATGCCCATATGGAAAGACACAGTTGTCATTACCCCTCTTCACTATAATTACCAAGAAAAATTACCAACAAAAAAGAAGAGAGAGAGGAGAGAGAGAGATGGTGTGGTGTGGTGTGGTGTCGTCATACAATTAGTGAAGGGTGAGCGCAGCCACCTGGCCCATGGTTTATTATTATTGTTACCAACAAAAAGTCTAATCAAACTACATGAACTAGTTGCGTCGTTTAATTATTACTTTTATTTTTTCTGAATAGAGTTTAATATTATATTTTAATGAGCAGATAATACCAAAGGGAAGGCTTGTGATCCTAACCTCACATGGGTGACAGTAATACAAAAGCAAATATTCGTTGTTCCCTTCCCCTCTTTATACGCTAAAGGATTCATTAGGTTACTCCCTGAATGTGAGTTAAATAAAATCAAACTCACACAAACACACATTACATATACCAAATACAAGATATATATATATATATATATATATATATATAAGTTAAATAAAATCAAACTCACACAAACACACATTACATATACCAAATACAAGATATATATATATATATATATATATATATATATATATATCTATGTGTAGTTTTTTTTAAATTTAGTTTTGGAACCTTAACTAATTCTATTTAGTTTAAAAATCGTGAATTATGAATCAATTCAATATATTATAGTAAAAAGTGATTAAAAATATAAAAGAATCGTCCGTATTTTAGAAAATTGAAAAAAAAATCAAGAAAGTTATAAAATTAAAACAAGGTAAAAAAGTTGTGGTAATACATAAGATCTTTGAATTTTGGTTGACCCATTGGGCACAAACATTTAACAAGAACGTCAAATTTACATACAACTATATAATTTCACATAAATTTAAACTCATCATTCCACTAAAAGAGTTGCAACTTGTTTTGACCAATTGTTCATGAAAGCAAATCTACTCTAGATTGAGATCCCAAAATCGTGTCATAAGAGATAGCTCTGGTAAAAACTATTTCTACATTGAAATAACAAAGATAGCTTTATTTTACTAATATTTGTAGTATATTAGTAAATATTAGTGAGTCAATAACTTTAATCTCAAGCTAAAATTGAGTTACAAATGTTTCTATATAAAAATGAGTTAGTACATTATTTGCAGTAATAATGGATCCTTCTTTTCAATGGCCAACATATTTGACATAATGACTCAACTACACATAAATATACAGTGCCTCAAATTTTACAAAAAAAAAAATTTAATAAATAAAATTATAATAATAATAATAACAAACAAAAACTTATCAATCCATTTTAAATATATATATATATATATGTATATATATATATATAGATATAAGTATAAGTACACCAGCTCAATTTTAGGAACAAAAGTAAAGGATCCAAATCAATTAAAAAAATACAGGCTATATGTTATGCAAAAAATTATTTTCATCGAATGAGTTGTACAATACAATTTAGAGTATTACTTGTTTAATTAAAATGTATTACTTATTTACTTAAAATGTATTAATATTGATTTGTTATCTTAAAAAATATATAATAATTTTTAAGTAAATAAATAATATTTTATTAATTAAATAAATCATACTATAAATTGGGTGAAAGATACACCTGATCCACATAAGCATCACTTTAAATGTTATATAAATTTGTGTACATATAGATAATGAATATCACGGGAAAATGCACTATTCATTTGAATCGACTTTTATAGCCAAGACAAGAAAAAGAATGTTGGCCTCCTACACTTAGCCGCCGGTGGAGAATCTCTCTAAATTGCTCCTGTCTACCTCGCTTACCATATTTCCTTCCAAACTTTCAATTATATTCATTCATCATCAAATATGATCTCTATTCTACACAGAATCACAAGCATTTGTGACCATTTTTGTATAAAAGTACATAGCGGTGTGTATATATGCATAATTTACTTGATATAACATCTACAAGATATCGTTATCCTGTTATAATAATATACATTTTGTGACCAATGAGTCCTAATAGATTTCTCAAAATACATCAATCGAGATAGAAGTTATTTTACATCACTGCAAAGTCCGATGATTGTATATATTTAATTAAAAAAATATTTAATTGCAAAAGAAAATTTGAGATTTTTCACAAAATTGCAAATTTAACACAACTATTTAGATTTTACAAAATAAATATGCTGATTTTTGCAATTTGAATCATTGACTAATTTCATGCTATCAATCACTATTGTGTCCATCCACTTATGTCGATGTCATCTTGTCACAAAAGATACAGTAAAATAAAAAATAATTTATTAAAATCTGGATCAAAAACAACATTGCTAATTAGTATCTGATAAAATCATAAGCTACTAGTGAAAAAGGTGAAATGCTAAAAGTTGTGATGAAAAGGAATTTCGAAACAAAAAAAAAAAAAAAAAATCCTGAAGCAATTTTAGTGATGTAAATACATTCCATAAAAAAGTGTAATTTAAATATTTTACATGGACACCTAACATGTTTGTTGTTAAAGGGGGTTGCAGTATGTAATGTACGGTTCAAACAACTAGCCCCACATCTCCATGCACACTGGGGAATTATTCTTCTGGCAAATCTCTCACGCTATTCGACTTTAATTTGCATATACTAATCTTTTCTTACTCTAATATTTAATTTTTGTATGTTGCATTCAGATCTTCAACGCACTGCTTGGAACAATTTTGTTTTGCACTTCTTTAATGTTAAATAGGAATTAAAAAAGGAAAACTTCATTAGCATGGAAGAATACACTAATTGTTCTGGGTACAAGGTAAGATAATATTGAAGACAAACAGAACGGTGTTGATCTTTCACTACAAATTTCTATTAATTAATTTTTGCAGCCTTCATGGTATAAGTTTGGACACGTTGGTAATTTATTGTCTGAAATCAGCTTATGACACATTCGTTATTTATCGTCAGAGTGGTTTATGATTCATATTGCAAAAGTATATTATGTGATTAAGTTTGCAAATTTTTTGAAAAGTAGCATTAACTTTGCAATTTGAAGAAAGTTCAAAAAAAAAAAAAAAAAAAAAAAAAAAACAAATAGCAGTAGTAAAATCCTTGGAAAATAAAACAACAAACAATGACCAAGTATAGTACTGGGCTTGGCTTATAGTTGGAACTGAACCTAGATGATTCATTGAAATAATACTTCACGAAAGAATCAGAATCATTTTGGCACTCAAAAATCATCTAAGCGCATATAGGCACTGCAACTTGATTACACTTGATCACAGTATCGCATGCCCAACCAAAATAAGCAAAAAGTCACTTGACAAGTATGCTCAAACAGCTCCATTTTCATTTCATCCAAGGTGAAAAAGCAGAAAGATTATTGTATTAAGGACAAGACGAATAAAAGAGGTCTTGAACAGATGTTGATGGCGCACCTTATACCTCCCCATATTGCAGTCGACCACCTGCACCAACAAAAATCAAGCCTTTCAGATGCAGATCGGTGATGTATTGAGATGAACAAGTCAGAATATGAGATCAATTTAAGCAGAAGCAAATTATGCATAATAGCAATTCTTGAAACAGGCACATTAAGACAGAGAGAGAGAGAGAGAGAGAGAGAGAGATGGAAAGTACCTGTACATGATAAAGATGAGCATATGAGAGTTTTAGCTCCCTTGGAGGACTCGCCGAGGATCAAGCTGCCCACTGCAATAACTTGAAGGCACAGCAGAAAGTTCTTGCCTGCCTCTCCACTCTTCACCAGGCTTCAAAGTGATAGGTTTTTCTATTGCAGCTGCCTCAATGCACAACATATGCTTATACTCATTTTCTCCAAAGTCCACAATTGCCTTTGCCTTCTTATCCCAGGGATTCCAGACAACTACAGATATAATAAAAGATCATTTAAAGCTAATTTCAAAGATAAAAAGAACATTAGTGACAGAAATTTAGTCCGCTAAACATTTATGACATGGGGTAGAGATGGGGTGGGAGGAGTATTTAAGTACATGCAAGAGAGAGAAAGAGAGAGAGACCAGTACGTGCAATATTTTCAGGTAACTTCCAATAATGACAGGTTGGCATCCAAAAAAGCAGCAAATAACCAAGGACTTAGCCTAATAGTACCTTTAGCCACATGGCCAGCAGCCAACCTAAAATCCTCCAAAATGAGGTCATGAAACGCACTCTCATTTTCTTCACATATATTTTTTCATTTTGTTCTGAACCATTTTCTCACCAGCATAATAGACAAGAAAGAGTTCTCACCAAGAACTTTTAGAAAAATGCAAATTGTAGCTAATCACAAACGGGAAACATCGACCATACCAGCATCAGGAAGACCATCTTTACGAATGACAAAAGTTCGCTTCTTCTCATGGTCCAGAATTGCAATCTTTGTAGGTGTGCTAAGATATATCTTGTCCACCTAAGGCATTGTGAGCAGTAAACAGTCAAGGATATTAGCCAAAACAAACACAAAATACAGGTAAAAGCAGATATGATCTCCTCCACTTACTTCTGATTCAAAAGTGATTGCATCCCCTTGTTCAGTAAATCGCTGTCTGTTCTGCAAATTATCCAGATAATCCAGTGTCTCCAATCCTTCAACACGTACTTCACTGAAGTGAAGAAGTCAATGAAAGCTATATTTAACATTATCCAGCATAGTTGAACACTGAATGCTAAAACGCATTATTGTAGTACCAATTCTAGAATATATTACCTTCTCTCCAAATAATAAAATTTAAAATAATAACCCCCCCCCCCCTCTCCTGGAATCTAGTAACAAAATGATGTAGAGAACAAACAACTGGACGTAAAATCAGTAGTAGTGGAGTATAATCACTGAATTGAAAATATATCAGCTGTATCCTTATATAGGAAGATTTCCAATTGATACTAAGAGGTTGAAGAAGAGCTCTCTCTCTCTCTCTCTCTCTCTCTCTCTCTCTGCGCCCATGAAAATCATTACTAATCACAAGTTTCACAAATATATATGCTACTGAATGTCTTTTTCAACATTAAGGTAGTATGCAATGGTAATATCCTCAGCAAGCTAAGTGCCCATGAGTTACACAATTACGATGAGTCTAACAAATTTAGAAGAGAATACACAAGCAATATATATTTATGTATACACCAATAACAGTATAATCCACAAGGTATTTAGTCCAAAAGATTTCCCATCAACCAGGTTGTATTTTTTAAATACTTCTTTCCTATGTACGTGTCTTTATTGCATAGAGTAAGAAGTTGAATTCAAACACTTGGAGCAAAAAAAAATCCAGATAGAAATTGCAATAAACCATGATGCAAAAGTGCCCTTTAAAAATACCTGATATCGGAGACAGAGAAGTATGTGTGATAAGCAAATGTGAATGTAAAAGGCTTCCCATCGGAGTTGGTATTTCTGATACGAGAAGTCAGCATCAGATCTCCAGCAGGTCCTAAAGTAACCCGTAGGCGGAACTCAAAACTGTACAAGAAGCAGGGATAGAAATTAAAGAGAATTCTCCAGAGGATAACTACCCAAGTGTCCCACCAATTCAAACACATTCAGAATTATCTACCTGTGAGGCCAGATTTTCATATCCTCTTCTGTGGGCTTCAGAATCAAATCTACATATGTCTTATTGGATGAACTGACAGGGAATGGAGGTGGCGAAGGGTCAATGCTCCAGAACCTAATTCTAGCAAATCCATGAGCCTCAAGAGGTCCTAGATTAGAGAACTGAAAAACAGAGAGCTTGTTAGGTCAGGATGCTATCACAGTGCAAGTGGAAAGAGCAAAGAACACATGCCTGCGGAAAGCAAATAGGGATGCCTCCACGAATTGCCTTAGGAGGTTTGAAGATGGCCTGAAGAACAAAAGGAATGTCAGTCAAAAGACTTGTGCAAACATAACCGTCTAATATAGTCCACTGGGGAAAGTTAAGCATGTTGAACATAGATAGTTAACCAGGAAACCAAGCTGACATGAACTAGCATAACATATCTAGTAAGTAGCAAAAATAATGAAAAAAACAATCTAAATACAGCATCTAAGAAAGTTGAAGGGAAGAACTCGGAAATTTATAGCCGAACAAGGCTAACATCCACTTTCTCAACCTCCAGTAGAGTCCTAGGTCATTGAGCTGACATCTTCACCAACACCAAAGCATCAAGAAAAGATCACTTCCACCAAGATATAGTTTTCTGCTCTCTAATTACTTTAATCGACATATCTTAAACAAAACTGTGATATTTAGCATGCCAAATGGCAAGGAAATGAAAATACAATAGATGACCATGCACAAGAAGAGATTACAATCACTAATATCTTGAGTAGAGGCATCACTGAGATAGCAGATCTAAATTTTAAAAGAGGCCTTTCTGTAGTGATTAGTGCGACCCACAAGCTGCACAAGGTTTCAGAGTCATTCTCACCACACCACTAACACAAGAAAGTACATTTGAAGTTATCAAGTAGATTATTGGTTGGGTTTAGTATGCCGTACACAAATGAATTTCTAATTAGGTTCCTTACTATTCAGGGTATCCTCCAAGAAGGAAAGAAGGAGAGAGATTTGTCTATCAGCTTTGATTGCAAAACCCAGTGTAGCAAAGAACGTGCAACAAAAACTGTCCGAAGAATGAAAAAATAAAAAAAACAGTGGCTATCCATTTTTACTATTTGCTAACACTTGGCTAATGACTCCTATGGCACACGGTACACCATTCCTTAGGATATTAGTTTCAACCTCAATCTAATACAAAAAAACTTTAGACATTTAAAAATAAAAAATAAAAAATAAAAAATATACAAAATTTAGACATCTGAATTGAAGTCTTCCAATGGACATAAAAGAAGTCAATCTGAAGTGGACAATTCACTTGAGTACGAGACTGGTGAAACATGGGAGCATTTAGTCAACCACTGTTACAACAACTAGCACATACCAAGTCTCTCCAACTGGAAAATCAAACTTATTTAGGACAGCAATATAGAGATGTTCCTACTAACAATCAAATGACAATGTTTGAAACATGATGATTGCAACCAAGCAAATACTTTCAACCTCAATCTAATACAAAAAAGCTTTAGACATTTAAAAATAAAAAACAGAAAATAAAAAATATACAAAATTTAGACATCTGAATTGAAGTCTTCCAATGGACATAAAAGAAGTCAATCTGAAGTGGACAATTCACTTGAATACAAGACTGGTGAAACATGGGAGCAATTAGTCAACCACTGGTACAACAACTAGCACATACCAAGTCTCTCCAACTGGAAAATCAAACTTATTTAGGACAGCAATATAGAGATGTTCCTACTAACAATCAAATGACAATGTTTGAAACATGATGATTGCAACCAAGCAAATATCAGATTAGAAAGGAGAAAGATCTTCCTAAATCAAATACTTGAATTATTACAATCTCACGGAACAACACAAATACCAAATGCACCATACTTGTCAAAAGTAGGTTCAAGAGATAATGTAACATAAGCCATAAGTCAAAGAATATACCTTACCACTCACAAAAAGGAGAAAGATCTTCCTAAATCAAATACTTGAATTATTACAATCTCATGGAACGACAAAAATACCAAATGCACAATATTAGTCAAAAGTAGGTTCAGGAGATAATGTAACATAAGCCATAAGTCAAAGAAAATACCTTACTACTCACAAAAAGCAACTCCTCCCCATGCTCATTCTTCCACGATGTTACTTGAGCGCCATAAAAATATATCTATAATTAAGATAATGTCATGCAAGCTTGCAGCATGAAAATATAACAGACAAAGTAATACAGAAAACATAGTTTCCAATATAAGAAAAAGGCAGGTGCTCAATAGCATATTACAAAAAGAGGAACACTTAAGCATTTGGCAATACATAATAATGTATATCTCACATAGGAAGATCTGAATCAATTTGATGCTGAAGTGACTGAAATATTATTATAATCCCCTTCATTTTCATTATTTTCAAGTAAGGTGAAACCCAAATCCACCTCATTCAGCAACTAACACCAGTTTAGATAGATGCACAACAACTCAAACATATCTAGATATGCTTTTTCTATGAACATATCAACGCAAAATATCAGGTAGATGCAACATCACCTTGAATAGACATTCACATAAAATAAACCATTGAAATGCATGGAATTCTATATTGCGCCCTAAAACCTTGCCACATCACATTGATTATCCAAAGACGACATTGTCCAAGTCCTAAAGCACAACGTACAACATCACCCTAAGGAGTTAACAGATATCCAAACAGTAATCACATTCGAACAGAAGTACAGATCAAAGATACCAAACCGAAATCAATCCGTTTCCACTTTCACTTCATCACTACAAACAACAAAACAAACCGAACGGCAACGTCGCAGTCACACAATAAAGTAATAGAATATAGTACCTCGACGGAGCTGCCACGGACGTCACGGAGGACGACCTTCTCGAGGCCGTTGATTCCCTTGCAAATCTGCATCGGAACCTTCTCGTTCGTCGCCCTCGGTGCTGCCGCCGATGACATATCGTAACGTCACTGATCGACTCCCCAAAGGAAAGCACAGAATGCCGGTTAGTGTGTGTGCACTGCGTTGTGATGGAAGATTTATCTCTCAATTTTTCCAGCAAAGCCTCATTTAATGAAAGAAATTATGTAACCGCAAAATGAAATTCAATTTGTTCTGCTAATATTTAATTATTTATTTTCGCACTTTCACTTTTTGAGAGAGGGTGTGGCCGTGTGGGGTTTTCCGGTTTAGCGCTACCCAGACTCGTTTTATTTATGGCAATTAAATTTATTGTTTTTTTTATTATTATTTTATTATTTTTCCCGTTTTTTCTTTATCCAGAAGAAATCTACCACTTGATTCTCATATATTCTTTTGCGTAAATGACGTTTTTCTCCCTAACTTAAGTTTGAATCAACATCAACGTCTTTTTTACGTTTGATGAGTAGGGGAATGTGACCGATTTGCTCCCTTAGAAGAAAAAAAATAAGAAAAAATTGTTTTTACATTATTTCTTCACAAAAAAAAAAAAAAAATTGATGAAAAAGTATTATAATTTGTAAGACATTATTTCTTTACAAAAAAATGTTTCTACATTATTGTGAATTTGAACATTTTTTTTGGCTTTCATTTATACTTTATCATCACTCTAGTATTGTTGGTTCACGTTCTTTTTCTTTTTTAAAATAAATAAAAAATTTAATAAGTTTTTTATGTATAAAATATTAAATTAATCATTTTTTTGTACTTTTAATTTGATATTCATATTGCATATATTAAAATGATATATGTAATTTAAAAACAAACAATTATTTATTTATTGGGTATATTTGATTATTATTACGGATTCAATATTTATAATGAATTTGTGTTGCAATTAAATAATTATATGCAATAAATTATTAAATATTTTATTTTTTAAATAAAAATAATCATTATTTTATTTTGATTTGTTAATCTTAATTCTTTTTCTATTAATAAATCTATATATATATATATACACACACTAATATATGTATAGAACATAAAAAATTATAATAACCTAGTATTTTTCTTCTTCAACAACCTTTTCCATTAATATATATATATATATAAACAATAGTTTGGCAAAAAACAAATTTGAATATTTTTGTTGTAAAATATAGTAACTTATAAATTTAATCAATTATTTTTTAATAAAAAAATGGATTATTTTAATAAGAAAGAAAACTTATTATCTAATAATATTATTAAATTTTTATTTATTTATCATTTTATCTCATTAGTTTTTGTGTGTTAATACATATTTAGATTTTTGTGTTTATTTGAGTGTTTATAATTAATTGAACTATTTATGGTCATTCACATAGGTCAATACAAACCGACCACGGACAATATATATTTAAATTTCAAACAAAAATTATCAATTTTAAATAAGTATATATTTTCTATTTTACTATTTTTAATATTTATCTAATCTTATTCTATAAAATAATTTAATTATAAAAAGAATATATATTTCATGGGTGCATTGTGATAGAGAAATATAAACTAAACTGATATTGATTTACTTATAAATGTATCAGCAATTCTAATATTTTAACAAAAGATAAATAACAAATTTGGCTAACCAACTAAGTACGTAACATCTAATTGTTACATCCACTTGCTAATCTTCTTTGCTTATAACTAACTTCAGCTTAATCAGTTAGCTAAACAGACTATACTAACAATAATTAAGATATTTATTTCACTCATCAACAGGAAAACATCACTTTTTCTCACAAGACCAAAAATAGAAAATTTATTAAACTTGGCACGAAAGGATTTTGAATGTTAAAATATTATATTTTGATTTTTTTTAGTTGTAAAATTAAATTTTACGATCCAATAAAATCATACTCTAATGCTATTATTTATACATATTATGTACTCTATTATCTATATATATATTCCTAATTTTTTTTCTTTATATATTCTCTCTCTGCCTCTTTATTAAATTTTTATTTTTTCTAATACAACTAACTAATAATTTCACAATCATTCAATTATTACTAACGTAATATGATATTACAACAAATTATCTTTTTCGGAATTGATTTGACAGTTACAATACAATTTTGTTCTATAAAATCTCAAAATAAATCAAGTTTATCACTTTTCAATTTTATTTCATAATTTCGAAATTTCAAAATCAAAATTTTCTGTAATCCATTTAAGCCTAAGACAAACATACCCTAAGTCCTCCATAAAAAAGTCATTACACTTTTTATTTTCAATTTGCCCTATTTGATGTTATTTATAAAGTTATAAGTAAGAGTTGACATCTAATTTCCAGTTTTGGAGAATTCCCTTAAAAGAAAAAAGACAATTGTAAGTGGGCTTAAATTTAAAAATTAATATTTTGAAATATTAAAATAAGAAAGTATTTAGTTGAAATTACTTTTTGGTAATTTAATGGTGCATTTTAATTCTTATGATTAATATATATAATACTATATTTGAATAACATATAAATGAAATTAATATTATTTTAAAAACATAAAATTTTAAAATGCAAATGAGTGCATATATAATTAAAAGAACAAATCACCCAAAAGAATGATATCAAATTGAGAAGGGACATTCCCTCCTATAAACATAGGATTTATAGAACGTAATTGATAAAATATTAAAATTTTACAAGTGAATTGTCCCATATAAGAAATAAGAGAATGATAAAATATTAAAATTTCGCAATTGATTTTAGAATGGAACATCACTAACGGTATGTCTAGTTTCACGTTCGTCTATTAGGCCCTATATTCGAGCTGCTCCTCCTATAACAAATTAGTTTTAGGATGAAACATCACTAGAAATGTGGCTAGTTTCACCTTCGATAATTGAACATCAAAAAATAAAAATTACCTTATATATTTAGTGAACCACTTCTTCTGTAACCAATAGATTAAAAGTAAGTTTTATGTTCTTTGAACTATTTACCTTTGCAAAATAAAGAAATAAATGTGGCGTCCATATTTAGCACTTTCCATGGATATCAAGATTTGCACCCCATGTACTATAATGGTATCACAATTGAATTAATACAGTTAAGTACGACGGTTGGGAACGACAATTTTTTTCGTAGAAAATTAATTTTGTTGGTAACCGAGACTAATAGGAAACGAAATTCTCATTCTAATAAGGACCCTCTTTCTTGAAATTTCCAATTTCATCAGTTGTTGTGTCTCCACGTGTCACCATCCACAATCATCAATTACAATAGCCTCCACATCACATTCAAGAACTGCAAAATATCAAACCATCTTCGGACTCTAGCATCCACTAGAAAATCAAGACCATTAGCTGCTTAATTCCCAGAATCTGCAACTGAATTCGTCACTGGAGCAAAGATGTCAGTTGCTTTAATTGAAAGCAGCTTCCTTTCAAACCCTCTTACCTCGTCTTTCAAACCACAGAGAAGAGCTGCTCCAGCTCTTGGAAAACATGTCTTGATAACTTGCAGAACCATTCCAGACGGAGATAATGATTCGACAAGGTAACGCTAGCTTAGTGTCAGATTTAGTTGAACTTCTTGTGTTCCCTACTATGTTTTCTGGGTTTGGCAAATTCTTGATATTTGGAGCTGAAAAATGGCAGGAAAAGTGAGAATCAGATGGCGAAACTGGCACTGATTGCAGTGGCAGCTGGGGTACTGACACTGGGTTCTGTTGATCCGGCCGCCGCCGCCAAGACTGGTGGCAGGGTGGGTGGTCAGGCTTTCCGTTCGTCGGCGCCGCGGTCTTCTGGCCCAAGAATCAACAACTCAAGGTACTTTTCTCTTAGTTCATTATGCAATGGGTTTTACATCTGAAATAGTAGTTGAATGAACTGATTTTCTGGAATTTTATTTGGTTTATGTTTCTGTTAATGAATTGTTGATCTTTTTTACAGTCTCAATTTGCCATTCTTGAATTGTAATGCCTTTATCACCAAATTTATACATAGCCAAGAACCAATCTCTGAGTTCTTTATGATAAATTGAGGGGGACTTTATCATGAATCTTTAACTAGAATGCAAAATAGAAAAGTTAAAAGGCAGTAGTAATTTTATTATATGATCGAGCCTATGCTGCATAAGGATGTATGTTTCCAGAATTTGGTAGTCCGTTTAGTTGTAAGAAGTACAAGGGTTTACCTTTGTTCACAATAGGAGGTGACGAAATGATACAGACTCTACGGCCAACAAAAGAAAGCAGAATCTAAGCTGGCCCAAAAGATTACAGACCCGACCACTTTTGTTGCTTATCGTAGGTTGATATATAGCAGAGTAGAGAAACAGAATAGATATCAGAAGTCAATTTCCTCTCCCTTGTTTCCTCTCTAGTTCTTTTCTTCCCTTGGAGCCACACTTGCTTGAAGAGTGCTTCTCTCATCTTTCTCTTCTTTTTCTGGGGTAAACACTTGCTCGAAGAAGTGTTTGTATAGCAAAGGGACCAGGTAATTTCAGTAAGGGCGTATCACAAAATAGGATAAAAAAAATTATACTCGGATCTTGTCTCCAAACCCTTGCAAATCCTTTGCTTCTTCTGTCCTGATAGATTATCTTCTGGATTTGCATTCTCCTCTTTAGTTATTTCTACCATCAAAGATAGCTAATTGTGCATCATCGGTTGTATTTAACCTTTATGCTGCGTCTCTTGCAGGACCAATGTGTATATCAACCCACCAGTTGCCCCTCCTCTAGTTGGTGGATATGGGTATGGTTTTGGTGTGCCATTTTATGGCGGTTGGGGCTGGTCTCCCTTCTCATTTTTCGCCCCAGGTCCCAGCGTAGCTGTAGGCATTGGAGGTGGCTTTGATCTCTTTTTTCTGTTTATTGTTCTCGGTGCGGTGTCTGCCGTTGTTAGGAGATTCCTCGGATCAAGACAAGACGATGATGATGATTACTAAAAACAGACTGAACATCATCTGTAAATTATAAAACCTACAGATAAGCGTTATTAAGGATATGAATTTTCATTGTATACTTGACTGTTGTATACTTCACCAATCATGAATTTTTTTGAGGAGTATATTGTTGCTGGTATATGCAGTATTTAGTTTGAAATTTGAGCAAGTGACCTCAATGTTTATTGTTTTGAGGAGCAAATATTACTTTGCAGGATCCATATACATCTCTAGGTTGCATTTGGATAGTGGTTTTGAGGAAATAATTGAAATCAATAATCGCATATGCATTGATGTTTTTAAACAAAAGAATAAGTAAGTTGAATGGATTTGAAATCCACTTCTTCAGATTCCCAAATTTCAAATCATCGATCTTAACAAAACCTTTATATGAAGAACATGAAACCATTAACAAACTTGTGAACCTATATTTCCATTCCATCATCCCAAAGAGCACAATGTAGCAACAAGATGAAAGCCAAAAGTAAAACCAGAGAAAAAACGAGACTTTTGAGTTGAAAAACTTTGTTACAGGGGAGATGCCAATGTACTCATAAGAGTCGGTTTATCAGATTAAGACACATTCTGCGGGCACCTTGAGATAACATTAGAAAACAAAAAGAACAAATAACGAGAAACTTTGGCATGTTACTGCCTTCTTCCTCATAAGAACAGTTTTATCTAAAAGTTACTAGTCTGTTCTTGAAATCATTTCCTCGTTTTCCAGAACAGTTCCTCGCAAATATTTCATTTGGCCTCTTCAAACGGTGTAGTGTTGCTGGATGGTCTCAATGTCGAGCCCCTTAAGCTTCACAACAGACTCAACGTGGCCCTTGAGTGTGTGCAACTCACGCAACCTGTGCCATGGCAGTAATAAGCATTTTTAGTTTACCTTCTTGTTGCAAAAGCAAAAAAACAAAAAACAAAATCTTGAACTAAATTAAATTTGTTATACCTTGCAATCTCGGCTCTCCTCTTGGCCTGTTCTGCGATTTCTGACAGCTCACGGTAGCTGCTCTTCTCGTTGAAGAGATTAGTAGCTTCTGGTGTTTGAAGGCCATGCAAAGTCCTCTGAGCAAGAGCCCATTGAGCTTCTCTCTCCTCTTTTCCATAGTCTTTCTTAGTGGTGAAAGCAGTCTGATTCAAAGAAAAAAGATGGGATTGAAATATTGGATCCAACATTTAGACCAAAAAATAAAAAAGGGAAAATGAAAAAAACTAGTGAGGGCAAGCATTTTCATTGGAAAAAGTATGCATACCTTGTTCTCATACAGGTTTTGCCACGCCTTTCCACTTAATATGTAACGGATAGCGAACTTCATTAAATCGAGGGGGAAATAGAAGACGACACTGTAAAGCCAGATCACACCAGCCCATCCCCAACCACAGCCTTTAATTCTTGCAAAACCCCAGTCCGCATACACAGCTATAAGAGTTGCAACCTACAAAAATAAACAAGTTTTAAGCACCTTACAGAAATAAGAAAAAAATTTGACAATTGCCCAACAGAGAAAGGGATAGGTATTCTACCAGTTGAGCAATGAAGAAAGCAGTGACTAGGAGAAGTCCGGGGCGTTCGAAGAATGACCAACCTCGTGATCTGGTCACAAAAATAAGGGCTTGGCTAACAATACTGACTTGCAAGTATAAGCAAGCCATCATTTCGTCCTCACTATGTCTGATGTGTCTAACTCCAAATTTGTCCTGCATTTTTAGCAATGAGAAAATGAGATGAGACAATTATGGCTCCAGTCGAGAATCTACAATATGGTTATGTTAGAAAACGTACAGGGAAGAAGTCGGTTTCACTCATCAGCCAGAAGAATATAACAGTCATCAAGGCAAGATAGCCTCCAAGAACAACGCCGGTGGCAAAAATCTCCTTCAACTTCCAGCTATCAGGCAATGGGGATGGTTTCACTCTGTCCTTAGAGATGGTCATAATGGTACCTAAGTCAACCAGAATTATTTATATATCAGTCGTTATATTATATAAAATTCGTAAGCTATTAAAATTATATGAATATTCGCTATATTATATAAAATTCGTAAGCTATTAAAATTACAAGAACTGCATCTTACCGTCGTTTAGTATGGCAATGATCAAAACCATGAAGGGGGAGAAATCAAACTTCCAAATCAAGGCAATAAACATGAAACCAAACTGCATAATAAAGGAAATAACATAAGGAAATCATCTCTCTTGGAAGTACAAATGTGAACCACTTTTTTTTCTTTTTTGAAATGGCATAATCAACTTACCACAATACGGATGGTGATGGACACTGCATATATCTGTGAAACAGACGATTCAAACTGTCAGCTCAGCTGAAAATTGCAGCACAAAATCAGCAAGATGCAAGAAATATGTAAAATAGACTCACTGTATAGTTCTTCATTCTCTGGAAAATAGCTCTGCTGGTCAACACTGCACTAATGATAACACTAAGCCCAGGTTCAGTCAGCACAATATCAGAAGCACTTCTTGCAGCATCAGTAGCATCGGCAACAGCAATTCCAATGTCTGCCTTCTTCAAAGCAGGGGCATCATTGACACCATCACCTGTCATTCCAACAATGTGCTTCCTCTCCTGCAACTTCTTCACAATTTCGTATTTGTGCTCTGCACAGCAACAAGAAAAAACATGAATTCCTCTTACACCCATCAAAATAGATGAAAAATAAGATAGTTATTTGAAGCTACGGGTGAAAATAAATGAACAAAACTAACCTGGAAAGACCCCAGCAAAACCATCAGCCTTCTCAATCAGTTCCTCAACAGGAAGGCCGGCAATAGACTCATCCTTGTGTTGACCAAGTAAAGAAGCGGATGGGTACATATTAACTCCCATTCCAAGCCTACGACCAGTCTCCTTACCAATAGCAAGTTGGTCACCTGGAATTTGAAGAAAGAAAAAAAAAAAAAAAGTATGAATAAGGGCTTAATTCATAAGAATCATCAGGCTGAAGGCTGATTATTCAGGGGTGAAGAAATTACCAGTAATCATTTTGACATTTACACCAAGATTTAGAGCTCTGCGGATGGTTTCTGCACTATCATGTCTGGGAGGATCAAAGAGGGATAAGAGTCCAACAAATTGCCAGGGACCCCCAGGGCTATCCTTATTTTTCTCTGGAACTTCCTGAAAATTCAGAACATGTCTCAGAAACAAGGATTCGTGCAGTGGTAATCGAACTAAACGGGAAAATAAAATGAGGCAAACACCCTGGAAGAAACATAGGCCACAAATGAAATAACAGAACTCTATCTCACATCTAACCTGTCTAGCAACAGCCAAAGACCGGAGCCCACGCTCTGCAAATTTCTCAATAACACTGTGGACTTTTTTCTTCAAGTCTTCTTTGCAGTTGCAAAGAGTCAAAATCTGATTCATGGGAAAAAAAAATAAAAAAATAAATTTTGATTAGTCTATTTGAACATTATTACTATTTAGTTCATGGAGCAGAAGGGTAAATTATGAATGGGCAAGCAGACCTGTTCAGGGGCTCCCTTGCTTGCTCGATGCCAGTTACCATCTGAGTCGATGTATGTCAAAGCAGTCCTCTTATCCACAGGGTTGAAGGGGAAGAAATGAACCTCTCTGATTCCAGCCCTTGCCTAAAAATCAAGTACATTTAAAATGAGAAAATCATCTTTATTCCTACTTATGTTAAATTTATAGCTCATAATACAGAAGCACAAGAGAAAAAAATATACCTCCTTAGGATCAGCAAGAGTACCAACAATGGCAGCATCAATAGCATCTTGATTTTCAACTCTGGAAGCCCTTGCAGCTAGAAGCAGGACATGATCAGGATCCACACCCTTTGCAAAGACCTCGATCAAGCTCTTATCAACAGTCAGTTTATTCAATGTCAAAGTTCCAGTTTTGTCACTGCACAAGACATCCATTCCCGCCATTTCCTCAATCGCGGTCATTCTTTTGGTGATAGCTCCCTGCTGCGATAGCCTATGGGACCCAATAGCCATCGTGACAGACAATACTGTAGGCATAGCGATGGGAATGCCTCCGATCAAAAGAACCAAAAGGTTATCGATTCCACTCCTGTATGGCCTGTGCTGAATCGGGTACATCACTATGATCTCAGCTAGCATACCGACAGCAATGGAGCAAATGCAGAAGTTCCCGATAGCAGTGAGCACTTTCTGGAAGTGCCCCACCTGGTTTGTGCTGTCCACGAGATGTGCTGCCTTTCCAAAGAAAGTATGTACACCAGTGGCAATGACCACTGCTTCAAGCTCTCCTTGTTTGCATGTCGAACCCGAGAAAACTTCATCGTATGAATTCTTGGTCACAGGCAAGGATTCTCCAGTGAGGGCAGATTGGTCAATCTTTAAAGGATCACCTTCAAGAAGACGTGCATCAGCAGGAACGATATCTCCCAGTTTAATGCTGATAATGTCTCCAGGTACCAAAATAGCAGCTTCCTGCTCACTCCAGCGACCATCCCTCAGAACCTGTTGTCAACCAGCCATTAGGCATTATGACAAGAAACCACAGATTAACTTACGCACACTTCTCCTCTCTTGACAAGACTAGCAATATCAATTGATATACCTTTGTTTTAGGAGCAAGACCAGCCATAAGGGCAGCAGCAGCATTTCCAGCATTGTTTTCTTCAATGAAACTGATTGTTGAGTTGATAACAAGCAAGCAAACAATACCAACAAAGTCCTGCCAATCCGGGGGCTTTCCGCCTCCATTAGCCAGCGCAATAGCCATTATTGCTGCAGCTTCCATGACCCAAGAGAGTGGGTTCCACATGAAACCAAGGAACTTGAGTAGTTTGCTTTCCTGTATAATAAGGACATAACATTATAAAACCATTGATCTATTTATACCCTGCCATCTAATCTATAGTTGAATTGTCTAAAGAAAGTGATTATCAAGTTTTTCACCTTCTTCTCTTCCAACTTGTTGGGTCCAAAAATCTGAAGCCTGTTGGCCCCTTCTTCGGAACTCAGTCCCTCTCGAGTGCATTTCAGCTGCTCAAACACCTCCTCAATTGGGACCTTTTCCTGTAATATTTTAGGAGGGAAAAAAGTTGCTTGAGAATTCTTCTAAGATAAGCTGTGTATGACATAAATTTCCCTACTATTAACAAAGAATTGAGCAGATGACTATAACTAACACAAGTATAGCTTCTGCTATATTATTCTTTGTGATCTTGATAATGCTACTTCAAGTCATTGGTTAATGTATGGTGATTGGTTAAGAACTTTTTCTTTCAAACTAGTAAAATAAGAACAACCATATTAGTGAAATGAGGCCTGGAATCAATTGGAAAATAATATTTATGTGGTAAAACAGAAACTTATGCTGTTGAAATTATTAACAAATCAAATACCCTCAATGGTTAATTGTTATTTTGAAAATAATAAGTTTGCAGAATCTTTCTTTTTTAATTAAAAATAATTCTGTTTAGTCAACTCAACTAAATAACTGTAGACCCAATTAGCATACTTCAGATTTTCCCTTTTTATGAACTGACTTGTTGTTGTTATGATTTAATCCCAATTATATATTCATGGATAACAATTAATAATTATATGTAATTTGTACCAACCCATCCGAATAATAAATGCACCGGTTTTTTGAAAAGATTAAATCTGCAGACCCTTAAAAGTCACAAGTCAATTTTAAAATATAACATCTTACTTAAATACTTGGCATGGAATAATAAATTTCACATATACTTTCACAAGAAGATAGAAAGTCGAAATCAACTAAATTAAACAAGAATTTTTTAATAACAAAAATCATCATATAAATCCCAACTTATTCCCGTTATTAAAACAAATAAAAATGACCGTAGTAAATTGAAATTTATTTATGGTATGCATACATCACGCTTGCATAGGTTAGGCAGTCATATACATACATATACGTATAGATACACACACCAACTGTCTATTCACATGAAACGGTACAAACAGTCATGTGGACCATAATGGACATGGACAATCTAAAGTTGACTTTACAACAATGTGAGTAGGCCCCACCGAAATCCGCAAAGAATGGCCTTTATTTCGCAACCAATCACAGTGCGCTTTCCGGGGTGCCACTTTCAGGTGGACCCACCGCACAAAAATATGCGGAGAGGTAAATCTATAATATAGGATAAATTCGGGGGGTAAAGCCGTAATAATGACAAGCGTTGAGATGATTAATAAAAAATAAATATTTAGTCTCAGTAGTCAGAAAACAGGGGCAGTGACATGAAAGGGAAATAGAAAAAGTAGTACTGGAAACCGTTGATAAAAAGTTGGATTCCCCAAAACGCAAATATCGAAACAAGAGGGGCAAGTACCACGGAAAAAGTACTTCAGCAAATTTCCCCTTAAAAAACGTAAAAGCTATAACTACAAACAAGACCACATTATTAATCTTTCAAATACCACTATTTTTTTTCCTTTCCAAAACAATCATAAGATCATATGCCGGATTCTGAGCAGACTAACCTTCAATATTACTCTATTTCTAATAATTAAATAAAATAATTAATATATTTCTCAGAATTAGATAAAATACTTACTGTACAATCGACGTTTTCTTTTGGCTTTTGGCCATCCTATCAGAGGGACTAAGACTCAGAGCCATCTATTTATTATTTTATTTTTATTTTCTGTTCTATTTTTTGGCTACACTTACTCCATGTTCCAAGAATATCTTGTGATTTTTTTAGCGGATTGTGCGGATACATCTTCGTAATTTTGACGCATCCAAAGAGAATCAAAAGAGGAAACAACTTTGACTGTACAGACTAAAGCGAGTGATAGAGAGATAGAGAGATAAGAGAGAAGATAAACATAAAGTGAAAAAACCAAAAAAGATGTTGAGATGAATGATGAAAATTCTCAAGGTTGTTAGAAAAAAGAAATAAATAAATAAGCAGTTCTTGTTTGTAATCAAGGAATAAGAGACGGCATGTGTATAGATACATGAAAGCGTACAGATACATGAAAGTGGAAGCAAAGCATCTAAAAAAAATCTTCTTTTGTTTTTTAGAAAAAGCATCTACTATCTAATTATCATCCTATATGCGCAACGAAGATAAATAAAACCTTAATAATGCCACGAATGTCAAATTTTCAATCTATGTAAAAATGAACAAAACGACTGAAGAATAGCAAATTTATACACCTAGCAACAATCCAATGGAGAATTCAGCACAGATCCAGTTTTCACAGGCAAATTCAGTTCAACAATTCAATGAAAATTGGAGAGCTAAACTAAACAAAAGGTATAGATTATATACCAGATCAACTGTCTCATTCTTGATCTCTTCAAGACTGATAGCCTTATCACCGCCCATGGTTTGTTCACGGCACCGGCAGGGACTCTCTCCCCTGCTAGATCGGTTCTTTCACAAAATAGAGAGAGAAAGAGGAAGGATACGATGAGCGAGGGAAGAGAAAGAGAACACAAAAGTTCAGTGACTCATTGAATGAGATTTTTCAATCCCCAAGGAAGGCAAATGATAAATAAAGAGATTTGAGCTCTCCTCTCTTCGTTCCGAAAATTCCCCTGCCTCTACCCTCTTTTTATACGTCTCCAGAGTCCAGACTCCACAATGATACCCGCCGTATGCTTTAACGGCCCCTCCTACAAGTGGACCCTTTCTCTCTCCTCTCTCTTTCTCACTCTACAAATACGTATTCATATGTGCGTACATTATTCAAAGATTTTTTTCTATATAAAATTGCTAATAAGTTGAAATATTATGTATTTATGTATGTATGTATGTATGCAGAATTGACCCTATTGCCCCTGTATGGAGTTACATACACTCGTATGTATATACGTATAATTGTGTGTGTGTGTGTGTGTGTGTGTAGGGGCGCATTTAAGTGGTGGAAGTGCTTTCTCTCTCTTCTTACCGGTGAGTTGTCGGTTGCCAGATGCCTTGGGGCGCCAACCTTTCACAGACGCCGTCCACCATGGTGGGTCTAGGTGGGCCCCACACATGGAAAAAGAACCTATTTCTCTAGTTCTATAGTCTCAACATGGCAGCCATTATTGTAAGCCTCCCAGCATACATACCTAAATAATATATTTAATAAATATTTTTATAATTAATACTGAATTTTTTATTTTTTATTTTCTAAAATGCTCACATCGCATTGAGTGAGAAAAAATTAGTATTATAATTACAATTACTTCAATTATTTATTAATTTAACCTATGATTTGACTTTTATCGCTTATTTATCAAACTAATTAAAATTAGACCAATGTGCGTAATTTATGTTTAGGGTAATGTAATATAAAAATTTGATATTGCTTCCTTTATAATTTACTGGGTGTGTGTAACATATATAATATCAGGCTTAAAATCCGATCAAAATCCATTAAAAAATGGATAGATTTAGATAATGTTTTATTGATTGTTATCTTCTTTTAAGACCCCGGGACAAGAAATAATAAATAATAAAAATAATGTAACTATTCTTCTATTTAACTGTAATTTTCGCCAAAAATTAAAATTAAATTATCAATAAATAAATTTTGTCATGATTGGATTTGTGGCCGAAACAAAATTTTGGTCAAAATTGATGACGTAGAAGATAATTAAATCATGAAAATAACTGATATTTTTCTTTGGTAATAGTTTTTTACTCAACTTATACATTCCTGATTTCGACTAAATTTTAAGTTTGACTTTCGAAAAATCATAACTCACTTGACACATTTTAAAATATTGACTAAAATTACACTAAAATAGAAAAATTTGTTATTTTATATCATTAGGGACAACACACAAAGAGATATATCAATGACACGTCATCAACAAATCAAGTATAATTTTGATAAAAATGCGAAACATTATGGAGTATTTGATTTGAATTCTTCACCATATTCATGTGTGTTTTCATCACATTATTCTGAATGTCACTAAGTTTTATTTATTTATCAATTTATTATTCACTACAGGGTTTATTTATTAATTTATTTTAAAAGCAAATAATTTTCATTTATTTGATAAGAAATTGCATGTAACTAATTTTACAAAATTGGTCAAACTTGCACCATAATGGTATATTATTGACTACATTTGTAATAATGACCAAGATTTTGCCAAACCCTTAAAATACCACTTTTTTTTAATCAGTTTCATTATTTCGAACTAATATTATATTACATTATTTAAATAATTTAAAATTTAGAATAATATTTTCTTTCAAATACTTAAATAAAATATTTTGAATATCTAAATTGTTATTAATTTGATTTTTTTCCTTTTTGAGGGGATTTTAATTTGGTAAGTCCACACTTTATTATGGTAATAAATGAAACTGTAACCATAATAAAGGAAGGCGAAAAAACGCAAAAGATTAAGAAATAATAATAAATAAAAAATCTGTTGCAATAAAATAGGTAAATGATTGGAGATTTTGTGAATTAAATGCGGTGTGTGTGAATATATGAGCAGAGTCTGGGGTGCATTTATTTAATTTGACAAAATCATATTCATAGTAAATAAATATTGACTGCATTGACTGAACTTATCTAATAGCAATTAATGGGCAATTTGGCAGAGATGCCAACAATTCGAATATGATTACTAGATAATTCAAATCAAACCTATATACATGGGAAACTCCCCTTTTTTTTTAAAAAAATGTTGATTTTCTAATTAACCCAATTTTCAAGATAATATTTATGTGTGGATGGGTGTTGTAGAACTTTTTTTCTGCAGGTCAAACATGTTAAACTGTTTTGAAACTCTAGCCTCTTTGATTATTTGGAATATGGGGAAAAAATAATGGTATGTAGTACGGTATGAAATAGTTAATAAATTGTATCGAATTATCCTTAATTTTGAATATAAAAAACTTACGGTGTCATTGTATTTTTAATGGTGTATATGGGCATGCTTTTTTTGGTTCTGATACCATGAAGGGTAGAATTGGAATCGAATTAGAATACAGACGTTTTCAGTTTTACTTTTGGAATCATCAATTAACCAATTTCGGTTCTCAATTTTTTTAATATTTTCTTGCAACCAAAATCAAACTAACCAATTTTTAATTATGGCACTGATTTCAGTTTAAAATTGAATCAATGGTTAAATAAAATTGAGCATTGTTAGTTCTAATTCCAAACTAGAATCGTGTCGAGATCTATTTAGTTGTGTTTGTGAAACTGAATGAATGATCTAATCAAATTAATTATTAGTTTGAGGTTCAATCAATCGAATCTATTCATTTAATATATGGAATAAAAATAAAAGATGAAAGCAAAAAGCAATCTATATATACTTTTAATAATCCAAACTTCAAATTTAAATAGCAAGAAGTTCATAACATAAAACATAAATTATATATACATCAATAATAGAATAATAACACTTTTTTTTCTCCTTCTCTTTTTCTTTCAAAATTCTTCAATTTAATGAAATTTAAAATTTTCAAACTCTTTTATTTAAAAACTCTCATATTTAGGTCAGGTTATAAGAAATTTTTTAATATTATTATTATAATAATAGATAATTCATTATTAAAAGAACTCACAACGTATGCTATTATAAATTTGCTCCCACATTGAAAATTGAAAAGAAAATTAGTGAAAGTGTAATATAAATTTTTTGACTTTTGAGATTACTATCCCACATTGATTAGATACTTAAAAAAAAAAAAAAATCCACTATAAAAAGTAATGGGAATCATTGGCCTTGAGTGTGCTATATATTCTCTAGGGCTAGTCTTTTTTGTTTATCTTAACTATTCCCAACTTTTGGTTTCTTTTGTGCTGTGAGAGTTTGTGTTGTATTATATTATATTTTATAAAAATACCAAAACATATACATTATCTATATCAATAAAAATAATACTTTTTATTGTCTAGGACCATTTATTTCGAACAGATGGAACCAAAAGATCTTATTTAAATCTCTTAAAAAAAAAAAAGAAAGAAAGAAAGATCTTATTTAAATTTGATGGTATTAAAATTTTCCCTAGATAAATCTGAAACAAATTAACCAGTCATATATATAATTTGACAGATGAAACAACTGATTTTTTATTTTAAAAAAAATTCAGAAAAACTAAAACAAAAGATAAAACTAAACCATGTGTCATGTTTTAAAATCTTATTTAATCTCATACTAGCGTGAGACATGTGCGATGAATAGAAGATATTTTTTCATTATATTTTGTAATGTAAGTATATAATTAAGTCATATATATAGTGAACGAAATCATTCAAGCATATAAATTCAATAATAATACTGAGTTTACAAAAAAGTAAGATAAAAAATTCAATTTTAATGTTGTTGGATAAAAAGGAAAAAAAAAAAGATATAATTTACATAATATCAAATAAAATAAACAAAAAAATGTACCTAGTATTCAAGAATCAAATGATTGTACGTGAAAGAATTAGGTAGAAAATGATAACAATGAAAATATTGATAAACATCATATTCATAATTTATGAAATGATAAATCAAATCAAATATTTTAGTAATTAAAATTTACCAAAATTAATGATTTGCACACAAACATATTTTAAATAATAGATAACAAATTACTTTTTATTAGAAAATTACGTTTGGGCGAAAAACAAAAATGAAACAAGTTATTTTACATATATATATATATATATATATATATATATATATATATATATGTAGATAATAACACACTCAATTCAGTTGGAAAAATATAAAAATACCGATATAATACACTATATTGAAAAATAATGAAAATATCAAAATTTTGGGTACACTAAGATTTTCGGATGGTATCGTACCAAAAAAAAAGGTTTGCTACGATAACAATATGAAAAACTAAATTTTTTAGTATACCGTGTACCAGACGTTATTTCGATATATTGTGTGCTGAATGTTATTTTGGCATAATGGATAGTCCTTAGATATATTGTTATATTGAGATATTGTTGCGTAATTTACATTTTCTTATTTTTGGTATAATGGTAATTTTAGTATACAAAAATTTCAATATGAAACAATATTTATCGATATTGAATTAAAATTTCAACAATTTTGATATACTGATATTTTATTATCAAACTACATACCGAAATATCGATACTATACTATATGAGTAATTTTTCTTATATATACCATAATATTTGGTATATCATCGAAATTTTAGTATAGCATACAAGACAAAATAAAATTTTCAATAGACCGCATCCCACCAACCACAATCAACTTCTAATTAAATCTTCTCAAAAAAACTTTTTTTTTTCCCAAAAAATCTAAAACTAAAAATAACATTATAAAATGCGTAAAGTTTCCAAATAGGAAAAGGGATTAAAAATTAAAACTAGGTAGCTATTAGGTTAGACCCAAATCATATCTGAATTAAATATTTAAGGCCATATACTTATGTGTAGTGATACATATATTATAAAGATGGAATTGATTTATAATTTGACATATTTAATTCAAATAACATGATGAACAACTCTTCAGATTCTTTCTGTTTTTCTTTCATTTATTGTTACATTTTCCTTTTTCTTTCATATATTTTTTTCTTTTCCAAGTGACTGTAATTCAATTTCAACAGAACCATTGATACTTGAATCTCCTGATATTAGAAATGAGAGCAAATGTATAAATTCTTCTCTTATTCCTAAATCTCCAGTTTGAACTTAAGAAATCGCAAAAATTTATACGAAATCGTTAGACTATCTCACAAGATGCTCTATCATTAAAAGTATATTTACATCAATTCTTTCATTTAATGGATATAAATTTTTTGAAAGTTCGAAACTCCAAAATTATTTATTATTTTATAAAAA
The DNA here is from genome assembly GCA_028749325.2 of Caryopteris x clandonensis. Taxonomy (NCBI): domain Eukaryota; kingdom Viridiplantae; phylum Streptophyta; class Magnoliopsida; order Lamiales; family Lamiaceae; genus Caryopteris; species Caryopteris x clandonensis. The sequence continues at coordinate 1,155,629 of JAPYKT020000048.1, forward strand.
TAAAAGTGTTCGAGTTCACTTCCTTGAAACGGTGTATCTTAATTCATGAGTGCATATTAATAATTATCATCGCTGCTATTATTAAATATTAAATATACTAATAAAATAAAATACCATATAATTGAAACAATTGTGCAACAGAGTATAATAATTTGAATAAAAAGGATCGAGGAAAGATTCTCTAATTTATTTATTAGAGCCCCTTTGATGGTGAAAAAGACGTGGCTTTAGTTCTTCCTTTGTTTTCTTTCTAGTGTTGATGAAAAAATATATTTAATAAGAGTTGCATATATTCTCAGGGGCATCACTCTCAGAATCTCCACTTGCACAGGAGTTTAAATGAAGAGCAAGGGAGATACCAACAAAGTAAATACGACAGTCAAATTAATTTTGAAAAAATATTTTATATTAATTACTATTAGGGATCTCAGATAAGTAGGGTTCTGGGTTTTGAATCGGGTTGGTACAATTATAAATTTTGCATGAATCTGAACTCAATCGATTTAGTTTATGGTCTCAAGAATTGCAATCCAAACATGACTTATTTATTTTGTGGGTTAACCCGATCAATCCAATTGGATCTGAATAATAAAAATTAATTATAAAGTTATATGAAAACTTATAAACATAAATGTATAATATATAATAGCATGTGATAGAGTTTTTTCTATACATACATAGATTTTTATAAATATTACTGTTCTTACTTTGGAATAGTTACGATAAAATAATTTAAAAAAAATAATTATTATATAGGTTATCGGGTTGACCGACGGAATGACCCAACCTGACCCATTTTTTATACGGATCATTCGAGTTGACCCATTTTTTACCCAAATCCATTAAGGATAAGCCTTAATCTACTACATTCATGCACAGTTCGTATAGCCTTATCAGATAATTTCTCAAATTGCCTACTTACTATAGTATACGTGTATTGCCCTTAAAATTTTGAAAAACTTGTTTTGTTACTTATAATTTTTTATACCAAAATTCAAAATTTTAAATTGTCCAAAGTTATTTTAAATTATTGTCAGATAATTACCTTTTCATCCACACATAACCACATAAAATTGAAAATTTTTATTTTTCTTTCATAATAAATGATGTAAACATACTATTCTGATTAATAACATGATATCAACACATGCCAAAATTGACATAAATTCACAAAATGAATGAAAATTTACAATTTGACGTCGTCATGTGTAACCAATGTACAATTATTTGGGGAGGAATTTAAATTCCGGCTTAAAAAATACCAAATTTAAGCACTTCAAAAGATAAAAAATAAACTTATAAAAATAAAAAAAAAGATAAATTGGTTGGTATGTATTTTTACAATTCCATCTCGAGTATATCGAATTTTGTTTTTATAAAACAAGACATCTCAATTTTCATCAATCTCCTTATGATGTGAGTTCGACACATAATTTATATCGACTCATTAGAATACAATACCACACATTCTATTATTAGTATGTGTTGATTTATTTCAATCATAAAAGTTATCTATAAAACATAAATTTTAAATATAATACTATTTATTTAATACTTATCCGTCATCCTTTGTAACAATCACCATAAATAAAATTGCCATTATTTATTTAAAAAAAAAGGGACTCAACAGTCAACATCATTTACTTTTATATGGGTGAATAGTATTATCACATTGGACTTTGTTTGCATTATTTATAAATATCAATCAAATAAATTAGTTTTGACTCTATAATTGTAATAAACAAAACACTTTTCTATTTTATTTTATTAAACTTCTATTTACCTAAATATAATAGATCATAAACCGTCAAAAAAAAAAATTTGATCATGTGATCGTACGTCCACGGTCCACCTACTCCGCGGTGGACCCCTCGAAAAATGCCAAATTAATGATGAAAATTAATGGTCACAGAGAATCAAGAGTGCAAGCTAAGTACATGGGATGTCTCGTGCCGAGAGAGAGAGAGAGAGAGAGAGAGAGAGAGAGAGAGATTGACTTAAAGAAGTGGGGCCATGAATGAATAATAGAAAGTAAGTCATCGAGTAAAATAATAATTAAAAATAAAGAAGTGGTATTTACAGAAATGATTCTTCCAATAAATACAAATTCAAATGTGGCCCTTATCCCATATATTGACCGTTGATACATGGAAAATTCCATTCGCCTCCACATTTATATTAAAAGGTGCGTAAATTAAAGTTATTACAAACTTCGTTGGTTTCATATTCAGACGCCTCAAATATCTCTTCGCTAAACCTAACACATATCCTACTTTTACAATTTTCAACCCTCTCCAAAACTCACTAATTTGACCGCTATTATTTATACATCACTCTTAATCTACTTCATATTTTTAAGCTACTTTTATTTAATATTTATTTATTATAAAGAGAAACTGATTTTTTATGTGTATTAAGTGTACATCGTACACTCCAACGAGTAAGATATTAAGATTAATCAGTACAAATTAGGAAAATAAGTAATATTATTAAAAAATTAACAATATTAATATTTTTAAAGTAACAAATAATATTTTTTAATTAAACAAGTAATATTATTATGTCGAAGTATACTGTGCACTTGATGCACATAAATTTTTGTTTATAAAAAACAATATTTTGAAGGATTTTTATTATCAAATAAGTAACGTATTGTTATTGTCGATACTTTGATAGGACGAATTTCATGAGTTAGCCTTAATAAAGCTTTTTTATCTTGATGTTCAAGTTTAGTTTATTTTTTCTTTTAATCTTTTTTATTTTTCTGAATAGTTGTTCAGACAATCAGAAGATATAAGAAAATTGGTAATCCCATTTTTAAAGTTGCAGGCAACATGGTGGTTTGCTTCTGTTGTCTATCTCCTTCCCTCCTGATTAAGTTGAGGATGACCCTGAGGTTAGAGTCTTTTGTACTTGCAATTTACAGATTCTTTTGCTTTTATGAGTTGAAATAAATGTCATTTTTATAGGAAAAATATAATAATGATACAATGTGACGTGTTTAACAATACAAACTATGACTATATATTTGGGACATTCCAAAAAATAAATTATAAACTATATATTTAAGATGTAAAATTTATTATTTATAAATAAAATATTCTTAATGAGATATATAGCATTGAGTAATCCTGACCTCAAAAAAGAAGAAGAAATTAAATAAATAAATTCATATCGTTTTTTAAAATAAAACAAGAAAATCTAAACCAATATTTATGAAGGGATGGTAACATTTAGTGAGTTAGGAGCATATGGGATGGACCTCTGTAATGAGTAAATGTCAAAGTCTATATTCCACCCTCTCTATTTTTGGTCTTTTTATGAGAATGTCTGAAAAAGAAAAATAAAATAAATAAAACTTCCCTCAAATCAAAATATGTAAAAATCAAACTAAATACATTTCAAAAGCCATTTATGATTTTACGTACAAAGGCCTTTCAATTTATGATACCCCACCCAAAACCCAAAAAGCCATTTTACTTTGACTACGAAATTTATGTATATTTCTATTTTCATTTCCATTCCACAAATAATAATAATAATAATAATAATAATAAAAGAAGAGAAGATTATGTCTGGATTTTAAAATTTAATTTTTAACTAGATTTTGTATAATATAAATAAAAAGTTAGTGGAAAACATTTTGTGGTTGAGAGTTGAAAATAATAATATTATAATATGGTTTCTGAAAATAATAGATACAGAATATGAGAAGTAGTACTGTGGTCCGCCGCCGCATAGTATGAACTATGTTTGTGGTCGTCTCTACAGCGGGCAACTTGCTGTAATGTCAGGCTAGTGTGTATTGCAATATTTATCCGTTGAGTGTGTTCCTTATTAATAGGGCTGTACCAAAATAAATCAAAATGATTAAACCAAATTATTCAGTTTAATCTAAATTATAAATATGATTTAGATTATTTTATACATGGTAATGATTTTTATATTTTGTTTGATTTTGGATTCATGAAATTTTTTAAAGAATATGATAAAAGCAAATTCGACTAATAAATTTTAAATTATGCAATAAATTTTATAGAATTGAAGTGTTTATATGCTGAATTTTAATGTTTTTTATTTTTTTATATTCTAATTTTGATCTCTGTCGGACTAATTGGAGATATTTGTGTTGTTTTCAAATATCGAGCACTTTTAAACACTGTTTTCATAAGTGGAATGGTTTGGTATATTTTTAAAATTGTTTTTGGATTAAATCGGCTAAAATTGATTTATTTCATTTTTTTAAAATTGAAATTTAAACTTAAAAAATAGAGGAAAAAATTATATTATTGAGTATCGATATGATATATTAAGTTATGTATTTACAAAAATTAATTATTATAGATGTTAATATATAATATATGTAGTAACAAAAAAAATACAAATATACTATTTTTATTTTTTTGGTTGGACTAGCTCTAAAGGTTCGTCGTTCGACCTCCACTCTAATTACAAAAACACTTTCTAAGATTGATGGTATGATTTTAAGCTGATGTTGGTCGATTTTTTATGATTTTGTTTTAGTTTTCTAATTCATTTGTTCATCAAACGAGCCAATCGAAAGTGACCCAAATATTTTAATTTAAATACTATAATATTAATAGATATGGATAGACATGAAGTGTTTAAAAATCAATGTTATTGATTTAATTAATACATTTGGTGTAAACTGATTAAATCAAATTATGGATAATTAATTTATATTTATGAACTGTGCATAAAAGTTTGGATATGATTATAAATCTGACCCTTTTATATTTTGATTTTTAATATAACATATAATTCAATATTTTATAAATTTTTGTTCAAGATTTAGAGTAACTATGACATAAGTAATTAAATAAACTCAGTTCCAACGAAGTGTTTGGTGGGTTGTCATAAATTGAAATTGAATTTTTTTTTTTTACATATAGTATTATTTTATTTTTGTATAACTAGTGTTATCACCATGTGTACAGGTAACTGCGCTACCACTCTATATATGATGTTGACTTTCTCTCTTTTTTTTTTTTTTATTATTATTATTATTATTATTAATTTTTTTTAATGTGTGAAGAATATACTTCTTGTCTATTCATAAAAGTTTTTATTACACATATGTTTTTTTACCTAAAAAATAACTTTATCTAAAAAAAGAAATTATTAAATATACATTTTAGGCGCCCAAAATCGGCACCTTAGATGGTCACCCGAGCGATGAGTTCACATTTAGTATTCATATTTTCTTATATATAAAAGAACATTCTTTTGTTTTTTCAATTTTTATTTATTTAACTTAGTTAATTACATAAAATTAATTCGTAAAGTTAAATTTAAAAGTTAATAAAATAAGATATTAAACATTAAAATAAAACTTTTATTTTAATAAAAACATATATTATCTAGAAGTGATATTTTATCGTGACAATAAAATAATGAATTATAATATTGAAAAATCTAAAGTTTGATATAACAGAATATACTTTTCTACAGTAAGAAGTGAAGAATAACTTGGAATGTACGATAATGGTGCCATATACTTCTCTAATAATGGACCCTTCTCCGGCATACTCGGCTTGTTTCATCATATGATTATGTTCGTCATTTCTGGTGCCCAAAATAGCTCTTACCCTTCAACACACACACACACACACACACACACACACACACATATATATATATATATATATATATATATATATATATATATATATATATATATATAACCATCTGATCCATGTTACCTGCAAATGCACGAAATTATTGAGTCAAATTTGATTATTTAAAGAGTCCTCATAATGCGTATTGGTCATGTAGTCACATGCTGTGGAGTGAGGACAGTTAATCAAATATTTGTAAAAATAAAGAAAAAATATTATAAATAAATATTTTTGCTATGAATCGCCAGTACTATTTTAGAAAAATTATCAATAATATTTTAGAAAATTGCTCGTTTTTAACATGTCGAGAACAAAATTTATGTTTAGTTTTGACGAATCTACCAACAAATTAAAAGTTTGTAGTTCGTCTTCACTTTTTGTATTATATTTTTAATAATATTCGTTTTCTTAGTTTTCAGTCAATTTTTTTACCTAAAAATATGAATGAGTAAGATTAGGATTAGAAGTCTCATATTAGATTCAACTAATCTTTGATTGTTACCTATTCACACAACGAGCACATCATTGATAGAATTAACAGCTTTATAATATATATATATATATATATATATATATATATATAGTTACAGTGTATATCTATCATGTATCTAAGATTATTGCATGTAGAGAATGATTTTTTTTTTACCTTCGTTTATTTGGGAGAAATTAAAATTTTCTAAGTGATTTAAAAAACTTGTCATCTATATTATTTTAAAAAAACATATAAAAATGAGATAATTATTTCATTATCTGTCTTAGTATTAGTTAATCAATCATATCAGGGCTTCTGGATACTGATAAACCTAAAATTCTACTGCATCACAAATAACATAGTAAACGTCTAAGTCGCCCTCAAAAACTACATAAATAATAAGTAAGTCTCTAAGTCTACTCCATAAATAATAATTTTCGAACATATATACTAAACTTTAAAAGCAACATCAGTCCAAATTGCTAGACTATGGATTTTTTTTGTTTTATAAAATACTTTGAAAATCGAACTTCCAATCCAACACACGTAATTAAATGATAAAATAATGCTACTAAACTATCAGATGTCTGAAATATTTTAGATGAATCTTTGTATTTTAATTTGTTAATTTATCACACATGTATTTACGTGGTTTCCTTCGACATTTATATATTTTCAGAAATTTTAATTTGTGATATTTTAAAAATATACTTGTGGTATATAAAAATTGTTGAATATGTGGGGTCAGATTTCTATCAATATATGTAAATATAAAATATTAGTTAGGGTGTATAAGTTGGATAAGAGGTGACATAGAGTATAGAGACACGCTGCAGTGAGCTTAACATCAAAGGAAAAAATTGGTAATAAATAATCACAAGTACGTGCCAGTAAGTCTAAATAATTAGAGATGCACACTTCATAAAATTAAATTTTATTTTCGATGATTGGGAAACTTAGTTTACTTTTCGATGTGATGTGTGGGCGTGTTACATTTGCAGCCAAAAATTTACGCAATATTAGTATATGGTAGTTTTCACCCTAAGTTGACTTCAATAATGCTATTTACCCAGACACGATTTTTATGATCAATTTGAGAGTGGAATAAATGTATTACAATAATAGTAGTTCTCTTGTTACACAAGGAGTTGGAGGGTGCATCAACTCGGGGGTTTTTTTTTTTTTTTTTAAATAATGCAAAAAAAATAATTACAAAATAAGTTTAATTTAGAACAGTTTAAAAAATAGGTCAAACGTCAGCGTGAGTGACGTTTTTTAGATAAAACGTCAGGGGCTGATGATTTAAATCTGAAATTAAAAACGTCGGCCCCACTGACGTTTATAATTTCAAATATATATATATATATATATATATATATATATATATGCCCACCTTTTAAACTGATGCATACATACACATGCATCCACATCTATATATATACACACACATAAAGCATCCATGCATCATATGTATATATACAAACACAATATATATATATATAATAAAAGCAGACATATATATTATATATACAAAATATATCTATTTATATATTTTTTTTTGTTTTTAATTATTTGTATTATTAAATATTATTTTTTTATATTTATGAAGCGTATAAAAATATCATATTATATTTATATATATGTATGTATAAATTTATGTATATATATTTTTAAAATATATATAATAAAATATAAATTTTAAAACTAAAATAATTTAATGTTATTTAAGATAATAAAAAAATTATTTAAATTAAGAATAATTTTTAATTATTAATATGTATAATTTTATTTCCTGAAAAAAATATATACATATATATATATTTTAATAATATATAAATATATAAAAATAATTAAAAAAGAAAAAAATTAATAATCGTCAGCCACACTGACGTTTTCAAAAAACGTCAATTACGGTGACCTTTTTTTTGTTTTTTTAAATTTATGTTATATACATAATATATATTATAAATATACATATATTATAAATATATATTCTGAATATTATATATATTTTTATTAGTTAAGTAAATATATAAAAATATATATTAAATTATAATTTTAAAAAGTAAAATATTATAATTTTATTTAAGATAATAAAAAAAATTATTTAAATTAAAGAATAAATTTTATTTATTAATATTTATAATTTTATTCCCTGAAAAAAAAAGTAATATATATATATATATATTTAAATAATACATAAATATATATATACAAATAATTAAAAAAAGAAAAAATATTAATAATCGTCAGCCGCACTGACGTTTTAAAATAACGTCAGTTGCGGTGACGTTTTTTTTTTAAATTTACGTTATATATTATAAATACATATATATATATATATATTCTTAATATATATATATATATATATATATATTTTATTAGTTAAGTAAATATATAAAAATATATATTAAATTATAATTTAAAAAATAAAATATTATAATTTTATTTAAGATAATAAAAAAATTATTTAAATTAAAGAATAATTTTTAAATATTAATATGTATAATTTTATTTCTAGTAATACATAAATATATATATATATATATACAAATAATTAATAAAAAGATAATAAAAAGATTAAACAAAAAACATCACCGCAACTGACCTTTTTTTTTAAAACGTCAGTGCAACTGCAGATTATTAATTTTTTTCTATTTTTTAATTATTTGTATATATATATATATATATATTTATGTATTATTAAAATATATATATATATTATTTTTTTAGGAAATAAAATTATACATATTAATAATTAAAAATTATTTTTTAATTTAAATAATTTTTTTATTATCTTAAATAAAATTATAATATTCTACTTTTTAAAATTATAATTTTATATGTATTTTTATATATTTACTTAAATAATAAATAAATATATATATATATATATATTTATATATATTAAATGTAATTTAATATAAATTATTTGTAAAAATTTATAAATTAAGTAATACATAATATAATTTAAAAATCAAAAAATGATATTCATGTCTTTTTTATATATTTTTGAATTATATTTTATATGAATAAAATTATATTATGTAAAAGAATAAATAGTAGAATCTCTTCTAGTGGTTAAGTTCTTGATAAACCTTCATAACCCCACGCAACCCATCAATTTTGTGTGCTTTTTTAAAAACTGAAAAATGTTTAAAAAAATTAATCCCTATATACAAATATTAATTATATATAAAAATGTATAATATATATAGATATTTAAAAAATTTAAGTTTAAGATATATTGATTATTTTCAAATTTAAAAAAAATTCTTTGTTGTATTTTTTATTTATGTAATAATTATGATATATACATTTAAATTAGTTATATATGTTATTATTTATACATAAAATTATATCAAGTTTTTAAAAGAAACGTCACCCCCACTGACGTTTCTTTAAAACGCCAGTGCGGGTGACGATTTTTTTTATATATATTTATTTATTTATGTATTATTAAAAATATATATATATTATATATTTTTTAAAATCAAATTATACATATTAATAATTAAAAATTATTCTTTAATTTAAATAATTTTTTTATTATCTTAAATAATATTATAATATTTTACTTGTTAAAATTATAAATTAATATATATATTTTTATAAAATATATTTACATAAATTTCTATATGTATATACATTTACTTAACCGGTTTTTTAGTAATATATATATATAATTATTCAGAATATATATTAAATAATATATATGTATATATTTATAATATATATTATATATATTAAAAATTAAATAAAAAGAACGTCACCTCTACTGACGTTTCTTTAAAACGTCAGTGCGGTTTACAATTTCTAATTTTTTTCTTTTTATATATATATTTATGTATTATTAAAAAAAATATACATATATATATATATAATTTTTTTCGAAAATCAAATTATACCTAATAATAATTAAAAATTGATCCCTTTTATTAAAATAAATTTTTTTATTATCTTAAATAACATTATAATATTTTACTTTTTAAAATTATATAACTTAATATATATTTATATAAAATATATATATATATATAAATTTCTATATATATATATATTTACGTAACAAAAAAAATATATATATATATTCAGAATACATATGAAATAATATATATATATATATATATATATTTATAATATATATTATATATATAAACATATTAGAAAATAAAAAAATTAAATAAACGTCAACCACACTGATGTTTCTTTAAAACGTCAGTGTGGGTGACGATTTTTCTTTTTTTTTTTATTATTTCTGTGTATATATATTTATGTATTATTAAAATATATATATATATATATATATATATATATATATATTAGGAAATAAAATTATACATATTAATACTTAAAAATTATTCTTTAATTAAAATAATTTTTATTATCTTAAAATAACATTATATTATTTTACTTTTAAAATTTATATAACTTAATATATATTTATATAAAAGATATAAAAATAGATTTATATATATATATTTATGTAACAAATAAAAATTATATATATATCTTGAGAATATATATTTATAATATATATTATATATATAAAATAAAAAAACAAATAAACTTCGACCCCACTGACTTTTTTTTAAAACGTCAGTGTGGATGACGTATTTTAATTTTTTTTAATTATTTATATATATTTATGTATTATAAAAATATATATATATATATATATATATATATATATATATATATATATTTCAGGAAATAAAAAAATTATTTTACTTTTAAAATTTATATTTTATTATATACATTTCAAAAATATATATACATATATTTATAAATATAATATTATATTTTTATTGAACATAAATATAAAAAATAATTTTTAATAATAAAAATAATTAAAAACAAAAAAATATATATAGATAGATATATATTGTATATATATATATTGTGTTTGCGGGTGTATATATATATATATATATATATATATGATGCATGCCTGCTTTTTGTGTGTGTGTGTGTGTGTGTGTATATATATATGGATGCATGTGTATGTATGTAATGTAAAGGAGGTGCTGCATATATACATAAATTTAAACTTAAAAATGTCAGCGGGGCTAACGTTTTTAATTTCAAATTTAAATCGTCAGCCACCGTGACATTTTATCTAAAAAATATCACATGCACTGACGTTTTACCTATTTTTTAAAACTGTTCCAAATTATATCTATTTTGTAATTTTTTTTGCATTATTTAGGAAAAAAACCCCCATCAACTCGATTTGATTTGAATTTGTATAAAATATATAATTTAAAAAAAATACATTTCAAATAATTTTTTTTGGTGAACGCAGAACATAATAATTTCCTTTCTATAATAAAATATTTATTTTTTATTATTTAAATAAATTTACTTTTCATATGTTTTGGTGCAGCTATTTACACCTTCAAAAACTCTAAATAAATTCTAAAATATTTAAGATAAAATTAAACATGATTAAATTAACTAAAATACCCTTATAAATTTTATTCTTTTCTCATTTTCTCTTATTTAAAATTACAGAAAATAATTCATTTTAGGCTCGAGTTCGATCCGCTGAACGAATTTTCACCTAGGCAATAGCAGCATGCATACGCAGATATCCACAAGATTGTGAAATAATTTACACGAATAAGATTGTTATATGTCCCTGTGAACACCACCTCATTGTTAAATAAATAATTAATTATAAATAAAATTATGATATTTGGTCCAATTTTTAATTGCAACATAATTTTTAAAATTTATCAATATTTGTTATAATTTTTATGTCTTTTATACAACATGGTCGTCTCATTTCAGGATCCAATTCTGATGTGGATAACGGAACAACATAAACGACGTCGTTTAATATAAATAATTGACCCAAATAAAATTTCAGCATTTGCTATGAGTTTCAAATACAACAACACAACTTTACGCAGAATTTGTTTTACGAACGATGTTGTTTGGGCGCCGAAATGAAACAACTATGTTGTATTAAAAGAAATTAAAACATTAATACATTTTAAAAATTAAGTTACAATTAAAACTTGAACCAAATATTGTTATTAACTTTTTTCTTTTTCTTTTTTTGTAATTAACCCTTAAATAAATATGATAAATAACCATCAGTTACGCAAATATGCACAACGCGTTAGCCTAATTAGTTAAATACGAACCGGATGTAAATAATTTGTTATTTTATACAAATATATTGGCATAATTTGGAAAATCTAGAGTCAAAATATTAATGAACTAATAATACAACGTATTTTGGTAATATTTTTGTAAATATTGATTTTATATTCAATTTTAGACTATAAAAAAAATTATGTTTGTGTTATGATATTATTAAACTCGTGATTATAACTCAATAATAAGTAATGCAGTTGTAACCTATTACAATATTTACTTTCCATTGAGAATTTGACGTAGTTTTGAAATTATAATTAAATATAATAACTTATTTTATAAACACAAATATATAAAGGATTGTTTTGAAATAATAAGTATTCTGTAAATTATTATAATATTTATTTGGAGACATGTAACATATTTGTGGAGTGATTTTTTGGTGTTTTGGGTGCACTGTGCACCCATTTAACTAAAAATATTATTTGTTTATTTAAAAAATATTACTACTTTTTTTAAGATAACAAATCAGTAGTAATTTTTTAGTAAATAAGTAATACTATTTAGTTAAATAAATAATATTGTGTATCGAATTGATATTTATAACCTATAAGTAACTTTTATTTAGTTTTCAGGATAATCTATAAATTTTAAGTTCCAATTAATTGTATAGTTTATTAATTAGTGATACACAAAATTTATAGATAAGCATTTTACATTAAACAGAATATCTATACTGTGCTCATAATTAAATTTTCATTTTCAAATTTTAATTAATAAATATAGTAATTATTTCTTAAGTAGAGTATTGGTGTTATAAGCAATAAATATAATTGGTGTATTTAACATATTAAAATACGTATATTTTCCAATAAGTCCAAATGTATGTTGAAGTTGATACTAATAATTTACATAGCATATATATTTATTTGTAAATATCAATGTAATTAATTTAGTTAATTACTTTATTAGCCTTAGTAACCCTAAAATCCTAGTCTGTACACTGTATAAATATTATCCCAATGATGAATGAAAGGCACGGACGATTTATGGACATCTTCGATCATGAGTTCGTCTGGCCATCGTTACTCTGTATTTTTTTTTAATAATTATAGTATGACAATGCCCAGTTTCAAAAATCATGTGATTTAAATGGCACGTGTTCTCTTTTTTTTTTTTTTTTTTTTTTTTTTTTTTTTTTTTTTTTATGTCCATACACATTCCTCAAAATGGCAAATTGGAACGTAAAATTAAAACAATGAACAATATGGTACGAACTTTGCTTGCCCATTCTTTCATGCTTCCCTCTTTTAGGCATCACGCTTTCTATGTGGCCACGTATCTCATCAATATTGGACATACAGGTCTTATGTTTCAAGTCCCCCACTCAATTTTTGTATCAAAAAAATCCAAATATTCTCATTTCCGTATATTTGAGCATCTATACTATCCTCTCCTTCTCACTCCTAAAATACACAAACTCCAAGCCCATTCCACACCTTGTGCCTTAATCGGGCAATCCTCAACCATCGGAGATATACATGCTATGATCTATCTAATAGGAAGATAACCATATCTCGACATGTGATCTTTGATGAGTCGCATTTCCCATTCTTAAAGCTGCAAACGTTATCTTCTTCTTCTTATGCATTTTCAGATGATGGGTTATCACTTTTCCTCGCATGCATAATCCATATTCCCATACACCTCATTTCCCGAATATGACCCCTTTTCTTATTTCCTCGGGTTCTCTCTCGTCTGCTCCATGTGTCACTCCTCACAACTGGCCCAACTCGCTAACCATAGCCGCAATCCAACCTCCAAAGAGCATACCTTATCCCCCTCATCAACGAGCCACCCAGCTTCATGAGAGTCCACCTTCTGTGAGCCCAACCTGCCTAGGTCAACCTACTGCAACAACTCCTCTCAAGCCCACTCCAATATTCAAACCTCTTCTACCCGTGTCACCACCCGAAGTCAGCACATGAATTATTAAGCCAAACAAGAAATATACAATTTAAGTGCCGATTCCACTGCCTCAATTTTTCTTGTTCCCCATAACCCAATGAGTGCACTTAATGAGCTGAATTGGAAATCAGCCATGTTGCATAAATACAATGCTCTTCTAAAAAATTAGACGTGGGAATTAGTACCTATGTGATGTTATTCATTCCATGTGAATTTTTAAGCATAAAAATAATTCTAACAGTTCTTTTAAGCGTTACAAAGCTTGTCTTGTAGGTGATGACATGTATTAACTGTGATGACATGTTTAGCCCGATTGTTAAATTGGCCTATTTGGACTGTACTCAACATTACTTTGGCGAAATCCTTACCTCTGTGCTAGTTGGATGTGAAGAACGCATTTTTGCATGAGAATCTGCATAAAACAGTTTACATGCATCAATCATTGGGCTTTAAAGACCGTACACACCTAGACTACATATGTCTTCTTCATAAGTCACTTTATGGGCTTAAGCAAGCACCTCGTGCCACGTACAATGTTTTGCAGATTATGTTTCCACTCTTGGTTTCACTCATAGTACATTTGATCATTCCTTGTTTATTTATTATAGTGGGTTGGTATTGCTTATATTTTATTTTATGTTGATGACATCATACTAACTGCCCCCTCAGATACACTCTCGGTGTCCATTATGTCTCTTCTCAGTAGAGAGTTTACCATGAAGAACTTGGATCCTCTAATGTATTTTTGGGAATCGCAATTGCACGACATGATCACGAATGTTCCTCTCTTAGAAGAAATATGCTGAGGAAATCATTAACAGGGCAAGTATTGCAACATGTAAATTGTGTCCGACCCTAGTGACACAAAGGCAAACTCAATGCCATGACCAGGGCCATATAAGAATCCAACATATTATCGACGGTTAGCTGGCGCAATACAATATCTAACGTTCACCATGCCTGATATTTCCTATGCAATACAACAAGTATGTTTGCATATGAATGATCTGAGGGTAGAACACATATATGCTCTTAAGCGCATTATGCGCTATATTCAGGGTTCGATTAATTTTGAGGTTCATTTTATAAGTCTACCACTGATTCTCTAATCTCTTAGATGGATGCCGATTGGGTAGAATGTCCAGACACACGTCGTTCCACATCTGAATATTGTGTTTTCTTTGAAGACAATCTTATTTCATGGTCATCAAAGCGACAACCCACATTATCCCACTTCAGTGCAGAGGCGGAGTATAGAGGAGTTACTAATGTTGTCTATGAGTCTTGTTGGATCCCATAATCTATTTCTTGAGCTTCATTGTCCGATTAAAAATGCTACTCTTATTTACTGTGACAATGTAAGAGTAATGTATCTTTCCGGCAATCCTGTTCAACACCAACACACTAAACACATAGAAATTGCCACTTTGTTTGCAAAAAAGTGCAAGGACATGAGGTCTGCGTACTGCATGTCATGTCCCTCTATCAGATTGCAAATATTTTTACCAAAGGATTTCCGCGCATACTTTTTGATAATTTTTGGAACAACAAATATTTTTACCAAAGAACTTCCTTCTTTGATAATTTTCAGAGCAGACTAAGCGCACAGTAACCTCCCTCTTTGACTACGGCGATGTCACAGAGCATAAATATTATTCCAATGACGAATGAAACGCACGGATGATTCTCCAATAGCTTTTAATAATCATATAAACTTAAAAAAGTCTAATTTTAAATGTATAAAGAATTTATATGATAAAAGTTTCAAAGTTTGTCTTTGAAATTACTTCTTTGTTATAAACGTCCTTGTTCACGTTCGAATGGGAAACAATATATATATATATATATATATGTATATATATATATATATGTATATATATATATATATATATATATATATATATTCTCACAGTTATAATCCTCTTATGACTTTGTTATTGATAAATTTGATATATAGAATGAGCCTAAATCCCAAGAAGAAATAAAGATGAAGACTATCAAACACAAATTTGTGAGAGGAAAAAAATTAAGAACGACAATGATGAACAAATTTGACTTCAACTCTTAAACAGGAAATCAAGAGAGAAAGCAGAGAGAACCTAAAATTTAAAATTGAACTAAATCATTGCATTTCAGGAATTTGGATGAATTTGAAATCTTTTCATTTCAAATCCTTCTATTCAAAAGTTGTAACCATAAAATTCTCCAAAATTTTATGGGACACTGACCCCTCGAACCCTTGTGGATCCACCTATACATATATACACGGTCATTCATCGAATCGAGCAGCTCACACACCACCCCACGCTATATACTTAGTATGTATATAGCAAAGTAGTAGAGACATCAACATGAGAAATGGCCAAAGAGTGGGAGACAAGCACATAAGACCGAAATCTGCACACAAGGGGATGGGACTATAGTGCAATCTTATGATGCTCTTTTGTGCTGTTTTAGAACAATATGCCTACCACTTGTACCCTACTTTCACTTTTTTGAAAAACGCTTTTTAGGATGGAATAAAAGGTGAGGCTCTCCTCAAGAATTCATCCCCAACCCAAATGGTCCCAATTAATTTTATTTTTCTTCAATTTCTACTCTTTCAAAGTATGGAAAAAAATTGCCCACTAATTGAGAGGGACAATCAAGTGCATGCAGTTTGTGGATTATGACAAGGAAAAGGACTTTTGGGTGAATTATTGGCACATAAAGAAGTACCTTAAAAAAAATTCAGTGCTTAAATTCCTTTGTTTCATGTTTTGGCTTCAATTGTCTTCCTCCCATCGTCAAGATTCTTGAAATTTAGGCCCCAGAATTTGCAAGGCGCTTTATTTGGATAAGACAAGTTTGACACACAACAATATACTTAAAGAATGGATGTAGTTTTATTTGGTTGGAAATTTAAAAGGAAGTAAGTAAGACATGCAAATTTCTCTAAGATCTTTAGAAAGAGAACAGTAAATTGCGTGATGTATTAGAATTTGAAAAAGAAAAAAAAAAGGACGACTGCCCGAAAAAAGTTCCATCCCCTTCATTCAAAGATCGCAATTAATTTGTGTTTTCTTGACATGGTACATCCATTTATTTAGCAAATCAAATTAAAACGTACCAATAAAACATAAGCTTACAATAAATAATTTGTAATCTTAATTCATACGCATAGTATGAGGATGATATACTCTTAAACATCTAGTGATCTGAAATCCAAACAAGCCCAAAATCTGATTCTTTAAATAATTAATAATAATAATAATAATAATAATAATAATAATAATAATAATAATAATAATAATAATAATAATAATAATAATAATAATAAAAGGTAGGTCATTGGTATTTGTGTTCCAGATTCATAGAATGCAAACACGAGAGGAAAATAATTAATGAGAAAGAGAAGGGGTTTTGATGACATCCCATGGGGGCATTGGTTGCTGAACAAGAACGAATTCGGACATAAAGAATCTCTATAGAAGTACCTAACATAGCCCATGTTGGCCCATTAACAATATAAGAAGTGAAAACACTTTTTGTCTTCACACTTTTTTGGGTCAAATGAATTTAACCTATCCTATGATGTAATTGATGTGAACTCCTCATATAAATAAAAAATCAACCTTTACAAAGTGTATGCCCTTTGATATTTTAACGTGCATTCGAATCCAAGAATTTTAAATGTAAAAATTTGAACATTAGGGTTTCAAATTCTTATCAATTAAAAAAACAATGATTTCGGAAGAATTTGATGTTCTGAATTTTATATGTAATTACAGATCCTTCAATTCAAATGCAACCTTATTTTTTTTAGGTTTATAATGAACAATTATTTCGAAATTCTAATATGTGGTGTTAGACGTCATTGTTGCTTTTCGTCTTAGATAATGCAGAAAACTTATTGAATATGTTGGCCAATTTATTATATTTTTTCTCTATTTTCGCACTTAATACTTTTTTTTTTTTTTAGCTCTTGTAGTTTTATATTTCTAAACTTTTGCAACACATACCTTATCTCAACTTTTGTCATTTGCTTTTGTTTTTCTTTACTGTTACCTAAATTGTAATTCGATAGACAAATTTAAAATATACGAACTTGAAATGAAAGGCTTTTAAATTCACAAGGGGATTTCAAATCACCTAAATTCTTCCAAATTAGTTCAAATTAAAAGTGGTCAATCTCAAATGTATATTGTCCAAACAGTCATTTACAAATTTAATGTTGTAGATTACAAATTCATTGTCACATTCTTCAATTCATTTTTTAAATAAATAAATAAAAATCCAAACAGGGTATGGACAATAACCTAAATCAAACCACAAGAAAATAAAAGGAGGGAGACAAAGAATGAATGAATGTAGAGACGGCCAGCAGAGTTAGAGGGGGATGAAGATAACGATTTCCCAGCAACCTTAAGCAGATATAAATTGGGCAGCTTTATTTTTATGGGATTGGTGTCTGGATAATCATTACTTCCTTATCACCAATATGATAAGCAAAATAAATACTTGACCAACACTGGATGGATTTACTCATCTCCCCACTTGCTCCAATTGTAACAGGATTTTCCTCCCACTATCTAAGCATATAAAGAGATACAAATCAAGAAAAGCCTGCCATAATAGTGTCAGAATAATCAACTTGTAAAGGTAACAGATTAAAGTAATAAGGCATACTATTCTCAGAGAGAAAAAGGTGTGGAATAATTATATATTTAATACATGCAGGAATTATTATCTATTTAAACTCATTAATTAGATGTGATTAATACTAATTAACCAAAAATTCTGAAAAAGTTTGTAATTAATTATTCAGCTGAAATTTATGAGGGGTATTTATTGGCGTAAGTTTTGTATTTATCTTAATTCAACTGGAATTGGGCCCCTTTTGCATAATATGGGTCTCTTTTGACTCCATACAAAGAAATATGAACCTTATAAGATAGATACAATCGACTTAATAAGATAAATTCAAACTCAATTTTGAGACGTAGACATCATAGAATATATATTGAGAGAATCCTTAGAGATAGGTTTCAAAATGATATTTTTAGTTTGCTTTGAAGGTTAAGGGTGGAATTTATCGGAGCTGCATATAACTAACGAATGTGGGTTCTTTTTATTATTTTCTATTATTAGAATCAAAACCCTTCTTCACTTAAAAACAAAAATGTTCATAAGATAAAGTTTATCTTCCCCAAATTAGGATTGTACTTTAATTGGGATATGAATTTTAAATCCGACCCAACTTTTAAGTACGGAAAATATTATAAACTGTTGAGGGAGAGAGAGAGAGAGAGAGAGAGAGAGAGAGAGAGAGAGAGAGAGAGAGAGTTTAGCTCTCATCACTCTTGCCTAACAAAGAAAAAAAATTACATTATATCTTTATCAGTTTCATATAATTCTTGAGCGGATGGTGGAGCTTGATTGAGATTATATGATGACGCAATTTGGGAAGGCGACAATATGACTCATATCTACACTAATATACTTTCAGAATCACATTAATATATACACACACACACACGTACCAAATCATGGTTGAAGATCTCTGCCACTAAGTAGAGAGCAAAACCATTCACTCTATGGAAAAGGAAAAACTAAATTAAAAGCCATACTAAGTTTTGAACTCACAGAAAACAGTTTTGAATATAATTTTGTTTTTAATCTTCTAAATCGGTTTAATGTTTTATTTCGATCGAAAAAATGGAAATTAAGTTTATTTATGACAAGTTAGACAACTAAAATTAACTTTTTAAATATTAATTTGAACTAAACTGAATCTATATTTTATAATTTTAGAAATAAATTTGAGTACATAATGCAGGTCCACTAGGCTTTTTTCATAACAGGCCCGATAAAGTCCCATTTGATGGGCCTTGTACTGCCCATTTAGGCAAGAATGTCCCAAAGTTCAGGTCAAAACCACCCACCCATATATATGTATACGCAAAAATTCATGTGAAACGGTTGCACATATGACACGATTAGTTACTTTAAAAAATAGTGATACTTTATAGTTAAATAAGTAATATTTTATAGTTACATAAGTAATACATTAAATTATGTCACACGTGCAACCGTTTCACAGGAGACCCACTCATATATATATATATATATATAATAGGGAGCCTATAATAGTCTATTGTTATTGTCTTATCATTATTTGGTGCAAAAAAATTAGAAGTGCAATTCAAAGCCCTAATCTCCATTCAAAAGGAAAAACTATATAATCACATATATATATACACACACACACACACTTTAAGATTAAACAAACCACCCTACAAATAAAAATATTAAGTAAATCGTCCCTCTCAATCACAATGAACCCGACCCGACAGATAAACCCATACATTTCAAAAAATATGTTAGATTAGGCTGTCTTTTCAATTTACCAAAAAAAGTTGAGCCTAGGGGCCCAGTCCAAGCCATCCGACAGGCTCAACAGGCCCAATCCAATCAACCCGAGTAGCCCGATGGGTTGGCCCAATTTCTTCTTGGTCTTCTTGTTATTGTTATTATTTTGTTTCTTTTGTATAATGACGGTGTTTCCCGCTGTATAATATTTTTAGTCTCTCTTCGTTTCGAACTGGCTTCTGATGAACCAATGATAGAGATCGGACTCCTTCCACTCTGACTTCGTCCGTGGGCTGCCTACGTATCTCTCTGGAGAATCAGGCCGGCCGAGAAGATCTCTTAGATGGACCAGCCAGCTGGGTTGGTTTGGCTATTCTTTTCTATTGAAAAGGAGTCAGCTGTCTGCACGAGTCACTTTGTTATAGGCTCCGCTGGACGGCACGGCATTTTCGTTCAAATATAATAAAGGCCGGCCGTACTTGTGTTATTTATACTCTTTATTTTTTCTTGTTCATTAAGCCAACTAACTTTTTTTAAGTAAACAATATATTATAAAATGAATTGGGCTGGTTTTCTGACGACCCAAATGAGGCTGGTATTCCAGAAGTCCGAAGTAAATGGGCCTGACCCAGCCCAGACCGAACTTGGCCCGGCCCAACTAAATCGACACTAATCACATACACACGGGGATAGGATACGGTACATAAACCATCCTGTGGAGCTGGTACAATCACCGCAAAAACACCATAGAATCCATTAGTATAGACATATTTTTATCTCTTCACACTAAAGCTGAAACCCCCCTCTTCTCTTCACTATCCTTCTCCATGTAACCCCACCAAGTTTCAATATTTCAAAATTTCTCAGACTGTACAGCCATGGAAGGAACCCTTTTCCCCAACAGACCAGCATTCCCTGTTCAACAAACTAAACCAGCCTCGCACCCCAACCACCAGCGCCTCAAATTCAACACTGCCACTCTCCCTCTCCCTCCTCTTCCCTTACACCAACAATCTTCAACTTCGTCCCACTCTTTTCCACTCGATTCTCTCCTACAGCACCTTCTCCACATCTCTTCTCCTGTCAAGTCTTCTTTAGCTTCCTCCCACGTTGTACCTTCACACAATCAAGATTCTTTGTCGGCCCGTTTCAGGAAAGACGGCGGCAGTTCGATTGCGGTTCCCAGAATCGGTGAGAGCTCTGTTATCGATGGAGGGCCTCTTGATTTCCTTTCTCGGAAGTGTAAGTTAATGCTTGACTCAATTTTGGAACAACCCGTTTCTAGTTTGCTTTCGTTTTTTGATTCCGCGAAGTTTGAGTTGCACCATGGAGTTGATTTGATTAGTCTGTTGAGAGGATTGGATGTTTTGGGCCATAGTGAGAAGGCCATTTTGTTGTTTGAATGGGTTGTTGTCAATTCGGATGTTTCTAATAGTGATAAATTGGATAATCAGATGATTGAACTGATGCTCAGGATTCTTGGTAGGGAGTCTCAGCATTCGGTTACTTCGAAACTGTTTGATATAATTCCTGTTAAGGATTATACGCTTGATGTTCGAGCATGGACTACTATTCTACACGCATATTCTCGCAGTGGGAAGTATGACAAGGCAATTGCATTGTTTGATTTCATGAAGCTAAGAGAGATGAATCCAAATCTGGTGACCTACAATGTGATGTTGGATGTTTATGGAAAGAAGGGTCGGTCTTGGGATAAAATCTTGGACCTTTTGAATGAGATGAAGAGTGTTGGGCTTGAATTTGATGAGTTCACCTGTA
Source organism: Caryopteris x clandonensis (assembly GCA_028749325.2). Lineage (NCBI taxonomy): Eukaryota > Viridiplantae > Streptophyta > Magnoliopsida > Lamiales > Lamiaceae > Caryopteris > Caryopteris x clandonensis. Next base: position 1,177,943 of record JAPYKT020000048.1, read on the forward strand.
GCACTGTGATATCTGCGTGTGGAAGAGAAGGATTGTTGGAGGAAGCAAAGGCTTTCTTTAACGGGCTTAAGTTAAACGGTTATGTTCCGGGAACAGTAACATATAATTCTTTGCTTCAAGTATATGGGAAGGCGGGGATTTACAATGAGGCTTTCAGTGTTTTGAAAGAAATGGAGGAAAACAATTGTCCACCTGACTCAGTAACTTATAATGAACTTGTGGCTGCTTACGTAAGGGCAGGCTTTCATGAGGAAGGAGCTGCATTAATCGGCACCATGACAGAAAAGGGGATAAGGCCGAATGCTGTAACTTATACCACTGTCATTGATGCCTATGGGAAAGGCGGTAGGGAGGACAAAGCGTTGAGTTTGTTCAAAAAGATGAAGGAATCGGGCTGTGTTCCTAATGTGTGTACGTATAACTCAATTCTTGGGATGCTGGGAAAGAAGTCACGTATAGAAGAGATGATGGAGATAATCAGTGATATGAAATGCAACGGGTGCATACCAAATCGTGTTACTTGGAACACCATACTTGCCATGTGTGGTAACAGAGGGATGCACAAGTATGTAAATCGTGTTTTCCATGAGATGAAGAAGTGTGGTTTTGAGCCCGATCGTGATACTTTTAACACTTTGATAAGTGCATATGGTAGGTGTGGGTCCGAAATTGATGCTGGAAAGATGCACAGTGAGATGATTAAAGCAGGGTTTTCACCATGTATCACAACCTACAATGCACTTCTAAATGCTTTGGCTAGAAGAGGGGATTGGAGAGGAGCTGAATCTGTTGTTTTAGACATGAGAAGTAAGGGTTTTAAGCCCAATGAAACCACATATTCTCTGATGCTTCATAGCTACTCTAAGGGAGGAAATATCAGAGGCGTAGAGAGAATCGCTAAAGAGATTTACGATCGCCATATATTTCCAAGCTGGATGCTTTTGAGAACTCTGATTCTAGCTAATTTTAAGTGCCGGTCGCTCAAGGGTATGGAGAGAGCGTTTCAAGAATTCTTGAAGAATGGCTACAAACCTGATTTGGTGGTGTTCAATTCCATGGTTTCCATTTTTTCTAGGAACAAGATGTACGAGCAAGCCCACGAAATGCTTCATTTCATTCGTGAGAGCGGGTTGCAGCCAGATCTAGTCACTTACAATAGCTTGATGGATATGTATGCCAGGTCAGGTGACTGTTGGAAAGCACAGGAAGTCCTCAAAGGGTTACTAGAAAACAACGGCAAACCTGATCTTGTGTCGTATAACACAGTGATCAAAGGTTTCTGCAGACAAGGCCTAATGGAGGAGGCAATGAGGACTTTCACAGAGATGACGAATAGAGGAATACGGCCCTGCATAGTTACATATAATACCTTCATTGCCGGCTTTTCAGGACGGGGGCTTTTCCAAGAAGTAGATGGATTGATAAGCTATATGATTGAGCATAACTGCAGACCGAATGAGCTAACATACAACACCATTGTAGATGGGTATTGCAAGGCGAAAAGGTATAAAGATGCTATGGATTTTGTGAGCAGAATCAAGGAGAAGGACGCGTTATTCAGTGAAGAGGCTCTGCAAAGGCTTGCATTTCGAGTCAGGGAAAATATGGATTCATGAGTTTACGTAATCTTGAAATTGTTTTCTTGAAATATTTTCTGGAGCAACATTACAGTAGAGCTTGACAATTGGCGTTGAAGTTTTCTGGTTGACAGATATTGGGAAGAGAATATTCTTGTATAATAGCAGTCTCTGCGGCATCTTACTGTCTTGAAGAGCTTCTCTCTCATCTCGATTCTGATATAGCACAGCACAGCACCTATGGCATTCGACGGTTTCTCTCTTCTTACATGTAAATTTGTATACTTTTTGTTGTTTCAAATAAACGCGTGCATTATATTTAAGCTTTTTTGGAATCGTTTTCAAAACTCATCTCAGCTTTATTCTGATGCGTACGAAATTATTTTGTTTTATGCAATACTTTAGTAATACATCTAAATTGAATATTTAAAATAAGTTAACCACTATCACTTCATTAAATATATAATACAATTGTTTTAATAATTGTGATTCAATGGATCTCACTATTTATTTAACCACTATTCTAATAACATAAGATATTTAACAAGTATGATGTCACTATTAGTATATCTAATGTAATACTCCTTTCATACAACATAAAAAATAAAAATTTGTCTTCTATCTATCACTAAATAGTTGTTGAAGCAGATTTTTTTTAAACAAGCGTTTTATAACCATGTACGTATAGTTTCAGTTTAGGAATGTTTGAATTGGATATTCCCATCGGAACGAGAGATCAGTCTATCCAATACTATTTTTGTTTAAACAATGTAAATAGTGATCTGCCTATCTCATAACTTTCATCATTTTTTTAATTATTATCCAAACAACGATCATTATTTACATACAACCAATCATTATTTACATAATTTCTCACAATCTTTTCCTAAATCTTACACCCACCAATTCCAACTTTAAATTCATTACATACATAAATTTTCATAATATAATATCATAAATCAAATATTATTTTCTATTATTTATTTGATCTTACTTATCCTAAGCTGAGGTAGTCTGAATACGACAACCCACATCTTAATATTTTAATGTTTCAAAGAGGAAATTGAGAATCAACAGCTGCATAGAATTCCCAGTGCATATCAAGAAAATATCCACCAACAAAAATCACACATCCCAACACATCTTTGCATTTTTTTTAATCATCATTTTGTTGTGTCTCCAAAGTTGCAGAACACAAGACAAAACAACACAATATAAACTAAGACTAGATATATTAAGCCCTACAAATACAATTCTACCAGCCTAGAAAGAGCTAACGCTGCATTAGGTTTTCTTGGCAAATTTCATACAAAAATAAGTGGCAAATTAAAGTGAGGTCATACCATTAACTCAAACGCTCCAAGAAGCATTACAAGAGAAACAAATTTAAATACAGCCACCACATCATTTTCTGCTTCACAACTTCCTGTTCAGTCTTGGTTGAACACTGAACTTGCCAATGATAGTTCATGAAGTTCACTCAGCATCCACTCTTCCCCTGTTTGACCTCCAAGAACGATGGCTCTGGTCCCACCAACTACACACGTACTATGGCCCCATGCAAATCTAGGGGGGCGTCCTGGTACGTTCAGAATCCTCCATGTCGGCTTCTCTTCAGTTGGATCGAGTATGTAGAGTTGTGAAGCAGAGTGCAGACCAGCCACAGAGCCACCAAAGACGAGGATTCTGCCACCTGGAAGACTCACAGCCACATGATCCAGTCGGGGAGGAGGCGCTATGCCACCTGGATTCCCCGCACCAGGCATCCCACTCCCCGTAACACATCTCCAACATGGTTCCTCCTCGCTTAGATCCATGGTGAATACATCACTTGATCGAAATCGTAGGGGCCCACTCTTAGCAAGACCTCCGAACATCAAGATTTTTCTCCCACCGTAAACAGACAATGTGTGGCCCAGGCGTGATGGTGGGGTCCATGTTACCGGTATCTCTCGCCACACGGGTTTCTCTATCGACAGATCAAGCAAGAAGGTGTCACTCAAGAGCACCCCAGAATCAGCACAACCACCGGAGACGATCAGCTTAGTTCCATCAACCGTGCACGAGCTGTGCCAAGATCTCGGAAGTGGTGGGGCCAAGCTGGAGATCTCGCGCCACGTAGGATGTTTGGCATCCAAATCCAACAAAAAGACATCATTAAGTAAGCCTTGCCTCCCACACCCCCCGAAAAGGACAAGATTAGAACCATTTACACAAGAAAGTGTGTGGCCCCACCTCCCAGGAGGCGGAGAGCTTACCTTGACATATTGCCACTCTGGATGTGTGGAGTTAAGGTCCAAGACAAATGTATCATTCATCGGTTGCATGTTGACACCTTCTCCACCAAAGAGAACCACGCGATTGCCAACAGCACATGCACTGAAGTTGCAACGGGAGGGTTCAACGGCACCTCCAACAGTTACTTTTCTCCATGCGGCTGCTTCAAGAGTCGTCAATTCTCTAGCCAATCGACCCCACCCCAATCTTTTGGCACCAGGCACAGTCTCCAGTACTCGAGTAGTTTCACTACCCCATGCGTTTTGACAGACCATGCGCCACAGGTCTTCATTCTTTGTTAGCTCATAAAACCTCTGACAAACAGAGCCAACAGAAGCAATATCCCTTGGAGTCAATCGTGAAAGGATCTTCAGAGAAATTACTTCATCACTTAACTCCATTATTCCAGAAACCCCATGGCCAATATTCCGACTCCTATCCAATGATACTTTAGAAGGAGAAACATTGAATCTGAATCTCTCAGATTTTCTTGCAGATTCCTTAGCCAATGATCCTGGAAGTGGACCCAGATCAAGGGTTACTTCCATAAAGACCTGTATGCCAATGATATGTGTTATTGTTTCATCATCACCATATATTGGGGTCATACGCAACCTATTCATTAGTGGAGATCCATCTTTTTTGAAATTTAACAACTCCCCTTGAAACTCAATCCCTTCCCCAAGACATCTTCTTATTTCAGCAACAACTGTGGGGTTCACAAGAGGATGTCTTCGCTTGGCAAAAGGGCCTCTGCATTGCAAGAAGCGGCTGCAGCAATTTCAAAACAACAAAAAAGGACATGAGTTAAAACTACATAAAACCAAATAACCCACAGCCAATCTTTGACAGCTTTAAAAATGTTGCAAAGAATAGCAAGATAGGTAATACCTCAAAAAAGAACAAACAAGAAACTTGATATAGTTACAAACAGTAAAAACTCGAGAACTCAAAAATTGTATCAATCAGTGTTGAAGAATATTCTAAGTAGACATCTAGGCACTAAGCCACCCCTATACGGAAGCGATAACCACCTGTTAGGCGATAAAAAAATTAAATAAATAAACACATTGAACCTGTCTGTGCCGCCTAGGCAGTGCCCAGCACTCCTAGGCACTCCACGCAGCCTGTTTAATTTAATTTTATTTTTCGTTTGCAATTTATGAGCTTATGGCCCAAAACTACACTGTTTAATACAATAAGAAATACAAGTAGAGCTAAAAAACAACAAATAAAATAGGTCTAATAAAAAGTTAAAATGATCTAGATGTACAGTAAATAAGAGTTCATCCGAAATTATATCAGTACATTCAAGAAAACCTTTTAAGTGAGCTTCAACCCCTTGGTTGTCTTCAACCTATACAGATGATTAAAAATATCATAGTTAAAACATAAAAAATAACTTCAAATAAAAGGGAGACACAAATTTAGCCTACCCAGTTCTCTATTGAATTCCAATTATCCCCCTCTCACTAACAGGAGGTTGTTCAAGTTAACAAATTTAACAGAAAACTAATAATAAGTAACCTGATAAATTTTGGGGATAAAAAGAAAATAGAGGAAGGAGTGAAGCATAAAAAATGTACCCAGGGTACATGCCACCCCATTTCCTTCTTCTTAATGATATTTTGAAAGGAGCATTTGTCTTTTCTTCTTCTCTTTCATCATGCATACTCACATCAAACAACCAAGCTACACTCAGTTTCGCTTTTTTTTCTTTTTTCTTTTTTCTTTTTTTTTTTTTAGGAAAACCCTTCATTCCAAATTCCTCAGTCTGTCATCATAGCAAGCAAAACACCCTTTATATCATAGTTTGCAGCAAAAAGGTCACATTTTTACAACATGCTTTAACTCATTATTCCCTAATCATTGATATTAATGTAGTACCAAATATAAACGAGAAGGCCAAAGCTGAAGGTGTTTGATATATATCTCCTGCGCCTGAGAAAATTTACGGTTTGGATGGAAATGAGTTCTTGAATAAGAATACGTGATCAAACTTATTGCCACTTTGTTGGATACCCATATATGCTTGTAGATTATGATCATATTTATGATGGGCGTAAAAATTATGGATGGATTAGACTCTAATAGTATAACAATGTGAGATTATGATGATTCTGGAACCATATAACAATGTGATGAATGCATATTTTGACGGTTTTCAACTTTTCAAACAAGTTGGCCTTATGAGCTGAAGGGTATTTTGTTTATTCATGGAAACCTCAAGAGGTTAATAGTAATGTGATAATACACATAACAAATCATTGGCTCTGTTAGAAGTAATGGTTGTTTTTGTTGTATATGCATGGTATGAAATGTTTAAATTATGAACACAATTGTATACAATTATATTTGAAGAACAAGTACAACAAACCTTATATTGATAAAATTACATTCCCCACCAAATTGATCGACAAGTGCTCTTTATGAATAAAAAGATTATAATGCAAGAAAATATATTCTCAATAACTTAAGCTCGTTGTTATGCCTTCTACCTAAAATTCTGGAAATTTAAGTGCACATTTATTATTGCACTGCTGCACATATTCAATAATCACAAATAGCCCATTATGTGGAGTGCATTCAGGATAAACTTGATTTTCCTTATCAATATATTGATGATGTCCACATTTTACGATAGGTCAACTGATTGAAAAACCTAAGAACATGCAAACGTCACGGATAGTCATGTGTTCTCAAAGTTGATACTGTAGTAATGCCAAAAAACACTGAATCTCTACTTGCCAGTAACCAAATCCATATTGTGTAAAAAGAACACCTGAACTCACATAGATAGTGGTAGTGGTTAATAGCAAATCATTTAGGAAAATATTATAAGCTTCTATAATTACTATATAAACTCTCTTAATATCTCACTCTTACAGCCCTTAAAATTACTCTCCTCTCATTTACCACTACCATACGTCACCCTTTAGTCTCATTAATTGTTGTCCTTGTTTAGCTATTACTCGCAGTTAGTGGATATAATGTTGCATAAGCAAATAATAATTTTGTGATGGCACCCACATAAATGAGGATAGTTCATAACTTTTTTCAGAGTACACCAATTCCTAAACTCCATGAACTTCAATTTATCACTAAGAAGAAAAAATCTTAATAGCCAAAAAAAAGTCCAAATCTGTAGAATCATACAATGCAGGAAAAAGATTTGTTAGGTCATTCGTTCTGAGGCTTTATACAGCATAACTTCTGCCAATCAACAAAACATAAAAATAAATAAATAAAGCGAAATTTTAAAGCAATAATTATCCCTTATCTCTTTTAACATTTTCCACATGTACATTGAAGCCTTTGATTTATTACACATAATTAAAATAAAATGGTACAATAGAGGCTACTTACAATACCAAGATTCATCCAACAAACTAAATTAAAATATACAAATAAAATAATCCAAGAATGGCTACTTATAATACCAACACCAGCCAACATAAAAAGATAAGGACACAAAACTGAATACTCTTCCAGGAATCAAAACTGAATTTCTCAAGGAAGAGTCACATGATCAACATTGATCTTGATCATAGACTAACCCAAGTTTGGAAAACTGCTAAACTACCAAGGCAAGCTATAATAAATTAAAATAATCTATTAAGGTGGTATCTTAGGGTGTTCTCTGGGAATATCTAGGTCCAACCTTTCTTTCCTTTTTGGCTGAACGGGGGGGGGGGGGGGGGGGGGGGGGGGGGGGGGGGGGGGGGGGTGGGCGGAGGAGATGAGAACTCTAAAATGCAGAAAAGTATTTTTTATCCTGGTTTAACAAAATAGTTCAAGTCAGCTCTAAATTTGCAAAGACTAATTTGATTACTTCAGTGCTTATGATATGATTTCAAACAAGTTTGACTTGAAAGTTGGTTCTTGAATAACAAGCCTGAGCATAGGCAGAACATAGAATATGCCACACTGATACAAAATTGTATGAGAATACAATGTCAACTATGTTTAAAGTTTAAGACATTTTATCCTATCCCAAGGCAGATCTAGTATCTCGTGACTAAGGCATATTACAAACTAACCAGGGTGATTCAAACATAAAATGAGGCAATTGATGACTATGATAATAAAATATGGCATATAAAAGATACAATTTGCTTTTGGTTATTTCAAGTACAACTTAAACTTAACTAACTATGCATACAAATGTCAAAAATTTATTTTGCCAAATCCAAAATGTGAGATCTAGCATTCTACAATAAAATTGTGCGCTTGAACACAAACTCGCTCTTCCCTACTTATAAGTCACACCCGATCCCAATAGAGTCGATGACGAGCATAACAAACTTTCCAGCACTGACATGTCCTTGTTATAAGAATGATAAAACTGAAAGCTTCCATGTTCAATACCTAAACTAAGGAGTTTGATACCCACCAACCATTTTTCATACGAAAATGAATGGCACACCTCAAAATTTTCCATATTTTATATTTATATATATAAATATATATATTCACTCATAGTTGTGGTAGCAAGGTCGAAGATTCACCATTAAATATTTTGTAGCAGCTCCCAAGGAAATAATAAATATTTAAATCCAGGAAACAAGCTACCAATCAACCGTCAGTATGAGCGGTAGTTGTCTCATCTAATAGAGAGGAGGTCATGGGTCCGATCCCTCTCCACACCTATTACCACAATTTGTTAAAAGAATTTGACTTCAAAGGAGGGGAAGGGAGCAAGAACAAGACATAAGTCACCAAACTCCATCAAATATTTGAAAGACATGCTGTGTCAGATGTTTATAAAGCATCAAAAAGAAACATAAGTTGTTTCTTTCTCTCCACTTATAGATTAAATCTGAGCCTTTGCCTCTGATTGTGTACTATACAAACAAATGTTCAGCAAAAACAAAGACTAATAAAGGTTCAATTGTCTTCAACAGAAGACAACAAACGTTCACTACCTACTTTGCCACAAAAATAGTAGACCAAGGAAAGCATACATTAAGGACAACTCAAAAAGCTATAGCCACTTCAATTATCCTCCTTCCATATTATCTCTTCTTTGCATACAGAAAAAAAAATCTCATATTAATCACCTCATGTTCTAAAACGCTTAATTCCTGTCTAAGCTGGTATGATCGTCATAATAGTTTATGTAAAAGGTCCCAATTTCTTCAGCTCCTCCTCATTATTTTCAAAACCTAAAATTACTAACTTTCGTTTAACATACATCAAAGAACAGTTGAAAATGAACAGCTAAAGATAGCGGCCAATTATTCATATACCTGCTGTCCCGCAGGAAGAGAACTGACAATAAAAGAACTCTACCCAAACATAAACGGAACAACAGAATCCAAGGAGGAAAAAGGAAATTCAACCAAAATACTAACCAGTTACGACCAAGAACTTCCTCCGCGCGGTAGCCAGTAACCATTTCGAACACCGAATTAACGTAAATGATGGGATTGTCCGGCTCCAAAGCATCGGTAACAACAAACCCACAAGGCGCCGGTTGCAGAAGAGTTTCGACAGGGAACGGAGGTCCACCGCCTTTCTTCCTCAACAGAAAACCTAATCCTTGTCCAATCTCCTCCTCCTCTTCCTCCACCTCCTCATCGCCGCTGAGATCAGATTCCGAGTTACTATCCCACTCCATCATTCCAATACACTGATACCACACCGCTCTCCGCTCACCCCATACTAATGGTGATCAAACCGATAACAACAGAACAAAACAGGGGACAGGTAAACAAGAACTAGGATTGCGAGTGGATTTTAGAATTTGGAGATTTAGGGGTTTTTGACAGAGATGAAGTGGTAGGAGAAATGAGTGGACGAGAAATTGGGTTTTAGCAAGAAGCGAACCAATTAATCTAGAGCGAGAAAGATTGCGCAGAGCAGCGGGTCGAGGGAAAAAAGGGGAAAAACTTTGGGCTGTGAAAAGAAAAAATCTGGGGGTGTAAGTGTCATAGTACCGCGATGCGATGCGGGAGGGAGATAATGCTACAGCTGGATATTGTTTTTGACTTTACAATATATATACATTTATATATATACATATATTTACATAAATATATGGCTAATGTTTCAATTGTTGTGTTCTGGAGTATTCACATTTTGAATTAACATAAACAGACCACCACTGCTTAATTCTTATAATTCTATCATTGGGTGCAATGCAATTCTTTTGAAAAAAATAAAAATACTATCTCGATTTAGAGCTATTAAACTAGGTCAGGTGCGCGTCTAGCCGGCCGTAAATTTACCTAGGTGGGATGGAGTGTGGGCTATCTTGTTTTTTTTAAAGCTTTTTAGTTATTTTTTTATTATTTTATAAAAATTTATTTAAATGTTAAAACTTTGAAAACTATTTTAATTTGTATAAGATGAATGATGAAATTATATATTACAATTGATTTAATTGTTGAATTAATTAGTAAAATCAATTTATAGATTTTTTTTTATTGGATAGTCAGTTAATTATAGTCACTTCTAAAAAAATAATTAGTCTATAATGAATTGCAATATATTATATAGTGACCCGTCTAACTTATGGCCCATCAGTGGATTGGACTTGACTAGAAATTTCAACGACTCCTGATTTATAACTCGTCAAATAGAGAGTTTTTGTGGGTTATGGTCCGTCTCACCTCACCAGCTTATCTTAACAACTCTATTTCCATCTCATAAAAATTCATGTTTCATAATTATTTTTATTTTATAAAAAAAATATATTAAAAAAATCAATGTCATTTTACATACATACTCTAACCACAAGCAACCCTGTGGCTTAATTTGAAGTGGAAGCATAACCGGTGAACAATGTATCCTGAAAATTGAATCAATTTACAAGAAGTAAATACAAAAGGGGCACAAAAAATGTCATTCCTTTATGACTGGATTCAAAGAAATGGAGATAATCTGATTATTTATATTCGTGAAATAAGTTAATGGGTTTAATACATATTATAATACATGATCCTTATGATATATGTGGATAATATATAATTCATATTTCCAAACATGATGTATTTATCATTCCTCATTTTTTATTGAACTAATTAACAAGAATAGAATTTTAAAAAAATAAAAATCGTACAATTCTACAAAAGACCTACAATTTTCCTTGCATTGACGGCACAAATTGAAAATCAATGATTAAGCGTTTTAGGCTGCTTAAAGTCTAGACTAACCAGGCAACCTCCTACATTTCATTTTTATTTTAAAAACTTTTACATTTTTTCCATTAATACATAATTTAACACTAGATTATGTTAAATTTCAAACTAAAAAGTAAAACAATTTCTTAAATAGAATTAGAAAATATATGTTTAGACCGCATGACTCAACTAATCGCCCCCCTTCCCGCTTAGATACAGAAAAATGTGTAATATTATAAAAAAAAAAAAATTAGGCTATCTAGATCGATTTTTCATAAATGCTCCGACCATCAAAATTCTTGACACTTGTTATTATGGTTTAAAATAATAAGGCAATCTATCTGAAATTTTGAGAAGACAAAAATTCTCATAAATATTTTATATAAGGCAATCTCATAAATTTATTATGTTGTGTTAGTTTCACGAGTTTTCAACCGTTGGGTTAGAATTGTAAAATTGGTGAATTACTTGGAAAATTTTGTACATTTTATTTGTACATTTTAATAATAAGGAAAGAAAGTAAAAGGACTGAGCGACAAAGATCCACGGGAACATCGGGTACTGCTCATCCCCATGTAATTACCGGAAAAGCCCTCTCTTTTCTAAGAATATTACTTTCCGATATATAAACACAGACTTCACACAACACTTCACAGTTCACACACATTTCATTTCCAAGACGCATTAAATCCGCAAATCACTCTGCCTTTCACTTCCGGGGTTGTCTGAAAAGGCGGCGAAAGAATTCTGCTCTATTTTCCCTTGATTTTTCTTTTTTTCTTGGAAAGATTTATAGTCAATAGAAATGCCAATTAAGAGTGAATCAGGGACCCCGCCGCCGAGGATCGGAAAGATCGGGCCGTACACGGTGTTTGTGACGCCTCCTGCTACGCCAAATCCCAGCCCCAAGCCGGAACCTCCAACTACGGTTCAGTTTCAAGCGCAGACGCCGGTCCAGATTCGTTCCCCTCCCCCAGTTATGGCCCCACCTGCGCAGTTCTATAAAGAAAAGCCTTCTTCTTTTGCTTTCTTCTGGAACACGGTCGCCAAGGTTCAAAATGGTATCTTTTGTGGCTTCCTTTCTCGTGAAATGCAGTTTCCTTTAGTTCGATTAAATGCTTTTAGCAACATATATAAATATATATTTCAATGGAAGGATTTTTTTATTTTTTTTCCGTTATTTTTTATTTTTTTTTCAGCGCATGCGAGCTTGGATGAGCATGTGGCACATTGGTTTGGCTTGAATCAGTCAAAATATCAGTGGGCATTGGATGATTACTACGAAAACAGTGGAAAGGTACTTTTTTCATTGCAGTTTGCCCTGAGTAGTTCATTATCTAGTACGACATTCACATAGAACCCTTGTTAAATTTGCCTTCTTTTTTGGAGGTGTTCCCCCCAAACCAACCATTCATTTAATCTCGACTAAGTTTGTGGGATTTTTCCTGTACATTTTTACCCATGATCAGTCTCGTATTAGCAAGCATTGAACATAGAACAGATTGGTTGTGAGGCGTTTTTGGTGTTGGGTTATAGTTATTGTAATGAAGGATGAACCCAGATCTAGATGAAGTGGTAAGCAAGTTTAGACTAATGCACATATGGGGTCAAAAATTACATAGTATGAGTCAAAACTTATAAAGTTACGGAAACACGATCTCATTCAGCTTTCATGGGAAGAAGAGCCTATAGCCGTTTTAACAAGAATCACTCTATCTTTGAGAATGAAGTGGAACTTGTTTGATATTCCACTTCATGTCCATTTTGTAATAAATATCAGAAAACAAGGAAAGTTATTAATAAGAATGGGCGTAAGAATCTTGACAGGCTGAATAGTGAAGAAGATGAAGAGGGCCTCCATATGGGATTTAAAATATAATTCTATATTCATATGCCTGTGTCACATTCCTGTAAACATGTTATATTAAAGTCGATAAGCTAATTTCCTTGCATCTTGATCGGCACAAGGATTCTGATGGCTGCTGAGGATAAGAGAAAAAAGCAAACTAGTGAATGATCTTTGATCGTTTGGTTCACAGGGTTCTGAAACAAAATTTTGGGGACCATATCATGTTATTGAGAAACTTATTTCCCTTGTCCAAAGGTGATGAGATGAGAGGGGAGGGGGGGAAATCATGTATGGTTCTTTCTCCTTCTCCAGTATTACTCCTTATTGCTGACCTCATTGTTTTGCTAACAACCTTGAGATCTCTGTAATTCTTCTGGATTTATTTTCCCTCTTTCTAAAATATTTATTTCTATAGTTAAGTATGCAGGTTTTTCATTTGTTGTATTTTAATTCTCTTAAACCTATACAAATTGAAGCATGTTTCACCATCTAAAATCCAAAATATAGTTTGTGGGAAAATAAGTAAATTAGTTGTGATTCTGAAGATCAACTTGTGCCATTCTAGAGGCGTCCCAGTACTACAGGCATATCCCACCGCCATTGGCATAATTCTGTTGGGTTGTTCCTTTTATCGTCTGCTAACATAAGTAGAAGGTTATTATTTGAAGTCCCTACTGCTGGTAGCATGATTTTCTTATAGGTTGCCTTTGAATTGAGGGATCTAGAGTCCTTCACAAGGAAAGTTTGTCTGAAGTTGCATGTACTGTATTGAAGTATTTGAAGAACAAAAAAATACATTTAGTTACCGACAATGGAGCTGGGCCGGCAATTTGGGCCCGGCCCGAGGAGCTTGCACTCATGTTTTTGCCGGCTGAGAAGACAGGACAAATAGACCCAGCTGTAATCACCCGACAGCACGAATTGGGCTGATTCATTGTTTGTGCAAGTAAATGGCTGGGCCAGGTTTGGTTGGGAAAATGTCCTACAGCCATTTCAATCTGGATCAACCCGGCCCAATCTCACTCCTTGACCTGGTGTTTGCCACCTCTAATGTAGAGATGCACACACCATTTGCGAGCCCACCTATATTTTTGAAAGATCTTGCGTTTACCATATTTTATCGTTTGTTTTCGATCTACTCAAGTCAAATTCATCTTCAAATCCTTTCAAATGCAATCTCATAATATTCACATGAAGGTGTCCTGTGATAACAATAGAGTTGTATATACCAACCTGCCAACCCATTGGTTGTGGGATGGTAAGAATGTGCAGTGAATTTTGTGGACAATAGGGAAAGGGTTGCTCCTTTTAAGGGTTTGGAGTTAGGTACAACCTTGCTTGGAATTTCGAACACAGAATGGTGTGAAACAGATCGTTCTTATGCATGAACACTTGTTGACATTAAAATTAGCAGCAAGATCAATTTGCTTTCTAAGATGAAATCCATAAGTTTTTTTTTTTTTTTTGGTATTGGTTCTTCTCTAGCCAGCGTACCTTAGAATAATTTGGCTCCATTTTTGTTCCATGTCGATTTCAGAATCCGGCAGAGGCGAAACCACAGCTTAAACCCAGCAAAATGCAGAATGTATGACATGCTGACAAGCAGGTAAGATACCATTAGTTTTTCTCTCTGTTTACTTATTGTTTGTTGAAATCCTAGTAAGCTCCTCCTCACCCTTTGGATTTTCTATTTCAGTGAAGACAGCTGCAGAAAGCTCTTTACTGGTGTTTCTTTTCAAAATTTGGAATACCAAATCACAGAATGCCTACATTTTTCATCAGGAATTTCTTCTCATATGTACCAGTATACATATTTTAGCTGTTTCGACCCCAACAGATTGAATGGTGTCCTGTCAGTTGTAGATCTTTGTTAGTATCTTCTGCAGCTCAGCGAACTTTATAGAATTGTGTCGTGAATGCGAGATGCGTTAAACGCTCGTCGTCAGGTTTGTTGTACTCCTATTTGTGATGTAAAACTAAAACTAATAACGTTTTGGTACTTGTAATTCCAGAAAGGGCATCAAATGCCTATTTGTTGTTCAGCATCACATTGTTAGGCTTTTCAATCTTGTACTTGTTCATGAGAATGAAACCTTTTACTAATCAGGTAGCTCAGGTTGACGTGGGGTGTGATTGTCCTGATTTCCAGACTTTTACAAGGAAATCTATTTTGAATTTTCTAAAAAATATTAAATGAACATAAAAATATATTTAAACAACTCTGAAATTATTACAGATTTTTGAGGACTTCTTATCTAATTTTTGTATTTGCTAAATGATTTTTTATTTTTATTTGGTTACCTTTTGATTTAATAAATATTGATCATATTCCGTTTTGGTAATTGGAGATTTATCTAGATTGTCTTAGATTTAATTTTTGCTTTATTTGGTAATTATAAAAGTTGTTAAATAATGATTAGTAATTTATTGAAAAGTAATTTTCATATTTATTTTGTTATTATTATTATTATTATTATTATTATTATTATTATTATTTTTTCTGAATAATTTGTAGACTCCATTTTCAAATTTATGTAACAATGTTTTCATTTCTTCTGCAACCCTTTTATTTGTTTAAATAATTCTCTAGATTTTTTGTGTAATTATTTAAACAATCAAACTTTTTCTATTTATTTACAGCCTGAAAATATTAAAAACAAAATAAATAAATCAGCAGAAAAAAGAAAGTCCAAAGTCACTTCTTCTCTTACACATTCGGACGGCCTCGACAACCAGTCCACCACCACTGCCACTATCCTTTTGACAACCTCCACCACCCCAGCCACCGCCGCCAACCATTGCTGCACTTCGACACCAGAATTTTAAGGCTATACTTTGAGGGTTCGAGTTTTTAGTAGTTAAAGAGCATATATTTTTCATTCTTTCTTCAAAAGGTACATTTTAACTAAGAATTTATTGATGTGTTTTATGACACGATTTAATAAAACTCTTAAAACATATAAGACACAATTAATTGGATTCATTTTGATATTGAGGATCAACCAAAATAGAACTAATTTTCTCTTATGGAAGGAATATAGAAAGTTTTTAAAGAAACTTTGAGAGGAAATACTTCATGTTCAAACTTATTTTGCAAATTTCAGATACAAAGATGAGTTGCAAATAGTTGTGCTAACATTTAGAGCTTGTAAGCTCAGTGTTTAAACAATGTGAGCTCACATACAATAAAAGTTCAAATATGGTTTCATGCAGTTGTCGGAAAATTGAGTTTCTAAGTATTATTTGTAGGCATCTTTTGACATTTTTTCAGTGGAAGCAAATATTTGAATTGCCATCAATGTATATTCTACCAAGATGGATGGTAAATGCAAAAATTGGTAGAGATCAAGATAATTATGGTGAAGAGATTGTTCATGTTTATGACAAACCTCTTTTGACATGAATCTCAATGTTATCACATTTGGCTTTAATCATAAAAGTTGACGCTGTTTTTACCTGAAGATGAGTTTAACTTGCTTATAAAACAATCATAATATATTCACTATAAGATAAAGAGGATAAACATTGCTCAAAGTATGCAACTATCCTCTATATAAGGTAAAACTATGTAAAAGATGTGTCAAATGATGTGCCAAAAATTAATACCATAAAAAAAAATACAATTTCAAAAGAAAGTACTTGTTTGGGTTGTGGCAGTAATGGTCATGATAAACGAACTTCTTAAAAAAAACATAACTTCTAGGCTGTAGACCTCTGTTGCACAACCAGCTGTGTACAACAAAATGCATAGTTGAAAGTGTTGTTTGTTTTTTATTGTAATATACTAAAATATTAATTTTTAAATATAAAATATTATTTTTATACATTAATTGTAGTGTATTTAATATTTAATATATTTTTATATTGTTGAATATTTTTATTTTAAATAATTTTTATTAAAATATATTTTATATAATTATGTATATATTACTATTTTTATCATATTTTTTATATATTATAAATTGTGGGTTGCAGCCTGCAGGTCTAATTCAACTTGGTTCAAAAACGGGTTCAATAGGCTGCGTCACGTGACGTCCACTCCAAGAAAGAATATAGCATGATGCCGTCTCACCGATGATATAAAGGAGACCAAGATTTGATATAGCATAACACCTGCATATGCTTGAACACCAGTCGGATGAACGAGTTTTAGAACTTCATCAAAGCCAACAATGTGTCCGACTGACGCGCCACCCAATATTTCCGATATCTATGCCCAGATTGGACTCATCAAAACCCCCGACGGCTCCTTCACCCGCTTACCGGACTTCATTCCCACCACCCCCGCCTCTTCCGACCCAATTCCAGTCCTCACCAAGGATATTCCCATCAACCTAGCTACCAACACCGGGGTCCGTCTCTATCTACCCCGTCCGCCCTCCGCCGACGCTCCCGCAACCAAATTGCCCGTCATAGTATTCTATCACGGCGGCGGCTTCGTCATGGCCAGTCCAGCCACAACCTTGTTCCAATACTTCTGCCGCAGTATTGCCCACCGAATCCCCGCACTGATGGTGTCGGTGGAGTACCGCCTCGCGCCGGAACATCGCCTTCCCGCCGCCTACGACGACTGCGTCGAAGCTCTGCACTGGGTTAAAACCACCGCCGACGAGTGGCTGACCAAGCACGCCGATCTCTCGAGGTGTTTCATCATGGGGAATAGCGCCGGAGGAAACATAGCGTACCACGTGGGCCTGCGTGCGGTAGCGTGCGTCGATCAGCTGGAGCCCTTGAAGATCCAAGGGCTGATATTGCACCAGCCGTTCTTCGGCGGGGTCGAGCGGACCGCGTCAGAGATCAGACTGGCAGACGATAAGATGGTCCCACTTCACACCACTGATGTAATGTGGGACCTATCGCTGCCGGTCGGCGCTGACCATGACCACGAATACGCTAATCCGGTG
Source organism: Caryopteris x clandonensis (assembly GCA_028749325.2). Taxonomy (NCBI): domain Eukaryota; kingdom Viridiplantae; phylum Streptophyta; class Magnoliopsida; order Lamiales; family Lamiaceae; genus Caryopteris; species Caryopteris x clandonensis. The sequence goes on from JAPYKT020000048.1 coordinate 1,195,674, forward strand.
GGGTCAAACGCGGATGTGGAGGTTGTGGAGAAGATGAGAGATGAAGGGTGGAAAGTTCTGGTGACCGGCTATGAAGGTGACCCGTTAGTGGACCGGCAAATTGGACTTGCGAAAATGTTTAAAGATAAGGGCGTGGACGTGGCCCAACACTTTTGCGGTGGGGGAGCCCATGGAATTGAGTTCTTTGATGACGCTTATGCTGACGTATTCTTTGATGTTTTAGAGAAATTTTTTCGTACTTTCTGAGTCCTACTTCATGAATAGGGATACTGGTTATTTATATTAATCTCAAATATGTGATTTTGTTATATTTATTTACTTCAAAGTTTAATTAATTAAAAAATTCAAAATTCAGAAATTTAAAAAATTTCCCAAATGTGTTCACATCACTGCATGGAGGTAGAGGGCGAGTTTCAATATCATATTATATAATTACATGTGCAGGAAAAAGTATATAATATTGAATTTTATGTCACATTAGTGTTAAAAAAAATTCAATTTAAGAGAATAGGAATAATAGCAAATAGGATATTTAAATACATATATATATATATATATATTTTTTTTTTTTTTTAAAAAAGAAAGTTACTGCTTGCTAAAGAATATGATACGGCCCAATTCCTTGTTGGACCAACAAGACAAGAATTGAGCCCAAATCCAACCCAAACAGTGGTTTCAATTATCACAAATAAGCACAAGCACATTCTTCGCTCAAAATGTGGGCAAAAATGCCAAAATATGGCCCAAAAAAAAAAAAATTACAAAATTATAGTAAAAAAAAAAAATTAAAAATATAGGCAAAGTTGCCCCTCGCAGGGGCGACATTCAATTTTTGAATATTTTTAAAAAAAAATTTTTTAGTGTCGCCCCAGGGGCGACTTTGGTTTTTTTTTTTTTTTTTTTTTTTTTTTTTTTTAAGGCTGTAAGGCTCACTCGGTCGGGTCACCACTCAGCCGGCCGAGTGGTACTTGTTACTCGGCCGAGACACTCGGCCCCCGTATTACTCGGCCGACCGAGTTCTGGGAATCCACTCGGTCACGGCACTCGGTCGCACACTTCACTCGGCTGGCCGAGTGCGAAGGCGGATTTGGATTTTTAACATCTACTTCAATATTTCTCTCTCTATCATATCTATTACCACCCACCCACACTACACATTTCTCTCTTCCTCATCACTTTCTTCACTTCTTCTTCACTTCTCCTTTCAATTATCCTTCAATTTCCTTTCAATTTTTCTTCAATATTCACGTTTCGTTTTTCTCCATTTCTCAAAAGTTCATTGAGGTAATTTTTATCTTAATTTTTATGTGTTTGGGTGGTGTGTGTGTGTAGTGTTGTGTGTGTCTGTGTATGTGATTTTTGTGTGGTAATTTTTGTGTGTGTATGGTGTGTGTGTGTTGCTTTGTGTTGTGTGCTTGTATTGTATGTTGTTGGTGTGGTGTATGTATGAAATGTATATATGGAATGTATGTATGAAATGTGGGTATGAAATGTGTGTTGTGATGTGTGTTGTGGTGTGTGTGATGTATGTTGTGGTGTATGCTTGTGTGTGTGTTGTTGTGTGTGTTGTGTGTGTGTGACACTGGGCCGTGAAATGCAGCAAAGGAACCAACCATGGCCTGATGAGGTGTACAAGAAGTATGATCAACAACAACGAAAGGCAATGGAACATCAAGTCTATAAGGTTGATTTCACTGATCAAACAGCTTCAGTGAAAACATTTGTGCCAGGAACAACGAGGTGCTATACCCACATTGTCAAGTTGATGCTAAGAGAGTGTAGCTGTGGAGACTGGAGGCAAAACGGCATACCATGTTCCCATGCAATGCAAACTTGTCGACATTTTGGAGTAAATCCGATGATTTACATGAACTCAGTTTTCAATACAAGTACGTATGTGGACACCTATAGTGGTAAGTTTGAGCCATTGCCTGATGAATATTATTGGGATGAGGCTTCCTTCCAACTGTGTCACAATCCGGCATTGCGTGAGAAGAGGCAGAAAGGAAGAGGCAAGACGACTAGAATTGAAAATGAAATGGATTGGGCACAAACACGCGCTAGGCAACAATATTGGGCACAGGATCAAGCTGCTTCCCAGGCTGGAACTTCATATGACCGTAGATGAGATTGTTGTGTCTAAAATATTATAATGGTGTTTGTTTTAGATATTTGACCAGTATTTTGATAATGTGTATTGAAATTTGGATTAAGATTGATGTTAGTTTTGCACTATTTTTTTTATTGTGAACCGTTTCAGATTTTATGTAATTTTCAGATTTTATGTAATTTTTTCCAATTTCGATTTCACTTATTTATTGTTCATCTTATTGATTTAATCTTATTGCAGTATGGAGTACTACGGAGAATATGGCCCTATTAGTGGGGAGATCTTAAAGGAACAGCACATGCACCGATCTGAGGATGTATTTGCAGGAGAAATTGACCAAAAATTGAAGTGCAGACACGGAAGTGGTATCTTTTGGAGACTCGATGACCATGTTCCTTATGAGGATGACCCAGACGATGATGGTAGGGAAATACTCAGACGTACACAAAGGTTGCATTATCGAGTCATATCGATGTTGTATTGTATGGGATTTTATGGTGTCTACAGATGTGGTGATTATGTAATTAATAAATCATTAATCACTGCACTGGTTGAGAGGTGGCGGCCTGAAACGCATACATTTCATTTTAGAGTTGGAGAGGTGACCGTGACATTACAAGATGTCGCATTTATTTGGGGACTGCCAATTGAAGGTGGGCCGGTTATAAGTTCAGATAATTTAACCGGTCGGGCATATTGGACTGCACGTTGTGAAGTGTTTCTAGGATGGGAACCTAATGCAGAAGACATAAAAGGGTCAAGATTTTCACTTTTAGCCTTAGGTACACACTTAAGCATGCACCCTGTTACCGATAACAGCTCACAACAACATGTGACTTCGACTTCGAGGACTGCATCATCATCATCATCAGGTCATCCATCTTTTAGTTTGAATATTACGACAGATGATAATGATTCGGATAGCGAACCTGTGCCAGAAGAAGATCGAGGTAGGGGCAAAAGGAAAAAAATAAGGCGTCGTTGTTTTACAGGATCACATTTTGATTATTAATTTGTTATCTATGTAATTAAACGTACAATTATTACTTAATTTACTTATGATGTAATTAGACGTACAATTATTACTATTGTTATAATAATAATAATAATAATAATAATAATAATAATAATAATAATAATTATTATTATTATTATTATTATTATTATTAAGAAAATCAGCACATAAAATTACCATAGAAAAAAATCAAGTTTTTGGTTCGTACTCGGCTGACCGAGTAATAACCCCGACCGAGTGCCCGACCGGAGTCGACCGAGTGCGAAGGATTCAGGATTGTCTTCGCACTCGGTCGGCCGAGTACCGTGCGCGGACCGAGTGCCACAACGTCATGCCCGAGTACGAAGGATTTCGAATTTCCTTCGCACTCGGGCGGCCGAGTACCCTGCGCGGACCGAGTGCACCAGACCGAGTAATGTTTTCTTACTCGGTCGGACGAGTACCGTGCGCGATCGAGTGCCCGACCGAGTGCGAGAGCACAGAAACATTTTATAACCCCTCTTTTCCTCATTTTTCTCACACACCAACACACCCAAACCCTAGCCTCTTCCAATCTCTCATCTTCAATCCGAAAAATTACCTTCAAAGCCATCAATTTTTCCATCAAAATCATTGAACCCATCATTTCAAACAACAAATTATTCCAATCTTCCTATAAAGTGGTGGAGATTTGAAGGATTCAAGCAAGAACACCAATTTTCGTTTTTTTCAATCTAAAGGTATATTTTCATTAACCATTGCTTTTGTTGATTACATATGTTGATGAGGGCCTTATTAGGAGTATATTGACATAAAACTTGATATGTTTTCTTGCAATTTTTCATTGAAGTTTTTTATCGAACACTTGAGGTGCATGATTTTTTGTTCTATATAGATATGTTTTCATGTTACATTGAGGTTGTTGTTTGATTATGTTCATGAGGGACTAATTTGGAGCATTATGGCATGAAAGAATTTAAGTTTTTTTGTACGTTTTCATTGAAGTTTTTTATCGAACACTTGGTATGCATCATAGAAATTGGGAATGTGGCATGATTTAGTGTGAGACCATGATGAAATGATCTTAATACCCCATGAATTTCAATGTTGAATTATGAAATTGCTTAAGATGAAAATTGTATTATATGACTCTTGATTTTTTGTTCACATGAATGTAATATTAATTCATTATCATCTAGGTACCCACAATGGATCATAGCATGGATGTTGTGAATTCTACTTTCGAATGGAGCGAACACTCCATTGAAGAACAACAAGCTGAGTATGAAAGAATTTTAGCCACCATGCCGGATGCCTACGGTATAAACTTTGCTAATTGGGAGACAGAAAGTGATAGGTGGTTTGAGGTACAACAGAAGAAAAGGCGAGCCACTCGTTGGGCCGATGTTGAGTGCATGCAAGAAATGGGCATCTATGAAGATTTGAAAAAAATGTGCAAGAACATCGGGTGGACTAAATTCTTTGGCATGCACGAGAAGACGTATGAGCCCCTAGTTCTTGAATTCTTCTCACAGCTTCAGGTTGGATACAATGACACGGTGCCGGAATCCGTGATATTTTATGTGGGAAACGAGTGTCACCATCTTTTGGCCGAAGAGCTCAATCACATTTATGGATTTCCCAAGAAGAAGTACTCAAATCTGCCCAATGAGAGGATCAATTTTTCGGAGTTCAATGCAGTGACTTTTTGGAAGGAAATAACAGAGTCTGATCGAGCTAACCCATCGGCCTACCACTCTAGTCGGTCGAAATCATCGAGTATTCGAAGCCCGGTCCTTCGATATTTTCAGAGGTTCATCTCCAATACAGTTTTAGCAAAACCTGAGCCTGGAGCGGTCAGTGTGGATGAGCTGTTCATGCTATGGTGCTTGGTGAAAGGGAAGAAGTTCAATGTGGCACCAATGCTGTTAAGGCAATTTGTCCGAACAAAAAATCAGGTTGCTAATCACATTGGAGGTTTGATCACTCCAATTGCTCGCCACTCCGGGGTCAACTTGGAAGGGATGGAAGAGACACCAGGCGAGACAAGTATAAACCTGGAAATGATGTGCAACATGAAGATGTGCCATTTACATCCCGGCACCAGAAAATTGTATCTGATTTTATCAGATAAGAAGAGGTTTGCACTGTCCAACTCTCGCCTGACTAATATTGCTGGAGGGAAGGGCCATAATCTTTTACTGAATGGCTCGGTTCATACGAAAGCAATTGAAGAGAGTGAGAATGAATTAAGGAATGAGGAGGAACGAAGGAAGAGGAGGAGAAGAACTACGGATGCCCGATCAGAGCCAATGGACCTTGATGTGGAACAAGTACAGGCGGATGAAATGATGGGTGAAGCACAAATGCCCTCGTACGATCAGGCAGGACCTTCACAGCATCCACAGTATCCACCTCAGTATCAAGGGGGGTGGAATGATTGGTCGGATTGGAGAAACGCCTTGGATGCACGTTTGTCCAACATAGAAGGGGATGCTGCCGACATAAAAGAGTATGTCCATCGTGAAGCTTACAATTCTCAAATTTTACTTGACATGCAAAGGCAACAATATGAGTGGCATGTGCAACAAGGCCATTTTCAAGAAAGGGAATATCCACCTTATCAACCATTCGGCCCATCCAACACACCGTACCGACCCCCTCAGTGAGCACACTCCATTCCAATGAAACGACGCCGACTAATTTTTAAGAATGTATTGCTTTGATTTCAAACTCTTGACTTTGTTGTTTTTTGTTGTTTATTAATGATTTTGAGTACTATTAAATTTTATTTGGAATTTTTTCTTATAAAACATAATTATTGTTATTTGTTGGAAATTCAATTAATCAATACATTTCAAGATATTATAACAATCTCATTTAACAATTTCATCGAATTTTTACCAAACTAAATAAATTAATAAATTTAACTATAACACAAGAAAATAAAAATAAGAGAATGTACAAAAACAGGAGAACGAACGAGAAAACGAGAAGAATAAAAAATCAGAACCGAGTGGAGAGATTACATATTTTTGAAAATTTCCCTTCGCACTCGGCCAGCCGAGTGAAGTGTGCGACCGAGTGCAGTGACCGAGTATGTTCCCAGAACTCGGTCGGCCGAGTAATACGGGGGCCGAGTGTCTCGGCCGAGTAACAAGTACCACTCGGCCGGCCGAGTGGTGACCCGACCGAGTGCCCGACCGAGTGAGCCTTCCAGCATTAAAAAAAAAAAAAAAACAAAGTCGCCCCTGGCAGGGGCGACACTAAAAAAAAAAATTTTAAAAAAAAAAACCAAAATTTGAATGTCGCCCCTGCGAGGGGCGACTTTGCCTATATTTTTAATTGTTTTTTACTATAATTTTGTAATTTTTTTTTTTTTTGCCATATTTTGTTAATTCTGCCCAAAATGTGTACCTATCTTTCTTTCTCTTGAAAAGTTTTTTCTTTCCTCTCTATCTCTAGGAGCTTATACATGTTCAAAAGATAATTTTATGGTTCGAAGTCATATTAAAATAGAAAAATCGAGATGCTTGAACTAAAATGAATTGGATCGACTAATACAACGACATAAAGTTATAAATGAAAATCAAATCAAGTTATATGATGTTTGATTGAAGATTATTCATTGAAAGTTTATTTGAACTTCATTTGATAAATATACTAAATAAATTTGAAAATTCTTTTACCCTTAATAAGTTAAATTTATCAATCGTTATAATAAGTACAAACTATCAAACTAAATGATCTCGCCTTATGTTCATCATAATTAAAATTCAACTCGATTAATAATTGATCAAAGTAAAAAATAATATTAAAAACTCAATAAATTTCAAACAAAGTTGCACAAGGATTTATGAAGCACCCGCTTATGGTTATAGAAATAGCATTTCAAATCTTGAGTGTCTCTTCCATGATGCTGAGGTATTCCTAGAATGTATAAATTAATATTAATATTGTAATTTTATAATATTATTCTAAACTTTTATATATTTTGATTGTGTTACATGATATATTGTTAGGGTGTTACAATTCATGGAACTATAAGAGCAGGACAAATTAACGATATCAAGAAGAAACTATTTGAAGGACGTCTCTACATTGTACGCAATTTTGTTGTAACCAATAACAAAATTCGTTACAAAACAACTCCTAATGAAAAGAAGATTCTTTTCATTTCATCTACTAGATTGACTGAATTCTTTGATGATAATTTTCCATGCAATATGTATGATTTCAAACCAATTGGAGAACTTATCTCTGGCAATAAGGTTGAGGAAGATCTTCTCATTGGTAATATTTATTATTATTATTATTATTATTATTTTAACATTATTAACCCTTAATTATATCATTATTATTATATATGTAAAAGTCAAAAATTGTCTAAAATTAACAACCAAAATTAATGGGATTATTAATTATGACAGAATATGAGATATCTTTTATGAATTTAAAGCATAATTGATTGTGTATTAATTTAGTATAATTATTAAATCTTAATTATATCATTATTAATTTAAACATGGTCAATAACTTACTTAAATTAACTAATTAAGAACTTAAACATGGCCCAGGCCCAACTAAGAAATGGACTTGGGACTGTACGTGAATCATATATCACTAATTAATGTTAATATGCCATTAATATTAATATGCTATTTATAAACTGCTATTTATAATATAATATATTTATAAATTTTTAAATACTTTATCTTCCAACATACTTTTCAAAATAAGTAACACATTTTTATAATTAGAAAACAAATATATAAATTGTCAATCTTGATTTGATTTTATTAATTATGATCAACATATACATATATATTAACATCTACATAATCTAATTTAAAAATAAATGTTTTAAATCATTATATTTTATTGTTTTAATTAATATAATTTTATTGATTTAATTAATGTATATTAAGTCACTATCGTGATTATTATATTATTAATTTTTCTCCAATTTTAAGTTAATTAAACAGCAATAATTAAATTATTATATTTAACATTAAATAATATAATATGTTAATTTTAAATTACATCTCGCTTTGTAACCATAAGTAGGTAAGTAATAGTATTAATTAAGTATTAACATATTAAATATAAAATGTAGCTAATTTAGGAGATTTTTTTTATATGGATGAATTATTGAAGCCAAGTTAAATATGCATGACATTTATTATTTTAATACTGTCATCACTGTCTATATATTATTTTAACATTATTAACCCTTAATTATATCATTATTACTATATATGTAAAAGTAAAAAATTGTCTAAAATTAACAACCGAAATTAATGGGATTATTAATTATGACAGAATATGAGATATCTTTTATGAATTTAAAGCATAATTGATTGTGTATTAATTTAGTATAATTATTAAATCTTAATTATATCATTATTAATTTAAACATGGTCAATAACTTACTTAAATTAAATAATTAAGAACTTAAACATGGCACAACTAAGAAATGGATTTGTGACTGGAATCTTATGTCACTAATTAATATTAATATTAATATGCTGTTAATATTAATATGTTATTTATAAACTGTTATAATATAATAAAATAAAGTTAATTAAACTGCAATAATTAAATCATTATATTTAACATTACATAATATAATATGTTAATTTTAAATTACATCATCTAATTGATTGCTTTGTAACCGTAAGTAGGTAATTAATAGTATTACCTTAAGTATTAACATATTAAATAAAATATAGCTAATTTAGGAGATTTTTTTTATATGAATTAATTATTGAAGCCAAGTTAAATTTGAACGACATTCAATGGGATTGAATCTTAATGTGATATCTATTTTTAAATATCCTATTTAAGTTTTAGATCTCGATCCCATTTATTTTTTAATATTAATAAATTGAAATTATTATTAAATGTAATGTATTGTATAGGAAAGATTATCTATTTATTAAATAGGATGAAATTTGAAATTCATTTTTTTAATAAAAAATTATCCAATTTTGAATACTATTATTAATGTTTTTATAAGAATTTTGTTGAATTTATTATATATAAATAATTTTAATAATTTAAAATAATAATATATATATTATTTAATTTTGGATTATTAAGCCCGTGACATTTATTGATTAGGCATACAAGGAAATGTATTGACTTATGACAATGAGAATCTCTTAGCATATTTAAATACAAATTTCTTGGGAGCAATAAATCAAGCAAAATCGACAACCAAATTACTTATTTATTATTGCTTGGATTGCCGAGGGAAGTTCCTGCACCTATGAAACATGATACTAAATTGCCACTGATAACAAAGGTACACACTGTTGGTAGCCTCTAAGATACTACTTTCATTCATATTGCATAACTAACAGCCTTCTCTCTCTCTCTCTCTCTCTCTCTCTCTCTCTCTCTCTGAAGAACTCACAACGAGTTGATCCTGCTGGTTTGCCTGTAAGGCATGCTTCGGTGAGTGAGTGCATACGAGCATGTTTAATAACTTTAAAGCGTCGAAACAAGGTTAGTCTTCTCAATACGCACGCAATCAGTCTCTCATGTTTCCTCATAAAAGAAATCATCCTACCCAAATACGGGCTACCATTAGCATCCAGAGAACAAGTTTCACTCCTTTTGTTATACGATTCATACATTTTCTTATTCCATTGTAACATCATAGCATCTGATGCACCAGGATGACAACTCAAAAACCGCGAGGGCATTTCAAACTCTCTTCACTTACGTGAAAAATATTGTCATGAATCCTGAGGCAGCCAAGTCCAGAAAGATTCGCATCAGCAATCCCATCTTCCAGGTAACCGTACTCCCACACCACCCGCTTCCTGAAATCAGCTACAGAGATTATGAGAATCAAATTTGTTGCTAATCTTAATTGAAGATTGATTAATTGGAATAGTTATCACATATAAACCATATATCAATATTCAAAGAAAAAAAAGTTTTCAAAAGAATTTTCATCCATAGGTATAAACATGAGAAAGCTTGAAGGCTGTACCATTATCAATAATAAACGTTCAAGATCTGAATCATATCCTAAAGGTGGGTACATTTTTGTTTATATTTCTTATTCGTTTTATGTTTAATTATTTTATAGAATTTAGTAAAAATGTATTCAACTCAACATGCTTTATATATTGATTGCAACTCGAAAATAGATTTGTTTGTATATATTATACCACTAATATTCATGTTGTACATTTGCAATTTATACATGCCTTATTAATGTTTATACAATAGACTCTCCTTTTGTCATCAAGTTATCTTTTTTTCTTCCCTCCATTACTATAATATTATATTATAAAACTACCTCATTCCTTTAGCAGAGTTAGCTCCACTCCAACACGGTTTTTATCTGGCGAAGTAATCGTGAGAATTGTCCTACCATGAGTGAATAGAAAATAGAAAATGTATATTGCTCTTCCCAAAGTATACCCATCCTTAAGTAAGGTTATCAAGATTTTAATACAGATTTAATTTGCTGTTTTATTTCAGCACCATTCTGCTATATCCCACTTTTGCTTTAGAATTTTATTTAAACTTTCATAATTCTCAACTTTTGGAGGTTTTATAAGATATCCTAAAGACCATTATTTGTGTTAATTATTCTTCCATTAAGAAATTAGAAAGATATATTTTCCATCATAGCTAAGTAGATCCTTTGGTTTATGAACCAGTTGTTGTTGTCCTTCTGATTCAACCCCGTTGATTAATTTTGTCCGTAATATGAGCGTAGTTAGTAACAATGGAACCCTACCTACAACAACGTGGTCATATGGACAGCTTAAGGCCATTACCATTTTATTGAATGAGGTTTATTAGTTATATTTGTAAACCCGTGTTTATTGGTAATTTTTTTGTTAAAGTTGTCCATTAATTTCTTAAATCAACAATATAATAATCTTACTTATTACTTAATATTAATATGCTCATTTGCAAATTAGTTGAAAATATATGAAGATACTTAATTATAATATTAATTCGAAATGATTTTTATTTTTTTCATTTTATAAGTAAAAAACTTTAGTATCTTTGTAAAAATCATTTGGATTTTCAATTCTAATTCTTAAAAACATCCATCTTTGTATTCTGACATCTTATATTATGTGAATTTCAGAGAATGATGGATCAATTTTATTTAAGAATTCAAGGTCAGATTCTACTCATAGTATTCGTCATGTCTTTGGAGAATCTTTTGTAAATTCATCTCATCAATTACCTTCAATTTCACCTTTAAGTGACATCATGAATGGTACAGTTTAATTATTTAATCTTTAAATATCTATTTTGATTCTTAATTCTTATAATTTAGTTTTTTCGATAATTTTTTTTTTATCTTTTTTACAGTTTGCAACTCAAGTAGGTTTGTTGGAAAATCTTTTTCAATTCAAGAAAATTTCCATTCTATAATGAATGAATCAGTTATAGTAGTTACACCTGAACAACAACATGAGATTATTGATCTAACTTCTGAAGATGCAATATTTCAAGAGTTTGCAGAAAATGATCAAGTTTTTCAAGAATTGATCAACTTAAACGAGAACAGTCCTGAAATAATAGAAATTGATCCTGATGACACATGTTATGATGATGCCGATTTTGTCAAATGTAAGTTTTAGTTTTTGGTTGTACTATTATCTATATAAATATTCATTTATATATATATATGTAATAAATAATTATAATAAATTTTAACACATATCAATACTCAAGTAAATTAACATTTTTAAGTTTTAAATTATTATATATTCAAAATTTTAATGGATGTAACATATAAAACTAATGAGTGTCTTTTTTGTTATGCAGCTGCTGAATATTGGGATATTGGAGATCCTACACATAGATGTGAACATTGTGGGGCCTTATTTTGGAATCATGAACGAACACATACAAATCTCAGCTACAAAAATCCTAAATTTTCACTATGTTGCATGAATGGTAGGGTACAGCTCCCCCCAATCAAGAAATCACCTCAAGTGTTATACGATCTCCTACATGGTGATAGTGATCGAGGCAATCATTTCTTGGAAAATATAAGTTCTTACAATACTATGTTTTCTTTTACATCATTGGGAGGTAAGATTGACAAAAGTCATAATAATGGAAATTCTCCTCCAATTTTTAAGCTTAATGGTCAAAACTATCATTTAATGGGTAGTCTATTACCTGTTGATGGTGTTGCGCCAAAATTTGCCCAACTTTATATTTATGATACAGCTAATGAAGTTCAGAATCGTCTTCACTCTGTCAGGTATGTTTCATGAATAACTCATGTTTATTAATTTTATTAGTTTTATTTAAAATATATGTTTTAAATTATAAGCAAATTTATATAACACTAATAGTTATTAATTTTCATGTATTATAGACATAATGGAGATATAAATACTCTTCATGCTGAAATAGTTGCTGATTTGAAGGATATTCTTGATCAAAATAATGTATTGGTCAAAATTTTTAGAATGGTTGGACAAAAGAAACAAGAAGGACATTCTGAAATAAAGTTGAGGTTGTTAGGTAAAAGAGGATGTGATGCTAGAAGATACAACCTTCCATCAACTTCTGAAGTTGCAGCATTGATTGTTGGTGATTTTGAGGAAAGTATGGGTGATCGAGACATTTTGGTGGAGACTAAAACTGGACATCTTCAACGAATCAATGAACTTAATGCTTCATACCTTGGTTTGCAATACCCTTTACTTTTTCCATATAGCGAATATGGTTATAGAGAAGATATTCCATTTTCTGATTATATATTAGAAAAACCTGGTGGTAGAAAGAGGGTTAGTGCAAGAGAATACTTTGCATATCAGTTGCAAGAAAGGGATGATCAACCTTTTTCAATTCTTAAATCTAAGAGATTATTTCAACAATATATTGTTGATGCGTACACTATGATTAAAGCTGGTAGGTTAAAATATGTAAGAACACACCAAAAAGAATTGAGGTGTGAGATGTACAAAGGTATTGAGGATGCAATAATGTGTGGTGAGACAGATTCTCGAACGCAAGGAAAACGTGTAATTCTTCCACCATCATTTACTGGTGGTGCACGTTACATGATACAAAATTACCAAGATGCAATGGCAATTTGCAGGTGGGCAGGATATCCCGATTTGTTTATTACATTTACGTGCAATCCAAAGTGGCCAGAAATAGTTCGTTTTCTTGATGAAAGAGGTCTTAAACCAGAAGATCGTCCAGATATAATATCTCGAGTATTTAAGGTTAAACTTGACAGCATGATAGAAGATCTTCGTAAGAATAAGATTTTTGGTAACGTAAGAGCAGGTAACTTTCATTATTACAATAAAAGTTTATTTGATATATTTAAAAATGTTTAACAATTATCATTTTTATATGAAATGTATTTTTGTTAACGTTTCTTTTAATAGTAGTCGTTATAATTGTTTCAATTGCAGTTGTTTATACTGTAGAATTTCAGAAACGTGGTTTGCCTCATGCCCACATACTTCTCTGGCTTGACAATGAAGCAAGGGATCCTTCTGCAAGTCATATTGACAGTATGATTTCAGCTGAAATCCCTGACAATGTATCAGATCCTGAATATTATGTTGTAGTACGTGATTTTATGATTCATGGCCCATGTGGAGCCTTAAGGAGGAATTCTCCTTGCATGTCCGAAGAAGGAAATTGCACCAAACATTTTCCAAAAAAGAAAACAGAAGAAACTACTATAGATGAGGATGGTTATCCTGTGTATAGAAGACGAAATGATGGAAGAACTATTTTAAAAAATGGTGTTGAGATTGATAATGGCTTCGTTGTTCCTCACAATCGATATCTCCTTCTAAAATACGGTGCTCATATTAACGTCGAATGGTGCAACCAATCTAGGTCAATAAAATACCTATTCAAGTATGTGAATAAGGGACATGACCGTGTAACTGCATCATTTTATCAGAGTAAGCAGGATGAAGAAACTGGACAAGAAGTAGATGAAGTTAAGATGTACTATGATTGTAGGTACATTTCTCCGTGTGAAGCAGCTTGGAGAGTTTTTGGATTTGAGATTCAGTTCAGAAATCCTCCAGTTGAGCGTCTAAGTTTCCACCTTCCCGACGAACAAAATATAATTTTTGCTGATTTTGATCCATTAGATGAAGTTATCAACAAGCCATCTGTAAAACATAGTATGTTTCTAGCTTGGATGGAAGCAAATAAAAATTACCCAGAAGCGGAGCGCCTTACTTATGCGGAATTCCCTCAGAAATTTGTATGGAAAAAAGATAAGAGAAAGTGGGTTAAAAGATCAAGAGGGTTTTCAATTGGACGTGTATGTTATGTTCCTCCTGGTTCTGGCGAAGCATATTACCTTCGAATACTCATAAATGTTGTAAAGGGTCCAAAATGCTATGATGATTTCAAATTTTATGAGAACGTAAAGTACGATACATTCCGAGATGTTTGCTATGCAAGGGGACTTCTGGATAATGACAAGGAATACATTGATGGTATTGCAGAAGCAAGTCAATGGGCATCTGCTCAATCATTGCGGAATTTATTTGTGACATTATTATTTTCTGGAAGCATTAGCCGTCCAGAAATTGTGTGGGAAAAGTGTTGGATATATTTGTCAGATGACATTCTGTACAGACAACGAAGAATGATGAGTTATCCAGGTATATTCAGAATAAATTTATTGTTACTATTTACAAAATATTTATTGTATTTGTTTTATTATTTATATTTAATAGTTAAGATAATTAATATATTTTACAGATTTGATAATGTCTGATGACGACATCAGAAACCTTGCTTTAATAGAGGTGGATAAACTGTTGAGAACTCTTGGAAAGGGATTGCAAGATTATGATGGTATGCCTGTTATAGATTTTGAATCATCAATGTCTTCACAAAACAGACTGATATGTAATGAATTGTCATACAATAAAGCTGAGATGAAAAGAGAACATGATTTGTTAATAAAGAAGTTAAATGTGGAGCAACGTCATATTTATGATGAAGTTATTCGATCTATTGTAACTAATAAAGGAGGGGTCTTTTTTGTGTACGGTTATGGTGGTACTGGAAAAACTTTTCTATGGAAGACTATATCTGCATCAATGAGATCTAAGGGATTGATTGTTTTGAATGTTGCATCCAGCGGAATAGCATCTCTCCTATTGCCCGGTGGAAGGACAGCTCACTCACGTTTTTCTATTCCCATTAACATACATGATAATTCCACATGCAACATAAAACAGGGCAGCCAACTTTCTGAGCTATTGGTTAGATGCAAGTTGATTATTTGGGATGAAGCTCCTATGGTTCATAAAAACTGCATAGAAGCACTGGATAAAACGTTGAAGGATATAATGCAGTTGAGTAATTCAACATATTCAGATAAAATTTTTGGAGGAAAAACTGTGGTTTTGGGTGGAGATTTCAGACAGATTCTTCCAGTGATTCCAAAAGGTAGCAGACAAGATATTGTTCATGCAACAATTAATTCTTCGTATATTTGGGATGAGTGCACCGTCCTTAGGTTAACAAAAAATATGAGGCTACAAAACAATAATTCAATCACTGATCGAGATGATTTGAAGCAATTTTCAGAATGGATGGCTGCATTAGGTGATGGTATACTTGGTGATCCTCATGACAATGGTGCTGAAATTGATATTCCTGAGGATATTTTGCTGAAACCTGGAGAAGATCCGATCAGAACAATTGTTAATAGCACTTATCCCAATTTTCAAAGTAATCTTGATGATCCTTCTTTTTTGCAGGACAGGGCTATACTTGCCCCTACTTTGGATGTGGTTGAATCAATAAATGATCATATGATAAAGATGAACATGCATGAGTCAAAGACATACCTGAGTTCTGATTCTGCATGCAAGTCAGATTCTAATGTAGATATTTTGGCTGATGTACATACACCAGAGTTTTTGAATTCTTTGAAATGTTCTGGTGTCCCTAATCATGAACTCATTCTGAAAGTTGGTACACCAGTTATGTTGTTGAGGAATATTGATCATTCAAAGGGTCTATGTAACGGTACGAGACTGTTGATAACTAGGCTTGGAGATCATGTTCTTGAAGGTAAGGTTCTAACAGGAAATAATGTTGGTCAACTGGTCTTAATTCCAAGACTATCTCTTACTCCATCAGATCCAAGACTGCCTTTTAAGTTTCAAAGAAGACAATATCCGATAATTGTATCATATGCAATGTCGATCAACAAGAGTCAAGGCCAATCTTTATCTCACGTTGGATTATTACTTAAAAAATCAGTATTTAGTCATGGACAGTTGTACGTGGCCGTATCCAGAGTTACAAGTAGAAGTGGTTTTTATATAGCTATAGACTAATAATAATATTTTTAATATAAATATGTTGTTTATATTTAAAATGTAATAAAAAAATTATTTAAAATTATTAATAAATTATATATAATTTTTAAATAATTTTTATTAATATACCGTACAACGCACGGATGAATTACTATATATTTAACACAACTTGATTAATATACGGCTCTAATTCTAATTGCGACTAAAGTCTAATGCTGTTACATCAATCTAAGTAATTCCGTTGAAATTTTGGTCAGTTGATTCAGCCGGCCAAATGCTGTTACATCAATCGAATAGGCCAGTTTGTCATTATAAATAGAAGTTTCCTATTATTAATATATTAATATATAATTGTACATATGTTAATCTTTTATTGGGCATTATTTTACTGATCATTAATTTTTTATAATTAAAAATTAAAAATTTAATTTTAACAATAATAATTATTCATTGTTATTAATATATAATTCTACATATGTTAATCTTTTATTGGGCATTATTTTACTGATCATTAAATTTTTATAATTTAAAATTTAAAATTTAATTTTAACAATAATAAATATTCATTGTCTAATTTGTACAACATAATTAAAAAAATGTCATTTTTAGATTTCAGTTTCTCTCCAGCCGACAACCCGAAAATAATGAAATTGACCGTTGAAAAGTTTAAAAATGACCGTTGAACATGTAAGAAGAAGGATTAGCTTACAAGAACATGTTCTTAGACATAATTACAGTTTTTTTTTTTAATTTACAGTTTTACTTCGACCGATCTTTCCTTGTCCTAATCAACCAAACAAATTTTGATAATAGTTATCCTTTTTTTATTACATTTCAAGAACCAAACAAAGCACCAGTGTATTCACACACAACTCTACATTCTCTATTCTAAGTGCAATTCACATGGTGTACCTTTCACAATCACACACACACACCCATATGAATGTGTGTAAAATTTGTAGCAAAAAATACATACAAATGTGTCCGCCTGGTGTAGCTAAGAAGGAACCCTGGAAGAGCCACTTCACATTATCTACCCACAAATCACGAGTTCAAAACCCCACAAACTAAATCACCATTAGGGTAAAACATAGCCTGCTTAAGGTTCGCTCAAAGACGTCTCAACACGACTGGTTAAGTCGACAGTATAGTGCATAGATAAAAGAAACTCAGACGAAACAGTCTTACTACCAACAACTGTAACATACACATCGAAAAAACAACTCAATGGTCAAGGAGATACACTTCAAAGTGACTTTCTAATGGGGACAAAACTAGCTAATATGTGTAAATTGTTGTGATTTACAGAAAGAAAGCAAAAATAAAAGAGAAGAACTGAACAACAAAGAACCAACAGATATCTGTACATTGCTTGGAGTCACCAAACATACTTAGACGGGGGGTATGTTGGCAAAGGAGAAACCTTTGTACCCCTTGGACGCATAGTAGGCGACCCGTGTGTAGTAAAATCCAGGAAGGAATAGAATACCACCCAATATAGCAAAAAAAATCCCTGTAATTCAACATGGAACAAGACAAACTGATAATGAGGCATAGAGCCAGGGATAAAAGGTATAAACAGTAGTTCTCTCAAAGTTATTATTTAACAACATTGTAGGAAAAGAAAGAAAACGGGAGCCAGCTCCACTATTAAGGTTATCCGTTATCTGATATGGTAATAGATGCAGTTTTCATTCAATATATCATGTCTGGATGCGGCATATTTGACATATGTCTTACTAATAAACTGAAAATTTCTCATCTTTTATCTCATCATTCTTCAATCAAAACATAACCTTAATGATTCTCTAGATTCTTTTCATATCCATATGAACCTCCGTAAAGGATATCAAAAACACTTTCCTTCCCCCTTGAACTGCAAAATCGAATTTCCTTTACCTCCTTTTCTTTTAGTCCTACCAAATCTTTAAATTAAGTGGCGACATACTTTCCACAGATTTCTAAAATGTAGTAATTGAGCGATTCTATCAGTAGTCAACGGAAAAGTTTTCCATATTACATTGTATTAAACTCACATCAGTTAAGCAATTAAAAAAAAAAAAAAAACTTCTCTATAGGTTCACATAGCACATTTCTATTGCACAAGTTTACATTCTGATCAATATTCTTTATCATAAATAACAATATCAATAAACCAAGTACATACGCTGAGAAGCTGAGAAACTATTGAAGTACCAAAACTTCAGTTCAAGTTCGTCTTTTTTTTTTTTTAATCTCTAGTGTTGTTGTGTTCAGTCACAATCTAATAAGAATCACAGTTTTCAGGCCGGTAGAACAGAGCAAATAAATCCAAAAAAATTTCCGAACTATTAAAGATTGTAATTAACTGATTAAAAAACCCCCAAACTCCCATTTAATATCTAATAATACGAACAAGCCGACCATACCCACTTGCCACCTCCATAAACCCAGAGACCCCTCGGAATACACCCTTAAACCCAGCTAACAAGGAGGCAAACGACCCAGAAAGGGCAAAAAATGGAAAATTTTGAGAAAACAGTACCGTGAGCGCGGTCACCGCCGACTTTATTGACGGCCATGAAGATTCCCAGGACAATTCCGACAGCGCCGAAAACGAGGAGCGCGACGGCGAGAGCGATCTCCTTGATAGGTGGCTTGTTATTGACGGTGTACGAGGTTTCCATCATTATATCCTCGTCCGATATCGAGAAGGCGTGATCCACATACGCCATTGTTTATTTGTACCGAATTCTGGCTGAGGTTTGCTTGTGGGGCTCAAAGAGAGAACAAATTGGCCGAAGAAAAGGGAAACTTGAGAAAACGTGAGATGCTTAGCTTGAGAAGATGGAGCTGTCAAATGGTGAATTTAGGCAGTGATTACTGAAGGAAGAAGAAAATAACAACCAAGGGCCGTTACCGTGGATGATACGCTGCAGTAGGAGAAGGGTTTGTTGGAGTTTTGGACTTGGAATTTTCATTTTATTTGTTAGACTTCTTCAGTTTACACACACACACACACACACACACACACACACACGGTGGTATATTTAAAAAAAAAAAAAAAAAAAATATATATATATATATATATATATATATATATATATCTTTTCAACATCCATTAAGCCAGAATTAATTTCAAAATTTTCAATAGTTGTCTGAGATTCATTTAAATAAAAAATGAATCTACCAGATAGTGGTTTGGCAAGATGGATGTTAGGTCAAATTTCATACATATGATAAAGTATTCTCTCCTGGTGTACAGTTTGCAACTGTGGCCATGTCCTATAACATTGTTCTCTTGTCTGTGCTAGGCTTTTCTTTCCAAATTTGATATTTAGCTAGTGTTGGGGTTTGGGGGGACCTTCTACTGTTCGGTTGTAGGATATGGCTGCTTCTGTATTTTTCTTCTTGAATCAGATTGTGGTGGTAGGAGGTTCATGTAAAACGGTGGGGTGATAACAATATACGGTAGTGCTTTGGTGATGGTTTGGTGGTGACGAGAGAGATTTCTTTTTTGGTGCAATTTTTAAAAGTAATTGTTTATTTTTATTTCATTCTTTTTTATTTTTTATTTTTTAAATTTTTGAGTAGAGGTCAATTCAAGATTAAACATAATAGTAGTCACCATCCGTGCATGCCAAATTGGTCTTCTTTTTTGAATCTTAGTGCTGTTTTTACAAGTTTTGAACAAGATCTTTATAGGTTTACCAAGTGTATTTTTTAATCCATAATTTCATCGATTATGATTTCTTGTTTTCATCATGAATTACTCCGGTAGTTCAAATTGAACAATTAGCGAGCGGGATATGCTTTTGTATTTTTAGTTGTTTTGATATTTCTATTTAAAGAAAAAAAAAAGAAAAAAAAAAGTGAAGGATGTGTTTGTTTGTATAGTATATAAATCTAATATTTCCTGGACAAGTATCGTGTGACATCTTATGGTAGAATTGAGTCTTGTGTTTGATAAGTTCAAACATTGCTTTCTCAAAAAAGTAGAAAAAAAAAATTAAAAAATCAAATCTTGCTTCTTAAGGATAATTTAGTAAATTTAATTTTAGAATACATTAAATCGTGTGGTGGCCGGGGGAATTTGGGCTTGTGAGATTGAGGTATACTGGGTAGGCCCAAATTGCTGGTGACCCGACCGAGACATCATTGTATATTACTTAGAATTGAATTAGTTCATATTTAATTTAGATTTACAAGAAACACTTGCTTCAATTTAATTATTGTTGATGAAATTTGGTGTACGTGTATTTGAAGAAGCTGTAATATTATTTAGTTGAGGTAAGAGTTTGACTCCTTCTTCTTAAGACGAGACTGTTCCGTATTCAATGTTCACGGTCTACGACAATCGTCCCCAAGATACAACAATTAGTAACTTAAGGATCGCAACACAAAATTACTTGATACTCAAGATTTTCTTTAAACTTAGAGAGAGAATACTACAAATGCTAGAATGTTTTGTATGCAATTGTAGTGGAGTGGGTTGAATGAATAATTTGGAAATCTATTTATAATATTAGAAGAGATATGGTGTCTATTCATGAATAGACGCCTTTTGAACTGAAGTGGTGTGAATCACACCCCTTGGTGAATAGGGTCCGTTTTGGGATGAATTTGTGTGGATCACATCCTTGACCCTTGACTCAAACATATTCGGCCTATCATACCCATTCGCACAAGCACATACCCAGTTGTGCATCCTCACATCTTTTCTCTTCAATATTTTCATGTTTTATTTGCCAACTTTCAGCATTAATTTCTCATTCATCCGAAATTATATTTGAGAAAATAAATACTCTATAATTATCTATTCGGAACGTAGATTCCGATTTAGCAACTTATTTCCATTTATCTTCAATAAAACATTAAATTGAAATTGATCAAAGAATGGCCTACACCAGTCTTTTTTTTTTTTTTTTTTAAGTCAATTTCCAACAATTATATATAAAGCACTTCTCATAGATTCCAACTTAACTTTTTTGTTTCTCAAGGGAAACTTAAATTATATCCATACTAGATTAATTAAGTATAAAAAAATATTAAATTTCCAATTTATAGTCAATTTAACGAAAATTTATTCCAAACTCCGTTTGATCAATCAAAGTAAGCTCTTTTGTAACTTTTACAGTTAAGATGGGGATTCAATCTCTTATTCAAATGTAAGTTTTGATTTTCTTTTTAAATAAACTAATTGTTAGTTAAAAAACGTGGAAATTTGAGTGAACGTAGATAACTTAGTCGTATTATAGTTTATTTTATAATTTTTCCGTGTGTTGTTGATTTAATTTCTTTTACTATACTGGAGGTTTATTATAATAATAATAATATTATTATTATTAATTTTTTTTAAGAGGAAGATTTTGAATTAAAGTATCACAAATTCGGCACATAAGCAAAGTACATATTAAGTTGGAAAATTCTTGGTCACAGTTGTAGTTGCATTGGCAGCAGAAATGGAGTTAAATAAATATTTTCTTAATCCCCAAAATTATTTTATATTTGATGAATTCTTGCCGTCCCAGTACAAGACATATGGAGGGCTGTTCGGTTCCATCTGCTGTCTCTTTTAATTACAAGAACTAGCTGCACTTTGAATTGTTTCGATAATCCCACGCTGTTCAGCTTCGATTATATCCATGTTGCAGTAAAAACATACAAACATTGGGAACAAGAAAGAAAGATTGCGCCAATTCAAACAAAAACAAAAAACTGAATTTGCAGAATAGCTTCTTCGGCTGCATGCAGCGCCTAGTTTCTGCATGCTGTGGAAGAAAGAAGGGATTTAGCTTCTTATTCCAAGGTTTTTTATGAGAAAGATGCGCCGCTTGGCATTTGAAGGTATGGTGATTTTTTTTTTTTCTTCGAAGGGGAAGTTGTAAGAAAACAGAGAATAATGGGCTACTGATATTCGTTTCTCTGTGTAGTATGGTGCTAAACTTAATTGCTGCTAAAAACTGTTTACGAGCTTAGTGGTATGGATCCTGGAAATTGTTGCCATACTGTTTGATGAACTGACTCCAAGAAACCGTTTGTAGTAGATATGATTCTATTCAAATTCAGCTGGTGATTTTTATGTATAGATGTAAACTCGAACAATTGAATTTCTAGTTAATCTGCAAATCTGATGCTTGTTTTAAATTTTTTTTTATTATTTTTTTATTTTTTAATTTGGCAACAGCATGGTTTTGATTTGTAAGAATTGAGTTTCTACTCAATCTTCATTAGTATTACTTACATGTATTCAGATTTATCCTGCTGATGGATTGCTTGTACTATTCAAATCAACCCCTCTATATTGAAATTGATGGCACTTCCAAATCCTCTTCATGATGTACCGTGGATCATCAACTCGTGTAATAGAAAAAGTCCATATTTTTGAATCATTATGTATCGTTTCAGAGGTCATTGCATACATCTGTAGTTTTTGCTCCTTATTGAAAAGAATGCAGTTTGACGTTGTGAAAATCAATGCAGTAAGCTCTCCCCCATCAGCCTCACTTGATATACAGAGTCCCCCCTCGAAAAAGCCTTCACAAGCTCTGCTCTTTTTCCTTGGGGGAATAATAGTACTCCTCCTTGTGCTGATCTTGATATTTATCTTCCGTAAAGTGATCAAACCAGCAAAATTGAGAGCGCTTGTTGCCCAGACAATGAAGCCACCAGGTTGAGTGTGTCCCTTACACGTACACATGTTCTAAAATGTTATAAAATCCACTACAAATTCACATACAATCACGCATATACTCGTGTGAATGTTGTGCGGTGTGTGCGTCATTGTGTATGATTTTGTGGTGGAAGGTATGAGAATGCACTGGGCTTAGGATGGATAGACCAGTTGGGTCTTGAACAACGTATGAGATTTGGGAAAACTAATTGAACAATGTCTCATCATGGTCTAATTTTGATTTACTGCAGTAGCAAAAGATGCCCTAAGCGGGAATCTTCGTACGATAAGCTATTTTAACTTTCAGACATTGAGGAAGGCAACCAAGAATTTCCACCAAAATAATCTACTTGGGAGAGGTGGATTTGGGCCAGTTTACTTGGTAATCTAAAAAATCCCTTGCTTTCTCTCTCCGTCTGTCTGTCTCCCCCCCCCCCCCCCACCCCTTCCCTCCCTCCCTCCCTCCCTCTCTCTCAATATTTATCTTCCCTCTACTTTTTGAAGGGCAAGTTAGACGATGGAAGGTTGGTTGCTATAAAACAGCTGTCCCTTGAGAAATCGCAGCAAGGAGAATCGGAATTCCTTGCTGAAGTGAGGATGATCACAAGTATACAACACAAGAATCTGGTCAGGCTTCTAGGTTGCTGCTCACATGGAGCCCAACGGCTACTTGTGTATGAATACATGAAGAATAGGAGTTTAGACCATATCGTTTATGGTACTTCTTATCATTCTTGCTCTGAAGATTTTTCCTTTTACTTCTATATTTTTCTTGTAATTAGCCTGCCAAGAAATGAAAGTAATCTTAAATGAGTGAGTTAGATCTTTGTTCATATAATGTTGATGCAGGTAAAAATGATATGTATTTAAACTGGGAGACTCGATTCCAAATAATTCTTGGGATTGCTCGAGGATTGCAGTATCTGCATGAGGATTCACATGTAAGGATTGTACACAGGGATATTAAAGCGAGCAACATTCTCCTGGATGACAAATTTCAACCTAGGATTGGAGACTTTGGGCTGGCCAGGTTTTTCCCTGAAGATCAAGCTTATCTCAGCACTGCATTTGCTGGAACCTTGTAAGTCTCTCTCTCTCACACACACACACACACACACACTAAAACATAAGACAATCATTTCATAACTGATCGTGTGTTTGGTGCTTTGAATTAAATAAGAATAACTCAATAATAAACACTATTAAGTTATGGAGATAAGTAAATTAATATGATCCTAGGCTAAATATTGTAACTGTGCGACTAAGATCCTAAAATG
This sequence comes from Caryopteris x clandonensis, assembly GCA_028749325.2. Classification (NCBI taxonomy): domain Eukaryota; kingdom Viridiplantae; phylum Streptophyta; class Magnoliopsida; order Lamiales; family Lamiaceae; genus Caryopteris; species Caryopteris x clandonensis. The sequence continues at coordinate 1,220,032 of JAPYKT020000048.1, forward strand.
AGAAGGGAAGCATAGAAGAGTAACAGCCAATTTTATACGAAGATGCTGCTAGAGATACTCGTTTTTTGTATCCTATCATTAATTACCTCACTCATCTAGATGCCATCCATGGCACTTCAACATATTAATCTTATTTTTAGTAACCACTAAAAATAAGAATTTAGGACACATTTATATACTTAGCTCTATGCAATTCCTCTTGGCAGAGGTTATACTGCACCAGAATATGCTATCAGAGGAGAGCTATCTGAAAAGGCCGATATATACAGCTTTGGAGTTCTGATGCTTGAAATCATTAGCTGCAGGAAAAATACTGACCTTACTCTGCCATCAGAAATGCAATACCTTCCAGAATATGTAGGCTCTAATCCTTTCCTCAACCTCTCTCTCTCCCTCTCTCTCCCTCTCATCAGCTAATGAAATTCTCCTATTTACTTGCTTTGATGCACATTCAAGGCCTGGAAGCTACACGAGAGGTCTATGTTGATTGATCTCATAGATCCAAGAATGCGGGAAGTTGGGTGTGATGAGAAGGATGTGTTGCAGACAACTCATGTAGCTTTTTTATGCCTTCAACCTCAAGCCAATCAAAGGCCTCCAATGTCTGAAATTGTAGCAATGCTAACATGCAAAGTTGAATTGCACAAAACACCTGCTAGACCAGCGTTCTTGGAGCGAAAGAAAAGGAACGATGTAAAAATTTCATGGGATTCTATATCAGAGCCTTACCCTTCTCCTCAAAGGAGTGACTCCCCTTCCTTCCCTCGGCATTTCAAGTAAGATTTGCTAAAAAGATAGTTCAAGCATTTGCTAGTAATATGCAGAAAACAGTTCTTTTATTCATGTCTTTATTCCACATGGGGCCAAAAATATTGGTCCCTTACATATTTATCCAGCAATTTAGTATGTTTAGTACATCTTTTATGTGTTATGCAGATAAATAAACTCACATGCTGATCATCATACTATTTCAGCTGTTCTGCACCAGAATCAAATTAAAAATCATTTACTGTATGCATGCATTATGTAATATTGGCTGCTTTCAACAGTCTATATACACACTTTATAGATCTGCTGTTGAACTCTATTTGGTGAAATCATATCGATAAACCACCACACCCTTGAGGACATTATTCTTGGAGCGGAATGGTGGGATTCTACGTAGAGTTGAACTCCCGATGGTGGTTAAATTTAATTAGGGTTATCGATTTTACCTGGAAGTAACCCTTTGCTAAATAAGCAATAGGATGGGTAATTACCCTAACCTATGATCCGGTATGATTATAGGATATCACTCGATCAAAAAAATTGTTTAGCCGTTTAGATATACTAGCAAATGTGCATATTTACTATCACAGGTATGTATAAAAAATATCATGTACCAACTACCCCTCAGGAATTACTCAAATTCGAATCGAATAGCTTAGGGTATGGGGAAGGATACCAGCATCCGACCCTACCCTTTTACATACCTAAAGCGTATTGGTCTCAATTTTGCTTTGTTGTTCTTCAGACACCAACCACACATGTATTATATATCTTTCCATGATAGTTTCACAAAGTGAGAGTGAAGAGATATTGAAAGAACATAATGATATGTGTAAGCTAGAGGAGTAATGAGTGACTAATTAAATAAACAGTAAAATTGAACATAATAATTGCGCATTGATATGTTAGTATGAGTTCTCCCCATTGCACGCGGTCAGCTGGAGAAAGTCACAGTCCCAGCAGAAGAAAACCAGTCTGGTAAAAATGGAGACCAAATTCTCGTTTACCAAGGTTCTTTAAGTCGCCTGTGCATTGTGTCCAACACACTCTGTCACCAAATATATATATATATATATTTTCCAATTGTGGATTTAATTCTTTATAAATATCCTCACTCCATCCCACAAAGATAATCTAATTTTCCCTTTTTTGAATTCTCTTAAAAGATAGTTCCTTTTTGGTAGTAAGAGTATATCAAAGGGACCATCTTTATAGGATGAAGGAAGTATTGCGTACATACATATGTTGGTTGTTTGTGGGTAGAGTGTCGTTCTTGTTTAAACATTCATATTTTGACTCTCGATCGAGTAACACGTAGATTGATAAAAGCGAAAAGGTACATATTTGTTCCTAAATTTACACTAAAGATTTAAATTAGACCATGATTTATATTTTCATTCAAATAGACACTTGAACTTATTATATAACTCACATTAGCTCTCGAACTTTTAAATTCTAGACAAGTAAGACACTCTTAAATATTAAAAAAATTATACTTTAAAAATATTTAATAAATCTAAAAATTTACAAATCAATAAAAAATCTTAAAACAAATTAGAATAACAACACACATTCTAAAAATTATTCAATAACTTTAAAATATATATTCTTTAATAGATCTAAGAAAATATTTATAAATTCGGCGATTTGCTATGCTTTTATATATTTTAATATTTTATTCTTACTATATTTAAATAAATTTTTAGATATCTATTAAATAATTTTTAGATTTTTTTCTAATGTTTAAACTATTAAATAATTTTTAAATTTCTTGTTGTTAATTAATTAATTAAAATATATTATGAGTTGATTTGTTAATTTTTAGATTTATTAAATAATTATTAAATTTATTTGATTATTTTAATATATAAGAGAGCCTTACTTATCTTGAATTTAAACGTTGAAGGACTTATTAGATCTGTTAAGAAGTTCAAGTATCTAACTGAACTAAAATATAATTCGGGCAGGTAGCATAAATTAAGAACACATTTGTACCTTCTACCTTTATAAAGTAACTTCCAAAATTTAATTCCTATACCAAACACATTTGAAAACTAAGAATGATTCTTGGTGGGGGTTGGGGGTGTGGGGGGGGGGGGGGGGGGGTTGACCAGTGAAGTGGGGGTGAAAATGGAGAAGTTCCTGAAACTGGAAACTTGAAACAGCAATTGAAAGTGACATTTTATGACAAGAAAGAGGGACAGAGAAGTGCTTGCATGCCATGCATGGCATGGGATGGGCGCAATTTTGCTGCAACCCCCAATTTATAGTTAATCAATTTTTGCCTTCTTTTCTCCACTTTTGGTTGGGAATAAAAAAGAAAAAAAAGTTGCATTTAATTCTCTTCTGCTGCTGCATCCCAATTCAATGCCATTGCCTATATAGGAAAATTGTCCCATCACCACCTAATTACTAACGAATCAAACTAACTCCCTAGATTGGGAATATTTAAAAAAAAAAAAAAAAAATTCTTTGTTTTGTTGTGGAACTAAGTAAAATATACATAATTGCATCAAGAATTACTTACTTTTGCAGATTATGTACTTTTCAAGGTATTATTGTACAAATTAATTCGTTACCTCTATTGTAAAATGACGTTCAGTCTTATATTTTGTGGAGACAAATTTTTTTGATCGATAGGTACAGCAAATTTAAAAATTGATCGATAGATACAATTAGAAGGATGGCGAATTCCGATGTCCCTTCCGGACAATTAAAAATCTTTGGGACCTAGCTGTATTATATTAGATACAGCAAATTTATAATATATCAGTCTCTATTATATGTAATATAGAAGGGCCTCAAACAGTTGTGATGCCCAGAAAAACATCACTTTCTGGCCATATCATCATCCCAACATCATAACTACACTTGATCCAAATCAAGCTACAAGTATTTCAAGAACTATGAAAAACCTCAATCAGTTAAGCTAAATTATACATCCCTTTCTACCTGTTGTGCAAGGGGTTCGACCCCGTTGGAACTCGACGCTTGTCGTCGCGTTCTTCCGACGAATACTTGGAAAAATGCAGCCTGATTGAGTTTCTCTTTCTTGCGAAATCTGATGAAGCTTCATTCTTTCTGGCAGTGGGAGGGAGGAACACTTCTTTAGCCATAGCTCTTGAGCTTAAGCTGATAATCAGAATCTGGTGATGGACAAGAACAAGCAGCAGCAGAGAAACCCTCATTGTGAATTTGATTATGATATCTCAACACTGGATTGTAAGATATATACTGTGAAAGTGACCGAGTATTTGAAGATGGGGCGGAGTGGTATGGGGGTGGGGGGGGGTGGGGAGGGGAGGGGGTGAGCAAAAGGAAATAAGTTTTTGCAGGTTTTAAGGCATTTACTATATACAGTGGAATTTCTGATGCATCAACATCTACATATCAGAAATCCTCACCAAACTACATTAATTGCTTTTGAATTCCATTGGGTGTGTGAAAAGAAAATAAGGAAGCATAATTCCACCTGGGATTGTAGTTGAAAGGAATTGGGAGAAATGCAAAAATGCTCCATTTCTATTTTCCTCTTCTGCTGCCTGCTGCATTGTCTTATATATATACATATATACATACATATATATATAGGTGTAATTATGAACTTGAATAAGAATTTAACATTCTATAAATACATTAATTTTATTTATCATAATCTAATTAAAAATGTACCTGTTAGACGTTTGTACAAAGAATTATGAGCTATATACCTAAAAGAAATCGTAATACATCACAAACATAAAAATTTATGTAATTCACTACAATTTATAAAATACATAATTTTCATGAACAAATTTATCACGTATCTCTTTAACCCTATACGAACACACCCTTGTAGCAGCAGCTTTGGTGGTGATGGATCATATTATATATGTAATAATGCGTGATAATGATACAAAAATAAGGAATACCGACACTAAGGCTAACCTAGACTTATCTGAAGAGCCCTACATTGCCAATGACGTTGCGCCTTGTCTGAACCCAATTGTTTAGTTATTTTTTCAACATATGATGACCTATTCATATATTTATAAACAGAACTGGACAAAACATGACCAATTTAATTATCTATTGTCTACTTATTAAAAAAGAAAAGTCTTAAATTAAAAAAAATAGTCCCTTATCCCTTGACTCAATGTGTGTGATGACGCCTATACTTTGTGTCGGTAATCCCAAAAACTGAATTACGTAGCCTGCGGGTGTACCAGAATGAATAGGGGCAAATGGAGTGACACAATTTTACTCTTTGGGGCAAAAGGCGAAATCCCTCGCCCCCAGGGTCCCCACCCCCCGGTCCGACAGAGATTGGTGGAGGAGTTAAATCATGGTAACTCAGCGGCCCATTAGGTGGGAGGACCAGTGCCTGGTGCCCACAAGGACACAATTTTACTCTGTTGAGGGGTTTGATTATTTTTTATTTTTTATTTCTGAAATATCAAAATTAGAAGTGATAATTCGGACCTTCCCACGCTTTTTGTTAGACTCTGCAGTAAATTTGCATCGGTCTGGAATGACTTCACTTTTTATTTTTCCGTTACTTCTCAAGTTCAATACATTTTAAAATACGTATAAAACTATACGACTAGTTCAAACTCACTAAATTAAATAGACTTATTGAACTGAGCTAAATCTTCGCTATTTTCAAAAGAAGCAAATATTTTTAGATAATCAAATGTGACTAAAAATAATCTATCTTTAAGTAACATAAGAAATCATTTCTAAATTTAGTAATTTTGAAAATATAAATTGAAAGCTCAAAATAAATGTGGCAACCGTATTTATGGTTACATAGATACATACTATTTAAAAGTCAAAATAATCTTGAGGTCCATAAAATGTTCACCAATATTTCAATAGGTCCTTAAATTATAAAAGGTATTTAGAAAGTTTCTTATTATTCTCGTTTGTTTGAAAAGATTATTAAATTATTCGCAGATGTTTGAAAAGATTCTTAAATTATTAGCTAATATTTTACGAAATTTATGAATTATAAAAAAATACTATGTACAAGTTTTTTCATAATAGAATATTTTTTTATCATAAGTAAATATTGAAGGATTTGCACATAATACTTTACATAGTTCAAGTATTTTTTAAAAATATTTTATAATTTAAGTTTTTTTTTTGTTTTTTTAAATATTAATAAATAGATGTAGAACTTTAATGATACACTTTCCCAATTAAGAAAGATTTAAGCACCTAGAAGTTATGACTACCTTATCTGAAATTTGAAGCTATTATAGTGTCATATCACTAAGTTGTTTGTCATTTGCATCAATAAAGAAAGTTTATTTATTACTTATTATTTTTTCTATTTCAAGAAACTCTATAGCCGAACAAACGACCAATTTTTAGTAGCCACAAATTCATATGCTAAAATATTTAATTAAAATAAATTATAAGACTAGAATTCAAATACTACATGCCATCGAAGTTAATTAGCCCTCCGACTGATCTAATAGCACAATTTCTTTGTGTTTATAATCATGTGAAATTATGATGATAATTATAATTTTACATGTGAGTTGTCATATATTGAAAAATGAAAGAATGAAGACTAACTTATATATTTAGCAAGCTAATCCTCTTATCACCAATTAATTTTATAATAAAAATCTTATTAAGTTGCCGTTAGTTTTACCTTCACCTATTGAATACGCTTCAATGTGTGGACTATTGATTTGACGGATGACTAAATATTGCAATGTGAGTAACTAGAATTATAACATGTTTAGGTTTGTCTTCGAACATAAAAAAGAAACTTAAGTTTACAACACTTAAATAGTTCCAAAGCTATGTCTACCATCTAATATTTGAATCTTGAGTTAGTTTTTTTTCTTTTTTGTCTTTTAAATAATGGTTCAAAAAGTATAAATCTTCCATGATTTTATAATGTGATTTTAAAATATATGTATTATTCTAAGGGAAGAAAGATGTCACTTGTCGATTTGCGTCTGAAAGAAAATTCTATGAGGTTTAAAATTGATAATTGGCATATTTTTCAGATCTCAATGTAAAAAATTAAAAACTATTATATATTTATATAATAAATTTATCAATTACACCAACTTTTATTTGATTACTCTGATTTTATACTATGCATTTTATGGATAGGCCATAATTAATAAACAAATTGTTAATAATTTTTGTAGGTTACTATAAAAATGCTAAAAACTAAATATTTATTTTGATCATTCTAAATTACTTACTACATACTACTTGTGTTTGATTGTTTGTTTTTTCTTTTCTTTTTTAATAAATAATGTGATTGTCTACTAACTTCACTAAAGTATTTTGATTATTTTATAGATATGCCTTAAGTTTTGATTGATTTATTTTAGTATAGCAAATTTATATTTGTAAAAGAATACCCTTATTTTTAGGAATTTATTAAAATATATCACTATAGAATTGAAATACAAGAATAAAATAAAATATATGCATAAAGAACAAATGAATATGTTGAACATACTTTTACATTTTTCACGATATATATTTATACACAGTAACGGACCTAAAAATTTTATTTAAGGGGGTCCAATTAATAATATTTGATGCAATAATTTTTAAAGAAATAATAGTAAATATAATATATACATCATTTGTAATTACAAATTAAAATCTATTGTAATAAAGCTAATATACTATGTTAACTACATGTCAATAGTTAAATAATTTCGTACAATTACTATAATAAATTTAAGATAAAAAATTGTAAAATAATAATAATTAAACCATTAATAGTATAATATAAAAACTTAAATAATATTTATATTTTGTACTTGTAGTGAAAAATAAATTTTGAACTTTCGATAGGGAGAATTTAACCTAAAAAAATCGAGATTCAAATAAAAAAAAAATTGAGAATTTTGTTACAATAACAGCCCGGCCATTCAAGGTGACCTACGTAACCCATTATGGCTTAGGAGGTGTAAATGTAAAGAGCCTAAAGCTTGAGGACGTAAATGCAAATAATAGCTCAAATTACCCCTTAATCTGTGTTAACAAAGCAAATTAGGAACTTGGAATAGAAGCAGAATGTCGGAAACCAGAACATGCCTTTCTTCATCATATGGCAACTTCTTCAATATCTTCTACCTTTCCCAAACAGATTAACCGCTACAGGCTCTCCACAGTCTCTCTGCTGCTTATCTTCCTCTTCTGCTTATTCATCTTCAACAGAAGGGCTCTTGATCCCAAACTCTTTCTTTACACAGATCGCATCTCTCAAAACGCTGCCCCCATCCTCCTTTCTTCTCCAAGATCCACTGGGTTTCATGGCAAACTTGGTGATTTAAGGCAACCTGATTCGGCATTGTCTGAAGTTGATGGTCATGTCGATAAAAATGTTGCAATTAATTCCGAATTGACGGAGCCTGAGTCTCAGGAAGAAAGTAAAGTAGAACTTATCTCGTTGAAATCTGATTCTGATGATGGTACTACTCAGGAGAACAAAGAGGCGTTTGTTTCAGAGGATTCTGAATCTCAGGATAATTTAGTTGAGAGAAATGCCGATCCCATCTCATCGAATGGGGAAAAAGCATCTTCCGAATTGTTAGAGCCTGAGTTTCAAGAAGAAAGTGAAAGCAAGGGTACTCTTATTTCATCGAATTCTGAATCTCTGGACGATTTCGGTGAAAGAAATGGAGAGAAAGAGGAAAAAGTCGTACCCGTTTCATCAAAATCTGTTGATCACAAAACTAGAGGAAAATCAGAAGATATTGTTGTCAAGGAGAAGTCCGAGGACGATGTCGGTGAGATAACGGATGATTCCATGTCGTCGAATGAGGAAATATCAGCTCCGGTTTCATCGGAATCTGATGAAAATGGTGTTGAGGAGACTGCTTCATTAGATACTGAAAGTGGCGGTGTTATAAATGATGCAGTTGCAGAGAAGTTGCGGAATTGTGATATTTACAAGGGAACATGGGTGAAAGATGAGGGTTATCCACTTTACAAACCAGGGTCTTGCCCGTATGTCGATGACGGTTTTGATTGCCAGAGCAATGGGAGGCCGGATTCTGGGTATACACAATGGAGATGGAAACCAGATGAATGTGATCTTCCCAGGTTTGATAATGTTGTTTTCGGAATATGCTGTTGTTCTTTTCATGGAATTCAAGACATAATTAGTTGTGCCTTTTGGTAGCAATATCTTTTGTTAATGTTTGTTCATTGAAGTTTGTTGATTTGCTTATATTTAGTACTTCATGATTCTGCACCTGGATAATGGAGCTTTACACAAATGATATTTGAATCAAATGTTTCTATCTCAGTCATTACTGATAATGTGCATCTGGTTGAAAATTTGAAGTGCTGAAGAATGGAAAATAAACTGCACAAGTAAAAATTAAGTAGGGACCTATATGGAGGGGAATCAGATCTAAGATCTATCAATTTTGATCGTGTAGTGAGTGTTTGGTCATCTTGTTTTTTGGTTATTGTTTTTTGATGTATAATCAGATTGATGCTAGGAAAAGAAAATGCTTATTTGTTGTTTGCGTGGAGATGATACATTGTAGGCTTCTTATTAAAACCTGTTTTCTGAATCATGTTAATTATCTCATCAAGAGGAGATTTTCAAAATCTGTTGCAGTGGGCAGTATTGAAATTTAAGATAGGAGTAATTTTGACTATGATGCCATCTTGAGGTGAATACAAGTTCCCACATGAGCTCAATCAATGTCTTGGAGCACAAACTAATGTTGCTATGAAGATCTCTAAGTGTCTTCCATAAATAATTGTAATCTAGTGTTAATAGATGTTAGTGGTGCCACCTGGATTTTAAGGCCTGCAAATATATCGATTAATGACTACTTCAAAGCATTGTTCCCTTCTTGTATGTAGTCCCAAAGTGAGCCAAACTAGTGCCACACGTGTTGCCACTTTTCAATAATTGGCTGGTTCAGAGAACAAGAGTCAGCTTCATTAAGTTCATCGATAGAAGAATCCTTAAATAGTCTTTAGTAAGCCATCGATTTGACGATCTCCTGTGCCATGCATCATTCAAATCTCGTGATGGCTTTCAATATCCTAATCTAGATATTGGTCTGGATTTATCTGTCAGAAGGGCTTCTTAATTAGGTCAATGTTCTCTTTTGATAATGGTTCCTCATATCATGATCCATTGAAGACTTTACTATCCAGAACTTTCAATGACTTAATCTTGTCCATGTTCCTTTTCATCTCTAAAATGCTTTTTCATTACATTTGAAAATTAGTTGCATGATTTTCTCTCAACTCTGTTGCCATTTCATTCTTGAGGATGAAATTTGGACAACCGACATAATCGATAATGCTTTTTTATGTTGTTGAAATCTCCCTGGGCTGTCCACCCACTGGATAACATACTTGATAATTACCTTACTATATTGTTTGTAACATAAACGCTATGTTTATCTGTTTGCAGCATTTCTGTTAAATTTATGGCTATCATTTGGTGTTTGTGTAGGTTTAATGCCACAGACTTTTTGGTGAGACTTAGAGGAAAGAGGCTTATGCTGGTAGGAGACTCTATGAATCGGAACCAGTTTGAATCTCTCCTATGTCTTCTCCGTGAAGGTCTTCCCGATAAGAGCAGAATGTATGAAACCCACGGGTATAAAATAACAAAAGGAAGAGGATATTACATTTTCAGATTTAAGGTAATTCCGAGTAGGGTAGGGGCTTCAATAGTTTTGTGTTTACTGTATTAAGACCACTCTTCATCGCTGTTGATCCGCTCATGCAGGACTACGACTGCTCGGTGGAATTTGTCCGATCACATTTCCTTGTAAGGGAAGGTGTTCGTATCAATGGACAAGGGAATTCCAATCCAACATTATCTATTGATCGGATTGACAAGACAGCTGCTCGTTGGCTGAGAGCAGACATTCTTGTGTTTAATACGGGGCACTGGTGGACCCACGGGAAGACTGCTAGGGGGTACACTTCCTCACCAAATAGACATCTCATTTTGTTGATTACATTTGTTTCAGTTTTCCTTTATGTAATTCCTGATGCTCTTTCAATCTGACAGCTGAAAAATTAATGTCTGCAGTAAGAACTACTATAAAGAAGGTGATTATATTTGTCCTCGCTTTGATGCTGTGGAAGCATATAGGAAAGCCATCACAACCTGGGCGACATGGGTCAAGAAGAACATCAAACAAAAAAAGCTGGTGTTTTATCGTGGCTACTCGTCTGCTCATTTTAGGTACAACGTTTCCTACTCCGCCTCGTCTAATTAGCTTGAGTTTTAGAGAATACAGAACATCTGGAAAATATTACTTACACTGCATTTGCAAATGACAGAGGAGGAGACTGGGATTCTGGTGGAAGCTGCAATGGGGAGACAGCACCCGTTGTAACTGGAGCTATTCTTGATAGCTATCCTAAAAAAATGACAATAGTCGAAGAAGTCATCAAGCAGACACAGGTGCCTGTGGTGCTGCTGAACGTAACACGTTTAACCAACTACCGCAAGGATGGCCACCCTTCCGTTTATGGGAAGAACGTGACTCGTCTCAAGAGGGTCTCAACCAGAAGGCAAGATTGTAGCCACTGGTGTCTTCCCGGGGTACCCGATGCTTGGAATGAACTCATCTACGCCACATTAGTTGCCAGACAAACTTCTGCCCATTAAAAATCTGTATATTTTGTGCTTACATTGGTCGAAGAAATTGTAAGTGTTGAGTGGCGTTGGCATTAGGAAGAGAAGCTGATGCCTAGAATCATAACATAGAGCCATTTTATGGTACTTGTTTGTATTCATAGAAGTACACATTCTTGTTTTTATAGTTAAATACTGCTCCCTCCCTCGTCTTAAAATAAGAAAAACATACTATATATATATATTTTTATTTTATTTTATTTTATTTTATTTTATTTTATTTTATTTATTTATTTTCAGCATATGAAAAAATTGAGACTTGGCAAAGAAGTATTTTGTTTTTCCCCCAAAAAACTATGTAATATCCTTCCATATTATATAAAAGAAAGATAATGAATATTATTTTGACATTTATTTTCATAATTAAATGACACATTTTGTTTTAAAATTGTTTATTAATTGCTTGCTGTTTAAAAAATAATAATAACTTTTCCTAAAAACTGAATTTACTTTTCAACTTCTTTTTTTCCTTTCAAATATACATTTTTCAAAAATTTCTCACTAAAGTTTTAAGATTAAGACAGATTTTTTTATTTTAAACCAAATTTTTACGTATATATATTAAAAAACTCAAAATTATTATATACATATAATATATCAAGTTAATTATTTTTTTGTCCTGCCCAGAGAGACCACGAGAAATCATAAAGTGGCAACTCGCCTGGTGTCAAATTCAAATCCTTGCATACGCATAAGGCCCTTTCTTTTGTAAATGAAATGTAGCTCTGCTTTTCGTACCTTGGAACTTGTAGACGCTCTCGGACCATTCGCTACTCTCGAGCCGTTTGAGGTGTCGTGGTCGACGGGGAAGGAAGAGACGAACGTCAAGGCAGGTTGAAAGCCCCAAACTACTACTCCTTTGTGGTCTATCCTTTTTTTTACTTTTACTGGGTCAGGATGTTCCACCCTTGAAATAAGTTCTGCATAACACCTGGAGCACTACTTACATTAGTATGAATACTCTGTCATTGTATATCTCCTATAGGCCAATTACCGATGAATTTTTTTCCACTATCAATAAATTTAATAGAGGCTATTTATGGATTTTACATAAAAAGAAAAAAAAAAGTTATCAACGTTAACTTTTCTACTCATAAAAGAAAAAAAAGGAAAAAAAATAAAATTAGTTGAATAAATTTACCATCCTCAACAAGAGATGGTAAAAGGCTTAAAAGTAGACCGTTACAGTCGCGGTCATGTTCTCCTGTAATTTCCATTTTTGCGCATAAGCGTAGCGTCGCTGCTTTCCTCTCTCTCTCTCTCTCTCTCTCTCTCGACACTTTATTCATTTCACCAGCGTGTCGGTGACTACACCTTTGATGCCTAATCAAACTCTGCCCTACTTTATATATATATATATATATATATATATATATATATATATATATATATATAATACTTTAAAATTGCAAAAACTTCTTATGCTTCATCGTTAAACACAAATTTTGAAATTTGTGTTTACCTCAGTTTCAAATGAAATTCAAATAACAATTGGATACAACTGAAATACAAATTCACTTGTATCATCTTCTTCTTCAATTCATAAAAACGAATTATTTTTAGATAACTTGAAAATAAATAATTTTTGTGCGTCATATATTGAAAGAATTCATGCTTTCTTATCTTCCATATTTAAAAACTAAATTATTCATATAATTTTTCCTCAAATTTTTGAACAAGAGTATCCTTTAAATATTTTGGTCGAGCAGTCTTTAACACGAATTTTTTTACTCTTTTTCTTAGAGTTAAAATACATTATTATTTATTTATTTTTATATCAAATGAGTATTTTGTTTTCTTTTCTTTTATAATAAGGAGTCTAATTATAATTTTTTCAAACCCCATAGTCATTCGATAATTTCATCAAATTTTGAGGGAGCTAAATATATAATGTGAACTTACAGTCGAGATCTCATTAGTGTTTCAAGGATGATAATAATAATAATAATAATAATAATAATAATAATAATAATAATAATAATAGTTAACCCAATTCAATTTAATTATAAAACAAGATCCTTTTCTTAAGAAAAAAGAAAAAGAAAAAATGAGTGTATTTGTTTTGATCTTCACATATTTCAACCTACAATCTCTAACCTAAAAAATTCTACGTAAACTACTTCCGTTTTTTCCTTTACCACCCGGCCATCTTACAAATTTTAAATCATTCTTTTATAATTAATTAATCATTTAATTATTATTAAACTATTTTAAATATATACTTATTACTGACACATAACAGTCTTATTTAATTTTAAAATAAAGAAAAAAATTACAAATTTAGTTAAAGTTACCCGATTCAGAATTTGTATGAATAAATTGGTTAGCCACTCTAGGATCATACATTTAAGACAGAGGAGAAGATGAGAGATGCAATTACACTTGTCATTTCGTTTGTTCATCAGACAAAACTTGAGTGTGGGCCATAAATTATATATATTTTGTTGATGAATTAATTGAGTTCACATGTTATGAGAAATATTAATTTTAACTTATTTTAAAATAATTTCAAATCAAAATATCAGCATTGCCATTTAGGTAAAAGTTAAAAATAAAATAATATTATTTTCATTTTCGTAACTTTATGAGGGCCCCTTCACATCATCCAGGTTCAAAAAGAATATTTTTCGAAGCCCCTCCTATATTATCTCTCAATCTCGCCGCGAAATCCTCTCTCTAAATCTGCGGATTACAGAGATTTTGTCTTATATTTTCTTTTGAGGGGCAGGGGTCGCATATACATTCCGTAAAGTGTGTGTTTTCTTCTTTCTCATAGAGTGAGTGCGTGACTTGCCTCTATCCGGCACTTTTCCGAATACGCTCCCCTTTTGAGGAATGCGGAGTCTCTGCAACGAGTAGTGGCTGAATCTGCATCAGCATCGTCAACAGTTGAGAAAATGTTGGGTTTTTTTATCAGAAAAGATGTCAGGAAAATTCTCAAACGGAAGGATAGCGACGCTGGTGAAAGAGGTTGATTTTCTTTCACTTCTCTCATTTTCTTTCTTTCTTTAAAAAAAAAAAAAGATCCCTTTGCCTCTTGCACTGAATTAACTCTTTTTTATTTGAACTATTGGGTGGTGACGATTGCCGAAATGATTTACTAGGTTGTAGCTTTACTGAAAAAATTGGAAGTGCCATTATGGTTTCGATAATTTGTTGGATTTTATTTGGTAATCATGGACTAAAACCCATGATACCCTGTTTGATGGGAATAAGTGCAAATTTGACAAAAGAGAGAGAGAGAGAGAGAGAGAGAGAGAGAGATATGGAGTTTGATTGTTTGAAATGTTTATTTTTGGTAGCGTACAGTATTAATTACACGCATGGTTGCTCCATTTTATACGATAAGCTCCCACTGTAAAAGCAATTAGCATTAGGTTGATCGATAGTAGCTGAAATCAAGCCAGAAGATCTGGGTGAAAGGTCAGATTAGGAGAAGGGGTTGGGAAGTTTAGAACAAGAACACATGGTTTCAGCACATTGTTTTAGAGAGGCAGTATTGTTAGTAAATAGATAATTTCTTTTAAAATTATATTCCCATTTAACCTTACATCTGCTTATTCTAAGAGCAACTAATTCAAGGTTCTTAATCTGTGTATTTGTAATTTCAAGGGATTATAAATTATGGTTTCTTCAGATTCTTAATCAGAGTTTGAAGTTTGAAGATCAGATTGTTCTTATGGCTGGATGATTGTTGTTTGACTTGGAGTTTCTTGGTAATAAACATAATTTTCCAGTTTTAACATGGAGAATAATGAAATAAATATGAAGGACAAAGCTTCTGACTTTTTTACTTTGTGGAGCTTATATATGCCTCCCTTTTAGAGGCAAAATTCCTACATGTACATTGAGACTCCCCTTCGCCTAGAAAAGCGTTTAAAAAAAACAAAAACAAAACAAAAGAAAAAGCACTTGAACAGCCCATCTGTATATGGAGGTATTTTCCATTATATCTTTGCAATACTTGACACAGTTGAGGCTCGGCTTTCTGGTTAATCATTTTTATATTGTTGTAGTTACTAATATGTAAATTTAGAATCTGTAATTATTGTTTGCTGTAGTCTGCTTATTTCTTACTGGTTTTTGAAATTTTATAGGTATTCATTCCATGATCCATATTTGCCCTTATGTATTTCCTATCTTCTTTTAGGTAGAGCCTTGGAGGAATTACGTTCGTCCATGTTTAGCAAATTCCGGTCAATCAGTGGGTCAAAGCGTCAACAACAATCTCTATGGGGGCCCACTATTGCTCTTACATTTAACTTTTTGGTTTCTGTTAGTATTATCTTGATGAACAAACTGGTAACCTACATGCCTCTTGTCTTCAGCCTCATGCTATATGTGAAGTTGTGATAATTTAGGCTTGACCTTGTTTATTTTTGCAGGTACTTGTCAACATTGGGTTTAATTATCCTATTTTCTTGACTTTTATTCACTATGTATGTAGTTGGTTGATCATGGCTCTTTTAAAAGCTCTGTCAGTTCTCTCTCTATCCTCTCCGCCGAAGTCAACAAAATATTCTTCTTTGTTGTCTCTTGGTATAGTCATGTCACTCTCCACTGGTCTTGCAAATGTTAGCTTGAAATATAACAGGTGAGAAATTACTTTCCATATTAATTTTGTTTGTCTATGTCATAGTTGTATTTAGTTCTAAAATCTGCAGGTGTCTTTCTTCAGTGTTGGATTTTATCAGATGGCCAAGATTGCAGTGACCCCTGCTATTGTGTTAGCTGAGTTCATTCTCTTCAGCAAAAAAATTTCGAAGCTAAAGGTAACTAAAGATATTTATTATGCTATCTTCTAGGTTTATTATCAATGCAGAAACTAGGTCAAACATCATTTTGCTTTAGCTGCTGGTGGCTCGCTTCATATACTAATGAATGATGGTACTGTTTGTTTTTTGGAGTAGTGAGGTCTTTGTATTTGATTTATTTTGTTTATTTTTATTTCAAATATCTAAAAAAATATAACCATTTTAATGTATGATCTATTCCTTTTTAATTTGTTGCATGTGCGTAAAATGTTCCCATCTAATCATAGGAAAAAAAAAATGAAAGTTCTTGTGGTTGTATCTTAACATATTGAAATAAAAAGTTCTTTTGGTGATTGGACATCCATAGTGAAATAATTTCTGTGTTTGGACTCACTATGCTTTTTCTAGGTGCTTGCACTCACTTTAGTGTCAGTTGGTGTTGCTGTTGCTACTGTAACCGATCTTCAGTTTCATTTTTTCGGTGCTTGCATAGCACTAGCATGGATTGTACCAAGTGCTGTTAATAAAATATTGTGGTCTAATCTTCAACAACAAGACAACTGGAGCGCCCTGGCGTAAGTCATGCCTCTCTCTCTCTCTCTCTCTCACCTCCCCCCCCCCCCCCCCCCCCCCAATCTATGCAGGGTTATATTTTGGATGATTCTGGCATTTGTTATTACAATAAAGTGCTGATTGGAATTTGTTTCATGCATGCTCTTCTGACAGGCTAATGTGGAAGACAACACCTATTACTTTGTTCTTCCTGGTGATGTTAATGCCATCACTGGACCCTCCAGGTGTGCTTTCTTTTGACTGGAATTTCAATAACTGTGCGGCTATTGGTGGTTCAGCCGCGCTCGGCTTCTTGCTACAGTGGTCTGGTGCTCTAGCTCTTGGGTAGGTGTCTTCTCTTGTATTTCCTCTTTGCTTCGCTTTCTTGTAAGAAATTTTGGTGCAGCTATACTTCCTCTGATACTTTTATCTGCTGATGGCCAAAAGTTCCGTCACTTCGTAACTTGTAATATTTTTGTCTGACCAAAATAGTAGTTTAGTTGCACTTATTTATTTATTATTATTATTTTTTAATAATGAAGTTGGGAAATGTTAAGCTGGTTAGGGTCTCATGATGAAGTGCTGAAATACCACACAGTGTGGACTATCTGCATAACTTGTTATCAGCTGCTTTTCATTTATTCTTGGGGCATATACTTGAGTGTAATTGTATATATTTCTTGAAAAATATCTTTGAAATCTTGTGAACACAGTCACTCACATGATTTCCTTTCTCAAGCTAAGAGCAGTGCATTATTCTTGTGATAAAGGCTTGCATGAAATAAATGTAAGTTAGCAGCCATCAAATCTCCATTCACTTTCCCAATCTTTGGATAGGATCAAGGTACCATAATGTCCGTTTTAGCCTCGTTTTCTGCCTAATTGAATATGATAGCAAGGGATATTAGCAATAATTACTTGACTATAAACAACTCATACTTCACCTACAGATTCTTTGAAAAAATAGGCTTATATGTTTGTCCATTGTTGAAAGTACTTTCATGTTAGGAATATATTAAGTATGGCATTGACTGGACTCTCTCTCTCTCTCTCTCTCTCTCTCTCTCTCCCCATATAGGGCAACCTCCGCAACCACCCATGTTGTCCTCGGACAGTTCAAGACTTGTGTCATTCTTCTGGGAGGCTTTCTTCTCTTCGGTTCAAATCCTGGAGGAACGAGCATTTGTGGAGCAGCCACTGCTCTGATCGGCATGTCCTTCTACACATATCTCAACTTGCAGTCAAGACAACAATCAGCCAAAATGTCTTCAAGGCAATCTACACTGCCACTATCAAAATCTAAGCTGAGCAAAGAAAATGATGATATCCACATGGAGGTGGTGGAGAGCTCGCCCAATGTGCTGGTTGAACAGAGACCATAACTGACCGTTGAAGCCTTATCACTAACTACAGCCCGTCTTCGAATCCCAATTTTGGGTTGGGTTTTAATCCCTGCGGGTTCTTGACAGGATTAACAATACTCAGTACCAAACCTTTTCGATATCTGATAAGTGATTTCCAGTACTACATTTGTTAGTTTGGTTTAACTGATGAGTGTATATTGCCTGCATATTTGTGGTTCTTTTTTAAGAACCTGAACGTTATTGGAGGCCTCCTCCTCCTTTTGTTACAGTATTTATGTGAGAGAAGTGTAGATTTTTTCTTGTAGAAATACTAGCCCAGTATTGTCCATAATGTACATTTTCTTCTTTTTTTGATTTTAGGTATTATTCTCCTTATGAGTTGCGATTGTATGGGCCTGGAGGAAATGAGGCTCTCGGCCCAGACCAGGCTAACCATTGGCTATGTTTGAAGTGGGCTGGGTTCAACTCTGAACTACCCATCCTCGTTTGACTTTTCCATCAAGTAAATTCTAATCTTTTTCTTACATGCTTACAGATAAGAAAACATCAAAATTAGCATCCACGATGTGTTTTGCTAAACTTTTATAAATATCTTACAAGGGTTTACATTCTATAATTTGTTTTAGAGTTTGTTATAAAATATAAAATCTTGTTTTGAAAATAAATAATTTGAAGGTTTAGATAAAATAAAATAACTTTTTTTAAAAAGGATAAAATATATTACTAGAGACGTCTTTGTAATTAAAATACTCAAATCTAAAGTTTGTGAAAATATAAAAAACGCTTTGCAATAATTTAAAAGTTCTTAAAATCCTATTTTAAAGTTATTATCCTTTTTTCAAAAAATAAAAATAAAAATAAAAATCCGAACCCATTTAAATTGCATAGAAATTCTCAAATACCTTGTAAACTTTAAAGAGTTATAACGTAACCGATATTTTGTATTTTCTGAAATATTAATATTTTGCATTAATTGGAAGTAGACAATTAATTAGAGAGCATGGGAGTTAGGGGCTGTTCCTTAACTTTCTTGTACACTATTTCTCACCTCCAACTCACTTCTCTCTTCCCATATTTTCTTCTTACTTGGTTGATGGTTATGCAGATCTCACGACTATAAAGGATGGGACATTCGAGACTTGATAAGAAAGAACATCAATTATAAAAAGAGGCAATGAAGTTCAAGTTAAAGAGACAATCGAGAGTGCTCAAACACTTATTTTATCTTGCTAATTTTTTATTCTGAGCCAACGTACGTATAAAGTTAGTCCGTGCTTAAAAGTTTTGGCACTTCAATGTTTTTATCTTGCATCTAAAGACTTTTTACAAATTTCTTGGGATTTTTGTTTTTTCGTGAAGCTAATAAAATTTATATTTACTTGAAATTATATTTATCCCGTGTTTGCGCTCTTAATTATTTAATCTTTTATTTTGCTGTAAATAATTAGTATAATTACTGTTTTTCATACTTTGTATCTTACACGTCCTCGTACAATCTGCCATACCTTATGTTATACTTGAGGTTACTCGCAACAAATTCTTTGAATAAAAATATTTTTTTTTTCAAATTAAATCAAATGACTACAAGTTTAGAAATATTTAGTACAAAGTTGCAACATGGTAGATCGAGAATCAAATGACAAAATGTTCCTTTGCCCCTTGACTAGACAATGTCTCACATGCCACAACCATTTTAATAAGTTATAAGATGCTAAAATTTGCAGCAAAAACAAATTAATAAAATGTTTTGTTTGTTGGAAGAGTGCCTTAAATTAGGGTTTATCTTTTCCCAAAGTACCAATTAATTACAACCTTAATTTATTTATAGATAAAGCATCCACATGCACCAAAGGTTTATTCAACGTCGTTCATGATTCAATTTGTCAGATATCGAAAATTGCGATAATTAAAAGCAAAACCATTTAAATATTTTGAATTTAATCTGTTCAAAACGAATTAAACTAAAATTTTCTTGTTTGACTTCCGTGTAACAAGATCTTGTCTTCAATTAATTCAAAAAAAAAAAAAAAAAAGAAAAAAAAAGATGGGAATAATTCAAAAGGTATCTTTAGCATATTTGTCAGAAAATAAGATTGTCTTGTCTACCTAAATAAATGTAATAAGATTCCTAATTCAGGTTACAGCCGTAAATTCTCACATAAAAATAACAAAAAAAATTATATTTACAAAATTCATAGATCTCCTTATATATAATAGGTGTTTAAATTAATAAAATGTATGGTCTAATTGATCTAATCCGAATATATATGGATCTAAAGTCTGTTGTCGGCATATATAGAAAAAAATGTTCGTATGTTTAGAACTTAATATTTTTTTCAGAGAAAAATAATACTTTTTTGGGTTAAAATAACATTTCTTTTAGATTTGATATTACTTTTCATAAAAAAATTATATTATGATTTTAATTTTTTTTGTAATTATTTAAATAAAAATAATATTCTGTGGTGAAAACTAATATTTTTATTGTATAAAGTAATACTTTGAACACTTTTAAAAATATTATATTTTATAAAAATATAAAGTTTTAATAATATATCGTATTCTGTTTGTGCAGGCAAATCCACTGGAGGGCAGTGAATTTGACATAATTTGTAAAATTTTATAAGTCAGATTAGCCCATTTATACATAAATGAATCAATGTATATGGTGGATAAGACATGAAACTTTATAAAAATATAATGAATGAAGTTCATAGAAATTACATACAATTAACTTTAAGATAATTATATGTGTGTGTGTGTGTGTGTGTGTGTGTGTGTGTGTGTGTGTGTGTGTGTGTGTATAGAGAGAGAGAGAGAGAGAGAGAGAGAGTAATAATACGTAAATCAATAAAAGAAAGATTAACTACCTTCTAATTTGTATAAAGTTCCTCCAGAAATTACACCATTTTCTTTCTAATACAACTAAGAGATAGAGAGAGAGAGAGAGTGGAAGAGAGAGAAACAAACAAGAAAGCTAAGAAATGAATTAAAATTGAAAAATAAATGAGTTGTATAATAAGGTGAAGAACAAGATGCACAGGCAAGGTGGCATATGACATCCAAGTTGTACACTGACTCCAACGTGAGATAATTAATATCCTGCATGCATGCATCCCCAGTTTAGTCCAATCACCTTCATTAATTTATCCCTTCTTCTTGGATTCATCAAGACCCACATTTTTCTATTCTGCTCTGCCAAACGCACCTTACAACCCAAGAAGCACATAGTATAGAATTGTAATGGGCAGAGCAATCAGCATCCCGAAAATAACCCTGCAATCACAGTCAATTCAATATTAATTCTAACCTTATACATACAGATATTAGTAGGTGTAAAAGTGTGTTTGTGTGTGTAAACTTACGCAGTGCTAAGTATGTCAGGATGGACGTTGTATTCTTTAGCAAACACAAAGGGAACAATTCCCTGTGGAAGTGCAGCCTGTTGACATAGAAAATTTACTTCACATTCACATTTTCAAGATTCAAAATTCCTCATTTATGGAAAATAAAAAAGTTCCTTTTTAATTTAAATTTGTAATTTAAGATTAAAGAATTCTGGACCTGAACAATGGCTATATGCAGAAGAACTCCTCGGAGGCCAATAGCAATTGAAGTAGCAGCAATGACAGCAGGCCCTGTTAAGAACCTAACAGCCATTGAAAATGTGGCTACTGATTTTCCACAAGCTATTATCTTTGGTTGCAAAGCCATGAATAAACCTGCATCAAGATTTCAGTTATACAAACGGGAATCTTTTTTTGGGATGGGAGGGAGTATGTTTTATGAAGTTGTAGCGAACATTACCTAGACTGAACATGGCCATACCAAGACCTGCATCAGATAAAATCGATATGGATCCTTTCACAATTGATGGCATTTCTATGTTCCATCTGTTGAATATATATTTCAGAAACTGTTACTAATTTCATTCCAATCAAAGAAATTAAATTGGAAATTCAAATGGAAAAAATAAAGAAAAGATTCACCTGAATGATACTAGAGACCATATAAGGCCAAGAAGACTTGAATAAGTATTGGGGTTTCTTATAAGCTTTCTCCAGACCATGATGAGTATAAGCCTGGTCATTACACTTGCAGGGGGCATTTGTGTCTTTTTCTCCATCATTCCACCTTCATCCATCTCCATTTTCTTCTGGGAATATGGTGAAGCATTTGCAGGAAACTTCGCTGCATCTTCAATTTCAATCTCCTTATGATCTCCATTCATTTTCCTTGCTGGGCTTCCATTTTCTGTTTAATCCAGGAAACAAAAAAAAAAAAAAAAAAGGGTTTCAAGAATTGATCGAGAGAGAGAGAGAGAGAGAGAGAGAGAGAGAAATCAAACGTACCTCTAGATGGAGCAGCATCTTGTTGGAAATCAGACTTAGCAGCATCAATGCTGGAAAAATCAGCAGAAGCAGCTTTATTGACAGCATTCCTCATATTAGCTTCAGACACAGGAGAAGCACTCGAGCTCCAAACAAACATGTGCAGCTCCTTGTTAGGATTCCCACTTCCACTGTTATTACAGCCACTTTCCTTTCTCCTAGGATTCGAAAACATCGGATTCGGCGGCGGATAAGGCGGCGGAATCCCTCCATTAAAAAGCTCACCGCTCATGCTCCGCCCCGTTGCCGTCTTCCTCTTACCAACCTTCATCATCTCCTCGTCGAAATTCGACGTCCTCGGAGTCGCCCCCTTCGACGATTGCAGAGAAAACACATCCCCTCCAAAACTGCTCGTATAACCATGCTTAGGACTAGCAGCTTTGCTGTTAAACATGGCGTAGAAATCTGTCTGATTGAAGCTCGAAGCGCGTGGGGTGGGCTCTCTGGAGGACTGGACGGAGTAGATCTCCACACCTGTCAAATTCGAAGCGCGTGGAGTTATGCCATTGGAATGCAACCCTTTGTTGTAAGAAGAGATCATCGACGCCGATGTGGACCGCTTCACTACAACGTGAAGCTTTCCGTCTTCTCCTATCTCGGCGTCGGCCTGCAGTGGCTCACGGCCGTTGAGGGAGATGACGTCAGACTCAACCTTGAAGGAAGTAATGGAGCCAGCAGTTTCTGGAAACTGATCGGTAATAAGAAGCTTTGCTCCTCTGTACTCGAACAAGAAGAGCATGAGTGTGTACCAGATGACACTCTGCATAACCACAATCTGGACCATTAGATTGCCGGAGTAGTCGCCGTACATGGCCCTGAGGAGAGGGATTCCCATGACGAGGGTGTTGGGAAGGGTGGAGAGAGAGAAGAGGGTAATCAGCCATTCCAGGCTGCCATTTTTGCTGAAAGCTTGCCAGAGGAAAAGGGCCACAAGAATCACCACCTTCTGCAGGGAATCGGCGGCGATGAAGTGGTAATTCATGGCGTAGATGTCGTTGGTGGAGATGAAGTGGAAGCCCAGCAACGGAACAGCGAAGACGGCAACGAAACGGTTGATTCCGGAGCACTGATCGGGGGTGAAGATCTTCCACCACCGGACTGAACCGTAGGCAAGAATCATGGCGACGTATAGCGGGACGATTGCTGCAAGAACATCGTAGATATCTTTTCCGTTGATCATGGTTTCTGACCAGAAAAGAGAGAAAGCTGGAGAGAGAAGGGGTTTGTGAGGTGGTGGGAATGGAACTTATAGGAGATTGCAAGGGAAGTCGGGAGGAAGAGGATGATGGTCGAGAAGTAAAATATTGGGAAGAGGGAAAAGAGGTTGACGAAACTGAAAGACAGCCACACTTACTACTCACATGGAACTGAGGGAAGAAAAAAAAATGGTTAAATATGGTCTTTATTCTGCATTTTAATTTTGTTATCTGCGTATAAATCAAACTTTGCAGCTAAGTAATGGCAGTTTTTCACACCACCGCAGGGAAGATAAAATGGTTGTTTATTATACTACCCAGCAAAGATCTATATTACTTTTGTATATAGATTAAATTGGTATGTACTCTATTTTATGATTTTGGATGATTTATTAAGTGAAATTTTATTTTTAATTTAAAGCATGATTTTATTACTATATTCATCAAGACTCCAGGTTAAGAAATATTTTGAATGTTATGTTTGTGAGTAAAAAATTATATTTCCTTATACACTGAAGATTCTATTATATCGGTCAAAAATTCCTTCAATATCTGTTTGGGTTGACATATAATTTACTTAATATATCTATTAAGATTCTGTCACGTTACAAAATAACATATATGAAAAGCTTGAAGAAAGGAAATAAATAGAATTTATTTGTCTGTAAAGAGATACATGATGCATTAGGCATATTGAGTAAAAGAATCCAACTTGTAAACTAAGCCTAGAGATAGTTCATATATATATATATATATATATATATATATATATATATATATATATATATATATATATATATATAAGCTGAGAAAGAAATATAATCCAAATTGTAAACTAAGTCTAGAGGTTGTTCATAATTTTCTGTGAATATAGGATGAACATTTAAAGCAGTATATAATGATTCTATTACAATATCCATCAATACTTCAGGTTTAAAAGTATTTGATCGTCATATTTATGGGTAAGAATTATATTTCAGAATGCATTAAAGATTCAATTTATGATTTATTACCAACTTAAGTACAAATCTTCATACCATATGAGTGAAAATTTCCTTCAATATTTGTTTCAGCTACAACATGATTCTATTACTATATCCATCAAGACTTCATGTTAAGAAGTATTTGATTGTCATATTTGTGAGTAAGATTTCTATTTCCTTATACATTGAAGATTCAATTTAAGATTTAGAAGTACAAATCTTCTTACCATAAATGTAAAAATTTCAATCAATATCTTTTTCAACTGGCATAGAATCTACGTATTATATCCGTCAAGATTCGATCAAGTTACAGAAGAATAGATATTAGAAGCTCGAAGGAAGGAAGGAAATCGAGTTTATTCATTTATGGAGAGATATGTTGACACCAAGGCATATTGAATAGAGAAAAGAAATCTAATCCAATTTGTAAACTAAGTCTAGAGGTTGTGCATAATTTTCTGTATTTATAAAATGTTAGTATAACATCAATTTTATTGTATTAAGTTTTGATTATATTGTTTAGTAGCTTGATACATATTTTATCTTGTAAAATCATCTATAAATATATATATATATATATATATATATATATATATATATATTGGTGTTACAATAGGTTGTTCTAGATACACCGATGGAATATCAGTTATTTGAAGAGATTTTTGAAGGTGGCATAGTATTGACCACGGGATGGCTGACAGGAGTTACGAGAGTGTGTTGCAGATCTTGTAGCTGCAAAGGCAGTTGCAGGGGTGGTAGGATGTGAATCTGGTTTTGTAGCTAGTTGCGCTTCGTAATTGAGGAGTTTCTCATGAAGTTCATCGAAGGAGATTGGACTTTCTCGCGCTCTTTTGTTTCCTTTTCGTTTGTTTCAAGAAATCTATCGATCAATTCCGATTCTTTCTTTTTCTCTTGATTATTTTCCGATCGAGATGTATAGATCCTGTTCGTCCCTATATCTTGAGAAAGAATTTATATATTCTATGCCCGTTTTTGAATTCTTTGCTACAAAATAGGAGGGTTGTTCCGCAGCCACATGATTGCATCCAAAGTGGCCGAGCCTGGTGAACCGAACATACCGAACATTGAACATCTATTCAATATAAACAAATTCCAAAATGAAGAAAATCTGAATACAGAATCGAGGCGGCATAGAACCGTCAGTGCGAAAGACTACATCTCGGGCGAGTTTTAGAACATGGTCGGGAAAGGAAGAAGAGGAGATCTTTACCAATCTTACATGCGGCCAGTCACACTAGCTGGCTTGCTCTGACCGACTTTCTTCTTGAGTCGAATTCTATTTATTAGGTCCTCGCTCTATAAATGAAAGGAAAGGGATAGAACACTCTAGCTTTCACTCTGCATCAACTAAGATTCGCGGCATATCGGATTGAAGATAGAGTGACGTTCATCCGGAAAGTGCTCGTGGATGTTAAGGGCAGTGATCTAGCCAGTCTTCATATCCGATTGCCCGATATGGTCTAAGTGCGATCAATCGGGTTCAACTGCTCCTTATTAGCTAGATCGATTCCTAAACCGCTAATGCCCCCTCTTCCAACTGAAACTCATTCATTCAACAGGAGCAATTGCAACTTCTTCTATTCCCTTCCTACCCGAGCTCCAAACTCGTTGACTTGAGGATGTCACTGGGGTCCCTACTTTACCTCGACGATTATGTCATGATGCCCTTAAAGCCTATACACAATGGATAGACTCCTGTAACCATAACATATTTGCTTGCTTGAACATCATTTCTTTCCAAAAAAAAAAAAAGAAAGAAAGTAAATGGTTAATTCCACAAAACAAAAAAAGGATTTTTACAAGGTACAAATCTAAATTTTTTGTTGTTCCAAGATGGACCATAGATCAATTCCCCTTTTGATTTGGGAAAACGGGTAATAGCTGCGCTGCTACTTTCAAGTTTTACCTCGTAGCCCCCCGAAATTCATATTCATCAAAGGGCCAACACCTCGACCTGGTGAGCACGGGTTACATGCACATCGCTCTCTCCAGGAGGTTGGCCGCCTATTCTAGATCTTCCCATTTCCAAGAAGATCCCCGACTCGATCTGGTTTCAAATTCATCTGGTGGTCAATTATGTAGTTAGGAGGAATAGTATACTGAGGAAGTCTAGTAGCAAGTAAGTCCAATAAAAAGTTTGTGAGAAAAAAAACACTTTTCTAATAGAAGAGACTTGCATAGAAAAAAGAATTATTTCTCGAAAAATTAAACAATTGAGTATTTCTTCTACTTTAATTTTTACACTTTTGTTGTTTATATTTTTACTTAGTTCAAACATTACACACACAAATTCTTATCTAACAAGTATATTTAGGTATTTCCTTTGTAAAAGTGGTTAAAAATATTGAGATAAATGTAAATGCAAAATACAAATGTATCTTTTGGTTAGTTTCAAAATGTGTCACATATCATTTGATTTTTGCAATTTGAACCTTTATTTTTTTAATTGAGTGAAAATTTAATTCCTTTCAAGTTAAATATGACTAAATTCACGCAATAAAAATGATAAATAAAGAAATTGTAATAGTAAAAAGATACTCGATAAATTTTAATCCATCAAAAAATTAACAGTCGTGTTGACAAATTTTCTCTAAAAACATTCATTTTAGAAAATGAAATGGCTAGTTACACGTGGGGTAACATAAAGTCCGGGAACAAGATTAAGGACAATATTTTGTATGGGGCTTGAGTTCGCAACGGTGTAGGGAGTGGCCACATAAGTGAATATGCACAATACAGCCATCCTGTAACCCAAACTTTTGTTTTGCCACTAATTAATGTGTTATTTTTAATCACTTTGGACTAAAATGCTCTCTCTTTTGGGCATGGATCTTCAACCTTTAAGTGATACAATAAAACGATGCACAGTACTTTGCCGAAGAAGAAGAAGAAAAAGCTGTTTACGAGACCTACTTATAAAAGGGGGCAAACCATTTTTATTATAATTTATTGATCGTCAACCTCAAGCGACATATTACACAAATCAAGTCTAAAACATAATTGCATGAAGTTCAACAAATATATTTCTTTGTTGCCTCATCTGTATTAAACTTGACAAATCCATCATTTCGGGATAAAGGTTAAGTATTTTTCGATAAAGATCAAAATATTAAATCCCATTTCCTTGCAATGACCCAACATACTTTCCAAAAACCAATAGACACCATAATAAAGCATGGCAAATCTCGAAGTCTATCGGCTACCATTAATTGAATATTAGAAAGGATACTAATAAAATTCTCAAATCTGTAACCCTCCATATAGACTAACGGATTAGAATAGGTGAAAAAGACTCAAGTTGCCAAAATTGGCTTGCCCAATGGGCCGGTCCAACTTGCTTGACACTTTAGGTCGGCAGGGCTATACGATCGAATTTATTTGGTCTGAGCCAAGAAATTTTAGTACATTGTAAGATTGTTAGTTGAATTAAACTTAACATATTATAGTCCGAGGAACTTCAACTTTGATTATTGTCCCGTGAGCTTGGGCTGGACCTAATTGCCCAAATTGGCGGCTCTAACAAAGATCAAATATGATCATATTGTTTACCCTTTAGAAATGCAAGGAAATAAGGAATTATAAACTATAACGGAGAAGATAAATAAGACCACACCGATTTGAAAATAGAGCAATGTATGAAAAGGTGATTTCTATTGCTAGAATTAGCGAAGCAAAGAGAACAAATGGATGATATAATACGATATGATGCAACATGAAATAGAAACTATTATTTCTCCCGTGCGATTCATGAGTTATCATATAATAATAAAATAAATTATTTTTAAAATAGTAATATAATTTTATTAAAATACATAATTATATAAAATATATTTTGATAAAAGTTGTTTAAAATAAAAATATCTAACAATATAAAAATATATTAAATATTAAAATATACCACAATTAAAGTATGAAAATAGTATTTTATATTTAAAAATTAATATTTTATTATTATATATGCAATATGAATACCAAATCGCAAATTATAAAAAAATGATGAATTTAATATATTTTTCATAAAAACAGAGTTGAGATAAAAAAAGTTATAGCCTTTAAAAATTAGAGTAAAAAAGTAAATAAAAAAATTTGATTGATTATCACACTTTCTAAAACTTAGGAAACTGATTTTGAACAAGAAAATGACATAAGTTAAGTTGATAATTACAGGTGATCGATTATTTTACATCCTAGCACGGATATAGGGCATTTCTTGGACAATATCTTAGTGAGGGGAATATGTAAAATATGCTTAGGTGCCTAACAAATGCCCTTAAAAAAAAACTTAAAATGTCCTCAAATATAGTAGAATTCTTACAATAATATACGACTTCTTTACTAATCTTTCTCTAAAATTTAACCCTCAATAAGTTGAAATAAAATACCGGTAACTATTCTATCGTGATCAGTTTTGCATGAACATGCGAGTTTTTTTATATATCACATATATTACACGGATAATATATTAGCAAGCTAGTTCGAATTAACTGTTTGAAATTGTGAAAGAAAATGTGTGCAACAAACAGAGTAGTATGTTGTCAACAGTGTAATCAACACTACGAAAAACACAGTGGAAATAAATAAATAAACAAAGCTTGTTTCATTTAGCAAATATCAAAAAGTCTCACGACCAAACACACACTAAGATTGAGTGTATACTAAACAGCTCAGAACGAAATCTTCTCTCATACAATATCAGTGAAAAATACACTCAAATGAGAATACTAAAATACGCACACATGTGCTACAACATATACTGAGATTGATTATATACTAAACAGCACGATGGAAATCTTCTCCCATACAATCTCAGTAAAACATACACTCAATTGAGTAAAACATTCACTCAATTGAGTAAAAACTAAAATACGCAAAGACGTGCTACAACACTTTTGATGACACCAGTTGTCTGACGTCTCTTTTCAGCTCTATCCTTTTCCGATTTATAGGCATAGGGATGCTTGCTTCTCACGAATTCAGTCTCAAATCTCGCAGTTAGTTGATGGATGATGTCCACTTTCCTTTATCCATCAATATCCCTAAAGAACAGAACTAACCCTAACTTCTTCTCCACTTCACTGAATTTGAATTGGTCATTCCAGGCTATAGATTCGGTAAATCCGTATATTGAGATTTTATGGATTTAGGAAAATAAAAGGATTAAAATAATTAGAATTTTATAACATAAAATCCTAACAAATTGATTATACGAAAAGTTCATACATAAAAAATCTCAATGTAATGGTGCAACACAAGCAACAACTCAATCGGAAAGGATATTGGGGTTAGAAACAAAAGGTGCAAATGAGTTTAATTTTCATCTATTTCATTTCATGTGTAATCTTATATTTCATTGCTTTTAATACACGTGTATATATATAATATTAGAAATGGTTTAGAATCAAGTTACTTTGTTATTTCTTTTTAGAAGAAAATTACTCTAGTAATTACTTTGTGTGAGGTCATTAGTAATTTCGTTTTTCTAATATTACTCTTTGATTAATGAAATTGTTTTTCCTTTCAACAAATAAATAAAAAAATTCCAATCTCTATATTGACTAATCTAACGAGCAAATGGTTTTTGCCTTGGATAATCAATAATGGACGAGGTTAATGAATATAGGTGAAACTACATGGGCTTCTACTATCCTTTTTTCATTTTGTATTTTTATTTTTTATTTTAAAATAATTACCATTCAACACGTATATATATAATAATATTACTATTTAACATATATTGTATATTAGGTATGTTCGAACAAAAGATGGAACATGGGAGGAAATAGATGATCCAAACCCTATTTTTATGCCCTCCGAAGGAAATAAATTATGAATGTGTCTAGTGGATCAAAATTCATAAACAATAATTTGTTTTCTTTTAATTTTTGGTTTGAAGTGTGACTAGTATTTGTCTCATGCATTGCACGATTTATAATTTGATAATATAATAAGTTATCATAAAAATAGTAATATAATTTTTAAAATAAAATACATAATTATATAAAATATATTTTGGTAAATATTGTTTAAAATAAAAATATCTAACATTTTTAAATATATTAAATATTAAAATATACTACAATTAATATATGAAAAAATATTTTATATTTAAAATTATTATTTTATTTATATATATATAATATAGATATCAATTTGAAGATCATAAAAAGATGATTAATTTGATATATTTTTTTATAAAAAATAAATTTGAGGTGAAAAAATTATAAGTCTTTAAAAATTAGAGTAAACAAACAAAGAGAAAGAAAAAAATCTGATAGGATATCTTAATTTCTAAAAATAGAAAGATAATTTAGGTGGAAAAATGACATTTTGATAAATTTTTCAATATGTTATCCCCTAACTCTTAATTTGAGTCGATTATCCTGATCTTTTTAATTTAGATTAATTATTCCTCGAGTATTTATTTTTCGGTCAATCACATGGTTATTATATATAAGAATTATTATTGGAAGATTTTATTTTTTTATTGCAAATTAAAACTATTTAACAAATCAAGTTTATTTTGGGGAGTATAAAGTCTTCTTACTATCATATTTACTATATAATAAACATGTAATTGGCCACAACATAAATAGGTAGGGAAGTCTTTGATCGCAAAATACAGTAAAACCTGTCAGAACTGGGATCAGACAAAATTTATTAATTAAAAGATATTATTTTATTGATGAATTAATAAATTTATAATATATATATATATATATATATATATATATATATATATATATATATATGTATACATGTATAGTTATGCATAAAGCTAGTGTAACTAGAAAACAAATTATAATTTAATTATATTTTGACAGAATGTTCTAATATGTAAATTTTAATTGTAGTTTTGTTGTTTTTTTAATTTATATTATCATTGGACCTTGTAATTATATAAATAATTTTTTAACTTTTTTATTTAATAGTGTATCAAAATAGTGTTAGAATTTTACAAAATATATTATATTAAAGAGGTCAATAATTTATATATTATTGATTAATAGAGATTTTACAATAAAAATTCAGGGGAATAATTAATTCAAATAAAAATTGAAGATAATTGCAATTTAGAGGACAAATTGTTAGTTTTAGTTTTGTTTTTGGTTTATTTCACTCGAAAAAAGGCGACAAGAGAGAAAAAGAAAATATCAATTCCTATTTCTAATATTGACACCATGCTTAAAATTTGGTAATTATTACTATTTTATTATTATTATTATTATTATTATTATTATTATTATTATTATTATTATTATTATTATTATTATTATGTTCTTTAGTGCGATGCACGAACATATTATTATATTTTAGAAATTCATAAAATTAATATTTTTAAAATATATAATTATGTTCGATAATTTATATATGTACCATGATTATAATAAGAATATAAATATTATATATAAAATCATATGTGATATAGATTTATATAAAAATATCATAATTAAAAGTAATTTGAGAAGAAAAAATAAATTTTATAATTTAAGACGATATTTCTCTTTATAAATATCACAATTAACTTATTTTACAGTTAATGATTAAATTTAGTGTATGTATGTGTGTATATATATATGTGTAATTATGTTTATTAATTAAATCGGGCAATATCCTCACCAAGGGCTCAGATTTTCGGTCGACTCCCAGATTTGTTACTTCAAAGGCATTGCTTCACTTACATCACCGGAATTTATTTAATATTCATTTAATGTATATGTATGTGTTGACTATATTAAAATATAAGATGAAATATTAATTGAAATAAGAGATCACGTGAGTAAAAGAAGAAAAACCATTATTGTATCAAATGAAGAAGGTGACTTTAATAGCTAGGGCATAGACTAACATTAAACTTCGCACTGCTTGCACATATATACACATATATGTGTGTGTGTATATATATATATATATAATATTGAACTAGTTGCATGATTCAATCAAATAAAAGATAATATAAGTTAGAATTTAGGAGATTATAAGTTAATCAAAGTCAAACGAAGAGTTAATTACAAAAAATCTTTATGATGATATAATTAGAGAAAATTACTGCTCTGAAATTTAAGATTACAAGTGTCGAGTGTAGACACTCCATATCTTCCTCATTGACAATGTACATACTTTTATCTCCTTAATAGAAAATAATGCTGCCAATAATTACTTTTTTCTTTTTCTTTTTTTTTCTTTTTCTTTTTTTTTTTTTTTTTTAATTCTAGGCTGAAATGGGCAATGAAAAATTCGATATTGGTAAGATAGGGATAGTCGTAGAGTTCAAAGTGTGGAAATATTTTAAATAATATGAGAGTTTTTCAGGTGAATTCAAAAATAAAATTACAGACGCTTGAGAAGGTCCAAAGCTGACAATATTATATTAATGGGCTAACTTAAGTGTAAGGCTCGAGGAATCGAATGATGATATCTAACACTTGAGAATTGAAAAACGAGACAAATATTAATTGGGTATATTTATTACTAATCCAATGAAAACGAGACATCACAAACAATTTTTTTCTTTTTTTGGGTTTGAGCTGGGATTAATAGAGGGGCTTTTATAGTACCTCTAAGTTTATAGTTAGGCAGCATCACATTAAGGTTCCTATATTTACAAATATATAAATTATATTTTTTTCTTTAATCGTGACAGAAATTGAAATTTTTTGTGATATTATGAAGTCACAATTTTAATATTTTTTCGTACATGATAATTCATTTAATAAAAAAAAATAAAAGTCCTTTTTCATGTTGAAGAATTCCAACATCTTTTTTTTTTTTAATGGATTTTTAATTTTTTTTTTGATGAAGTGTGTGTGCAGTGTGTGTGTGTGTGTAAAGTTGGGAAAAGGCAATTGTGGTCATTAATTGGGCACAGTAAAATTAGATAAGAAGCACTGTTTATGCCCTTGTTCTCACGATCGTCAATGACTCCCAAATAATTCTTGAACCCTATTTGTTGCCTAATCTCTCTATATTGAGCTCTTTTTTGTATTATTTAGCTTAAAGTTTTATTATTTGTACCTTATTAATCCATTGTTTATTATTAAAATCTCATAATTACTTTCTTTTTATTAATATAATAAAATATTATTATGCTTGTATTATCTGATGATGGAGGTGGACCTAGATGGGGGCTTAGAAAATCACCCCCACCCCACCCCACCCCCACCCCCACCCCCACTAAAAATGATTTATTTTACATTCGATTCATATGATTATTGTAAAATAAAGCCATACTTTTTTATAATATGATACTGATACATTGTTTTATTTTCAATATTGTTGTACATTGTTCGATTTTTCTACAGCTAGTCTAACCCTACTAGATCAAACTCCTAAGTCCATCTGATGAAATAAAATACGATCATATCCTAGCTCGCGGATACATATGAGAGAAACCAAAAAACTTTTCAAATTCTTACAAATTTCATTAACAAAAGAACAACATATTATTAATGATTTGTGGGGGGTTACAACTTGGAATTACAATAATGAACCAACCATTTTGACTAATTTTTTTTTCATGTTAATTGTTTTTAATTACAATATAATGCCAATATTCATCCCTAAATGCAGGCCAAGACTCCCCATAAATAAAGCCATAAATCTTTGGATGAAATATAACAGTATGTCAAAGATGAAATTGGTTTTTCTTTTATTTAATTTGGTTTCCTCGTAGGAGTCATAATTCTAACGCATGTCACTATTATTGCCCTATTTTCTTTTGACATTGATAATCACTCCCAAATAGTAATAACTACATAATTAAAAATGAGATTAATTTCACTTATACCCAATAAAAGTTTTGTTTTTATTGCTCCCATTTTAAACGGTATAAATATCCTAACTAGACCTTCCTAACTCATTGACAAACATTCCCACCACCCCCCAAAATGGAAGGTAATGGCGAAATTTGTCTCGGCTTGGGTTTGGGTTTGGGCTTGACTGAATCTTATCCCAAACGGGAAATCCCACAAAGGAAGAATAAACGCGTGTTTTTTCTTGATCTTTCCATCCCAACTAATCATCCAAACAATGATGGATCCGGTGCTGAGTTGAACTCGAGCTTGAAAATTATCAGACAAGAAGAGAAACAAAGTATCAAAGAGGATGATGATATCAGTTTTTCAATGAATTTTGGGAGGAAGAAATTGAGGCTTACAAGGGATCAAACCAGCTTGCTTGAGGACAGTTTCAAACAGCACACTACCCTCAATACGGTGCTGTTTTTAAATTCATTTGAAATTTCGATCATTTTTTTTCAATATACACACACATATATGTTGGTATCACCTTTTTCTTTTTGTAATCTATGTTCTGCTTATTTAGCTAAATGTGCATTTTTTTTCCGCTTTTACTCTTTGAATGTTACCAAATTAATACTTTCTCCGTTCCAAAAATAAGTCATGTTTGTATAACTAAATTTTATGCTAAAGCTATTGTTTCGGAACGACTCTTTTTATTGGACGGATGGAGTAATAAGCAAGATTCTTCGTTGCTAATCTGTGTGTGGAAAAAATGGATTGGTGCAGGCTCAGAAACAGGCGCTTGCAGAAAAATTGAACCTCAAACCTAGACAAGTAGAAGTTTGGTTTCAAAACAGAAGAGCCAGGTAATAATTCTATTTCTCTTTCCTGCCTTCTTGCTTTAATTCATGATTTCATGACCTCTCTCTCTCTCTCACTTTCTCTCCCATTGATGAATATAAATGCGTTTAAATTTATAACACAGGACTAAATTGAAGCAAACTGAGGTTGAATGCGAGTTCTTGAAGAAAAATTGTGAAAGATTAAGCGATGAGAATCGGAGATTGAAGAAAGAGTTATTAGAACTACGATCGTCGCTGAAGATAGATAAACCACAACCGCTGCCAGCGGCCGCGACACCGTATTTCCGTCACAGTCCGAAGGCGGCGGCGCGAGAGAAGGATGGGACAAATAGGGGCGGCGGTGAAAAGCAGGAAGTGGCTGCTGCAGCCGTATTGGAGGTGGTCCATCAACCCTAATGATCAGCGAAAACGGCTTCCATAGCTAGGGCTTGTAGGAGGAGGAAAAAGAAAAGGATGGGCTGCACACTGTATATTTTTGGTAATGATTATAATACCAAATTTAATAAATTTATTACTTCTCAAATTGGCCCACCCTACTATACATACATATCTCTTCAATAGAATACATTAATAATAATAATAATAATAATAATAATAATATATTATTATTATTATTATTATTATTATTATTATTATTATTATTATTATTATTATTACTAATGAGGAAAAAATGATGTCACATACTCGACTAGGCTGATATCACAATTTGTACAAATATACATATTTAGACATTGAATAATTCGTTGTCAGGGCATTAAATAGTATTCATTTGAATATGTAGGATTGAATGTCTGTTTGATATATATGTTATATTAAATATCCACCAATACATAATGATTTTTTTAATAAAAAAATATTATTTATATACTTGCAAAGTATTATTGTTTTTTTCTAAGTAACAAATTAGTAGTAATAATTTTCAAGTAAATAATAATATTTTTTTATTGAATAAATAATTCTTTACATTAAATTGTACGGCACCTTATGTATATAATTTTTTGTGTAAAATTTTAAATCGATAGAAGTTGAACAATCAAGTTAATATTATAATATATGCATTGACTTTTTAATTCTTAAAATTTTGTTATTCTAAGTTTTAAAATTGTTTATTGAAGAATATTTTATGTCTTTCAAAATTTAATTTGGAGTATTAGTGGTTTATATCTTATTCCATATTATCATTGGATCATAATCATTGTTTGTTATAATAATGAAGGGGTCAGGTTATTTGCACTACATATTTTATCAACTTCATGGCCAAAAATATTTTCAATCATTCTTGGTCGATCGGGAAAAAGAATTAACAATTCCATTAATGTTGTCAATGATGATTTGAAGGTTTTGATATCAAATGTCCTTATTTAAATGCATTCAATTAGTATTGATCGAACATAAAAGAAAAGAGGTGTATAGAAGTAAGAAATTTCAGTTGTTTTTTCGTAATGATCTAATGTTTTGTCTTTTTAACTATTTATTAGATAGTAAATTGATACAAATTAATATATGAGATTAGGGTTCGTCGCTCCCATATATCAATGGTATAGTTTACATGATTCAAAATGAACAATGATATTGAGCCCAATGAACATTACTATCAAGAAATGTGAATAGAAATAAATAGAGTGACGATATTATTTGCAATACAACCTTGACAACCAAGCTGTATATGTCAACTCATTAATGTTACAAAATTATTTTACTAAACTACAAATAATAAAAAAGATGAAAACATTAAATTTAAATAAAAGGAGAAAAACATATTTTCTTATGAATATATATATATATAATATATTATTTGCAAATAAATACGCATCATTTCTTTGTTTATTACATTCATAATCATTCAAACTTCGAACCAATTTGAATTGTTATTGATCTGTAAAAAAATAAGTTTAGGTTCGTTTGTACTTTTAATTACATTCATAATCGAGCCAAACCTGATTTGATTGAGCTAAATAGTTGATTAATATTGTTCTTTCTTAATAATAGAGACAACACGATAAATCTATTTTTTCGGGGTGTTGAATTTTATCACATATAAAAACATGTTCAAATTTACGACGCTTATCAAATTAAGATCACATGATTTTAGCGTAATTTAATAATTTTTTTGTTCTCAGATAAAATAAAAATCACAACCTCAACAAATATCGAATTTTTTTAGTTTAATTGGAATCAAACTTTTTTATTATAACAACTCTATTAATATTGATACTTATAGATTTTTTTTACTTGACACGTGGCACAAACATTTATTTCTTTAATATATAACAAAATGACTCGTCCCACAAAAATAATTACCACCATACAAACTAACAAATTACAGTTTAAATGGACTCTTAATTATGATATAGATACATGAGATTTTTTTTAACGACATTTTAATTTCATGTATTGAATCATTTAAAATTAATGATTTGACTTGGGATAATTACATTTTACCGTCATTTTCTATAGCCGGCACATCCTGACTAATGGATCACTAATTGGGCTAGGCCATAGCCTATAAGCCCAAAATACAATCAACTAGGAGCCCAACTAACCTGCAAGCTGTTGGCTGGCCCAACTAATCAGTTATAAATATTGGGCTCAAATATCCTAACCCAATGTGAGCTCAACCGGGCCCGACGATGACTCGGCCCAGGTGATCCAAATTATCACCACCAATAATTTCCTTGTTAAATTAGCATAAAATTTCGTTAGAAAAAGTAAAACAAAAAATTGGCCCATAAGAAAGTATATTTTTTATTTTCTAAGTTATTTACCATTTCGATAAAATTAATTGCAAAGCGAAATATTTCTTAAAAATTAATTTCTCTTAATAAAAAGAATCTATATCTATATAAAAATAGGACAGTTTGGCCAAATTACAGGAATGCCATTTTCCCGCCAAAACTGTCCTGCTGAAGAGTAGTGTGGCTTCTACAACAATTCTTGCTGAAATTAATGATTTTCTTTCTTAACTCTGTAAGGAAAAAAATATATGATGTCATTACTTGAATTTAAATATTTAAAGAATAAAATGATTAAACAGATTTTCTGAATCTGTCAAATCTAGCAATCTGCTTTCCCATGTCATGATGAATCTATTTTGTACTTTTCTTTTTGTTTGGATGTATATGTATTTTTCTTAAAATTTGAAATCTCAGTACCCCTCTGAAAACATGATTAGTAGGTATATTAATAATTCTCCAAAGCCCAAAAAAATAATAATTTAATAACCTCTTCTATAAAAATAACATTTATAAAATAAACAGCAGAACTATTTAATTCATATCCTTTTAAGAAAAAAATAAAACCAAGAGAGATAGAGAGAGAGAGAGAGAGAGAGAGAGAGAGAGAGAGAGATAAATAAAGTCAACTGCAATTGGAGTTTGAACCCTTCCTTTCTACCTCGGCTACTACTTTAAATTGCATGCTGGAGAATTGCAAATTCAGCACAGATGGGCATTATAAACATGCAAATATATTAAGAATTCAATATATTCTTAGGAGTACTCCAAGTTCGAAAAAACTTCAATAATAGGACTTCAAAAAATTCATTGAATGATATCAGTCTTCCAATAGTTCCTGCAAAAACCATTAAAAAGAAAGAAATAAAAACAACATTAGTCATTTAAAGTAATGGTCAATTTTGCAGATTAAACTTAGTTATTATATCTTATGCAGAAACCCAAAAAACCATCATTATCTAAAAGGAAGTAATATCTTTTGGTTCCTAGAAACTGTTTTCCTGCAGTAAGAACAATAAAAAATAAAGTAATGATTACATAAAAGGTAACTTTCTGCAGAAAAAACATTGGTATGTATGACCTCCACTACTAAAAAAATTCAAACTAGATTTGGACTGTTCAGATTCAACTAATCTTAATATAAATATTAAAGAAATGACTTAATAACTAACAGAAAATCAGTTTTATAAAGAACAATCTATTTTAATTATTGAATGAAACTTACATCTAAAAAGTTCTTCACAATTAAAAATTTCCAGCAAAAACAAATATTGTTGCAACCTTACTTAAAGTCAATTAATAAATATTGTGTAGAATGTAGACGCATTATGTGTTTTTCGATACCATTTCCAGCAGAAACCAACAAAATAATCTTAATCATACCGATTGGGCACATTTTCAGAAAAAGACAGATTATATACATGTTCAAGTTATCAGCATCACAGTTACAAATTTTCATCTCAAACAAATATTGTTGCAACCTTACTTAAGTTCAAGTAATATATATTCTGTAGAAATAAGCAGTATGTGTGTTTCGACACAGTTCCCAGGAGAAAACAACAAAATAACATTAATCATACCCACCAGATCAGAATTGCAGAGAAAAACAGATTATGCACACTTTTAAGTTATCAGAAAAAATATATTGCAGAAAGATACCATTTCCAGCAGAAACCAACAAAATAATCTTAATCATACCGATTGGGCACATTTTCAGAAAAAGACAGATTATATACATGTTCAAGTTATCAGCATCACAGTTACAAATTTTCATCTCAAACAAATATTGTTGCAACCTTACTTAAGTTCAAGTAATATATATTCTGTAGAAATAAGCAGTATGTGTGTTTCGACACAGTTCCCAGCAGAAACCAACAAAATAACATTAATCATACCCACCAGATCACAACTGCAGAGAAAAACAGATTATGCACACTTTTAAGTTATCAGAAAAAATATATTTTTTAGAAAGATTTTCAGTGTGTTCTTCCAAGAACTCAAAAGCAGTGATTGGCTCTTTTGAACAGATAAATATTTTGAAACAAGGATTCCTGACTTTACAAATTCCAACATGCTTCTATATATACTAACTTTCAGATTGGGTCACATACCTATTATTCATCTGATTTCTTCCTCATATAATATTGGTGTGTAATGGCTCCATTGTTTTCTCTCCTGAAAGATGTTGGTCCTTCCAGTACGAAGTGGGCTGTGAAGCTTCGACTGATTCGATCCTACCAGCTCCCTGTTTATGGAAATCCTATGAGAATTCAGAGCACCAACTGTATATTTCATGACTATGAGGTACTGAATAGAAGCTGTTATAGATTCAGTAATTTATTCATCTCTATTATAACTTTCTTTCCACTGATCTAAAATTGTTTTGTATGTAGGGTGAAAGAATCCATGCTACCATTCGAACAGATTTAATGCGGAGATACAATGTTACCCTCACAGAAGGCAGCATTTTTGCAATCAAAAACTTTGTTGTAACAAACAACAAAATGCGTTACAAGACAACTAACCACCGTTACATGCTAATAATGATTCATGATACAAAAATCAGTGAAATTTATGAAGCAGCATTTCCTTTGCAGTTGTTTAATTTCAAACCATTCCCGAAAATTTGCAATGTGGATGAAATGAAAGAAAATGAGATGTTTGGTATTACCACCGCAATCTAACCTTTTTATGTAATATTAATTCTATGCAGTTTCACACTTTGTATTCATTTAATTTATATTTCATTGACAGATGTCATTGGTAGGGTCTGTAATGTTGGTCCCCGTCAGAACCGTGTTCGCAGTGAGCAAGAAACAACAACATGGATGGAAGTAGTTTTGGAGGATCATCAGTTATTATTTCTAATATATTCTTAAATTATATTTATTATTCAGACTTAACTTGAATACTTTTGTACTTTTGATGTAATATGCAGCTGACTAATTAATAATTCTTCTGCAGACAGAACAGATTGTACTGTACACTTTGGGGGGAGTATGTGGATCAGATGATGGAGCGTGTAAGAATTGGTGGTGAGGCTCCAATAATGGTTTTGCAGTTCTGTAGGGGGAAACTTTATAGAGGTAAAGTATTCGTAATAGAAAAATATTCTATTAAACTTTGAAACAGAGTGCTATGACAGCACATCAAACTCAAATTAATTTCTTCCTTATATCTCCTTAACAGATAGAGTATCTATTTCTACTACCTACTATGCAACCAAGTTAATATTGGATGGTGATCAGGGTGAAATTTCCGAATTTAAGTCAAGGTTAAAACTATTATTAAGTAATTTTTTTTTTTGTATTTAGTATTTAAAGATTTTATCTTAAGTTATAATGAGAAATTTTGTATGCAGGTTTTCAGTGCAAAGTAATGGACAGCCTGCAGTAAACACGTCGTTTCCTACTCTCACTATAGAACATGATGATTTAGTAAATGGAGCAGGTAGTGTACGCACAATTGAACAGATCCGAACCTTAGGAGAGGTATCTGTTGATTCTTTTTAAATCTGAAATGGTATCTTATTTATATGCTGTTGTAAATCGTAAGTAATTATTGTTTTTTCTACATTTTTTACTAGGTTGGTAGTTTCTGGGTGTTTGCCCGAATAATGGCAATTGAAACTAATGGACAGTGGTGGTATCTATCCTGCCCCAAGTGCTATCGTAAGATAAGTAAAGCTGAACACAAATTTTATTGTGTGAATTGTGACCTCTTTGATTCAACTGGGATGCCAAGGTTTGATGTAATTCATGAAATTTAACTTTGTTTCTTTTCATAAACACAAAAATCTTCATCTTTAATATAATTATTATATATATATATATATATATATATATATATATATATATATATATATATATATATATTCTTCCAAAGGTATAAAATGCAAGTTCTTATTCAAGATGACACGGACAATGCATCTGTTTTACTATGGGATCAGCACTGCACTGAATTAATTGGGAAGACTGCTTTGGACCTGCTAGAACATAACTTGGAGGTTCTCAATTTAATTATCAGCATATTAATTTTTCCTATTACAGAAATAAAAATTTGAATTCATCTTATATAAACAATTTGTTGTTTCTGTTTTTTTTAGTTGGGTGACGGTGACTTATATCCTGAGGACATGGACAACCTCCTAGACCAGGAGGTATATTTGAAGATTCAAGTGGCACCTGAGCAGATTAGTAATTTCTATGGAGCTTACAGTGTTAAGAAGATCAGTAAGGAGAATAGTGTTATCTCTAACACGTTTACTAATTTGGCAGGAAGTCAGGTACTTATTATCAATCTCTATATATTTACGTTTTTTGATTACAAGTTTTACTGACATATTTTCATTACTTTGTGTTATAAAACTAGGGATCCCATGTAGTGGGCAAGAATGAAGGCGATGTACTGGACTGTTGTGAGGTAATTTTGAAATTAACTTTGTTTCAATAATTTATCACTTTCATTTCGCTAATTAGATGAATTTTTTTTCTCCAGGTTGTTGGTTCAGAAGGTGAGGTATCCACACCATTTAAGAGTGTCTCTAAAGTGGATAAAGGAAAAGACAAACTTGAAGAAAAATCTGTGAAGCGTAAGCTGTTTGATGAGTTCTCCACAAATGCAAGTGACAGAAAGAAAGTTTTCATTAAGCAGGAGAAGTGAAGAAACTGTAAGTCAGAAGTGAAACACGACATTTTGAATGAACTTTCAGGTTAACTCCACGGTGTTTTTTATCCTGTAGAAGGTGTTTTGGATTCTAAAATTTAAGTATGTTTATGTTCCTTCAGGACTATAAGGGATTACTGATTATGACTTTTGAATCTGTTTAATATTTTGAAGGTTTCGGTACTCAGTATGTTGTTACAGTAATCATAATTGTAAGTTTTTTAAATTTAATGTGTGTTTTTTTTATTCAGATTTTTATATTAATTTCCCATATTTGGTTCTTACATTCTTTATCAGAATTACACAAAAAACAGATTCATTTATTTATTTGTAGCTTCTGTTTTAACTACTAAAACTCTAACAGAAGTAATAAATTATTTTAGTTACTTAATCCTGTTATATCATTAACGCAGTTGAGTTCATCTCTTCAAAAAAAAATTTAGTGAATAATAATGGATGTGATTAACATTTATCTATGAGTAGATTAACATAACTTATGAAATTACTTATTATGTGCCTCCGAAGTATAGTCATTGTAAATAGAAATCAAAGAAACAATATCCAATACTCCATTAAATCAGTTTCTAACCAATATCTATAATATATCAAAGTATCTGATTAACAAGCAAATAACAGTCAGCGGACACATACTCATGAAATAACAATCAAACAAATCCACAGTATTCATTATACAAATATTTAAAAGCCTAAATAATTCTATAAATTGAGTATTATAGAAGGTAAAAAATTAATTAAAGGGTATTTTAAAATCACACTAGAGAAAGTGCTACTTATCTTTTGCAGGCTTCTTCACAGCTTCCGTTTGATACATTAAAACTTCCAAATATTCAGTAGTGGAGGAATCTGTATGAAATTAAACCATGACAATGAACTGAACTTTAGTTTCTGGCAAACAAACTGTATCAGAATGGCAAACAAAGTATCTTAATAAGCAGTAATATCTTTAAGTGTAATATTTTTGTATACTTATCATTCCTTTAGTAAAATATTTTGGAAAACTTATCACTCATTTCCTATATGCAGTAGTTTGACCTGTTTTTTGGGAAAGATGAACAAAGATATTATGGTCAACTAAACAGCATGTCAGAAAACTGACAAAACCAATAAAAGATAAAATTGAACTGCTTCTTTACTCTTTCTACAAAGCTAATATTATTATATTACTCTATTACTCAATTACTCTATACTGTATTACTGTGTTACTCTATCTTAGGTAATAATTATAAAAAGTCATATTCACACAATTCAAACACTATAAGAAGGGCTCTGTTCTTCTGAATCCATACTTCACACTGTCTAATTTCTTGGCAACACTCCCAAAGAAGGATATCACACTCTACCTACAGTGATGAGAAAGCTAACACGCTCTACGGTTATAAACAACAAACGTAAAATAGATTTAAACGTTGATGAAGGTTAGTGTTCAGATTGCTTAACTTTTGTGAAGAATATACAGATCAGATAGACTTTGTGTTGTGAATTTTTCCATGTCAGAAATTTTAAAGTAGTTGAATATTAAGAGTTTATACATGCACGAAAAGTGAATAGTTATCTCTAATATCTGTACTTCTGAAAACTCTTTTAGCAGATTAATGCTCATCATTTTTGTTCAAATTAAAGTTCTCCAACATTTCTAAGCTTCAGATTAGTATATTAAAACACTTACTTAAGGTTTACAGTAGAGATATATCTGTACATTTGTTCATAAAATCATTTATTATCAAATCTGAAGAGTACTTCAGTTCTGTACCTTCTTAGAAACTTAATTTTAATAATTTAACAACTCTAAACTAAAAACATAAAGTACCTGAATATAATTTTAGCTGCTGCCTTTCAATACTTCAGCTGCTGCCATATACTGTGTCTACTGTAATACTGTTTCAAAAACTGTAGGAAATCAGAAGAGAGTAAATTTATTTCATAACAGCTCCAACACA
Organism: Caryopteris x clandonensis; assembly: GCA_028749325.2. Taxonomy (NCBI): domain Eukaryota; kingdom Viridiplantae; phylum Streptophyta; class Magnoliopsida; order Lamiales; family Lamiaceae; genus Caryopteris; species Caryopteris x clandonensis. The sequence continues at coordinate 1,264,667 of JAPYKT020000048.1, forward strand.
CTAGAAAATACATATGTATTACATAGTTTGTCCAAAAACAATAATCCATGAAACTTTGCAGAAATTCATTCACGCAAACAATAGCTTTGTATATACTCAGGTATCTGCGAACATCATACTTAAACAAATTTTTCTAAATAAATTATATTTCTAATTTTGAACAGAAAAAAAAAATGCCCTGACCCAAATATTGCTCAATTATGCATACAGTTATTACATTTGCACAAATCCAGCCCACCCATGAGTTCATACAAATATGTTATGGTAAATACACAATAATCATAACAAGTTAAAGAACATACAAAATAGATTTAATTGTGTTCTTACTTTGCCATACCCAGCATTTGAATGCCTAACTTAGAAATTACGTTTTTTTTTTCTGCAACTGAAACAATCTGAGTGGTTAATAGTCATGAATTTATGGAATTTAGTGATGCTACTTTATCAAAATAAGAGGAAAGCCATTTTCTTCATTTTCTTCTAAAAAATGTCCGATGAAATAATACTCCATCTATTTCTGTTCGCGTAGTTGTAAAACTACGAATTCAACCTTAAGTCTATTTCTCAACACTAAGGTTATGGACCAATCTCGAACCCAACAAAGCAAACAAGAGTAGGAATCCAGTAATGACAGCAAAAACAATATGTACAATCTTAGAATAGAACACTTAGCTTTTTCAACACCAGGTATTACATAACACCATTCAATACCCATCATTTGAATGCCTAAATTACAAATCCTTCCAAGACCGATGTTCTGCATTATAAACAATATGAATGGTGAGACGTCATGACCAAAAACAAACTACATCACAGTATAACAAAAATTATACCTATGCCAGTTTCTTATTTTTTGTTCAAAAATATGTCCGATGAAAGCATACTTCATCTATTTCTGTTCGCGTATTTAAAAACATACGAAATGAACCTTCAGCGTATTTCTGTACACTTAGGTTTAATACCAATCCCGAACCCAATAGCGCATATCGGAGTAAGGCAGCCATCTACCCAAAACAAATTGAAAGCTGAATATCCGTAGAATACAGTACTTATCTTTTTGTAAGGTCGAATACTCCAAACCCGATTCATACAACCATGAAATGACTGCAGATCTTAGAAATCCTCCGATTTTTGAATTCCAATCGGAAGAATCTGAATGGTGAAAAGTCTTTTATAAAAGACTTTGCTCTGAAAAAGAAACCCGATGTTAGAAATTAGGGTTGAAACCCCCAAATTAAAAAAAAAAATTTGGAAAACTTACTGGCACAAACCTAATGGATCGGTATGAGGGTCCGATTCCGAATGAGAAATATATTGAAGGAAGAAAATTTCATCCGCAGTCTTTTGTTTCGAAACAGAAAGAATCCGAACGGTGACAAGTCTGGCCGCACAGACTTTGTTTCAGAAACTGGAGATGTGCGTGAGAAATTAGGGTTTGAGGGACTGGCTTGCCGTCTTCGTTCACTCTTCCTTTTTGTTTTTTTTAAGTAAATAAAATAAAAGAAAAAGGCCTGAAGGCCTCATCTGCAAATGGGCCATTAATTAACATTACAAAAAATTAAAGAAATGGCCCAAGTAATAGTGCATTGGACATTCTGGTGGGCTACATTTCTGGGCCTAAATTAAATAATGAAGCAATTGTAAATATATTACCTTCAAAAAATTATTTTGTTTCAATTTCACAGCAATTTAATTATTTTCTATATTTCATAAAATATACGCTCTTTATTATAATTTCCAATATTTGATTTGCTGTAGATTGTTAAATATATAAATAATTTAAATTAAATATATTGAAGAGGGTAATTTTGTATTAAAGATTGGCAAATAACTTTTTATTATTTATAAATAGTTATATAGTTATTTATGTAATTAAAAATTAGGTAGTGTTTTATTCCAAATTTATATTCTTTCATGAAAGTCTGGATAAATGAATTAATGTAATATTATTTCCGGCGTAGCTACTATTTTCATATCACTCACATATAAATTAAGTAATGTCATTCTACATTACCTTTTTTTTATTATTATTATTGTTCATATGCTTTGGTTATTTATTTATTGTAGCAGAAAATCGTTCTCCCTGCTCACAAAATTTGGTGCTCAATGGAATTCAAAATACTTTGAGGAATTCATTCGAACAGTCAGTTACCCCTTTGACTGATCTTAGAAATGGTAAATTATTTTACAGTTAATTAGTTTACAATTAGATTTACCTGTTTTTATGTTATGTTTTATTTTTAATTTTTATTGACTAAAAGAATTACAAAACTGACGGAGTAGCAACGTCGAGTAGATAGTGTGTTGTACTATTAATTATTTATTTAATTTTAGAAAATTAACTATTAATTATATTATCTCTTTTTATGAATTATTTTGTTTATTTTACTACATAAATTTAACCATACTTCTTTGTTACCTAAATTCTGGTATATGTACATTTAAATATTTAGTTTATATTTTGTAAATGTTATATTTCAAAATATATTTTTCATTTTGTATGTAAATAATTCTTACATGTTGAATATTGTACTCTATGATATTAATAAATTCCGTATTTTTGAATCCTAATAATAATAATTAATTTAAAATATGATATGCATTATCAAAACTAATTATGAAATGAGAAATATTAAACTTTGATAAAATTTATTTTGTAATTTTAAAGCTCTTAAATTTAATTTTTTCAAATTTTATAAAAATTATATTAATTTGGTCTAATTGCACTATACTTCAATCATTGCTAAGAAAAAATAATATATTCGTTTGCATTTGTAAGAACTTTATGTAATGTAAAAAAAATAATTTCTTCTTATACTATGTTGGTTATTATTTCACAATTCATTTTTTGAGGTTCTAATATAATTTAGTGATTTTTTAATTTTTATTTTTAAACAGAAAATCCTTATCCCAGTTTGAATACTTATACATTTGGAAGAATTCAGGCTACTTCGACGAACACATTCTCACAGCCAGTTACCACTTTAATTGATCTTACAAATGGTACAATATTTTTGTCAAATTGAGGTGATCAAATTAGTTACACTTTGTCAAGTTCAATGTTACTGATGAATTTTTTTTATAAAGTTTCTTCAACCAGCAGGGTTGGGCAGATTATTGCATCAAATTTAAACATAGGCATGAATGGAACTACTGAATCAACTACGATCGATGGTATTAATGATTGTATGTTTGTGAACTTAACTCATGATCATGACTTCTCCAACAATCCTACATCCTCAACATTTCCTCTAACTACGGAGTTCTCAGATCTTCCTCAAGGTCCATCAAATCATTTAACCGATGATGGTATGAAATCCATTTTCTATGGAAATATGAATTTTTTTTAATAATTCTATCTTTACATATGTTTACTCATTAAATATAACTTGAATTTTTCAGTTAATGGCTGTGCAGATAATGAAGATAGTGTTGCAGCCATTGGTACTTACTCATTGCTCTTTCAACTTATAGACATAAAATTACAATTAAATTATTTAGAAATTACTAACGTTCATGTATATTTCAGAATATAGTGATTACGGTGATCCAACGTATAGCTGTCAATATTGTTGTGCGTGTTTTTGGTACGAGGAACGTTTACGGTCATATTTTAAAGCCAGTCAACCAAAGTACTCAGGATGTTGTAGTCAAGGGAAGGTCCAACTACCTCCATTAAAAGAGCCACCGAATCTTTTAAACGATCTTTTTCGTGGATTGACTGATAAGAGCAAACATTTTTTGGATAATATAAGATCATATAATAACATGTTTTCTTTTACCTCAATGGGTGGTAAAATTGATCATTCACCTAATCAAGGCAATTCTCCACCTATCTTTAAATTACACGGACAGAATTACCATTTGATGGGGAGTTTGTTGCCAACTGAAGGATGTACGCCAAAGTTCGCCCAACTATATATCTACGACACTGAAAATGAAATAAGCAACCGAATCCACTGTGTTAGGTAGGTTATTTCTCAATAATTTTAAAAACTTAATATTTTTTTCCATCACATCTATTTTAAAGGATATATAAAATTGAAATGTGCAGGAATAATGACACTAGCAATAATCTACACTCAGAAATAGTTTCAGAATTGAAAGAAATGTTGGACGAACATAACGTACTGGTGAAATCTTTTCGAATGGCTAGAGATAACATGTATGCTGGAGATAATTCAAATGTGAGGTTGAGATTAATCGGTAGGAGGGGACAAGATGCAAGGAGGTATAATTTACCTTCGGCATCTGAAGTTGCTGCTCTTTTAGTGGGTGATTTTGATGAGTCGTTGGGCGATAGAGATATAATTGTTGAGACCAAATCTGGTCAACTGAAGAGGATCAATGAATTGAATGCTGCGTACCTTGCGCTACAATACCCTTTGTTGTTTCCTTATGGTGAAGACGGTTATAGAGAGGACATACCTTTCTCTGATTGTACAAATAGTAATGGTTTTGGAAGAAAGACAGTCAGCATGAAAGAGTGGTTTTCTTACCGATTGCATGACAGAGTACATATTCCTCAAATCATCCTTTGTGCAAAACGATTAACCCAACAATTTGTTGTAGATGCATACACCATGGTGGAATCAAGTAGGTTGACTTACATTCGAACACACCAAAAGCAGTTACGTTGTGAAATGTATAAAGGTCTAGCTGAAGCATTGCTCCGTGGTGAGGCTGATCCATGTGCTCTAGGAAGGAGGATTATACTACCCTCAACTTTTACTGGTGGAGCTAGATATATGATTCAAAATTATCAGGATGCGATGGCAATATGTAGATGGGCTGGGTATCCAGATCTATTTATAACATTCACGTGTAACCCAAGGTGGCCGGAAATAGTCCGTTATTTGGAAAAATTATGTTTGAAGGCTGAAGATCGACCAGATGTGGTGTGTCGTGTTTTCAAAATGAAGTTGGATGGTCTAATCAAGGATTTACGACAAAATAAAATATTTGGTGCAGTTCGTTCACGTACGTAGTTTAATTTAAACTTTTATGAAATAACTTAAGTGATTCTGGCATACATTTGTAGTGTTTATTATCATTATTCAATTATTACAATATTTTGTTTGTCACTTATATATATTTTTTTCAGTGATCTACACAGTTGAATTTCAAAAACGTGGTCTACCGCATGCTCATATATTATTATTTATGGATCAACAAGATAAGTATCCTACACCGAACGACATTGATAGGATAATCTCAGCAGAGATTCCCGATGAAAACAAAGATCCTAATTACTACAATGCAGTTCGTGAGTTCATGATACATGGTCCGTGTGGTGCGGCTAGACCAAAGTCTCCATGCATGTCATCTGATGGGTGTAGTAAACATTTTCCCAAAAAGTTTGTTCATAATACAACTGTTGACGAAGATGGTTATCCAGTTTATTGTCGTAGGGATAATGGTAGGACGGTCGTGAAGAGTGGAGTGGAGCTTGACAATAGATATGTTGTTCCTCACAACAGATATTTATTACTTAAGTATGGTGCACATTTGAATGTTGAATGGTGTAATCAATCTCGATCGATCAAGTATTTATTTAAATATGTGAATAAAGGACACGACCGAGTTACAGCTTCTTTCTATAAAAGTGCAGGTGATAAGGAAACATCAGAAAATGTTGATGAGGTTAGCATGTACTATGATTGTAGATATGTGTCTCCATGTGAAGCTATGTGGAGGATCCTTGGTTTTGAAATTCAATTTAAGAATCCATCCGTGGAACGTTTGAGTTTTCATTTACCCGATCAACAATCAGTTATTTTTTCAGATGTAGATCCAATAGATAGTGTTATGGAACGTCCGACGGTTAACCAGAGCATGTTTTTGGCGTGGTTTGCGGCCAATAAATTATATGAAGAGGGACGGCAGCTTACTTACGCTGAATACCCACAAAAATTTGTTTGGAAAAGGGACAAGCGAATTTGGACAAAACGGAAACGCGGATTCTCATTAGGTCGAATATTTTATGTGCCTCCTGGTAGCGGAGAAATGTATTATTTAAGATGTCTACTGAATATCATCAAAGGTCCAACCTGTTTTGAAGATCTAAGAACAGTAGGAAATGTTACATATAAAACTTTTCGAGAAGCGTGTTATGCCCATGGTTTATTGGACGATGACAAGGAATACATTGATGGCATAGTTGAAGCAAGTGAATGGTCATCTGCGCATTCATTGAGATATTTGTTTGCAACTTTACTGTCATGTAATAATTTAACAAAACCAGAAGATGTTTGGGACATATGTTGGACATATTTGTCAGACGACATACTATACAGACAACGTCGCCTTCTTAATCATCAAGGTACGCTGCGTAGTATTTTCTGCTTGCTCTTTTATTTCCATTGGACAATTAAGTAATGTATTAAATGAATGTATTTATATACTGTGTTAAATTATATTTGTTTACATTTTATAGAGCTGAATATGGACGACGTTGAAATAAAGAATCTTACTCTGGTGGAGATCGAGAAAATAATGCGAGTACTAGGTACGAGTTTGAGAGAATTTGATAAAATGCCGTATCCAGATATGAATAATTTATCAAGTGTGCAAAATAAATTAGTCTATGAAGAGCTACGCTACAATCGTGCTGCTTTAGGTGATGAACACTCCATTATGATATCAAATCTCACAGATGAGCAACGAAATGTCTATGATACTGTTATGAATGCAGTTGCCTCACACGAGGGTGGTGTTTATTTTGTTTATGGTTATGGTGGTACTGGTAAAACGTATGTCTGGAGAACGTTGTCTGCAGCAATCAGATCAAAGGGAGATATTGTTTTAAACGTGGCTTCCAGTGGCATTGCATCACTTCTGTTGCCAGGTGGTAGAACGGCTCACTCAAGATTTGCCATTCCACTTAATCCGATTGAGAACGGCACATGTTCTATAACTCAAGGAAGCAAATTAGCTGAACTTTTAGTCAGGTCGAAGCTCATAATATGGGATGAGGCTCCTATGATTCATAGGCATTGTTTTGAAGCTGTAAACAACACTTTGAAGGATATCATGCAATTATCCAATCCAAGGAACAAGCATAAACCATTTGGCGGTAAAACGATTGTTTTTGGTGGAGATTTTAGACAAATATTGCCAGTCATACCAAAAGGCACACGTCAGGATATTGTTCATGCAAGCATTAATTCATCCCCTATTTGGCAACAATGTAAGGTGTTGAGATTAACTAAAAATATGAGGCTTCAAAATCCATGTTCTTCTGAGTCGGAATTGATTGAGTTGAAAGATTTCTCTGATTGGATTGCACGAATTGGGGATGGAACGATTGGTATTCATCATGAAGGTTATTCAGAAGTAGAAATTCCTCCAGATATTTTGCTACCATATTCTTCTAATCCAATTCCAAGTATTGTGCAGAGTACTTATGCGTCTTTACCAAATTTTCTTGATGAACCCACCTTCCTAAAAAATCGTGCCATACTAGCACCCACTCTGGATGTTGTTGATTCGGTAAATGAATACATGACATCATTGAATTTAGGTGATGCAAAAACATATTTGAGTTCCGATAGCGCGTGCAAGTCAGATTCGAATGTTGATTTCTTGGCCGATGTACACACAACTGAATTTTTGAATGGTATTAGATGTTCAGGTGTTCCAAATCATGAATTACAATTAAAGGTTGGTACTCCTGTAATGTTACTGCGGAATATTGATCATACTCTTGGTTTATGTAATGGTACTCGGCTGGTTATTACAAAGCTTGGAAATCACGTTCTGGAAGCGCAGATTCTAAGTGGAACTAATGAAGGGCATAAAGTTTTAATCCCAAGATTATCTTTAACACCGTCTGATTCAAGGTTGCCTTTTAAATTTCAAAGAAGACAATTTCCTCTTATTGTGTCATATGCCATGACAATAAATAAGAGTCAGGGTCAATCGCTCTCACATGTTGGACTTTTGTTGAGGAAACCTGTTTTTAGTCATGGACAATTGTATGTGGCTGTTTCAAGAGTAACAAATCGCAAGGGATTGAAGATTTTAATTGATGATAAAGATAATCAGAACGCTACCTCAACTAAAAATATTGTGTATAAGGAAGTTTTCCAAAATTTGTAATTTCAATATTTGTAAAATTTGATGTTTCACTTTTTTGAATTTTGTACATTGTTTCCATGTAATTTTTTGAAATCTTTTTATGCAATAACAATGTGTCACTGTTTATTTTTAAAGTTGATGTAAATATATGTCAAATTTATATTTTCTAACTATAGAATATAAATTTAATAGAATACGGCTCAAATTATATACTTTAATAGTACATCTTATTTGTTAATTATTTTTTTATTTTCAATTTTCGTGCACCGCACGGGTGAGTTTCTAGTTGTATAAGTGAATGCATGTAATTGTGTGATTATAATTATTCGATACATGGTGCACCCAATGTTGATGG